>OX336392.1:402478032-403953355 GCA_946902985.2 Meconema thalassinum
CGTGTAACTGACTTCGACTGACCATAACTGACCCTTGGCGTAGGGTGCTCTTCCCTTATATTGGTTTCTTGCACAAAATAGTTCACGGGACACGTGAGAGCGACTCCCTTCTTGAAATACTCCATCTTCAGCCGAAATAACAACTGCATCTTGTTTATCTAGGCGTGGAGGTTTTAAAAACACTCGCGTGCCGGCGATCGCTTCGGCCAATTAATTACAATTAATTGCCTTAGTTTAGCGCGTGGGATGCTACGGTGGGGATTTCCCGCTGGTTGGTTAAAGTATTCATGCTCTCGAGCGTGAGTTAGGTTGTAATGCGGTCATTTTGAGAAATAGGCGTAATTTTAGGTGAAAAACCACTTCTAAATTACTCCTCCGTGAATACATTCATCTATGTGTATGTTCCATCGCATTACAATGCTCCATTTATCTGTAATTAATTAATTTCTTGTGGGCTTGGTCCCGCCAAAGCTTCGCCCGTTGTCGACCGGTGGATTCCCGGGTCATTAATTTTGAGCTGTCTGACCGCCCTAGACAGAAATAGTTCCGTAGGCGCCAAGGCTACTCCGCCTACTTTTAAAAGTCATTTGTCAGACTTCAATACTAGCCTCTCTCGACTTTGTATGCACTGAAAACGTACATTTCCTTGCATTTTGCTTATAATTTCTCCTTTAAATTGCTATGATTTGCACTTAAATAATCGTGAAATCACGCTAGACTATTATGTGTCAGTAGATCTCTCATTGCTCTGTGGGTTCCATATAATGGCTCCCCCTTAGAGACCACTGGTTCGACCTTAGGCATAACCATTTGCCTGGTCTTTTCTGATAAGGCCCTGAGTTCGATACCAGACTGCCGTGACCAGTTGGGCACATCTTTCTCCTGCTAAGTTCGAAAAATTCATTTCATAAGTGAATTTTTCGGGCCTATCAGCTGGTATCAACTCCTTGCAGTGTTTGCTTTAAGCGGTCATTGCTCTTGGCAATGGGCTTTCACGTTTTCCCACTCCACTCTTGTCTGCTGTCTCGTAGACTTTCGTTTTCCTGTCTCAATTGTTCATTCATCTCCTCTAACTCTACAGCGGCTCCCTTTAACTGGTCGTAAAACTCCTGCAGTCGACAGCTGCATTCTCCCCTCGTGTCCGCTGGGCTGGCGAGCTGTTTCCTTTTCTTCGACCCTTCTCGAGTCTGCAAGCTTTTCTCCGGAACCTTTCCGTGCATACGTAATGATTCCTCGTTCACTTGGGTGTGTGTAGCTTGCTCTTCTCTCGCTTCATAGTCTTCTGGTGGACTATATAACTTCAGATTTGCGGCATTTACCACAACTTCTCTACCTGTTGCCTCATCTTTAATCCGATATGCGTTTTTCTGCAGATCCCTTATAATCAGGTAGGGTCCGAGATAAGCGTGCTGAAATTTCTTATATTTCCTGCTCTCTGGATCTGAACTGGCGGGTTTTTTCAATAAGACGTATTCTCCCACGAGTAGCGGTCTATGATAGCGTTTCCTCCTGTTTCTCCGCTGTCGTTTATCTGCTTGTTTCTTGAGATACTCGAACGTCCTCTGGATTCTCAACTCACGTCCAAGTTGTGCATCGACGGGTGTTTGGATTACATTATTCCATGGCCTCTCGGGTCTTCTGTCGAGATGTAAGCTCACTGGCACCTCTCCTGTAGCTTCGTGCACAGTATTGTTGATACAATATTCAATAATCTCAAGCACGTCAATCCATTTCCAATTCTCAGTAGAGCAGTATATCTTCATGTATTTTTGCACCTCCCTCATAACTCTCTCAGCTGAGTTCGACTCCGGGTGCCTAACCGTGGACAAAATCTGTCTTATGCCCAGATTTTCCAATCCCTGCGAAATTCTACGCTGGTAAAACAGCTTCCGTGATCCGATAAGATGTTTTCTGGCTGTCCTAATATAGTAATGATTCTTTCCTTCAGCCTCTTAAGTACTTGTTCTGTACTGGTTTTCTGAATTGGACACAGGACTACCATTTTGGAAAACACGTCTAGTGCAACTAGGATGTGTTTATTTCCTCTTCTAGCTCTAGGCAGGGGCCCAAAGTTGTCCAGCGCCAGGAGCTGACATGGCTTCTCTGGTAAGAGTGGTATAGGTTTCTGCCTCATTAAGTACGAGTTAGGCTTTACTCGTTGGCACATATCACATGTCCTGATAGTATTTCTGACTGTTTCTCTAAGTTTAGGCCAAATAAACGCCTCTTTAAGCAGGGCAACAGTCTTATCTACACCTGAATGTCCAAAAGCTCGGTGTGCTAGCCAAACTAGCCTTCTCTGCAATGTTGGTGGTACAACAATTCTAGGTTTTGTGTGGTCAGAGTCGCTCCATTTATGTAGCATCTGGTTAAACCATAGATATTCCGTTGAAAGTGCTTCAGCTTCCATATACATCGGGGTTCCTCTATTCAGCTTTCCCTCGAAGTAATTTATCATCAACCGTATCCAGGGATCTTCACGTTGAAAAACGGTGATGTTCCTCAGATCATCTAAGGTCTTCTGATCTCTATCTTCTATTTCAATAGCTAGAGTTTCTTCTTCCTCTGCTGTAGGGTATCTGCTTAGCAAATCAGGTATGATATTGTCCTTCCCCGGGCAATATTCTATTTCCACTTGAAATTGTTGTATGTATAGGGACCACCTTGTCAGTCTTTGACTCGACAAGTCAGTTTTCAGCAGGAACGTTAGGGCTTTATGGTCTGTTCTCAATATAATTCTAAAACCATAAATCAGCTTGTGCCAATACTGTAATGCATACAGTATCGCAAGTAATTCGATCTCCGTGACCGTATAATTCTTTTCATTAGGCCTCAACCTTCTACTGATGAATGCGATATAAGTTCTCTCCTCTGGCCTGTCCTTATTTTCCTGATACAACATAGCTCCAATGCCTACGAAGGATGCGTCAGTCTGGATGATAAATTTCTGAGTGTAGTCAGGATATCCCAATTTCACATAATCTAACAACATCTGTTTAGATTTCACGAAGGCTTCTTCGCATTGCTCCGTCCATCGCCATCTTCCTCCCTTTTTAAGTAAGTCTTGGAGTGGTGCTACAGTCTCGGTGTACTTCGGACAATGGTTCGAAAAGAATCCAATAACGCCTAGATATTGCCTGACGTTCTTCACCTTCGTTGGTCTCGGGAAACGTTTTATAACTTCCAGTTTTCCCGGATTAGGCCTAACTCCTTGTGCATCGATTACATGACCTAGAAATTTAACTTCTCTCTGAGCAAAGTTAGACTTCTTTATATTGACCTTGAAGTTAGCCTGACTTAGGTCATATAACAACTTGCGTAGATCTCTGACATGTTCTTCAACTGTTTCAGAGGTCAGTAGTATATCATCTACGTAGCATATGGTTGTAGCTTTTACTTCTTCGGATAGGTTCCTATCTAGCGCTCGTATCAACGCTGAACCTGCTGTTTTTAATCCAAATGGAAGACGGACGTAGGAGTACGTGTGCTGGTCAAATAAAAATCCGGTTAACAGACTTGTTTTCTCTTCCAGAGCAAGATGGTGAAAACTTGCCGTGAGATCAAGATTTGAGAATACAGTCTTTCCTTTGAACCTTCTGAGTACCTCCTTAATGGGTGGAACTGTATCAAATTCCGGTATAACCTTGGAATTCAAATTTCGTAGGTCCAGGCATATCCTCACACTTCCATCCTGTTTCGGTACAACTACCAGTGGGCTGACATAAGGTGTGGCTGTCTTTACAATGACGCCTGCTTCTAGCATTTCTTGTATCGCTTCTTTGACCTTTAAATAATGTTTCTCAGCTACAGGATACGGCTTCTGTTTAAACGGCGTCCAATCGCTGACTTGAAACGCATACTGGAAATTCTTGATCCGGCCAGGTCTCGAATCGAAGACTCCTTTATACTCGAATAGCAGTTCCCTGAGCATTTCCTTATTTTCTGGACCAAATTTAGCTTCCTCAATCTTCTCTTCCAGGCATTCTTCAAATTTTGGTTCGAGATCTCTTTCAATGTCTGCGGCCAGTGTTGCCAACTCTTCCTCAATATCTTCTATTGTCGACACTGCCTCCCCAGTCATATCTCCGTATGTATGCCATACGTATTCTTCTTGTCTCGCTTCATTATGCCTTAATGATAGTTCTAGGTCTTCCTTTCCCTCACTTGCGCGAAACATTACAATGTCTTGCGAGAGATCTATAATAACTTTATACTCTCTTATGAAATCCATCCCAACAATAAGGTTATATGGCAGCTTATTTACAAGTAGGAAGCTCTGTGAGAATGTAGAGTTCCCTATCTGCAGATCTAAAAATACTTGGTATCTGCATATCATAACTTTGTCTGGTATGACACCTTTTATTTTCACGCTTGAAATGGGTATTTTCAATACGTGGATTTTACTCTGGATTTCATTGTATAATGCCTGGGTTATCAAACTCACTGTTGATCCTGTATCGATGAGACTTCTTACTTTCGTTCCCGCAATGTTTACAATAATAATAGGTAGTTCCCTTCTTACATTGACCGTTCTTTCATCGAGGTCTTCGATAAGCTCCTCAGGTTTGGCAATCCAGTTAATAACATTTACTGTATTCCATCCTGAACCTATCTCTCTCTGGTCATTTAAAATTGGTGTTTTTTTTTTCAATTGCTCCATTCTTTGTGGAGTTCTTCTGCCTGTCTTCATGCTGCTGAAGTTCCAGACTTTTGGCACCATCATCATTTTGATATATGTCGGGTGACCTTCTATTTCGAATCGCTTCATCCCAGTGAACTCGCGATTGTCTTGGATCATCTCCGCGCTCTTCCATGTATCTTAAAGATGCATGATAGCGTTCTTCCGCCTCTTCATCGAACCCACGACTCTGCTCTTGGGATCTCCATCCTTGGTTATTCCCATTTCGACCGTAATTTCTTCTGTTGTCCAGCTGCTGGTCTCTGGTACCACGCTGATTCCAGTTTTTCCTTCCTCGGATACCACGGTTCGAACCTCCTCGATACGCTGGCCTCCAATTTTGGTTTTCGCGTCCTTCGCGCTGCCAGTCGGATTTTTCTGTTTCGGTGCTTGTAGACTTGCATTTCGTCTGCACCTTCGTTGGCTCGATCGGCGTATTCGTCATATTAACCTGTTCCACATGTCGGCTTTGTCTTGCGTGCTGCACTGTGGTTAAATCAAGTTGTCTCAGCACCTCCTCCATATCGATTGCAGTTTTGGCGTTTGCTGAGATTAGCAGGCGCTGCACTTCATACGGCAGCTGCTTAGCTATTGCTATGCATAAGTCTGACTCTCTGAGTCCTTCGTCGAGCTCGCGAAAACGGCATAATTGGTTCACAAAAAACTCTCCGTACTTGGTCGGGTTACTAGTACTGTAACGCCTGGAATACAAGTCCAGTCTGAGATTTTGTTGTACGCTCGCGTTCCAATACCTGCTTAAAAATGCTTGGCGAAATTCCTCAACGGTGTCGAACGTGTACCTAAAACTTCTAAACCATAGAGCACACTCTCCTTCGGTGAGTTTTTCAATCGCTCTCAACCTGCGCTCTGGCGGTACTTTTGCATCATTCAAGTACTCGGAAACTTCTTTAAGCCAGTACTTGGGTGTCATATTAGAATTACTCCCAGAGTATTTCTTTGGTTTTTCATCACTAGCCCTTATAACTGTGACTATTTGGTTCTGTACAGCATTTTCCTGCGGTGTTGACATAGCCATTGGCATACCAGGTGTGGCATACGGGCTGTCACTTGGCATTGCTGCATTCTTTGGAGTGGGCTGTATTTCTATCTCTGCCCATTTATTCCTCCTATTCTCGTCTATACTTCCTTCGCTAGACCTAGGATTCCGCAACATGGATTCTTCCTGCGCTATCATTCTCGTTTCTAACTGGCTGTGCCTGTTTTCAGTCCTTTCCAAACGAGCTAATACCTCTCGTTCTATTTTCTCGAGGCGATCTCGGTTTCTTTCTGCCATAGAAAATACCTTTTCTTTATTATCCTTAAGGTTTTCCTTCAGGTGGATAATTTCCCCTGCAAGACTTTCTCTTACTTCGGCAAGAGTCTTATCACTGGCTTCAGTCTTTAAGCCTTCTCGAAGCTCTAACTCTTCGCGTAAGCCTGTAACTTCCCGTTGAATGTGACCTTGTATATGAGAGATTTCAGTCCTCATTTTTGTGATTTCTCCTTGGTCTTCGTCCTGTCTTTTATGGAGAACTGCTAAGTCATTCTGAGTTTGTTCCAACTCTTTCTGCACTTTTCCAACTTGTATCTTCATATTAGACATTATTTCCTTATTATCTCGATCAGACGTCTTTATTTCCTGCATTTCCTTGCATTGGTCAAGGATATTCTGGTCCTGCTTTTTTAAAGCTTCGTCCACAGCCTTGGCATAACCTGCCATTCGCGTATTCCATTTTAGTTCATTATCCTCGAACCTATGATCCACGGTCTGAGTAAACGTGTTAAATTGCTCTAACTGACGTTTCGTGTTAGCTTCATTCTGACTTTGAATGTCTTTAAGCTCCCGGGACATACTGTTTAAATTATCGTTAATTTCACGCTGTGACTCTCTGCACATTTGCAAATTGCTTTCTAATTTTAATTCAATAGACTCAAAGCGTTTTTCGTTATCATTTTGCATTTCTGAGATCACGCTAACAATATTCTTAGTTACCTGTCTCTGGACAGACTCCTTAACGTCGTCCATTTTCTTATTAACCTCTACTAGGTTTAATTCTAACTGTGTGTTTACACTGGCTTGATTAGCCTCTAGTCTAGTATTGACTGTAGCCAACATCTGGCTTACCTCAGTTTGACTAGCCTCTAGCCTATCCGCTATTTCGGTTTGATTGGCATCCAATCTACCCGCTATTTCATCTTTAAACGCTTTGGATTCTTCCTTACTCTTAGCGTTTATACCATCGAAATGTTCCCTTAACTCGGCGATACACCTGAGTACCTCTTCCGTTCCGGCCATCCTGTACTACTTAATTTGAGATTCAGGTAGGCCCTAGCTGAAGACACTGGCGCGTTCTATTGGAAAGAAAGGATTCCGATCCCGCGACAACAACAACAACATATTATAAAATGTCAAAACTAACTATGGAATGGGTATAGACCCTCGTACCCGTCTGACAACATTTGTCTGACGTCTGAACATCATTTAGAAAGATTCACAATCGCTCAAACCAAGTTTGAGGAAAAAAAAATATTTCTATGGTTTTCCCCATGAAAACCATGCTATTATTATGGGGTTTTTCTGAATCCCATAAGCCAACCACGTACGGGCGCCATGTTAAATAATGATTAACATGCATACATGCCCCACAGGTGGGCGACATGTTAAATAAGGGTAGTAACATGCTTATTTATGCCATGCTCATGATGCTTAAGTGGAGGTTACCTGTATTTTAAACTGGCCCCACATATCAGCGTCATGTTATTTTATATGTGTTATCTATGGCTATGGTTTATGAAAGTTACAATTATATAAGCATGTCTTATGGAGGATTAACAATTATTTTTAATGTGGTGGCTTATTAACAAATGGGATGCGGTCTTCCTATTCTGTCCTAATTTCTATGCTATATTTGCTTCTAACATTAATACCTTGACCGACTTAAGTAATTACCTGTGACTCAATCCAAGTACAGAGACAACTCCCCCCATGTACCCGATTGTCACCATGTGGACCATGTGTTCGTATCCCAACTAGCTCACGGTCTTTCGAGGTATGGGACGTTCATGCCCACAATACGACCACATGTTCAGGATTTGAGTCTACCAGGCAACTACTCTACAGGAAATACACAACATTCCTATGAATAAAATATTTACAGGTCTAAAATCATGGCTGTACAACAAATACAAAACAAAGGACAAATTACAATTAATTCCCACAAATAAATAGGGTTATTCTGTGAGCTTTCTCCTTAAAAATAGCGCTACAATGCACTCAAACCTACTTCTAATATCCTGTCAATAATAGTTCAGATTACAAGGTTTTCATAGTGTCCGTCATGTGACACAATTTTATTTAATGGAAGTATCTTAACACAAAAACCACATGTCACAAACATGAATTTCTAAGACATTATTCCGTCTTCTACGACATTTACTTTAATTATCATTACTTCAATGTTTCCTACATTTATTAGCAAATATTTTTGTTGTGTCGTGCGAATCATCTTCCTTCTTTCCATCCCTATGAACGCTCTAGGAAAATGAGTCATGCTTCTTAATCATAAAATAAACATAAACATGGATAGAATATTTATAGTTTCACCATATAACGATTATCTGGGTCTTGTCGGACTTATTATAGATACAACTGTGTCATGTTCTGGGAAAAACACATACCCGTTTTTCCTAAATTAGCATAAACTGGCAAAATGCACTTTAAAGAAGATGCCTACATTACTTTGGTTCAGCCTTCCCCCTCAGAGGATAACTTCGCCAAATATCATCAGATTTCTATGGTTCAACCACGTATGTGAGTTGCCATATACCATTTAATTCCATTTGCATCACTAAAATACTCATATTTTAATTGCATTATTGAATACCGAGACCTCTCAGTGTCCTATTGTGACCGTAATTGACAAGGGATCGGTCGAGCGACCTCTCTCCCCTCAGCAGGTCATAAAATTAGTTCCAGACAGCTCTCCAAGATGGCTGCCACGGAAATGGTCTATATTTCCTGTCTCTCTCTACATTCAAGGCCATCCTTGTTTACAATTTTATAACAATAAAGATCCGCTAGGCATATTCCTAAGTAATTGAGTCATTTAATTAATTAACACCTAACTTTACAGTGTATTTGGGCTCAAATGGCTCCTATTAAACATTCATGGCAGGGGTGGAATTCTAATGATAGCATTGCCGTTCTAAGGTGATTACTGTGGCTTATAAGACGCGCATCATAATGAAACCCCATGGTTATCATCAGCAGCTGTCATTACATATATATTTTGGAACCACGTTCCTCGTCGACGAATATGATTCTACCTCTCGGGCAGACCATAAGTAAAAATGCTCACCGCGCCTCGCTGGGCGTCCATAGTGGCTATAATTCAATGCAAGCGTTGGCAATAGACAGACTCTATCCAAATCGCTGCGTAATACATACAGTATGCACAAAGGCGATACTTCTCGAAGATTAAGCCCATTTTCACCTCACGCGCAAGCTATACTAGTCTTTCCCGTGCTTATCTTACGTAAATCACTGGATTCTACGTTAATCTGCACGCTATATGCGGCTAAACAATATTTCACATATATGACTCCATTATCAAGGTACCTGCGTTCTTCATGTTATATTATTTAAGCCAAAGCTTTACATAGCTCCTAACACAAATGTATAAATATACTGGCTTACTTTAATTTCACATATTCATTCAAAATTTCACTGACACTGAGAAAAGCTCTCGTATTCGCGATATTCCACACTACATTCTTTACTGTTTACCAAATGACAGTATCTTAAATTAGACATGACACTATTTGAACATTACCTAGGCTAATTTTGCCCTTACTTTATGATTGCCGACCCCAGTTATTATTATTATTATTATTATTTTAACGTTTAGATCCAACACTATTTTTGACCCACATGGTCCTAAGCAAATCACCTTCCAAGTCATACTTTATTCAAGACGAGTGGTGAAAACTCGTTCAGTAAGTGACTATTACTTCTTTAATTTCAAAGTGATTAATCGTTACATGGTGAACTATGCCATTATAATGTTATTATTTGCATGTTTACTCACGTTTCCTTCTGGCTGGAAAGTACCAGTATCTCCGCCTGAGCTCTACCATGACGATTGACTTAATCCATCATGATATCCAATACACAACACTGAGATCCACACTTTTTACACATGATGCACATATTACCACAAGTGGCCTTTACCGCTGATAAACACTGAATATTAAACATTAAACACATTAACACTTTAAATTTATTATTTCACAATTTATACACTTCATCTATCATTTCACATGTTGATCCTTAATCTGGATTTCACCTACGCTTGACCTCAGAGATGCGATGACTTACGATAACCGCTGGTCTCCGTGAAATCTAGTAGCGTTTTTATAGATGTTCGATCCTAGTTCCCTGCACTCCCGTTTACCTCACTGTCCTGGATAGGTGGCAATAACTTCCACTCTCCCATCACTGGAGTGTTCCTAATGCTGATGTCATATAATTGACAATACCTTCCGGTATACGAACTGTTCCAAACATTATCAGTTCCTATTCGCTGTAGCGAATTTATATCTGTGTCAGATAATAAAGCAGTATCTGCACTTTGTTACCTTATGCACTTCATTATCACTGATGAAGCTTACAATTTGCCTCCATTGTCTTCAACGGCGGTACGCTGATATTTTAATAATTGGCGTGCTTACTGCAGAGCGCTTGTAGACAAAGAACTAACTTCCAACTCGAGCGACCGTCTGACGTCTTCAACTGCTTTCCACTGAACCATCACAGACGTGTAACTGACTTCGACTGACCATAACTGACCCTTGGCGTAGGGTGCTCTTCCCTTATATTGGTTTCTTGCACAAAATAGTTCACGGGACACGTGAGAGCGACTCCCTTCTTGAAATACTCCATCTTCAGCCGAAATAACAACTGCATCTTGTTTATCTAGGCGTGGAGGTTTTAAAAACACTCGCGTGCCGGCGATCGCTTCGGCCAATTAATTACAATTAATTGCCTTAGTTTAGCGCGTGGGATGCTACGGTGGGGATTTCCCGCTGGTTGGTTAAAGTATTCATGCTCTCGAGCGTGAGTTAGGTTGTAATGCGGTCATTTTGAGAAATAGGCGTAATTTTAGGTGAAAAACCACTTCTAAATTACTCCTCCGTGAATACATTCATCTATGTGTATGTTCCATCGCATTACAATGCTCCATTTATCTGTAATTAATTAATTTCTTGTGGGCTTGGTCCCGCCAAAGCTTCGCCCGTTGTCGACCGGTGGATTCCCGGGTCATTAATTTTGAGCTGTCTGACCGCCCTAGACAGAAATAGTTCCGTAGGCGCCAAGGCTACTCCGCCTACTTTTAAAAGTCATTTGTCAGACTTCAATACTAGCCTCTCTCGACTTTGTATGCACTGAAAACGTACATTTCCTTGCATTTTGCTTATAATTTCTCCTTTAAATTGCTATGATTTGCACTTAAATAATCGTGAAATCACGCTAGACTATTATGTGTCAGTAGATCTCTCATTGCTCTGTGGGTTCCATATAATGGCTCCCCCTTAGAGACCACTGGTTCGACCTTAGGCATAACCATTTGCCTGGTCTTTTCTGATAAGGCCCTGAGTTCGATACCAGACTGCCGTGACCAGTTGGGCACACTACATGTGTGCCAATTTTGGAATAGCTACCATGCATACCTTCCAAGATATCCAACATGGAGCTCAAATTTCTAGTGTCTTTTTCAGCAGTTGGTCGCACTGACATCATCTTCAAATATTGGCGTGAGATATTCCGGTATACATCTTTACTCATACTAAATTTGGTTTCGATTTCTGCAGCCGTTTAGGAGTTGATAGGGGGGGGGGACACACACACACACACATAGGCAGCCAGACAAAAGGACAGACAGACAGACACACATTTTCCCGGATCGATCTCATGTCTACTTTTTCCTCATTTTAGAAAAATGTGAAAATTAGGCTAAAAATAAACAAGATGTTCAGTAAAGAACATATAGCCTACTTTCTCCTAAATGTATGAGTATAGTTATAACTTGTTGTTATTATCAAAGAGTATAATAGAAATATTCTTTGTTGAAGACCTTAGAAACGATTTACCTCTACCAAACGCCACAACCTAGATAAAAACTGCTACCATCATTGAAGAAAGAAAGAAAGAAAGAAAGAAAGAAAGAAAGAAAGAAAGATAAGAAGTATATCAAGATTGTTATGGATCTGGAGACATAATAGACCGGACTGGCTGCGTGGCTCAGCGGTAACGTTCTCGCTTGCTGGGCCCTAGGTTGCAGGATCGTATCCTGGCGCAGTCAGCTGGCATTTGAGGGTGCACAAATGCGAGGGAGCCGTGTCAGTATATTTACTGGCACGTTAAAGATCCCCTTCGGGCCAACATTCCGGCACCCCGGTGTCTCTAAAAGCAGCAGTAGTTAAAAGGGATGTAAAACCAATAACATTATTATTATTATTATTATTATTATTATTATTATTATTATTATTATTACATATACGACCTGCCGTGGGCTACATCCAACTTTGAGTTGAGGCATGTCTTTACACGTCTGGTTGTGCATGGCTTTCACAACCCTAATTGAATTAACAAATCTTTCCATGACCCTACAGAGACGTGTGTATACAAACTATGTGGATATTTTCGATTGCTACTTGCCTGAAATAAAAGTAGTAATTAATAACCTGAACTAACACCAACGGCTTGAATTCAGTTACTATGTGAAATCGTTTTGTTCTTTACTTCAAATAACATTTTCAAGTAACGCAAAATAGGCTGTTACAAACCCTTTAAAATAAAAAGTAAAAATGTATCGTAGTATCATCTTGTCATTCATCAAATTCGATGCGCATAGAATGCCAATGGTATAGTAATCAATGGAGCCCCACGTAGACTAGTCGTGACATCTAGTGGTGAAATATTGAACAATATAATCCTAACAGAGCGAGTGCATTCTAGCGGCCAGAAGAAGAAACTTTTCAATAAAATCTGGAAGTTAATAAGTAGGTCGGCGTGCAGTTACCTTTTTGGCAGCTAGATGTCTCGAGTAAATCTGCTGGCGAATTATGTTTTAATTAAATATATATTTTACACCATAATATGCACAATATAACGCTTAATTTTAAAAACGTCTGAGTTATTACAAAACAATAAACATATAACATTTCAAGCAAAAAACCTAGCTCTGACCGGGTTTGAACCATAGGCATTTGACCGATAAGCTAACGCTCTACCACTGAGCTAATTGTGTCAACGAATATCGTTCTATATAAAATGACTTACATAGAACTTGTAAGCAAATAATGATTTATACTAAACGATTTCATCACTGGAGTATATTATTTATATATAAAGCATTTCATACAAAGTTTATTTATTTTGTATCAGTACGCTATATTGCATGCAATACTCAAATTAGTGAAATATAAGTCAGGCACAAGATATCCGCTGCCATCTTGTCTTATTACTGAATCGGCTCAGCTTTTTAAAATCACGTCTGCACTATAGTATTACAAAATAAACTTTTAATTTCGAACGTGCCTCTTCCTTTAGAACCGTTAAAACGATTCTCGGCTCGATAATCGGAACTGGTGGGTCCCATGATATGGATTATAATATTTGCATAATTCGCACGGCCGCCATCCTGAAATGGTATGGCGGACGGGACGACCTTGTAGTTTGGTCACAAGACGCATCCTATACGAAGGTATGTTGTTACCAAATTTGGTAGAGATCGGATGATTTGGTTAGTCGTTATTTGATTTTACGTTTTGAACGTTTGAGTGGCCGCCATTCAGTTTTAGTAAAGATGGCGGCGATATGATACATGACACTGAGGTGCCCTTTGCCTGTTCTACCTCTGTACCAAATTTCGTTCAATTCCGGTTCACCGTGTTCGAATTGATAGGGAGGGACAGACATTCAGAGTACACACACTCACACACACACACAGACACACACACACACAGACTCACACACACATACACACACATACACCCACACACACACACACACACAGAGACTCACACACACATACACACACAGACAGACACACTTTTTTCGTCCTGTGTTGATCTCATAAGTCTACTTTCATTTTTTGCAAAAATCGAAAGTAGGCTAAACAAGATGTTCAGTAAAGAACATATAGCCTACTTTCTCCTAAATGTATGAGTATAGTTATAACTCGTTGTTATTATCAAAGAGTATAATAGAACTATTCTTTGTTGAAGACCTTAGGAACGATTTACCTCTACCAAACGCCACAACCTAGATAAAAACTGCTACCATCATTGAAGAAAGAAAGAAAGAAAGATAAGAAGTATATCAAGAATGTTATGGATCTGGAGACATAATCGACCGGACTGGCGGCGTGGCTCAGCGGTAACGTTCTCGCTTGCTGGGCCCTAGGTTGCAGGTTCGTATCCTGGCGCAGTCAGCTGGCATTTGAGGGTGCACAAATGCGAGGGAGCCGTGTCAGTACATTTACTGGCACGTTAAAGATCCCCTTCGGGCCAAAATTCCGGCACCCCGGTGTCTCTAAAATCAGCAGTAGTTAAAAGGGATGTAAAACCAATAACATTATTATTATTATTACGACCTGCCGTGGGCAACATCCAACTTTGAGTTGAGGCATGTCTTTACACGTCTGGTTGTGCATGGCTTTCACAACCCTAATTGAATTAACAAATCTTTCCATGACCCTACAGAGACGTGTGTATACAAACTATGTGGATATTTTCGATAATATAATCCTAACAGAGCGAGTGCATTCTAGCGGCCAGAAGAAGAAACTTTTCAATAAAATCTGGAAGTTACCTTTTTGGCAGCTAGATGTCTCGAGTAAATCTGCTGGCGAATTATGTTTTAATTAAATATATATTTTACACCATAATGTGCACAATATAACGCTTAATAACATTTTCAAGTAACGCAAAATAGGCTGTTACAAACCCTTTAAAATAAAAAGTTAAAATGTATCGTAGTATCATCTTGTCATTCTTCAAATTCGATGCGCATAGAATGATAATGGTATAGTAATCAATGGATCCCCACGTAGACTAGTCGTGACATCTATTGGTGAAATATCGAACAATATAATCCTAACAGAGCGAGTGCATTCTAGCGGCCAGAAGAAGAAACTTTTCAATAAAATCTGGAAGTTACCTTTTTGGCAGCTAGATGTCCCGAGTAAATCTGCTGGCGAATTATGTTTTAATTAAATATATATTTTACACCATAATGTGCACAATATAACGCTTAATTTTAAAACATCTGAGTCATTACAAAACAATAAACATATAACATTTCAAGCAAAAAACCTAGCTCTGATCGGGTTTGAACCATAGGCATTTGAGCGATAGGCTAACGCTCTACCACTGAGCTAACTGTGTCAACGAATATCGTTCTATTTAAAATGACTTACATAGAATTTGTTAGCAAATAATGATTTATACTAAACGATTTCATCACTGGAGTATATTATTTATATATAAAGCATTTCATACAAAGTTTATTTATTTTGTATCAGTACGCTATATTGCATGCAATACTCAAATTAGTGAAATATAAGTCCGACACAAGATATCCGCTGCCATCTTGTCTTATTACTGAATCGGCTCAGCTTTTTAAAATCACGTCTGCACTATAGTATTACAAAATAAACTTTTAATTTCGAACGTGCCTCTTCCTTTAGAACAGTTAAAACGTTTCTCGGCTCGATAATCGGAACTGGTGGGTCCCATGATATGGATTATAAAGTTTGCATAATTCGCACGGCCGCCATCCTGAAATGGTATGGCGGACGGGACGACCTTGTAGTTTGGTCACAAGACGCATCCTATACGAAGGTATGTTGTTACCAAATTTGGTAGAGATCGGATGATTTGGTTAGTCGTTATTTGATTTTACGTTTTGAACGTTTGAGTGGCCGCCATTCAGTTTTAGTAAAGATGGCGGCGATATGATACATGACACTGAGGTGCCCTTTGCCTGTTCTACCTCTGTACCAAATTTCGTTCAATTCCGGTTCACCGTGTTCGAATTGATAGGGAGGGACAGACATTCAGAGTACACACACTCACACACACACACAGACACACACACACACACAGACTCACACACACATACACACACATACACCCACACACACACACACACAGAGACTCACACACACATACACACACAGACAGACACACTTTTTTCGCCCTGTGTTGATCTCATAAGTCTACTTTCATTTTTTGCAAAAATCGAAAGTAGGCTAAACAAGATGTTCAGTAAAGAACATATAGCCTACTTTCTCCTAAATGTATGAGTATAGTTATAACTCGTTGTTATTATCAAAGAGTATAATAGAACTATTCTTTGTTGAAGACCTTAGGAACGATTTACCTCTACCAAACGCCACAACCTAGATAAAAACTGCTACCATCATTGAAGAAAGAAAGATAAGAAGTATATCAAGAATGTTATGGATCTGGAGACATAATCGACCGGACTGGCGGCGTGGCTCAGCGGTAACGTTCTCGCTTGCTGGGCCCTAGGTTGCAGGTTCGTATCCTGGCGCAGTCAACTGGCATTTGAGGGTGCACAAATGCGAGGGAGCCGTGTCAGTACATTTACTGGCACGTTAAAGATCCCCTTCGGGCCAAAATTCCGGCACCCCGGTGTCTCTAAAATCAGCAGTAGTTAAAAGGGATGTAAAACCAATAACATTATTATTATTATTACGACCTGCCGTGGGCAACATCCAACTTTGAGTTGAGGCATGTCTTTACACGTCTGGTTGTGCATGGCTTTCACAACCCTAATTGAATTAACAAATCTTTCCATGACCCTACAGAGACGTGTGTATACAAACTATGTGGATATTTTC
Organism: Meconema thalassinum; assembly: GCA_946902985.2. Classification (NCBI taxonomy): domain Eukaryota; kingdom Metazoa; phylum Arthropoda; class Insecta; order Orthoptera; family Tettigoniidae; genus Meconema; species Meconema thalassinum. The sequence continues at coordinate 402,494,641 of OX336392.1, forward strand.
GATAATATAATCCTAACAGAGCGAGTGCATTCTAGCGGCCAGAAGAAGAAACTTTTCAATAAAATCTGGAAGTTACCTTTTTGGCAGCTAGATGTCTCGAGTAAATCTGCTGGCGAATTATGTTTTAATTAAATATATATTTTACACCATAATGTGCACAATATAACGCTTAATAACATTTTCAAGTAACGCAAAATAGGCTGTTACAAACCCTTTAAAATAAAAAGTTAAAATGTATCGTAGTATCATCTTGTCATTCTTCAAATTCGATGCGCATAGAATGATAATGGTATAGTAATCAATGGATCCCCACGTAGACTAGTCGTGACATCTATTGGTGAAATATCGAACAATATAATCCTAACAGAGCGAGTGCATTCTAGCGGCCAGAAGAAGAAACTTTTCAATAAAATCTGGAAGTTACCTTTTTGGCAGCTAGATGTCCCGAGTAAATCTGCTGGCGAATTATGTTTTAATTAAATATATATTTTACACCATAATGTGCACAATATAACGCTTAATTTTAAAACATCTGAGTCATTACAAAACAATAAACATATAACATTTCAAGCAAAAAACCTAGCTCTGATCGGGTTTGAACCATAGGCATTTGAGCGATAGGCTAACGCTCTACCACTGAGCTAACTGTGTCAACGAATATCGTTCTATTTAAAATGATTTACATAGAATTTGTTAGCAAATAATGATTTATACTAAACGATTTCATCACTGGAGTATATTATTTATATATAAAGCATTTCATACAAAGTTTATTTATTTTGTATCAGTACGCTATATTGCATGCAATACTCAAATTAGTGAAATATAAGTCCGACACAAGATATCCGCTGCCATCATGTCTTATTACTGAATCGGCTCAGCTTTTTAAAATCACGTCTGCACTATAGTATTACAAAATAAACTTTTAATTTCGAACGTGCCTCTTCCTTTAGAACAGTTAAAACGTTTCTCGGCTCGATAATCGGAACTGGTGGGTCCCATGATATGGATTATAAAGTTTGCATAATTCGCACGGCCGCCAACCTGAAATGGTATGGCGGACGGGACGACCTTGTAGTTTGGTCACAAGACGCATCCTATACGAAGGTATGTTGTTACCAAATTTGGTAGAGATCGGATGATTTGGTTAGTCGTTATTTGATTTTACGTTTTGAACGTTTGAGTGGCCGCCATTCAGTTTTAGTAAAGATGGCGGCGATATGATACATGACACTGAGGTGCCCTTTGCCTGTTCTACCTCTGTACCAAATTTCGTTCAATTCCGGTTCACCGTGTTCGAATTGATAGGGAGGGACAGACATTCAGAGTACACACACTCACACACACACACAGACACACACACACACAGACTCACTCACACATACACACACATACACCCACACACACACACACACACACACACAGAGACTCACACACACATACACACACAGACAGACACACTTTTTTCGCCCTGTGTTGATCTCATAAGTCTACTTTCATTTTTTGCAAAAATCGAAAGTAGGCTAAACAAGATGTTCAGTAAAGAACATATAGCCTACTTTCTCCTAAATGTATGAGTATAGTTATAACTCGTTGTTATTATCAAAGAGTATAATAGAACTATTCTTTGTTGAAGACCTTAGGAACGATTTACCTCTACCAAACGCCACAACCTAGATAAAAACTGCTACCATCATTGAAGAAAGAAAGAAAGAAAGAAAGATAAGAAGTATATCAAGAATGTTATGGATCTGGAGACATAATCGACCGGACTGGCGGCGTGGCTCAGCGGTAACGTTCTCGCTTGCTGGGCCCTAGGTTGCAGGTTCGTATCCTGGCGCAGTCAGCTGGCATTTGAGGGTGCACAAATGCGAGGGAGCCGTGTCAGTACATTTACTGGCACGTTAAAGATCCCCTTCGGGCCAAAATTCCGGCACCCCGGTGTCTCTAAAATCAGCAGTAGTTAAAAGGGATGTAAAACCAATAACATTATTATTATTATTACGACCTGCCGTGGGCAACATCCAACTTTGAGTTGAGGCATGTCTTTACACGTCTGGTTGTGCATGGCTTTCACAACCCTAATTGAATTAACAAATCTTTCCATGACCCTACAGAGACGTGTGTATACAAACTATGTGGATATTTTCGATAATATAATCCTAACAGAGCGAGTGCATTCTAGCGGCCAGAAGAAGAAACTTTTCAATAAAATCTGGAAGTTACCTTTTTGGCAGCTAGATGTCTCGAGTAAATCTGCTGGCGAATTATGTTTTAATTAAATATATATTTTACACCATAATGTGCACAATATAACGCTTAATAACATTTTCAAGTAACGCAAAATAGGCTGTTACAAACCCTTTAAAATAAAAAGTTAAAATGTATCGTAGTATCATCTTGTCATTCTTCAAATTCGATGCGCATAGAATGATAATGGTATAGTAATCAATGGATCCCCACGTAGACTAGTCGTGACATCTATTGGTGAAATATCGAACAATATAATCCTAACAGAGCGAGTGCATTCTAGCGGCCAGAAGAAGAAACTTTTCAATAAAATCTGGAAGTTACCTTTTTGGCAGCTAGATGTCCCGAGTAAATCTGCTGGCGAATTATGTTTTAATTAAATATATATTTTACACCATAATGTGCACAATATAACGCTTAATTTTAAAACATCTGAGTCATTACAAAACAATAAACATATAACATTTCAAGCAAAAAACCTAGCTCTGATCGGGTTTGAACCATAGGCATTTGAGCGATAGGCTAACGCTCTACCACTGAGCTAACTGTGTCAACGAATATCGTTCTATTTAAAATGACTTACATAGAATTTGTTAGCAAATAATGATTTATACTAAACGATTTCATCACTGGAGTATATTATTTATATATAAAGCATTTCATACAAAGTTTATTTATTTTGTATCAGTACGCTATATTGCATGCAATACTCAAATTAGTGAAATATAAGTCCGACACAAGATATCCGCTGCCATCTTGTCTTATTACTGAATCTGTTCAGCTTTTTAAAATCACGTCTGCACTATAGTATTACAAAATAAACTTTTAATTTCGAACGTGCCTCTTCCTTTAGAACAGTTAAAACGTTTCTCGGCTCGATAATCGGAACTGGTGGGTCCCATGATATGGATTATAAAGTTTGCATAATTCGCACGGCCGCCATCCTGAAATGGTATGGCGGACGGGACGACCTTGTAGTTTGGTCACAAGACGCATCCTATACGAAGGTATGTTGTTACCAAATTTGGTAGAGATCGGATGATTTGGTTAGTCGTTATTTGATTTTACGTTTTGAACGTTTGAGTGGCCGCCATTCAGTTTTAGTAAAGATGGCGGCGATATAAAACATGACACTGAGGTGTCCTTTGCTAGTGCTACCTTTGTACCAAATTTCGTTCAATTTGCATTCACCGTGTTCGAATTGATAGGGGGGACAGACATTCAGAGTACACACACTCACACACACACAGACACACACACACACGCACACACACAGACTCACACACACACATACACACACACAGACTCACACACACACATACACACACACAGACAGACACACTTTTTTCGCCCTGTGTTGATCTCATAAGTCTACTTTCATATTTTGCAAAAATCGAAAGTAGGCTAAAAATGCAGGCCCCGTGGTGCAACGGTAGCATACTTGCCTGTCATCTCGAGCAGAGGTCCTCAATTTGGGGAGGGGGGGGGGGGGCCTCAGGAAGGCCAGAAAGTGATAAAGGGGAGTACCGGCTCTGATTGAACTATTTATATTCTGTATCAAATATTGCTATCCTCATATCCATGAACCTATCATAGAGAGGAAGCTCCCACGACCATTCAAGACTAATAAACTCGTACCTTTGCTGTCTTATTTCACAAGAACTGACCAGTAGATCCTGCCAGCAGGAATTCTGGGAAAAGGTGTAGAGTAACACTACCCACACAGCACCCTTTCACCGCCACCCGCAGTGACATCTCCTTACCAAACACTTAATGACAATAAGCCGCTTAGGAATGTGATCACCACTTCCTTACAAGAATAGATTCTTGCATTTCTGTCAACGTCGACTTGAATTCAGCCATGCCTTTGCAGTCAGTTCGAAGACAGCGAGTGAACAGGTGAATTCTAGTGCGTGTTCAGTGTAAGTAGTTAGCCCGATTTACAATAAACAGATACAAGTAACGCCATTACAATATTTTTTACAAAACATTATTGAACTTTGATGTGCCCTAAGAATAATAAATTGTGTGTTATTATTATTATTATTATTATTATTATTACTTCAGTATCGCAACTGCAACAGTGCAGATTTTGTATATAGAAGAAACACACATACCCACATACTGTACATACATACATACATACATACATACATACATACATACATACATACATACATACAGACTTTCACTTTTATTTACAGTATAAGATATACAATCCACATTATTTCAACACTCGACTACTGCGGTTAAAATTCGTTAGGTTTGATCCGCGGTAGAGTCTATTGTTTTAGTTGATTTTATTGTTGATTCTTTAAGGGCATTGAGGCATAGTGGTCTTGTAGCCCCGTGTACTTGGGTGTGTGTAGAAGTTGTCTGATAACCTGTGTCACTGTGATGTCTATAGGCTTACTAGTGTGTGTACTTTTATCCGAGTAAGGATTTACGCAGGAAGCTGTTGTTCTTTCATTTGAAATGCATAGACATCATGGTCATTTAGCCCCGTGTACTTGGGTGAGTGTTGATTTTTCAGGTGAGGATTCGGTCAATCAACGTATAATATCCATTTAGCACGTTGTATTTCAACAAGCTACTACAAGCAACATTCAATTATACTCATTGAATAGGAGAAAGAGTTATAACTATACCCGTGTATTTCAACACTCGACTACTGCGGTTCAAATTCGTTAGGTTTGATCCGCGGTAGAGTCTATTATTTTAGTTGATTTTATTGTTGAAAGTAGGCTGTATGTTATTTACTGAACATCTTGTTATGCATGTGATCTTACCGTGTCACAGAGTATATTTTATTTCTTTCAGAGATATGAAATCTATTGTACTTATCGTACAATAAGATCATCCCACAGAATTTTCTTCAATATAATCATATATTATCTTGCTGGGAGATGATCAAGGTTTCTAAGCAAAATGCTGCGCAGTTTTGAGTAAAAAAACAATTGTTTAACTCAATTGATTAGTTCACTTTCCACACAATTCCACAAATAAATCACATACTTCCTAATCCAAACTTACCATTGTCATAACTCTGTTTACGGAAGGCAAAATTCTAGACGGAAATCGAATGACAGAGGAAAGCTTCAGAGTTCACCTGATAACACTGATAAGTGATCAATGTTATCTTCACAGCTCATCATATATTTACCACTGCAAGAGCAAAAGATTTACGATATTGTTGTTGTATTTTATGAAGTGGATGATTTTTATGGCCCGATGTTTTTCTTGACTTCAACCCCATCAGTGGAGTTAGATTGATGAAAATTGGCAATAAGATGGAAGGACGCGGACGTCGCCTATACCGTTCCGGTATTTGCTATTGAGATGAAAAACATTTTAAGGAAGGTCGACGGTGGGGTTAGAACCCAGTCATTTTTCGAGTCCAATGATAGCCTAGCTACATGGCGTGTGCATTAAATCGCGTAGCTGTTCCGTAGGAAATACGCACACAGGTCACAGTCGTACAATATGTGATGATGACTCTCCTGACTTCGGCTAGGTATTGCCTAATGAGACCTATAAAAAAGACTTAAAATATCTATAAAAAGTAGTTCCGTGAAGAACTAAATAGCGTATTTTCATATAACCTACTGGTCACAAGAAATAAAAATTAATTATAAAATAAGCACAGCCGCCATTTTTAAGTTCTCAAAAAACTTCCATTTTATGAAGAAAAACCGTGCCAAGTTTCACACTGCTCGGATGAAAAGTCTCGAAAAAAATCAATGTAAATATTTAAAATTCGCGTCACTGCCATGTTGGTTTTGTGATCAGTAGGTTATTGAATGATCCATAGGTCAACCTAAGTTAATAGCCTTCATCAACATACAAAATATCAGTTTGATTGCTGTAATAGATTCGTATATATGGAGAACTGTCTTAATATTTCGGATGGTCACCATATTAGATTGTTATATACCATTAGATTTAGATTATTGCTTAGGCTCACTATTCAAACTTTCACGTCGATCGAATGATTATGACACAAAATATAAAATCATAATTTTAAATTTCCGCACAGCCGCCATCTTTAGGTTATGTAAACAATTGAATTAAATTAAATTTTAGCGCATTGCAATGCGTATAAATATTTGCTGTACCACGTTTCACTGCACTCGGATGGTTAAATCGCGAGAAAAATCTATTTAAATGTTTTAAATTCGCTTGGCTGCCATGTTCGTTTTGTACTTAACAGGTTTATGAAAGTCACATAGTCACTTCTAGTTTTTTTTTTTACCGCACAATATGTGAGGGTGATATCTGTTACTGTTGCGGAGATATAGAATGCCTGTGAAATATTTCGCGTGGCTGCCATGTTGGATTGGTGAAAAGTATTAAAATTTGAAAGGTACGGTAGAGGTAGGACGAGGTAGTAGTATGAACTTACCGAGTTTCATTGAAATCACTTTAGCCGTTTAAATTTTATTGGGGATACACCCATACGCACGCACACACATACACACACCCGGACTACAGATGATCTCATAAAACGATTTTTTTGAAAAATGAAAACAGCTAAAAATATCTAAAAACTGGAGGAATAGGATGCAAAAAGTTGATGATGACTCTCCTGACTTCGGCTATAAATTGCCTAATGAGACCTATAAAAAGACTTAAAATATCTGTAACGTGTAGTTCAGTGAAGAACTAAATGGCCTAGTTTGTGGGATAGGGCATTTTTTAAGGGTTCGTGGTGCATGTTTATGCTTTTTTTCTCAATACTCTTCGGGGTTTATTGATGTGTAACATCTTTCCGCTCGGTATCTGTTTATTTTTTGTGGCGGGTATTTTGAAAAATGAAACGGAAATGGATGGGACGGAAACAATGAAACGGAAATGGATGGGACGAAAACAATGAGCACGCGCGGTGACGGATATTGATACCACGACGTACTGTCGGCCATGTGGCTATGTGGAATGTATATCGCATACAGTTTACTTCAAGGTTTGGAGGCCCCATTAAAGGTATTCCTACAATAAATCATCTTCAAATTGTCGTTCTTTGGTGTGAAAATATTCATTATATCATATTTGCTGAAAACAATTTTGATTTATTAAATCTTCATACTTTTGTTGTAATCTTATTTAATAAATAATAATATCGTAATGCCTCGGGTGCCGGGTGCAAGCTTTGTTGTTTGACACCCAAAGTGTAGCTTGCGTGTCGAATTTCGTTGTTCCTTGAAGCACTATGAAAGTCAAGGAGATTAGATATCTAAGCTCCTTGAACACTATAGCGCTTTCTAGTAGAGAAATGAGGAACTTTGTGTTGGCGGAAACTTCCGAGATTAATTTTGCCATTCTGAACACGGCCTTCTGAATTCAAATGGGTTCTTTGACATGCCAACATCGTATGACATGGTGTCGTAAATTTTGTCGCCTTTCAAAAATCACATATCATGGCCAGGAGCGAACCTGAGCTTAGGGTTAGTAGACTGTCACGTTGTCCACTCACCCAATTCTTATTTAATGTAGCACTCGAGGTACTGTCGGTCATGTGGCTATGTGGAATCTATATCGCATACAAAATTACTTCAAGGTTTGGAGGCCCCATTAAAGATATTCTTCCTACAATAAATCATCTTCAAGTTGTCGTTGTTTGGTGTGAAAATATTCATTATATCATATTTGCTGAAAACCGGTCAGGATTTGGCACTGCCGTTTTACAAGTAGTTATTTCAATGACCAACAGAGTTCACTGTTAACAAGGGATGTCACATGTTACACATCATATGCGACTGCTGTAAGCTCGTAATTCTTTTAATATTTTAAATTTTATATCCTTTTGAAGCATTTCTTGGGTATACTTTCCTTTTTAGTTAAGTTTTCAAGGGTATTCTTGTATACTCCTTATTATTCCTGTTTCTACGGGATTGGGGAAGCGATGCGATTAATTTATATATGGCGGATGGTTCTTAAAGCCGGATGCCCTTCCTGACGCCAATCTTGTGAGGGGAAATGAATGGAGCTGGACGAGGAGTTTGAAGGACGCGGCCGTGGTCTATTAGAAGGTTTGGTCCTGGCATTTGAGTTGATTTGATAATGTGGAATCGTGGAAAACCATTTCAAGGACAGTCAACGGTAGGGTTCGAACACATTTGTGTACCGAGTCCGGAGCAACCTGGACCCATGGCCTTATGACTCAGCACGCATAGCTACCACGGTCAGTTTTGTCATTTCGAGAGTGATGTTTTCTGTTTTAAATTTGAGCCGATAACCTAGATGTTAGGCCCCTTAAAACAACAATTATAATCACCATCTGTTTTAAATTTAATTTCTTAATAAGTTATTTACTTTGCTCAATTCTTAACTTTCGGTAACTTCATTAATTAAAATGTGTATTCACTAAACTGTACTATTTTATTCTACGTGATTTTTAATGTATATTCAGAAACCAGATATCAAAGTGAAATGTTTGCATTTATAAGGGCATTTTATACATTTTATAGGGCTCTTTTTTGATTTTTAGGTCATAACTGCATTTTTAAAGTGAAATTTTCTTTGTTTTATAGGGCATTCAAATCCTAGCCTTAATCATTACAGCCATCCCCAGGTTCTTATATAAAGGAAAATTGGCTCTAAAAGTGCAGTCGAATGAAAGTATCGTTAAACAAAATCTACTGTGTTGTTCTTGCTTTGTTAATGTTTAATGTAATCAAGCATGTGTTATCTAATTCTGACATGAATTGTTGTTTTATTGTGTGTAACTGTAATAGTTAGGGCCAGCGATTGGGAGAAAAACACTGGAGCTTAAATAAGATTTCATCCCCGATTTTTACTGGAGTAATTGTGCGTGAAATCCCTTCCAGGATTCCTCCTGATAGCACTGGGTATCAAGCATGGGATCTCCGAAAGTGAAAATACGGATTGCAGTTGTTCGGCTACGATGGTCAACCTTTTGTTCTTTTTTTAATTATGAATGATTTCTGATAAATTTGACACGCTTTCTAGCAATAGGAAAGAAAAATCTGAAAGTATCAACTGGTCTAAATTTTACCACAGTTGATTTTGCTTAACTGCTTGCATTATAACGTCATAAATCCTTTTAGGTCCTCCTCGTGACGTAGTAACTAGCGTCTTTAACTGTCCCTATGAAGGTTTCTGGCTCTGCAAAGAACTGTAATTCTGGCCTGGGGGTTGGAACGAAGTACACTGAGCGTAGTGAGGCAAAAATGGGAAGAGACGGGATCGAATCTCACCTCAGTCATCCTGGAAATGGTTTTCTATGGATTTCCATTTCTACTCCAGGCAAATGCCGGGATTGTACCTAATCCAAGGTCACGGCCGTCACCTACCCAAATATTAGCCTCAATTACTAATTCACACATTTATAAAGTCATCACAATGACACAGGTTATCAAATAAATTCCACAGACGTCTGGCAACACATTCAAGGAAAGTGCAATGAAAATATTCTCCGGCCTAATAATTCCCATTGTGTCTTATGGAATTCAATTGATTTGGGACTATCTCAATAAGAACAACCTCAAGAAAATTATGCAAGTTAAATCGGCAAGAATATTCTCTGCGTATCTAAATGCACCCCTTCAAGACTGACTTACAGTATGTGCTTACTGGTGAACCCTTCTTGTTCGAACAGCTACGAATGATGATGCTCTTGCCAGCTATTGGCACCTTTCGGGAATTTTTGGACGAGCTACAGGTTAAGCGTGAGGCTATTTGGAAGGACTTTCAGGCAACAGAAGCTATGATAAACTCAGAGTTGAATGGTCCCGATTATGAGCTCCACCACACCGGGACAAGTGTTGCAGTACATGGTTGCCACGGTGGGTGAGTGGATAGCGTGTCGGTCTACTAACTCCAAGATTGCAGGTTCGCCCCTGGCCATGGTAAGTGATTTTTGAAAGGCGGCAAAAATACGATACGCATGTCACACGATGTTGGCATGTCAAAGAACCATTTGAATTCAGTAGGCCGAGTTCATAATGGCAAAATTAATCTCGGGAGTTTCCACCAACACAAAAGTTCCTCATTTCTCTCCTAGAAAGCGCTATGTTCAAGGAGCTTAGATATCTAACATCTAACCTCCTTGACTTTCATACTTAAGGAACAACGAAATTCGACACGCAAGCTACCCACTGGGTGTCAAATAACAAAGCTTGCACCCGGCACCCGAGGCCATACGATATTATTATTATTATTATTATTATTATTATTATTATTATTATTATTATTACTATAGAGTGTGTGAGAAAAAAGCTTACCAGTTCCAGACGAAGAGTGTATTTGTAGGTCGTGTGTTGACAGATATCATACACTGAGATGTGAACGAAGGCTGTCGCTAAAGGACTTGTGTGGTGACCAGCATTTTTAATCTCAAGTAAATGAATGCCATTGTATATTAGATGAACTGTGTGTTACTATGGGCATTGGCTGCATTAAATATTGATTGAAATAGATTCCACACATTCACACACACCCAAGTACATGTGCCTGCATGACGCTCATATCGCAGAAATATTGAATTATTGAGGTCAGTATCAATTCCCACCGTTCAACTATTAGCTACAAGTCTTCAGATAAATTTTGCAAGACGCAAATGCAAAAAACTTGCACACTCTCAACCTCACATCCTAAAACAGGTTTGGCCCCGACCGCAATCAATTCTAACAAATAACAGTATTGGTTTAGACAAGGTAAATTTATTTGCATTTCATTTGTTTGAAATACAAGAACTGTATTCGCACATTTAATTTGGAACTTATTTCGCACCGTAGATAGTATCTGTGCCGTTAATATCCGTGTTTACAAGCATTTCTCAATGTAGTAGCGGATATTTGGAGTAGCGCGTTCTAATTTATTGGCTTGTGTAAATAAAACAGAAGGCTGCAATAACCATGAGATTTTATGTCTCTGCCAGAATAAATGGAGGTCCCAAAAAGAACGTGTTGTCCCTCGTCAGGAATGTCAATCGCAGCAAAAAAAGAAACGAGAATTGAAGGTTTTAACATGGCGACATCAGATCTTTGCCGCTCGCCGTTACAACTAGAAAGTAGCTATTAGCCTCTTTGGCAGAACGAGATGATAGCTGACTTTTATGAGTCGTACAATGAAGATCCTTTTTCTTTTTCTTGTTTATTTGCTGCTTTAAAATGTGGTAGAGTCCCGTTATTGGTCTATATGGGATCGGAACATCACAAATGTTCCTCAACGTGGTTTCTGCCAGATTAGGTCACGGCTTTCAGAACAAGTCTTAATGCAGAGTGGCCCATAATTAATATATACTACTACTAGAACTAGTGTAATTGATTGATTGATTGCACTGGGGAACAAAATATTTTGGGCGGAGCAGTGTATGGAATTATAAAACGTATTCTACAAACGCATAGTGAGCAATTTTCACAATCTTGGTGGACAAAAATGCTAATTCAACTAGTTTAGTCGGCCGAAGATTGGTAGCACAAATTACTGTTGACTGTATAAGTGGTCCTTTCCATCTTGACCGGTACATATTACGTGTGCAGTGGTGTCTCCAACCTATATCATCTCTTCATTAGCAGTCGTCAGATACATCTCTCCTCTCCCACTCGTATTAATAACTCTTCATTTGTTACTATACCTACCCATCTGAACTTCATCATTCTCCTGTAACATCATATATCAAATACTTGTATTCTCCTGTTTTGCAAGTTTCACTTCCATGAAGACCACGCTCCAGACAAAGGCTTTGAAAAAAGACTTTCTATTACGTAAATCTATATTTATTATTTATTATTTAATTAATCGAATATCACTAGTACAGAGCACGTAAAATCAATATTTCAAGTCTTACCACATGTCTCTTTTCAATCTTCCCACATTCGCTTCATCCTCACAGATCTCTGCTTTCGGAGCTGTTCAATGTTACATGGCTGCTTTCGTTGTCATTCTTGTTCCTCCCTGAAGATCAAATTTTGAATTTTGTCCCGAAATAAATTCCTATTATATGTATCTGTAATGCCAATGTCGGCTTCCTTAGGATCCTTTAATGTCTGTGTAAACCACGCTGGTTGAACTTTAAGTTTGAAAATTTTATTAAAAATGTGTTTTGTTAGCCTGTTTAAATGCCAAAAAAATGCATAGTATGCATTATGTTCTCCACATGGATGTATATTTCCTTGTTAGATCGTGGTCTGTTGTAGTCTGTTTCTGTTTTCGTTTGTGTTTCTGTAGAAATGCTTTCCATGCCTGAGCCAACCTATTGTTGATATCCTCTTTGCTTCGTCCACCACTGGTTATTTTGCTTCCTATGTAGCAAAAGTCTCCTACTTCCTCTTCATCTGCAAAGTTGACGTCTATCGGAGATGAATTGATACTGTTAAACAGGATATAATGGTCAAGGGTAGTTTAAACAGTGGATCGGGAAGAGTGTAACTAAGGTCAATTAACACTGTTTAAGGGCATGTTATATGTTAACGCCAATTAAAACTTATGAGCAAGCAAATGTTTAAATTTCGATAAAATGTGCCATTGACCCTTTTAGCGCAAAACGACATCATGGTGCTGGAAGAGCGATATTATTTCTTACGTTATTGTATATGGGAGTAAGTGCTGTCGTTCAGAAAGAAATCCTTGAACCACGGCCAACTTAGGATCGATATTGTCTCTGAGTCAGCACATAGTAGTAGCCTTTATAAAAGCATTTGTACAGCCGGAAGTGCATCAGCACGGTGGCAGTTAGAGAACTAGGTGAGCAGTGAGCAAATGGAGCGGAATATCAATTATTCCGACCTCAATGACTAAGACCTCCACTAATAACGGCTACTCTCAAGCCACAGCCATTAAAAGGGACGTTATGTCCTAATGAGGGGTGCGTCATGCTGTCTCTCTGTAGCATTCTATATTATACAGAACGACGAGATTAGAGCACTCTACAGAGAGCGGCAAAAAGATCTGACGGGTTTTAAATCACAACAACACAAACATTTTAAATGATATAAACACTTATAACAGCAAGGTGTACATGTCAATTAATGGAAAACTTGAAAGAACAATAGATTTTAACTTTTGAGATTTGAAGATAACGTCTTTCAAATGATGCCCATCTTTTGCCAAGCGGCAAAATGATCGGACGGTTTATGTCGTTGTACGGCTGAGCGAGTCGAAGAGGACGCGTTCCATCTCGTAACACAATTTCTTTATGGGTGAGTAATTTGAGAGCTAAAGGTTCAGCCTTAAAACGTACGTCAACAGGCCGTCCAAGGTCAGCCAGGACACCAGAAAATGTTGAGCGAGAGGGACAAGCTGTGGAAACCAGTCCACGGCGGCCGGCTCGTAAACAAGCTGCTGCTTTGCAAATGTCTGATCGAACAGTGAGACGAATATTGCGTTTCGATTTGCATTTTCATCCGTATAAAATGGTTATTGTCCAGAATTTGAAGCCTAATGACTATGCAAGACTGGAAGAATGCATGGCAAAAGATGGGCATCATTTGAAAGACGTTAACTTCAAATCTTAAAAGTTAAAATCTATTGTTCTTTCATGTTTTCCATTAATTGACATGTACACCTTGCTGTTATAAGTAATAAGAGAGTTTGTATCATTTAAAATGTTTGTGTTGTTGTGATTTAAAAACCAACAGATCTTTTTGCCGCTCCCGTACTTTCCTAGCAAGCTAACTTATTTATTCATCGCTTGTAATTGTTTTATTGTTTTATTTATGTTAGACAGTTTTCTTTTTTAGGCGTCGTTATCAACATTTTAAAGAAAGTAAGATATGAACAGGGTGTTTGAAAAGAACTCCCTAGTTTTAATGTGTCCTAGAATCTGTACAAAGTGACATACACTATCCTAGTTTGTGGTGTTTGATTCATCAACTCTCCAAGTTTTGATTTTATCAGTTGCAATTTGCAGGGGCGCAACTTAAGTCATTTACGTACAACATCATACACAGTACCTTTCGGTACTTCTAATTGTAGACTACGTCTGACCAATGACTTCTTCGGGCTCCGAACACATGAAACATGAATCTGTTCAAAAACTTCTTCAGAAGTTCTCGGTCTACCGGGTGATTTGGCCGGTTTCCTTGAAAGACTTTAGCCAATGACGGATAGTTTTTGCTGTAGGTGGTTCACCACCATACTGACGTCTAAAATTACGTGCGCACTGTTATAACTGACTCAGTTTTCACAAGCCAAATAACACACTGCGCTTTCTGTTGCGGAGTACACATTGCAAGCACGCCTGGACTGAACTGAGGGAACAGAGGAAACAAACAGCACTGGGTCCGTCTCAACGTCAAGCAGACCTGCCAATTTCAGGGGAGCCAAACTTGGTGAGTTGATGAATCACACAACATCAACTAGAATGGTGTATATCTCTTTGTACAGATTCTAGGACATATTAAAACTAGAGAGTTCTTTTCCAAACACCCTGTATTTTAGCTGAGTTACAAAGGGAGATTACCCCTTCAAAGAACAATTATCATCATCACCATCATACCGCTCCAGTAGGCCTACATCTAGAGCCCTGTGCGGATTTAAAAAAAGTGACAGTCAGTCTGAAAGACTAGACCTTGTATCATTTTAAATGCTACAAATGCTGAAAAATGCTAGAAAGGCTGGAGACTTCTCGCTTCGCTCGAAGCCAAAGACTCTTGACATGTTAAAAAATTACCTGCATCATACTTATCTTGCTTATCTTGTTTCAAATTACTCGCGAACGGCAAGTGCAAACCAAGGGCAAAGCAAGGTCAAGCGCGCGGGATTTCGTCACGCTCACCAGAGCACGCGGGGACGTGCCCCTTCCATCCAGTCTAAAATCACTTATAGTGGGCGATGTATTGAAGATAGAGATATGCTCTCGCGGACTTTTTGTAGAACTTTTCATGCTGACCAATTCTTACGCTCATAGTATATTGATATTTTTAACTGTTTGCTCAGCGTAAGCTTAAGAAGCGCACGGACGTCAAGTTTGTTTTCGACTTTTTCACTGAAATCGTTACTGCTTGGCTTCCTTTGATCATACATAAATTATCTTTCCTCGAGATATCCTTAACAGAATGGTGAAAACCGCATCAAAATCCATCCAGTGGTCCTCGAGATTGCTCGTGACATCCAAGATTAGGGGATTTTTGTCTTATACTAACGAAGTAGAGATTGTCGGGGAACACATGCACTAAGCAGTACTATGACCTCACACATCTCATTGCATCTGTGTACATTTCGTCCCGTCACCGTAACGTAACGCCAGACCCCAGCGTAACGACGAAGTCGACAAGATCATTTAAAATGATAAAAACGTTATCCATATCCGCCCCGCATCCGCACGACTGTTATCCGTATGCGCACGTATGTTATCTGAGTCTATTGGCATTACAATAATATATTTAATTAGATAAAATATTAAAGCACCACCTTTAGACATTTGAGGAGAAAGTCATTCCCTTAGGCTGCGTATGTCATGTGCTATGTTTAAAAGATTTTGCGGATATCCGCGCAGGCTTTAACCTACAACAAACAAGATTTTATTCTGGCAGAGCCGAGAATGCGGCTTTTGTTCACTACTCCATAACATTCGAAATAACTTGCTATGTATTCTAAATCACTGTTTTCACACGCGCGTACTCTCACAGACACAAGCTCTTTCCACCTTTTGCCAAGCACCCGCAGGCCTACCAGAGAGGGTAGCGACTTGAACAATGTGAATAGTAAAATCAAACTGAGATATGCGTTTCTATTAGTAAAGACAAAGAGTTATGTTTTTATTCCCGAAAATTAAAACTATTGTTGTTTGAGTCTTCCTTCTCCTGACTGGTTTGATGCAATCCTCCATGCCTTCTGTCCTGAGCTAATAGTTTCATCTCTACATAGCTAACACACCTTACATCCGAGGCAATCCGTTTAACATATTTTAACCTTGGTCTACCCGTACAGTTCTTCTCCTCGACCGATCCTTCCATAACAAAGTCTACTATGCCCGGGTGTTTTAGTTTGTGTCATACCAACCTATTTTCTTCTTTAGCAGTAACCAGAAACATCTTTTCTCCACCACTCGTCTTAATATATCTCCATTGTTTACCCTATCTACTCATCTCAGCTTGATCATTCTCCTGTAACACCACATTCAAAACGCTTCTATTCTCCTCTTTTCTGCTGCACCAACAGTCCAAGTTTCACTTCCACAGAGCACCACGCTCTAGACAAAGGATTTCAAAAATTACTTTCTAATATCTAAATCTAAATTTGATGTCAACAGATTTCTTTTCTGTAGAAATGATTTCCTACCCTGAGACCACCTACCTTTTATATCCACTTTTCTTCGTCCATCACTGGCAATTTTGCTTCCAAAGTAGTAGAAGTCTCTTACTTCCTTTTGCTTTTTACCTGCCAATTTGACTTCAATAGGGGTCTGATTTCTTTCGGATGCTTTCCAATATGCAAAACTAGTTTACGGAACTCGTGTTAGTTAGTAGTTATTGTTGTTTAAAGGGGCGGAACTACGAGGTCATCTGCCCCTCGGAACACGTGTAAGTAAGGCGTAGTTCATACTGTAGGCCTATGTTTTGCGTAGCACTGCTACATCTAATCCAGAAGAGGCCTGAGACACAGTAACACGACATGATAAGGAAACAATACGTTGTTGAGGTTTCGATCGAACTTCGTTCATCAAGGAGAGGTAATTAGATCCATGACAGCTTAATAAGTGCGGAGGTGGACATGAGGCCCGACAAGTCGAACGCTGATTCATTTACTGCAGGCGACTTTACACACATAAACCCTACTGTGTGGCAATTAAACTTCATAATTGCAGTGAAGCCATTTTATATGTTGCCTATTTAACAATTAATTGATAAATTTTCGTTCGGTCAACACGGAATTATGTTATATTACATAGGTATGCAAAAAAGGAAACCATTTCTGTGGTAAAAACGAGGTGGGTTTGAATAACTTCAAAGTGATAAATTGTAAAATGCGTTTTGTTTTTCCATATCACATCTGGTTAATAGTCAATAGTGAAAGTGTTATTATAATTATAACAATAAAATAATTCCTCCCGGCATGCCGGAAGGCGGGGGTAGATTTCACCAGGCAAAGAATATGTTTCGAATTCACTAAATTTGCCCATTATTGTATTCCTACAAACGTACCTATGTTTAGAAAACGAGAAGTCCCATCTTCTTATAATTCCGAAAGGAATTTGCTCATTGCTAGGCGTAAGGGTGGGTCATATCAAAAATTATTTCAGACAATGGTTTTAGATAATTATTAAAGGATTATTGACCATTCAAAACGCTATTAATATTGTGGCTATTAAGGGAGGCATGATGTTTTGTTCTCTCAAAAACTTTACTGAGATAAATGTTTTGCCCTTATCCAAATAATAGTATGAACTTTGAATGGATTAGATTTCTCGCATACTAAGAAGATTATAGCGACACTTCACTTGTTTGAACCTCCCCATTCCCACCCTCTTGTTCCAATTTTTGCACCATTAACGAACTCGATCGAGGTTTTAAACGATTATATTTTGTGTATACATTTGAGAGTGATTGGTAGAAAATGACGGTAGTTATCGTGTCCACAAGAATACTTTATGCATAAATTATACATAAACTTTTGAACTGACGGTGGTTTTTGGGTCTAGGGGATGTGAAACGCGAAGATATGTCAAAATTTTGCAGAAGTCGTAACATGGTACCCATTGCAATAGTTAGGTTGGTTGGTTCCTTAGTTTAGGGGCTGCGACAACGCGGTCATGTAGCCCCGTGTACTTTGGGTGTGTGTAGAATCTGTCTGATAACCGGTGTTAATTGTGATGACTGTATTAGTGTGTGTATCTGTTTTTTAATTCAAGTAGGGACTGCAACTTTGAATTTTCAAATAGTTCCTACTTTTGCCGCCAAACGCCACCGTCAACGACTACTAGGCCTAGTTCAGAACTAGCTACTAGACGCCACCGCAGTCGGCTCTTGGCAACGAACGTAGCAACCTAAGAGCGTTGTTTATATTCTTAACCTATCCAATTTAGTTTCACACAGGTGTAATTAGTGGAAAGATCTTTAACATGCCATAAATCTATGACATGGGACCGCCGGCTTTACTTCCCCTCCGAAGGAAGGCATACTGAGGGATTTTTAACGCTCTTAAAAAATCCGACGGCTTCGGCCGGGTTTGAACCCGCTATCTTGGGCATAGAAGCTTTGCAATAGTTAGCTTTTAATTGAAATCTATTTAAAAAGGAATTAAACCTAAGCAATATGTGATATTATAAAACTGACACAATTTTCGAATTCAGAACATTAAACTCAATCAAAATTGTCCATTTTCTAATTTACCACCAAATCATGCAGGCCTGAGTAATGTTAGGGAGCAAATATGGGTCTACCTCTAAATATTATATAATAATAATAATAATAATAATAATAATAATAATAATAATAACCCATGGCACTACAGCCCATTAAGGGCCTAGGCCTACCAAGCGACCACTGCCCAGACATTTGGCCTGCTGATATTGGAGTGACGCTTGGTCAGCGCATTGGGTCCCCTCAGCCGTTAATCTTGATTTTCATGATCAGGGCGCTGCCTCACTGTCGGACAACTACTCAATTGTCTTCACGAGGCTGAGTGCACCGTGTTCAAGCCCTCCCGTCAGTTTCTAAAATCCCTGACTGAGCCAGGAATTGAACCCGGAGCCTCCAGGCGAGAGGCAGGCGCACTAACCCAACACCACCGGCGATCCCATGTCATTGATTTATGGCATGTAAAAGAACCTTCCACTAATGACACCTGTGTGAAGCTATATTATATAAGGGTTAAACATTTGACAAACGCTCTTAGGTTCCTACGTTCGTCGCCAGGAGCCGACTGCGGTGGCATCTGCTAACCAAGTTCTGAACTAGTAGTCGTTGACGGTGGCGTTTGGCGGCAAAAGTAGGAACTACTTAAAAAATTCAATGTCTGCAGTCCTTACTTGAATTGAAACCAGTAACACACACTAATACAGCCATCACAATTAACACCAGTTATCAGACAGATTCTACACACACCGAAAGTACACGGGGCTACATGACCGCGTTGTCGCAGCCCCTAAACTAAGGAACCAACCAACCAAAAACACCACGGGGCCAGACCTCTAAATATTAACATGTGATTAATCTATTTAAAAAAAAAATCTTCTACAAATAGAGAAGGTGAAATGCACGTGCCTCAAAAAGGCACTCAGCCTGTCGAAGTACACACTATCACGCCTAGTAGGTATATGAATTGGCAAGAAAACCCTTTTATATTGAAGCGCTTCGACAAACTGAGAACCTGCTTACACCGTCCCAATGGAGGAATTAAGACGCAAGAAAGAACAAATATGGATGGACGCAGTGATAATAACGGAATGGAGACAGGCAGAATACGACCCCAGACATCTGGTGACGAGATTAGCAACAGACAGATTTCATCATAAAATATGCATGAACAAGAAAGGCCATGATCCAGATTCCCAGTGCAGTGTATTTGTGAACTGTGTGCTAAACATTGCGACCGCTGTCATGTCATATTGCGTCAGTAGAGAATTGTATTCCTAACAGCTTACTGTGGAACTGACTGACCAATGGTCTGTATGTGCATCAGTGACATCGGTGTCAAACTTTGTATTATGCATGTTGTACGCTTTTCAAACGTAACTTATTAATTAATTAATTAATTAATCACGGCAGCAGAATCGAAAGAAAAAACAAGATGTTCAGCAAAGAACATATAGCCTACTTTCTCCTAAATGTATGGGTATATTTATAACTCTTTGTCCTCATCCCTAAAACCACCCCTACCACCATGTAGTGTTTGTTTTCTTTTATATTGATAATTAGCCAGTAAGTGTCAAAATCAATATTATATACTTTATGATGATTGAATAACAAAACTACTAACTTATTGTAATGCATTCACGTCCGTTAATCTCTATATTAAGCCAGCCTGCAAACTTAAGGATCTATCGTTTTGGGTACCTTCCCCTTAAAAAATCCGCGCCAATCACAGTAGGTTGGTGCTGCGACCTAGCAGTGAATTCATATTTATCTAGTACGCCTCTGGGTGTTCAACGAGTAGGCAGTTTAAAGTAGCCAGGAGGGAGGCGATCCAACTGGCAGTGTTTAATGATAGAGCGTACAGTCACTCGTCCTGCTAGAAGGACCTTCCGGAAGTACTTTTGTACACAGCGGTGCGTCCTTCCAGCAGGACTTTGGACCCTTATGGCAAATGTTTGAACTGGCCTTCCAGCAGGACGCGTCCTTCCGGCAGTACTTTGGGTTATCAGAGCGTAATCATATTGCAGTTCTGGTACTGGGCAAACAATAAAAGTCTGTAAATATTCTAAAATATTCAATATGACTCATATTGACTAATACAATAACTGTCTCTTAACAACATATTGACTCTAAAATATATAAACGTATAAAGTATAAACGTGTTTTCTTATAGTACAGAGACTAAATAAATGTATGAGCGACGGCGCGTCCATCACTCGAGAATAAATAAATTTAAAAAAGCCTAGTTGTGTTTTTGTCAATATCCCACTGCACAGTTGCACAACTACACGTAATTTAAACTACAGTACCATGACATTTACTGATATCATAATTACTAGCAAATAACGAGCGACTCCATGCATCTCCGCTGTTTGGAGCATCGAAATAGGTAGCAAAAACATAAACACAGTCACCATTACGTATAATCGCCGCCATTACTGAACGGTCAGAGCTACCAACTTCAGACTTGCATGCGCTGATTCGTTACATTTCCCTCTATATAATGGAAAAAAGAACGGTCCTGCCAGCAGGACGCTTCGTCCTCATATAAGCAATTGAATTACGTACTCAAATGAGGACCTAACTTCCTGCCGGCAGTGCCTTGTACGTTCTATCATTAAAGGTAATCGGAGCGCGATCGTGGCTAATAGTCGAACTACCAGTATTACAAAATTGCCATACTTTAGGAGGCCAGGTATTGACACAGCGGTATATTTGGAACAATACTACCCACATAACCCACAAGAGGACAGCACCGTACAGAGACATTAAGAAGGCTGTGGTTGATAACAACGTGTATCTAATTCTTCTATTCTCCTTTTCGTAATGTCTTCTGTTTATGTGCAATGCTGGGACTGTGATTTTATTAATAAACGAGTGTATACATTAGCCTCCCCTTTGAGCTAAATGACATTTTATTCTGTATCTGTGAAAAGAGCTTGTGCACATCATTTGTAAAAGAATTCAAGAAAAAAAAACTCAACTGTAGCAGTATTCGAACCCCAGTCAACTGCGTGACAGGCTAAAACGCTAGCCCAGAGCTAAACATATCCTTAACATCATGGCGATCTTAACTGATATATTAGATTCAACCTGTTGGCAAATAATGACTTGAAATAAACTATTTCTTCACTGCAGTACATCTTCATTATAGATCAATTCATACAAAGTTTATATTATTGTATCAGTAGGGTATATCGCATACAACATACTAAAACTACTGAAATATAAGACAGGCTCATGAGGACAGCTGCCATCTTGTCGTGTGGCAGATACAGCTCAGCTATTTTAAGCCAGTCATACAGAATAATATTATAATATTAAATTATAATAAATAACGGATCACGACCTTCAGGATAGCTTAAACCACCCTAGGCTTGATAATCTGAATTGGTGGGTCTTAAGCTATTGATTATAATGGTTGCATAATTCACACGGCCACCATCCTGAAATGGCAAGGCCGATGACCTTGAAGTTTGGGTGAAAGACGCGTCCTATATAAAGGTAAGTTGTCACCAAATTTGGTAGAGATCGGATGATTAGTTTAGCCGTAATTTGAGTTTACGTTTTGAACGTTTGAGTGGCCGCCATTCAGTTTTGGTAAAGATGGCGGCGACATAATGTATGGCACTGAGTTGCCCTATGCTAGAGCTACCTCTGTACCAAATTTCGTTCAATTCGGTTTCACCGTGTTCGAATTGATAGGGGGGGACAGACATTCAGAGTACACTCACTCACTCACACACACACACACACACACACACACAGACTCACACACACACACATACACACAGACAGACACACAATTTTTCGCCCTGTGTTGATCTCATAAGTCTACTTTCATTTTTTGCAAAAATCGAAAGTAGGCTAAAAACATGGAAAATGACTGAGTTGGGAATTTAACCAACTTTCTACTCATTTATCCTCCAAGGCTGAGCAATCCCAATTCCAACTCCTGTTAAATGTTTTTGCTGTGCAAATATACCTGTAACGCCCCTTCTTAGCAGAAACGTTCTGTGAGAGTATTGTTTGGGTTATTATTCCAGCCAGTCAATTAGGCCTACGCGTTGATTGCATCTGGTGGTGTATGTTACTACCCGACCAGTGAATTGTTACCGGTGGCGGAAATCGGAACTAATGCGCTCCGCCCAGCCACACGCCTGCGATGAACGTTATTTGTGTGCCTCATTCATGCTGGGCTGTGTGCTGTGCGGTATGTTCTCATTGTAGCCTATGACTGTACATGAGCCCCCCCCCCCCTCCTTGCCCCGCAAGCCGCTCGATGCAGCCATAACGAGGTGAGATGTCGTAATGTATACACAACAGCTGCGCTCTCCTTCTAGTGGTATCAATTCCCTGATAGGGTAGTAGTTTGCATTGACTCAGCGCCCAATTCTCGTAGCAACAGCCTCAAGTGATAATAATAAACACATTGCTGGCTCCGTCTAACAGGTCTGCACACGTAATATCTCAATACAAGTCCAATAACATCTGTCCTAATCACTGTTGCCCTAAATTAAGGTAACATTTCATGGCACACGGTTTTTATAAGGTAACTATATCTTAAGTTACCTGCAGAGGTGTGCAAATTATTAGACTACTGTCGACCAAAGTATTATGTGTACTCGAGTTTGAAGGTTGTTTGTGAAGTAACCAATAGATCTACATAAAATCCAATAATATCATCATTATCGTCGTTCTATTTTACGTGTGTTCATGTAGTTTTGGAATTTTTAGTTTATATTTTAATATTTTTTATCGCAGTTGGAACACAAAATGTGCCCATTTTTAAGCGTGTTTCAACCATGTGTCACATTTAAGAATTATTATCTCACAAACCCGTCATCAGATCGAATCCAAATTTTAACACAATATACATTGGAATGTTGTATAACTGGTTTATTAATTTCAAAATTTTGCGTGTCCAAGAAACAAAGTTGTTATCATTTGTGTAAGGTAACGTTTTCTCGGCTTGGGGTGGTTGGAATATGTAGTTCTTGGTCGCGTTGTAATCCTTATACATCAAAAGGTTATGCTGCATGACTTTAAAATACTTAAATTAATTCACTTATTTTATATCGGTTTATATTTGAACGGGGAAATACGACCTCGCCTCGCTCGGCAGTGATGGGCTCCATCTCAGCACGGCTGTACAGCTTACCCCCGAGCGGCTGGCTGGTGAATCATGCCTTATTTCCACGAACAAATACAAACCGATATAAAATAAGTGATATAATTTACGTATGTCACAGTCATACAGCATAACTTCTTGATGTATAAGGATTGCAACGCGACCAAGAGCTATATTTTCCAACCACCCCGAGCCGAGAAAAAGTTACCTTACGAAAATGATAACAACTTTGTTTCTTGGACACACAAAATTTTGAAATTAATAAACCAGTTATACAACATTCCGATGTATATTGTGTTAAAATTTGCATTCGATATGATGACGGGGTTTTGAGATAATAATTCTTAAATGTGACGCATGGTTGAAACACGCTTAAAAACGGGCACATTTTGTGTTCCAACTGCGATAAAAAATATTAAAATATAAATTATAAATTCCAAACCTACATGAACTAACGTAAAATAGAACGACAAAAATGATGATGGTATTGGATTTTATGTAGGTCTATTGGTTACTTCACAAACAACCTTCAAACTCGAGTGCACATAATACTTTGGTCGACAGTAGACATGGAATTTCCACTTCTTGTAAGTCTCCTTCTACCTCCGCAAACTCAGCTTATTTGGTTTTCTTTTCCAGAATGTGCCCATAGAATGCAATCCTCTTCCGTACACGTCAGTCATATTTTTCGACGTGAATATAGAGTTCCTGGTTGGCGACTTCAGTGGCGTAGTTGGTAGCATGCTGACCTTCAATCCCCAAGGTTGCGGGTTCAAACCCAGCCGTAATAGTTGGATTTTTAAGAGCGTTAAAATCCCTCAGCATGCCTTCCTTCACAGGGGATGAAAAACCGGTGGGCCCATGTCATAGATTTATGGCATGTAAAAGAACCTTCCGCTAACTAAACTTGTTTCAAGCAAAATTTGTAGGTTAGGTTTGATTAATGCTCGTAAGTTCCAACGTTCGTCACCAGTTGCAGGTTGCGATGACATTTGGTATTAGCCAAATTCACAGCTAGGTGTCGTGGACTGTAGCATTTGGTAGTGAAAGTTGGAACTACTTGAACTTATCGTCTGCTGTCCTTACTTGAATTAGAAACAGATGACACACACTAATACAGTCATCACAATTAACACCGGTTATCAGACAAATTCTACACACACCCAAAGTACACGGGGCTACATGACCGCGTTGTCGCAGCCCCTAAATAATTAAGGATCCAACCAAAATGATTCCTGGTTGTGCCGTTGTTTGTAATCGCCGTTTTCCTTGACTGGGCTCAAGCGTTTCCTTAGAATCATCCTTTCTTTGATTTTGGGTTTCCTTTGCATTGCAAGGCATTCTGCAGAGAGCATGTCTTCCAGTCAGATGATTGTGCAGTAATGTCTTAGCGTATTATTTAGGGATATTGATTTTATTATTATTATTATTATTGTTTTTATACGTAGTTTGATGTTATTCAGTCGGTCAACAGGATTGTATCTAATTGTGGGATATTACCTAATCCTGAAAAAAATTACATGGGATTACTATGTTTACTATGGCAACACTGAAAAATGGCTTCAAACACCATATTGTTATTATAATTTCTTTATGCCGTTATGCGCGTTTAAATCTATCTAATCGTCTTTGCTTTCTTGTCCTCCCAAAATCCCTTCATCTTCTCAGTATAGCTCTTTCTGCACTTCTCCGTCCATGTTCTGTTAAATGTACCCTTCTGGGCAGTGTTTTTTAGCACCAGATCGGGTTTTTCTGAATTTCATATGGTGACAGAAATTTTCATATAGCGCAATAGCGAAATACTGGTGTTAATTCATTAAAACCAGTGCCAAATCTGGTGCTTGACGGATTTTGCCTTGAAATTGTCTCCTATGACTAATAAGTGAATCCTGAAAGCCATGTAATAATTTTAATAACGTTAATCAATAAAGATAGGAAAAAGTCAGCCTTACACGTGTCAAGGTCAACCCTCCAGTAGGGGAAGTCCCTGAAATTCTCATTCTTGTGCATAATTGCTAAGTAAGTGCAACATGCAGGGCTCAGTGCAAGTGCACTTGTACAATGAATCTGCCTATCCTCTATTTTCTTCCCAGCTGCCAGGGGATTTCCCAGTTTCATGCAAAGGCTCCTACGCAACCACAGTATTATTGTAATTCTATCTCAAACCCACCGTCGCTGTTTGTTCGTAGCCTTTGCCTACTAGGCTAGTAGGCTGTAGGATATATTGGCCAAAATTGGAAGTATGCAGAGATACAGCAGTACTACACCTTCCTGCTCTAAATACGTAATACCGGTAGCAGGCTCCGAAAGTGAAGAAGATTTTTAATGAAAGGAATGTAAGTTAAAAGAAAATCCGTTTATATATTTACATTTTTTTTTTGGGTGTTTTTCTAGTGGTTTGAATCAGAGTCCAGCTGGTGCCTTTCTGGTGATTTAAAGGGCAGGCGTCCTTATTTCCCATTTCAAGATTTGGCAACACTGCTTCTGGGTGGTCTGAAAATTGATAACTGACACCTATAGTTCCCTGAATATCGATCTGTCCAGTACAATATCACTTGCTATGTCTTTTTCCCGAATGTCTTTTTCAACTCCCAGCAGCTTCAAGCATTTTTTTAATATTGCCCAAATTTATTATTATTACTAGCTTGCCACGGTGGATGAGTGGTTATCGTGTCGGATTACCAACCCCAAGCTTGCAGTTTCGATCCTGGACATGCTAAGTGAATTTTGAATGGCGACAAAAATCGCGACACGCATGTCATACGTTGTTGCCATGTTAAAGAACCCATTTGAATTCAGTAGACCGTGTTCATAATGGAAAAATTAATGTCGGGGGTTTCCGCCGACACAAAAAGTTCTTCCTTTCTCTACTAGAAAGCGCTATAGTGTCAAGGAGCTTAGATATCTCTCACCTCCTTGAATTTCATAGCGCTCCAAGGAACAACAAAATTCGACATGAAAGCTGCCCTCTGGTCGTCAAATAACAATGCTTGTACCCAGCACCCCAGTCCATACAATATTATTAATATTATTATTATTATTATTGTTAGTCTATTATTATTATTATCATTATTATTATTATTATTATTATTAGTGTATGGTTATTAGTATACTGCCCGAAGGGATGGTCACAGATGCTAAGGCCATGAGGCCAGGCTATATCTAGACTTGCGAGACCAGTGGGTTCGTACCCCACCGCCGACCGTCCTTGATATGGTCTTCTGTTTTCCATTTTCATTCCCAGGGAAATGGCATGATAAATGCTTCTAATAGCACACGCTCGTCTTCATTTATTTCATATCTCATTAACTCCTCGAGTGAGGTTGGCATCAGGAAGCACATCCGACCATAAAAACCATCCGCCACATAGGAACTCATGACGTCACCGTATCTTGACCCACATGCATTAGAAATACAGGTAGACAATAGGATATTATTATTATTATTATTATTATTATTATTATTTATCGAGGGGGGTCTAGTCACTTCTTGAAGGAGGCCAACACTCGGTGTCTTTCTTTACAACCACGCTCTATTTTTGACTCAACGCTGTTGCAAAACATGCAACATTCTGGCTTCAGTTCTGTTTTGTTGAATATCAGTATCATAGCAAAAAGTGAACACGTGTTCATATGAAGTGTAGCCTACATCTGCGAATGGCTGCGTGCATGTGTGCGTAAAAGGGAGGGAGAGAGAGAATGAGTAGTAAATATCGGGAGGTTGCATCCTGAGGAAGACGAAAATGTAATTTGCTACACCTACTTGCGAGGTAAATTGATCTACATTTTAAACTATTATTGAGTCAAATTTTAAGAGGGCACAGTATTGATATTCATTATTAGTAACTAGCAACCCGCCCCGGCTTCGCCCGGGAACAGTTATGCATGCATTATGTTATAAGCGCTTTTTTTCGATGACAATGGACTATGACCTATATCCAATTTACGTCTCGTCGTGATGGGTTAAAATCACTGATTGGACTATGTATTATGTTATCATGGAGATGCATGTGCAACGAATTCTTGTCAGACGTAATTTAAGAATGGCGAGGTGCATGAAACACAAACCCCCCTTCCGTCCAATCTTAACTTGACTGTGAATTTAGCTGAACGAAAATCGAGTTACACTTCCAGGGAAACTCCAAACACAACCACTCTTCTCTGAAGTCTTAACTCAACAGGACTCGATAGTTTGCTGCTGGCTGTATCTGGGGTAATAGGCTCACCCGCTCGATAGGCTGTAACTTGGCTGATAGGCTCGCCCTTAGCTTCCACGTAAACTGACGCCTCAGTAATTGAATGGAGATTGTTGGAAGAAATGAAAACGTAAAAACACTTGGAGTGGGTGATGTATTGAAGATAGAGATATGCTCTCGCGGACGTTTTTCTAGAAATTTTCATGCTGAACAATTCATTTAACGGTTTGTCCAGCGTAAGCTTAAAAAGCGCACGGAAGCCAGGTTTTTATATTTTTACTTTTTCACTGAAATCGTTACTGCTTGGCTTCCTTTGATCCTAAATAAATGTTTTTCAACAGAAATATTCCTCGAGATATCCTTTACAGAATGGTGAAAACCGCATCAAAATGCATCCAGTGGTTCTCGAGATTACCCGTGACATCCAAGAATCGGGGTCTTTGTTTTATACCAAGTAGAGATACTGTATCTTGGCTTTATGCCATCTAATGTATAATTTAAGGCTTCAAAGTTTTGATTTTACTATTAAGTTTTTTTTAGGGAAACCCAGACTGCATACTTGATCGAAAACACGCACAGAAATTCGTAAAGATAGCACAAAATAAAAGTAAGTTTAGCTTCCAAAAAAATTGATATATGTTTATATAGAAATCCTTTCCCTGTTTATTAAACATTAAGATACAATGCATTACAATGGAGTATTTCATTTGAGGCTAAGTGCAGGACCTTTCTTTGTTGCAATTTGTCATGTATTCACCAAATGTGCTACAAGAGATCCTTTACGAACCAGCATAGTATCAATTTACGCATTTAAATTTATAGCACCACTTATCATACTTTCTATTATCTAGATTATTAGACTAAATTCCATTCAGAAGCGAATGCCCTTTAATGTGAAACTAAAGAACACCGGAGTTTTCAAGAAAAGCCTTAACTTACAACAGACAAGACAGAAAACTACTCCTGCGAAAGCAAATGAGACGTCTATAGATGACCAAAATGAAGTAAATAATTAAATAAATAAATAAATAAATAAATAAATAAACAAAACCATAGTGGATAGTGTCACAGACTTTTCATCTAAATCTGAGAGATTATCCCTATTGACAATCAAGTGCAAAAACAGGAATTATACTCTCATAAATTACCATGCTCCTATCAACGAAGACAACAAGAAGAACCCACAGAAAGTCGATGACTTCTGGGACCTCTTAGAAACAGAAATCGTTCGGATACCTGTGAACCATGTAAAAATCCTTCTGGGAGACTTCAACGCACAAATAGGGACAGAAAGAAAATACAGAGATATAGTAGGAGACTATCCAGCACACAGGAGGACAAACAAGAATGGTGAACGGCTCCTTGGACTCGGCAAAATCTTCCAGTTGAATCTCATGTCGACTCATTTTCGGAAACTTCCAAGAAAAGCAAAGACATGGGTATCTCCAAATCCCAACCTAGGAGAGTTCCAATTAGACCATGTAGCAATATCAAGGACAAATATTAGGGAGGTGATGAATGTTAAAGTGATTATAAATGGTAAATTTGACTCTGATCACTATCTCTCCAAAGTTAAAATACGTTTCCTTCCACCAAAACAAAAGAAGGATCCACCTAAGTTGAAAAAATACAACACCAATCGAATGAACATCAATGGAGATATTATAAATAACTTCAGAGAAGAAATCCGCTCTTCTAGAACAAAGACCTGGCAACATCTTTGTACAAAGATCAATGAAGCCGCTAAGAAAACATTCGGACTGGCAAAGAGGAAACGTACAATCTGGTGGAATGAAGAATGTGAGAAAGCACTTGAAAATTGATCCGACACATGGAGAAAATGGAAATGTTCAAGAGATACGGAACATTTGGAAAAATTCAGAACCCAAAGGAAAGAAACATCAGGGGTATTCCGCAGGACCAAACGATCGTTTGAGAATGCAAAGTTACAAAACCTCCAGGACGACTTCACTAAGAATAACACCAGAGTTTTTTTCCAAACCTTCAAGGACAAGCTTAGAGGATACCAAATTCCAAGTATAAGTTTCAAAAACGAAGAAGGAAAAATTGGACTGAACAATCAAGAAAACTGCAATATATTAGCCAGATACTTTGAGAAACTCCTCAACTGCCCGCCTCCAACCAACAAACTAGAATTTCAGACTCATCCTATAAACTCAGAAGATGATATGCCACCAACAAAAGAAGAAATAAAGGAAGCCCTGAAAAGTCTCAAGAACAATAAGGCAAGCGGGGAAGACTCCATATCAGCAGAAATGTTGAAGTGGGCAGAACCGGAAATCCTAGACGACCTGCACCATATCTTCCAAAAAATATGGGAGACGGAAAAGCTACCAGACGAATGGAAAACAGCGCTGATCCACCCACTCCATAAGAAAGGGAACAAACAAGATGTTAACAACTACAGAGGCGTGTCGCTACTCCCAGTCACTTACAAAATCCTTTCAAGGATACTTCTGAATAGAATAGAAGGAATCCTAGATAAGCAACTTGGAGAATACCAAGGTGGGTTCCGGAAAGACCGCTCCTGTGCCGAACAAATCCTAAATTTGAAATCAATAATTCGCCACAGAGCGCTGAACGGCAAACGTATAGTGGTTTCATTCATTGACTTCAAAAAAGCCTTCGACTCGGTGGACAGAGGGACCCTAGATAAGATCATTAGAGAATTTGGAGTCAAAACCAAACTGGCCAATATTATCAGAGAAACCTTAACAGCCACAAGTTCTAAGGTGAAGTTCATGGGAGAATTGTCTCAGTCATTTTAAATCAAGACAGGTGTGCGACAGGGTGATGGATTATCACCATTACTATTCAACTGTGTCCTCGAGAGGATTGTGAGAATTTGGAATTCCGAACTTGAAAATCAAGAGATAGCCCCGATCTGCCTAGGACGAAAAACGGGAGGAATCAAAGTCAATTGCTTGGCTTTCGCTGATGATTTTGCGATACTTTCAGAGAACCTAGAAGAAGCGGCCATACAGATCAACCTCTTAGAAAAGATCGCTAGCAAGACAGGACTTAGGATCTCGAAAGAGAAGACCAAGTTCATGATGAATGACAAGCATGGACCACAATTCCTTGAAACAGAGATTGGACGGATTCAGAGGGTGAAAAAGTTCAAATACCTCGGTGAAACCATACAAGAGAACGGCCTAGAGAAAGCTGCTGTAGAAGATCGTATCTCAAAAATGGAAAGAGCTTATGGGCTAACTAAAACCATCTACAACAAGAAATGCATCTCATGGAATGCCAAACTAAAACATTACAACACGGTATTAAAAACAGAATGCCTGTATGCCAGCGAATGCCTCTCGATGAATTACAAGTTGGAGAAGCTTGAGATCCTAGAAAGAAGAATACTACGGGAAATCATGGGCCCAGTCCAGACTGAAACCGGCTGGAAACTTCGGAGCAACAATGAAGTCTATAAAAATGTGGAGAGAATCTCAGAGACCATGAAGAAGAGGAGGTTATCGTTTCTCGGACACTTGTACAGAATGGACAAAACTAGACTAACCAAACAGTTATTCGACTACCTGTGGAGCAAGAAGACAGCAATGACTTGGATTAAGGAAGTTCGAAAAATCTCGAAAATTCCAACATCCAGGAAGTTCAGATGTCAAACAGGGAAACATTTCGGTACATAATTCAAAATTTGGAAGGGTTTCACGTCACAAGAACCACAAAGAAGGGAAGAGCCTGGACGGATGAGCAGAAGAAACAGCATAGCGCCCATATGAAGGAGGACTGGAGGAAGAGGAAACTTCAGGCAAAGAAAAAATGAAATTGTAGCGTGATCCGAAGTGGTCAATTCGCAAATAAAATTAAAAAAAGCACTTAGAGACGAAATATGGGAAGATCAAGAGGTCGGCTAAGTTTAAATATCTTGGTGAATGGATCCAGCCTAATGGACTGGATAATGCGGCAAACAAAGGGAGGATCAGAAAGATGGAATTAGTTTTTAAATTAGTACAGAATAGGTACAACAAAAGAACAATATCTTACGGAGCGAAGATAAGACACTATACCACGGTTGTCAAGCCTGAGGCATTGTATAGTTCAGAATGTTTGATACTGAACAAGAAAGGTGAATTAGAGGAACTGGAGAAGAAAGAAAGAAAAATCATGAGGAAGATCTTAGGACCCGAAAATAGAAATGATGGTACATGGCGAAAGAGGCGAAATAAAGATTTTTACGGACAAGCAGAAAAAAATCACAGATGCCATACGGAAGAGAAGATTGAAGTTCTATGGACACCTTACGAGAATGAGCGGTAGTCGACTAACGAAAAAGATCTTTAATAACATCACCAAGATAAAAGCGACTACAAAATGGGTAGATGAAATAAGAAAAGATATGGAGGAAGTTGGGGTCAATCCAAATGAGATCTGGAATAGAGAGGTGTTTCGAGGTAGTATTGATGCATTCAAGGATGAAGCCTCCATGGCTTAGGCGGCAGCACGCCGGCCTCTCGCCGCTGGGTCCATGGTTCAAATCCCGGTCATTCCATGTGAGATCTGTGCTGGACAAAACGGAGGCAGACAAGTTTTTCTCGGGGTACTCCGGTTTTCCCTGTCAAAAATTTCATTCCAGCAACACTCTCCACTATCATTTCATTTCATCTGTCATTCATTTCATCATTGCCCCAGAGGAGTGCGTTAGGCCTTGGCAGCCGGCACGGTTCATATCCTCGCCGCTAGATGGGGGCTTCATTGATTCCATTCCTGACCCGGTCGGAGACTGGAAGCAGGCTGTGGATTTTCATTTTTTTCATTGATGCATTCAAGGGGTTCCAGGAAAAGCAAAGGAGAAGAGCCAAGAACATCTGGTCGGAAGAAAGGAAGATAATCCACAGTGAAAGGATGAAGAGTTTCTGGGAGCAGAAAAAAGGACTAATCAGCAAGTCAGTTGTTTCGCGTGGTCCAAAGTAGGCCAAAATCGAACAAAGAAGAAGAAGAAATAAATAAAGTCTCTATGCTACAGCAAGATACCTAGAAAAATATTGGGACCATTAAAAACAGAAAGTGGAGAGTTCAGATACAGAAAAAATGACGACCTGTACAAAAATAAAGAAATTGAAAAAATTCACGATACGATCAGGAAAAGGAGGGTTAATTTCTTTGGACACGTAATGAGGATGAATTACACCAGTCTCACAAAACAAATTTTCAGTCATGTATACAGAAGCAAGAATGGTAATCAATGGGTACAAAGTATAAAAAGGGATATGGAAGAGATGGAAGTAACAATAGATATTATTCGGAAATATGATCAAAAATTTCAAGGGTTCCCAGGAGAAGGAAAAGAAGAAGCGGGTTAACATCTGGACGGAAGAGAGAAGAAGGAATGAAGAACTACTGGCAGCCAAGAAAGGATAAAGGAAATAAGAGACAGTGAATGCAATGGGTTATATTTCGCTGTCCAAAGATGGCCAAAATCGAGGGAAGAAGCAGAAGAAATAAATAAGTAAATAAATAAATAAATACAGAATTTTGATCAGAACATCCGACTTTCTCCAGTCACTAACAGCAAAAGCAGTGCGTCCAGGAGTAGGTGTGAAATGGACTCAGGAGCGCAAGGACATTCACAGTGTCTGGATGAAGGAATACTGGGCTAAGATGAAAGCTGCCTGAGATAAGAACCACGTGGTCCACAGCCGGCCCAAACGGGACTAAAAATATAAAATAATAATAGTGCATTATGCATACGAGTGTCTTAATTACATTATAGACGAGTTGCATACGACTGTTTATGTTCGACGATGACTACAGTATAATAATTTTATGTTCGGACATTAATATTCATAAATATCTGTCGAGATTCCGCCAGTTTTATGTACTGTACTGAACAGAGCGCAAGGGACGCAGAGAATACCTTTTATTCGACCATGGCCTCCTCAAATACCCCACTATGACACTAGCCACCCAGCGAAATTTAAAATAGGAGGCCGTGGAAGTCAGCGCAGGTGCGATGCTATCCTTATCTAATTCGTCACACAACTGTTTCTTGAGTTCTGATTGGCGAGAGAGACTGTATCATAATGAAAACTTGTACTATAATGAGCCTCATTTTCTGACATATAATATTTACATTTCGCCAAGGTCGAACATAAAGAATTTTAATAATTTAATGTATTGAAGATGTGGTAGGTGTTGTTGTTATTGGTTTTGTTTTCCTGTAGTTGCATTTTATGGGCCAGTAACTACATGGTCAGCAGCCCACGATGAGTTGTCATATTGTTTTTTACTGGCTAGACCACGGGGTAATAAATGGCTGTGGTTGTCAGTAATAACATTCTCCATAAACCACAAGAGCCTAAATGGCGGGGTATTATTTATTTTCGACCTTGTATCATTTCTGTCCTCGTCTGAAGACCGCCTCTCCTTGGCTCACTCGTGTTTGCAGAGAGAAGCTAAGGCCAGATGTGCGGTCCAGGATCGCAGAACCTTGCGCCTCCCTTCCTACCAATGACATTGATGACCCGCGCCTCCTCAATGAAACTTCACTGCGCTACAAGAGATAAATATAGCTGACTGTAAACAAAATATGTATTCCAGGGAATACTCAGTTGCCAAAAATATTGTTGCGACATCGCAAAGGAATGTCCATAGATGATACATGTATATGTTATTTATTTAGTACAACTTTGTAAAATTGTAACTAACTCTGCATCCTCCTTACGACATAACCTATAAATAAATAAATAAGGAGAGAAAGAAATAAAGAATGAAATAAAGAAAGAAAGAATGAAAGAAAGAACGAAAGAAAGAAAGAAAGAAAGAAAGAAAGAAAGAAAGAAAGAAAATAAGAAAAAAAGAAGAAGAAAGAAAGAAAGAAAGAAAGAAAGAAAGAACGGACGAAAGAACGAACGAAAGAAAGAAAGAAAGAAAGAAAGAAAGAAAGAAAGAATGAAAGAAATAATAAATAAATAAGTAAATGAATAAATAAATAAGTAAATGAATAAATAAATACATGAATAAATAAAGAAATAAAGAAAGAAAAGAAGAAGAAAGAAAGGAAGAAAGAAAGAAAGAAAGAAAGAAAGAAAGAAGGAAGAAAGAAAGAAAGAAAGAAAGAAAGAAAGAAAGAATAAATAAAGATAGAAAGAAAGAAAAGAAGAAAAAAGAATAAGAACGGTAGAAAGAAAGAAAGAAAGAAAGAAAGAAAGAAATAATAAATAAATAAGTAAATGAATAAATAAATAAATAAATGAATAAATAAAGAAATAAAGAACGAAAAGAAGAAGAAAGAAAGAAAGAAAGAAAGAAAGAAAGGAAGAAAGAAAGCAAGAAAGAATTGAAGAAATCAGTAAATAAATAAATAAAGAAAGAAAGAAATAAAGAAAGAAAGAAAGAAAGAAAGAAAGAAATATATGTGCATAATGAAAGAAGATTATGGTGTTTGAAGCCATTCTTCAGTGTTGCCTTAGTAAGCAAAAGTTTGGTGCTTTTCAGTCGGTCAACACGATTGTACCCAAGTGAGATGGGTTATTCCCTAATACTGACAAAAATTATTTACTTTATTAATCCCATGTAAGATTTTTCAATATTAAGGAATAATCCATCTCATTTGGGTACAATAGTGTTGACCGACTGAAAAGCACCAAACTTTTGTTTTATGAAAGAAATGAAAAAATAAATAAATAAGGAAGGAATAAATATGTACACAATGAAAGAAGAAAGGAAAGAAAGAATGAAAGAAAGAAAGAAAGAAAGAAAGAAAGAATAAATAAATATGAATTTCTACCATTTCCGGATCCCGATGCCTAGAAACTGGAGTGAGAGACAAGGAGAATATGTTTCGTTCGTCATGCGAACATCATCAGATCAAGTCGGGAATGCTCTATCAAACACCATAAAAATCCATTATGTCACCCACAAATAGTCGCAACTCTTCACCACTAATACGTAAAGGTGTGGCTACTACTGAGGTTATAATTTATGCTTTAGCGATAAGATCCGGAAATCAATTTGTTGTCATGTACAGATTATGCATTTGACTGACATAGATCTCATAATGATATTCCTTGACGTACGAAACATGTCCTATTTGTAATCCCTTCCTCGTAATATGTAATTACTCTCATGCAATTTCTTTCAGATTAAGTCTAACATTTCCCGCCTAATGTAATTGGCTATAAATAGGCTGCGTTTTGACCGACAGAGAGTTCATTATTCGTTAAAAACACAAGACTGAAAATGGCATCAAGACTTTGTAGACCATTAAATGTGAGCCTAAAATGATATTCAATTCTCATAACAATACATTTATTTAAATGTTCAATTTTTTGTGCAGCAAACGAAAATGTCCCCCATTTCGGAGAGAGGGTTTGTAAAAAGTTGCTCTTGTTCCCATCTTCCTTCTCATCTGAAATCTTCATGTTCACGTCTGGTTCACGGGAATCTTAGGTAATATTAAAATTACTTGAAATGGGCTATTGATAAAATAAATCGAGAAGAGGATTTGCTTTTCGAGAATCTACAGTTACTCATCCCGAAATTCGCGGTGCCCACAGGTAAAGAACCCCACAGTCTAGTATAAGACGACAAATGCAACAATAAACAAGTAGTTCCGTGAAGAACTATACAGCATATTTTCATATATCCTGCTCATTTTAATTGTCTCTATCAACATACAAAATTTCAGTTTAATTGCTCTAACAGATTCGTAGATATTGAGAACCGTCTAAATATTTCAGATGGTCGCCAGGATGGATTTTTATTTTTGTACTATTACATTAAGATTATTGTGTACGTGTGGTATTCAAACATCAATCGCATGATTAGAACACAAGAAGTAAAAACGAGATTTTAAAAGTACGCACACCAGCCATCTTGTGATTAGGCAAACAATTGAAATAAATTACATGCCAGTGGATCAACATTTGTATAAGCATTTAACGTGCACCGTTTCACGGCACTCGGATAGTTAATTCGCGAGAAACGTCCATTTAAATATTTGTACTTAGCGTCACCGCCATGTTGGATTTGTGCTCACCAGGTTACTGAAAGTCCTATTGGTGAACATATGTTCATAGTCTCTATGAACATAAAAAAAAAATCTGTTTGGTTGCTGTAAATGATTCAGAGATATTGAGAACCGTCTAAATATTTCGGAAGCTCGCCATTTAGGATTGTTATATGTATAGGCCATAGAGTTATGTACCATTCAAGGACAATTATTGCCTAACTTCATTATTCACACTTTCACTTCGATCGCATGATTACGACACAAGAATGAAAACTTAATTTTAAAATTTCGCACAGCCGCCATCTTGAGGTTATGTAAACAATTGAAATAAATTAGAGGGCAGTGCATTACAATCTGCAAAATCATATACTGTACCACATTTCACTGCGCTCAGAGAGTTAAATCACGAGGAAAGTCTATTAAAATATTTCAAATTCGCTTGGTCGCCATGTTCGTTTTGTACTTTACAGGTTTATAAAATATACATAGGTAAACTTGTATCAGTACCCTTTATCACCGTACAAAAATTCATGATGATATCTGCAATAGTTTCGGAGATATAGAATGTCAGTGAAATATTTCGCACAGCCGCCATTTTGAGGTTATATAAACAATTGAACTAAATTAGACTCCAGTGCATTACAATGTGTATAAACATTTGCTGTACCAAGTTTCATTACGTTTGGATAGTTAAATCGCGAGAAATGTCTATTTAAAAGTCTCAATTTCGCTTGACCGCCATGTTGGTTTTGTAGTCACCAGATTTTGAAAGTCTCATAGGTGAACTTCTAGTAGTGCCCTTTATCACCGTACACAATTTCAGGGCGGTATTGGTAATAGTTTCGGAGATATTGAATACTAGTGAAATATTTCGCACAGCCGCCATGCTGGATTGGTGAGACGTACCAAAATTTGAAGGGCACGGTCGAGGTCGCCGGGAATAGTGCTATGAACTTACTGAGTTTCATTGAAATCGCTCCAGCCGTTTAGATTTTATTAGGGGGGGGGCACACACACACCTCACACACACACGGACAAAAGGTGATCTCATAAGCCTATTTTTTCAAAATTGAAAATAGGCTAAAAATAAAAAATCTTTTCCTTGATATCTCGTAAGATGAAGTACAAAGATACTTAGATTCCGCTGGGATTTCTGAACTTCATGTCCATGATCGCGCAAAATTATATTAGCCAGGCTGAAGATAGATTGGGAACGAAA
The DNA here is from genome assembly GCA_946902985.2 of Meconema thalassinum. Lineage (NCBI taxonomy): Eukaryota > Metazoa > Arthropoda > Insecta > Orthoptera > Tettigoniidae > Meconema > Meconema thalassinum. The sequence continues at coordinate 402,532,687 of OX336392.1, forward strand.
TATGGCATCGAAGGAGAACTAGTCATAAGCACTCTTTAGCGAACTTAACGGGCTGGAGCTTCGAGCAGTTACGTGTTCACTCTAGCGCCAGTTGTGGTCGACTGAACCGGGGTGTTAACTGGACGAAACTGGTTTATCCTTTCTCCCCCCTTTGTTCCTATGTGCTGTCTGAGGTCAATGCAATGTGTATTTGTGTGACGTTGCCAATTCTAGGTAATGTTGAAATCTTCATAATTTTAACAAATTAATTTTTTTACGTCAAAAGAAAAGAATATTGGTAGCAAAACAAGCCTTCCAGAATAAAAATAACTTATTGTAAATAATCACCTCAGTATGAGGACAAGAAAGTCATTTCTCAAGACCTTTGTTCGGATTGTCTTACTGTATGGATGCGAAACCTGGCTCATCAGCGGGCTCTTGTAGTCCGCGCCCGGACCCCCACAGGAGTAACGAACATCGCGTTACCTCCCTTGTTATGAAGCGCACCTGCGCCTCTTAACTGCGAGAGCTAGAAGCTCAAGCAGCCTTAACCTCCCTATGAAGGCTTCCAAAAGGATGGTGTATTGGCTTTCACGGCCAGTGAATTAAAACTCAGCAATTTTTCTAGGTTTGTGCCGTGTCTTGTGTGGGGTTTCGCCTAGAACACCAAGCTGGCTCATCAGTGGGCTCTTGGTGTTCACGCCTGGACCCCCACAGGAGTAGCGAACTGCTCTAATAATAATTCATGGATTAAAGGACGCAAGAAGATTTACAGAATTCAGAGATTTTGCGAGTAGAAGGAATGAACCCCATCAAATATATAAGTTCTATCACACTCTACAGATGGACGTAACACATCAATTTTTAGCCTATTTTCAATTTTGAAACAAGTAGTTCCGTGAAGAACTATACAGCCTATTTTCATATATCCTACTGATGTTAATTGCCACTATCAACATACAACATTTCAGTTTGATTGCTGTAATAGATTCGTAGATATTGAGAACCGACTAAATATTTCGGATGGTCGCCATGTTGGATTTTATATATGTAGGTCCTAGAGTTATGTACTGTTACATGCAGATTATTGTGAACGTGTAGTAATCAAACTTCAATCGCATAATTAGGACACAAGAAAAAACAAGGAGATTTAAAAATTATTCACAGCTGCCATCTTGAGGTTATGGAAACAATTGAAATAAATTAGATGCCAGTGGATTAACATTCGGATAAAGATTTACTGTACCAAGTTTCACTGCACGCGGATGGTTAAATTGCGAGAAACGTCCATGTGAATATTTATACTTCGCGTCGCCGCCATGTTGGATTTGTGATCACCAGGTTATTTATAGTCCTATAGGTGAACTTAAGTTCATAGCCCCTATGAACATTAAAAAAATGCAGTTTGATTGCTAAAATAAGATTCGTAGATATTCAGTATCGTCTAAATATTTCGGATGGTCGCCATGTTGGATTGTTAAATGTATAGGTCATAGAGTCATGTACCATTAAAGGAAAATTATTGCGTAGGTTCATTATTCAAACTTTCACTTCGATCGCATGACTACATCACAAGAAATAAAAACTTAATTTTAAAATTCGCACTGCCGCCATCTTGAGGTTATGTAAACAATTGAACTAAATTAGATACCAGTGGATTACAATGTGTATAAATATTTCCTGTACCTGGTTTCAGTGCGCTTGGAACATTAAATCGCGAGAAAGGTCTATTTAAAATGTTCAAATTCGCTTGGCCGCCATGTTCGTTTTGTAGTTAACCGGTTTTTGAAAATCTTATAGATGGACTTCCAGTAGTGCCCTTTATCTCCGTACAAAATTTTAGGGAGATACCACTAATAGTTTCAGAGATATAGAATGCCGGTGAAGTATTTCGCACATCCGCCATCTTGTGATTATGTAAACAATTGAACGAAGTTAGATGTCGGTGCATTACAATGTATATAAACATATACTGTACCAAGTTTCATTGCGATTGGTTGGTCAAATCGCGAGAAACGTCTATTTAAAAGTCGCAAATTCGCTTGGCCGCCATGTTGGTTTTGTAGTTACCAGATTTTCAAAAGTCACATAAGTGAACTTATAGTAGTTCCCTCTATCACCATAGAAAATGTCAGGGTAATATCGGTAATAGTTTCTGAGATATTGAATGCTGGTGAAATATTTCGCACAGCCGCCATGTTGGATTGGTGAGTCGTAACAAAATTTGAAGGGCACGGTCGAGGTCGCCGGGAATAGTGCTATGAACTTTCCGAGTTTCATTGAAATCGCTCCTGCCGTTTAGATTTTATTAGGGGGGGGGGGGGGACACACACGAATCACACACACACACACACACACACACACACGCACACACACACGGACAAAAGGTGATCTCATAAGCCTATTTTTTCAAAATTGAAAATAGGCTAAAAATAGGCTTATGAGATCACTTTTTGTCCGTGTGTGTGTGCGTGTGTGTGTGATTCGTGTGTGTGTCCCCCCCTAATAAAATCTAAACGGCAGGAGCGATTTCAATGAAACTCGGAAAGTTCATAGCACTATTCCCGGCGACCTCGACCGTGCCCTTCAAATGTTGTTACGACTCACCAATCCAACATGGCGGCTGTGCGAAATATTTCACCAGCATTCAATATCTCCGAAACTATTACCGATATTACCCTGACATTTTCTATGGTGATAGAAGGAACTGCTATAAGTTCACTTATGTGACTTTTGAAAACCTGGTAACTACAAAACCAACATGGAGGCCAAGCGAATTTGCGACTTTTAAATAGACGTTTCTCGTGATTTGACCAACCAAACGCAATGAAACTTGGTACAGTATATGTTTATATACATTGTAATGCACCGACATCTAACTTCGTTCAATTGTTTACATAATCACAAGATGGCGGATGTGCGAAATATTTCACCGGCATTCTATATCTCTGAAACTATTAGCGGTATCTCCCTAAAATTTTGTACGGAGATAAAGGGCACTACTGGAAGTCCATCGATAAGACTTTCAAAAACCGGTTAACTACAAAACGAACATGGCGGCCAAGCGAATTTTAAAATTTTAAATAGACCTTTCTCGCGATTTCAAGTTCCAAGCGCACTGAAACCTGGTACAGGAAATATTTATATACATTATAATCCACTGGTATCTAATTTAGTTCAATTGTTTACATAACCTCAAGATGGCGGCAGTGCGAATTTTAAAATTAAGTTTTTATTTCTTGTGATGTAGTCATGCGATCGAAGTGAAAGTTTGAATAATGAACCTACGCAATAATTTTCCTTTAATGGTACATGACTCTATGGACTATACATTTAACTATCCAACATGGCGACCATCCGAAATATTTAGACGATACTGAATATCTACGAATCTATTTTAGCAATCAAACTGCATTTTTTAATGTTCATAGGGGCTTTGAACTTAAGTTCACCTATAGGACTTTAAATAACCTGGTGATCACAAATCCAACATGGCGGTGACGCGAATTATAAATATTCACATGGACGTTTCTCGCAATTTAACCATCCGCGTGCAGTGAAACTTGGTACAGTAAATCTTTATCCGAATGTTAATCCACTGGCATCTAATTTATTTCAATTGTTTCCATAACCTCAAGATGGCAGCTGTGATTTTTTTTAAATCTCCTTGTTTTTTCTTGTGTCCTAATTATGCGATTGAAGTTTGAATACTACACGTTCACAATAATCTGCATGTAACAGTACATAACTCTAGGACCTACATATATAAAATCCAACATGGCGACCATCCGAAATATTTAGTCGGTTCTTAATATCTACGAATCTATTACAGCAATCAAACAGAAATTGTGTATGTTGATAGTGGCAATTAACATAAGTAGGATATATGAAAATAGGCTGTATAGTTCTTCACGGAACTACTTGTTTATTTTAGTTTTAGTTTTTCGGGGGAAATCGTGGGGATACCTTCTGGACTAACAACTGTACAGGAGTTTTACCTATTAAAACCACAAAAACCCTAGACTTGACTGGAAGGCCACCTCGGAACTGCCTGTTCAGCCTTACTTCAGGGTGGAGTCACTGGTACGACCAGAGGTATCAGTCAATTTTATTTACTTCGATGACAATGAAATCACTCATCGTCATCCTCACTGTATTCAGCAACCAATCTTCTAGGTTCCGCCTCTTTTTTGTTTTTAGCATCTCAGAGATGTAGACAGCAATCTCTCTCTCTCTCTGCTGATAACATTATCCACCACATTGTCTAATTTAATAACTCCAACTTTTGTCTCTAGAAGTCTCCGAAGATTTCTCCACCTCAAACATACGAGGAACGTGTGCTGAACGCCATCCCATTGATCCAATCCTAATATCGACACCATGAACTCGGTGATATTCCCATTCGATGGAGGTAAGCTTCATAATAACCATGCCCAGAGGGAATCTTGGTAATGTAGTTAACCTCACCATGTTCTCTCGACAATCATGTCTTCAGCTGCTTGATGAGCCTAGCAGTCCAATATTTATTTATTTAGCTTATGGCTAGAAATACAGTAGGAATTTATACACGTATATCCAAATTCTGAATATATTCAATAGTCTCTGGAGTCACGAGAGCAAAGTCACTAGCACTGCCACTGTACTTTCTTTTGCTGCACTCGGTGATAATGTGCTGGATCGTCTGTTCTGCAGCACCACAGTCACACTAAGGCGTTGAAATTCTGTTCCACTTGCAGTGGAGGGCTGCACAGTTCCCATGGTTGGTTCGTATCTTGTTCAATGTGGACCATAGTCTACTAGGGAGGTTGAAACCAGGTGGCGGTGTCCAACAATCCCTCCCTATATTATTCTGCTAAGATCCCATTCCAGTTTTGTACCGAAAATAAGGTCCCATTAACCCCAACCTTCACATATTGGGTACCTACAGGTTCAGCATAACCCAATGCGTAAGCGAACCGCACTCACTTAGTCTTTAAATGCCTCACAATTAAATAAATACCTTAAAACGTGTATATTTGCAATGAAATAATGAAATAATGCAACACGGTAACCATGGTAACAGAATCTCACAGGTCCATCTATTTCTGTAAGACGCAATGCAATCCAATTATTACATTACTGTGAAAGTTTCCAGACGGTTATAAGGTTATCACTGAACCAAATTAAGCTGTAAAATTCAACAATACATACAGTATAATGCGCTTAAGGGGGTCAAGGGGCACTCTAGAATTTTTGCACGCAATTTTCACTTGTGAGTGTGGTACGAAAGGTCTTTTTCACCTGACTATAAAGAGTCACCGAAAACCACATTTAAAGGCCCTTAAATTAACAGTGTCGGTGATATTCCAAGAAAACTAACTTCACTCTGATATACCTATGAAGGAATGACAAACCCCTAACCACTGAACCAGTAGCTGAATTGATAAAGTCTGATTATGCATACCAAGGATAAATCAGTCATAGCATTCATGATTGAGATTTTGCTAAGTGTACTCTTTACAACTAGAATATTCGCGGGCAAAGCCGCGATGGGTAATGCTAGTATCAATAATAACGATAATTATAGTAATAAAAGTAATAATCTTGTAGGATTTGCCGGTGGGCAATGGAATTTTCAACGGCGTACTATATGTTTATAGACCTTGATATAGCCTTTGAATTATATTCACAGATAATTAATACGATATTTACATATTGTGAAATCCCGTGGCTGCATGCTAGTATTGTTCTCGGTGTTCTGATGAAGGTCCTTTATATTGACCAGATGCCACGCCATCACCCCAGGCCTCGGTTCGTGATTATATTCAAATTCAGGCTCACGATCTGCAAGCTGCCATCTGTCATGTTTAGCAATACCAGATAGGAGCATGTGTATTTGGCTATGATAAACAATATCAATGGTAATAGCATGTATTGTATAACAGTTGTGAAGAAAACCATGCAGTTGTTTGAGGGGTTTGTGTGAGTGGGGATTTTGTATGATTACCTGTGTTGATGTTGATTCGCTTAGGAGCCAGTGGCATCGTATCCATTCAGCCCCATGAATGTTGGTGTATGAAGGGGTTGTCTGATAATCTGTGTTATTATGATGGCTGTATTTATGTGTATATTTATAATTAAGGTGAGGATTTAGAAGGAGGAAGCCGTAGCATTATGTTAGGAACCACCTCATACCCGTTCAACAGCAGAGTCATTAAAAAACCGTCGTATAATGTTTGATTTATCAATTAGTATTATTTATTATCATTGACCTTTGTTTAAATTAATCCATTTGAAACATCAATGAAAACACGAAAATAATTATAAGTTCAAACTATTTACAATAGGGTCTACCTCATCTTACAGCCGTTTATTTATTCAATTTTAATTATAAAATTAATTCACTCATTTAATTACTTTTTTTATTTATTAATTAATTATTTTTTTTTTTATTTTTTTGTTTATCAAATCAAAAATTTCAGCTATGTAAACCAGTCACATTTGCACTAGTAACAGACAATGCGATAAGATATAAAATCAAAAGTAAACAAATTAAAAAGAAAACATATTCACATTGAGAGCCGCTAGTATGTCCATGTTCATAGCTGAATGGCACCTTGTTACTTTTATCAGCAGTTTAATACGCATTGAGTAGCGTTAACAATATTGCAAGTCTGTTATTGTACACACATCAAAAAAAGTTTAGCATCACCTCGGTTCCAAGAGTTCCGGAACCGTTAAATACAAAGGGAATAGAGATCAACACAAACAACATTTCAGCTCGTTTTATTGCTCATGAGACCCACACATTGCATGTTGTACCATCATACAGCTAGACTTTCAGCATTTGTGGTCCAGATTGCAGTACACACCACTACCTCTAATACCCAGTAGCACGTCCTCTTGCATTGATGCATGCCTGTATTCGCCGTGGCATACTATCCACAAGTTCATCAAGACACTGTTGGTCCAAATTGTCCCACTCCTCAACGACAATTCGGCGTAAATCTCTCAGAGTGGTTGGTAGGTCAAGACGTCCATAAACAGCCCTTTTCAACATATCCCAGGCATGTTCGATAGGGTTCATGTCTGGCGAACATGCTGGCCACTGTAGTCGAGCGATGTCGTTATCTTGAAGGAACGCATTCACAAGATGTGCACGATGAGGTCGAGAATTGTCGTCCATGAAGACAAATGCCTCTCCAATATTCTGCGGATATGGTTGCACTATGGGTCGGAGGATGTCATTCAGGTATCGTAAAGCCGTTTCGGAGCCGTCCATGACCACCAGTGGCGTACGTCGGCCCCACATAATGCCACCCCAAAACATCAGGGAACCACCACCTTGCTGCACTCGCTGGACAGTGTGTCTAAGACGTTCAGCCTGACCAGGGTGCCTCCAAACACGTCTCCGACGATTGTCTGGTTGAAGGCATATGCGACACTCATCGGTGAAGAGAACGTGATGCCAATTCCGTGGGGTCCATTCAGCATGTTGTTGGGCCCATCTGTACCGCGCTGCATGGTGTCGGGGTTGCAAAGCTGGACCTCGCCATGGACGTCGGGAGTGAAGTTGCGCATCATGCAGCCTATTGCGCACAGTTTGAGTTGAAACACGACGTCCTGTGGCTGAACGAAACGCATTATTCAACATGGTGGCATTGCTGTCAGGGTTCCTCCGAGCGGCAATCCGTAAGTAGCGGTCATCCACTACAGTAGTAGCCCTTGGGCGGCCTGAGCGAGGCCTGTCATCGACAGTTCCTGTATCTCTGTACCTCCTCCATGTCCGAACAACATCGCTTTGGTTCACTCTGAGACGCCTGGAAACTTCCCTTGTTGAGAGCCCTTCTTGACACAAAGTAACAATGCGGACGCGATCGAACTGCGGTATTGACCTTCTAGGCATGGTAGAACTACAGACAACATGAGCAGCGTACCTTCGTCCTGGTGGAATGACTGGAACTGATCGGCTGTCGTACCCCCTCCGTCTAATAGGCCCTGCTCATGCATGGTTGTTTACATCTTTGAGCAGTTTTAGTGACATCTATGAACAGTCAAAGGGACTGTATCTTGGATACAATATACACAGTCAACGTCTATATGCCGGAGATCTGGGAACCGAGGTGATGCAAAACTTTTTTTGATGTGTGTAGTTAATCTGTACATATTATAAAACCAAGTCCCCAATGTATGATGTAACGGGTAATCACGAGAACCAGTGAATGGATTGTGATGCGGTAAAGGGGTTTTCAAGGATGGTTTCTGTAAGTAAACATTCTTTTATTACCAAAGGAAGCCGAGCAGTAATGATTTCTGTGAATCGAGTCGTAGAAAAACCTGTCATCCGTGCGCGTTTTAAGCTTACGTTGGGTAAACCGCTAAACATATCTATATGCCACGAGTGAAAGAATTCTTCAGCGTGATAAGTTCTACAAAAAATAGTCTGAGACAGCATATCTCTATCTTTAATACATCGCCCATAAAAAATAAATATCCTATGGCCTCGGGTGCCGGGTGCAAGCTTTGTTATTTGACACCCAGAGGGAAGCTTGCATGTCGATTTTCGTTGTTCCTCGAAGCACTATGAAAGTCAAGGAGGTGAGATATCTAAGCTCCTTGAACACTATAGCGCTTTCTGGTAGAGAAATGAGAAACTTTGTGTTGGCGGAAACTCCCGAGATTAATTTTGCCATTATGAACTCGGCCTACTGAATTCAAATGGGTTCTTAGACATGCCAACATCGTATGGTATGCGTATCGTATTTTTGCCGCCTTTCAAAAATAACTTACCACGGCCAGGAGCGAACCTGCAATCTTTGGGTTAGTAGTCCGACACGATTTCCACTCACCCACCGTAGCAAGCTAATACATCGCCCATTATACTGTAAGTGCTTTTACATTTTCATTTCTTCCAAAAATCTCCATTCAGTGGAAAATTAAATTACTAGCTTCGGAGTGAGTTTACCGCAGCTTCGGCCAGCAAACTGTCGAGTCGTGTCGACATAAGACTTCAGAGAAGAGTATATGTGTTTGGAGTTTCGCTGTTCACCTCAGCTTTTCTGAATTTCGTCTGGGACCTGCCGTCCGTGCGCCTTTTAAGCTTACTGCGTAACCCGTTAAAGACACCGGGTAAAGCCACGGAGGGTTGCTACTTTCAATAATAAATGCTCAACATTGAAGGAGACTATTCTTGAGAGCTGCGACCAACTATCCATGCAGTTATGAACACCAAAACTGCAATCACCAAACATCTCCTTGCGACGTGAATCGTAATTTTAGAATCTCTTGCATAAGAGAAGGATAAGTGACCTGAAGTTCATTACTATTGTTAATTATCGAGTGCTTATTTTCTTTGAGCTTGAGTACAAGTGGTTCGGTTCTCCTTGATAGGCCGCAGACATCTAGAGGTCTTCAAACCACGGGAGGCCGAGTCTGCTGCCTGACCTTCAAATATTAATGTGACATTTATTTACTGCACATGTGTGGAACTGGCTGTACAACCCCACAGCTGCTGCGGCCGCAAACTGCACACAGTATTGGGCTATTGGAGTGCAGGTCTTTAAACAATGGAACGGGTTACACGTCAGTAACCCAGCTGTTTAAACCAAAGAGGAACTAGCACGTGTTAAAGTTGCCTAAACCAAAAAGGAACTAGCACTAGTTAAAGTTCCTTAAACTAAGACGGAAATAGTTCTAGTTCAATTTCTCTAATCCGCGAAATAGGCTGACTGGTTCGTGTTCAAGTTCCCTAAACCAAAAAGAAACTAGCATTAGTTAAAGCTCCTTAAACTGAGGGAACTACACACATCAAAAAAAGTTTTGCATCACCTCGGTTCCCAGATCTCCGGCATATAGACGTTGACTGTGTATATTGTATCCAAGATACAGTCCCTTTGACTGTTCATAGATGTCACTAAAACTGCTCAAAGATGTAAACAACCATGCATGAGCAGGGCCTATTAGACGGAGGGGGTACGACAGCCGATCAGTTCCAGTCATTCCACCAGGACGAAGGTACGCTGCTCATGTTGTCTGTAGTTCTACCATGCCTAGAAGGTCAATACCGCAGTTCGATCGCGTCCGCATTGTTACTTTGTGTCAAGAAGGGCTCTCAACAAGGGAAGTTTCCAGGCGTCTCAGAGTGAACCAAAGCGATGTTGTTCGGACATGGAGGAGGTACAGAGATACAGGAACTGTCGATGACAGGCCTCGCTCAGGCCGCCCAAGGGCTACTACTGTAGTGGATGACCGCTACTTACGGATTGCCGCTCGGAGGAACCCTGACAGCAATGCCACCATGTTGAATAATGCGTTTCGTTCAGCCACGGGACGTCGTGTTTCAACTCAAACTGTGCGCAATAGGCTGCATGATGCGCAACTTCACTCCCGACGTCCATGGCGAGGTCCAGCTTTGCAACCCCGACACCATGCAGCGCGGTACAGATGGGCCCAACAACATGCTGAATGGACCCCACGGAATTGGCATCACGTTCTCTTCACCGATGAGTGTCGCATATGCCTTCAACCAGACAATCGTCGGAGACGTGTTTGGAGGCACCCTGGTCAGGCTGAACGTCTTAGACACACTGTCCAGCGAGTGCAGCAAGGTGGTGGTTCCCTGATGTTTTGGGGTGGCATTATGTGGGGCCGACGTACGCCACTGGTGGTCATGGACGGCTCCGAAACGGCTTTACGATACCTGAATGACATCCTCCGACCCATAGTGCAACCATATCCGCAGAATATTGGAGAGGCATTTGTCTTCATGGACGACAATTCTCGACCTCATCGTGCACATCTTGTGAATGCGTTCCTTCAAGATAACGACATCGCTCGACTACAGTGGCCAGCATGTTCGCCAGACATGAACCCTATCGAACATGCCTGGGATATGTTGAAAAGGGCTGTTTATGGACGTCTTGACCCACCAACCACTCTGAGAGATTTACGCCGAATTGTCGTTGAGGAGTGGGACAATTTGGACCAACAGTGTCTTGATGAACTTGTGGATAGTATGCCACGGCGAATACAGGCATTCATCAATGCAAGAGGACGTGCTACTGGGTATTAGAGGTAGTGGTGTGTACTGCAATCTGGACCACAAATGCTGAAAGTCTAGCTGTATGATGGTACAACATGCAATGTGTGGGTCTCATGAGCAATAAAACGAGCTGAAATGTTGTTTGTGTTGATCTCTATTCCCTTTGTATTTAACGGTTCCGGAACTCTTGGAACCGAGGTGATGCAAAACTTTTTTTGATGTGTGTATTTCCAGTTCAATTTCCCTATACCACCAAAGGTTCCTGTTAAAGTTCCCTAAACCAAAAAGGAACGAGCACTAGTTTAAGTTCCTTAAACTAAGTGGGAACTAGTCTTAGTTCAATTTCCCTAAACCATGAAAGGTTCCTGTTCACGTTCCCCAAACCAAAAAGGAACTAGCAGTAGTTAAAGTTCCTTAAACTAAGGGGGAACTAGTTCCAGTTCAAGTTCCCTAAATCGAAAAGTAAATAGCACTAGTTAAATTTCCTTAAACAAAGAGGGAACTAGTCTTAAATCAATTTCTCTAAACCATGAAATAAATGGTTCCTGATCAAGTTCCCTAAACCAAAAAGGAACTAGGCCTGGCTGGAGTTCCCTAAACTTTAAAGAAAGTAGCACTAGTTAAAGTTCCTTAAACTAAGCGGGAACTAATCCTAGTTCAATTTCTCTAATCCGCGAAATAACTGGTTACTGTTCAAGTTCCGTAATCAAAAAAGGAGCTAGCATTAGTTAAAGTTCCTTAAACTAAGAGGGAACTTGTCCTACTTCAATTTTCCTAAACCACGAAATAACTGGCTGCTGTTCAATTTCCCTAAACCAAGAACAGTCTACTTCCTGTTCAAGCTCTCTAAATCAAGAAGGAACTAGTTCCAGTTTATGTTCTCGAATTAAAGGAGGAAGTTGTTTCAATTTCTAAACCAAGGACGAATTTGTTACAGTTTAAATTTCGTAAATGAAGAAGAAACTAATTTCTGGTCAATTTACCTCTTACAAAAAGGAATTAGTTCCATTTTCCTAATTCAAAGGGACTAGTGGATTTGGGATGATTTTCCTAATCCTAGAAGGAACTCGTTCCAGGTCGAGATCTCTAACTCAAGAATGAATTAATTCCAGGTCAAGTTCCCTAATCCAAGAAGGAACTATTTCCGGTCCAATTTCCCTAATCCTAGAATATACTAGTTTCAGCTCAAATAAACCCATGCAGAAAGGAACTACTGTATTTTCCGTTGAATTTCGTAGACTGCACAACGCTTACATTTATTATTACTATTATTATAATTAATTTCTCATAAATATGGTAGAACTCGGTCTACAAGATCAGAATTTCACAAACAAGTATCAAGTCAATCTTACTGTGATAAAAATTGCCAAACAATATGACACGTGTCCAGCAAGACTGCCTTCTGTATTCTGACAATCAGGTGTTTCATTTGTAGTTCCTCCAAACCCATTACCAACACCTTTGGAACAACTCCTGTGGATGAGATCACCACTGATAAAATTCTCACGCATTTTAGTCCCCATAGTTTCCGTATTACTTCAGCCAACGGTGCGTACTTGTTTGCTTATTGAACCTGGATGGTTTGCATATCTTGACTAAGTGAGGCAGTAACCGTCTATCAAGTCTATTTTTTATTCAGATAGACAATATCAGGTCGATTGGACACGATTTTCTGGTCGATTAAAATACACTCATTTTCAAGCACCCTGACAGGCTGATAATTGTAGTGCACCATGCTCATATCCAGAAGTCCACACTTTATAGCTAGCTCTTGATGCAAGATCTTAGCAACATCATTGTGCCTCTTGGTATACTCTTTACCAGCCAGCGTAGAGCAGCCCCCAATGATGTGATCGATGGTTTCCAGCATTGAGGTGCATCAACAAAATCGATCATCTGCTGCATTCGCTTTTAGGATGTGATTTCTATAATTTTTGTTGCACTGAAACGGTCTTGTATCGCTATTACAATGCCCTCAGTTTCACTGAAGAGAGAACCATACTTCAACCATAAGTTTGACAATGATCGGTCGACATGATGTTGGCTGAGCATGTGAGGGTGTACACCATGCAGTTCTTTTCGTCACCATGCCATCTGGCGCTGTTCAAACGAAGTAACGTGCTCTCTTCCTTCATATTGCATGTCTGCAAGTCGTAGTGGTGTGAATCTCTAATTGCTTTATTTATTACTTTATTAGTATTATTAAATTTGTTATCAATAAAACTATAATTATTAGCCAACAGCCTTGCCATGTTGAAACATCTGATCCCATGAGAACTCCTTAGTTAAGCAGCATTGGGCGTGGTCGGAACTTGGATGGAATGCCGGTTCTGGAGGACCACGCGCTGCTGGCGGGGAGAGGGTAAAGAGAAGCGGAAAGGACCAGGTCATCCTACCGCACGTAAACTTCGGCTCAGGATAGCCTCTTTGGAAACACGGACCTTCGGCAGAATACCAACAAAAAAAACTATTATTGTTATATATTTTTTTACATCGTTATGCCCTACTTAGGAGCACGATTGAAGCTGCTTAGCTGATATGTTGGCCTTTTTCTCCTCCCAAAATCTCTTCATCCTCTCGCTAAGCTTCTTCCTTTGTTCCTCTCTCCAAGTTATAGTGGCTCTGGTGTGGGGTTTGTCTCCAAATTGGTGATTGTTGATTTTGGTTTTGAATTTACCTGCACATATGTCCCGTAGAATGTCTTCTGAGATGTTGATTTCCTATAGATCTGTTTCAATTTCACGAAGACAGCTAGCTGTTCTTGGTTTTTAATGAAAGGTCCAGGTTGAGAATTCTTTTAGCTAGTCGGCTATTGTTCATTCTAATAATGTGATATGTCCATAAAATTGCAATCGTCTTTTCCAAAAATCTGACAGATTCTTTCAAATTGACAATTTAGCCTATTTCTTGGGATGATCTTTTCCTACATATTCCCTCTATACAAACTGGGCCAAACATTTTCAGTATTATTAATATTATTATTATTGTGTATGTCTGCCCCTTCATATTCCAGTTCTCCAACGGGGCCGGGGATGTGATGCGATGAAAGGCTGTGTGGCGGATAGTTTTAAGGACCGGATGCCCTTCCTGACACCAACCTCATGAGAGGAGTTAATGAGAGATGAAATGATTGATGGCGAATGAAACTGGGCAAGGATGTGGAAGGAAGCGGCCGTGGCCTGTCAGAAGGTACCGTGCCAGCATTTGTCTGGAGTTGTAAATAGGGAAATCACGGAAAACCATTTCAAGGACGGCTGAAAGTGGGGCTCAAACCCACGTATATCGAGTCTGCAGAGAGATTGGCCCCATGCCCTAGCGCTGCACTTAAGCGAGAGTAGCTACCGCTGTCGGTCTTTTATTATATATATATATATATATATATATATATATAATGCGTTTGGCCCTCTAAGGAGCACGTAGAACCATTAGTTAACATTGGTCTTCTTGTTCTTATCTTCCCAAAACTTCCTCATCCTTTCGCTATGTGCCTGTCTTCTTTCTTGTGTCCATGCAGCTTTAAGTTTCAAATTCTGTCCCGTAGGGATCTTGGGTGGAAACTTATACGAATTTACTTTTTGTCTATATGCAGTCCGCGTCGTTGTTAGTGGGTCAATATTGATTTCACTGAGGTCCTTTTGGGTGTCTGCTAGCCAGCGTACTTTGGTTTGTCGGTTTCCATTGACTATGAGGAAGATTTTCTTGGTCAGTCGGGAGTTGTCCATTCGAGCTATATGTCCGTAGAATTTCATGCGTCTTTTACGTGCGAGTGAGGCGAATCGTTCAGTCCGTGAATACAGTTCGTCTGAGCTTTTCCTCATCCAGATACCATCTTGAAGCTTTGGTCCAAAGATTTTTCTCAGTATTTGTCGTTCTATCTTCTCAATGTATTTGATGTTGATGGTTAGCGATGACGTCTCAATCGCATAGAGTGCCTCTGGGAGGATGACTGTGTGGTAGTGATGGAGTTTGGTTTTAGTGGAAAGTGATTTCTTGTTGTAAATATTCCAAGTGATTGTGTAAGCTTTGCGTAATTTTTCTGCACGTGTTTTGTTAGCCATTCTTTCGTTACTAGTGTTCCCGATAATTTCACCTAGGTACTTGAAGTGTTTAACTTGTGTGATGTCGCCATATTTGGTTGTAATTGATGCCAGGTTTGTGCTCTTGGAATCCATGTACTGTGGTTTCTCGTAAGAGATATGGAGGCCGGTTCTGATTGATATCTCATGAAGCTTCTCGATGGCATGTCTGGCTTCTTCTGGAGTCCAGGTAATTATTGCTAGGTCGTCAGCAAAGGCGAAGCATTTTATGTTGATTCGTTGTTCTTTTGTTCCCATACTTATTCCGGGTATTTCTTTCTCCCATGTTCTGATGATCTTATCTAGTACCAGGTTGAATAGGAGTGGGGACAACCCATCACCCTGTCTTACGCCTGTTCTAATGTGAAAAGGTTCGGACACTTCACCAATAAATTTAACTTTAGAAGTTGTATCTATCAAGGTCTGTTGGATTAATGTAGTTGTTTTGTTGTCCACACCATATTCACGAAGTATATTAAACAGAGTTGCGCGGTCGATTGAATCATATGCTTTCTTAAAATCTACGAAGGTGACAACTGTGCGATTCGACTGGCGATGTTGGAGTACCATCTTGAGGTTCCAGATCTGTTCTGCACACGATCGACGCGGTCGAAATCCCGCCTGATATTCACCGATCATGTGCTCTGTCTGTTGCTCCAATCTGGTGAGGAGGGCACGTGAGATTACCTTGTAGGCGATTGGCAGGAACGAAATGCCTCGGTAATTATTCGGATCTGTCTTGTCGCCCTTTTTGTGTAGTGGGTGAATCAAAGCAGTTTTCCAATCAACCGGTAGGGTGTCACTCTCCCATATATTAGCAATGATGTTTTGTAGTCTTTCAGTCAAGAGTTCACCTCCAATCTTGAGCACTTCGGCGATTACACCGTCTTCTCCTGGTGCCTTGTTGTTTTTGAGATGTAATATGATGTTTTGTATCTCATCATATGTTGGTGGTACTGAGTCCTGGTTTGGGGCAGTAAAGTGGAGTTGGAGATTCTCTGCAGGTGGTTCACAATTGTGAAGCTCCTCGAAGAACTGTTTCAGGATATCACAATTGTTCTTTGTGTTTGTCTCAAGTGTGCCAACAGGGCGGCGAAAACAAAGACTGGGCGGCTTGTAGTTCGTCAGTTCTTCCCTAAATGTCCTGTGGAAATTTCGTGTGTTGTTCCTCTTAAAGTCATTATCGATTTCTTCCAATCGTTTGAGGTGGTACATGCGTTTAACTCGTCTGATTGTTTTGAATGTTTGCTTCTGCGTTTCTAAAAAGTTCTGCCAATGTTCTGGTGTTCGGTTGCTATTCCATGTCTTCCAGGCTCGGATTCGGGACTCTAGGGCTTTATCACAGTCTATGCTCCACCATCTGTGTTTTCGTTTCCTTGGTGGTTGGCCGAGTTTTCTTGTTGATTCTTGGATGGCCTTGAGAAGTTCATCCCATGTTTCCGTGTTAGTCTGTAATGATTATGTAAACTCCTGTGCGTGTTCTTTTAGGTATTCCGGATCTATGCGTGGGAGTTTGGAATTTGGACGCTTTTTACGATTGGGTATGAAGGGGACTTTGATCTGCGAGAGATGATGGTCGGACTCTACGTAACCTTTGCGTACCCTCACGTTCATGATTTCTGGAGAGAATTGTCTGGTTATTGCTACATGATCTATTTGATACTCCCCGATGTGGTTTATGGGAGATTTCCATGTAGTCATTTTTCGTGGTGGTTTCTTGAAATGTGTGGACATTAGTTGTAGGTTGGCCATTCCACATATGTTGATTAAGCGAAGCCCATTCGCATTCGTCTTTTTGTGTGCCGAGAAATTCCCAATGATATGTCTGTGTTCCCGTTCTCTGCCAATTTGCGCATTGAAATCTCCGAGGAGGATCTTAATGTGGTGTTGAGGAATCTTAGTAAGTGTCCGTTCAAGTTGAGACCAGAACTTCTCAACTTTGTTTTTGTCAGGATCATTGTTAACTGGAGCATGTGAGTTTATCAATGTATAGGCCTTATTGGCGCATTTAACTGTGAGTAGAGAGAGACGATTCGAAGGTGATGTGAAGTCTATCACTGAGTTCTGGATACTGTTGTGCACAAGGAATGCTGTTCCGAACACATGTAAATTACTATTTCTTATCTTAGTTGCTGGTTTTCCCTTATAGATACGGTATCCACCGGAGTCGAAGTGATCACAATCACGGAATCGTGTTTCTTGTACTGCAAGTATGAGAATTCCGAATCTGTCGTTGGTGTCCGTCAGTGTCTTGAGTTTCCCAGTTTTGGTCAGCGTCTGTACGTTTAGTGTACCAATGAATTGCGTTCGCTTAGGTTTGAGGAGTTTTGGGAAGCTCCGATCCTTCCCGGCATGACGTCCTGGTCCCCCAGAACCCGAATGACCAGGTTCGCCTTCGTTCTTCTTAGCTCTGGCCTGAGGTAGTTGCTTTTTTGCTTGTGCTTCCATCATGCTAAGTTCGTGGTTGATTTTAGCTGGTGGGCGTGAGCCCAGGGCGAGTGAATCGCTGATAATCCATAAAATTCACTCTCATCGTAAGGATTGTTAGTTCATACGGCAGCTGATGTTATGCTGTGGTTTACTGGTGCCTCTTAGTGTTCTGGGCTGAATATTATTTTACGGCTTCGAGCCAACCCTCCTCCTTTACGCGGACTTGGGACCAGCAACAGCAACGACTGAGCTACTCAATCCACTCAGTAGTTGCTGCAGGTGGAGTTTTTATTATTATTATTATTATTATTATTATTATAGGGACAGATGACCTCGTAGTTACGCCCCTTAAATAACAATAACTAATTACTAACTATTATTAATATTATTATTATTATACGTATGTTGGTTGGTGTTGAAAAGCCTCGAGATTCAGAGCGAAATCTCGCATGTCGGCAACGTTGAAAGAGGTTCCTCTCAATGTAATGTGTTTTAAAGTCAATTATGAAATAAAGGAAGATTAATTTTTAAACTGTTAAATTTGGAGGCTGTTATCGTCGATCCTTGTACTTTAGCACAGTTTTTTTTTAGCCAGACCGGTTCGTCCTAGTTCCCCTGAAGTATATAAAGATGGGCGGACCATTTCTCAGAAAAGTTCGCACATTTTTTCATTGCAATTTTGCGAGCTCTCACCATTAATTGCACAGCCCGGCCAACTCCCAAAATTACCACAGATTAACAAGCCATCAGCTAGTGGCGCCACGAGGTCTCAACGTAGCAAGACTGCCTGTAGTAAGATTCCATGTTATATCCAACACTCAAGTCATCTAGACTTGGTCCTCAAAGTGGGGGCTGCAGAGAGTGATAAAGGGGTCGCCGGCTCTGATTGAAATATTTATATTTCATATTCTGTAACAATTATTTCTGTCATCATATCCATGAACCTATCATTAGAGCCCTGCGTGGTTAAAAGAAACGTTATTTGCATCCACCCTGCATCCGCACGACTGTTTTCCGCACACCCACGTTTGTTATCCGAATCTACTGGCATTACAACAATATTTTTAATTAGAGAAAGCATAAATTACTAAAGCAACATATTTAGAGCGGCTCCGGTGGCGTAGTCGGTAGCATGCTGAGCTTCTATGCCCAAGATAGCGGCTTCAAACCCGGCCGAAGCCTTCGGATTTTTTAAGAGCGTTAAAAATCCCTCAGTATGCCTTCCTTCGGAGAGGAAGTAAAGATTTATGACATGTTAAAGAACTTCCAATAATTGCACCTGTGTGAAGCTAAATTAGATAGGTTAAACGCTCATAGGTTTCTACGTTCGATGTCAAGAGCCGTCTGCGGTGGCGTCTAGTAGCGAAGTTCTGAACTTGGCCTAGTAGTCGTTGACGGTGGCGCTTGGCGGCAAAAGTAGGAACTATTTGAAAAATTCTAAGTTGCAGTACTTAAATTAAAAAACAGATACACACACTAATACAGCCATCACAATTAACATAAGTTATCAGACAGATTCTACACACACCCAAAGTACACGGGGCTACATGACCGCGTTGTTGCAGCCCCTAAACTTAAGAACCAACCAACATGTTTAGACATTTGAGGGAAAAATCGTTCCCTTTAGGCTATGTATGTCATGTACTATGTTTAAAATGAATGTCATACAGCCAGAATTGCAACCCTTTCCTTTTCGGAGAGTTAATTATGCTTAATGATATAATGCTTGCCACGGTGGGTGAGTGGTTATAGTGTCGGACTACCAACCCCAAGATTGCAGGTTCGCTCCTGACCGTGGTAAGTGATTTTTGAAAGGCGACAAAAATCACGACACTCATGTCATACGTTGTTGGCATGTTAAAGAACCCATTTGAATTCAGTAGGCCGTATTCAATGGCAAAATTAATCTCGGGATTTTCCGCCAACACAAAGTTCCTCCATTCTCTACTTGAAAGCGCTGTAGTGTCAAGGAGTTTAGATATCTAACCTCCTTGAATTTCATAGCGTTCAAAGGAACGACGAAATTCGACATGCAAGCTACCCTCTGGGTGTCAATTAACAAAGCTTGCACCAGGCACCCGAGGCCATACGATATTATTATTATTATAATGATATAATTTGAATGAGATTAGCGTAAATCATCATCTTACATCTGTTATGAAAGAAAATCATAACGGAAAAATATGATATGTCATAAATATCTGGGTCCTAAAAATGATATTCAACAAGTTCGGATTGTATTCTAAAAACTACCCGCAAATTTACTCCAAACATTATCCGTAGCTCATCCGCTATCCGCACAGCCAAACTATATCCACATGACGAAAAATTTTGCGGATATCCGCGAGTTTATCCGTGGAAATCGGCATCTGCGCAGTGCTTTACCTATCATAGGCAGGAAGCTCCTACGACCACTCAAGACCAATAAACTCGTTTTTAGCCTATTTTCATTTATGAAAAAATAGGCTAATGAGATCACTTTTTGTCCGTGTGTCTATCTGTGTGTGCGTGTGTGATTCTTGTGTGTGTCTCCCCCTAATAAAATCTAAACGGCTTGAGCGATTTCAATGAAACTCGGTAAATTCATAGCACTATTCCGGACAACCCCGGCCGTGCCTTTCAACTTTTGTTAAGTCTCACCAATCCAACATGGCAGCTGTGCGAAATATTTCACTAGCATTCAATATCTCCGAAACTATTACCGATATCACCCTGGAATTTAATACGGTGATAAAGGGAACTACTAGAATTTCACCTATGTGACCTTTGAAAACCCGGTGACTACAAAACCAACATGGCGGCCAAGCAAAGTTGCGACTTTTAAATAGACGTTTCTCGCGATTTAACCAACCAAACGCTATGAAACTTGGTAGAGTATATGTTTATACATATTGTAATGCACCAACATCTAACTTCGTTCAATTGTTTACATATCCTCAAGATGACGCTGTGCGAAATATTTCAATGGCATTCTATATCTCTGTAAATATTACCGGTATCACCCTGAAAATTAGTACTGGAAGTTCATCTATGGATTTTCAAAAACCGGTTAACTACAATACGAACATGGCGGCCAAGCGAAGATGAAAGATTTTAATAGACTTTTCTAGCGATTTAATGATCCAAACGCAATGAAACTTGGTACAGCAAATGTTAATACACATTGTAATGCACTGGTATCTAATTTAGTTCAAATGTTTACATAACCTCAAGATGGTGGCTGTGCGAATTTTAAAATTAAGTTTGAATTTCTTGTGTCGTAATCATGCGATCGAAGTGAAAGTTTTTATAATCAACCTACGCAATAATTGTCCTTTAATGGTGCATAACTCTAATACCTACATATATCAAAATCCAACATGGTGACCATCCGGAATATTTAGTGGTTCTCAATATCAACGAATCTATTACAGCAATCAAACTGAAATTGTGTATGTTGATAGTGGCATTTAACAAAAGTAGGATATATGAAAATAGGCTTTAGTTCTTCACGGAACTTCTTGTTTTTACTGTCTTATTTCACAAGAACTGACCAGTCGATCCTGCCAGTAGGAATTCTGAGAAAAAGTTTTGAGTTACATTTCCAACACAGCACCCTTTCACCCGCCACCCGCAACGATAACTCCTTACCAAACACTTTACAACCACTAATGCCAATAAGCTGCTTGACAATGTGACTGCCACTTCCTTACAAGAATAGATTTTCCTATTTTTGCCGTTGTCGACTTGAATTCAGCCAGGCCTTTGCAGTCAGTTCAAGGACAGTGAGTGAACAGGTGAATTCTAGTGCGTGTTCTGTGGAAATGGATAGCGAGATTTACAATAAACGGATACAAGTAACGCCATTACACATGGTTAAGTGGCTTATTACTAGTGGTAAAAAAGACTTTTCTTAAAGTGGGTGATAAACCCTCAGGTACAAAATGAATCTCCCTCATTTCCATATTATTAATTATTTAAGTATTATATTTTCATTCCTATTTTGAGCAAACTTAAAATATAGTTTAAATGTTTTATAGAAAGACTAATTAAATCCGCAGTTGTTTGAGTGAGATTCATTTTATAGCTGAAGGTTTAACATCCACCTTATGTTTTGAAAATTGTCCAAAATACTCGGAAATTATCAGGGAAACGGTGAAGATCAGCACAAAGCAAAGCCCAAATTTGTAAAAATTAATAAAATAGTTACGGTTTTAATTTTGAAAATTTAGAACTTAACTTCTAATAACAAGATGTGTGTGTTTCCTTGGAATTGTATACAATTGCTGTGCGAGATTTATGACAGGCAGAGCTGTAATTTAACAAGAAGTTCCGTGACGAACTAAAGAGCCTACTTTTCTCGAAATGTAAGATTCATTCCAATGATTAACCTATATGGACCTACTTAGAATAATGATGAAATTGAGTTGATAATATCGAAATTTCTAATTAGTTCTAAATATAACAGGCATAATGTATTCTAATAGAGCACTACAGTTGGCAGCCCTGGTGACTGAATATATTCTTAGTTCCATCTCTTAAGGTACAGAATACAAAATTTGTTTGATGTCCAATGGATAGCATGGACGTTGCATGTAGTTAGACATTAGACCTATCAGCGCACGTAAAATCATGTTGGCAACAATGCCATGCATGTTTTGGTGAGAAATAATCTGAACTATTATGATTTATTGGTGTGCCAATTTTGGATAAAATCCATTTAATTGTATGGATGTTACATGTATTTTAAAATTGGACCAATCAGCTGGCTTAGAATCATGTTGGAAGCACTAACCTATATTAGTTACTCCAAATTAATCTAGAATGTAAGGTACGATACTTGTGCAAAGTTTAGAGCTGTTGGCTTGAATACTTTATGATATATTGATATTAGGGTAAAAAATAGAGACTGCATTTATTAACAGTTGGCAGCCCTGGTTGCTGTTAAGAATACGCATAGTAATAACTGTTATAGTACACATAGCACATACGAAATTTGGTTGAAATCCAATTGATAGTATAGAAGTTACATGTATTTTCAATTGGTCCTATCAGCAAGCTTAGAATCATGTTTGTAGTACTCAGGTCCATTAGTTATTCCAAATTAATCTAGAATGTCAGGTACTATACGTGTGCATAGTTCAAAGCTGTTGGCTTGCATACTTTCTGATATATTGGTATTTGGATAGAGACAATAGAGAGTGCATTTATTAAAAGTTGGCAGACCTGATGGCTCTTAAGATTACGCTCAGTCATATCTGTCTATCTACACATAGTACATACAAAATTTGGTTGAAATCCAATTGATAGTGTAGAAGTAATATGCATTTAAAAATTGGTCCTATCAGCAGGCTTAGAATCATGTTTGTAGTACTGAGGTCCATTAGTTACTCCAAATTAATCTAGAATGTCAGGTAGGCCTACTATTCATGTGCATAGTTTAAAGCTGTTGGCTTGCATACTTTATGATATATTGGTATTTGGATAGAGACAATAGAGAGTGCATTTATTAAAAGTTGGCAGACCTGGTGGCTCTTAAGATTACGCTCAGTCATATCTGTCTATCTACACATAGTACATACGAAATTTGGTTGAAATTCAATTGATAGTGTAGAAGTTATATGCATTTAAAATTGGACTTATCAGCAGGCTTATAATCATTTTGGCAACATTGTCATGTATGGCCTCCTGGAAATTAAACTGAAATATTTTATCTATATGTGAGCCAACTTTGGTATAGCTCCCATGAATACCTTGCAAGATATACAACATGGAGCTGAAATTTCAATTGCGATTTTTCATCAGTTGGTAGCAGTGACATCATTTTCAAATATGGCCGTGATATATTCAGGTATAGATTTTTACTCCTATCAAATCTTGTTTCGATTGCTGCAGCCGTTTAGGAGTTGATAGGGGGCGACACACACACAGCCAGCCAGCCAGACAGACAGACAGACAGACAGAAGGACAGACAGACAGACACACATTTGCCCGATCTCATAAGTCTACTTTTTCCTCATTTTTGCAAGAAGTGAAAAGTAGGCTAAAAATCGTTATATTTTGTTGCTCCTTAAGCTGTAAGTTATGTTTCCCCTTAAGCGATGACCTCTCATTTAAACCATTTTCAAACTTCCTTTCTTATCTCCTGCCTATTAATCAATTCTTCAGTTCCCCGATTAATCGATTATTCGGTTAGTCAATAAATCGATCTCACGATCATTGGTTTAATCGATTAATCGTTTTCAATTAATTTCAAATTTTTCGAAACATTGATTATTAGCCGTATCGATTAATCAAACATCGCTTATTACCAGTTCTAGTTCCCACAGTAGAGAAGGACGATGAGCTTCATGTACGGGACGTAGTTCAATGTTCTGTATCCCAGCAAGGGCCAAGAGCTTGATTACTTGGTACACCTAGGCTAAACCGTGAACAGACACGGCAGAAACATAGACGGTAGCATGCTGAGCTTCTATGCCCAAGATAGCGGGTTCAAACCCAGCCGAAGCCTTCGGATTTTTTAAGAGCGTTAAAAATCCCTCAGTATGCCTTCCTTCGGAGAGGAAGTAAAGCCGGCGGTCCCATGTCATAGATTTATGACATGTTAAAGAACTTTCCACTAATTGCACCTGTGTGAAGCTAAATTAGATAGGTTAAGAATGTAAACAATGCTCTTAGGTTTCTACGTTCGTTGCCAAGAGCCGACTTCGGTGGCGTCTAATAGCTTAGTTCTGAACTATGCCTAGTAGTCGTTGACGGTGGCGTTTGGCGGCAAAAGTAGGAACTATTTGAAAAATTCTAAGTTGCAGTCTGTACTTAAATTAAAAAACAGATACACACACTAATACAGCCATCACAATTAACATAAGTTATCAGACAGATTCTACACACACCCAAAGTACACGGGGCTACATGACCGCGTTGTTGCAGCCCCTAAACTGAGGAACCAATCAACCAACCCTACCCGTATAAGATCACCAAAAATACATGAGAGTTTATGAATATTTTATAAATAAGCAACACAGGTTTCCACGATTGTATCACCAGGGTGTAGCATTTGTCGTTTCGAAATTCATAGCCAAGGGAAATAAATAGTTGACTTAACACAACCGGTGAGATGAACTCGTTTCTCCCACTGGGGTATTTCTGCATTAAAAGTATTTTCAAGTAGTGTGAAATTATCCGTACCACGGTGTTAGCCAAGTCTCCCCTATATGAACCCATTTAAATGACAACTCTCCCAACAGGCTGGAAACAGGCCATGGAAACTATACAACTCCAAATAAAGCAGCAGCGAAGTTCATCTCTGTCTTTAATTCCAAGATGTGTGATTGCGATCGTGCTCTTGACAGAGCTGCCCAGAAACAGCCATACAAATGTCTGCGCAGCAATGTTTTAGTAAGTTGTCAGCTTGATGGCGTGGTAGCTATATATTGCTGACAGAACTGCATTCACAAGGCTTACCTCATACTAATTTATGACCAAAACTACTAGTCATTGGAAACTGGGCGAGAATCGTACCATGGAACTGACCTTTCCTTTTGCAGGAAATATAATCTTCATACTATGCAGTTTGTCAATCTGTCACGTCTATATATTTCCATTCCATGCGTCTTACAGGGATCTTGTAGCCTGGGTTTAGCCTGACTACGCACACATTTCAGAATAAATCTACATTCGTTTTATAAAAAAGACACTTATATTTTAATATAATATATTTTATGTTCGACTATGGTGAAAAGTGAATATTATAGCCTATGTCAGAAAACTGTACTATAATGAGGCTCATTATACAGTTTCTTCAACCAATCAAAGCTCAAGATGTATGATGTATGACCAATTAGGTACTTGATAGCTTCGCACTTGAACACAGAATCCGACATGTCGGACATGAATTACATGATTTGAAAGTTGACAATATAAAAGATATCCGATCAACCATTATAGTTATAATGGCAAACACAAAGACAAAATCACCGAGATGGAAAGTGCACGGTCCTATATCTTCGCGTATATAAACTGGCGAATATGAGAAAAGAAATAGCACTGTACCTAAATATCCCCAACGCCAATTTCTACACAGGGCATTCTTTCATACAACTTCGGTGACAGTTTGAGTCAATGCTGATGCAGACGATAGGCTGTAAACATATGGCATTGCCAAGCAGACAGAGCGCATGCGTGGGTCAGCGAACTTGGAAAGCACAGAGAACAAACTCGGCACTTGCACTCCGATCACTAAATTCAAGTGACTGAATCTCGACAGATATTTATGAATATTTCTGTTCGAACATAAAATTAAATAAAATAAAGTTATAATTATCGTCAAACATAAACAGTCGTATGCAACTCGCTTATAATGGTAATTAAGACACTCGTTTCATAAACATACTCGTGTCTTAATTATTGCCATCATAGGCTCGTTGTATAATGTAGTATACTATTCTTCCAATGTTATAATCTGTTAACTTCTGAATAAAATGCGTAGACATTAACCATTATGAATATGGTATTAAATATTATCCGTGTTGACTGATATTAATCTCTAATTACAAACAATACCTACTAGTTTGAATCTTTTGGTTTAGTTGAAGTTAATTGGTTCTACCAAATATGTATTTATTAATTCTCTTTTGTGACCTTTCATTTGTTTAAATCAATGACTCTTTGTATGGATATCCATTTTTTCTCTCATCATAATATATTTTGTCCAACTATGGACCACGTAAATAATTCTTCATATTTTCAGTTTTCTTTAGCCCCAGTATTCCTTCATTCTCTTGCTCACACCTTGTTTCTTTTCAGCAGTCCAATGTTGTTTCTTCTTGATCGCAGTTTCTGGCTCTAGGAACCCTTCAAAAGAGTGTATCTTATTTCTGAAAGTGGTTCTGTTGGGGATGTCTTGATCAGTGATGTTCATTTCTTGTAGTTCCTTCTTGGTGATAGCAAACCATTTTCTATTGGGCTTGTTGAAGTTGTTAAAAATTTTCTTAGTGAGTCTCTCGTCAGCGTTCTTCAAACATGTCCAAATAATTTAACCCTTCGTTTTCGTATGGTATCTGAGATTCTGCTGAATGTTTTATATACTTCTTTGTTACTGCGTAATAGGTTTGTGTGAGCACATTTTTTGGGTCCAAGAATTTTTCGTAAAATGTTTCGTTCTTTTTTTTCAATTGCTTCGATGTCTTTTTAGTTTCTTTTTAAACATCGTATCTAAGATTTTTCACGCTGACGAAGTTATCATTGATATAATGAAACATGTACGTGTTAATTTAATTATTAAACTACTTTCTAGTGATTGACAAGGCGGCTATTATAGTTTGAGATTAACTTCTGAATTGAAGTTACTATAAAAGTGATTGTCTTTAGTTTTAGGTACATGCTTTTTGGAAAGTAAGAGGGCTATAATTATGAAACTTACACAGATTACTCTTCATACAAAAATAAAACAAGTAGTGCAGCTTATGGCAATCTGTTGCCTAGAAGGCAAAATACTTGAGTAACAAACACTGAACATTTGGCTATTATTTTGAAGAAATGAATCGCATTGTTATTTTACTTATATCTAAGACCTCATCAGTGCTAATGTATTAAAACTGCATGGCATTATCCAACATATAATATCCCACAATCATGATTTTTTTAAAAATATTCTAATGGACATTTTATCTACCAAATTAACCTAAATATGTTGAAATTAGCATTGGATTAAATAGGATTTTCATCTCTTACAAAGTCTCCTTAGTTGCTGCAATGATCGTCAGTACATTTCTGTCGTAAATCATTTCATATCATAATGGCAGGGCAAGAGACAAGGTGATGGGGAGCCAATTCAAACCCTCATAGGTCCATATCAAAATACGTAAAGATATAACATCATAATGATTTTATCTTATTTTAATCTTATGAAATAGGTTTATGAAATCACCTTTTGTTTTTGACCTCTGTCATTGGATGGAACGTCCGGTTCCATGGCTAATTGGTTAGCGTCCTAGGCTTTGGCCCGAAGGGTCCTAGGTTCGATTCCCGGCCGGGCCATTACGGATATTAATCTCCTGGGGTTAATTTCCGTGGCTCGGGGACTGGGTGTATGTGTCGTCTTCATCATCACTTCATCCTCATTATGACACGCAGGTCGCCCACTGGCGTCAACTAGAGAGACCTGCTCTCCTCGGCCTCCCAGGAAACCACACGAAAAAGAAAAGAAAATGGATTGAACGATATCAATAAAATATGGTATGGACTTACTACTACACCCTCCGACCCACAATCTTGGCCACTTAAGGTGGACATTCTACAACTAACCCACCGAGGGAGCTGGCAGTGTAAACCGAAACTATATTGGGCACCTTGTGGCTGAGATTTAATTCATTTTTTTGCCTTGTAATCACCTACCAACGTCGCCTCCGTGGTGCAGTGACCAGCATGATTAGCTGCCACCCCGGAGGTCCGAGGTTCGATTCCCGGCTCTGCCAAGAAAATTTGACAAGTGGTATGAGGACTGGAACGGGGTCTAGTCAGCCTCGGGTGGTCCAAATGAGTTGAGAGGGGTTCGACTCCCACCTCAGCAATCCTTGACGTGGTTTTCCGTGGTTTCCCACTTCATCTTAGGGCAACTGTCGGGATGGCACCCAACGTAAGGCCACGGCCACTTCCTTCCCTCTTCCTTGCCTATCCCTCCCACTCTTCCCATCCCTTCATAAGGCCCCTGTTCGCTTTCCAGGTGGGGCCGCCTGGGCGAAGTGCTGGTCACACCCCCCAGTTGTATCCCCCGACTCAGAGTCTCAAGATCCAGAACACTGCCCTCAGTGGCAGTAGAGATGGGATCCTTCGCTTAGACCGTGGGAAAAGCCAACCCTGGAGGGTAAAACGATAACGAAAATGAAAATCACCTACCAACTCATTTCTTATCCTTAAAGAGAGGTGTGTGCCTTGCCCTGCCACGGTAGAGTTCTGTGCTGAAAATAAATCCTTTGGAAATATGTTTCTTAACTAGCGAGTTCCCTATGTCTTGGCGTATCAGTTAGCGAGCACCGGAGCGGTGGCAGGCAGTCTTTTAGCAGACTGATGTGACAGGTTGTGAGTTGAGGCTTCCAACCCCCACACACAACACACAATCATGGAGTGCAGCAGCAAGAATTCCGCAATTATTTCCCCCGTCATAGAGCTTCGCGCTACGGCTGTCTACCGTAATTGGCTGTACGGTCTGGGGACAGACACTTCTGATTGATGTGACATCGTGTAACGTCGATATTGCTGCCTCCCGCACGCCAAATGGCTCGAGACGGGCTGCGTGCTGTTTCTCGCTAGCTCTTAATGTATATACATCCGTTCTGCTCCTAATGCTCAGGGGTAGAACCGACACAAACATAGAACACAGTTAACCCTAGCGTGAAAATACATAACACGAGGAATGGCGCCGGGTCATTTTGACCCATAGTGTGTCACTCCCTTTTAATCGTAGTCGTACGGATTTTAATGAAGTAATTTTACACCTGGTGTCTTCCTATGGACTATTCCCAATATAAAATGAAGTTTATTTATATTTTGCAATTTTAACATGCAGAAAAATGACAATAATTTTGGTTGGTTACTTAGTTTCGGGCCTGTGACAACGCAGTCATGTAGCCCCGTGTACTTTGCGTGTGTGTGTGTAGAATCTGTCTGATAACCGCTGTTAATTGTAATGACTGTATTAGTGTGTGTATCTGTTTTAATTCAAGTAAGGACTGCAGATAATCGATTTTTCCAAGTAGTTCCTAGTTTTGCCGCCAAACGCCACCGTCAACGACCAACTAGTTCAGAACTAAGTTTCCAGATGCCACCGCAGTCGGCTCTTGACCACGAACGTAGGAACCTAAGAACGTTAGTCAAATGTTTAACCTATATATAATTTAGCTTCACATAGGTGTAATTAGTGGAAGGTTCTTTAACATGCCACAAATCTATGACATGGGACCGCCGGATTTACTTCCCTTCCGAAGGAAGGCATACTGAGGGATTTTTAATGCTCTTAAAAAAATCCGACGACTGCAATTTTTTGACGCCCTTAAAGTTGCAATAGTGCCAAAAAGTAATCGTACAAAGAATGTAACTTATATTGGAAACTTCTTCAGTAAATATGTTGTTCATTGTACGTCATGTTTTGACAGGTTTCAACTAGTTATTATTATTTTTAATATTATTATTATTATTATTATTATTAATATTATTATTATTATTATTATTATTATTATTATCGAGTGCTAGTCAGTTTGAAGATCGCCCAGAATGGGGCCATTCTGAACTGCACTCACTGACCCGCTGTGGCTCGCAGGTCATTGGTTGATGACCTCAAGCTTAAAGTAATCACATTTATGTGGGAAAAGTTGTCAGGAAGATCGAATGCAAATGCATGGAAGTAGGTAGGTAGGTTCAAAAGGAACAAAAACAATAATCAATTAATGGAACATGCCCTCTCGTCAGGACGTGAAATCGATCCCACCGCCATGCAGGTGGGGAATATTGAACTCGGGTAAACTTGTAGCCTGGACAGTGACACGAACAACGATGATTATTAATCCTGGAATAAAAACGGTGACATGTCCCTTTGCAATTCCGTGGGTTCAGATGCAAAAGCAAAACAGAGGTAGAGAGAGCGAGCAAGAGAAAGATACATTCAAAGAAATAAATCACCCGAACACAAAAACATGCTTGAGCACAAGGATTTGGAAATAAAACATAGAGAGAGCACAATCAATCCAAATGATAATGAGGTCAACAATACTTTACAATTGAACTTAAAAAGTGGAAAGACACATTATTTTTCTAGTCTGTGCCACAAACAGATGCAAATAATGATGCGTACATCAAGAGACGGAAACTGGTCAAATTTCCTTTGCAGGCTTTCAATAATGTTGCTGACAGTTCATGAAATGAGTTCAAAAATTTAAAAACAGAAATCTTTTGCCGTACAAGGTATATGAATGGAGCCATTGTACAATTTAGATAATTACGTATGTAGTGATGCTGAATGAGTATGTTTTAATGCGGTACCATAATAGGTCTTTTAAGCTAAAATAACTAAAATTATTCATTCAAGTTTAATTAGGTTGCAAAAATTCCACACAAAATCTACACAGTCGTTCATTCTTCACACCAATTAAAATTCCTCATGACGTGGAATTTCAGGCAAGTTTGTAACGCAACGGTAAGTAACAGCTTCAAGAGATCTGTGAGTATTAGCCCATGGTTCGCATCTTGCTTACGGCTTCTATTCGTCCGGGGTTTTCCCGGATAGAATAGGATTTTCACTGTCATCTGAGGAAATATCCGGAGTTCTGGGATAAACGACCGTAGTTATTTGAAGAATAAGACCGAAATCAATGTTTCGTGGTAAATTTCGATTCGCGGGTTGGCAACTGTTTTCAGCAGACAGTAGCGCTCGTGGGGTATTCTAACAGCTGTTAACGGCTTGATGATTTGGAAGATGATCTCTCATAGACTTATTGGAACTGGAATAACACCACGCATCTCGAAAGAAACATTGGTTTGAACTCAGTGGCGTTTTGACAAACACAACACAGAGGGATGCTTCAGCAACTGTCATTGGACCTACTCCTAAACCTTTGTGTGTCCGCTCGCTGTCTTCTTGTGCTACGCTTAGGTTATCTGATACTACTTCGCTCCAGTTGCTTGTTACAGAATTATTTTACACCTGAAAGAAAGTAATGATAAGTAGCAGAGCGAGTAGAACTGGAGATCTCCCTCGAGAAGGCAAATACATATTAAATATCAGTGACGGACCAGGATGGATGATCACAACTTATGTGAAGTTTGGAAGGGTCAAGAAGTATCAACATCTCGGTAAGTTAATCCAATAAAATGAACTAGAACAAAAATCCATCAATGACAGGATCTGGTAAATATACCAGCTTTCCATCTGACGAAAAACCTGGAAGGGCTGTATGCTTCGGAGATTTTCACTTTGTGTAGACAAGGACAAGTCGATAAACTTTTAAAACAGGAACAATTGATACTTCGGAAGATTTTAGACAACAGATGGGTTGATGGGTAGATACGATTGAGATCCAATGAAGAACTATACACCAAGATAGAACCATACACTCGTTTCGGCATAGAGTCAATGAGTTTCTTGCATATTTCCCTTATATCTTGGTCATGAAACCATACTTTCACTACAGCACAAAGCATATATTTCTTGTTGGTGCAGTCCATTTTCTTCATCCGTTTCTTGATAATTGCCCAAAGATTTTCTATAGGGATATTGTCCGGTGAATTTACAGGCCAGTCCAAACACTCAAAACCATTTATCATCATAAAGTCTTTGACTTCTTTGAACACATGGCAAGGGGCGAGGTCTTGCTGGAAAATCGTTTTTTCGACGTTCAGTTCCTCAGCCAATCTCTGCCAAGTATGAACTTGGAAACACAAGCAATAAGAGTATTAACTACAAAAATGCAACTAGAAAACCAAACGTAATGGGAATGAGTGGAAGGACGTCAACAGCGAATGTGTTTCTTTCTGGCATGCTTGTCACTTCACTTTTGAAGGATTTACAAGGTTGTAAATAATTTCTTTTGTACGGTACGTAGTTCGTGAGCTGTTTCGTTGCCTCAGTCATCATAATAGTTGTCAACCTGCACATAATAGCACAAATTATACCTTCATTTCGTTTAACTACGTTGTTTCCAATTATCTCATGATACAGATTTTGGTGGTTAGACCCCTGTTTGGCGCATCGCTTCAATTACCTATCTCAACGACCGGTATCCCTGCTGTTGTTGAGAATTGGCGGGAAACAGTTGGTACCTCTTTATTACTTAAAAACCTAAATTTGCCTGCTTGTTCACAATAATATGCGCAAGACTGTCTATAGAAGTAAGCGTAGTATGAGTTCCCAATATGCACAGCATTATTACTCTCTCTCTCATTTTTCCGACTTTGGCCAAATGTGGACCGCATGGAACCTAAGGCTTTCTGGTCCATTTTTTCTTCTTTTCTTCTCAGAACCTCTTCATTCTTTCACTTCTAAGCTTTCTCTGCTCCTCTGTTTTTACCAAATTTGGCCTGTGTTGTGGTGGTTTTTTCTTTGATCGTCTTGATATTGTCAACTCGGCTTCGAAACATTTTCCTATCGTGAATGACAAGTTCAGTTAGTCCAACTTCAATGGCGTCTCTTTTGACCTCTTCTTCCCATTTTGTAGTAGATTTCAACCCTGTGATGTACGAGTATTTAAAAAAATTATTTGTCAGCTGGTTCCCATCCATTCTCAACAAATGTCCGTAAACTTTAGCCTTCTTTTACGCATTGTGACCACAATGGTTTCGATCTGCATATACAGATCTTCATTTTTCCTTTTTTCCATGTTCCGTCATCATCTTTCCATGGTCCGAGAAGTTTCCTCAGGATCCTCCTTTCCTTTATCTCAAGTTCCCTCAGCTACCCTTTTTTGTTCAGGGTTAGACACTCGGAGGCATACAGACCCTCTGGCTTTATCACTGTATTAGATTTCTTCTCCACAGATGCAATGATAAACAGGGAATGGATAACGGCTAACTATGAACTGAGGCACACCATGACTCGTCTTGCGATCCATGGTTTTCACTACAAAATCTGTAAAAGAGATACCTACCATGAAACAAGTGAACTGTGCCAGTGTAAACTCTGTGGTAACGAATGTGATAGATATCATGTGATATAATGCAAAAGCAGGAAAATCTCGTTGACAAAATTTTGTAACAGTTAAGTGCTATATGAACTATAGAACTATACATTGACCACCATATCTATAACTATATTATTATTGTATGGCCATTGGCTGCATTAAATATTTAATCAATTAATTATTACTCTTATTCATGTATATTTTGAGGGGACGTATGCCAGGTAATCATTGTCAATTAAGTCTCTCTCGTCATGATATTACTGTAGGTAATGATCAATTTAGTAATTGATAAATACATTAAAATGAAGATAATCATTATGAATATTATTTTAATAAGCTAGAATACACTAGTGGGGCCTATAACTGTCCAAGAAACCTAAGACAAGGCAGTTTGGAAAGTGTTAAAATAAATCATTTCCCGGCCTATTAGAACAGTATTCGACATAATTTCTTCCATTGCTAAGGAATGTAGGAGCAAAACATCCGCATTTAAGGTGATGCTAACTGAATAGTTGAATAAAACAGTTCAGTTTCTTAATATGCGCCTAGCACTCTAACTACTGAATCAATGTAATGGAAATTTATCAACATTTACCTTCATAATATAAAATAGTTAAGTTACTGAAAAGGCATTATCATTCACTGATACCAACATTTCAATTGATGATTTTTTGAAAACAAAATATTAAACAAAAGGTACATTTATAACCTAACTATTGAAGTTAAAGGGTTGAAACTTAATACAATTGAAGATGATTTCATGGCTTGCAAAACACATTAGAATCATGATTCTGGTGCTTCAAGCGTTTTATTTGTAAATTTGTCTTTGATAAATTTAAAAAGTTTTGAAGAAATCCAATTTTTCTCAAGTTACATAAATACGGCATTGAAGCTATACAGATGCACTTTACTCCACCTGGAAGAAAGATTTTCATAAGAAGATATTTTTGGCAAATTAATTGATGATTACTACTTACATGTCAAGTATGCATGAATAATACTTAAGTTGCTATTATAGAGTAAAAATGTAAATAGAATTTTTACGCACATTGTGTTGCCAGTGGATCAGATAAATCTACAGACTGAAGAATCATCTTGAAATGTCGACTTTTTTTGATAATATTTATTTACATTTATTATCGAAAATTCTTCCAATTTTAACGACGATTTACATGCCTTCTCACATATCTGCATTCGAAAAAAGAAGTCTCCTATTAATATATTTTTCGAAATACTATTAGAATATCAACATTGTACTGTAAAGTAGTTTATGTTCAACCCTGACTATTATATGTCAGAAAACTGTATCATAATGATGGTCATTATAACACTATTTTTCATTATGAAACCGTTTCTCCCACCAGTCACAGCTCAAGAAACAGTTATTGACCAATTAGACAAGGATAACATCGCCCGTGCACTGAGTTCCAGGGCCTTCTTATTTAAATTTCACTGCGTTGCCTAGTGTCATAGTGGGGTAATCGAGGAGGCCATGGACAAATACAAGGCATTCTCTGCGTCTCATGCGCTCTGTTCAGTACATAAAACTGGCGAAATCTCGACAGATATTTATGAATATTTATGTTCGAACATAAAATAGATATAATAATTATCGTCGAACATAAACAGTCGTATGCAACTGGCCTATAATGGTTAATAAGACACTCTTATGGAAATGATAAAACTCGCACACGCTCGTTTTATAAACATACTCGTGTCTTAATTAATGCCATTATAGGCTCATTGCATAATGTACTATTCTCTAATTGCATATCAATTCATATATTTACAAGCTTTTCATTAATTTAAATTAACACTATTTGTAAGGATGTCCATTTTTTGACATTATTTAACCAGAATTTAAGATATAATATTTTTCACGCTGAGGATGGAATCATTGATATTCCGAAACATGTACATCATATATATTATTTCAGTAGTATAGATCCCTCCTGCGGCGCTCACAAGTGACCGATCGTGAAAAATGAGCATTCAAATGAAAGAGAATAGACATTACCAGTGACGAATTGGACTAGAATTTCATAAATATCTATAATTTCTTTAGAAAATGACTTTTAAAAAACTGTACGAAGTGTGCGATTTGCAGATACTGTTGCTGCAGGAACATACGCTCCATAATTGCTGTCCACTTCACATTTTGACCGCTGTGACGCCAGTTTCATGTCATTTTAACATTCTGAGGTCTTTCCTTTATCATTTTGCGTAAATTTCAGAAACAGTAATTTAAAGGAATGAGTACTCAAATCGTATAATTTCATAAATATCGAATAACCGGTGAGTGTTACGGCTAAGCTGTCAATCAATGGACTCAGCACACAAATTATATTAACAGTTACGAATTGCATTCTAATTTCATAAATATCAATTTTTGTAAGAAGTGTGCGATTTGCAAATACTGTTGCTGTAGGAAAATACGCGACATCATTGCTGTTCAGTTCGCATTTTGGCCGAAGGGACGCCTGAAACGTAAATCGTGTTCTATAATCATTTGGTTCAAATAAAATCATAACAACCTTTCTCCTTCCTTAAATCTCTTATTATAAACCTATTGGGGAAAGTGAGGCTTATGATCATGCGAGATTTCTCGCACGGGTCCTCTAGTCGTTTAATATGTCATTAAACAAATTCTCTTAGTATTGATCAGGCGGATATTCAATTTAGCAATTCTATCAATCAATACGGATATATAATATCTATTTACCATTTCTTTAAAATGCCATGCTTAATGTGTACGCATTCTATAAATACTGCAGCCATTAGGTCAGATTAAGGCTCATATGCACATAGAGATACCGTGAAAATTGCAAGTAGATCGGTGAGTAATTTCTGAGGTAACGTATATTATTTGCATGAGAATAGAAGATCCAAGAAACGGCTGTCAAAGAAATGTCTGCAAGGGTAGATGAATAAAGATTTGGTTAATGTTTGCCAATGTTGACTAAGTTCAAACACCCTTATCTCGGAAACTGATTTTAATTTTTACTCCAAACTAACTTTCCATGATATTTCAATATTCTGACAACCCAAAACAACAGAAAAAAATTGAATTTTTCAACCGAAACCTTAGTTAACGCCACCTCAAGAGGACTAGGCACATCATCCAATATATTTCTGGTTGGTTGGTTTGTTCCTCAGTTTAGGGGCTGCGACAACGCGGTCATATATCCCCGTGTACTTTGGGTGGATGTAGAATCTGCCTGACAACCGGTGTTAATTGTGATGACTGTATTAGTGTGTGTATCTGATTTTAATTCAAGTAAGGACTGCATACATTGTTTTTTTTCTAGTAGTTCCTACTTTTGCCGCCAAACGCCACCGTCAACGACGAACTAGTTCACAATTTAGTCACCAGATGCCACCGCAGTCGGCTCTTGACGACGAACGTAGGAACCTAAGAACGTTAGTCAGTGGTGTAATTAGTGGAAGGTTCTTTAACATGCCATAAATCTATGACATGGGACCGCTGGCTTTACTTCCCCTCCGAAGGAAGGCATACTGAGGGATTTTTAACGTTCGTAAAAAATCCGACGACTTCGGCCGGGTTTGGACCCGCGATCTTGGGCATAGAAGCTCAGCATGCTAACAACTACGCCACCGAAACCACTCAACATAGCCTATTTCTTAAATATCAAACATCGTTTCTATTAAAACTCAGCAATTTTTCTAGGTTTGTGCCGTGTCTTGTCTATTCCCGCGCTAATTCTGAACCAGCTTTACTTCAGCTGTAAATTACTCTTCCCAAGTTTGAAATGAACATATTCTCTCTCCTGTAATACGTCTGGCACCATAATGCCTGCTTGATACTTTGAGAGAAGCCGCCTATTGGGTTGGTCCATCCACAGTGCTATTAATTGAGACCTGAGTAATTGTCGACACTCCATTGTTATAATGAAATATGACTTGTCGTGGTCAGTCATGGCGCCAACTCACTGGAATGCCCAGAGGAAGAAAAACATTTAACATGGTTCCCCGAAAAAGTTCACTACCATGTTATCAACTATTTATGTCGTCTTGTTATCATTTCATAAAGAGGTTCTCACGTAAATTTGGCGTCACTGCAATTAATTAATGACTAAGTTAGAGTTTTTTTAATTTTACGAATTTGGAAAAAGTATTGTCTTATCATAATAGAGTTTAGGTCTTAAAAGAATGCCAAATGCTATTTTAGAAACATTTTGCATTTCTTCGCCATTTAATGTTTGCACTATCCCCTGTGACGTACTGGTCATGTTGATTGTTAATTGCTAATTTATCAGGAGAACAAAAAAAATCCCTCTTGATTCGCCGGAAAGCGGAGGTATATTTAACCCTCCAGAACACGCGTGGAGTATTGTTACGCGAGTACACGCGTGCGGTAACTTTTGCAGTCCCATTTTGGTAGCATAGTAGCTATATTTTCATGGCATTAATACCCTTTGTTGTTGTTGTTTCATTTACTTTTAGCTCAAGTGCACATATAAAATACCAAAGTCACAAACCGTTGCATACTCGCTCAAAGAATAGTTGGTTTTGCAGTGGTTGACGAGATCCTCAAATATTTCCTTGACAGCTGCGAGTCTATCAAGGTTCTGTCTCTCTGTTCTAGCTGTGATACAGTCAAACCGTAGAGCTCAAAGTAAAATCTGAAATCGATTTATGCCCATAGTGTGCGATAAATCACAACCCCACTTCCGTCTAGCACCCATACATCTCTCAGGTTCTGATGGGATGGCTTGAGTATCCCAGCTAAATAAGGTAAACCGATGACTGCTTTGATTTCAATTAAATTTGTCCTTGTAGCATCACGTGGTGTATTGTAGTTGCCCCGATGCTTTTTAATCCAAATATTTGTATAATAGACAATTTTATCCAGCATACTATCGGGGGAGAAACAGGTAGTTCTGTGAAGAACTAAATAGCCTATTTTCATATATCCTACTAATATTAATTGCCTCTATCAACATACAAATTGTCAGTTAGATTGCTGTAATAGATTCGTAGATATTGAGAACCGTCTAAATATTTTGCATAGTCACCATGTTGGGCTTTTTATATTATAGACCATAGATGTATGTACTATTACATGAAGATTATTGTGTAGGTGTTTTATTCACATTTCAATCACATGATTAGGACACAAGAAATAAGAGAGGGATTTTAAAATTTCACTCAGCCGCCATCTTGTGGTTATGAAAATAATTTAAATGAATTAGATGCCCGTCGATTAAAATTTGAATAAGCATATACCGTATCAAGATTCACTGCGCTTGGATGGTTTAAACGCAAGAAACGTCCATTTGAATATTTAAATTTCGCGTCGCCGCCATGTTGGATTTGTGCTCGCCAGGTTACTGAAGTCCCATAGGTGAACTTACGCTTATAGCCTCTGTACACTTACAAAATTTCAGTTTGATTGCTGTAGTAGATTAATAGATATTGAGAACCGTCTAAATATTTCGGATGGTCGCCATGTTGGATTTAAATATATGTAGGCCATAGAGTTATGTAATATTAGATGATGATTATTGTGTACGTTCATTACGCAAATGTTGATTTGGGTCCCATGATTTGAACACAAGAAATAAAAACTTAATTTTCGAAATTCGCACAGCCGCCATCTTGTGGTTATGTAAACAATTGAACTAAATTAGATACCAGTGCATTACAATGTGTATAAACATTTGCTGTACGAAGTTTTATTGCGTTTTGGATGATTACATCGCGAGAAAAGTCTATTTAAAACGTTCAACTTCGCTTGGCCGCTATGTTCGTTTTGTAGTTAACAGGTTATTGAAAGTCTCATAGATGAACTTGCAGTAGTGCCCTTTATCTCCGTACAAAATTTCATGGTGATACCGGTAATAGTTTCAGAGATAGAGAATGCCGGTGAAATATTTCGCACTGCCGCCATATTGAGGTTATGTAAACAATTGAACGAAATTAGATGTCGGTGCATTACAATGTATATGAACATATACTGTACCAAGTTTCATTGTGTTTGGTTGGTTACATCGCGAGAAACGTCAATTTAAATGTCTCAACTTCGCTTGGCCGCCATGTTGGTTTCGTAGTTAGCAGATTTTCAAAAGTCACATAGGTGAACTTCTAGTGTTTCCCTTTATCACCGTACAAAATTCCAGGGTGATATAGGGAATAGTTTCGGAGATATTGAATGTTGGTGAAATATTTCGCACAGCCGCCATCTTGGATTGGTGAGACGTAACAAAATTTGATGGGCACGGTCGGGGTCGTCCGCGATAGTGCTATGAACTTACTGAGTTCCATTGAAATCGCTCCAGCCGATTAGAAGTTATTAGAGGGGGGGGGGGAGGTGGCACACAAACCATCACACACGCACACAGACATACACACGGACAAAAGGTGATCTCATAAGCCTATTTTTTCAAAAATGAGAATAGACTAAAAATTCTACGCTTTTCCAGGAGATGCAACGTCCCGACACATATTTTTCGGACCAGGGATGTGCGTTACGATATTGTGTCTCCTTATTCATCCTCGGTAAGTACTACTGTGTATATTCAATTTTGATTGCAAATCCCTTCCTGTGTACAGAGCTGGGGGAGAGGGCAGCTCAAGTCAGGCAAAATCCTCAGTTCCAGTGTATTCTTTAGCAGCCGAAACTTCCGTGTCCGTGTCGTTTTCACTCTATTCTGCGTTATTTAAAACACCTTGCTCCTCTTCTGAAGATGACAATTCACTCCCATCCTTGTTGTCGTCATGAAAAGGTCTCTTCCTGGCAATATATTCCTCTCTCAATATAATAATAATAATAATAATAATAATAATAATAATAATAATAATAATAATAATAATAATAATAATAATATCGTATGGCCTCGGGTGCGGGGTGCAAGCTTCGTTATTTGACTCCCAAAGGGTAGTTTGCATGTCGAATTTCGTTGTTCTTTGAAGCACTATAAAAGTTAGATATCTAACCTCCTTGAACACTATAGCGCTTTCTAGTAGAGGAATGAGGAACTCTTGTGTTGGCGGTTACTCCCGAGATTAATTTTCCATTATGAACACGGCCTGTCGCCTCCGTAGCGTAGCGGTCAGCATGGTTAGCTGCCGCCCCGGAGGTCCTGGGTTCGATTCCCGGCTCTGCCACGAAATTTGAAAAGTGGTATGAGGACTGGAACGGGGTCTACTCAGCCTCGGGTGGTCCAAATGAGTAGAGGGGGTTCGATTCCCACCTCAGCCATCCTCGAAGTGGTTTTCCGTGGTTTCCCACTTCGTCTTCGGGCAAATGCCGGGATGGTACCTTCTGTAAGGCCACGGCCGCCTCCTTCCCTCTTCCTAGCCTATCCATCCCTATCTTCCATCCCTTCCCCTCCCTCATGAGGCTCCTGTTCGCTTTGCAGGTGAGGCCGCCTGGGCGAGGTGCTGATCACACCTCCCCAGTTGTATCCATCCCGACCAGATGTTCCAAGCTCCAGGACACTGCCCATAGAGGCGGTAGTGGTGAGTTCCCTCGCTGAGTCCGTGGGAACCACCAACCTAGAGGGTAAATTGACCAAAAAAAAATGAACACGGCCTACTGAATTCAAATGGGTTCTTTGACATGCCAACATCGTATGACATGGTGTCGTAATTGGATACCTATCAGTAGAAAGGTGCTAAGTGCCATTTTTTGAAAAAAGCCGTTTTTCTGACAGAATGGTGCTATGTGCGATGTAGCATTACATATCAAAAGGGCTAACTCCTCAGTGGTTTCGAAGGACCTTCCAAGAGCATCACAAGATGGCACTAGTGGTAAGTCCTGCAGCTCTTTCAGAAGAAAGGTGCAATGTCCCAATCATTTGTTCTCATTTCCCTCCAATATGTGCATCGTTGACAGAATTGTTCAAGGAACTTAGAATACTCAATTATTAGCAGTTCGTACTGGTGGGAACCTGTGTAAGGATAGCACAGTTTGTTTCCCGTTGGACACGCAACTTTGCCGTGCATTAGTCTCGCAAAACCTCGAAAACTACTGCTCCGATTTCAATGAAAATTTTACAATTTGTTCTCATTATGGTAGACAGTGTTTAGAAAGTGGTTTGAACAAAATCGAATTGGCAGTATTTTTAAATTAATTTACATTAAAAAGCCTTGCCAATATTGAATCTAATAACTTGACTAACAGATGGTGACACAGTGCATCCACTTCAAAATTTTCTATGAGCAAAGATAACATCCCGTACCATACCCTTTGATCAATACGTGCAACAAAATAATACTTAACTTAACAGAATCATACTGTATAATCAAATTACAGCATATTAAAGTATGTTATAATAATATTATATTTCACGTTAATGTGTTTCGACCAACATATCTAATGTGAGAATGTACTTCTAACGGAAAGGATGTCAATATTGTCAAGTTCTCAAGGTAGGTTCGATAGATTTGAATTACTATGAAAACAATTCCGTGTCGTTTTACAGTGTCCATTACATTAATAAAATTCCGTGTCATTTTAGTGTCCATTACAATGCCAAGGAAAGGAAGAGCTGACAGAGGTCGTCGAAGCCAGTTAAAAGCGCGGCGAGCTACATCACGTGCAAACCGCACTGATGACCAAAGAGCGACGGATAATGAAAATAGTAGTATGGGCATGTCTGACTTACGTTCGAGAGCGACCGAAAATGAACGAACAGCGAATAGATTCAGAATGCAATGATTTCGTGAATATTAAACACAACGACACAATGGACATGACTGATTGCGTCGACGCGATGCTCCTATGAACATGGAACATCCGTTGACCGAATCAAAGGATGATCTCATTCGGCTTGTTTTTCCGAACGTAGCGCAGAACTTCAAAAACCATAATTGGCTGAGCGAACGAGCTATTGGCAGCGAAAAATAAAGATACCAACGAGTCCATTCAACATTTCATTCCGGGACAGTTGTTTTCCTTCAAATCGGTTGACACAGTTATCAACCAGGATGAGGTAGTCAGCCATCTAACAGAATTTTTGAATTCGCTGAAATTGCCTGGATTACCACCTTACAATTTGCAATTGAAAGTAGGCTCAGTCATCATCATGTTGCGTAACATCAATCAACTTCGACTATGCAATGGAACACGACTGGCTGTGGAAAAGCAAATGAACAACGTCATCGATGGAGAAGTTGTTTTGATTCCGCGCATCCCAATGATTCATCCGGACGTGCTATTCGATTTTAAGCGGTTGCAATTTCCCATGCTTATGGCCTTCGGAATGACCATCAACAAATCACAAGGGCAGTCGTTGTTAGTTTGTGGAATTAACTTGGAGTTTCAGTGTTTCGTGCATGGACAAAAAACGTATGTCACGTGTTTGCGTGTCGGAAAGCCGTCATCTTTGTTTAATTAGCACGTAGCACATTCGTAAAGACTAGTGGACTTAGCACCTTTCACAATTTCTAACATTTCACTCAAACAGAATTCCACAATTTTCATATTATGAACCTATATCTGCCACTGGATAGCAAGGAATACTATATCTGTATCTTATTCAAATTAGAAGAATAAATACTCACAAATAAACTGACTAAACCCTTTTTACTATAATACTCAATGTTCATAAAAATGGCACTTAGCACCTTTCTACTGATAGGTATCCAATTTTTACGCCTTTCAAAAATCACTTACCACGGTCAGGAGCGAACCTGCAAGCTTGGGGTTAATAGACCGACACGTTGACCACTCACCCACCGTGGCAAGCTCCTCTTACAATAAAACTACATTCTGTCTTTCTGCCTTTTCAACACTATCAAGCAAGTTATTTATCCTTTTTACTTCTTCAGGATCCATTTCAAAGCACCACGAAATGTAAATTGAAGCGAGTCACTAAAATCTAATCACACACAGCTCAGTTCGATATGGCACTACACGTCTACGGCGTAAAGCACCGCGCGATAACTCAACAATCCACAGATACAACAGATATCGAACCAACGAGTGATTATTGACGCTGGAGACCCCAACTAAGATAAGGTGACAGGGAATGCCCATCAAGCAATTATTCACTGGACTGTTGCTCAAAACACACATCTGCGGTCAAAAGGCCGCAGCGCGTGTGCTGGAGGGCTAATCGGGCAAAGAAAAAAGTTTCGAACTCAAACAATTTTCCAATTGTTGTATGTTCTATACTTTCATTGAGAGAGCAAGGTTGGGAATCCTTTTGGTGAACCTGTCATTGTTCATTCTGAGAATGTGGCCAGATAACTTCAATCACCTTTTCCTGAAGGTATCAGTGATCATTTCAGCATGCTGATGAATTTCCTGTGACTTCCGTTTCATCCTGATTCGTTCTGAGCAGACTGAACCAAGGATGTTTCTCAATATATTTCGTTCACAAAAGTTTGGTGCTTTTCAGTCGGTCAACACGAATGTACCCAAACGAGTTGTGTTATACCCAATTCCTGAAAAAAATTACATGAGATTAATAAATACACTAGGATGACCAGTTTCGATCGTCAAGCGATCATCATCAGATCCATTACACTTAGGCTATAAAATCTATGTTTGAAAATACGGGTGAAAATATGTACAATATATACACTTATTTAGTTGGAGTATTGGTGATGCAACTTGTCGGTATATGTTAGATGTAATCTATATGACGTTTGGTGAAATGCTAAAATTGTGATAGAACTCCGGAAATTTGTCTGTTTGGAATAAACGGTTGTAAATGGTCAATTTTTATAGTACAGGTTACTTATCTGGCTGGATGTCTTCCACACTGCAGCAGCGAGCAATTTCAACTTCACTCGTTCATTTCACTCTACGTCTTTAATAATAGATCCGCCTCCAATAATCAAGGTTTTCGAGGTATATACCTAGGTAGGTAATACTTCAGGTTTGAATACTGTAGTGTAGAGTCTTAATTTTGCGTTCTTCGAAATTGATTTTTGTAATTTGTTTTATAATTTAGAATTGTTCTCTTTGTTTGTCTTACGATTGAATCCTGGTAGCTGAATTACTTATCCA
Organism: Meconema thalassinum; assembly: GCA_946902985.2. Classification (NCBI taxonomy): domain Eukaryota; kingdom Metazoa; phylum Arthropoda; class Insecta; order Orthoptera; family Tettigoniidae; genus Meconema; species Meconema thalassinum. The sequence goes on from OX336392.1 coordinate 402,576,820, forward strand.
AAGCACTTGAATTTCTTAACTTGATGAATTTCGCCGAATTTAATCTTTAAAGATTTTCCGTCTAGATAACGAGTGGAACCTTCCAAGTATTGAATTTTTCATATGGTATTTGGAGCCCGACCTTTGCTGATATTTCGTAAAGTCTTTCAAGGGTCTGAATTGATTCTTGCCTAATATTAGAAATCATAGCTAGATCATCTACAAAGGCTAAACACAACAGATGAATACATTATTATTATATACATATATATTTAATTCGTTGAGACCATCTTAGACCACGTTCAGTCTTGCTACGTTTGGCAATTTGTTTCGCCTTCCTCTGAGCCCAGAATGCCCTCATTCTCTGTGAGTGGGCCATCTTGCGCTCCGCTGTCCAGGTGGTACCTTGTCTTCTTTACGGTTGCGGTGTCTCATCTCGGGTTAGCCCATTAGTCAGTATATTTTTGCGGAAGAGATCTTATTATTATCATCTTATTATTATTGTACATTTATTTTCAGCGAATTCTCCCAGTTAATGGAAGACGTTAAGCAAATAACTTAATCAACTTAATTTTGGGTCTTCTTGTTGTTCGAATAGGCTTTCATTCTTTCCGAGAAGGCTCGTTTATGTTCATCGGCCCACTTTGGTCTGTACTGGTTTTTTTTTCGTTGCTCTGATGTAACTCCCAATTAATTTACTTTGTGTCTGAAGGAGTCCCTTACTGAAATGTCTGTTGAACTTACGTTTGCGTTTTTGAGGTCCTTTCGATGTTCTTCTAGCCAATGAGTTGAGTTCTTGAGTGAGGTAAGATAATCTATTATCCTTTTTGTCAATCGATTTTCTGGTAGTCTAGTGAGTTCACTAAAGAATTTCATTCGTCTTTTCTTAAATAAATGCCGATGTTTGGACTAACCCTGCCTTTTTGACTTTTTGGCGACGATTTTGTTGTGAGATTTTTTCAAGGCCTATCGGCTCGATGTATTTTCAGAGGTATTTAACGTGCGGGACCCTGTCGATTTTGTTTTCAGGCTCGTGATATCTATCTTTGAACAGAAGAAACTAGTTTTCTCGAATGAGATCTGTATTTCCACCTTATATTAGCAGCAGCAGTAGTAGTAGTAGTAGTAGTAGTTGTTGTTGTATTAATCTAGCATACATCTACTAGTTGTGACGAATCTCCCCAAGAGATGATGAACGCGCCTCTATTTCTGTCCCCGCGCTGGTTACCCCTGGCTGCACCACACAAAAAGACGTCGTAACAACATGTGTGTATGAAAGAAGTACGACAGTCAGGGAGACTATCGAGTTTCACAGACCCTTGTTTATGTTCATAACACGTGTTTCTACACACAAATTACAGTTTTTTTTCTCTCCCTATCCCCATGCTTCGTTTGGGGTTTAAATTCCTTACAGATGGGTTGAAGGTTAGACATTCCAGACACATAGAGCTATGACCGTGTGTCACATACATTATGTTGATAATAAACACCTATGTCATATGACATGAATAATAATGTATAATAAAATGTACATATAACATTGTCTTACATGCAATGAAACTCAACCTTACTTTTTCCAGTAATGACGCGGTCTTAAATTTTAGGGTAGGATAATCAGGGCCGCCAAGAATGAGGGGCATGGGGGAGGGCAAATGCATAGGGGCCCGTAAGCAATAATGGCCCGTTAGTGATTCTTTACATTTTCTTGCGAAAATAGTTTTCGTTACTTTAAATTTATTTTTATTTAAAACCTGGTAGGACAAGTGTATGTGTTATTGAAGATATTGTTCGAAGAGGTCACACTGCAATGCATAATTAATAACCTTCCAACTGACAGAACAAGAGCCTTCCTTAGAAGAGTTTGATTTTAAAAACTGCAGATTGGAGAATGTGTTCCTAGAGCCTGGTTAGTATGGAGTGATACAAATCAATCAATACATTCTTTTCCTTGCTGATCACTTGGTCACAATCCTGAGTGCCATAAGTCAGTTTTAGTTCCTGACGAAGGCTGGCAAAAAGATCGCCCTTGGCGTAAGCTGTATAATAAGCTGTCTGTTCAGGAAATGAGTGACAGTCACAAACTATGCTATTGTATATTGATGTTGTTCATTTGAGAGGCTTGGATATCGTGGTCATTCAGCCCCGTGTACTTGGGTATGTGAGGAATTTTGTGTGATATCCAGTTTTTAAAATTATGACTGAGCATGCTTTTCTCAGAATGGCAATGTTTTTTTCAGAATGGCTAGTAGTGGATAATACTAATGAAACGTATTTCGAGGGGGGCCGAGCAAAACATTCCATTGGGGCCTTTAAATCCTCTCGGCGGCCCTGAGGATAACTGTGTGTGCTACAGTTTACTGGTAATATAAACACTTTATATACCAGTTATTCGATGATGATGATAATTCTTGTTTTAAGGGGCCTAACATCTAGGTTATCGACACCTAATGAAATGAAATGAAATTATATGCAATGAAAGGGTGAATATAAACAAGTAGTTCCGTGAAGAACTACGCAGCCTATTATCATATATCCAACTTACTGTATGTTAATTGCCACTATCAACATACAAAATTTCAGTTTGATTGCTGTAATAGATTCGTAGATATTGAGAACCGACTAAATATTTCGGATGGTCGCCATGTTGGATTTTATATATGTAGGTCCTAGAGTTATGTGCTGTTATATGAAGATTATTGTGTACGTGTAGCATTCAAATTTCAATCGCATGATTAGGACAAAAGAAGTAACAAAGAGATTTTAAAATTTCGCACAGCTGCCATCTTTGTGTTATGGAAACAATTGAAATAAATTAGATGCCAGTGGATTAACATTCGTATAAGGATTTACTGTACCAAGTTTCACTGCACTCGGATGGTTAAATTGCGAGAAACGTCCATGTGAATATTTATACTTCGTGTCGCCGCCATGTTGGGTTTGTGATCACCAGATTATTTAAAGTCCTATAGGTTAACTTAAGTTCATAGCCCCTATGAACATCAACAAAATCAGTTTGATTGCTATAATAGATTCGTAGATATTCAGAGCCATCTAAATATTTCGGATGGTCACCATGTTGGATTGTTAAATGTATAGGCCAGAGAGTCATGTACCATTAAAAGAAAATTATTGCGTAGGTTCATTATTCAAACTTTCACTTCGATCGCATGATTACGACACAAGAAATAAAAACTTAATTTTAAAATTCGCACAGCCGCCATCTTGAGGTTATGTAAACAATTGAACTAAATTAGATACCAGTGCATTAAAATATGCATTAACATTTCCTGTACCAGATTTCATTGCGTTTGGATCATTAAATCGGGAGAAATGTCTATTTAAAATTTTCAAATTCGCTTGGCCGCCTTGTTCGTTTTGTAGTTAACCGGTTTTTGAAAGTCTTATAGATGAACTTCCAGTAGTGCCCTTTATCTCCGTACAAAATTTAAGGGTGATAACGCTAACAGTTTCAGAGATATAGAATGCCGGTGAAATATTTCGCACATCCGCCATCTTGTGGTTATGTAAACAATTGAACGATGTTAGATGTCGGTGCATTACAATGTGTATAAACATATACTGTTCCAAGTTTTGTTGCGTTTGGTAAGTTAAATCGCGAGAAACATCTATTTAAAAGTTACGAATTCGCTTGGCCGCCATGTTGGTTTTGTAGTTATCAGTTTTTCAAAAGTTACATAGGTGTACTTCTAGTAGTTCCCTTTATCAGCGTAAAAAATTCCAGGGTGATGTCGGGAATAGTTTGGGAGATATTGAAAGCTGGTGAAATATTTCGCACAGCCGCCATGTTGGATTGGTGAGACGTAACAAAATTTGAAGGGCTTGGTCGAGGTCGCCCGGAATAGTGCTATGAACTTACCGAGTTTCATTGGCATCGCTCCAACCGTTTAGATTTTATTAGGGGGGACACACACACACACCTCACACACACACGCGCGGACAAAAGGTGATCTCATAAGCCTATTTTTTCAAAATTGAAAATAGGCTAAAAATGACCACTGCCAGGGATGGAACGAAAATGGTTTATATAAAACAGACAGCGAACCCCAACAGTTATGCCTTATTTGGATAAAAATATTAAAAAGGGGGATGGTAAAAAACAATAAAACAGATATGGCATGGTGAACAATAAAATAGATGAAGGACATAAAAAACATAAAACTGACTAAAACTGAAGTAGAAGTCTTAAACTTAATTAAAATATGAGGAAACATCCACATACCTCATGAACCGAATGACGAGGTCTGTTGACGGCCCGTCATCATGTAGAACAAGCGAGAGGGTGTTAGGCAGGTTGAGAGTCCTTCGCAGAGAGAGTGTGTGCCTCGGTAAGGTGTGCACTGCTAGTACACCGGGGAGTCTTCTCTCTTGTACAAGTGGAAGTGCGTAGCAATCGCATGGCCGATCCGGAGTCGACAGAATACCACACCTTCCTTCTGGATAGATCGGAAGGAAGATTTCCGTACATTCGTTGTCGAACCGTTAAATATCGCTGTAATTCATCTTTCTGAACTTCTTATTCGCCCAGAATTTCTTCATTCTTTCACTCTGGACCTGCCGTCTTTTTTGTGTCCATGAGTATCGGAGTTTCAAGTTTTTCTCGGATGGATTCTTGGGTGCAAATTTGTGGGTGTTGATCTTTTGTATGTATGTAGTCTTTGTTGTAGTCATTGGGTCAATGTCGACTTCAGTAAGGTCCATTTGTGTGTCTTATTAAATACTGACAGATATAACACTTTTTTTAAATGAGAAAATACATATTCTTAATATTAAAATTTCAGATTGCAATTACCAACCAGGGTAGTTAATGCACTAGGTAACAAGTGCATAGATTTGGGCTATCATTGGATTGTGGCGACAAGGGAGTTCAAGCCCCTCTGTCAGCCGTACATGTAATGGTTTTCTGTGGTTTCATATTTTCAACTCCAGAAGAAATCGACGTGGTACCGTTTAATATGTCATCCTTCAAGCTTCTTGCCCATTTTCATTCATTTGAAATTAACGTCATTGGCTTCGGTGGCGTAGTTGGTAGCATGCTGAGCTTTTATGCCCAAGACCGAGGGTTAAAACCCGGCTGAAGTCGTCGGATTTTTAAGAGCGTTCAAAATCCTTCAGTATGCCTTCCTTCGGAGGGGAAGTAAAGCTGGAGGTCCCATGTCATAGATTTATGCCATGTAAAAGAATCTTCCACTGACTACAATTGTGTGAAACTAAAATTGTAGGTTAGATTAAATTAAAGCTTAATTAGTTCCAACGTTCGTCGCCAGGTGCCGGTTGTGGTGACATCTAGTAGCCAAGTTCGCGGCTCGGTGTCATCGATGGTAGCATTTGGTAGCAAAAGTAGGAAGTAATTGAAATTGATCGTCTGCAGTTCTGACTGGAATTACAGATAACACACACTAATACAGCCTTCACAATTAACACCGGTTTTCAGACAGATTTTACACACAGCTAAAGTACACGGGGCTACAGAACCACGTTGTCGCAGATCCTAAACTGGGATTGTGTCAACAGACGGAAAAATAATATCCATTGTCAATAAGGCAACATTGATAATATGGCCTCAAAGCTGATGATCTCAATGAGGAAGCCCTAAATAAAGAGACAACAATATTTAAGGTAACAGAACTGGGAAAGTTATTTTTAACTAAAATTTAAGTAGAGCTACGAGAGGTGGTACGGCACCTGGTGGTTCCTCCTTGTACGAGCCCGGGTGTGCCATGCTAAGGAGCAGTCTTCACCGCGGGCCATAAAAAAAGCTGCTGTCGTTCTCTCCTTCCCTTTCCTTGGGAGATGTTTACTGGAGCGGCGGCTTAATCGGCCCCATAGAAACGTTTGCTGCATGTGTGGGTGGGACGGCCGAGAGGAAACGACAAATGTTGACACAAACGAGGCAACAAATGCTTTGTATAGATCAAAAGACAGCCATGCAAAGGAAGAGGCTCAAATAAACTAGAGTGCGAGAAAGATGCCAGAAACGTTTTTATGTGGAAACCAAGCATTGCATTCGCCTAAAAGCAATGGCCATCGCTTGTTAGCAAATATATTTGGATGATATAAAGTAGACTAATACAATACGCAGGCTTATTTGCTGTTTAAAATAGTGCCAGCTAAGAACTGTAGAGCATAATTAATAGTACATTATGCAACGAGCCTATAATGGCTATAATTAAGACACGAGAATTTTTATAAAACGAGCGTATGCGAGTTTTATAATTTCCATACGAGTGTCTTAATTACCATTATAGGCGAGTTGCATACGACTGTTTATGTTCGACGATAATTATAACTTTATTATATGTTTTAACATAAATATTCATAAATATCTGTTGAAAGTCAGCTTCTTGAATTTTGTGATCGCAGAGCGAGCGTTGGGTATTATATCTCTGTCTTTCAAGATCTTTGAACGACCGACGCATGCGCTGTGTGTGCTTGCAATGCCATATGCAGGCCATATGTTTACATCTGCCGTCCCTCAGTAATATTGTCACCGGAGTCATTTGAAGACAATGCGCTGTGTAGAAATGAGAGTTGGTGATATTAAGGTACAGTGCTATTTCTTGTTTCATATTCGCCAGTTTATTTACGCGAACATATGGACGGTGCGTATTCCATGTCGGTAATTTATTATAGTTCGATGTTGTGTTTATGTCCGACATGTTGGATTTTGAGCGCATGCGCGAAGGTATCGTTACCTAATTGGTCAATGAACGAGCTCTGATTGGCTGGAGAAACTGTATCATAATGAAAAACTGTGTTATAATGACCATCATTATGATACAGTTTTCTGACACATAATATGAGGGTCGAACATAAAGTACATTAAATCATTCGATCAGCACGATTGTACCCAGTTCTAATGGATGGTTTCCAATTAAGTAATAAATAGGATCCTTATTCCTGAAAAATAAACAAGTAGTTCCGTGAAGAACTATAGCCCAATTTCATATATCCTGCTTATGAAAATTGCCTCTATCAACATACTAAATTTCAGCTTGATTGCTGTAATAGATTCGTAGATATTGAGAACCGTCTAAATATTTCAGATGGTCGCCATGTGGTTTTTAGCCTATTTTCAATTTTGAAGAAAAAAATAGACTTATGAGATCACCTTTTGTCCGTGTGTCTGTGTGTGTGTGTGTGTGTGAGAGAGAGAGAGAGAGAGAGAGAGAGGTGTGTGTGTGTGTGTGTGTGTGTCCCCCTAATAAATGCTATACGGCTGGAGCGATTTCAATGAAACTCGGTATGTTCATAGCACTACCCAGGGCGACCCCGACTGTGCCCTTCAAATTATGTTACGTCTCACCAATCCAGCATGGCGGCTGTGCGAAATATTTCACCAGCATTCAATATCTCCGAAACTATTCCCGATATCACCCTGGAATTTTTTACGGTGATAAAGGGAACTACTAGAAGTTCACCTATGTGACTATTGAAAAACTGATAACTACAAAACCAACATGGCGGCCAAGCGAATTTGCGACTTTTAAATAGACGTTCCTCATGATTTAACCAAACAAACGCAATAAAACTTGGTACAGTATATGTTTATACACATTGTCATGCACCGACATCTAACTTCGTTCAATTGTTTACATATCCTCAAGATGGATGGCGACTGTGCGAAATATTTCACCGGCATTCTATATCTCTGAAACTATTAGCGGTATCACCCTGAAATTTTGTACGGAGATAAAGGGCACTACTGGAAGTTCATCTATAAGACTTTCAAAAACTGGTTAACTACAAAACGAACATGGCGGCCAAGCGAATTAAAAATTTTAATAAACCTTTCTCGCGATTTAATGTTCCAAACGCAATGAAATCTGGTACAGGAAATGTTTATACACCTTGTAATGCACTGGTATCCAATTTAGTTCAATTGTTTACATAACCTCAAAATGGCGGCTGTGTGAATTTTAAAATTAAGTTTTTATTTCTTGTGTCGTAATCATGCGATCGACGTGAAAGTTTGAATAATGAACCTACGCAATAATTTTCCTTTAATGGAACATGACTCTATGGCCTCTACATTTAACAATCCAACATGGCGAACATCCGAAATATTTGGACGGCTCTGAATATCTACGAATTTATTATAGCAATCAAACTGATTTTTTTTATGTTCATAGGGTCTATGAACATAAGTTCACCTATAGAACTTTAAATAACCTGGTGATCACAAATCCAACATGGCGGCGACGCGAAGTATAAATATTCACATGGACGTTTCTCGCAATTTAACCATCCTAGTGCAGTGAAACTTGGTACAGTAAATCCTTATTCGAATGTTAATCCACTGGCATCTAGTTTATTTCAATTGTTTCCATAACCACAAGATGGCAGCTGTGCGAAATTTCAAAATCTCCTTGTTACTCCTTGTGTCCTAATCATGCGATTGAAATTTGAATGCTACACGTACACAATAATCATCATGTAACAGTACATAACTCTAGGACCTACATATATAAAATCCAATATGGCTACCAACCGAAATATTTAGTCGGTTCTCAATATCTACGAATCTATTACAGCAATCAAACTGAAATTTGGTATGCTCATAGTGGCAGTTAACATACAGTAAGTAGGATATATGATAATAGGCTGCATAGTTCTTCACGGAACTACTTGTTATATATGGAGGCTTTAGAGGTACCGTACGCACTATTACAAGCAGATTATTGTGTAAGTGTTTTATTCAAACTTCAATGGCACGATAAGGACACAAGAAATAAAAAACGAGATTTTAATATTTCTCACAGCCGCTATCTTGTAGTTATGAAAACAATTGAAATAAATTAGATGCCAGTGGATTAAAATTTGTATAAGTATTTACCGTACCAAAATTCACCGTGATCGGATGGTTATATCGCGAGAAACGTCCATTTAAATATTCAAACTTCGCGTCACCGCCATGTTGGATTTGTGCTAACCATATTATTGAAAATTCCATATGTGAACTTATGCTTATAGCCTCTATTAACATAAAAAAAATCCGTTTGATTGCTGTCATAGAATAATATAAATTGAGATCCGTCTTAATATTTCGGACGGTCGCCATGTTTTATTGTAATATATGTAGACAATAGAGCCATGTACTATTAGACGACGATTATTGCGTAGGTTCATTATTCAAACGTTGACTTCGATCGCATGATTAGGACACAAGAAAAAGAATTGAAAATTTCGCACAGCCGCCTTCTGGAGGTTATGTAAACAAGTGAACTAAATTCAATATCAAAGCATTACAATGTGTATATACATTTGCTGTACCACGTTTCACTGCGTTCGGATGGTTAAATCGTGAGAAAAGTCCATTTGAATGTTTAAACTTCGTGTAGCCACCATGATAGTTTTGTAGTCAACAGGTTTTTGAAAGTCACATAGGTGAACTTGTAGTAGTACCCTTTATCATAGCACAAAATAAAAGTTTCGGATATATGGAATGCCGGTGAAATATTTCGCACAGCCGCCATCTTAGATTGGTGAGACGTAATAAAATTTGAAGGGCACGATTGGGATCGGACAAATTAGTACTATGACCTTTCCGAGAATCATTGATATAGCTCCATTCGTTCAGATTTTATTAGCGAGAGGGTGAGAGGAGGGAAGGGGGGGGGGGGGAAGGGAACACACACTCACGGACAAAAGGCGATCTCATAAGCCAATCTTCGATGACCAGTTTTGATTGTCAAGCGATCATCAACAACAGATTCTTTACATATAGACTTTTAAATCAATTAAGTCTGCAAGTATGAGTTATGATATTTACAATATATACTGTACACTTATTAGCAACCCGCCCCGGCTTCGCCCGGTATATTTAACGTTTTACCCAGCGTAAGCTTAAAAGATTCCTGGACGGCAGGTCCCAGACGCAATTCAGAAAATCCGAGGTGAACAGCAAAACTCATAACTCGGCACTACTCGACAGTTTGATGCTGGCCGAAGCAGGGGTTGTACTGTGCCGCTAGCTCGTAAACTCGCACCGAAGCTAGTTATTTAAATTTCGACTGAATGGAGATTTTTGAAAGAAATGAAAACCTAAAAACACTTCGAGCGGGCGATATAGGCCTATCTCTACTTAGTATAAAACAACCCCGATTCATGGATGTTCCGGGTAATCTGGAGAACCACCGGATGGATTTTGATGCGGTCTCATCATTGTGTAAAGGATTTCTCGAGGAAATTTTCTGTAGAAAATAATTTATTTTTGACCAAAGTGACGATTTCAGTGAAAAGATCGAAAAGAACCTACCGTCTCTGCACCTTTTATGCTTACGCTGTGAAAACCGTTAACAATATTTTATACTCGTACTATGAGCGTGATGCCCCAGAGGTGTGCGTCAGGCCTCGGCAGCCGGCACAGTTCATATCCTCGCCACTTGACGGGGGCTTCATTCATTCCATTCCTGACCCGGTCGGAGACTGGAAGCAGGCTGTGGATTTTCACTATGAGCGTGAGAATTGTACATACAGCATGAAAAGTTCTACAAAAAAGTACCGGACAGCATATCTCTATCTTAAGTACATCGCCCACTGTAAGTGTTCTTACGTTTTCATTTCATCAAACAATCTCCATTCAATTACTAGCTTCCTAGTGGCAGATGACCTCGTAGTTCCGCCCCTTAAAACCTCAATAACTAACTAACTCACTAGCTTCCGCGACAGTTCACGAGCTAGCTAGTGAGCGAGCCTATCACCCCAGTTACAGCCAGCAGCAAACTGTGTTGCGTCGTGTTGAGTTAATAAGACTTCAAAGAAGAGTGGATGTGTTTGGAGTTTCGCTGGAAGTGCAACTCAGATTTTCTTCTTTTCGCCTGTGAATTTTTCGTTCCGCAGTATACGAAGTCAAGTTTAGATGGACGGAAGGGAGATTTTTGTTTCATGCACCTCGCCATTCTTAAATTACGTCTGACAAGAATTTGATGCAAATGCTTTCTCCTAGATAATACAGTATAATTAATAGTCCAGTCAGGGATTTTAACCCATCATGCCGAGACGGAAAACTGATATGGGTCGTAGTTCATTGAAATCGAAAATAATACCCCTTTTAAGCTTACACTGGATAAACCATTTAAGGTACCGGGCGAAGCCGGGGTTGGTTGCTAGTTAAAGATAAAGAAATGCTGTCACGGACTTCTTCGTAGACTTTTCATACTGAATAATTCTTACTCATGGTATATAGATATTTTTAACGGTTTACCCAGTGTAAGCTTAGTAAGCGAACGAACGGCAGGTGTTTCTTCGACTCGATTCACTGAAATCGTTACTGCTCGGCTTCCTTTGGCCATATATAAATGGTTTTCTACAGAAACCTTCATCATAAAAATCCTCTACAGAATGGTGAAAATCACATAAAATCCATCCAGTGGTTCTCAAGATTAGGGTCTGCCCGTTACATTCAAAGATCGGGGACTTTGTTTAATACTACTGTATGTTGATTTAGTCATTGCACGGTGTAGGTGATAAAGTATGTCAATTGAAAATGGCTTTATAAACATGAGAGGATAAGTGACTGACATCCCTTAGGTGAGACACCCGGTATTACAAGGTGAGCCTTCCGCCAAATTTCGAAAAGAACACAGTCAATTTAGTTACCACATTCACGCGAGGTTCCCTTTGTGGAAAAGACTCTTGAAGGTTTACAACCTGATGGTGATCAACCAGTTCATGAGAACTGGGTTAGCTAATGGTTAAGTTTATCATAGGAACTTGTGTCCGCAAACTTACCATCTTCCTACTAACCGCAAAAGAACACCACAACACAGCTTCACAGCTTTCCCATTTTTGGCGCTCTGTCCGACACCTCGTGCTTGTCGTCTGGGTCCAATTACAGGTAGGGCTCAACATGACGACCACTGACGTCATCACAGACACGGTACCTCCGTACCATGTTCTGGTACACATGATCACCAATCACTGGTCCTCCAACATCCTCCTCAGTCATTACCAGCGCCAGTAGGTCTTCATCGCATTCCTCAGGGGTCTCGTAAATCAAGGAGTTTATGTGACCCCACAGGTAGTAGTCTAGCGGTGTCAAGTCGGGTGAACGTGCAGGCCAAGCAATCGGGCCACAACGACCTATCCACTGTTGCCCAAATCTGTGGTGCAGTTGATCTCCGACCTCAAGTAAAAATGAGGTTGTGCGCCATCGTACTGAAAGCACATGTTTTGACGCACATACAGTAGCACATCGTCTAAGAACTCATGCAGTACGTCTTCGAGAAATACCATGCGGATCACACACTCAACTGAATGGTATGGAACGTCAACAAACCTGTAATGGATATGAGACATAAGGTGATCGTTCAATGACATACGCACTCTAATCAGTGGCGCCGAAATTGCGGGAGATTTGACGTGTGCTATGGTGGTGTTATGTGGGTATAGGTAAGACGGTACTTTCCGGACACAAGTTCCTATGCTAAACTTATCCGTCTTGGTCCGTCAAAGTCTGTATTGGGAATTTAGAAACACTCTGTATACAAATGTTGAACGGGTTGGGAGCAAACGAGCAGAATTTTAAAGATTGATTCTTTTAATCTATTCTTCGATTCTTTATCTTCAATTTCTCAAAGGCGGCTTTGGTGGCGTAGTTGGTAGCATGCTGAGCTTCTATGCCCAAGATAGCGGGTTCAAACCCGACCGAAGTCGTCGTATTTTTAAGAGCGTTAAAAATCCCTCAGTATTGTACCCATGTGAATAATTTCCATGGAAAACATGCTTCTGCCTCCAGCCAGCATCAGTCCTCAGGCGTGTACCGTTCACCCACTGAGCGGTTGCATATTTTTGATCTGAGACTAACTAGGTATCAACTCTACAATAATAAAGCACAACTCTATTCTAAAGACTTTAATTGAGCTCCAAATCATGGCTTCACACAAACAAAAACACAATCCCAACAATAATACATAAAACAATGCAAAATTATTCCTTCAAACCACTAATATTCGCACTTTATCCTTGCAAATCCAAATGATTAGTTATTCATTTACCATGAGATTAACATAAAATTCATTCTCAAGTGCGCTGATGCACTGGTAAATTACACAAATATCTGTACTGACAATCTTACGTCACCTATTGTGACCACTTTAATTTCACAATCTAGCTGTTTATTATCAACACATCCTACTTTACATTATGCGTACAATTGTGTTCTGTATTTCTCTTCCCACCAAAATGCTCTACCATGCATTAACCAATTTATGGGTTGCACATCATATTTACTTGCAACTCCACTGTTACTTGTAATTGTACCCCCTTCTGCAATTCCACTGTTATGCAGTTCCACTTTATGCAGTTCCCCTTTATGTAGTTCCACTGTATGCCGTCATGAGTTCAATTTCAAAGATTCCGTTACCGCTGTGTCGGATGGTATTCTATGCTACCCTTGCGTGGGCATAGCACATGGCATCTAGTGTCCACCTTTGGAGACAGGCGACAATGTCAGTATAAAAATGCAACTTTCAACATCTCAATAACTTTGCCAAGTATTAAGTTATCAAAATGATCCTTAATTATCACTGTGTTTCAAACCACACAAATTCATTATACAATACAACAATGATTCTTTTATTACAAACAGGGTTTCAAAGTCTATCCACTCTAAACGTCACCTTCCAAGGGTCGTTTAAAATCACTCCCAAGGCTCTTCCTGTATACAATGGGTCTGGGTCGGGCGGTAACAAAACACTTGCTCCGTCCCTCGCTCTGTTCCCTCCTTCATCTCCAAGCAGTAGCATGTGGCTTTAAATGCAATAGTGCAGTCTCATTGATCTGCGCTACATATATGATCTAACTAAACTGTATGCAAGATAGGGTATGGAATTGTTTAAGCATTTTTCCCTATCCTTAGGATATTAATAGCTGGCCTCAACAGGTCCATTTACATTATATGAAGGAACGAGATTCATCATACACATGTCGAATTGGGATAACCGGCATCTGGTTAAATAACACGGTCAGGTGCACATCCTGCCGTCCAAAAATTCACTCCCTGGAGCTGAATTTATTCAATAGCTAGTTCTCGGTCGATATCAGGTGTCATGCTGAGGTGTCCATTGTTATCCTCCCATGCACCACTGGATTCGAACCCGGAACATTTCGTAGCAATCCTCAGAGTTAGGGTTCCCTTTCCTCTGAATACGCTCTGGCAAATAATAATATCTCTGTATGCCCTTGGCTATACGAGATTTCACACGTCGATTAGATTACCTGGCTCCCATGACCATGGTGATATGATCCCGTCCTTTAATTACTCTTACAAACTTATTCATCAAGCTGCGATTCAAGCCACTATTAAACCCTTCCAGTTCCTATATTCTTGCATCTTTATTTCCATTATCATAATATACTCTGATATTAAATTCCTTTCCTTAGCCCAACACGTATAATACTATTGCTTGGATACACAATTATTCCCATTTAGCATATATATTTTGCTTACAAACATTCCCTAATGCGTATTCATTTATTCTTATATTTATTATTATTACTGACATAAAATTTTCACCATATCGACACAACGTAACCGTATTCAATAACCGAACATCCGTGTTCGTTACGTTAACTTTTTATATAACTCAATTGCCATTTTTATATTAGTGGTAACGATTTATCCACTCAATGATGTACAAAGACATCTCAACTTGACTAAAATCAACACAACATTAATATCTCGAGGTTCTACCTCCTAAAATTGACTCTTATTGGCATATTCTATAAATTTTGAAATCACTCAACATACAGTGGACTATATTTACAACAAAATCATGGATTTTGGGTACTCACATTGGTTAATCTGGTGGCTCCAACCACGCATTTCTTCCAGTAACGCCCGCCATAATTTGCAAATTAGCAAGGCATTCTCACACTTTCCACACACATTTTACATAACTTTTGCCTTACAAACCACAATGCACTTTGCTTCTCCATGTCGAAGCTGTTGCTTCCTTATTCACACAACACGTTATATCACTTATTACACTAATAATTTTACATACATTTAAATGATCTTCACTAAAATCACACGATCGCTATGTACATTTCTTAATGGTTGACCTATCCTTGCAGAATATCAAAAATGCAGGCGTTGAAGATCCATCCTTCCCTGCTATCCCGCACCTCGATTGAAAGTCTCGATTCTCTGCCTAAGGATTCCTAGCGGTCCCCAATCTGTCTATCAATTTCTATCCTTAGATAAATATCCTGATATCGTATAAATATGCTTCCACATCGTCCTGAGCAATATTCTATTATATGTCTGACCAATAACTTATATATTGCGCTCGTCCATCGTACATTGTACTTGTACAATTACCACTTTCAATTGTCCTTCGGCCGGACTTACAGTCCCCCTTACTGATCTGCTTATAATAAAACATTGGACAGTTCCCCGTACATTATTATGATGCCACATAATATCTCCTCGTCCTGCGGTACGATTTCCTCATCTAACATTGTCTTACCTTGTATATCACACGGTACATTTCCTGCGTACTCAATAATAATCACTCGTGATGCCGACTATAAAAGTATGGCACGACTGTCCTTATTAATTGTTCTTAATAATGCCTTACTGCATGGCTATTATGTTGCTGCACTAAACTGTTAAAGTCCGCGTGCCTCTTCCTGAACTCCGGGCGGCGTGCGCTCTGCACTCAAGTACGGTTCAACTGACCCCGACTGTCCGTTCCACTGACCTTATATTCGTTTGGAGAGAAAAAGTAGGTCGCAAATTTCCTTGCAGCTTCATCTCCTCTCTCCGTATGTTTCTGGTCTTGAAATAACGTTTTTCTGGTCTATTTTTCCTCGCTAATCACATATCCGTCTGTGCGCTCGAGGATCGATCGGCCAATTAATTAATATTAATTGCCTTTGCCAGCGCGTCCCCAAGCCGCGTCGTCGGTTCATCCCCGAAGACATGGTCAGATTCTGGCGCTGGCCTCATATCTACGGTGTTTACATTAAATCTGCCTCGAATTCAATGTTTAACGGCTTGATAATTAGCCTTCTGGCCATTCATTCACATAGGTGCAATCCTCATGTCTCTGAGTTACTCCAATCACGAGTAATCATTAAATTAATCTGGCATCTTCTCACCCCCTTGGACGTTTCGTTATGTAACGGGGAATCACTGGCTCATATATTACCGTCCTGCCTTGTCCCAGACAGCATAAGTAGGTCACAGTGACTGACATGGCTCCACGAAACCACGCCTCAATTCCAGAGTCATTTACAAACTGTCAAGCGTTCAAACTCTCTGTGCTAAGTCCAGAATTGTATGCATCCTACAGTCCAATACTGCAGTATTCTGCTACTATTTCCTGCATTATATTAACAAATAATGTCAGAATATGTTCATATCACAACAGTGATTTAATGTGTATTTTCTCTAGGGGTTTTTATGGCTTAAACTCGCTCAAAAGATCTTGTGTTCGTTTCTTGCTGGTATCTCTAGTCTGAACTTATCTGTCTCAGAGAACCAGGTTCGACACCAGTCAGCCTATCACTATTGGGTTCAGTATGCCGTCCTTCGGAGGGGAAGTAGAGCTAGCAGTCCCATGTCATAGATTTATGGCATGTTAAATAACCTTCCACTAATTACTCCTGTGTGAAGCTAAATTGTATAGTTTAAGAATGTAAACAACGCTCTTAGGTTCCTACGTTCGTTGCCAAGAGCCGACTGCGGTGGTGTCTAGTAGCTAAGTTCTGAACTAGTAGTTGTTGACGATGGCGTTTGGGGGCAAAAGTAGGAACTATTTGAAAAATTCAAAAGTCTGCAGTCCTTTTTTTAATTTAAAAAAATAGATAACACTAATACAGTCATCACAATTAACACCGGTTATCAGACAGATTCTACACACACCCAAAGTACACGGGGCTACATGACCGCGTTGTCGCAGCCCCTAAACTGAGGAACCAACCAACCAACCAATTCTCAAAGCGGAAGTAGATGTTTCGATTTTTATTTGACCATGAATGGGTCGACACTAGAGCTCGTCGTGATAGATTTCGGCCACAATGCATCTGGTCCAACTGTTGGTGTGCATGACTTGTCAGTCAAACCAGAAGTAGATATTTCGTTTTTATTTGACCATGAATGGGTCAACACTAGCGCTCGTAGTGATAGATTTAGTGAACTACATACGTCAAGTGATGTGGTCTAACACTTGTTGTCCATGACTTGTCAGTATAGTGTGTGTCACCATGTCGCCAACACGTAAGGGGCGTTTGGTTAATACACACAATATTTACATGAGCGCCCGCAGGGGGAGGGCATTGGGGGGGGGGGGGGGGCATGCCTCCTCCTCCCTGGAATCTTCGGCATTGCTTCCACATACTTGTGCCGGGCTGATCTCTGTCATCTTTCCTATCGACCACTCTTGGTCAGCTCTTGTTCTTTTCTGACCCCGACGGTATTAGGGTATCCGAGGCCTAGGGAGTCTTTACATTCCCGCCTAAAGTGGCCCTTGTCTCTGCCTGTTTTTGATATCATTTTCACTGGGGGGTATTGAGTAATAAATAGGTTCCTTACTCCTGAAAGAGAAACAAGTAGTTCCTATGCTAAACTTATTCGTCTTCTTTCCTGATCCCTCATTCTTCCAGGGTTGAGGGCATTTCTTTTCCTCCTGTCCATTGTTTGCCTTATTCTTTATTTGTTAACAATTTCTTCTTCTAGTTTGTAAGACTGCAGTTACTATTAGTTATAACTTAGTTTTCATTTTCATCTCATCCTTCACTATCACCCAAACCTTTAGGGGCCGATAATCTAGATGTTAGTCCCCTTAAAACAACAATTATCATCATCATCATTATTATTATTACTCAATAGGGAACCATCCATAAGAATTGAGTACAATCGTGCTAAATACGGGTATACAGTAAATACTTCAGATACGGAATGTAACCTTCTAATAAGGCGCAACATTAAATATAGCGGCTGTGGGTACATTAAGCCTGTCTGGCACACCTCAGAAATCTGAATTTCAAAAAATTATAATATGTGCTGAAGAATATTTTTGCTACAATTAGTGAATACACTCATTCATTCTCTACATATTACGTAATGGTGCTCGATTAGGCGCAATCTACCAGGCAGATCACTTTTGCAACAACAGCAAATGTGTAAGAGAGTCATTACAAACTGGCCGATATGGACTTGAATGTCATATGGAAAGAGGTAACTGCTGAGAGGTGGAAGTACCTTCGCCCCCGCGAATGACAAATGAGATAAGAATTAACACGTGTGCCAGTCAGATCAGTTGCACCCACCGGAAGGTTAAAATAATCTTACATATCTCAGTTATGCAATGGTGCGGGTGTGCTTTCGCTTTAAATTACACACTTGAGTAATATTACAAAGAAATATTGTAATTTATATGCGCGTACATTTCATTCGTGTGTATTGTGTTTACTATGTACCCTAGACTGTGTCTGTGTGCTTATAGTATTTTTTTTTTTTATTTGCGAATTGACTACTTCGGATCACGCTACAATTTCATTTTTTCTTTGCCTGAAGTTTGCTCTTCCTCCAGTACTCCTTCATATGGGCGCTATGCTGTTTCTTCTGCTCATCCGTCCAGGCTCTTCCCTTCTTTGTGGTTCTTGTGACGTGAAACCCTTCCAAATTTTGAATTATGTACCGAAATGTTTCCCTGTTTGACATCTGAACTTCCTGGATGTTGGAATTTTCGAGATCTTTTCGAACTTCCTTAATCCATGTCGTTGTTGTCTTCTTGTTCCACAGGTAGTCGAATATCTGTTTGGTTAGTCTAGTTTTGTCCATTCTGTACAAGTGTCCGAGAAACGATAACCTCCTCTTCTTCATGGTCTCTGAGATTCTCTCCACATTTTTATAGACTTCATTGTTGCTCCGAAGTTTCCAGCCGGTTTCAGTCTGGACTGGGCCCATGATTTTCCGTAGTATTCTTCTTTCTAGGATCTCTAGCTTCTCTAACTTGTAATTCATCGAGAGGCATTCGCTGGCATACAGGCATTCTGTTTTTACTACCGTGTTGTAATGTTTTAGTTTGGCATTCCATGAGATGCATTTCTTGTTGTAGATGTCTTTAGTTAGCCCATGAGCTCTTTCCATTTTTATTTATTTATTTATTTATTTATTTCGTGTGCATCGTCTACGAATGGATTTATATTTGATTTAAAGGTTAAATAATGTAAACGTATCTTATTATATACCGGTATAATCCAAAAAGGAGGAACTGAAAGGAATATTACATAACGTATTTATCACAAAATGAAACATTATTTATGTACAGACATGCAGTCCGAGGTGAGCAGTGAGCGAGAACGGATGTTGTACAGGACTCAGGATACAAATACCAGCTAAGTTCACAAAACTCAGCAATTCTTCTAGGTTTGTGCCGTGTCTTGTGTGGGGTTTCGCCTAGGACACCAAGCTGGCTCATCAGCGGGCTCTTGGTGTCCCTGCCCGGACCCCCACAGGAGTATCGAACTGCGCGATACCTCCCTTTATATAGAGTGCAACTGCACTCCTTGACTGCGAGAACCTAAAGCTCAAGCAGCCTCAACCTCCCTATGAAGGCTTCCAAAAAGATGTTATATTGGCTTTCACGGCCGGTGAATTAAAACTCAGCAATTCTTCTAGGTATGTGCCGTGTCTTGTGTGGGGTTTCGCCTAGGACACCAAGCTGGCTCATCAGCGGGCTCTTGGTGTCCCCGCCCGGACCCCCACAGGAGTATCGAACTGCGCGATACCTCCCTTTATATAGAGTGCAACTGCACTCCTTGACTGCGAGAACCAAAAGCTCAAGCAGCCTCAACCTCCCTATGAAGGCTTCCAAAAAGATGTTATATTG
The DNA here is from genome assembly GCA_946902985.2 of Meconema thalassinum. Classification (NCBI taxonomy): domain Eukaryota; kingdom Metazoa; phylum Arthropoda; class Insecta; order Orthoptera; family Tettigoniidae; genus Meconema; species Meconema thalassinum. Next base: position 402,596,661 of record OX336392.1, read on the forward strand.
GCTTTCACGGCCGGTGAATTAAAACTCAGCAATTCTTCTAGGTTTGTACCGTGTCTTGTGTGGAGTTTCGCCTAGGACACCAAGCTGGCTCATCGGCGGGCTCTTGGTGTCCCCGCCCGGACCCCCACAGGAGTATCGAACTGCGCGATACCTCCCTTTATATAGAGTGCAACTGCACTTCTTGACTGCGAGAACCAAAAGCTCAAGCAGCCTCAACCTCCCTATGAAGGCTTCCAAAAAGATGTGATATTGGCTTTCACGGCCGGTGAATTAAAACTCAGCAATTCTTCTAGGTTTGTGCCGTGTCTTGTGTGGGGTTTCGCCTAGGACACCAAGCTGGCTCATCGGCGAGCTCTTGGTGTCCCCGCCCGGACCCCCACAGGGGGAGTATCGATCTGCGCGATACTTCCCTTTATATAGAGTGCAACTGCACTCCTTGACTGCGAGAACCAAAAGCTCAAGCAGCCTCGACCTCCCTATGAAGGCTTCCAAAAAGATGTTATATTGGCTTTCACGGCCGGTGAATTAAAACTCAGCAATTCTTCTAGGTTTGTACCGTGTCTTGTGTGGAGTTTCGCCTAGGACACCAAGCTGGCTCATCGGCGGGCTCTTGGTGTCCCCGCCTGGACCCCCACAGGAGTATCGAACTGCGCGATACCTCCCTTTATATAGAGTGCAACTGCACTCCTTGACTGCGAGAACCAAAAGCTTAAGCAGCCTCAACCTCCCTATGAAGGCTTCCAAAAAGATGTTATATTGGCTTTCACGGCCGGTGAATTAAAACTCAGCAATTCTTCTAGGTTTGTACCGTGTCTTGTGTGGAGTTTCGCCTAGGACACCAAGCTGGCTCATCGGCGGGCTCTTGGTGTCCCCGCCCGGACCCCCACAGGAGTATCGAACTGCGCGATACCTCCCTTTATATAGAGTGCAACTGCACTCCTTGACTGCGAGAACCAAAAGCTCAAGCAGCATCAACCTCCCTATGAAGGCTTCCAAAAAGATGTTATATTGGCTTTCACGGCCGGTGAATTAAAACTGTGGGGGTCCTGACGGGGACACGAAGAGCCCGCCGATGAGCCAGCTTGGTGTCCTAGGCGAAACCCCACACAAGACACGGCACAAACCTAGAAGAATTGCTGAGTTTTAATTCACCGGCCGTGAAAGCCAATATAACATCTTCTTCACAAAACTTTATTCGCCACATTGTCAAGCTAACTACATTGCAATAGGTCACCAGTTAAAGTTGGAACGGTTCAATTAGAAACATAAATAACAAAATAGTGTAGACAACAACAATAATGAAGTTTGACACAATAGATCACAGGTTAACATACTTAAACTACATTAATATTAAGGCAACAAATATAGAAGTGCTTCAACCGAATGACCCATGAAAATCCACAGCCTGCTTCCATTCGACCGATCGGGTCAGGGATGGAATGAATGATGCCCCCATCTAGCGGCGAGGATATTAACTGTGCCGGCTGCCGAAGCCTGTCGCACTCCCCTGGCGTAATGATTAAATGAATGGCAGATGAAATGAAAATAATGATAGTGGGGAGCGTTGCTGGAATGAAATATTGTGACAGGGAAAACCAGAGTAGCCGGAGAAAAGCCGGTCTGCCTCCGCTTTACCAACACAAATATCACATTGTGTGACCAGGAATTGAACCATAGACCCAGTGGTGAGAGGATGGCGTGCTGCCACCTAAGCCACGGAGGCTTGAATGAGCATTAATATCTGTAAGTAAAATTTACATTGTACACAAGTTTTTACATACTTTTGTAATCTAAATAATTGTATTGTATATTTGTGCATAATATAATACATAAACATCGTACATTACCTAAGGCTAAGTGTGCAGGATCTGATGATGATCGCTTGACGATCGAAACATGTCATCCATATACGTACCCTCCCCTTCCCACCCCACAAAATACACACACTTTTGTTCAAAAAAGCGCGTTATTTTGTAATAAATATCTCATGTAATTTCTTTCAGGTAAGGGTGTATACTGTGCCCGATAATCTGGCTTTGGATTGGGTGGCCCGACATACACTTCAACCCTCACCCAGAATTCGGTACAACACGAAAGAAAAAAAAATCTTGAATGTCCGAATCAATTTTGGCCTTAAAAAAAACTGTGTCGGGAACGAGATTCAAGCAATCCCGGGGTCTTTATAATGATGGGTACAACTGGGGTAAAATCTCAAAATTGATCCGGTGGACACACAAGTATGACATCGAACAAGAATGACAAAAAACTCCGCTGTTAAGATAAAACTCATCCACCATTTATTACAGAACCACACCACTAAATACATAGAATCAAACACAGAAGCCTACCTTCGCTCGGAGACTTCTCAAAATTACTCTTGATGTGCAAATAAATAAATGACGCAGAAGCAAAAATTCAAATTAATGAGGACAAAAATCTCCGGGCGTCCTAATCTTTGGATACAAAATAACTTACGGAGATCAGAGCTATATCATTCTAGTATTACAACCATTACTTCAAAATGCTATGTCACCTCTCCGCTAATAGTCCATAAATGAGCAGGTGCATAAATCTGAAAAGTTATTCAAAGAAAAAAAATTGTTGCCTCATTCGATCTCCTTCTAACTAAATGTAATCACCAAAATAGGAAAAAGAATATTTTATGTATGGATGTCACTGGCGTTAAAGAATTTATTTTCAGACCTTTTATTCATGTATTAAATACTTTCATTATTATTTTCACTGGTTTTCGTTCAGCTGTGCCTCACTCAGAAAAATGACTGGTTGTTGGCTTTTACATTTATCACATTATATTGCAACATCTTTATGATACCAGATATTTTTTTTTTATTTATCACTGCATGCTCTTCACATATTTATAACTACACCATAAACATTTAAGTAGATGGCCTCTGCCTATCTGTATTATTTTTCAACTGACAATTGCCTCAAAATTTCATATACTTGAACCTATCACTTAAGATTAATTATAATCATTTATTTTATTCACCTCGCTATAGCGAGAACCTTCAGTTTCATCATAACTTCGTATTAGGCAACCCTGCTATTTTATCAATGCAGTATAACTATTTACACAACCTTGTATCAGTCACCTACCAAACGCATCTCCTCATGTTAGCATGTAAAGGGAAACCTCAGTGGCGTGTGAGTGTTTAGCATAAATATGATGTGCGCACAAAAAGTGGCCCATTAAGTGTAAATGAATCCCTTGTAATTTAAGCCTGTTCAAACCATAAATTGTCATCCAGGTTGCACCAATTCAAAGAACACAGCGACTTAACACGCTGAAAGATCCCTGTACTCAAATTATATTTTAAAGCATCCATATATTTATTTTTAAATCCTAAAGAAAACTGCCTTAATCTCTCAAAAGAAAACTTAAAATTTACTATCCTATTAATCATGTCATTATATCGCATTTTATCCTTATTGATTAACTTCAATTTCGATTTTTGCCCAACTGTCCAAATCTTAGTAACCACTACCCATTAACCACTACTTAAGAATTAACATGGTTTTCAGTACCTTTCGGCCACCTCAGTCTTGGTTCCGCTGACACGTTTCCTGGGGGTTTGGGTCCACGTTCTTCCCATTGAACATCCTCCCCTCTCGTCCTGGATCCAGCTCGCGACCCTCGGGTGTCCATGGTCCTGGCTCGCCTTCGTTTCCACGTCATCGTAACAGCTTCCACATACTAAACTTGGCTTGCCATCTCTTCGCTCGTAAAGTTCTTGACACAAATCTCGCACTGGTCTGTACTGATAGCCTTTATGTCCGTCCAATACATCGCTGCAATCTTCATGTCGAATATGCCAAGTAATATCAACTCATGGCCGTGAAAATAACTCTATAACGGCACAGGTTATATCGTATGCGTCTACACAAGCCTGTACTCACGAGAGATTACGTCCGTCCTTGACCTAGAATGTCGCTCTATATTTGGACTACACTCAGTTTATCTCTCATAGTTCACTGACCCTGGATACTCATTTGTCTGGTCGTCAAACAAAAGCACATCGCTTCGTTCATATGTTCTGGGCGTCAGTTATATAGCGCACGGCCCATACAGTCCCGTACCGGGTAAAAGCTTGAGACACCACGTGTGTCTGCTCGCACTTCATTGTACAAATGACTAGTGTCCCACAACATAATGCATTATGATCTGCGTTATAATATCACCTCACCACATTCAGCTTTAGTATTCGTTAACACAGAGCTGTCCACGCAAGAAATAATACTGAGCCTTTCAGCTATGTCCCAAAAACTGTCGGAATACCACACTGGTTCCAAGCGGCCACGGTACGACTGCTACTACACACTTGTTAGGAACTTCAGCGTGCGGCGACACAAAAATAAAGATTAACTTCGGCATACGGCGACACAAAAGAAAGTGAACTTCGTTGGACGGCGATGCAAAATAAAGGTGAACCTCGTTGTATGGTGATAGGAAAGAAAGTGACCCGCTTCTCCGGTGTGACCTTTCCACCTCAACTTTCCTGGAGCTCATCAGCGCCCTCTACACTTCTGGAACCTTCGCCTAGTCATGCTGTCGACTATGTCCATGACGTAAAAACATCAACCTCAGGTTACTTCCACTTGCATCCTTCCTCCTGCTATGCGACGTTGCCAGAGCTCTCAAAACCATGCGATATCGGTCACAATACATACTTGTTTTCCCACCTAATGTAATTGGGCAAGATTTGTGTTGACCGACTGGAAATCTTTATTTAATAGAACTTGGCAACACTCAAAGTGACCCCTGATACTTCAATTAATAAAACACACATTGTGGATGTTACCACATTGTCAGCTAATCACACTGAATCCACACATTATAGCAATGCATGTAGGCTAAAGTGGTTCTGTAACGTTTACTGAGACCACATAGGCCGTGATTCGTTTATATAAAAATGATTAGTGTTCTTTGGAGGTGGCGTTGGTGCGCTTGAGTGGAGGAAACTTGAACTAGTGAAACAAGAGTGTCAACTCTGACGATAGCAGAGATGAGTTTAGACAATGAGAGTGGAAGATTGATAAATAAAAAGTGATTGGAGATTATAAAAGAAAAGTGATTGTATGAAAAAAAGACGCGAAGGAGAATATACTGGATTAATCTGTCATTTAATACGTCGTATTAGTTATAGTATTACGGCTTCATCTATAGCTCTTCCACGGCAGTAAATATTAATAAAGGATATAAAGACTAATGATATAAGTTGGAAATTATATCATTGTGACTACATTACCGGAACAATTTAAATATACATCCCTTAATACCACTAAATAGTAAGTAGCATTCCGATGATTTATTGTTATGTTGCAGTATAATATTAAGCTGCCTTGTTTACTGTAGTGTCCTGGTTGGTGTTATAAACACACCATTCCTGAGACGAATGAGTTCTCGTGTCTGTATTTAAAGAATATTCATTCATAGTAGGTTATTCTATCTATAAATTGGCACCCTCACGGAAATATTTATATCACACGTAAAGAAACAATTACAAATGACACCTCAACGTAGGGCACGAGAACCAGGACACATCAGTATAGGGGTAGGAATGCATATATATTGTGCGAGTGATTTTGGGGCTTGTGTTTAGATGTGTAATTCAGTATGTCGGAGAAAGATATGAAGCTAAGAAGTGGTCTTGATAGTGAAGAGAGCGTAGATGATAATACTATGATGTCAGAGAGTAACCCGAATACTAGTAAAGAGAAAGGAATTTCGGAAGATTCATTAGCTGCGATCATGAGAATGCTGAGTGAAAAATTTGATGAAAGTAAGAAAGATAATCAGGAGATGAGAGAGGAAACAAGTAGGCAAAATCAGGAAATAAGTAGGCAAAATCAGGAGATGAGAGAGGAAATAAGTAGGCAAAATCAGAAGATGAGAGAGACGATAGATAAAAATAATAAGGAAATTCATCAAAAGTTAGACAATGTGGTCAAGGAAAATGAGGAATTAAATAGGAAGTATGGGACTCTGCAGGAGAGTATTCAGGGGGTGAAACAGGAGATCAGATGTGAAATTAAGAATATGTTAGAAGAAGAGGCTAAAAGTATTATAAAGGAAGAAAAGACTGTAGGTGAAAGTAGTTTGGAGTTAAAGGAGATGGTAGATGAAAGTAGCATAGAGTTAGAGGAAATTGTAAGTGAGAATAGAGTAGATGAGAGGAAGAATTTGTTAGAGGAGACGTTACGCGAAAGTAGCATAGAGTTAGAGGAAATTGTAGGGGAGAATAGAGTAGATGAGAGGAAGATAGTTGAGCTTGAAGTAAAATTACGATATAAGATAAGGCGATGTTGTAAATGCATATATTGGAGAGGACGTAGTAGGCGTCAAAGAGGAATCAGATGTGGAGGTAGACGCCGCGGTTGTATAGGTAGAAATCGCTTAGGTTATAGAGGTAGACGTGGGATAGGCCATAATTGGTAAAGAAGAAAGAAAGGTTGTAGAGGTAGACGTAGAGGTCGCCGCCGACACAGCAGAGGAGGATGCTTTAATGGAAATAGAGGGGATGGATATTGTAGGCGTGATAATGATGAAAATGGTACTGGGGATACGTCTCATTTTAGAATAAATGATACAGATAGGTCTAGAAGAGCAGTAGGAGTTCGCTATATTAGAGCATGGACAAGACATACAGCCCAATGCTATAATGAATCTAATGATGATGATGATGATAATGAGCCTAAATGTATTGACAATTTTGATAAATTTGATGTCAAGAAAAGAGTTAAGTTGGAAGTTAAAGCTGAGAAGAAAATCCATAGAGACACTGAATTAAGAGAACAAGAAGAAATGGAAGAATATTACTTAGATTTGGTTATAGGAAGTTGTCAATATCATTTTTATCTGGACGTAAAATTAATGTGTTGGGGGCGCGTGCCGCTATTTGTTGTTCTAGTTATGAATTGGGTATTGGAGGCATATACAGGGTCTTTCATATACGAGTAAAATAAGAACGCCAAGCGGCGGTTTTGTTATCCGCAGTTGCGGTGGCCTTGGCCGAGCTTGTGACGTGCCACGGCCCCCTGCTTTCAGCGTGTGTACAATCCTATTTGAAATATTACCTGATAAAAGATTCTGGAAGTGTCGTCCTTTCTGGGTTATACAGGCATTGTATCTGGTAACCAAATTCTGGCTGACGCGAGTGAGTTCTGCCACTGTAATATTTCTGATCTTTTATTTTATGTCTTTCATTGAGCACTGAGTCAGTAGTTTCAAACTTATTTTCAATTACGTGTATCTGTGCTAGTGAAGGTAGCACTTCATCAGGAAATTGCTAAACACATGAATCTCGTACCCGCCGAGCTGACTCGTACTTAAAATAAGTTTTACATACAAAAATACGATGTTGTAATGATAACTGTCTCACCATGATAGCATATTAGGTTCAGACTGGCGACTGAACACCTGCTTATTGCAAGGTCAAGTATATACTATGCGCGCGCTTTCAATACTACAGCAGGGGGCTGTGTTGCGCCACAAGCTCGGTCAAGGCCACTGTAGCAGCGAATAACAAATCCGCCGCTCGCGGTTCTTATTTTATATGAAAGACCCTGTATATCTCTATTTTCTTAATTTTTGATACAGTTGCACAATGTATGTTGTAATGTATATGTTTTTCATTGTGTGTGTTACCTAGTATCTTTCTTAATTTTGAGTTATGCTGTGGATATTTTTCGTTATCTTCTATTTAACCTTTTGTCCATTCATATTATTGCAGCTATTGTTTTTTTACTTGATTTTGTGTAGTAAATCTGAACAATTAAAATATAATTTCCAAGTTTTCTAAGTCATCGAATCAAAGTTGGAGCATTGTACAGAATACTTCAAGGAATGTCCTACACTGCATTCTAAAGTGGACAGATTTGACAAGCTTTTGATGGTGGAGCAATATTTACAATCAGCTATAAGCAATTGGGAATTGTATCGTGTGATTTACAGCAACGAACCTTGGATCGCATAAAAAATTTGTTGAACTGATATCAGAGGATATAGTGTCAAAAAATATATATATATAAATATTCACTGCAAAAATGAACGGCCGACCTATAACCAGTTTTGCAATAGCCTTCTCAGTGTGTACCATGCTTAGGAAAATGTGGTAGTTACGACTAAGCCACCTTGTGCGAGCGGCAGTGGAGGTGGAGATGGTGATTTGGTACCTTGATATCGAATTGTGGATGTTATTCTTGAAGAACATTTCAAGTTAATTAGGGTGAGCTTCAGGTATGGAGAGGAGACTACAGAATTGGTTGAAGAGGCGGATAACGGTTGGAAGATGGTGTGTTGTGCAGCTTGATTTGGACAAGATGATAGTATAATCACATGAAGAAGAGGCAAGTCCAGATCTCCGTGTCTCACGCTCTTATGTATTTTGTTGTGTTGCATGTGTATCAGAAAGCCCTTCAATATGACATAGTTGTCAGGCTTTCTGGGGGCGAATATAACGTTTACTGAGACCACATAGGCCGTGATTCGTTTATATAAAAATGATTAGTGTTCTTTGGAGGTGGCGTTGGTGCGCTTGAGTGGAGGAAACGTGAACTAGTGAAACGAGAGTGTCAACTCTGACGATAGCAGAGATGAGTTTAGACAATGAGAGTGGAAGATTGATAAATAAAAAGTGATTGGAGATTATAAAAGAAAAGTGATTGTATGAAAAAACAAGATGTTCAGTAAAGAACATATAGCCTACTTTCTCCTAAATGCATGGGTATTGTTATAACTCTTTGTCCTTTTCAAGGAGTATGATTGAATGTTGGTTGTAGTAGCTTGTTGAAATACAACGTGCTATAGAGATATTAAACATGAATATGAGGTGCCCTTTGCTAGTGCTACCTCTGTACCAAATTTCGTTCAATTCGGTTTCGCCGTGTTTGAATTGATAGGGGGAATCGATTTGCACACATACTTGGCCACCATCTGCAAACTATTGGGCTGATGTTCTTGCAGTTTGGTCAGAATATGTTTCCCACATAAAGATATGGTGTTGCAAAATTTGGTAGAGACTAGATTATTAGGTTGGTCGTAATTACATTTTAGCTTTTAACATTTGGGTGGCCGCGATTACGTTTCCGTCAAGATAGCGGTGATATAAAACATGACACTGAGGTGCCTCTTGCTAGTGCTACCTCTGTACCAAATTTCGTTCATTCGGTTCCACCGTGTTCGAATTAATAGGGGGAATCAATTTTGACATAAAGATGGCCGCCATCCGCAAACTATTAGGCTAATGACCTATTAGATTGGTCAAAGGATGCTCCCTCCATAAAGGTATGTTGTTGCAAAGTTTGGTAGAGATCGAATGGTTATGTTAGTCGTAATTTGATTTAAGCTTTAAACATTTGTGTGGCCGCTATTACGTTTCTGTCAATATGGCGGCGATATTAATCATGACACTGAGATGCCCTTTGCTAGTGCTATCTCTGTACCAAATTTCGTTCCATTCTGTTTCACCGTGTTTGAATTAATAGGGGGAATCGATTCTGACACAAAGATGGCCGCCATCCGCAAACTATTAGGCGAATGACCTATTAGATTGGTCAAAGGATGCTCCCTCCATAAAGGTATGTAGTTGCAAAATTTGGTTGAGATCGGATGATTAGGTTAATCGTAATTTGATTTAAGCTTTGAACATTCGTGTGGCCGCCATTACGTTTCAGTCAAGACGGCGGCGATATAAAACATGACACTGAGGTGCCCTTTGCTAGTGCTACCTCTGTACCAAATTTCGTTCCATTAGGTTCCTCCGTGTTCGAATTAATAGGGGGAATCAATTTTGACATAAAGATGGCCGCCATTCGCAAACTATTAGGCTAATAACCTATTAGATTGGTCAAAGGATGCTCCCTCCAAAAAGGTATGTTGTTGCAAAGTTTGGTAGAGATCGGATGGTTATGTTAGTCGTAATTTAACTTAAGCTTTGAACATTTGTGTGGCCGCCATTACGTGTCTGTCAATATGGCGGCGATATAAAACATGACACTGAGATGCCCTTTGCTAGTGCTACCTCTGTACCAAATTTCGTTCCATTCGGTTTCACCGTGTTTGAATTAATAGGGGGAATTAATTTTCACACAAAGATGGCCACCATTCGCAAACTATTAGGCTAATGACCTATTCATTTGGTCAAAGGATGCTTCCTCTATAAGGGTATGTTGTTGCAAAATTTGGTAGAGATCGGATGATTAGGTTAATCGTAATTTGATTTAAGCTTTGAACATTTGTGTGGCCGCCATTACGTTTCCGTCAAGATGGCGGCGATATAAAACATGACACTGAGGTGCCTTTTGTTAGTACTACCTCTGTACCAAATTTCGTTCCATTCGGTTGCACCGTGTTCGAATTAATAGGGGGAATCGATTTTCACACAAAGATGGCCGCCATCCGCAAACTATTACTCTGATGACCTATTAGTTTGGTCAAAGGATGCTCCCCCCATAAAGGTATGTTGTTGCAAAATTTGGTAGAGTTCAGATGATTAGGTTAGTCGTAATTTGATTTAAGCTTTGAACATTTGTGTGGCCGCCATTACGTTTCCGTCAAGATGGCGGCGATATAAAACATGACACTGAGGTGCCTTTCGTTAGTACTACTTCCGTACCAAATTTCGTTCCATTCGGTTGCACCGTGTTCGAATTAATAGGGGGAATCGATTTTCACTCAAAGATGGCCGCCATCCGTAAACTATTACGCTGATGACCTATTGGTTTGGTCAAGGGATGCTCCCCCCATAAAGGTATGTTGTTGCAAAATTTGGTAGAGTTCGGATGATTAGGTTAATCGTAATTTGATTTAAGCTTTGAACATTTGTGAGGCCGCCATTACGTTTCCGTCAAGATGGCGGCGATATAAAACATGACACTGAGGTGTCCTTTGCTAGTGCTACCTTTGTACCAAATTTCGTTCAATTCGCATTCACCGTGTTCGAATTGATAGGGGGGGACAGACATTCAGAGTACACACACTCACACACACACAGACACACACACACACAGACACACACACAGACTCACACACACACATACACACACACAGACAGACACACTTTTTTCGCCCTGTGTTGATCTCATAAGTCTACTTTCATTTTTTGCAAAAATCGAAAGTAGGCTAAAAAAGACGCGAAGGAGAATATACTGGATTAATCTGTCATTTAATACGTCGTATTAGTTATAGTATTACGGCTTCATCTATAGCTCTTCCACGGCAGTAAATATTAATAAAGGATATAAAGACTAATGATATAAGTTGGAAATTATATCATTGTGACTACATTACCGGAACAATTTAAATATACATCCCTTAATACCACTAAATAGTAAGTAGCATTCCGATGATTTATTGGTATGTTGCAGTATAATATTAAGCTGCCTTGTTTACTGTAGTGTCCTGGTTGGTGTTATAAACACACCATTCCTGAGATGAATGAGTTCTCGTGTCTGTATTTAAAGAATATTCATTCATAGTAGGTTATTCTATCTATGAATTGGCGCCCTCCCGGAAATATTTATATCACACGTAAAGAAACAATTACAGTTCGTTTCAATACCTCATTAATATTCTCCATTTAGGTGGCCGGTTAAACTCATTATTCCTATAATTTCTCTCTTTCAATGTTCGATTAGTATCTTGGCGTCTCATTTTTCTCCAGGACGTTCGAAATGCCAATGATGTTGCATCACCTGGCCGGATGCCGATTCGCCTAAACCAGAAGAGTGAGACTAATTATCATTTCGCGGTAAATCAACATGGACCCATATTTTTTGTGCGTTGAATGAATAAGCAAGTTCATTACCTGCTGTGGCAATGGCCGAAACGTTCCATCAGCAGTGTAGAGAGCACATTATCAATCATAAACACCGTGACTTCCCTACCTCACTGTGTATCGAATATCATAAAAAGGGTACAGATTCTCTTTAAACGAAAATGTTTAACTTGCGGCCCACAAGTGAACATCAAAATGTCCATACCTCTCACGATGTTGAAGCGTAAATAAATGATTTGAAAATAGATAGGGTTATAGAGTCAGAAATTATCGATTTTGATTACAAACATCTTGAAATTAACTCTGAAAATAGTTTACTCCCCTCAAAGTGTTGTGGGTGGTGGAGTTCTGAAACTATTCCTTACCTAATTGGTCAAAGAATGAGATCTGATTAGCTGGAGAAACTGTTTCTTAATGAAGAATAGTATTATAAAGATCTGTTTAAATTATTAGACTAAACACACAAATTCCTGCCATTTTTAGCCTGTTTTCATGGATGAAAAAAATAGGCTTACGAGATCACCTTTTGTCCTTATGTGTGGGTGTGTGTGCGTCCACGTGTGAGTGTCTCCATAATAAAATCTAAACGGCTAGAGTGATTTTAATGAAACTAGGTAAGGACATAGTACTGTTTTGTTCGACGCTGATCCTGCCCTTCAAATTAAAACACGTCTCACCAATCTAAGATGGCGGCTGTGCGTAGTATTTCACCGACATTCTATATCTCCGAAACTATTACGGGTATCACACTGAAATTTTGTACGTTGATAAAGGGTCCTACTAGAAGATTACCTTTGTAACTTTCATAAATCTGTTAAGTACGAAAATAACATGGCGGCCAAGCAAAATTCAAATATTTCAATTGACATTTCACGCGATTTAACCATTCGAGCACAGTGAAACATGGTACAACAAATGTATATACACATTGTAATGCACTGAAATCTAAGTTAGTTCAATTGTTTTCATAACCTCAAAATGGCGGCTGTGCGAAATTTGCAAATTAAGTTTTTTTATTTCTTGTGTCTTAATCATGCGATTGTAGTCAACGTTTGAACTAGCAACATACGCAATAATCGTCATCTAACAGTGCATAACTCTATGGCCTACATATATAAAAATCTTGCATGGCGACCAACCGAAGTATTTAGACGGTTCTCAATATCAACTAATCTATGACAGCAATCAAACTGAAATGTTATACAGTATGGAAATTTCAATAACTTGGTCAGCACAAACACAACATAGTGTCGACGCAAATTTTAAATTATTAAATTGATGTTTCTCGGGAATTAACCATCCGAGCGCAATCAAACTTGGTACGGTAAATGCTTATACACATTTTAATCCACTGGCATCTAATTTCTTTCAATTATTTTAAAAACCTCAAGATGGCGGCTGTGCGAAATTAGATGACTCTCTATTTGAAGATTCTTTTAAATTCGGCTGAACATCCCTTTGAAGGCAACTTCATTGGGCCAGGCAATGAGAGATGTAGTAAATGGAGGTGAATGAAACGAACTGGACAAAGAATTAGAAGGAGAATAACGGTGCCCTCTTAAAAGGTATCGTCACAGCATTTGCCTGGACATGAAGATTGAAAATTTCGGGAACCCATTCAAGGAAGGCCGACAATGGGACTGGAACCAATCGTCTCCAAAGTCCCAATATGCTCTGACCACGTAAATGCTCTGAGCTAGGCCCATCAGTTGAAGTCTTTGTCTTCGGCTGGGAGTCATGTGGTGGCGCAACGGTCAATTTGTTTGCCTCTCACCGAGGTGGACCCAGTTCGATTCACGGTCAATGTATGTGAGGTTTTGGAAGTCAAATGTGGATATTCCGTGCCTTATGATCGTGAGATTAACGGTTACGTAAAACTGCAAGCATCCTTCCTTCGGCTGTGTTAATATATACTTCCCATTTTGCAGAACACTTTATGGAGCAGTGACTAGCATGACACCTTCGAGGTCCAGGTTCCAGATCTGGTTCTGCCTATGTACTATATGCATTCACAGTTGAGAACTAATGCCATGCATACTTTCTGATATATTGAGATTAGGATCAAAATGACAAAAAGCATTTATCTACATTTGGCAGTCTTAGTGACTCTAAAGAATATGTATACTCATATCTGTTATGGTTAACAAAGCACATACGAAGTTTGGTTGAAATTCAATTGAAATTACATTAGACTAATATAATTACTGGACTTATCAACACGCGAAGAATAATGTTTGCAACATTGTCATGCATGAGCCTTAAAATGTTAATACGTGTGTATATTTTGAACAGCTCCCATGCGTACTTTCAGAGATATCCAACATAGAGCTCAAATTTTAATAGAGATTTTTCAGCTGTTGGCAGTACTGATATAATTTTCAAATATTGTCTTCACTCATACGAAGTTTGGATTCGATAGCAGCAATCATTTAGGAGTTGATTGGGGTGGACACAGACAGACAGAAAGAAGGATGGACAGACAGTCACACAATTGACCCAGATTAAACCCATAACACTACATTTTCATAATTTTTGCAAATGTGATAAGTAGACTAAAAGTGAACCACAATTTTTTACATTTAGTTGTATAATACTGAAGAAAGTTAGAATCCATAATACAATAATTCCACATTTTGTATGTAATATTTACCATTTGTCGTAATATCTCAAAATCTTTAAGTGCCTCTTCCGAAAATATGCACTTTTTTTATTTGAGGCAGTATTTCACTGGGATTGCGATATATGAGTCTATCGGCTAAACGCAGAGTTTCACATGGAAGTGGATTAAACCTGTTTTCTAAAAGAATGTCAGTATTATATATTTAACGCATATTAATTTATAAATGGAGGTTTGCGTTGTGGTACTATTCTTGCAGGCACGCTAAACCGAGTTGTACGTGGCATATCGTCACGCATTAAAGCGCAAAGGTCTCCGTGGCGAGGAATTGCAACGAGGCAGTGATGGAATGTTATCGGATATTGGATTCCCCTTTGTACTAGCGGTGCTCTATCAGGTAAGGGTACTAAATAAATTAGTTGAGTTCCCTATAAATCATTCCTGTGTTAGAGGGAGCCTATACACGCAAATTTTCCCTGATTCCCAAAGGTTTGATTTCCACGATTACAGAAATTAGTGTAGAGCCTCCATGAAGATGTTAAGTAATTCAAAATGCATTCATGTATGTATTATACTATTTGCAACCTATATGAAATGTTTTATTTTTAATTGCTAATCGTCCCATCATGGATTCTACCACGGACTCTGCGAGGGATCATTCCTCCACCGTCGGAAGGATAGTGTCTGGGAGATAAACAAACCTTTTCAGCAGATACAACTGGGGATGGCCGATCGCCCAGGTGACCGCTAACTTTTATTTAATTAAGGAAGGGTCAGGGAAGGGATTTTGGAAGGAAATCACCCATGGACCTATTGAAAGGAGCCGTCCCGGCATTTGCCTGGTGGTGAAAATAGGGAGCCATGAAAACTATTTTCGGGACGGCCGAAGTGGGATTCGAACCAATGGTCTCCCGATGCCAACGAGGCATGAGCTAGTGCGTTAGCCACCGTGGCTGGTTATGAATGAAGTATTTCCCCTCATTTTCACTTGTTTTCTTCATGGACACTTCATTGTCTTCGTCAGTTTCCTATTTCTTTCAGATATTTCATATGTGTACTTGTCTTATGAGTAGAGGCACCTGTTTTTCGCGATGCGCGAAATCGCGAAATTTTTGCGAAATTATCCAAAATTTAGCAGGAAATGCGAAATTACTTCTTTTCAAAGAAGGTCGTGAAATAATTGTCGAAATTGCGATCTTTTTTCCCCAGTGAAAGATAGCCGACATTGTCAACTGTTTCTTTCGATAAGTCTATAGTTCCGTTAAATGCAACTATCGATTCTTAACCTATTTTTCGTGTCGAATATTCGTATCGATTTATTAGTAATCAGACGTCATTTGTCACGTGGTGTAGAGCCGCTATCGCGAGTTGTAGCCTGAAAATCTTTAATGTGCCCTTGTGTACCCGTATACCTTTTTGATGTTCTTTTAAATATTTTATGAAAATGGTGACTACAGTTTTTGACCGTGAAAGAGAATTTTCATCGGATGAGACATTATGTCTTTGTGAAGAACATCATACTCATTCCTCACATATCAAATCTCCTAAAGGTCTACAAATAGTAAAATGTGCGTGATTTAACAGGAAAATGTTTGTGTTACAGTATTTCACCCTTTACAAGACAGAACTATTTTTAAATGCTTTAATTTGGATTTACATTTCAATTATTATTAATTTTAATTCTTGTCTTTCAAAAATGTAATATTGATAATTATTTTCTTTTATATCTTGGTATATTTTATTTTGTTTATAAATTTAATTTCAATTTTTATTTTTATGTTATTTTTTCAATTTTTGTTTAATTTTATCTTGAAGAAATGTTTATATTCCTTTATAAATTTAATTGTAATTTTTATATTTATATGTATACATTTGAATTTGTTTTATATACATAATATTTATAATTGCGTTTGTATTATTGCGATTTTATGTTTAATATTTAATTTTATAATTTTGTGTTTTATTTTACAATATTAATTTTTGTCATTTATTTTTGTATAATTAATATTATATTTTATTATTATGTTCTAATTTTAATTGTTTTTATTTTTATATTTTTATTTTATGCGGGAATTTAGGTCATAGAGACACATATGTAATATTTGATTTTCAAAAATATTAGCACTTCCACAAGAGAATTTGTTCAAATACGACTGAAAAATTCAACCGTCAGCATCATTGACCCAATATAAATTATCCATATGATAGGAGGTTAGCATACAGACCACTAACATGTCTAGCATGTCATTCTATAGACTTTGAGTTTGCACTAGGTTGTGGAACATAACAAAGCGAAAATAAGAAAAGTGACCCTGAGTGGATCTGCGTACGACGAATGATTCCCACAAAAATTCCACGTTACTACAGGCACACTGTGGGAGACCGTTGTACGTATCCTAAGTAGGGTTACCAGTTGGTTGATTTTTTTTCTTTTTTGCGGAATGTAGGACATAATGTTCTAAAATTTAGGACATTTCAAGAAAATGTATGACATCACAAAATCTAACACTAAAATGCAAAAGTACAATAAAATAATAAATGTTTTAATGTATATTATTACGGTTATATATTTCTATTGTGAAACATTATTCATATTTCAAAGAGGAACGGATTTGTCCTGAAGGTCAACTTGGACACTGAGCTTCATGTTTGTTTCTTCCCACTTTGAAGGTTTTATATTTAGTTGATGAACTGTCGTTAAATTTACGCTTCCGCTTGGGCATTGTAGAAAATCTCGTTTAACCGTAGTTTAATTATCAATCACAATCAACAATGCCGACTCATTAGCATTCAGGCGGCAAAGAGAAACGCTCCAAAGAATATGATACGCTCTCCTCACAGATGATACACATTCATAGCACCACAGATCATACAGGCCAACAGCACTCCCATCGCAATCGCAACCCATTGATTCTTCTTCTTCTCCTTCTGCTTTCGCGACTGGGAAATTGTTTTCATGTGTTTAAATGTAGGACATTAACGAATATTAAGATATTACTCCCTGACCCCGGACTTACGTTTGAATTGTAGGGCTTGTCCGGAATTTTCTGGACATCTGGTAACCCTAATCCTATGTTAGTTACCAATGTTAGTAAATACGTGTTAGTGTAATTTATTCCACTATCAGCGATTTAGAGAGAATGGCTGTCCTCAATTTTATGGCATATGACTTTTCTTTCTTTTCTTCGGTGACAGGGAGATGAGCTAGAAGTTAACCCTATAAATTGTCTTGATTTACGGGTATGTAAATCTGGTTGGATGTACTGTATAATGTTAGTTGGGATATCAATTCTTACAGGGGTAGATGTCCTCGCTGTTCTACCCCTTAAAACAACAATAACTAAAATGCTCAGTTCTAATGCGATTGGAGAGTTTGGAATTAAACAGAGAATGTCTGTGACAGAAATATCCTGTTGGAAAGAGAACGACTCTCTGAAACTCAGAACATATGCTCCTTATGACACAGGGTTTGGTAATAAAAGTGCTATTAAAACCAAAATTAGAGTTATATCTCGAGGGTAGGGAAATGTTTAAAACTGTGATAAATAAATTGTTCAGTACTGGAGGCTGGAAGGGACCAAGACGTTGAAAGTGTTTATCGGGCGTTACTTTTACTCGGGCGAAGGTAATAACCACGAGGGGATATACTGCAGCTGTGGGAAATAAGACAGGGTTGTGAATCTGACAAGGACCTCCTCGTGGTGTAGTGGCTAGCGTTCTTGGCTGTCATCCCCGCTATGGTTGCTGGGTCGAAACAAACCGCGGCAAGTTGGCATTAAAGGGTGTTTAACCCGTTGAGTGCTTCGGCTGTCTATTAACGTTGTACAAGAACATATTTTATTTTTCAAATTCCCCATTCACTTTTGAGGCGGCTTTTGTGGGGGTATTTGGTAGCATGTTGAGCTTCCATGCCCAAGATCGCGGGTTCAAACCAGGCCGAAGTCGTCGGATTTTTTAAGAGCGTTAAAATACCTCAGTAAATCTTCCTTCGGAGGGGTAGTTAAGCCGGCGGGCCCATGTCATAGACTTATGGCATGTAAAAGAACCTTCCACTAACTACAATTATGTGACGCTAAATTTGTAGGTTAGATTTGATTAACGCTCTTTAAGTTCCCACGTTCGTCGCCAGGTGCCGGTTGCGGTGGAATCTAGTAGTAAAGTTCGCAACTAGGTGTCGTTGACGGTAGCATTTGGTAGCAATTGAAATTGATCGTTTGCAGTCCTTACCTGAATTACAGATAACACACACTAATACAGCCATCACAATTAACACTGGTTATCAGACAGATTCTACACACACCCAAAGTACACACGGCTACATGACCGCGTTGTCGCAGCCCCTAAAATGAGGAACCAAGCTACCATTTACTTTTAAGTGCCGAGGCGACTTCTAACAAGTTCTGCCATCTGTTGGGCATTATTTAGTACCACATGAGTTTGATATTTGTTTCCGCTAGAAATTAACAGAGAATTTTGTAGACGTTTGTTTTCTACTGCTGGAGTTCATCTGAGATGTAAACAAGCATGGTGGAATATGAAGCAAATTCTTCACACCGCGTTGTGATCTCGGATGAAAGAATATCATGTTTTGTACTAAACGAGCTACAAGTATTAAGTTACATGCCTACTGATTTTAGGAAATAATATTATGTTGGACTCTTTACCTGGTATGGTATTGGTGCAAGCATGGGAACAGACATTTTAATTTTGATTCCTCTTCAAATAAGAATTTATATAAACGTAGGATTTTGAATTTAAATTTAAAATTAATGACTTCTACATTTTTTTAAATGCGAATGGAAAAACTGAGCACTAAAGTACCATATACATAACTGGGTAACTCAGCACATAATATAAGGTGCGTTCAAAAAGTAACGAGCCGGAGGCTGGAATGCGCAAACCGGTGACCACAACGGCTAATCGTGGCGTGTTTAACGAGATGTGGTTCCGACCAGAGCGAGGAAGGTCACAGCCCGTCGCTAGAGGGCACGCGTGCACATCACGTGACGATACAACGCGAGCAGCAGCATGCAACAATCGTCCAACGCTGCCAGTCGCATTGCAAACTGAGACATGGAGGCGTCATCCGAAGAGCAAAGAGGTGTTGCTCGGTTTCTGACAGCGGAAGGAGTAGGGGGAACGGACACTCATCGCCGAATGTCACAAGTGTTCGGCGAACACTGCATGTCCTTTGCAAGGGTCAAGGCGTGGCACAAGCGCTTCAGGGATGGACGGGTGTCGTTAGGCGATGATGCCCGGACTGGGGCACCCCCCTGCATTACCGATGATAACGTCCAGCTGGTTGATGCACTCATTACCCAGGACCGCCGAGTGACAGTGAACCCCATAGCCGCTCCACGACAATGCACGACCTCATACGGCTAACACAGTCGCGGCACTCATGCAGCAATTCAAATGGGAGGTTCTCGACGATTCTCCATACAGTCCAGACCTCTCTCCCTGTGGTTACGCCATGTTTTGTCCCCTGAAAAGGGCTCTTCGGGGCCAACGATTCACCTCGGACGCCGACGTCCAGCTGTATGTGCGGAACTGGTTCACCGCGCAGCCCAGGGAATTTTATGAGACAGCCATTCACCGCCTCGTGTCACAGTGGGACAAGTGCCTCAACAGCCAGGGCCAATACTTCTAACATACAGGTACTGGTTTCTGTAATTATGCCTCCGGCACGTTACTTTTTGAACGCACCCTATATATTAAGAGAGAAAGGCTCGTGCCAAAATATTTACTGGCACTGTGAATGAACCCCTTTAGAGCAACAATCCGATAACCTAGTGTGCCTTAAAGGTGCATTACTCACAAAAGACGTAAAACACAGTCAAACCTCGATATCTCGAGCCTCTATTACTCGAATTTTCGATAACTCATGGTAATTATTGGTCTATCTTCCTTACAAACTTCCTACAATTAACAACTATACTTTTCTCATTAAGGTAAATTTCTAAAACTGGGAATTTTTGAATATCTTGAAGCTTGAATTATTTCCCTGGCACTTAAACGTGTTCTTTATCTCGAACATTTACGAATTGTTACAATGTAACTTGCTTCATTGGAAGGCTCTAATTCAAATTTTCTACCGATTACTGTAGATGATCCAACCGCGTGCAACTTCTATACTGAACTATGATCTTAGTCGAATTTCACATTGGCCCAAACTGCTGGAAGCGCTCATACGTGTTTAACTTACCTGTTTTCGTAAATTCCGTAAGTATTGTAAGCGAATTGTAATACCGTACACTTTGCTTTGTGTATTTTTTGTTTTCGGATAGCCTTTAATCGGAGGAATAAGCTAAATTAAATAATAGGTATATTTAAATATTGCACAATAATGTTGAGCACTTAAAGCTATAAATAGCAAGTTGCTGACGAGAGGAAACAAAATACAAACAGTTCAAATGGTAATTTTCAATGAGAACAATATTTGCAATTACAGTAAATGTAAATGTACCGCTGTCTCGCATCACTTCTAATTGAAACATCGTATTAAATAATGATCGGACTGCATGAGTTTATTACTAGTAATTGTCTATCATTATTTATTTTGAGTAATAAAATTAATCAAGTTTATTGTTTTGATATGTATTGAATTAAAACAATAACATAATTGCCATACGAACAATATACTGATATGAGTATTGGAAGGGGTTGTACGAAGGTTAGACTGAGGCTCCTAAGTCCTTTCTCATACTTATATGCTATGGTTTACGGAAGGGATTGTACGTAGATTAGACTAGGGTTCCTAATCCTCTC
Source organism: Meconema thalassinum (assembly GCA_946902985.2). Taxonomy (NCBI): domain Eukaryota; kingdom Metazoa; phylum Arthropoda; class Insecta; order Orthoptera; family Tettigoniidae; genus Meconema; species Meconema thalassinum. The sequence goes on from OX336392.1 coordinate 402,617,841, forward strand.
AGCTCCCCTAATAGCACCATAAATCATGCAAAGAGGGAAGAATATTAAAAGATGAAACGGAAGAAATAAATTATGTTGGAAAAAGCAAAGTACCACTCAGAAGACATTAAAGACCAGCATAACGAGAGGGATGCGTAGTTGAAACCCTTTTGTCTGTCTATGGATTGACACGAATAATGATGTGGTCATAAAATAAAATGGCGAACACTACCACGCGTCTAAAACTGCAGGTCAAATTTGTTAGGAAATTCATCTGCTGTACACTGCCACAAACTAAAATACCATAGGATACTAATTTGCACCAAATGTAAAGAATTTCAGTTCAATGGTTAAGGTCGCTGACGTTCTCAATGACGGTGGTAATATACCTTCTTTTAAATCACTTATTCTCCCACGTACTCTGTGAGTGATCATTCCTCTACCGTCGCACAGTGAGGCCGAAAGGAGAAGAAGATCGCAACAATTATATGAACGGTATATTAGTAAGGTAAGTGACAGAAACACATATTATAACAAAATAACAGCCTAATTAACACTGCATATAAATGTTTTTAGTCAGAATCTGAACTGTTACCACTTGACTGTCTAGCGCCGTGGCTAAATGGTTAGCGCGCTAGGCGTTGGCTTATGCGCCTCGGGATCGATTCCGGGCCAAGCCATTAGGGATTTTTTAAATCTCCTGGAGTTAATTCCCGTGGCTCGGGGACTGGGTGTGTATGACGTCTTCATCATCACTCCATCCTCATTACGACGCGCAGGTCGCCCACGGGCGTCAACTAGATAGACCTGCACTCGGCCTCTCCGGAGGCCACTCGATCATTATACCACTTGACTCACTTCCACTCCGAGTTAATGCATGCAGTGCGTTTCTTCACATATTTCTTCAAGATACACAATTTATCCTCCGCGTCTTTCTTCCCTGCATGTCTTATTACATCATACAGGGTCCGCCTTGTTAGAAAAATATCAGTGTAACAGATCCTGAAGGAAAAGACGATAACATAACACAGTCACCTAATACGAACAAAATAATTGGCCGCGACAGACCTTAACGAAAGTATTATACAGCACAGATACGCAAATATTCGCAAACTTTAACTGATTTTATTATATTATGACTATCTTGAGTAGCAGAGAAAGTGAAAATTATAGCCCGGACGTGCCCGGAATCTTACTGAAGTCATAGAAATGTTGCTATGAACTTTATTACAGTGCATACCTCCAGGCGACGATTTCATTGTGGTTACTATTTCTGAAGTGAACACAGAACGGATGGTAACAACTTGCAAACACAGCTCCTTCTCCGCTTATCAACTACTCAATGAGTTCAGGCTTCCACGGTGGCTTCGGTGGCATAGTTGGTAGCATGCTGAGCTTCTATGCCCAAGGTCGCGGGTTCAAACCCGGCCGAAGTCGTCGGATTTTTTAAGAGTGTTAAAATCCCTCAGTATGCCTTTCTTCGAAGGGGAACTAAAGCCGGCTGTCCCATGTCATAGATTTATGGCGTGAAAAAGAACCTTCCACTAACTACACTTGTGTTAAGCCAAACTTTGTAGGTTAGAATTGATAACGCTCTATTAGTTCCAACGTTCACCGCCGGGTGTTGACTGCGATGCCATCTAGTAGCCTAGTCCGCAAGCTAGGTGTCGTGGACGGTAGCATTTGGTAGCAAAAGTAGGAACTACTTGAAATTATTGTCTGCAGTCCTTACTTGAATTAAAACAGATAACACACACTAATACAGTCATCACAATTAACACCGGTTATCAGACAGATTCTTCACACACCCAAAGTACACGGGGCTACATGACCGCGTTGTCGCAGCCCCTAAACTAAGGAACCAACCAACCAGACTTCCGCAGCGAAGAGTAGCCTACAGTACTTGTTGCATCATTTCCTTATCGACATATGATGCACGTGGTCTTCTACTGCAGGGGTTCTCAACCTTTTTCAACCATCGTACCCGTTTAAAAAAAATTAAACATCCTGCGTACCCCCTACTAACCTTTCTTAGGTAATAATAATGGTTATTAAAATATAAAAGGTATTTAGTTAGTATGGTTTAACCTTTGTAATTTTATAAGGAAATATATTTTAATAAAACAAAATATAGTTGTTGTTTTTCAGTTCCTTTCCCCAAAGGGGGATTTTTGCAACCATTGCGTTAGTTTTCATTTCAACATAGAACATATCAGAAACACTATCTTGCATACACTTATTCCAAATGTTCAGTTTTTCAAAAATATCACTTAAATAGGCCAATTTTAAAAGCCAACCAAAGTCATTGAGTACTGATGATAAATTAGAATTGTGCTCGGTAAAGAAAAGATGCAATTCTTTGTGGAGTTCAAATACATGCGCCATAAATAACTCACACAGTAGTCACGGCACGAAGCTCACTGCGCATGTGGATCGAGTAGAAGGATGGCCTGCCGCGTACCACAGGTTGAGAACCCCTGTTCTACTGTATGGAAGCGGACCATTTGACTAATAAGTCCGGGATTTGAATTTTGGACTTTTTGCCAGCTTTTCTCTGCAAGGGCCCCACTGTGCGTCATAAGGGCAGTGTCTGTGAGCTGAACACGCTTTGTCAGCAGATGTAACTGGGGATGGTCACAGACCGATCGCCCAGGCGACCGCTAACTTGGATATAATTAAGAGAGGGACAGGGAAGGGATTGGGAAGGAATTCGGCCGTGGACAGGAACCATCCCGGCATTTTCCTCGTGGTGAAAATGGGAAACCACGGAAATCATTTTCAGGACGGCCGAGGTTGGATTCGAACCCACGCTCTTCCGATGCCAGCGAGGCACAAGCTAGTACGTTAGTGCTCTAAACTTGCGTGAAGGTAAATTTCTAGGTTAGATTTCGTTGAAACGCTCTACCAAAGTTCCAACTACTTGAAATAGAACGGAACTTGTAGCTCACCCCATGGGTGTTCACTTGAAGCAGCTACAGCCTCTGGCAAGCCGAACATGTCCTCGGACAATCCCGGCACTAAAAGCCATACACTAAATTTAAAAAAAGCGTTCTCGGTCACCGTGGCCGGTCAAATAAGATGTATATTTCCATATTTTACTTGGAGAGAGTAGAAATTTGAACACTGAGCAGGAAAAGCTAACGAAGTGGACTTCAAGAAATCCGGTGAGTAACAGAGAGAACATTATGCAACACGTACTGTAGGTCCGAAGAGAACTCACATCAAGTAGCTACCCTAGCTTACGCGTGGGGTCAAGCTATCTCCGGGTTCAGTAGACATGGGTTCGAACCCCACAGTCATTCGTCATCGAGGTTATTTTCCGTGATTTTCCACTTTTAACTCCAGGCAAATGCCGGGATGGCAGTTTCCTTCCAACTCCTTGACCATTTTAATTTAACTTCATACATTTCTTCTGTTACTTAGGAAACAAAATTACCAGTGATGAACGAACCAAAGAGGATATTAAAAGTAGGTTAACAAAGGCAAGGAAAGCATTTCTACAGAAGAGGAATCTGTTGACACCAAAATATGGATTTAGGTATTGGAAAGTCATTTTTGAAAGCCTTTGTCTGGAGCATGGCGCTCTATGGAAGTGAAACTTGGACTGTTGGTACAAAAGAAAAGAGGAGAAATGAAGAGTTTGAAATGTGGTGTTACAGGAGAACGATGAAGATCAGATGGGAAGATAGGGTTACAACTGAAGAGGTATTAAGACGATTGGGAGATGAGAGATGTTTCTGACGACTGCTAATGAAGATAAGAGATAGGTTGGTTGGACACGTAATAAGACAACCAAGAATAGGAAACTTAGTTATGGAAGGAATGGTCGAGGATAAGAACTGTAGGGGTAGACCAAGGTTAGAGTATGTTAAACAGGTTACCTCGGAAGTAGGGTGTGATAGCTATATAGAGCTCAACGATTAGCTCATGGAGGGCTGCATTAAACCAGTCAAAATACTGGAGACTTAAACAACATTTCATGTCACATGAGGTGGCGTCAGAAAGAGCATCCGGCCGTAAAAACCACCCGTCAAATAGCATCTGATTCCCACACTTGTTTTAAGCGGGAATAATAAGAAGTAGAATTACATTGTACAAGTAATTCCGAAGAGACCGAGTGCATTGCCTTGATGATAATGCAGCTGATCTCAATATACGCACCAGCAATTCGGCGGTATTCCTAAATCTGTAATTGGCTCATCACCTGATTACTGTTATCGCTGCAATACATATGGAACAGATAACAAGTATGACATGAAGAATATTTCGTGTAGGGACTTCCCCGAGCTGATAATTTAAACCTAATACCTTGCAAATAGAACATTCAAGTGTCTCGTGGCTTTTGCCAATAATTAGACATACTGGCGATAGCATGTTACAATACGTTCATCAATTTTCACTGAGGAAATAGAACGAGAGGAGATTCAGTCTAATCCAACCTCTCTTTGCCTATGGGTCAATCGACATTTTATGACGGGTGAAGACTATCGCGTTTGTTAGTCATTTGAAGAGTAGGGGAAATCAAAAGTCACAAATGCGACTTTACAGGACTTTACAATCTGACTGGCAGTTACTTATGGAAACAGAAATTTACCCAATTGGCACACCTTAAAATTAGGATAGTTAATGTGAGAGTTGGCGTGAGCCTCCGTGGCTTAGGCGGCAGCACGCCAGCCTCTAACCGCTGGGTTCGTGGTTCAAATCCTGGTCACTCCATGTGAGATCTGTGATGGACAAAACGGAGGCAGACAGGATTTTCTCCGGGTACTCCGGTTTTCCCTGTCAAAATTTCATTCCAGCAACACTCTCCACTATCATTTCATCTGTCATTCATTTAATCATTGCCCCAGAGGAGTGCGACAGGCTTCGGCAGCCGGCGCAGTTCATATCCTCGCCGCTAGATGGGGGCTTCATTCATTCCATTCCTGACCCGGTCGGAGACTGGAAGCAGGCTGTGGATTTTCATTCAATGTGAGAGTTGGCAAAGGTTTTATGACACAAGTTTCTCTAAGTCGACTTTAAGCCCTATGAGAACAAATATGAGACTTCATTTTATGAATCACTTTCGATGTGGTTTCTATCTTTTGATTAAATAGCCTTCAAAGCTGAGAAAGCAATTCCTTACACTCATTTACTGCCAAACAATGATATTATAATAAGTCATAATTTGTAAACTTCAGGTCGTTCAACTCAAGATACAATTTTTCATAAATTCTCGACAACATCACCGTTTTTGGCCTGGAAGAGGAATTCAGTCTGCTAATTTGAATGAACCAATGGAAGCTACAAAGCATAACTATGAAATGGTATATTGGATTTCACGGACAGTGAATTAAAACTCAGCAATTTTTCTAGGTTTGTGCCATGTCTTGTGTGGAGTTTCGCCAAGGACAGCGTTGCCCAAACTGTGGTACGCGGTGATGTTACGAAAGATGTAAAAATATTAGATACGTTACGACAAATATAACATATAAAATTTAAAAATATAAAAACATTGATACGTTGCCAGAGGACTTTAAGGCCAAAGATAAGGAGCAGTTTTATGAATTGAATTGTGATTCAGAACTAAGGCAAACTTTTTCAAAAATGGCTCTTGTGAAATTTTGGGTTGAGAAGCGTGCAGACTATGCAGACATAGCTGACAAAGCAGTTAGATTTTTACTGCCTTTCACTACTTCGTACTTGTGTGAGACTGCATTTTCTTCACTTGTTTATCTTATGAATCAATAGCGGAATAGCCTCCTTACAGTTGAGAACGATCTTCGTTTGAGACTCATTAATCTTAAACCAGACATTCGTAAATTGGCTTCGAATCTTCAACCTCACCCTTCACATTGAAGTTGTTAGTGAACTTTGGGTTTTATGTTTAACTAGCTGAAGTACCCGTGCTTCGCTACGCGTCATAAATAAATTAAAATGTGAAAGTGACAGTTAAAACAGGGGATAGGCGAGGTGCTGCGCAGAGGGAGATTAAGGATGGAACATTTTGTCCAACTACACCGTTCGGCGTTGACCGTGTTTTATAGCACAAATTTAGGTTTTACTCGCTAACCGTTGGAGATACCTTTCGGATAGAAAATGTAATTTTAAACCTCGTATATGCCATCAAAAGTTTGCTATTTCTTAGCGTTCACTTTTTATTTGAAATGGAAATATGAAAGTTTGAAACCAAAGGGTGTAGTGACGTCACTAAAATGGTCGCCATAGTGCAAAGTATTGAAATCAAAAGTAGCCTATATGTTAACCAGTTAAATCAGCTACTTTAATGTAAAATTCATTTAAGTCGGACCAGTGGTTCTTGCGTGATTGAGTAATACACAGACACACACCATCTCATTTTTAGCCTCGCTTCGCTCGCGTCATAGTCGTGTCATATTGTTATTCAATGACATGCAGGATTAATTCCGTTAACACCCCTTTAGAACCTGAATATCCAAAAATCCCTCCTTAGTAGACATTTTCGACACACAACAAACATATCCCCTTCTTCTAACTTCAATAGTTTTGATTGGTCGATGAGAGTGAACATCCAAAAATCCTTCCTTAGTGGACGTTTTTATTCCAGAATTTCACCCCTCCCCATATGCCCCTTAAATTGGATTTATGAAAAAAAACGGTCGAACATCTACTTATTTTAATTATTTATTCATTTATTAATTTTTAAGGTGATTGGAACTCGGAGAAAATCAAACTCCTCGTCTATGTCGTTTAAGAGATACACGCTCCGTTCGGAATCTTTCAACCCCCACTTTTCATCCTTTTCACCTCATAATATACACCACATCGAAAAACCATTAGACATGTGTCAGCTTATTTTAAATGATTAGTATATATGCCAAGTACCACATCCCCAAATGAAACCACTCATGAGATATTGTTATTCAATGAAATGCACGTTTACCCCCCTTAACACCTCATTAGAACCTGAATATCCAAAACTCTTTCCTTAGTGGACGTTTTCGACATACCACGAACTTATCCCCAAAATTTCATGTTTCTAACTTCAATAATTTTTGCTGGGCGATGATGAGTGAGTGAATCAGTCAGGACATTTTCTTTCATTAATATTTGAGAATTTCACCCCTCCCCAAGAACCCCTTAAATTGGATTTATGAAAAAGAAAACGGTCGAACACCTATTTACTTATTTAAAGCTGTTTTCCCCCTGAGTTTGATAAGTGAGTAAGTAAGTCAATCAGTTAGGACACCTTTTTTCCTGTCCCCCCCCCCCCGAATTTCACTCCTCCCCATGGGCCCCTTAAATTGGATTTATGAAGAAATGGTCGAACACCTATTTACTTATTTTTAAGCTGCTTTTTCCGCTGAATTTCAAACTTATCCCCTATGTTGAATAAGAGATACAGTACACGCTCCGTTAAGAATCCTTCAACCCCCAATTTTCTCCCCTTTCACCTCATAATATACACCATATCGATAAACCCTTAGACATATGTCTGCTTATTTTAAATGATTAGTTTGTATGCCGAATATCACATCCCCATATGAAACAACTCGTGAGATATTGTTATTCAATGAAATGCAAGTTTAACCCCCTAACACCCCTTCAGAACATGAATATCCAAAAATCCATCCTTAGTGGACTTTTTCGACAAACAACGAACATATCCCCAAAATTTCAAGTTTCTAACTGCAATAGGTTTGCTGGGGGATGATGAGTGAATATCCAAAATTCCTTCCTTAGTGGACTTCTTTCCCCAGAATTTCATCCCTCTCCATGAGCCCCTTAAATTGGATTATGAAAAAACGATCGAACACCTATCTACTACTTTTTCAATCTGATTTTTCTCCCTGAGATTCTTACTTTTTGCCTCTGTCTTTTAAGAGATACTTGCTCCGTTAAGAATCCTTCAACACTCACTTTTCACACATACACCTCATAATATACACCACATCGAAAAACCCTCAGACATGTGTCTTCTTATTCTTAATGATGAGTTTATATGCCTAGTATCCCATCCCAAAGGAAATCATTCGGGAGATATTGTTATTCAATTAAATGCAAGTCTACCCCCTTAACACCCCTTTAGAACCTGAATATCCAAAATTCCTTCCTTAGTGGACGTTTTCAACATACAACGAACATAGCCCCTTAATGTCATGTTTCTAACTTCAATAATTTTGGCTGGGGGATGATGAGTGAGTAAGTCAGGACATTTTCTTTCAATTATTTTTCAGAATTTCACCCCTCTCATGAACCCCTTAAATTGGATTTATGAAAAAAAAACGGTCGAACACCTATTTACTTATTTTTGAGCTGTTCTTCCCCCCTGAGTTTGATGAGCGAGTGAGTTAGGACACTTTCTTTCCTGTTTTCCCCCCAGAATTTCACCTCTCTCCAAGGGCCCCTTAAATTGGATTTATGAAAAAACGGTCGAACACCTATTTACTTATATTTTAAGCTGTTTTTTCCCGCCGAATTTCAAACTTCTCGCCTATGTCGTTTAAGAGATACTCGCTCCGTTAAGAATCCCTCAACCCCCAATTTTCACCCCTTTCACCTCGTAATATACACCTCATCGATAAACCCTTAGACATATGTCTGATTCTTTTAATGATTAGCTTATATACCGAATATCACATCCCCAAAGAAACAACTCATGAGATATCGTTATTCAATGAAATGCACGTTTACCCCCTTAACACCTCTTTAAAACCCGAATAACAAAAATCATTCATTAGTTGACGTTTTCGATATACAGCGAACTTTTTCCCAAAATTTCATGTTTCTAACTTTAATAGTTTTCGCTGGGCGTGACGAGTGAGTGAGTCAGACAGGACATTTTCTTTCAATTATTTTTACCAGAATATCTCCCCTCCCCATGGGCCACTTTAATTGGATTGATGAAAAAACGCTTGAACACCTATTAACTTATTTTTAAGCTGTCTTTTTCCCCTGAGTTTGATGATTGAGTGAGTTAGTCAGTCAGTTAGGACACTTTCTCTCCTTTTTCCCCCCAGAATTTCACCCCACCCCATTGGCTCCTTAAATTAATTTATGAAAAAACGGTGGAACACCGACTTACTTATTTTTAAGCTGATTTTTTTTTCGCCGAGATTCAAATTCCTCCCCTATGTCGTTTAGGAGATAGGCCTACACGCTTCGTTAGGAATCCTTCAACCCCCAATTTTCACCCCTTTCACCTCATAATAATACACCACATCGAAAAACCCTTAGACACATGTCTGCTTATTTTTAATGATTAGTTTATATGCCGAGTATCACATCCACAAATGAAACCACTCGTGAGATATTGTTATTCAATAAAATGCAGGTTTAACCCCCTTAAGACCCCTTTAGAGCCTGAATATTCAAAAATCCTCCCTTAGTGTATGGTTTTGACATACAACGAACATATCCCGAAAATGACATGTTTCCAACTTCAATATTTTTGGCTGGGCGATGATGAGTGGGTGAGTGAGTCAGGACATTTTCTTTCAATTTTTTTCTTCAGAATTTCACCCCTCCCGATGAACCCCTTAATTTGGTTTATCAAAAAAACTGTCGAACACATATAAGTTATACTTATTTTTAAGCAGTTTTTCCCCCTGAGTTTGAAGAGCGAGTGAGTCAATCGGTTAGGACACTTTCTTTCCTGTTTTTTTACACAGAATTTCACCCCTCGCCATAGGCCCCTTAAATTGGATTTATGAAAAAAAAAACGGTCAAACACCTATTTACTTACTTTTTATGCTGATTTTTTCCCGCTGAGTTTCAAACTCCTCGCCTATGTCGTTTATGAGATACAGGCTCCGTTAGGAATCTTTCAACCCCCACTTTTCACCCCTTTCACCTCATAATATACACCACATCGAAAAACCCTCAGACACATGTCTTCTTATTTTTAATGATGAGTTTATATGCCGAGTATCACATCCCCCAGTGAAACCAATCGGGAGATATTGCTATTCGATGAAATGCACGTCTACCCCCTTAACACCCCTTTAGAACCTGAATATCCAAAATTCCTTTCTTAGTGGGCGTTTGCGGCATTTGAGTAAGCTGCATACCAAATTTCATTCCAATCCGTTGGGTGGGTTCTGAGATTTCGTGATGAATGTGTGAGTGAGTGAGTGAGTGAGTGAGTGAGTGGTATTTGACAAATATCTAGTAGATAGTGTCAAGTCTTTGTTATGCTATACTCGGTTGACAGTGCTGTGTGAGCAGTTGAGTAACTAACGGGATTTCAAGTAAAGATCCTCATTTTCTATACCGGTAGTGCAGAGCGCAATTGGCATCCAGTCGGCCGTGTCTCGACTTGAGCTATGTTGCCATGGAAACTATCTGCCTTGCCATTCCTTCATGAGTATATTTTATGATTTGATTAGCCTGTTTTTGAGTGAAAAAGGACCGAAATCAGAAGTATGAGAAAGACTATCGAAAATTCATGTAGCCAGCGGTTCCTTCTGGGTCCTAAACTATATGTATGCAAAATATGGTTGAGATTGGTGGAACGGTGTAGATTTGTATACGGAACCAACATATATACATACATACATACATACATACATACATACATACATACATACATACATACATACATACATACATACATACATACATACATACAGACTTTCACTTTTATATATTAGATTATTAAGAGTTTTTTATTAATTATATTTGTACAGTGTCATTTCTGAATGTTTGAATGGAATATTTATAGCAATAAAGCCTCCGTGGCTTAGGCGGCAGCACGCCGGCCTCTCACCGCTGGATCCGTGGTTCAAATCCCGGTCACTCCATGTGAGATCTGTGCTGGACAAAACGGAGGCAGACAGGTTTTTCTCCGGGTACTCCGGTTTTCCCTGTTAAAATTTCATTCCAGCAACACTCTCCACTATCATTTCATTTCATCTGTCATTCATTTAATCATTGCCCCAGAGGAGTGCGTCAGGCCTCGGCAGCCGGCACAGTTAATATCCTCGCCGCTAGATGGGGGCTTCATTCATTCCATTCCTGACCCGGTCGGAGACTGGAAGCAGGCTGTGGATTTTCATTTTCATTTATAGCAATAAATAATAAAACAACTGGACACTACTTTTATTATTGAACTTCAACTCTAACAGTCTAACTCTAAGAAGCATAATTTAACAATCCATATTTTGGTCTGCTACTTAGTGGTGGAGGGTTATAGTTACTATATCTCCCAACATTAGGTGGTACGCTGGAGATTCTCATCTCTTAAAGTGGTACACAAACAAAAAAGTTTGGGAAACACTGGCCTAGGACACCAAGCTGGCTCATGAGCGGGCCCCCACAGGTGTAGCGAACTGCACGCTACCTCCTATTCAATGAAGCGCACCTGCGCCTCTTAACTGCGTGAACTAAAAGCTCAAGCAGCCATAGTCTCCCTATGAATGCTTCCAAAAAGATGGTATATTGGCATTCACGGCCAGTGAATTAAAACTCAGCAATATTTTTAGGTTTGTGCCGTGTCTTGTGTGAGGTTTTGCCTAGGACACCAAGTTGGCTCATCGGCGGGCTGTTGGTGTCCCCACCCAGACCCCCGCTGGAGTAGCGAACTGCACGCTACCTCCCATTCAATGAAGCGCACCTGCGCCTCTTAACTGCGTGATCTAAAAGCTCAAGCAGCCATAACATCCCTATGAAAGCTTCCAAAAAGATGTTATGTCCAGGCGTGGGCACCGAGAGCCCGCTGATGAGCCAGCTTGGTGTACCTGGGTGAAACCCCTCACAAGACACGGCATAATCCTAGAAAAATTGCTGAGTTTTAAACTATTCACACTAACTCAATTAACCACTTTATGTTCTGAAACCGTACTGAATTCTGAGAAGAAGACTGACGACTGAAAATTCTGGAAAGAGACGGAGAATTCCCAACTCCACCGGTCTAATAGTCGCCAAACTAGCGGAGAAGGGTTTGTTTACCATATTATGACATCTTTTTTATTCTTGATATGTAGGTTGCTTTCTTTGTATCTGTATTGGTATTACGCCATGATCTTTACAGATTCTGCCTCGTTGCGTAGTGACTAGCATTGTTGGCTGTCACCCCAGACATCGAGATTCAATGATGGTCTTAGGGCTGGACGGAATACACTCAGCCTCGTGAGGCAAAACTGAGACGAGGTGGATTCGATTCCCACTTCATCCATCCAGGAAATGGTTCTCCATGATTTCCCACTTCTATTCTAAGCAAATGTTGGGATGATTCTTAACTTAAGGCTACGGTCGCCTCCTTCCCAATCCTCACCTAAATAACAAACACCAACACTAATAATGCCCTCATAATAACGCAGGTTATCAGACAAATTTGCACACAATCACACACCCAAGTACACGGCGCCCAAGCCCCTCAAATGAATCAACAGCAACACGAAATGGTAACCTCTGTTTACTAATTTTTAATATTATGGTGTTTGAAGCCATTTTTCAGTCTTTCCTTAGTAAACAAAAGTTTGGTGCTTTTCAGTCGGTCAACACGACTGTACCCAAATGAGATTGGTTATTCCCTAATCCTGAAAGAAAATGAAATGAAAATCCACAGCCTGCTTCCAGTCTCCGACCGGGTCAGGAATGGAATGAATGGAGCCCCCATCTAGCGGCGAGGATATGGACTGTGCCGGCTGCCGAGGCCTGACGCACTCCTCTGGGGCAATGATTAAATGAATGACAGATGAAATGAAATGATAGTGGAGAGTGTTGCTGGAATGAAATTTGACAGGGAAAACCGGAGTACCCGGAGAAAAACCTGTCTGCCTCCGTTTTGTCCAGCACAGATCTCACTTGGAGTGACCGGGATTTGAACCACGGACCCAGCGGTGAGAGGCCGGCGTGCTGCCGCCTAAGCCACGGAGGCTTACCCTGAAAGAAAATGCATGAGATAAATAAATACACTTGGATGACCAGTTTCGATCGTCAAGCGATCATCATCAGATCCAATACACTTAGGCTATAAAATCTATGTCTGAAAATACGGGTAAAAATATTTACAGTATATACACTTATTTAGTTGCATTGTTAGTTGAGATAATGCAACTCGTCAATATTTGTTAGTTGTAGTCTATGTGATGTTTTGTTAAGATACTGGAAGTGGTGATTGACCTTCAAACTTGCTTGTTTAGAGTGAATATGTGGTTGTTGTAAATTGTCCATTCAGATTGTATTGTACAGGCTACTTATCTGGTTGAGTCTTGCGCGGTCCTGGTGAGAGCAGTTAAGGACACCACGTACTCTTGCATTATGAAAAAATCGATTTTTTGATTTTGGCGCCATAAAATTCATCATTCTTTTCTGAATCAAAATATATATAGTTTGTTGGGTTTTTGATGCCTACAACTACCTTAATTTCGTTTTTTTTTTAAATTAGCGTCCAATGATCTGAATAATACTCTTTTAACTTTGCCAGCTGTTTTCCGTTAATACTCATTTTTCATGTTTAGGTACCAATAACTAGGAAACCATTTAAGATAGAGGGCTAATTTTTTACATTAACTTTCCTAATGGAGTACTTGAATGTTAACCTATTTTCACTTCCAAAACATAGTAGGCATGGATTGGAAGAGAAAAATTGATACATATTTTTGAATAAATTTAAAAGGAAAGATTTCGGATTTTCTTCTTGCATTCTGTCCCAATAATAATCAAACAAAGTGGTTACTCATCTGCCATTTACCATTCCAAGTATGTGAACGAAATTTGAGAATATTTGATTGAAAAACAACTGAGAAATGTGTACCTGAAGCAACTTATACAACATTTTTTTGAAAATGTATCTGTCCAAATTTGTATTCATTTCACACATCCTATAAAAGCAAAGTAGCACTACATGGTCAAAAATAGCTCAGAATATACCGCTTCTTATATGTGACAAGAATCATAGCTGTACCTTTAGCATAAACCCAGAAAATACTTAGTAAAGTGATGCCACAAAAATTGACTTTTTCATCTGTAAGAATACGTGGCCAACGGCCTAGCCGTGTTGAAACACCGGATCCCATGAGAACTCCACAGTTAAGCAACATTGGGCGCAGTCAGAACTTGGATGGTATGCCGGTTCTAGGCACTGCGCGCTGTTGGCCAACATAAGGAGGAGCGGAAAGGCCCTGGCCACCCTACCGCAAGTAAACTCCGGCTGGGGGTAGCCTCTTCGGAGGCTCGGACCTGCCTTCGGGCAGAATACTAATTAATTTAATTATTAAGAATACGTGGTGACCTTAACTTGGCCACTGTATGCAGTCATGACGATCGAAACTGGTCATCCATGTGCATTTATTAATCTCATGTAATTTTTTTCAGTATTAGGAAATAACCCATCTCATTTGGGTACAATCGTGTTGACCGACTGAAAAGCACCAAACTTTTTTATGTAATTTTTATTAAACATTAACATATTGTTATTATTATCAATGTTCTGCGAGGAGTTTACAATTTGATCTAAAATTATGTTTTTATTGTATTAAAATTTCAAATTGTTAGTGAAACCAACATGGAGTATCATACGTTCAAATTCCGTCTGATATTCAAATATTTTTACTGCTATGAATGTGGACAACAGCGATAGAGATATCGTATGTGTGTAAATAACTAAAGCGTTCTCACGTCCGATAACTGAAGTGTAACCGGGATGTGAACCTGCATAGTGCGGTCATCGCTCCGGCCAAGCCTTGACCGAGTGACAGATAAACGTCGACTGATAACGACCGGCCTACACGCTACATCTCGTGTCAGGAAACAACTCCACCAACAAGGAGCTGCTGCTCTGCTACAGTAGCTGGTGTGAAGACATTCCTCCATTCCACCACGCTACGTCACGTGTCTGGCCCTCCCCCAATCCACTAACAAAGAGACAAGTAGGGCTTAGCCTACATTCAACGACGTAACATCACATGCATTGCAGCCCATATCCACCATCACTGATATCATTTCAATAATTGGTATGAGGGTGAGTACGTCTTCTATTCCACCACGCTACGTCATATTGTTCAAGGATATCACGAAAATAATATTGTTGTGAGGACAAATGAGTCTTCCATTCCACAATGCTACTTCACGTGTCTAGCACCCCATCCACCAACGATGATATCATGACAATATTGTTGTGAGACCGGGTGAGTTAGCCGTGGTCGTTACGGCATGGCTGCTGGCTGTCGCTCACATCCGGGAGGCGAGGAGGTTCGAATCCCCCCGCCAGCAACCTTGAAGATGGTCTTCTGTGGTTTCCCATCTTCCTTCCAGGCAAATGCCGGTGTTGGTCCCTAACTAAAGGGCACTGCCGCTACCTTCCAACTCCTCGTCCTTACATTTAAACTTTCCTCCCGAGACAACACTCCACACGTGACGGTAATTGTAGCTCATCCATTGGGTGTCTGCCTAGAAGCAGCTACAAACTGGCGAGCCGAACATGTCCTCGGACACTCCCGGCACTAAAAGTCATACACTTAATATATATATGTTGTGAGGACGAATAAGTCTTCCATTCCACTAATTTACGTCACGTGTCCAGCACCCCAAATCCGTCAACAAGGATATCACGGCAATAATTGTTGTGAGGACGAATAAGTCTTCCATTTCCACCAAGTTACGTCACGTGTCCAGCGCACCAAATCCATCAACAAGGATATCATGACAATATTGTTGTGAGGACGAATAAGTCTTCCATTCCACCAGGTTACGTCACGTGTCCATCACCACAAATCCATCAACATAGTTATCACGACAATAATTGTTGTGAGGACGAATAAGTCTTCCATTCCACCAAGTTACTTCACGTGTCCAGCACACCAAATCCATCAACAAGGATATCACGGCAATAATTGTTGTGAGGACGAATAAGTCTTCCATTTCCACCAAGTTACGTCACGTGTCCAGCGCACCAAATCCATCAACAAGGATATCATGACAATATTGTTGTGAGGACGAATAAGTCTTCCATTCCACCAGGTTACGTCACGTGTCCATCACCACAAATCCATCAACATAGTTATCACGACAATAATTGTTGTGAGGACGAATAAGTCTTCCATTCCACCAAGTTACGTCACGTGTCCAGCACACCAAATCCATCAACAAGGATATCATGACAATATTGTTGTGTGGACGAATAAGTCTTCCATTCCGCCAGGTTACGTCACGTGTCCAGCACCACAAATCCATCAACAGAGTTATCACGCCAATAATTGTTGTGAGGTCGAATGAGTCTTCCATTCCATCATGCTACTTCACGTGTCTAGCACCCCAATCCACCAACGAGGATATCACGCAAGTTATTGTTATGAGGACGAATAGGTCTTCCATTCTACCATGCTACGTCACATGTTTGACAACCCAATATCCACCAACAAAGATATCATGATAATTATGAATGTGAATTGCAAGCATTATTAAATAACGCACGTTTATCCCTCCTCTCAGATTTTATATATATTGTTTTGCAATGAAAACAAAAAATAATGATATACCATCGAGAAGGTAATCGTAAAATAGATAGAAGAAAATTTCCTTTAATCCCGGGGGTTGATTTCAATATTCATTGTGAAGATGATGATGTTGATGATACCTTATTCCATCTTCAAACAAGCGGTCTTGAATCAGAGCTCACACATGCTGTGGAGGGCTCTGTTCCTTTCCGATTCTCCGTACTTCCCAGAGTTTCACTGGACCGATATAATGTTTATGTCGTTCAAACTCTATGGCTGAGTGGATTTTATGTTGAACTTTAATGTGGCATACACAGATAATAGTACATTATGCAACGAGCCTATAATGGCTATAATTAAGACACGAGTATTTTTTATAAAACGAGCGTATGCGAGTTTTATAATTTCCATACGAGTGTCTTAATTACCATTATAGGCGAGTTGCATACGACTGTTTATGTTCGACGATAATTACAACTTTATTATATGTTTTAACATAAATATTCATAAATATCTGTTGAGATTGTCACTAGAATTTTGTGATCGGGTGCTGCGCAGGGTAGGATATCTCTGATGTCCAAGCTCACTGACCAACCGACGCATGCGCTCTGTGAGCTTCAATGCCGTATGTGCAGATTGAGCATCAGTATTCAGTAAAAATGTCACCGAAATCGTTTGAAAACAACCCGCTGTGTTGAAATTGGATTTAAGGATATTAAGGTACAGTGTCTCATATTCACCAGTTTATTTACGAGAACATTATGGACGGTGCACTTTCGGTAATTTATATAGACATGTTAGATTTTGAGCGCACGCGTTAAGGTATCGTTACCTAATTGGTTAATTGGTCAATGAACGAGCTCTGATTGGCTGGAGAAACTGTATCATAATGAAAAAGAGTGTTATAATGACCATCATTATGATACAGTTTCTTGACACATAATAGTGGGGGTCGAACATAAATCTTTTTTTCTTTTTAGGTTCTTCTGATGGGATATACCTTCCTCTCTTTCTGTGCCGAGTTTTATAGTTCCAGTAGTTATTGAGATATTTTGGTTTTGTGATGAGGTGGTTGGTTGGTTCCTAAGTTTAGGGGCTGCGACAACGCGGTCATGTAGCCCCGTGTACTTTGGGTGTGTGTAGAATCTGTCTGATAACCGGTGTTAATTGTGATGACTGTATTAGTGTGTGTTATCTGTTTTCTTTAATTTAAGTACTGAAACTTAGCATTTTTCAAATAGTTCCTACTTTTGCCGCCAAGCGCCACCGTCAACGACTACTAGGCCATGTTCAGAATTTGCTACTAGACGCCACCGCAGTCGGCTCTTGGCAACGAACGTAGAAACCTAACATCGTTGTTTACATTCTTAACCTATCCAATTTAGCTTCACACAGGTGCAATTAGTGGAAGGTTCTTTAGCATGCCATAAATCTATGACATGGGACCGCCGGCTTTACTTTCCCTCCGAAGGAAGGCATATTGAGGGATTTTTAACGCAGTTAAAAAATCTGACGGCTTCGGCCGGGTTTGAACCCGCTAACTTGGGCATAGAAACTCAGCATGCTACCGACTACGTCACCGAAGCCGCCTGTGATGAGGTGTATGAAGTGAATATAGCCTATAAGATGACACAATCAGAAAAATATGCTAATATTAGCCTACTTTCGATTTTTGCAAAACATGACTTATGAGATCACTACAGGGCCAAAAATTGTGTGTCTGTCTGTGTGTGTGTATATGTATGTGTGTGTGTGAGTCTGTGTGTGTGTGAGTGTGTGTACTCTGAATGTCTGTCCCCCCCCCCGATCAATTCGAACACGGTAAAACCGAATTGAACGAAATTTGGTACAGAGGTAGAACAAGCAAAGGGCACCTCAGTGTCATGTTTTATATCGCCGCCATCTTTACCAAAACTGAATGGCGGCCACTCAAACGTTCAAAACGTAAAATCAAATAGCGACTAACCAAATTATCCGATCTCTACCAAATTTGGTAATAACAAACCTTCATATAGGACGCGTCTTGTGACCAAACTACAAGGTCATCCGCCGTACCATTTCAGGATGGCGGCCGTGCGAATTATGCAAACTTTATAATCCATACCATGGGACCAACCAGTTCCGATTATCGAGCTGGGAATCGATTTAACTGTTCTAAAGGAAGAGGCACGTTCGAAATTAAAAGTTTATTTTGTAATACTATAGTGCAGAAGTGATTTTAAAAAGCTGATGCGTCTCGGTAAGAAGACAAGATGGCAGCGGATATCTTGTGCCTGACTTATATTTCACTATTTGAGTATTGCATGCAATATAGCGTACTGATACAAAATAAATAAACTTTGTATGAAATGCTTTATAAACAAATAATATACTCCACTGATGAAATCGCTTAGTCTAAATCATTATTTGCTAACAAGTTATATATAAGTCATTTTATATACAACGATGATCGTTGGCACAATTGGCTCCGTGGTAAAGCGTTGGCCTTTCGCTCGTATGCCTATGGTTCAAACCCATCAGAGTTTTTTTTTTGCTTGAAATTTTATATATTTATTGTTTTGTAATGATTCAGACGTTTTAAAATTAAGCGTTACATTTTGCATATTACGGTGGAAAATATATATTTAATTAAAACATAATTCACCTGCAGATTTGCTCGAGACATCGAGCAGCCAAAAGGTAACTGCACGCCGGCCTACTTATTAACTTCAAGATTTTATTGAAAAGTTTCTTCTTATGGCCACTAGAATGCTCTCGGCCAGTTAGGGTTATATTGTTCGATACTTCTGCACTAGATGTCATGACTGGTCTACGTGGGACTCAATTGGTTAGTACTGTATACCATTGGCATTCTATGCGCATCGAAATTGAAGAATGGCAAGATGACACTACGATAAATTTTTACTTTTTATTTTAAAGGGTTTGTAACAGCCTATTGTGCGTTATTTGAAAATGTTATTTGAAGTAAAGAACAAAACGATTTCACATAGTAACTGAATTCTAGCCGTTGGTGCTAGTTCAGGTTATAAATTAATACTTTTATTTCAGGCAAATAGCAATCGAAAATATCCACATAGTTTGTATACACACGTCTCTGTAGGGTCATGGAAAAATTTGTTAATTCAATTAGGGTTGTGAAAGCCATGCACAACCAGACGTGTAAAGACATGCCTCAACTCAAAGTTGGATGTTGCCCACGGCAGGTCGATTATGTAATAATAACAATAATAATAATAATAATGTTATTTGTTTTACGTCCCTTTTAACTACTGCTGCTTTTAGATACGCCGGGGTGCCGGAATTTTGGCCCGAAGGGGATCTTTAACATGCCAGTAAATTTACTGACACGGCTCCCTCGCTTTTGTGCACCCTCAAATGCCAGCTGACTGCGCCAGGATACGAACCTGCAACCTAGGGCCCAGCAAGCGAGAACGTTACCGCTGAGCCACGCAGCCAGTCCAGTCGATTATGTCTCCAGATCCATAACATTCTTGAGATACTTCTTATCAATCTTTCTTCAATGATGGTAGTAGTTTTTTTCTAGGTTGTGGCGTTTGGTAGAGGTAAATAGTTTCTAAGGTCTTCAACCAAGAAATGATTCTATTATACTCTTTGATAATAACAACAAGTTATAACTATACTCATACATTTAGCGGAAAATAGGCTATATGTTCTTTACTGAACATCTTGTTTTTAAGTTGTTTTCCTGAAAATCTCTTTGCAAAAAATATATATATATATATATATTTCATAACTATAATTTGTGGTTTTAACATTTCAAAACCCAAGATTTCACATATTTAATCAACATTTGTAGCATTAATAATTTTAGATTTAGCATTTCCTAGCAAATTTGTTACAAATCAGGGTTTCATGCAATTATATTGTTCAATAATATAAAATTATTCGTCATATTTTTAGAAATTATCATTGAAAAACTAATAAAACTATCCAAATTTACACCGATATTGTATGCATAAACAAGCACATTAGTAAGTATTATTCATTTTGGTCACTAACGGTGAAAGAAATCTCTTACTATAAACCATCCCAAATACAGTTCAGCTAATTCTAGGTAAAGAAGTATCACTGTTCTTGCAAAGGTTTAATCACTACTTCAAATCTGATTATTTTGTAGAAAATCAACATTTTTGCATTTATTGCGTAAATAGCAAGTATATTGCATTGTGAGCAAATTTTACATTTATCACAAATGGTTTGGACTACAATCTATATTTATAACATAATTAATTAAATGTAGATTATATATTCATGAGGATGGACCTCGATAGTCACACTTAATAAAAGAAACTGAAGGGGTTCCAGCGAAAAATAAAGCATCGAAACATTTTCTAACAAAAAATGTAAAATCTAAATTTTTGTTCTACCTGACACATGCCTGGAGAGATTGCCGTTTACTCTCTAAAACTAATCACCACACACTATGAAGGGTATAAGGATAGAAGAAGATTTTGTATGTTACTTTCAAGTCAATGTGTTCCTTCCATTGCAGACAAAATAGACCTACAAACTCAATAATCATCTTCATCCCATCACTGAATTTAACAAATAATTTATATGAACATCGTCGTTATAAATCTTCAGTACCTTTGACCTGTACCAGCACATTAATACTCCCAGCGCTTTAACCTTAAAAATTTGACTAACATCTTGTTTCTAAGAACGTTATAGCCTGCAGCACTTTACTAAGTTACTACAATGTGTTTTATTTATTTTTAATTTTTCCTTATTTCCAGTTGGTGCTCTTTGGTGTGTATTTTTCTCTAGCTATATATGGTCTGTATGCACTCTTCGTCACGCTCTGTATCACTAAATAAGTAAAACTCAGCCCTTTAATTCTTTCTTTAAATTACACTCCAAATGGTTATGTGTTTTTCATTTCTTTGCATAATTGTAATTTATGCTCTGTTTATTTACTCCTTGTATTAATTTTGTTGAACTGCTGTATACACACAATCATAATGAAAGTTTAGAAAACTTAAATCCTGAACATAATTAGGATATAGAGAAATTGTAGAGTGCTATTTGACTATAAAAAGAACTTCTGAGCTCTGGAAGTGGCCTTAAATAAATAAATATACAAAACAATCAGTAAATAGTTAAATAAATAAAATATACTAGCCAACCCGTGCGCGAAATCTCGTATGTTCATAAACCACACTTTCCCCTATAGGTTTATACTGAGAGACTTAAGGAGAAAGGTTGCTGTAACACTCACCGGTTACGGTACTCGATATTTATGAAATTATACGATTTGAGTGGACTACTCATTCCTTCGATTTACTGTCTCTGAAATCCATGCAAAATGATAAAGGAGAGACCTCAGAATATTAAAATGACATGAAACAGGCGTCACAGTGGCCAAAATGTGAAGTAGACAGCAATTATGGAGCGTATTTTCCTACAGCAACAGTATCTGCAAATCGCACACTGGGTACATTTTTATAGTCATTTTTTAAAGAAATTATAGATATTTATGAAATTCGAGTGCAATTCATCACTGCTAATGTCTATTCTCTTTCATTTGAATGCTAATTTGACACGATATGTCGCTTGTGAGCGCTGCAGGAGGGATCTATACTACTGAAATAATATATATGATTTGGAGAAATACAGTATATTGAACCCTTGCAAAGAAGCATATGAGACTCAGTTTCGGGGGGTGTAACGGTTCATATCGTAAGTTGTTGTCAAGGCGCTTCATTAACTTGCAGGGTAACATATAACAAAATAACATGCAGGAAAGAGTGAAGCCAGGGTTAAAACAAATGAATTTAATAACAAATCACCATATTTACACTTAACAAATAAACAACAAAAACTCCCATCTTACTCCCACTTAATAAAAATGCCAAAAACTAGGTGAAAATCTCTGGAGAGATTAATTACCTGGACCAAGTGTCCCTAAGATAAAATACAGAAGTGACCATTTATATGCGTATGCCGTTCTACATGCATCACGATGTGTACAACGAATGCATGATTCGTCATCATCCAGAATGATCCTTCGGACATCGAATCCGCATTTCTAGAGCTAGACCGACATGGGGGAACACAACTACAATACTTAAACTAAACCGACACTTCCTAAATCTAATATAAACAAACACAAAATTTCCGTGTGAAATTGGAATCGAATTGCCGTAGCAACATTTACTGCCTAAAACTTAGGACTTCTCACACAAATCAACACAAGTACATTAACACGTGACCAAATAAAAAAATACACAAATGACCGCTGTCAAAATTTACAAATACTCTACCACTACACCGCACGGGTGTGACACACAAAATTACATGAATCGAGTCATCAACAAAGCAATAGGCACACAGCCAACATTTACATTAATAATACCATATTTTACCCATACAACGTACAACAAGCCGTTACACACATGGCGAACTCCCCAATTAATTATGGCTTAAAAATCACCATCACAATGAACAGGTTTGCTACATGAAAGCTTACAAAGGTCAGTCGGACAAATCAGGACTGCCTATCAAAAATAAGTCACAGGCAAAACGGGCGGTTTGTGGAACTCTGCATGTCTGTCAACCCACGTGTCAATATCTTCGACCTCCCAGGACATGGGGTCGAATCTCGAAGAAGTGTGCCCCAAAGCACAATAATACGTGTGTGTGTGTCAGAAAAATATGGACAAGAAACAGCGGTCTCCCTAGAGCACCCTGTCTTTCCATCAAAAATATAACAGCAGCAAAAATATGAGAGCGGTAGGACCTCTACCCCCTCCTCACGTAAAATCAACACACACTTGACACAGTAACACACACAATCACACGTATGGGTTTTGACAGACCCTGAAATAAAAAGACACAAATAATATCCACATGCTGGCGCCACCGTTCTATGCCGTGACTAGTCAAACTGAAAAGGACTCAAGAAAAATCTATCAAAATTAGAACGAAGGTGTTCTACAAATTACTTTTAAGTTGGTGCGCTTGGCAACCCTAATATGAATAATAACCTGTTCAGCAAATATCTTACAGTAATTTCCTCCCATTCCTATTTCAAATATTAACGTTAATAAAGCACCATTTATCGAATGTAACGGGTTCCGCATTTGCAAGGATAAAAATCACGCACGCACGCCGCGCGCATTACATATGACTCAAGGAAAAACAAATATCTAACAAACACTTTGGCCACGCGCCAACGGACATTTAAAACATTGAGGGTCGGTGCAAGAAAAACTCTAAACAACAAGAAAAGAAACATGACTATTTACAAAGTTCCCCGGCCAAATCTAACTACTTAATTGAAATAATCCAATTTTAGTACATCACCGTTCTGCCTGTAGAACTAAGGACATCCTCCTCAACCCATTGCCCCTATGGACAAATTAGCACTCCATAATAGTCGTCTGCGTTGATCTGTTGAAGTTCATCCCAACTCCAAACCACGTGCTGATCATCTTGGTATCGACTCCTTGGCAGAAAAGTTCAATGTTAATTATTTTACCTATCTATAATCGCTTGCAGGCTACTCAGTTCACCCACAATTGTCCTAATGCGATTAATTGCGAAGACTGGCCCTAGATATTTCGCACACACGCACGATAAAACACATAAAATTACACTGCAATATGTACATAAAATATACACCTCGAGACCACGTCACTGGCTCGTTAGCAAGTTTAAGATCTTGGCTGCACTAGCAGTCGCTGTCTTGCTCGGTATTTCCGTCCTGTACTGTGGACCTTTGCTCCTGTGAGCGCTAATTAGGGTGATACAATACTTCCCCCTTAGAGCTGAACTCGTCGTCTTTAAATAAATGTTACAAGTTATCACGCACTGGCGTGAAATATTTAGCTCACAAAATAAAGTTGATTCCAGAATTAAAGAAAATGTATTCGAGCTTTAAAATTCGATAATGCAATCGCTGTGACTTTAGCTCCTCAGAGCTCCCAAATAATATGACTTAACCAAATTCAGAGCGTAAAAATCACGATACAAACTGGAGTGAAGTAAGCCCCTCACGGCTCCGAAACGAATGACTTCTACCAAATTCGAGGGTCAAAAATCACAATACAAACTGTTGTGGACTAAGCCTCTCAAGGCTCCGAAACGAATGACTTAGAGTGGCGTCAGGCCAAACTATTTATTAGAAAACTGACAGGGCGGAGGAGTTGGGTGGAGTCGGATAAAAACTCCCAGAGTTTTTGTCTCACAAAGATGGGACTAGTGTCATTCTTCTTCAAATAAATCAAACGTCTCAAATTACTCGTGCGGAAATTAATCCGTTCGGCGGTTCTCTAGATATCCATTTCCGTGGGCTTTTTACTACTGACGCTGTCCACCGCGTGGTCATGGCTTGGTCTCTTGTGATTGGCTGATTCAATCGTATGTTCGTTACAAGAGCCTCGTGCTCCTTCCTTTATGGTTCCAATTTTGGTACAGTAGTTGCTCAATTTGGCCTTGAACCCGACTAATTCAAGCCGTCCCCCAAGAATAGCTACCAGCTCAGCTCCTGTTGCAATATTACGAAATGCTAGCCTCCTTTATATCCAAGTCGACTTCCTCAAGTACTACCTGGGCCGTAGTAATAATAATAATAAATATGAATACTTATTTATCGAAGATCAATAAGGGTTCAATATAGAAGAATAAATAAATAAATAAATTGATAGATATCTAGATTGGTAGATAAAGAAAGAAAGAATGAAAGAAAGAAAGAAAGAAAGAAAGAAAGAAAGAAAGAGTGAAAATAAAATAGACAAATCAATGAGTAAATAGTTAAATAAAAGGTAATTTGATGAAATGCAGTGTATAGAAGGATTAATAAATGAATAGACAAATGATTAAGTAAATAAATAGATATATAAATGGATGTATATATACAAATACAGTATGTAGATAAATAAACAAAGAAAGAAAGAAAGAAAGAAAGAAAGAAAGAAAGAAAGAAAATAAAATAGACAAAACAATGAGTAAATAGTTAAATAATTAAAATATAATTGAAGAAATACAGTATAAAGAAGGCTTAATAAATACACAAGTAAATAAATAAATAAATAAATAAATGGATAGACATATAGATATATAAATGGATGGATAGATAGGTAAGTTTATCAATAAATAAACCAATCAATGAAGTTGGTGTTAATCCAGAAGATATACCAAACAGAACAGGCTTTCGTAGAAAGGTTGATAATTTCAAAGGGTTTCAGGAAAAACATAGCTCACAAACCTAGGTCATTTGGTCTGAAGACAGAAGGAGAAGACTTAGCGACCGTATGAAGAAATTCTGGGAGCCGAAAAAGAGATAAACAAGTCGGCCGTTTGTGTACTGCGGTCCACAGTAGGACATAATGGATACAAAAATAAATAAGTAAATAAATAAATAAATTAATTAATTAATTAGTAATTAAATAACATCTCTTTGTCCAAGACACGTTTGTTCGGAACAATGGCTAAGTAGCTAAACTGTGGCCGAAGGGCCCTAGATTCAATTTCCGATAGGGCCATGGGACTATAATCCCCGAAAGATAATTTTCCTGGCATACGAACTGAGTGTGTGTGACATCTTCACCATTATTTTATCCTCATCCCGACACGTAGGTTGATACGTTCGTCAACTAAAATACCTGCACCAGGACCCTTCGGAGGCCACACGACATTTCATTTTTGCACACACTTAATTTTAAATGCCATAAATTCCCCCACCCCAATATCTAAGAAGCAGTCCTATATAATTCGCTAATCGGAAATGTAAAATTCTGTCGCCATTGTCTTCAAAAATCCTCAACAGGTAGCGAGCGACATTTCCCCCAATTTCGCAACACTGACTGCCGACCGATAATTTACTCAACTTTCGTGGTTGAGGTGGTGATTTCGTTTCTTCGGTCGGCCAAGAATGCTCCCATTACGAACCTGGACAGTGGTAGCATCGAAATCTCTTTGTTCCATCAGGAGCGTCACGACTGATCGATGAGTCCCTAGGGGTTCTTAATGAGGGTCATGCACGAATTTAACATTTTTCTCCGCACTGCAGGAAACCGTGAAGAAATATTCGTCCAGCTTATGTGAAATGTCACAGGACTGAACGTGCAATCTTCATGGTCCACCATACCGACTAGATCTGTTCCTTTCCAATAGGAAGCAATTACTGAGCGTATTAATATTGAATAACGGTGATTAGATTAATTAAACTCCATTACATTTCAACGTTTAATCAGCTGATTTAATCAAATTTTTTTTCTGATCAGAAAAAAACTAATAACAGTTCCAACTAACATGTTACATGCATGCTTTAAGTTCATCGCCAATTACAGTATAAAACTGTGAGAGCTCGACCTCACATCATGCGTGTACTTTACAAGTGACGTAGTCCGAGGAGGCGCCAATGGAGTCCAACATTTTTGGCTAACGACTAGCAATACAATTACTAGAACCCGCCCCGGCTTCGCCCGGTATCTTTAATGGTTTAGCCAGCGTAAGCTTAAAAGACGTACGGACGGCAGGTCCCAGACGCAATTCAGAAAAGCCGAGGAGAACAGTGAAACTCCAAACACATATACTCTTCACTGAATCTTAACTCGAAACGACTCGACAGTTTGATGCTTGCCGAAGCTGGGGTGATAGGCTCGCTCGCTAGCTCGTAAACACGCTCCGAAGCTAGTAATTTAATTTCCCACTGAATGAAGATTGATGGAAGAGATGAAAACGTAAAACCACTTATATTGGGTGATGTATTAAGGATAGAAATATGTTGTCGCGGACTTTTTTGTAGAACTTTTCATGCTGAAGAATTCTTACACTCCTAGTGTATAGATAATTTAAATGGTTTACCCAGCGTAAGCTTAAAACACGCATCGACGGCAGGTTTTATCATTTTAAATGATCTTGTCGACTTCGTCGTTACGCTGAGGTCTGGCGTTACGTTACGGGGACGGGACGAAATGTACCGAGAATGTACTGAAGTGTGTGACGTCATAGTACGATGTAGCAGCCGAGTACCAAGAAGGCAGTGCGAGAACAATCAAGTAGGCAGTGAAGAAACAAAATAGAATCTTGAAACTCTGTTCTCGCACTGCCTTCTTGGTACTCGGCTGCTAGCATATGAAATGATACAAAGTCCAGTCTTTCAGACTTACTATCAGTGTCTTTTTCTTTAACTCGATTCACTGAAATCGTTGCTGCTCGGCTTCCTTTGGTCATCAATAAATGTTTTTCTACAGAAACCTTCCTCGATATATCCTTTACAGAATGGTGAAAACCGCATCAAAATCTACCCAGTGGTTCTCGAAATTACCCGTAACATCCAAGAATCGGGGACTTTGTTTTATAGGCTACAAGCTGTACCCGGCATGCGTTGCAATGCCAGTCAAAGACAGATAGGAAGATAATGATAATGTTATTGGTTTTACGTTCCTTTTAACAACTGCGGCTTTTAGAGACGCCGGGGTGACGGAATTTGGCCCCGAGGGGGATCTTTAACGTGCCCGTGAATCTAATGATACGGCTCCCTCCCATTTGCGCTCCCTCAAAAGCCAACTGGCTTCACCAGGATTCGATCCTGCAGCCTTGGGTACTGCAGGCGAGAACGTTACCGCTGAGCCACGCAGCCAGCCCAGGAAAGAAAGAAAGAAAGAGAGAGAGAATGAAAAACAAAGTGTTTGAATTGTAATTCCCCCTCCCAGGGGCTCACATCTAGTGGGACGTGGTTTGGCAACCACGGGACCCCAGCTGAGTCCGGAAATGCTTCCACTTGTGCTGGGTTCCTCTCCGTCTTCTTTCCTGTCGAACTCTCTTGGTCAACCCTTGTTCTCTACCGACTCCGACGATATGACGGTATCCGAGGCCTAGGGAGTATCTTCCTTTCCCGTCTTAATTGGCCCTTGTCTCATCTTCCTTTATACCCTCCTTCAGCGAGGGGTCAGCCTTCTTTTTCTTTTCATGTTATCTGCTGCCTTCTTCTCAAGGCCCTCAATAAGGCAGGGTGTATGTAGCCCCACCACTTCTGGTGCACCCTGGATATTGCTACACCCTCAGGGGCTCACGGCTGTTGAATTCAGGAGTTGGCGATCCCGGGGGATTCCTGAGCTGGGTCAGTTGTTCCCCCTTTTTCCACTGACTTTCGGGCGGACCCTCCCATCTTTCCCTTTCCTATCTGCCTTATACGGCGCCCCTTCCATCCTCATTCTTCGTGGATTGAGGCCTTTTTTTTCCTGTCCTTTATTTGCCTTACACTTTATTTGTTTACCATTTCTTCTTCTAGTATGTAAGTCTGTAGTTAGTATTATTTATAGTTTTCATTCTCATCTCATCTTTCACTATCTCTCAAACCATTAGGGGCTGATAACCTAGATGTTAGGCCTCTTAAAACAGCAATTATCATCAACATCATCATAATCATCATTGAAATGTAGTTTCGTTTACTGAAGTGCCTTTGGATAAACAATATTCTTTGTTTTTCTGTCTGGTGCGTATATAAATAAATCCGAAGGCTTTCCGACGCGTGAGCATGCCACATACAGCTGACCATGTGAGAAGCATGGATTTTTCAAATTTAGTCCTCACACTTGTAGGGATTGTCCCTGAGATTTGTTGATGGTCATCGCAAATGCGAGTCGCACCGGAAACTGCAAACGTTTGAATTGGAATGGCATATCTGTCGGAATCATTGGGATGCGTGGCAACAGTACGGTACATCTTCTCCTTTAAATTTTCCATTTAAAATTGTAGCTTCGATGATGTTGTTCATCATCTTTTTCACTGAAAGCCTGGTACCGTTGCAAAGTCGTGGTGGATTGATGTTTCGGAGAAGAATGATAGGCACTCCAATTTTCAATGTCAAAACGTGTGGCGGCATGCCTGGCAAATCAAGTGAATTCAGGAATTCAGTTGGATAATTGATAACTTCATCTTGATTCATTACAGTATTGATGGACATATACGTTTTCGTTTCGCCAGGTATTTCTTTTAGAATGCTGCTATTGATGGCATCGACATCGTTGTTTTTGGCTGCTAATATAGCACGTGCACTGAGCCACTGATGGTGTTTGCAATTCTGGGCGATATTTGGGAAAACGTTTGGAATCAATTCGTCTGGGGTTGCTGTAATTTTACAGAAGTTTGTTGGCAATGTTATACATTGTGTGGATTCATCGATTGCCATTTTCCCATTCCCAATATCCAACAATTGTTTTGCGAAACGTTCAGCGGATGCATCATGTTGTAGTTGTACACGCATATTGGTTTTCAAAGTCAATGTTTGTACATGCTGCCATAAAACTGATGATTTGAGACATGCATTAAGTTCATCAGCGGGTGTTGAACGTGGTATAACTGGTAAAGTTTGTCGAAAATCACCAGACAACAAAATGATTGCACCGCCGAAGAGCTGTTCATTTCCTCTCAAATCTTTTAGTGTACGATGAAGCGCTTCCAATGCTTTTTTGTGTGCCATAGTACATTCGTCCCATATAATGAGTTGACATGATTGGAGTACTTTAGCCATTGCAGAATGTTTGTTGATATTGCATGTTGGTGTCTCGGTGATTTGCGAGTTCAACGGCAATTTCAGTGCTGAATGCGCTGTTCGGCCACCATCCAAAAGAGTTGCTGCAATTCCAGATGACGCGATTGCCAGAGCAATGTTTTTTTGTGATCGTATTGTTGCCAAAATAAGTGAAATGAGGAAAGTTTTGCCTGTGCCTCCGGGCGCATCTAGGAAAAACAATCCGCCGCTTTGGCTAGTAATTGCATGCATAATTCTGTCATATGCCATGCGTTGTTCTGGAGTCAATTTCAGAAGATTCGTTTGAACAAATGTACACAATACGTCGACATCAAAGTTTGTTTCTCCTACAAAAAGGTCGTTTGTAGATCGAATCAGCGCAGTCATTCCCAATTGTACCAGTGCTTTGTTAGCGATTGCCAAACATATGTCCTCAATCAAAACCAATGCTTCATTATACACGTTTGCTGTGAATTGAAGGTCCGGATTTTTATTCGTTGCACGCAAACGAAGTAGGATGTCTTCACTCATGTGGTCTTTGTACTTTTACCAAAGATCTTTTGGATTGGATGGGAGGCACGTTGTCAATAAGATTGCAAATAATGTGCGTATTTGCTGTGGGTGAGCAGTATTTGCTGCATCAGCGAGTGAAGTGTCCCAATGTGCATCGTTTTCAAGAAGATTTAATTCTTGGCAAGCTTCACGATAAGTTGCATACACTTGACCGTTTACTGTTCTTAATTCTTGGAAAGATGTCGGCCCACGTAAATTGATTAACAGCAATCGCAGGTAAAAGCATTCTGTATTGTTTGGATGAACAGTGTACAGGCGGCCTAAAGCATCGGTTGAATATAAATTGGGATGTCCTTCAACTGCTTTACCTTGTTTGCGACGTTGAAACTTCTTCGCTGATGCATTCCATGTGTAGTACGTTGGTACTTCAGAGTAAAGTAGTGTTTTTGCAAACATATCTTCTTCACACAATGAAAAAAAATGCAGTTAACGTTGTTGGCGGCGGTGACAATGCCCTTGCAAGTGCATTTTCTGTTGTGAGGTACATGCGCTGTCCATTTTCAAGGTGCACTGCCAAATGAACAACTGTTGGGTGTCGTTCATGGATTGGAAATGATAAAATGCGCCACACGGCTTCATTGCTACTAATGTAGCGTCCCAGTTGATATTGGTCGATTTCATCGATAGATGCAGTTGCATTTCCCACTCCAAAAACTGCCATATCGCTTCCTTTGTTGACATATTTGCAAATGTATTTGATAGATTTAACCGAATTGCAATACTCGACATTGATGTGTGCTTTATACGTTTTTGAGAGAATCGGTGAATACGGTACAACCCAACGATTATCGATTTCAACGTCATTGTTTCGTACTTTTAAATTGATGGATTTCCCACCATCTTCAGTTGATCGTCGACGATAGAGTGGATATCCGTTACTGCCAGTGATAGTCTCGGCAAGCAAGTCTCTTGGGTATCGTTTCGTGCATTTCCCATCAGACATGCATGGTGAATTGTTGTTGATGAAGCCACATGGACCATGAATCATGGTTTTGGTGACGACTTCAAATAAATCTGGATCACTGTCAACATCTGGTATTTCTGCTGATATGACTTGATCAATTTGACCTGGTGTAACCTTTTCGAATAACCAAATCAAAATGTGAGCATGTGGCAATCCCCTTTTTTGCCATTCAATGGAATACATCCAACAGCGCGTCTTTCCAAAAACATGATGCTTGACAATGAAATCCATGAATGATTTCAATTTTTGTTTGAACACACGCGCGGAAATATCATGGCGATCCGATGATGACTGTCCAATTATCAAAAGTTCTTTTATTTCATTCCACGTAGGATTGCATGTGAATGTTGGGTAGTTTATTGGCTGAGGAATAACCCACCCACCAAGGGAAGATGATTAAGAGAAGGAAGTAGATTTTGGATTGGAGAAAAAGGATAGAAAAATAGGAGGAGAGTCCCACAAGAGTTATGAATTTGACTTTCAATACATTTAGAAACGGTTGCCACCGCAAATCCGTGCTCGGATACCTAAAGTGCGTACGAGCTTGGTCGAAGCTGACGGGAACCGCAGCTAAGACTTGGGCAGTTTGCCAGAGAAAGGCTTTAGTGTATTTCCTTCCAAGCACGAATAAAAGTACTATAGGGAAGGGTGATGGTCTGGCCAGACATATAGTAAAAGCTTTATTGAGTATGAACGAGGGCATAAACCTAGGAAGAGCTAGGAAAGCCAGGATCCTGCCTAACTGTAGTATCAGAGAAATGATGAATCCAAAAACAAATATTTAATTTATTTAACAATTCAGGAGAAATTAATATTTTTGACAATTAAATATTTTCCAATCTTATTAACAATTTGAGGTCGCAGACCTCCGACAACATTCAGAAATTGCTCCAGGCAAATAACAATTTTTAAGGTTTTAAACCTGGTATTAAAATCTTTTTAAGATTTGAAAAAGGACTAAATGAAATAATTAAAGTTTAAACATTTATAAGAGTACAAGGAGTGTACTATAAGAAATTTCTGAAAGAATATTCTAGAGAGAACAACAACTTTCAAGCTAACTATAAGGAAAACATAAAGCATAAAAATAGAAGTTCCTACAACTTCTTATATTTAAACAGGATTACTTTATGAGAATTATACAAAGGAGGGCAGGTCACTTACTGTGAAACCTAAGTAAGTAATCAAAAGGAAGGTTCTAGACTTCCTATGTTTAATTAGGAATCACGAGCCAAATGAGGTAGTTTCCATTTCGTGAGACCTAAAAATAACTCACTCAAGAGTTGAAAGAATTGTTTTTCTGATAATAGAGAAAAAACAATGTAAACTTAAACCGTGTATAAAACACGTAATTATACAGAAATTACTTAATGATAAACAAGAAAAATGGAAGGGCACTTCGCAGAGTGACACCTTATTGAAACAGACCTATATTGAAAAATTTATTGCGGATTGTTAGTAGGAAGTTTAGGAAAGAGAAATAGGGAATTGAGGAAAAATGTTCATGGCCTTATTTAAATATAAACGGACGATCGCGACGCGGTAGAAAGTTGAACAAGCACTGATTTTCACTATAGTTCGTTGAAACTTATGAAAAGTTCACTATGGAAACACGAAAGTTTTTGGCAGAGAAAGTTATTTCAATTTGAACAAAATGACTGGTTGCACTAAATGGACGAAAGTCTATTGCTTGAGAACATGGTGGATTACAGTTAAATGCGCCATAGAACATTCCAGCGGTTCCAGCGGTGGAAGAAAGTTAGCTATTAAGCTTTTAATTCATAAACGAAATTCTTCAATTTTAAATAGCATTCTTACAAGTGAGTGAAAATTTCAAAACGGCAGGACTTGTAGATGAAATACAGAATCTAGAAGGTTCCAGAACGACCTTGGTAGAAAAAATGGAGTTGAGAAAATCCAACGGAGGAACTAACTTGTTGAGTTATAGACAGCGGGTATTAGATAATATCCCACGTAGTGAGAGGATTTCTCATTTGAATAGCCTAAGAAAAGCTCTTTTTTAGTAAGGTTGGCTTATACAACCAAAGGCTCAACATGGCAAATCCCACGAAGAATGATTTTTGCCCCAAAATAAGCAATCGCACACTGTCTATAAAACATCTTTAAAAGCACGTGAAAGTTAAAACCAGGAAGATGAGGTTAAAACTTTAAGATGGTACTTATCTTGATTTCATGTAGAAGATGAAGTTCCCTTTGACGATGACTACTTTGCCAACATGGCGTAGAAGAGAGTTTGCCTCTTGGGTTGAGGAGACTAGCTCGAGAGGAGCTTTGACTGACCGAGTCAACTGCCGATTGCGAAGTGAGACCTGCTCAACGGAGCACAGAAGGCCCAAGGAAGGGAAAAGGAGTGGGGGGTAGGAAACAAAAGGAGAACATATAAACATTGCCAACTTGTCAAAAATAAATGTTCTTCTTGATGAATGGTCTTCAAGGAGTTGATAGTAGGCGATATTAGCGCAGCATGGTGAGTAAAGAGGTAGACGTAGTCCTCTTGCTCAAGGAGAAAATAGCTGGCGATGGTAACAGGATCTGGTGGCCAAATGAATAAGTAAGTCCTCTAACACCAGGAAGAATTGAGGAGCTTCAGAGATTCGCTGCGAGATGACGCTAGGTGGGTCACAGAAGTTATATATCTGAAACAAACTTATGAAGACATAAGAGATTTGCCCATCAAGGAGAAAACAGAAGATCACTGTTGGTGTTTTGACAAAGAGGAAGGAAAAAATGGACATGCAAAGAGCAATAGACTTTATTCTCTCGTACCGTGTATTCAAAGAATACACCATACTGGGGGGACAAACACCAACAGAGAGCAAATAAGCAGTTACACATTTAATGGAAGAGGAGCGATCAAAGACAGGGGTCTTGTAATCGAACCATTAATGGTCAAGACTCTGACCACCCTGACTCTCCTATCTCTTCCAGGGTAACACTCGGTCACTCTTCCAAAAGGCCAGACGAGGTGGGGGTGAAACATCCCTAACTAAGACCAAGTCTCCCACTTGAATGTCGGGACTAGAAAGAAACCACTTCTGCCTCCGTTGCAAGGAAGTTAAATATTCCAAGTTCCATCTCTTCCAAAAAGAATTACGGAGGGCTTCAAGTTTACACCAAACAATAGGTAGATTAAAATCCCTGTAAGAATTGGGAAGGGGAGGAGGGGCAGAGAGAGAAGTGCGTGTAAGGAAAAGACCAGGTGTAAGTGTAAGGAGGTCATCAGGGTCATTGGAAAGCGGAGTTAAAAGGCGAGAATTATCAACACTTTCAATCACAAAATAGCTGGAAGCTGAGAGAAATAAAGCACTAGTAAAGATTACGATACGATGCGAAAGAAGAATTGACAAGTTTAAACAAAGCATATAGAGACAAGTACATCTATTCAGGATAAGAATATACCAAGTAAACAAAGAAACTATGCGAGTAGAAAGCAAGAACGCCATAGGTAACAAACGAGTAGCCATAAACAATGACCTTAAGTCACAATAAGCATCAAAGGGGTCACTCAGAAAAATACTTAAGTCAGCGAGAAACGTGACATAACAAGTACGAATGCAAAAACACATCGAATGTAACGACGAGAAAAAGTAAGTTTGTTCATCAATGAACAATAAGATTTCAAAATATGCAAGCAAAGTGAAATACATGAGCGCGTGAGAATTACGCAACGAAGTTTTGAAACAAGGAACGAAGCAGTTATAGAATACGAGCATGAGTAAGTGAAAGACGCAGGCAAGCGCGGCCTTGACACACATAGTAAAGGGAGATAAGGCATATAAATAGCTGAAAGAGTCCTTAACTGGAACAAGTTTATTTTGGGAAGTAGGTGAACGGCTTCTGTACTTGCAGGAGCGGCTCACTAGACAATGGTTGGCAATCAGCCAAAGTTGAGATAATAGAAACTTGCTTTGAACTGTGTCAAGCGTACAGGAAATAAACAGTGACTTGACCTTCCTCAGGCTTGTATACAAACAAGTCTGACAAACAAGCAGTTCAAAGTACACAAACAACATTTGTTGAATCAGCTGTAACTTAAAGCAGATATTCAGGTTGACCGGCATGCAGTCAATCGTAACTTGGACGTGAAAAGGCAATTTAAAGCTATATGAAATAGAGTAGGAAATCAATTTCGCATAATTGAGAGGATCACGAAATCGGACAATTTTCAACAGAAAGAAGCTTAATTCTTCCGAACAGAGAAGAAAAGCTGGGACATTGAGAAGAAGGTTATGCATAAGAATAGTTATTCTTGATGTTATAGAATTCAGATTTTCAAGCGGTTTCAAAAGCGGCTTCCAATTGTGAGGAAGGAGGGAGGAGCCGACCGTGGCCATCCTTCTAAATAGCGAAAGAAGTGAAACATGGCTTACAGCGAAATGATGGTGACTGATAGCCATGGTTTTACACAAGGGGAAGATAGTTTTCGAGAAAGAGTTTAAGCAATTACCTGCTATAAAAAATGACATGAGAAGGTAAACGAAATAACACAAAGCAAGGCGAACTTGAATGGCCATCTTGTGCGGGAAGAAGGAAAAACCATTTAAACAACTTACAGAGGTAGCGTAGTTGTTCACGATGAGACATCGTTTCGGCAAGTGTTTTTCAAAATTATTGAGATCTGAAACATGAGCGTTCTCTTTTTCAGAAATGAGATTTATGTCAGCTGTGACGAAATGACATTGCGCTTTGGTTTGAAGACTGGGTTGTTGGATTTCACCAGTAATAACCCAACCAAAATCGGTGTCTCTGGCGACCACGGTTGAAGATAACTTACGTGTTTGTTTGCGAAGGCAATTCCAGAAAACATTGGCACTGAAAAGTACATCAATGGGACCTTGAGCATTAAACTGAGAATCAGCTAACCTTAAGTGCGAGGGAATGTTTAAACCGGAAGTATTAATAGAGTGACTTGGAGTGTCCTTGCCAATACTGGTAAGAATGAGACAGTTTAAATTAAGATTGGTGTTTCTTTGGCAAACGTCTCTGATTTTCAATTTTGAAGACTGCAAAACTTGAGTTTTTAAATTGTCAATGCCGGTCACATTGATAGAAGTAGGCGATGACGAAAGACCTAGTTTTTTAATCAACGATTGCGAAACAAAGTTATGAGTTGAAGCGGAATCGAGAAGACCGCGTGCACGGACCCA
Organism: Meconema thalassinum; assembly: GCA_946902985.2. Taxonomy (NCBI): domain Eukaryota; kingdom Metazoa; phylum Arthropoda; class Insecta; order Orthoptera; family Tettigoniidae; genus Meconema; species Meconema thalassinum. The sequence goes on from OX336392.1 coordinate 402,654,423, forward strand.
GTTGCCAAAGTTATCCTGAACTTCAATTTGGACAGTAGACAACAATACTTGAGCACTGCGAATGGACTTGGCATTTTGAATATACGATGAGGCATTAGAACTATTAGCACTATCATTTTTAGGAGAAGTGGATGCTGTCGATGACCTTGCCTGATCATGACGATGTAGCAAAGTATGATGAGCCTTTTCACAATGGTAGCAAAGTCTTGTGGACTTGCAATTAGAAGCAGAATGCGTGGGCGCTAGGCAGTTAAAACAATGCTTGTTTTGAGCAACTAATTTTCGTCTGTCGTCGACTGACATTTCTTTAAAGGATTTACAGAGGTATAGGGCATGGGGATCTTTACAAAGTATGCACTTTACAGGTTCGTTTAAACTTTTGCGAGGTTCGCTTTGAGTGTTTAAAACAATAGAGCTAGCAACACGACGTTCACTAGACCTAGTTGGGTAACCAGTAGTGTTTGATTTAAATTTGGATGAGCTGGACCCGGGTTTTTGGGTATTGGACGCTGAGCGTTCACTTTTGGGTTTGATGGACATTAATTCGAATTTGGAACTAGGAGATGAAGGTTCACTTTGATTAGCTAGAGCGGTTAAAAGTTGGCATCTAGCGTTTATGAAAGTAACTAAATGCTCGTAAGTGTAGTCATCTTCTTTAGAAAGTTCAATTTCCCAAGCTTTGAGGGTAGCAGTATCAACTTTAGCAATCGCTAAATATATTAGGAAAGTATCCCAATAATTAGTAGGTTGATCTAATTGGGACAGAGCCTTAACGTGAAGTTGTGTAGTGTCAACTAGAGTACGTAGACTAGTGACGTCATTGTGCTGTGACGCAGGTAGATTGAATAGAGCCTTTATATGGTGTTGAATACGTAACCGTAAATTTCCATATCTTTCGTTTAATAAGTTAAAGGCAATGGAATAATTTTCGGCACGCAGAGGAAGTGCTTCGACCAACTCCAAAGCTTGACCTCGGAGGATTGATCTCAAGTACTGAAACTTGTAAATGACTTGAATGTCTTCATTGTCGTAAACAAGGGAGCAAAATAATTCATAGAAAGAATCCCAAGCAGATTCATCTCCAGAAAAATGGGGTAAATCAATTTTCGGTAAAATTGGTTTGGGCTTGTGAGTACCCTCACGGAAAGAAGTTTGTGGTTCGTGAAGGGAACCGAGAACAGAAGCGTCCTTTTTCTGCTCCTCTTCGAGTTGGCGTATTATTTTGAAAGCAGAACCTATGCCTTCGTAATATTGGTTTTCTACTTCAACTCGATCTTCGGTTTGATTGAGCATGCAAGTTTCTATTTCAGTGTGGATGTTACAATAATTTTCATAAGAACGTTCATAATCTCGTACACGATGTTTCAACAAGTCTAATTGAGCTTCTGAGGGATCTACTCTTTTATGTACTTTCTAAAACGGGTAATTTGTCGTTCATAGGATGCTCGTTTAGAAGTAAGTTTTTCATCTTTATCCTTCTCAGTAGGAGCCATGTTATAAAGAATAGATTGAAATGTAACTCACGATACTGTGGAACCTTGGAAATGCTGTCAAGCTGGCAGCAGCAAATAAGTAGAAAGAACGGGACACGCCAAAGGAGACAGGAGTGGCCTCTTTCCCGTTCACAGGCTTTGCATGATGTAGTTATAGCTGAAAAATTCAAAGCAGAGATTAATAATTTGCAGAGTATTGTCAAATAGAAAAAATGACAAATGGACTCTCCCGGGTTTCTGGGACCAATTTTTGGGTAGTTTATTGGCTGAGGAATAACCCACCCACCAAGGGAAGATGATTAAGAGAAGGAAGTAGATTTTGGATTGGAGAAAAAGGATAGAAAAATAGGAGGAGAGTCCCACAAGAGTTATGAATTTGACTTTCAATACATTTAGAAACGGTTGCCACCGCAAATCCGTGCTCGGATACCTCAAGTGGGTACGAGCTTGGTCGAAGCTGACGGGAACCGCAGCTAAGACTTGGGCAGTTTGCCAGAGAAAGGCTTTAGTGTATTTCCTTCCAAGCACGAATAAAAGTACTATAGGGAAGGGTGATGGTCTGGCCAGACAGATAGTAAAAGCTTTATTGAGTATGAACGAGGGCATAAACCTAGGAAGAGCTAGGGAAGCCAGGATCCTGCCTAACTGTAGTATCAGAGAAATGATGAATCCAAAAACAAATATTTAATTTATTTAACAATTCAGGAGAAATTAATATTTTTGACAATTAAATATTTTCCAATCTTATTAACAATTTGAGGTCGCAGACCTCCGACAACATTCAGAAATTGCTCCAGGCAAATAACAATTTTTAAGGTTTTAAACCTGGTATTAAAATCTTTTTAAGATTTGAAAAAGGACTAAATTAAATAATTAAAGTTTAAACATTTATAAGAGTACAAGGAGTGTACTATAAGAAATTTCTGAAAGAATATTCTAGAGAGAACAACAACTTTCAAGCTAACTATAAGGAAAACATAAAGCATAAAAATAGAAGTTCCTACAACTTCTTATATTTAAACAGGATTACTTTATGAGAATTATACAAAGGAGGGCAGGTCACTTACTGTGAAACCTAAGTAAGTAATCAAAAGGAAGGTTCTAGACTTCCTATGTTTAATTAGGAATCACGAGCCAAATGGGGTAGTTTCCATTTCGTGAGACCTAAAAATAACTCACTCAAGAGTTGAAAGAATTGTTTTTCTGATAATAGAGAAAAAACAATGTAAACTTAAACCGTGTATAAAACACGTAATTATACAGAAATTACTTAATGATAAACAAGAAAAATGGAAGGGCACTTCGCAGAGTGACACCTTATTGAAACAGACCTATATTGAAAAATTTATTACGGATTGTTAGTAGGAAGTTTAGGAAAGAGAAATAGGGAATTGAGGAAAAATGTTCATGGCCTTATTTAAATATAAACGGACGATCGCGACGCGGTAGAAAGTTGAACAAGCACTGATTTTCACTATAGTTCGTTGAAAATTATGAAAAGTTCACTATGGAAACACGAAAGTTTTTGGCAGAGAAAGTTATTTCAATTTGAACAAAATGACTGGTTGCACTAAATGGACGAAAGTCTATTGCTTGAGAACATGGTGGATTACAGTTAAATGCGCCATAGAACATTCCAGCGGTTCCAGCGGTGGAAGAAAGTTAGCTATTAAGCTTTTAATTCATAAACGAAATTCTTCAATTTTAAATAGCATTCTTACAAGTGAGTGAAAATTTCAAAACGGCAGGACTTGTAGATGAAATACAGAATCTAGAAGGTTCCAGAACGACCTTGGTAGAAAAAATGGAGTTGAGAAAATCCAACGGAGGAACTAACTTGTTCAGTTATAGACAGCGGGTATTTGATAATATCCCACGTAGTGAGAGGATTTCTCATTTGAATAGCCTAAGAAAAGCTCTTTTTAGTAAGGTTGGCTTATACAACCAAAGGCTCAACATGGCAAATCCCACGAAGAATGATTTTTGCCCCAAAATAAGCAATCGCACACTGTCTATAAAACATCTTTAAAAGCACGTGAAAGTTAAAACCAGGAAGATGAGGTTAAAACTTTAAGATGGTACTTATCTTGATTTCATGTAGAAGATGAAGTTCCCTTTGACGATGACTACTTTGCCAACATGGCGTAGAAGAGAGTTTGCCTCTTGGGTTGAGGAGACTAGCTCGAGAGGAGCTTTGACTGACCGAGTCAACTGCCGATTGCGAAGTGAGACCTGCTCAACGGAGCACAGAAGGTCCAAGGAAGGGAAAAGGAGTGGGGGGTAGGAAACAAAAGGAGAACATATAAACATTGCCAACTTGTCAAAAATAAATGTTCTTCTTGATGAATGGTCTTCAAGGAGTTGATAGTAGGCGATATTAGCGCAGCATGGTGAGTAAAGAGGTAGACGTAGTCCTCTTGCTCAAGGAGAAAATAGCTGGCGATGGTAACAGGATCTGGTGGCCAAATGAATAAGTAAGTCCTCTAACACCAGGAAGAATTGAGGAGCTTCAGAGATTCGCTGCGAGATGACGCTAGGTGGGTCACAGAAGTTATATATCTGAAACAAACTTATGAAGACATAAGAGATTTGCCCATCAAGGAGAAAACAGAAGATCACTGTTGGTGTTTTGACAAAGAGGAAGGAAAAAATGGACATGCAAAGAGCAATAGACTTTATTCTCTCGTACAGTGTATTCAAAGAATACACCATACTGGGGGGACAAACACCAACAGAGAGCAAATAAGCAGTTACACATTTAATGGAAGAGGAGCGATCAAAGACAGGGGTCTTGTAATCGAACCATTAATGGTCAAGACTCTGACCACCCTGACTCTCCTATCTCTTCCAGGGTAACACTCGGTCACTCTTCCAAAGGGCCAGACTAGGGGGGGTGAAACATCCCTAACTAAGACCAAGTCTCCCACTTGAATGTCGGGACTAGAAAGAAACCACTTCTGCCTCCGTTGCAAGGAAGTTAAATATTCCAAGTTCCATCTCTTCCAAAAAGAATTACGGAGGGCTTCAAGTTTACACCAAACAATAGGTAGATTAAAATCCCTGTAAGAATTGGGAAGGGGAGGAGGGGCAGAGAGAGAAGTGCGTGTAAGGAAGCGACCAGGTGTAAGTGGAAGGAGGTCATCAGGGTCATTGGAAAGCGGAGTTAAAAGGCGAGAATTATCAACACTTTCAATCACAAAATAGCTGGAAGCTGAGAGAAATAAAGCACTAGTAAAGATTACGATACGATGCGTAGAAGAATTGACAAGTTTAAACAAAGCATATAGAGACAAGTACATCTATTCAGGATAAGAATATACCAAGTAAACAAAGAAACTATGCGAGTAGAAAGCAAGAACGCCATAGGTAACAAACGAGTAGCCATAAACAATGACTTTAAGTCACAATAAGCATCAAAGGGGTCACTCAGAAAAATACTTAAGTCAGCGAGAAACGTGACATAACAAGTACGAATGCAAAAACACATCGAATGTAACGACGAGAAAAAGTAAGTTTGTTCATCAATGAACAATAAGATTTCAAAATATGCAAGCAAAGTGAAATACATGAGCGCGTGAGAAATACGCAACGAAGTTTTGAAACAAGGAACGAAGCAGTTATAGAATACGAGCATGAGTAAGTGAAAGACGCAGGCAAGCGCGGCCTTGACACACATAGTAAAGGGAGATAAGGCATATAAATAGCTGAAAGAGTCCTTAACTGGAACAAGTTTATTTTGGGAAGTAGGTGAACGGCTTCTGTACTTGCAGGAGCGGCTCACTAGACAATGGTTGGCAATCAGCCAAAGTTGAGATAAGAGAAACTTGCTTTGAACTGTGTCAAGCGTACAGGAAATAAACAGTGACTTGACCTTCCTCAGGCTTGTATACAAACAAGTCTGACAAACAAGCAGTTCAAAGTACACAAACAACATTTGTTGAATCAGCTGTAACTTAAAGCAGATATTCAGGTTGACCGGCATGCAGTCAATCGTAACTTGGACGTGAAAAAGCAATTTAAAGCTATATGAAATAGAGTAGGAAATCAATTTCGCATAATTGAGAGGATCACGAAATCGGACAATTTTCAACAGAAAGAAGCTTAATTCTTCCGAACAGAGAAGAAAAGCTGGGACATTGAGAAGAAGGTTATGCATAAGAATAGTTATTCTTGATGTTACAGAATTCAGATTTTCAAGCGGTTTCAAAAGCGGCTTCCAATTGTGAGGAAGGAGGGAGGAGCCGACCGTGGCCATCCTTCTAAATAGCGAAAGAAGTGAAACATGGCTTACAGCGAAATGATGGTGACTGATAGCCATGGTTTTACACAAGGGGAAGATAGTTTTCGAGAAAGAGTTTAAGCAATTACCTGCTATAAAAAATGACATGAGAAGGTAAACGAAATAACACAAAGCAAGGCGAACTTGAATGGCCATCTTGTGCGGGAAGAAGGAAAAACCATTTAAACAACTTACAGTGGTAGCGTAGTTGTTCACGATGAGACATCGTTTCGGCAAGTGTTTTTCAAAATTATTGAGATCTGAAACATGAGCGTTCTCTTTTTCAGAAATGAGATTTATGTCAGCTGTGACGAAATGACATTGCGCTTTGGTTTGAAGACTGGGTTGTTGGATTTCACCAGTAATAACCCAACCAAAATCGGTGTCTCTGGCGACCACGGTTGAAGATAACTTACGTGTTTGTTTGCGAAGGCAATTCCAGAAAACATTGGCACTGAAAAGTACATCAATGGGACCCTGAGCATTAAACTGAGAATCAGCTAACCTTAAGTGCGAGGGAATGTTTAAACCGGAAGTATTAATAGAGTGACTTGGAGTGTCCTTGCCAATACTGGTAAGAATGAGACAGTTTAAATTAAGATTGGTGTTTCTTTGGCAAACGTCTCTGATTTTCAATTTTGAAGACTGCAAAACTTGAGTTTTCAAATTGTCAATGCCGGTCACATTGATAGAAGTAGGCGATGACGAAAGACCTAGTTTTTTAATCAACGATTGCGAAACAAAGTTATGAGTTGAAGCGGAATCGAGAAGACCGCGTGCACGGACCCAGTTGCCAAAGTTATCCTGAACTTCAATTTGGACAGTAGACAACAATACTTGAGCACTGCGAATGGACTTGGCATTTTGAATATACGATGAGGCATTAGAACTATTAGCACTATCATTTTTAGGAGAAGTGGATGCTGTCGATGACCTTGCCTGATCATGACGATGTAGCAAAGTATGATGAGCCTTTTCACAATGGTAGCAAAGTCTTGTGGACTTGCAATTAGAAGCAGAATGCGTGGGCGCTAGGCAGTTAAAACAATGCTTGTTTTGAACAACTAATTTTCGTCTGTCGTCGACTGACATTTCTTTAAAGGATTTACAGAGGTATAGGGCATGGGGATCTTTACAAAGTATGCACTTTACAGGTTCGTTTAAACTTTTGCGAGGTTCGCTTTGAGTGTTTAAAACAATAGAGCTAGCAACACGACGTTCACTAGACCTAGTTGGGTAACCAGTAGTGTTTGATTTAAATTTGGATGAGCTGGACCCGGGTTTTTGGGTATTGGACGCTGAGCGTTCACTTTTGGGTTTGATGGACATTAATTCGAATTTGGAACTAGGAGATGAAGGTTCACTTTGATTAGCTAGAGCGGTTAAAAGTTGGCATCTAGCGTTTATGAAAGTAACTAAATGCTCGTAAGTGTAGTCATCTTCTTTAGAAAGTTCAATTTCCCAAGCATTGAGGGTAGCAGTATCAACTTTAGCAATCACTAAATATATTAGGAAAGTATCCCAATAATTAGTAGGTTGATCTAATTGGGACAGAGCCTTAACGTAAAGTTGTGTAGTGTCAACTAGAGTACGTAGACTAGTGACGTCATTGTGCTGTGACGCAGGTAGATTGAATAGAGCCTTTATATGGCGTTGAATACGTAACCGTAAATTTCCATATCTTTCCTTTAATAAGTTAAAGGCAATGGAATAATTTTCGGCACGCAGAGGAAGTGCTTCGACCAACTCCAAAGCTTGACCTCGGAGGATTGATCTCAAGTACTGAAACTTGTAAATGACTTGAATGTCTTCATTGTCGTGAACAAGGGAGCAAAATAATTCATAGAAAGAATCCCAAGCAGATTCATCTCCAGAAAAATGGGGTAAATCAATTTTCGGTAAAATTGGTTTGGGCTTGTGAGTACCCTCACGGAAAGAAGTTTGTGGTTCGTGAAGGGAACCGAGAACAGAAGCGTCCTTTTTCTGCTCCTCTTCGAGTTGGCGTATTATTTTGAAAGCAGAACCTATGCCTTCGTAATATTGGTTTTCTACTTCAACTCGATCTTCGGTTTGATTGAGCATGCAAGTTTCTATTTCAGTTTGGATGTTACAATAATTTTCATAAGAACGTTCATAATCTCGTACACGATGTTTCAACAAGTCTAATTGAGCTTCAGAGGGATCTAACTCTTTTATGTACTTTCTAAAACGGGTAATTTGTCGTTTATAGGATGCTCGTTTAGAAGTAAGTTTTTCATCTTTATCCTTCTCAGTAGGAGCCATGTTATAAAGAATAGATTGAAATGTAACTCACGATACTGTGGAACCTTGGAAATGCTGTCAAGCTGGCAGCAGCAAATAAGTAGAAAGAACGGGACACGCCAAAGGAGACAGGAGTGGCCTCTTTCCCGTTCACAGGCTTTGCATGATGTAGTTATAGCTGAAAAATTCAAAGCAGAGATTAATAATTTGCAGAGTATTGTCAAATAGAAAAAATGACAAATGGACTCTCCCGGGTTTCTGGGACCAATTTTTGGGTAGTTTATTGGCTGAGGAATAACCCACCCACCAAGGGAAGATGATTAAGAGAAGGAAGTAGATTTTGGATTGGAGAAAAAGGATAGAAAAATAGGAGGAGAGTCCCACAAGAGTTATGAATTTGACTTTCAATACATTTAGAAACGGTTGCCACCGCAAATCCGTGCTCGGATACCTAAAGTGCGTACGAGCTTGGTCGAAGCTGACGGGAACCGCAGCTAAGACTTGGGCAGTTTGCCAGAGAAAGGCTTTAGTGTATTTCCTTCCAAGCACGAATAAAAGTACTATAGGGAAGGGTGATGGTCTGGCCAGACAGATAGTAAAAGCTTTATTGAGTATGAACGAGGGCATAAACCTAGGAAGAGCTAGGAAAGCCAGGATCCTGCCTAACTGTAGTATCAGAGAAATGATGAATCCAAAAACAAATATTTAATTTATTTAACAATTCAGGAGAAATTAATATTTTTGACAATTAAATATTTTCCAATCTTATTAACAATTTGAGGTCGCAGACCTCCGACAACATTCAGAAATTGCTCCAGGCAAATAACAATTTTTAAGGTTTTAAACCTGGTATTAAAATCTTTTTAAGATTTGAAAAAGGACTAAATGAAATAATTAAAGTTTAAACATTTATAAGAGTACAAGGAGTGTACTATAAGAAATTTCTGAAAGAATATTCTAGAGAGAACAACAACTTTCAAGCTAACTATAAGGAAAACATAAAGCATAAAAATAGAAGTTCCTACAACTTCTTATATTTAAACAGGATTACTTTATGAGAATTATACAAAGGAGGGCAGGTCACTTACTGTGAAACCTAAGTAAGTAATCAAAAGGAAGGTTCTAGACTTCCTATGTTTAATTAGGAATCACGAGCCAAATGGGGTAGTTTCCATTTCGTGAGACCTAAAAATAACTCACTCAAGAGTTGAAAGAATTGTTTTTCTGATAATAGAGAAAAAACAATGTAAACTTAAACCGTGTATAAAACACGTAATTATACAGAAATTACTTAATGATAAACAAGAAAAATGGAAGGGCACTTCGCAGAGTGACACCTTATTGAAACAGACCTATATTGAAAAATTTATTACGGATTGTTAGTAGGAAGTTTAGGAAAGAGAAATAGGGAATTGAGGAAAAATGTTCATGGCCTTATTTAAATATAAACGGACGATCGCGACGCGGTAGAAAGTTGAACAAGCACTGATTTTCACTATAGTTCGTTGAAACTTATGAAAAGTTCACTATGGAAACACGAAAGTTTTTGGCAGAGAAAGTTATTTCAATTTGAACAAAATGACTGGTTGCACTAAATGGACGAAAGTCTATTGCTTGAGAACATGGTGGATTACAGTTAAATGCGCCATAGAACATTCCAGCGGTTCCAGCGGTGGAAGAAAGTTAGCTATTAAGCTTTTAATTCATAAACGAAATTCTTCAATTTTAAATAGCATTCTTACATGTGAGTGAAAATTTCAAAACGGCAGGACTTGTAGATGAAATACAGAATCTAGAAGGTTCCAGAACGACCTTGGTAGAAAAAATGGAGTTGAGAAAATCCAACGGAGGAACTAACTTGTTGAGTTATAGACAGCGGGTATTAGATAATATCCCACGTAGTGAGAGGATTTCTCATTTGAATAGCCTAAGAAAAGCTCTTTTTTAGTAAGGTTGGCTTATACAACCAAAGGCTCAACATAGCAAATCCCACGAAGAATGATTTTTGCCCCAAAATAAGCAATCGCACACTGTCTATAAAACATCTTTAAAAGCACGTGAAAGTTAAAACCAGGAAGATGAGGTTAAAACTTTAAGATGGTACTTATCTTGATTTCATGTAGAAGATGAAGTTCCCTTTGACGATGACTACTTTGCCAACATGGCGTAGAAGAGAGTTTGCCTCTTGGGTTGAGGAGACTAGCTCGAGAGGAGCTTTGACTGACCGAGTCAACTGCCGATTGCGAAGTGAGACCTGCTCAACGGAGCACAGAAGGTCCAAGGAAGGGAAAAGGAGTGGGGGGTAGGAAACAAAAAGAGAACATATAAACATTGCCAACTTGTCAAAAATAAATGTTCTTCTTGATGAATGGTCTTCAAGGAGTTGATAGTAGGCGATATTAGCGCAGCATGGTGAGTAAAGAGGTAGACGTAGTCCTCTTGCTCAAGGAGAAAATAGCTGGCGATGGTAACAGGATCTGGTGGCCAAATGAATAAGTAAGTCCTCTAACACCAGGAAGAATTGAGGAGCTTCAGAGATTCGCTGCGAGATGACGCTAGGTGGGTCACAGAAGTTATATATCTGAAACAAACTTATGAAGACATAAGAGATTTGCCCATCAAGGAGAAAACAGAAGATCACTGTTGGTGTTTTGACAAAGAGGAAGGAAAAAATGGACATGTAAAGAGCAATAGACTTTATTCTCTCGTACCGTGTATTCAAAGAATACACCAAATGTAATAAAGAAATCTGGTCGGCCATATGCGCGAACGTATGTCATTGCATCTTGTGCGTATTCATGCATGTGCCGTGGACTCCCAGTAAATGTGGCCGGTAGTATGACCAATTTTCCCAAATCATTAGGATTCACATTGCCATCATTAACAACTGCATCACGTAAATGAATGTACTCCTCGGAACGCAACTTAGTCTGATTTAATCGAATGTATAGGAGTCGTTCTGTTTCTATTTTTTCATACATATCGATAATGTATTGATGGAACAATTGTCGACATTTCAAGATATGATTTTCATTATTTTCACGAATCATCAATCGATATGAATAGTAATTCATGGCACTGACTTTCTTATTCGTTTCTTCATTTGTTTGTGGATTTATCAATTTGATGTTGAAATGATATCCATCCTCTCCTTCCCAAAATAAAATTGGATATTGCAATGCGTCGTATGAACGATGAGTTTCTGAGACTCGATGAACATCACCATTTCTCCGATGAAGAATTATATCACGTGAGTTAAATTCTTCTCCAACTATAACGATCGCCACTTCATTAATTGTTGGTGCATTGAATTGTCTTTCGTGTTGGCCGGCAGGTGTTTTGTCTGCTCTAACTACAATTTTGTATTCATCAGCTGGCATTAGTTCAATGGCAGTTCTGAATAGTCGAATTAACTTGTTGTGTTGATCAAATAAATTTTGTAATGCAGCGACAATTTCTCGTTTAGTGCCCGTATTGAGTCGACAACGTTGTCGATTTTTTCATCAGTGTTTCCCATGAAATAAATTTGAAGAAATTTGTGATCTGCGTTTGGTAGTGGTAGTAGTGAACCTGCACGATGATAAATTTGCCCTTGCACTTTGAATGTTGGCATGTAATTCTCGCGTAGGATGTGTCTTGCACCAAACGATGTCATTTGAAAACATGAATTGTACTTGCGTATGTTTGTCAAGAAATGTTTCGATTGGCTTGTGTCACCTGATAACAACGTTGACAATGGTTCGGGTGGAGAATGTAATTGTGGCAATTTTACTTTTCCATCCGCACAGCACATTCCTGGTGTTTCATTCTTAAATTTGAGGGCACAGCAATACACGCATAATTTATCCATTTTTCCAATAACCACACTTGGATGATGACTGTAATCATAATTAGCATCGTAATTGAACGCACCGAGATTTAAATCAGCGTGTAGAGCGTGTCTCAATAGAGTAGGGTGTAAACCTGTGGCTTCCATTCTTGTTTCCCGTTGCTTGGAACGGGCTTCAGCGGAGCGTACTCGAATGGTTTCAAGTCTTACTTCCCTTTCCTCGTCTGTTTCAGTCGAACGGGCTTGAGCAGTGTGTAGTCGATCGGTTTCAAGTCTTACTTCCCTTTCCTCGGATGTTTCAGTCGAGCGGGCTTGGGCAGTTTGTAGTCGTTTGGTGTCGAGTCGTCCTTCCCTTTCCTCGGATGTTTCAGTCGAGCGGGCTTGGGCAGTGTGTAGTCGTTTGGTTTCGAGTCTTACTTCCCTTTCCTCGGATGTTTCAGTCGAGCGGGCTTGGGCAGTGTGTAGTCGATTAGTTTCGAGTCGTACTTCTCTTTCCTCGGATGTTTCAGTCGAACGGGCTTGAGCATTACGCAGTCGATTGGTTTCGAGTCTTACTTCCCTTTCCTCGTCTGTTTCTGAAGCTCGAGATATCTTTTTATTTTTTGCTTTGCATGTTGATCGACCAATTGCTTGTCGTTTGGGTGGCATAATCGAATTATGATGAACGAAGTGTCTGCCAATGCAATGCTAAGATATTTTATTAGTACGGTATATCGTTGTAGTGGTAAATAGTAGGAAAAATCTCATTTGGTATAACCAATGTACTGAAAGGAAAAAATAAACATATGTAAGAACATAAATGGAAGTGAAAATTAATTATTTTTTTCATGCCCAAGCTGAATCGTGTCAATAGTGGCATATAGCAACAATAGTCATTGATTAAGATTTAGGCTATGTTAAAATGTACATACATTCGATGTGACCACAGGCTGAAATAAAGATTATATTTAGTGTGATTAAACGAAAACGGGTCTTACCTGTTTATAGAATATTATTTGGTATGTATGAAAGTGCACTATGTTATTCTTCACTTTTGGTGATGGATATTCAGCTGAAATATCTTGCATTAATATAAAGTTTATATTAAACGTGCAAAGCGTAAGGAATCAAATCGTTGTAGCAAAGAAGAAAGAAAATCTTGAAAGATAGGGAATAACATGGACTTCAGAAATAAAGAATAGTTACTGAAATGCTCGACAGAGCGTCCCTAACAGAGTTAGTGTCTATTATATGTTATCTTAATATTAAGTCGTGAAACGAATGGAATGGAAAATAATAGTAATTGGGAAATATGTTGCAGAGGTATAAGAGTATGAAATGAAGGAGCAAAGATATTTAGTACATCAATCGCTCGTTCGAGCGTGGTTAGTAGTTCTGTTATTCTGTTTAAAATATCTAATATAAAGTTTGAGATGTGTAGAACCAACTAAAGAAATCAAAGGAAATAACAGTAATTGAGGAAGTTTATTGAAAAAAAGTTTAGGTTGGTTCCTTAGTTTAGGGGCAGCGACAACGCGGTCATAACATGCATTAACGATATAAATATTTTTAATTGATACCGCATGAAAATTATAGGTTAGAAGTCAAAGAATAGTATCATGAAATCTCCCCAGGGGCTCACAACTTGTGGGACGTGGGTTGGCGACCACGGGACCCCAGCTGAGTCCGGCATTGCTTCCACTTACTTGTGCCGGGCTCCTGTCTGTTATCTTTCCTATCGAGGTCGACCTCCCTTTGTCAACTCTTGTTCTTTTCCGACCCCGACAGTATCAGGGTATCCAAGGCCTTGGGAGTCTTACACTTTCCCGCCTTAATTGGCCCTTGTCTCATCTTTCCTGATCCCTCATTCTTTTAGGTGTCAGACCTCTTGTTTCTTTGTATCTCCTGCCTTCTGCTCAAGGCCCTCAAGGAGGCAGGGTGTGTGAAGCCCCACCACTTATGGTGCACCCTGGATTGTGATACAGCCTGAAGGGCTCACGTCTGATGAGTTAGGCAGTTGGCGACACCGAAGGTTTTTCTCCTTCTTCCATTGCCTTTCTGGCGGTCCCTCTCCTCTTTACCTTTTCTCTCTGCCTTTCCTGGCTCTCATTTCTTCTAAGTCCCTTAATTTTCATTCCTCGAGGGTTGAGTGCATTTTCTTTCCTCCTGTCTTTTGTTTCTCTTATTCTTATTTTTGTTTTCCATTTCCTCTTCTGGTATGTAAGTATGTAGTTAATTTTAGGTACAGTTTCATTTCATTTACATTTTCACTATCATCCGAACAATTAGGGGTCGATAACCCAGATGTTAGTCCCCTCAAAACTACAGTTATCATCATCATCATCATATGTATAATCAAATGTGGTGGAGGAAAATAATATAAATTGGCAAACTTGAGATTATAAAGAAATAAATATAGTGATACAATTGAACATCACTGCATGGTAGGTGAAAAATGAAGGTTTCGTCTTGGAATCGATGGTTGATAGGCCTATATGAAATATGAAATGAGAGTAAATAATGAATAACTGTATCCAAACCAACTAATCTCTCAGAGCCATAGATGGACAATTATTAGGTAACGAATCAAGCAAATTATGTCACACACGAACTGAAATGTTGCTGTGCATGATTCAATTCAATTCTGTCAAGCAATCGCACTCATACAAAGAAATCACATGAACTGCCGCAAAGCTGTATGAAGGAGGCCTACACTCATTTGTTGAAGCGACTCATGAGGCAACCTATGTGGGTGTACACAGAAGCTCACCGAAGCTCCTTCGTTGAAACGACTCGCACGACATTTATTGTAAAATGGATTTTGTAATTCAGAAACCTATGCTGGCGTGCGCACACAGCTCGCCAGGGTTAATTTCTTGAAATGATTCGCGCTTAATACTCATTTGTTGAAACTACTCGTGTGCCATCTAATGAAGAATGAATGTACTTATTCACAAACATTTGTGGGAGTGTGAACAACAACTCACCTACATTTCATCGCAATCGGATGAATGGCCTACGAACGCATACAGGACTTCGTTGAAAGAACTCACGCGCCAACACTCATTTGTTAAAAATACTGCTGCGCCACCAATTGTAAAATGGATTTACTAAATTCAGAAACCTTTTCGAGAGTGTACACAACTACTCACCGAAATTTCATCGTAATTGGATGAATGGCATATGTACGCTTACGGGTCTTTGTTGAAAAGGTACGTGCACCATCACTAATGAATTAGAACTACGCGTAAGCCACGTATTGTGAAATGGATTTGAATATTCAGAAACCTTTACTGCAGTGTGCAAAACAACTTACCAAACTTTCATCGCAATGGGATGAAAAGTATATGAACGCATACCGGACTCTCATGAAACAATTCGGGAGCCAACGCTCATTGTTGAAATTACTTGTGCGCCACCTATTGTAATACGCATCTAGTCAATTAAAAACCTTCGCAGGAGTGTAAAAAACTACTCACCGAAGTTTCATCGTAATCGGATGAATGGCATATGTACGCTTACGGGTCTTTGTTGAAAAGGTACGTGCACCATCACTAATGAATTAGAACTACGCGTAAGCCACGTATTGTGAAATGGATTTGAATGTTCAGAAACCTTTACTGGAGTGTGCAAAACAACTTACCAAACTTTCCTCGCAATGGGATGAAAAGTATATGAACGCATACCGGACTCTCATGAAACAATTCGGGCGCCAAAGCTCATTTGTTGAAATTACTTGCGCGCCAACTATTGTAATACGCATCTAGTCAATTAAAAACCTACGCAGGAGTGTAAACAACTCACTAAAGTATCATCGCAATCGGATTAATTCCATATGAACGCATGCGGGACTTTGTTGAAACAATTCGCCTGCGTCATTCATTTGTTGAATCTAATCCTGCACCACCAATTGCAAAATGAATTGACTTATTCATAAACCTTCCTTGGAGTGTACACAACAATTCACCAAAGTTTCATCGCAATCGGATGAATGGTATATGAACGCATACGGGACTTTGTTGAAACGCTTCGGGCGTCGTAGCTCATTTGTTGAATCTAATCGTGCGCTGGCAATTGTAAAGTGGATTTACTAAGCCAGACACCTTCCTTGGATTGTACACATCATCTCACCCAAGTTGCATCGCTATCGGACCTATCGGACGAATGGTTTAGGAACGCATACGTGACTTTGTTGAAACGCTTCGCGCGTCGTAGCTCATTTGTTGAATCTACTCGTGCGCTACCTATTGTAAAATGGATTTATTAAGCCAGAACCTTCCGTGCAGTGTATACAACATCTCACCCAAGTTTCATAGCTATCGGACGAATGGTATATGAATGTATACGGGACTTGGTTGAAACGCTTTGCGTGTCGTCGCTCATTTGTCGAATCTACTCGTGCGCTACCTATTGTAAAATGGATTTACTAAGCCAGAAACCTTCCCTGGAGTGTACATAACATCTCACCCAAGTTTCTTCGCTATCGGATGAATTGTATATGACCTTCAGCAATTGTTGAAACGCTTCGCGCGTCGTCGCTCATTTGTTGATTCTACTCGTGCTCTACCTATTTTAAAGGGATTTACTAAGCCAGAAATCTTCCCTGGAGTGCACACAACATCTCAGCCTAGTTTCATAGCTATCGGACGAATGGTATATGAATGCATACGGGACTTTGTTGAAACGCTTTGCATGTCGTCGCTCATTTGTTGAATCTACTCGTGCGCTATCTACTATGAAATGTATTCACTAATTTTGAAACCCTCACGTAAGTGTATACAACATCTCACCCAAATTTCATCGCTATCGGACGAATGGTATATGAACACATACGGTAAGTCAGAAACCTTCCTTGGAGTGTACTCAACATCTCACCCAAGTTTCATCGCAATCGGACGAATGGTATATGAACGCATAGGAGACATACATACCCACCCACAGACAAACTATCACGTTACATTGATTTTTATATATATAGACTATGAAGGAATTTGCACGACCATTTGAATACATACATGCAATGTAGGCGTAGATATAAGTATACAAGTGACTGCTTTTTACCTCCACAGCCATATTACAATTTGGACTATCTTCCAAAGGAGGCTTGTATGTATACATTACTGTAATCAACACCGACAATATTTGAATTCGATGAGGACAAACGGATGTCTGCAATTGAGAAACCTAATATTAGTGAATATAGCATAATGAATAATAATATCAATGTCACAAACCTAAATGTTATCCTAGCTCAGTCTTACCATCCATCCATCACCATTCACACGGGTCAATCAGCAGTATTCAACAGATAATCACGGCATGCTGCCTTAAATTCTATTATATTAGAATTTCTGATATCGGCAGAAGTTGAATCCCATAGTCGAGACCCAGTTACAGCAAAATAATGGTTGAACACACTGTGATGGCGAGGGAAGAGCCAGATCGTGTGTTTCAGTTATGATATTGGTTGGTTGGTTCCTTGGGTTAGGGGCTGCGACAACGTGGTCATGTAGCCCCACGTACTTTGGGTGTGCGTAGAATCTTTCTGATAACCCGTGTTAATTTATTGTGATAGCTGTATTAGTGCGTGTTATCTGTTTTTAATTCAAGTAAGGACTGCAGACAATAATTTCAAGTAATTTCTACTTACGCTACCAAATGCTACCGTCCACGGCACCTAGCTGTAAACTTGGATACTACTCGATGCCTGGTGTCGAACGTCGGAACATAAGAGCATTAATGAAACCTGACCTACAAATTTTGCTTCACATAAGTTTAGCTAGTGAAATGTTCTTTTACACACCATAAATCTATACATGGGACCGCCGACTTTACTTGCCCTCCGAAGGAAGGCATACTGAGGGATTTTAACGCTCTTAAAAATCCGACTACTTCAGCCGGGTTTGAACCCGCGACCTTAGGCATAGAAGCTCAGCATGCTACGAACTACGCCATGGAAACCGCCCCGGTTATGATTTGACAAGTAACTAAATTTTGATGACATGTACGTGGAGATGGATGGTAAGTTATAGTTTTAAACTGTCTGATCCATACAGGACTCGATCGTTCCGTACAATACACGACCTTATAACAGAAAAGCTTCCATTAGTCACATTAGAAATGTGGGTTCCGGAAAATTCTTGATAATGCTAAAAGCATTCTCCTTGTCAATTATGTGCAATGACACCAGCAAGTAGTGGAAAATGTTAGCAATTATTGTGGGCACCAATGACGTCCGAAACTTATTAGCGCAGTTAACACTCACGTATCTTGCGAGATAAGTTGTAGTTCACAACCTGCTAATGTCAATCATGAAGTTTCTATAGTATCTTGAAACTCCAAGTATTGTGTGTCCAACAAGAACTTGACAGCTCGGTTGTTTCTTCCACTGACAGTAATTACAGGCCACGTGCAGCATTCACCTTACACAATAGCCGGGCAACTGCAGCAAGAGCAATCAATAAGCGACTACAAATTGTATTTATCCTTCAATAATAGCTTCTGACTTGACATGTGCATATTATTGGGCACAGCACAGGTCTTCCACCATTATAAAACTCTGTATGTTATAAGAATGGTATTTACACTTCTTGATACGCTATGTGGTCAGTGGGCGAGGTTGCCAAAATTCTCACTTCTTGCCGCGAGAGTAAATGCGATGCTTCATTCAACTCGCTACAATACAGTGCTGGGTAACTACGTTACAATTACCGTTGCGTACAAAAAACAACAACGAGGTTACCGTTACTTTGTTTAAAATGTGCCAAAATTCATTTACCGTTACTTTGTTATACTGTAACAAAATTGAGATACCGTTACTTTGTTATACTGTAACAAAATTGAGATACCGTTACTTTGTTTAAAATTTAATAAAATTCAGTTACCGTTATTTTGTTTAAAATGTGCCAAAATTCAGTTACCATTACTTTGTTTAAAATGTGCCAAATTTCAGTTACCGTTACTTTGTTTAAAGTGTGCCAAAATTCAGTCACCTATTGTTGTTTGAGTCTTCAGTCTTTTGACTGGTTTGATGCAGCACTCCATGCCTCCCTGTCCTGAGCTAATCGTTTCATCTCTACATAGCTACCACACCCTACATCCGAGGCAATCTGTTTAACATATTCTAACCTTGGTCTACCCCTACAGTTCTTGTCCTCGACCCTTCCTTCCGTAACTAAGCTTGCTATTCCTGGGTGTCTTAGTATGTGTCCTACCAACCTATCTCTTCTCTTCATTAGCCGTCGCCAGAAACATCTCTCCTCTCCCACTCGCCTTAATACCTCTTCGTTTGTAACCCTATCTACCCATCTGATCTTCATCATTCTCCTGTAACACCACATTTCAAATGCCTCAATTCTCCTCTTTTCTGCTGCACCAATAGTCCAAGTTTCACTATTCAGTAACCTATTCTTCGTTTAAATGTAACAAAATTCAATTACCGTTACTTTGTTTAAATGAAACAAAATACAGATACCGCTCCTTATCAATATAATAGCGAAATTACCGTTATTTGTTAGGTCTCCAAAGCTTCACAGTTGCACATATTTCTGTACAGTCTTGCTTCTTACTCTCAGCAGATACTGTGGAGAGTTGACAACGTTGTGCCTCGAGCTGGGAAAGCCCTAGCTCCACACAGACATGAAATGCTTGGTTACAAAAGCGAGCCGGTCGTTACTGAGGAACTACTGTATAATTACTGTATATTGCTGTATATAAACCAGCTCGGTCTTGGACCGTATTGTTCGTGCACGTGGTAGTTAGTGCTTTGATTACATACACTATGATTGCTGATAAAAGTATCAATTCATAAGTCTGAGTTTTTCTATAGTTCGAAGTAGTCTCGGGCCCGTCGACCTTGAATTACCGATACTCTACTGTAATGGCTATCAGTGTTTGGCAAATTTAAGTAATTATCTTATTAAAAATGGTTTACACCTGCCAATACTCAATATGCTGTAAATCTTTATTGGAACATGTTTTTGGTCCTTCAATGGGACCTTCTCCAGTGTATGTGCTTAGCCTAATATCTTCATATGTATTATTTACGAAAACGTGATATTATAAACCATAGTCCACAAAGATACAAACATTATTACGAAATGGACGTCCTTACAATATTCATTAATTTTGAAAAACGTTATTCGTATTTAAAACAAAAGCAAAATTCTACAGCTTTAATTCAATAAATACAAAAATGTTTGTCTTGATTTCTAGAATTCTCAAGTGTAATGGTGTCTATATGATTGATCTTTATGCTTTTATTAACTGTCTTGTCAACATCGTTATTCCTCAAAGTTAAAATTATTTCTCCTTGAATATTTACTCCAAACTAATTATAAAAGCTCATTACATGAACAAGGCATTTGAATAATAACCGTCACGAACAAAATGGCCCAGAACGCAATCATTTCAAAAGCTCGCTCTGGTAGAAATTTAACGAGTCAAAAGGGATTTAATACTAACACCATAAAAAGTACTATAAAAAGCAACACTTATAGAAGTGTAAAAGACTGACGGAATAAAACATGAATGGTTAAAAATCCAAGTCGTTACGAAGTTTAATCAAAACCTTCTGTAGATTATCGAGTTGGAAGCCATTTTTCACTGTTGCCTTAGTAACCGAAAATTAATCTTTTTCAGTCGGTCAACACGATTATATCCAATTTTAATGGGTGTTTCCCTAATCCTGAAAAAAATTACATGAGATTAACTATAGTACATTATGCAACAAGCCTATATTGGCAATAAATAAGACACGGGTATCTTTATAATTTCCATATGTGTCGCAATTACCACTATAGGCGAGTTGCATACGACAGTTTATGTTCGACGATAATGATAACTTTATTTTATGTTCGAACATAAATATTCATAAATGTCTGTCGAGATACAGCTGTTTGACCAATATCATCGCACCTGCGCTCAACGCACTGCTAATGAGGTGAACTCAATCTGGAATGACCGCAGTCAGGACACAACCGGTAGAGGCACTGAGCTTCTAACTGAAAGGGAGTTGGTTCGATCACCAACCGGTTAGTGGTTTTTAGAAATAAAATTACCACTCTTGGAAACGCAAATAGCCCTGGGGTTCACTCAGCTCCATCCCATCTATTGCTGTTGTCACAAAGAGTGGAAGCCTCTACCTTCCACTGCTCCCAGGTTCCCCATGGCCTTTACGGAGTTGGCTTTGCTATTATTTAATTATTAAACTAGCGCAACTTATCAAAATTTGTTAGTTATAACTTATAAGTGATCTTTTTCAAGTGTAATTTTATTTTTAATCTTAGCAAAGACGTAAAATTAATCTCTTTCCTCAATTGTGACAAAGGTGGAAGGGACAAAGGGCCAAAAATGTTTTCAAATTGTGTGCCTTGGAGAGCTCTACCAATCGAAAACAAAAATGACAATCATTTCCGGCCTAAATGCAGTTCCGGAAAAACGGCCAAAAATATCTTGTTTCTTAATCTTTTTCTTTTTGATTCAAATCATAGGCAAAATAATTTATTTGCATAATTCATACTTTAATATGTTCACTGGTTCAATAGCCTCAGGTGTTGTTCGATGTTTTGAAAACTATTCACACCGGAAGTAGTTTTAAGGCCTTAAGTGAAACTCTGTATTGACTCACACTAGCGCTCGTAATAATAGAAAAGGTAGACTGCTAATCTAATTGACCGGATATGGTTTAGTTTTCGGTGAATAATCATCAGTCTACCGCGTGTCATCATGCTGACACTTCCTGAGACACGTTTAGTATGTTCTTTACGTTTGGAAAAGTGGGCAAAACAACGAAATTTAATCACAAATGCACCAAAGACTAACAGTGTTCATGAAAGGCCTAGTCCAGGGCCATCCAGTCATTGCGCTCTGGGAGCACTGGGCAGTCAGACTAGCGGAGACGGACGATGTTCGGACCACGCTGACTAGATACGTATGTACAGTCGTGCGGCCGACGGCTCTTGTGGGATTGTTGACATATTAATAGGGCTGTTTTGCCATAACAAATATACCGCATATACAAATCGAATGGTACTCCGATGTATGGAATGGGCTGGAAACGAACACAAGTGTTCAGTAGAGAATATTGTGATTTATTCCAAACTGAAATGTGAACATATTAGCGAGGAAAATTCAACAACAAATTGTGTTCTTTTTAACACATTACACCTCTGCTGCACACTAAACATTTGGCATGTCCTTTATAAGCTGTACAGAAAAATGAAATTTCCCATTCTGCTTTAAAGACTGCTGCTTCACCACTCCTTTTTAGCCTATTTTCAATTTTGAAAAAATAGGCTTATGAGATCACCTTTTGTCCGTGTGTGTGTGTGTGTGTGTGTGTGTGTGATTCGTGTGTGTGTCCCCCCCTAATAAAATCTAAACGGCAGGAGCGATTTCAATGAAACACGGAAAGTTCATAGCACTATTCCCGGCGACCTCGACCGTGCCCTTCAAATTTTGTTACGACTCACCAATCCAACATGGCGGCTGTGCGAAATATTTCACCAGCATTCAATATCTCCGAAACTATTACCGATATTACCCTGACATTTTCTATGGTGATATAGGGAACTACTATAAGTTCACTTATGTGACTTTTGAAAACCTGGTAACTACAAAACCAACATGGCGGCCAAGCGAATTTGCGACTTTTAAATAGACGTTTCTCGCGATTTGACCAACCAAACGCAATGAAACTTGGTACAGTTTATGTTTATATACATTGTAATGCACCGACATCTAACTTCGTTCAATTGTTTACATAATCACAAGATGGCGGATGTTCGAAATATTTCACCGGCATTCTATATCTCTGAAACTATTAGCGGTATCTCCCTAAAATTTTGTACTGAGATAAAGAGCACTACTGGAAGTCTATCTATAAGATTTTCAAAAACCGGTTAACTACAAAACGAACATGGCGGCCAAGCGAATTTGAACATTTTAAATAGACCTTTCTCGCGATTTAATGTTCCAAGCGCACTGAAACCTGGTACAGGAAATATTTATACACATTGTAATCCACTGGTATCTAATTTAGTTCAATTATTGTTTACATAACCTTAAGATGGCGGCAGTGCGAATTTTAAAATTAAGTTTTTATTTCTTGTGATGTAGTCATGCGATCGAAGTGAAAGTTTGAATAATGAACCTACGCAATAATTTTCCTTTAGTGGTACATGACTCTATGGCCTATACATTTAACAATCCAACATGGCGACCATCCGAAATATTTAGACGATACTGAATATCTACGAATCTATTTTAGCAATCAAACTGCATTTTTTAATGTTCATAGGGGCTATGAACTTAAGTTCACCTATAGGACTTTAAATAACCTGGTGATCACAAATCCAAAATGGCGGTGACGCGAATTATAAATATTCACATGGACGTTTCTCGCAATTTAACCATCCGCGTGCAGTGAAACTTGGTACAGTAAATCTTTATCCGAATGTTAATCCACTGGCATCTAATTTATTTCAATTGTTTCCATAACCTCAAGATGGCAGCTGTGAATTTTTTTTAAATCTCCTTGTTTTTTCTTGTGTCCTAATTATGCGATTGAAGTTTGAATAATACACGTTCACAATAATCTGCATGTAACAGTACATAACTCTAGGACCTACATATATAAAATCCAACATGGCGACCATCCGAAATATTTAGTCGGTTCTCAATATCTACGAATCTATTACAGCAATCAAACTGAAATTGTGTATGTTAAATAGTGGCAATTAACATAAGTAGGATATATGAAAATAGGCTGTATAGTTCTTCACGGAACTACTTGTTTTTATGCTGTTCAGTCATGACCACTGCGAAACTGATTTACTTACACGCTGTCTACACAGCGCATTGGACTAGACTAGCGACTGATGGATCGGCTCACACTTCAGCGCGCTCAGCCAGCCAAGCACCTCCCACCACTTCTGAAACTACCTTCCAACAAAGCGCTCGGAGCAGTGGCTTAGAGCGCGGCCGGAGCACTAGCGCTAGAGAAAGCCGTCTGTATGGCCCTGGTCTAGTCTAATACATTAAAGGATGTTTCCAACATTGATTTGCTTGCCTAAAGTGCTAGAATTGTGTATTTATTTTTCAGAACTATGGAAACACCCATTCCAATTGGGTACAATCATGTTGACCGATTGAAAAACATTAAATTTCGAAACTTCTGTAGCTTAATAATTGTAAATACTGTTGTATATAAGTGTTAAAAAATATCCACTAAACCTAAAATGATCCCCTTCGGGGCAAAATTCCGGCACCCCGGTGTCTCTAAAATCCTCAGGAGTTGAAAGGGTTGTAAAACATATAACATTATTATTAAAACTAAAATGAGCTGATCTGATGATGTTCACATGACGAACGAAACTAGTCATCTGATTAAGACCCCCATCTGTGTGAGAAGTGTTTTACTGAGTGTAAAATATTTACATTTCAGACATTAGGAAATTAATTGTAACTCCTCTCTCAATCTAATGGAGTACAATCGTGTTGACCGACTGAATAGCTCCTATTAATAGGAATTAAACAATAAAGAAACAGAAACGTACAGAATGAGCACATGCTATCCGAGAGAGTGTGGGTAACTACCATGCCTTTGATATTCATTGCCGCCTGTTGTGTCCAAGGATGCAAGATCGAATCCTGATGCAGTCAGTTGGAATTTGAGTGTTCGCAAATTCGTTAACGATTCCCTTCGGGCTAAATTCCGGCATCCCGGGGTCTCTAAGAGCCTCAGTAGGTTAGTGTGGCGTAAAACCAATAACATTATGTATTTATGTATTATTCGCTAATCGGCCAGCTAGGTACCACGATAAGTTCCATTTATTCAATTTACGATTTATCCAGTAGGTTTTCATTAGCTTGCTGTGTCGA
This sequence comes from Meconema thalassinum, assembly GCA_946902985.2. Classification (NCBI taxonomy): domain Eukaryota; kingdom Metazoa; phylum Arthropoda; class Insecta; order Orthoptera; family Tettigoniidae; genus Meconema; species Meconema thalassinum. The sequence goes on from OX336392.1 coordinate 402,679,147, forward strand.
GCACGGCGTTTATCCGACCACTTTGCACCGGTTGTCCATTTTTCATTTCGGAAAGTCCCAAAAGTCACGATGCTCGTTCGAAAAAGGTCTCGTTTGTGCGCGTTATCTGGTCGTAGGCCCATTTCTTGGAGGTCATTCTTCTTTTTTTTAGTCGTTTACCCTCCAGGTTGGTGGAACCCACGGACTCAGCGAGGGAAATCACCACTACCGCCTCTACGGGCAGTGTCCTAGAGCGGGGAACATCGAATCGGAAGGGATACTACTGGTGAGTGCAAAGCGAACAGGAGCCTCATGAGGGAAGGTAAGGGATGGTGAGAGTGGAGAGGCAAGGGAGAGGGAAGGAGGCGGCCGTGGCCTTGAAGAAGGTATTATCCCGGCATTTGCCCGAAGACGAAGTGGGAAACCACGGAAAACCACTTCGAGGATGGCTGAGGGGGAATCGAACCCCCTCTACTCATTTGGACCACCCGAGTCTGAGTAGACCCCGTTCCAGTTCTCATACCACTTTTCAAATTTCGTGGCAGAGCCGGGAATCGAACCCAGGACCTCCGGGGTGGCAGCTAACCATGCTGACCGCTACGCTACGAAGGCGACTATTATTTATTTACTTAACGCTTGCGCTTACACATTACCAGCATATTTGCTAGAAAGAAAACATTTACAATCCCAGATATACATCAGAAGAACCAAATTCTTCCATCTCTTGATGGCAACATTATGCAGTAGCATTAATGTTTTCCCTCACTCTTTCAGACTTGATTACCAAAGAACAGCTTCACTATGCGACAAGTCGAGAGTATGGCTGTCTTCTGGGTCTAACTTCAAATCTGTGAGAGATTCCTTTAAGTTGTTCGGAATCACGCCAGTAATGGAAATGATATTAGGAACTGTCCTGACTTGTGTCCTGTGCCATTGATTCCTTATCAGTTCTGAAAGCTCTGTGTATTTGGACAGCTTTTTAACGTGTTTTTATTTTAAGCATGTTGCCACTGTTTGGGATTGCCATATTTATGAAGGTGATGTGCCTCATGCATTTGTCAACAAGAACCAGATCAGGTCTGTTGTAAACGGCTGACTGGTCTGTCAATACAGTACGATCCCAGTACAAGGTAAAGTTGTCATTTTCCAGTACACTTTCTGGGGTATATTTACTCGTTTAGTACGGCACTTTCTCCTGGCTCAAAAGTTGAAGTAATATGGTGTACTATCTTGGCAATAAAATTATGTCTCTTCCTATATTCCGTCCCTGCGAAATGGCGACAACCCAAAATAATATGCTGAACAGTCTCCGATGTAGGGCAACCGTATCTGTAATGGCCATCTTGCACAGACGCATCCTTGATAATGAATTTTAGGTAGTTCCTCGTGGGTAATAATAATAATAATAATAATAATATATTATGACTAGCGGATCCCTGCGAGAACTCTTGCATATGTATAAACCACCCGCCTGACTTTACTGTTATGCGGGCTTCTATTAATATGTTTATTTGTTTAAAGGCACTTTTTAAACAAATTGACGATATTTATGAAACCAGAGTGCAATTCATCACTGCTGCTGGTTGCACAATGGGTTGTGTGCGGCCCATGTGTACAGACTACCCGCCTGGCCCTAGTGCTATGCGGGATGTAGGTGACACAGTTCTGCCTGGGGATATCGTCTTGTTTATTTGTTTAAAAACACTTTATAAACAAACACATATATTTCCGTTGACATTTCAAGCAATGCAAGATTTTTCCTGTACAATTGAGACAATTTGGATGATTTTGGTACTAACCACACCTTCTAACTCCCTCTAGTTTAGGAGCTTGAGTTCTGTGAAACATACACCTTAGCGTATTATAATTTATACAGTGGAACTTGGATAATTCGAACCTCAAGGGACCAGTACAAAAATTCGAATTATCCAAACATTCGAATTAAGAAAGTTCTTTGAAAAGGGTAGAGAAAAGATATTGTATTACGTTTACATAATTACTTACGTTCAAAAAAGCATATTAACAGACAAGTTTCAAACGGAAATGTACTATTCACCTATTTAACGACAGTAGTAATCCAGCATTCTAGTTAAGTCATCGAGAAATCTACTGTTTTTCAAAATAGTTTGAGATTTTTTCCTGTTTCCTATTATTAAGTCTCTCGGCCATCACAAAAGAATCTAACAAATTTAAGGAGTGGAAAACAGAACCACTTACGTCATTTCGACTTTCAAAAAAAAAGTCTAAGTTTGTTGCTTGGGCTGCACTCGGTACGGTTTTTTCGGGAACTGACCCAACTGTTTGGCTTCCGATCGGCTTTTTACACTAAAACCTTCGAATTATCCAAAATATAATTCGAATTAACCACGATTTTTTTTAGCATTGATTGTATATAAAATGCTAAGGACCAAGAGAAAAATTCGAATTGAAGAAGATTTTGAATTATAGAAGTTCGAATTAGCCACGTTCCACTGTATATTATTATTATTATTATTATACGCATGGTGAACTATTACCTTACACATTTCTTGACAGGTCAACTTCCAAAAATTCCTCCACAGAAAAGTGCGAGTACAGTTGTCCGGTGTGCATGTACTGCAATGATATCGCTAACGCACTCCATACTTTCTTTGTTTGTGTCCATTGGCTGCCATAAGAAAGGGATGTATGGAAGCTGAGCGGGGAGAACTGACTCCAGACAACAGCGAGCATGTTATGCTGAAAAATCAAGAATGCGGGGATCAGGTGGCAGTTTATGCGGAAAGTTCTTTGCGTCAAAAGAAGAGGGATTTAGAGGCTTATGAGCGATAGTAAAGGAGAATTGAAGGATGATGAAGAAGAAGCGTAAGAGGCTTCACGAACGACACCGCCTTGAAGTAAGTTAACGTTAGAGCGATTCCGGGGCGGAGACACACGTCAAGGGAGAAGGGTGGGTATGTTGTGGTTTTAGTGGGTAAGAGAGGAGTGCGGCAAGTTATTCCACATTCCCTCGTACAAATGAAAAATCCACAGCCTGCTTCCAGTCGACTGACTGGGTCAGGGAATGGAATGAATGAAGCCCCTATCTAGCGGCGAGGATATGAACTGTGCCAGCTGCCGAAGCCTGTCGCACTCCTCTGGGGCAATGATTAAATGAATGACAGATGAAATGAAATGATAGTGGAGAGTGTTGCTGGAATGAAATTTTGACAGAGAAAACCAGAGTACCCGGATAAAAACCTCTCTGCCTCCGTTTTGTCCAGCACAGATCTCACATGGAGTGACCGGGATTTGAACCACGGACCCAGCGGTGAGAGGCTGGCGTGTTGCCGCCTAAGCCACGTAGGCTTCCTCGTACAACCCTATTATTACTATTCTTATATTCACTGAGACCTTGGATCGAACTTGGAACCAGTCAACCAAATGCAATGGAGAAGGACACTCAATCCTCATGTCACAATGTGACGTGTAGCCCAACGAGATTCTCAGTCTACGACATGATGGTAATCTACTCTCTTTGCCAGTAGCCCTATCGATCCTATTACTACTTCCGTTCTAATTAGGGCGCATGCTACCGTAGCATCGTACCGTACTGATTCTTCCAGGATACGCAGTTTAATCAAGTTCCCTCACACATACCGACACAATTTTATTACATTCTTATCCCTGCACTTTAAGACACCACCGCGTTTTGCGTTGTCCAGGGTTCAGTCAATGGTGATTGTTATCTTAAGGGGTGAAACGTCTAGGTCACCTTCCCCAAATGACAAGGACGAAAATGAAAATAAAATAAAGTGGAATGAAAACTATAAGTACTACTAACTCCTGATCCCACAATGTAGCCGTGCTCGTTAAATAGTGCACCACGGCCGCGAAGGCAGCTGTAGTAAGTCCGGAGATCGTAGATTCAAATTCTAGTGCTGACAGCGGCCATCCCGGTTGTACCACATTCGCTGCAGCCAAATGCCGGGAGAGTAACTGACCTTACTTCAAGTCCCGTGACACCTACCACATTCCTGGCTCTAACACTGTTACATTCATCACATAAATACAGGTTTTCAGAAAAGTTCAACAGAAACCACACTGAACGGGGGTGATGACCAAGGTGTCCATAGCCCCTTAAATTAATTTAAAAAACAAGCAACCATTCCCCCCTCCACCGTGATGTGCCTTGGCCTACCAAGTGACCGCTGACCGGACATTTGGCCAGCAGGTTGTCGGGTGACGCGTGTCTGCGCGTCGAGTCCCCTCGGCCGTTAATCTTACTTTTCATGACAGGGACGCTGTCTCAATGTCAGACAGCTACTCAATTGTCTTCACGAGGCTTAGATCATACTGTTCCAGCTCTCACGTCAGTTTCTAATATACTTGACGGAGCCGGGAGTCGAACCTGGGGCCTACGGGTGAGAGGTACTCACGCCACTCCAACACCACGGGGACGGCAACAATAACTACTGCTACATTAGGAATAAGGAAAATAAAAAATATCTCTCAACCTTCGAAGAAAGAGAACTGAGGGACATAGAAGGACGTAGCGCCATGGAAGGCAGATAGGTAAAGGAAAGGTAAGATAGCTCACCCTAAAATCAATTGGAAAAGGGGCGAAAATGGACCCAGCTTGGAATCCCACGGGATCGTCAAATCCGGAACTCATCAGTCGTGAGTCCTTGAGGGTGTAGCACTATCAAAGGTGTACCATGCATGGTAGGACTACTATTGTTAACACCCTGCCTCTTTTAGGGCCTCGTGCAGCAGGCAGGAGATATTACCATCAACATAAAATGAGAGGATTGACGGCTCGAAAAATTAGGGTATCAGGAAAGAAAAACATGGGCCAATTAGGGCGGAGAAATGAATGACACCCTAGGCCTCGGATAGCCTAATACCATCGGGGTCGGAAGAGAACAAGTATTGACAAAGACAAAATAGATGATAGGGAGGAACCCATATCTCACTAGTCTGAGCCCCTTGGTCGGCAGGCTGTACAAAATTTAGTTCAATTCGGTTTCTTCGTGTGTGGATGGATAGGGTGTAAAGACACACATGGCTCATGTAGGTCTCTTAAGCCTACTTTCATGTTTTACTAAAACCGAAAGTAGGCTAGAAACAGTTACTTTTGGACGGTAACGATATTATTATTTTAATTAAGTATTTGTAACGGTAGCCTCCGAGGCTTAGGCGGCAGCACGCCGGCCTCTCACCGCTGGGTCCGTGGTTCAAATCCCGGTCACTCCATGTGAGATCTGTGATGGACAAAACGGAGGCAGACAGGTTTTTCTCCGGGTACTCCGGTTTTCCCTGTCAAAATTTCATTCCAGCAACACTCTCCACTATCATTTCATTTCATCTGTCATTCATTTAATCATTGCCCCAGAGGAGTGCGTCAGGCCTCGGCAGCCGGCACAATTCATATCCTCGCCGCTAGATGGAGGCTTCATTCATTCCATTCCTGACCCGGTCAGAGACTGGAAGCAGGCTGTGGATTTTCATTCATTTGTAACGGTAAGTGAATATAGTTACTTTTGAAAGTAACTTGCCATCCCTCGTTTCTTCTTCGTTGTCTTTCGTGCCTAATAAATATAATGAGGACAACGGGGCTCGTATCTTCTCGTCGTTGGGCCTTCTGTTTTCTCCTCTTCCAGTACTCCTTAAACTTTTGACTATGAGCCAGCTTTTTTTTCCTCCGTCCGTCGAGGTCTGCTGTTCCCTGTGTTCCTCTTACTAATAAGTGATGTGGGAAAAACTCCCCACCGAATGACTTGCCGGAACTTTGGTTGATCATGTACGAAGTCATGTAGGATCTCCAGCAGTGGCGCTTCTCCATTGAAGCGTTTGAATCACCGCGTCACCTGCTTTATTACAAAATAAGTAATGATTTAAAAAAAATGTTTTTTTTGTTTTTTGTTTTGTTTTTTACATTCGAATTGAGCCACTATGGACTACGGAGGAACAATCAAAATCAATGTTTCCTTCTAGATCGTCTGCCGGCTTTGATGTCTTGCCAGTATCTCTTGAGACCATCACTCAGCGCCTTCTTCCGATCTTCTGAAAGAGGTCCCCTCCGTCTTTTGGGTTCTGCCCCTACCTTAAATCCCTGGTAATTTTTGATTAGGCATCTGAATTCACACCTGTTCATAATTTTGCAGTCCGGAATACCAATTTCTAGAAGGTCTTTGTTACATTCTTCAAACCATGCCAATTTTTTCCTCTTTGGTTTCACGAAATTCCAAATTTTATTAGTTTGACGATCGTTGGACATTCTGAAAATGTGTCCATAGAACAACAACCTTTTCCTTTTTATTGTTGTCGGGACTGGTTCTATCTTTGTATATAACTCTTCGTTTGACTTCATACGTATGTGTCCGTCAACCCATCTGTTGGCTAAAAGTTTTCTCAATACCCTGAGTTCTCTTTTGACTAACTGGTCGACTAGACCCCGCCTGTTCATAGTCATTCTCCGAAGCATATAATGCTTCAGGTTTGACAACCGTGCTGTAGTGTCTTAATTTGGCTCCAATGCTCAGAAACTTCTTATTATAGATATGTTTAGCCTACTTTTCACATTTTGCAAAAATGAGGAAAAAGTAGACTTATGAGATCGGGCAAATGTGTGTCTGTCTGTCTGTCCTTCTGTCTGTCTGTCTGCAGCAATCGAAACAAAATTTGGTAGGAGTAAATATCTCACGGCCATATTTGAAAATGATGTCAGAGCTACCAACTGCTGAAAAATCACAATTGAAATTTGAGCTCCATGTTGGATATCTTGGAAGGTATAAATAGGAGCTATTTAAAAATTGGCACACTTATAGATAATAATATTGCAGTTTAATTTCCAAGAGGCCATACATGGCAGTGTTGCCAAAATGATTATAAGCCTGCTGATAGGTCCAATGTTTAAATGCATATAACTTCTAAACTATCATTTGGATTTCAACCAAATTTCGTGTGTGCTATGTGTTCCATAACAGAAATGACTATACCGTTACTTAAGAATAACCAGGGCTGCCAACTGTTAATAAACACTGTATCTATTTTTGTTACCCTAATATCAATATATCAGAATGTATGCAAGCCAATACCTCTAAACTTTGCACACGTATAGTACCTGGCATTCTAGATTAATTTGGAGTAAATAATATACGTTAGTGCTGCCAACATGATTCTAAGCCTGCTGATAGGTCCAATTTTAAAATGCATGTAACTTCTATACTAACTAATGGATTTCATTCAAAATTGACACAACAATAGATCAAATTATTTCAGATTATATCTGACCAATACCTGCATGTCATTGTTGCCAACATGATTTTACGAGCGCTGTTAGATCCAATGTTTAACTGCATGTAACGTCCATGCTATTCTTTGGACTTCTACCAAATTTTGTATTCTGTACCTTAAGAGATGGAACTAAGAAGATATTCAGTCACCAGGGCTGCCAACTGTAGTTCTCTATTAGGGTACATTAAGCCAGGTATACAGTACTTCGAACTAATTAGAAATTTCGATATTACCAACTTAATTTCGTCATTATTCTAGATAGATCCATGTAGATAATCATTGGCATGAATCTTAAATTTTAAGAAAAGTAGGCTCTTTAGTTCGTCACGGAACTTCTTGTTCGTCAGGTGATAGGCTGCATTAGATGTTACCAATTAAGGCATGAAAATCGGCCTTCAAACGACACGGCAGGGTGGCGAATCTACTACCGCGTTGCTCAACTAACCTGATGCGACCAGAATGTGCTGACAAGAACGTCTCTGCCTTGGTGATTGAATAAGGCCGAATTGGGAACGGAAATCAGCGGTAACCATGACAACAGGAGTTCCATGATACGAATCTCTCATCAACATTGCTCCCATTTCAAGCAATCTTGTACTATAACATATAGTGTGCTCTTTGGACATGCAGATCGTATATTAAATAGCGACTTGTTGCGTTTGTAATATGTTTTACATTTTGATATTCCAAGATAAGGTATACAAAAATATTAGTATTGAAATATTAGTGAATTACCTAAAAGAAAACAGTATGGTCGATGTGTTCGTGGAAGCATACAAATTATTCTCTTTAATTTTTTTCGCGTATATCGGCGCGTCACCATTCGGACACTCCTGAACCGCCACTGATCTCTATTTGCCCCAGATCCGACTTGACCATAGAAATCCACCATAGAAATCCAGTTGTTCCTGAAGGCTTTCCTTCTATCTGCCACTGTGAAGATCTTGCGGGTGAGTCTGCAAGGGTTCATGCAGGTTGAGTACCCATAGACGGTCAGGCGTATTTTATCATTTTAAATGATCTTGTCGACTTCGTCGTTACGCTGGGGTCTGGCGTTACGTTACGGTGACGGGACGAAATGTACCCAGATGCACTGAGGTGTGTGACGTCATAGTGCTGCTTGGTGCATCTGTTCCCCGACAATCTCTACTTCGTTAGTATAAGACAAAAATCCCCGATTCTTGGATGATACGGGTAATCTCGAGAACCACTGGATTGATTTTGATTCGGTTTTCACCATTCTTAAAGGATATATCGAGGAAACATTCTGTAGAAAATAATTTAAGTATGATCAAAGGAAGCCAAGCAGTAACGATTTCAGTGAAAAAGTCGAAAACAAACTTGGCGTCCGTGTTCTTCTTAAGCTTACGCTGGGCAAACCGTTAAAAATATCAATATACTATGAGCGTAAGAATTGGTCAGCACGAAAAATTCTACAAGAAGGTCCGCGAGAGCATATCTCTAACTTCAATACATCGCCCTCTATAAGTGTTTTATACTGGATGGAAGGGGCACGTCCCCACGCGCTCTGGTGAGCGTGCGGCATCCCGCGCGCTTGACCTTGCATTGCTCGTGGTTTGCACTTGTCGTTCACGAGTAATTTGAAACAAGATAAGCAAGATGAGTATTATGCAGATAATTTTCTAACATGTCAAGAGTCTTTGGCTTCGAGCGAAGCGAGAACCCTCCAGCCTTTCTAGCATTTTTGAGCATTTGTAGCATTTAAAACGATACAAAGTCTAGTCTTTCAGACTGACTGTCACTTTTTTCGTCATACTGGTGACGGTGTCTTCCTGTTGTTTGTAGAATTCATCATTGTGCCGAACCCTGTAGGTGCCTTCCTCTTCTCGTACGGGTCCCAGTATTTTCCGCAGGATCATCCTCTCCTTCAGTTCGAGTTTCCTGCCCTCTCCTGGACATCACAAGGTTTATAATAATAACCGTTAAATCGATTTTGCCAGCTGTAAAAGAGGACGTGATTAGCTCATGGTGGATGAGTTATGTCCTACAGAAAAACAAGTAAATTGATAACTTAATTCTCTCCTTGACCTCAATAGACCCTAATATTTTGAACGTGGCCTTAAATTTATGCTTCTGGTAATTCGGCTCATGATCGAAAGCCATTAATTAGGAAGTTAATTCGAGTATGTACGCTGATTCCATACATCACGTGACAGTTACAAAATCCCTACTTGTGTGATACGGGGACTTTGTTTTGTATTTAGTCCACTAGCAAGCGATTTGTTACTCTATTCGACCCGAAATAAATGTCATAGACCGCCACTATAAATTATCCGTCTGACTTCTTATATAAAATGTAACGCAACACATATTTCTTCTTCAGACAGAGACAGTCTCAAGCTCGTTAGTGGAAAAATGGTCATTGAAGCGTAATGAGAGAGACAGTCTGGGGAATTTATTGTCCTATCGAGTGTTCTAATCCAGGTGACGATTATTATTAATAATAACTCCATGGAATTACCTCAACCACCCAGGTTCGATTCCCGGCTCTGTGAAGAAATTTAAATCTTGTCTGAGAGCTGAAACGAGGTGCAGCTAGCCACGGGAGGCAGAACTGAGAAAAGATTCGGTGCAATTCCCACCTTAACCATCCTAAAAGTAGTGGTTGTTTCTGTTGCGGTGTTTAGACATCGGGGTCATTTAGCCCCGTGTACTTGGGTGTGTGTATAGTTTATCTAGGAGGCAGGGTGTATGTAGCCCCAACACTTCTGGTGCACCCTGGATATTGCTACACACTCAGGGGCTCACGACTGGTGATTTGGCGACCCCGAGGGATTCCTGAGCTGGGTCCGGTTTTCTCCCTTTTTTCCATTACCTCTGGGGCGGACCCTCTCCTCTTTCACTTTCCTATCTGCCTTTTATGGCTCTCCTTCCTTCCAAGTCCTTCAATCCGCATTCTTCGAGGGTTGAGGGCATTTCTTGTTTCAGTTATAGTTTACTTTTGATTATCATCTTCACGATCACCCAAACCATTAGGGGCCGATAACCTAGATGTTAGGCCCCTTAAAACAACAATTATCATCATCATCATCATCATCATCATCGGAGTTTATCTGATGACCTGTGTTATAATGTCTCTAGTAGTGTGTATAATTTTAATTCAGATTAGCATTGGGAAGGAGACGGCCATGGCTTTAAGTTAGGAACCATCCCGGCATTCACCTGGTATAGATGTGGGGGAACCACGGAGGGCTGAAATGGGAAAATAAGCAATCCTGCTTAGTGTGATTATGTGATTGTTATTAATTCATGGGATAGGTGTGGATTGTGAACTTAGCGAGCAAACTTGAAGGTCAATCAGTACTATCAGTACCTCAACAAAATGTCACATATAACTAACAAATCTCGATTAGTTGTGCTAGTTTAACTGCAACGAGATAAGTGTTGTTTGTTGTTTGAGTCTTCAGTCTTTTGACTGGTTTGATGCAGACCTCCATTCCTCCCTGTCCTGAGGTAATCGTTTCATCTCTACATAGCTACCACACCCTACGTCCGAGGCAATCTTTTTAACATATTCTAACCTTGGTCTACCCCTACAGTTCTTGTCCTCGACCCTTCCTTCCATTACTAGGCTTGCTATTCCTGGGTGTCTTAGTATGTGTCCTATCAAGCTAGCTCTTCTCTTCATTAGCAGTTGCCAGAAACACCTCTCCTCTCTCACTAGACTTAATACCTCTTCGTTTGTAACCCTCTCTACCCATCAGATCTTCATCATTCTCCTGTAACAGCACATTACAAACGCTTCAATTCTCCTCTTTTCTGCTGTACCAATAGTCCAAACAAAGGTCTTCAAAAATGACTTCCAAACACCTAAATCCATATTCGATGTCAACAGATTCCTTTTACTGTAGAAATGCTTTCCTTACCTGAGCTAACCTACTTTTTATATCCTCTTTGCTTCGTCCATCACTGGTTATTTTGCATCCTAAGTAACAGAAGTCTCCTACTTTCCACTTGCCAATTTGATGTCCATAGAGGATTCTGATTTATTTCGGCTGCATTCCAATATTTTTGATTTACATCTATTAATTTTCATCATGAATTCTTTCCTCAAGACGAAGTCCATACCATTCAAAAACTCATTCAAATCCCCAGGCGTGTCGGCCAAGATGACGATGTCATCGGCAAATCTCAGGGTTGAAATTATTTCTCCTTGAATCTTAACTCCCACTCTAAACTTTTCTACAATGTCCTTCATTGCTTGTTCAATGTAAAGATTGAAAAGTATGGGTGATAAAATGCAGCCTTGCCTTACACCTTTCTGAATACCAGCTTCTCTCGAATGTCCTTCAGCTCGAATGACTGCTGTTGGTTTCTGTATAGATTGTAGCTCACCCTCCTATACCTGTACTTTATTCCAATCGATTTCAAAATGTCAAACAATTTGGTCCAATCAACGTGTATATATTGTAAATACTATGTAGACATAGATTTAACCGCCTAAGACGATCGAAACTGGTCATCCCAGTTTATTTCATCATAATCGATTTTGTCCAACTAAGGACCACTTAAATAACTCTTCATGATTTCAGTTTTCTCTGGAGCCAGTTTTCCTTCATTCTCTTGCTCACAGCTTCTCTCTTGTCAGCTGACTAATGTTGTTTCTTCTTGGTCGTTGTTTCTGGCTCTAGGAACCCGCCAAATGTGTGTATCTTATTTCTGAAAGTGGTTCTGTTGCGGTTGTCTTGATCAGTGCTGTTCATTTCTTGTAGATCCTTCTTGGTGTTAGCAAACCATTTTTCATAAGAGTTGCCTTTTCTATTGGGCTTGTTGAAGTTGTTAAAAATGTTCTTAGTGGGTCTGTCGTCAGGCATTCTTGAAACAAGTCCAAATAATTTAACCCTTCGTTTTCGTATGGTATCTGAGATTCTGCTGCATTTTTATATACTGTATTTCTTTGTTGCTGCGTATTTATTACTTTAGTGTACTTTTTCAGGATTAGGGATTACTCATTACAATTGGAAACCATTGTGTTTACTGAAAAGTATTAAATTTCGATTATTAAGGGAACACTAAAAGCTTCCAAAATGATAATTAAAAAAATAGTCCAATAAGAGAGTAAACGAAGCCTCCGTGGCTTAGGCGCCAGCACGCAGGCCTCTCCCCGCTGGGTCCGTGGGTCAAATCCCGGTCACTCCATGTGAGATCTGTGCTGGACAAAACGGAGGCCGACAGGTTTTTCTCCGGGTACTCCGGTTTTTCCTGTCAAAATTTAATTCCAGCAACACTCTCCACTATCATTTCATTGCATATGTCATTCATTTAATCATTGCCCCAGAGAAGTGCGTCAGGCCTCGGCAGCCGGCACAGTCCATATCCTCGCCGCTAGATGGGGGCTTCATTCATTCCATTCCTGACCCGGTCGGAGACTGGAAGCAGGCTGTGGACTTTTCAAGAGAGTAAACGAAAAGAAACAAGGAAAGGATGTCCGTACAATGTGCACTAACAAATTTAGACATGGTGCGTAAATGATTTCTTTTTAAATATAGACATAAATTATGCAGCCTAATTAAGAGAATATGGTGCAGTCAAATAACATATTCAAATATAAATAATTTCTTCTTTTCCGCCTTTATTATTATTATTACCCAACTCCGTAGAGGCCATGGAGACCCTGGGAGCAGTGGAAGGTAGAGGCACTCGATGGAAGGAAGGAAGGTTGTTGGTTAACATGACCGTTAATCTGGTGATCATGAGCCATGGAACCTCTATTTTACGTGGAATCCGAATCACAGGACGTGATATTTCACTTCGAAAATCTCACATGCATTGACCGGGAATCTAACCCGATCCGCCTTGGCGAAAGACAAGCAGCTTGACCACTGCATCACCACGCCCCACCACTAGATATGATGGAGTTGTCAGCTCCACGCCCGGCCGTCTTTGCTACCAGAAATTATCCTGGTGTAGGCTTAGTGAACCCCAGGGTTCGTTTCCGAAAGTGGTAGTTTATTTTCTGAAATCCATTACCAGGTTGGGGATCGAACCCACTCTCTTTCATTTAGAAACTCAGTGCCTTTACCCACTTCGGTACACAGCCCCCATTATTATTATTAGATTTGATTTAATGTTGTTCGGGGCGGCTTCGGTGGCGTAGTTGGTAGCATGCTAAGCTTCTATGCCCAAGGTTGCGGCTTCAAACCCGGCCGAAGTCGTCGGATTTTTAAGAGCGTTAAACATCCCTCAGTATGCCTTCCTTCGGAGGGGAAGTAAAGCCGGCGGAACCATGTCATAGATTTATGGCTTGAAAAAGAACCTTCCACTAACTACACTTGTGTGAAGCTAAAATTTGTAGGTTATAATTGATAACGCTATATTAGTTCCAACGTTCGCTACCAGGTGCTGGCTACGATGGCATCTGGTTGCCAAGTCCGCAGCTAGGTGTCGTGGACGGTAGCATATGGTGGCAAAAGTAGGAACGACTTGAAAATTGAACGTCTACAGTCCTTACCTGAATCACAGATAACACACACGAATACAGCCTTCACAATTAACACCGGTAATCAGACAGATTCTACACACACCCAAAGTACCCAGGGCTACTTGGCCGCGTTGTCGCAGCCCTTAAACTAAGGAACCAACCAAATGTTGCTCGGGTACTAGGTATGCCATGAAGGGGGTGCACACAGTCTCAAAAGGGCTGAGAACGCTTGATTTATTGGGTTAAAGAAGATAGGACCCATATGAATGAACCAAAGTCGAAGGGTGGCGGGCCGCCGCCTTACGAGCGCTTGTGCGATTTTACAGAGCACGAGGGAATGAAGGTTAAATTAAACCGAAACTTATATACTAATTGTATTCACTAAAGCAGAGATCTAATAAAACCTGCCTAAAGCGGAACTCAATAGTTCCAGATGTATTTTTCCGTTTTCACAGGTTTCCGTTTTACAAAAAGTTGAGTTTTAATAAGACAAAATACACTACATAAAATCACTGTGTTATTACATAGGATTACAATGATTTTTTAAATCATTTTAAATGATCTTGTCGACTTCGTCGTTACGCTGGGGTCTGGCGTTACGTTACGGTGACGGGACGAAATGTACCGAGAATGCTCTGAGGTGTGTTACGTCATAGTACTGCCTGAGCTTCCTCCTTTCCCCCGCGCACTCCGGTGAGCGTGACGTCATCCAGCCAGCTACCTCCTTTGACCTTGGTTTGCACTTGCTAACGGACTTTGAGTTCACGCAGCATTTTTCAGCATTTGTAGCATTTGAAATGATATAAAGTCTAGTCTTTCAGACTGACTGTCAGTCTTTTTTTTTAATATAGAACTGTAAATATAAAAGGAAATAGGTTCACGTCTATTACACTGTATTTTCAACTTACGTACAAAAATTTCAGTTTCTCTTATCGTTTGTTTTCCATATGACTTTCAAAGTGCATTGTCGCGACATCTTTACAAGAGAACGTTGTATGATCTCCTTTGCATCCAGCAGTAACTCAAAGAGTTCTGGAACATTCTTGGAATCTGAAAATTCCTGAAGGTCACTAACAACAGATAGTGATAACACCCTTGTTTTGCCTTCATCATCGTCGTCTATTTCTTCCATGACTTCGCACCTGCTGTTTTCGGCAGCAATATCAGCTGCACTTTGAATGTCTTCAGTCACTAATGTTTCTTAGAACTTTCAAAATGTAGTACTGTACATAGCTTTGTATTATGGATAAGATAATCCGTCTTAGTCAGGTTATTTATGCCTACAGTTCCGGAATTTCTTTCCGATTCCGCGTTAGGCAATTTTCCGGTTTGCAGTGCCTTTTCACATAGGAAATACCTCCGTTCCGTATTTTGATGTCCGTTTGTCTGGGTTTCCGGTTTATAAAGGTTTCAGCAGGTTTTATAGTAATATGTTACTTAAAACTCTCTCCAAGGTTTCTTGACAGCAGCACATGACCGAAGCGTTCGAATACGTTGATGGGAACTTCGAGGTCAGCCTATGGACTATTGATCGTACGGTTATCCTGCAGCCCATGTTAATTCAATAACACATTAATGTCTACACTGAAATGCCATTTACCGCATGTATTCATTGCCAGAGTGGACAGTTATCTGACGGTTATAATAAATAAGTTGAGCCTTCTTATTACACATACACGACCTGATTCAACATTATATGCCCGCTTCTGTTAAAAGAAACGCAGTCTATTCCTGGGCGTTTCCCAATAACACGCTATATCAAGATCATCGGAGATCACGTGAAGTTCATAACACGAGTCCGCCATTACGAGTAATTGGGCTTTAATTACCGTATGTATGAACGGTTTATCTGCGAAACTTCAAGTGCATCTCGTCTATTAACTCTCTATCTCTCTCATAGACTGAATTTGTTCCAAATAATCTCCTGCATACATTCGTTACGACCACTTTCTAGATAGTGACGTGATTAGGAGGATCAGAAGTTGTGATTATCCACACAGCCAACAGTTTAGTTGTAGACGAGCTTGACTTCGGTACCGGGGTCAGTGATCCTTTTGAGTTGATATTTCACGGTGGCGGATATCCTGTCTCATGCTGGAGAAGTAGTTTATTTTAACTTGGAACAGCTTAGTCATTAGCAACATGTGGTAATGAAAGTATGGATTTTTGTTATGGTAAAATGAGGTAATGTAAATTCCAATTCATTTTACTTTAGAGGTTGGGAACTTTTGAAAATCGGCCCCGTGTGTTTGAGTGTTAAGATTAAAATATTAATATATAACAATAAGTTCCGTGAAGAACTATACAGCCTACTTTTCATGCCAATGATTATTCTACAGAATATGAACCAATCTAGAATAATGACGAAATTAAGTTGGTAATATCGAAATATCTAATTAGTTCAAAATATTCCTGATATAAAGTAGCCTAATAGAGCACTACAGTTGGCAGCCCTGGTGACTGAATATATTCTTAGTTCCATCTCTTGAGGTACAGAATACAAAATTTGGTTGAAGTCCAATGGACGTTACATGCAGTTAGACACTGGATCTATCAGCACGCGTAAAAGCATGTTGCGAACAATGTCATGCGTGTGCTGGTCAGAAATAATCTGAAATATTATGATATCTTGTTGTGCCAATTTTGGATGAAATCCATTTGTTAGTATAGAAGTTACATGTATTTAAAAATTGGACATATCAGCAGGCATAGAATCATGTTGGCAGCACTGCCTTGTATTAATTACTCCAAATTAATCTAGAATGTCAGGTGCTATACGTGTGCAAAGTATAGAGCTGTTGGCTTGCATAATTTCTGATGTATTGATATTAGGGTAAAAAATATAGACATCATTTATTAACAGTTGGCATCCCTGATTGCTCTTAACAATACTTATAGTCATATCTGTTATGGTACACATAGCACATACGAAATTTGGTTGAAATCCAACTGATAGTATAGAAGTTACATGTATTTAAAAATTGGTACTATCAGCAGGCTTATAATCATGTTGGTAGAACTGACGTATATAATGTACCCATGTGAGTAATCTCGATGGTAAATATGCAGCTGCCTCCAGCTAGCATCAGGTCTCAGGCGCGTGCCGTTCCCCCAAATGAGCAGTGCATATTTTGGATTTGAGGCTATGAGGTAACAACTCTACAATAACAAGGCACAACTCTATTCTAAAACTTTTATTCAGTAAATGAAAATCATGGCTTCAAACACAAAAACAATCCCAAAACCATAAAAAATAAAGCAAACAAAAATTTACTTCCACAATCCACAAACAAACAAAAATGAAATCATAATAATGTCATATTAAATCATAAAGCTGTACCCTTATGTGAACTACACAAAGATATTCTAGTGCGCTGATGCACCTACGACTTCAAAACAAACTGTACATTAACATAACAGTCATACAATGTGACTTCTTTAATATCACAAATTAATTATTCCTTAAACCTCTTGGTTTTAACAATTATGCGTGCCGTGCGTGTTTTGATTTTTCTCTTCTCACCAAACAAATGCTTTCATGCATTACCTATTCGGACGTTGCACCGCAATCAACGTGCAACTCCATGATTATGTAAGCTACCCCTCCACTTCCTCTATTTATATGGTTCCATTGCATGCTGTATGTGATTCCGAGATAAAACGTTACGTTATAGCTTGAGTCGGATGGTATAATTAGATTACCTCGCTCTCGTGGCGATTGGCATCTGGTAACCAACTTCAAAACTTGGTTTCAGTGACAGTACAAATACATCATCTAACTATTCGTCAGATAGCTAAAATAATGAACCATCAGGATATTCTATAATTATCCATGTGTTCCTAAACCACATGGCTACATTACTCAACATAACAATCTTTCATTATATGTCATTTACCAGGGTCTAAAATCTGTCCCTTTCAACTTGCCTTGACGGCTCGAGTTTAGACTGCAGACCCTAGGCTAGAGGAGTCCGCACACAATAGAAAGTGGGATGGGTGTTCCACCAATTACCTCGACCCTCCTTAAAGGTTTTGAATGCTTTCCTCTCTAAGCAGTAAAGATTTACAAGACAAATACTGTCGTCTGACCGACACACATATCCCAAAGGATCTTAATTGAATATTATGCAAACAGGTATTGAATGAGCTTTTTAATTACTCCTACACAGAGGATATAATAATAATTACTGGCCTCACACGGGTCCATTCAACATGAAGGTTCGGGGTTCGTAATGCATTAGTCTAACGGGTGACCGATGTCTCAAGTAAAATATAGGCGCTCACTGCAGCTGTCGCCATGAGTTTCGCTACCACGAGCGGAATATAACTCATCAATAAGTTCTCGGGAGACCATAGAGTTTCGAGGTGTCCCCGTTTTCCTCGTCCCTATCACAGGATCCCAACCCGGAACACTTTCATATCCTTCCTCAGAGCTAGCGTACACACTACAACTCTGGCATAAAATTATATCTCCACTTATGCCCATGACATAGGAGATTTCATACGTAGAATAGACCATCTGGCCCCTTACTCAATGCTACGACCTCCGACCTATTATTATTAAGAGAAATCTAACAATTTACTCTATAAGCTTCTCATATAAGCTGCAAATTCAATTCACTAAAAGCTCTTTCATGCCTGGCATCATTACTGAATATATGCAATATTCTGATATAAAACTTCTTTCCTTAATTACTGTAACGTAATCTTACTGTATCATCTTACTGCTTAGATTGATAAGTCTTGCAATTAGCGTAAATCTCTCGCTTTACTCAACATATATTTGTTTCCTGATGTGTTCATTCATACTTTTAATATTCATTATTATTATTACCATTAATCTCACTGACATAAATGACCAAAATCATTACTTTATTATTCTTATTAATCTCACTGACATAAATGACCAAAATCATTACTTTATTATTCTTCCCACATAACTTAACCAAAAATCCGACATAGCTAAACGTCTTAAAATCCGAACAATCGCGTTCGTCACATTTACATAACTGATTGCCATTTTAATTCATAGTGGGAATAATTACTCCACTTAATGATGCAAATTAACATCTCAACTCTATAAAAATCAACACAATAATGATTAAACATGGAGGATCTGCCTCCTAAACTGATTTTTACTGGCATCTTTAAGGAATTCACAACATGCAATGGCCCATATTTCTACATAATCATAACTTGTGGGGTACTTACATTTCTATAGGCGTCTATGGTGGCTCCAACCAATCATATTTCTCCATGTCGCCCGCCATTAGCAGGTTTAACGCGACATATTCATCCTGCAAACACACTTTTCATAACACATAATTTTCATCAACAACACGACACGTTGCATAACTCTCTGGAAGCTATTGCTCCCACACATATGAAACACTTATCTAATCACTACTTTAAAGGATATTTTACATATGTTGTACACTTAACACACGTCACTTTATACACTTTTCAATGCTGAAATTCCCTAGCAAAGATCGAAATTGCAGGCGTCGACGGCATCTCTCGTGCTCCTATCAATTCCTGATTGAAAGTCTGGTTTACCTGCTTTCGGAATTCACCAACAGTTTTTATATTTCCTACTCCTACGGTAAGCGTCCTGCGCTGCATAAATATGCTAGCTCCCGTCCTGAGTTGTCCTCTGGTACTCTCATGACATTATAAAACACGTCATAGAGTTTCATTTAGCGCATACCATCGTAATTACACATATACGATCAGTCAATACTTTACACATTGCGCTCAACACTGTCCAATACTTTACACAAATAATTATTTACAATAGTTCTGCCATTTGCCTACACGGTGCTTCGTAATTGAACACGGCATAGTTCGTACTGCTGATTATGCCTATAGCACGACTATTATTCATACAAGCTTATTAAATGCTTCATTAACATGTACCAGTCTTTGTTCGGCGTCTATTATGAGTAGAACCGCCATGCGTTCTGCCTTGACGAACTTGCTTCAAAGTGGCTGTACCTGACTGAAGATTCACTTGAAGACTGCTCGTACCTTACTTGAAGACTGCTGTATACTGCTTACATACTGTCTCGTACTGCCCTCGTACTTGTTGCATACTGATTGCAACTTACTGCACTGTGCTACAACTGGGTAACTTCTAACGTAAACTGAGCGTGAAGACTGCATAAGACTGCAACTTGGGCTGTAACTGGGTACAAACTGCACGTGAACTGCGCGTAGACTGAGCTTGAACTGAGAGAGACTGGGTTTCAACTGAGCGCTCCTCCAAGGGTCTACCCCCTTATATCGTATTCTCACTGAAAATAGGGCGAAATCTTCCCGCGAAATCTTGGCTCCTCTCACAGCGTGAATCTGGTCTCCAAACCATGATCATTGGGTTCCTCTTTCTTCACAGATTCCAAAACTATCTGCGTGCAAAGGAATCGCTCGTCCAATTAATTAATATTAATTCCTTTCTCCACAGCGTGGGACGCTATCTTACGGGTATTCCCCGGCAACACTCTCAAATCTATCCGCGCACAATGGTCGTTTTACAGTCCTTCCGCACTTCGTTAAATATGCCCCAATTTCGCAGGTAAAAGGCTCTAAAATTAGCCTCCTGCCAAAAGATTCATCTGTGAGCAACTCTCATCTCAATTCGTTGTTCCAATCACGAGTAATCAATGATTTTCCTGGGCATCTCTCCTCCCACTACTCAAATCTATTCTCCGTCGGGGAATAACTGGGTCATTATTCAGGCCTCCCCCTGCTCCAGACGACAGAATGGGGTCACAGAGATGGACATGGCTCCACTGGGCCCCACCCACAATTCTGGGCTAATTTGTAAAATGTCAACTCTGTCCTCTCCGTGCTTCAAGCCTCGTATAGCCTACACCAAGTAGTCTAATAATGCTGTAATCTGCTCATTATTCCCTGCATTATTTTAATAAATAATGTCATTGCACCAAAATCACACCAGTGATTAAATATACACTTCTTTCGAGGGGTTTTTTTTACCATGAAACTGCCTCTACAGATCTCTGGTTCGTTCCCTGGTGGAACCTTTATACTGAGATCACAGTCTCTGAGAACCACGTTCGATTCCAGTCAGCATAACCTCCTCGGGTTCAATAAGTTACTCCAAATTAATCTAAAATGTCAGAATATGCGTGTGCATAGTTTAAAGATGTTGGCTTGCATACTTTCTGATATATTGGTATTCGGATTTAAAAAAATAGAGAGAGCAATTATTAACAGTTGGCAGCCCTGGTGGCTCTTAAGAATACGCTCAGTCATATCTGTTTATGTACAGATATTACATACAAAATTTGGTTGAAATCCAATTGATAGTGTAGAAGTTATATGCATTTAAACATTGGACCTATCAGAAGGCTTAAAATTATTTTGGCAACACTGTCATCGTTGGCCTCCTGGAAATTAAACTGAAATAGCCTTATCTACATGTGTGCCAATTTTGAAATAGCTCCCATGCATACCTTGCAAGATATCCAACATGGAGCTCAAATTTCAAGTGCGTTTTTTCAGCAGTTGGTAGCACTGACATCATTTTCAAATATGGACGTGAGATATTACGGTCCACATCTTTATTCATACTAATTTTGTTTTTGATTGCTGCAGCCGTTTATTAGTTGATAGGGGGGACACACACATAGCCAGACAGACAGACAGACACACATTTTCCCGGATCGATCTCATAAGTCTACTTTTTCCTCATTTTTGCAAAATGTGAAAAGTAGGCTAAAAATGGCGACCATTTTAGTGACGTCACTTCACCCTTTGGTTTCAAAATTTCATATTTCCATATCAAATAAAAAGAGAACGAGAAGAAATAGCAAACTTTTGATGGCACATACGAGCTTCAAAATTTAATTTCCTATCCGAAAGGCCCTTATCACTTTTCGTGTATCTCCAACGGTTAGCGAGTAAAACCCACATATGTGACGTCACTACACCCTTTGGTTTCAAAATTTCTTATTTCCATTTCAAATAAAAAGAGAACGCTAAGACATAGCAACCTTTAGATAGCATACACGAGCTTTAACATTCAATTTTCTATCCAAAGGTCGTTATCCCTTTTCGTTTATATCCAACTGTTAGCGAGTAAAACCTAAATTTGTGCTATAAAACACGGTCAACACCGAGCGGTGCAGTATATCTCTACATATATAACAAGAAGTTCCGTGACGAACTAAAGAGCCTACTTTTCTTAAAATTTAAGATTCATGCCAATGATTAATCTACGGTATCTAGAATAATGACGAAATTAAGTTGGTAATATCGAAATTTCTAATTAGGTCGAAATACTGTATACCTGGCATAATGTAGCTTAATAGAGAACTACAGTTGCAGCCCTGGTGACTGAATATATTCTTAGTTCCTACTCTTAAGGTATTGAATACAAAATGTGGTTGAAGTCCAAGGGATAGCATGGACGTTACATGCAGTTAATCATTGGATCTAACGGCGCGCGTAAAATCAACAGTGACAAACATGTATTGGTCAGAAATAATCTGAAATAATATGATCTATTGTTGTGTCAATTTTGAGTGAAATCCATTAGTTAGTATTGTGCCCTTGCAGCAAGAAATATGCAAATCACAGTATGCCAGCATTGCTCAATTCGGGATTTTTCGGGGCTGCGGTAAGTTCTCCCACTCTGTGACTTACATATTTTGGATTAAATAGAGGATACACTTGCAAAAATAACAACAAAATCAACTCCTATTTTAACACATTTAATTAATCAAAAATTATGGCGCTACAAACAAATAAACACATAAACTACTGACCAATATCATTCTACTTGTCCAAAGTGAACAAGGAATAGCATAAAAATAAAACAAATATTAGATTAAAACACATGGTTTTCTTTAAAACCAACAATTCACGATTATTTTCACTTCCATAAAGTACTTATCTTAAAGTTCCAAATAACTACGAGCTTCTTTGGATCGATACTTTCCCATAATAATGGTGTCATATTTTTGTACACCTCAAGAATTATTTTTATGTTTTCTTATCATCAAAACAAATATATAATTACATTTAAAATTACATGTTAATTATTCACTTCAATATTTGGGCATATCACATGTTCTCCATATTTACTATCTCTCTCAAGTTTTGCAAATTCACTACGGTGATCGGGAAAACTATTTGTGTACTCCAGAGTTATAAAGATTACTTGACAAAATCAAAAACTATGATCACTCCCGAAACCTAGTTATCTTCACAAAACTCGTGGATTCCTATTTTCCATCCAATATTACAATAGGGATTTTATTTAATTCATTTGTCTTATAAGACCATTATCACATAAGAAAACTACGATCTGAATTGGCAAGCGATAATATCAATCTACAAGGACCTCGGTTCAACGCCCGGGTCATTAACAACTTTAAACACTCACGGTGTATTTAACACATCTTACAAGACGGTTTTTACCCACCCTCGCTCGATGAGGGTCAGGCCATTATACTCGGGCGTGATTTATGACAAGGAAAGCGACTCTCTGCCTAACCTACGGTGGCAGCTCTCTTCAATGCTTTAAAACAAACCTTCACATTATTCTCAGTTCTGTGGACAGACCTGGCTTTTACTTCACTTATTTCCATTCAACAATATTCTTTGGCTCATAAACCACTTTCATAACCTTGGCATTTATTAATTATGAGAGGGTCCTCATTGATTGGGAAGATAAATACACATTCTACGACGAATAATTAGGGGCTTTAACAACAAGAGGATTCTAGGTTCGAATCTCTTAACATGCCTCGGGAACATTTCCACATTTGGAGGACTTAAACAAGACGCGATTTAAAGTCGGCCGTGGCCTACATGACATACGCTCAATAATACCATTCATTAGCTCCCTTTTAAATAATACACACATGGCCTCGTGATCTACGTCACAATTCAGAGGACTTACAACATATCTCAATTCACTGCAATCAACTACCCTCCATAAGTAACTTACCAAGTACTTTAACTTTTACGCGTTCCTAGCGTGACTTTTTATTTAATTGCGTTCCATTACGCTACACATTACTTTACGGCCGAATGTCTTCCAAAGAACTGATAAATTTCATAGTAACAATTGATACATATCTTAATTCTTATATTAATCTTTTCCGTTGACAATAAATCGCTCCCTTTTTAAGAACATGCATTCACATCATGTCTTATACATTTGTTAAGGCTTCAACGCTCTATATTTTTATATCATTCAATTTAATCTTTATTTAGATTTCTTTACCTTGTTATTCACATCATGTTTTCATTCCTTACAAAAGCTCAAAAGCTATTTCTTTCATATAATTCAAATTTACCTTTATGTAAATATCTTTGTTATAATTATTATTATCACGCTTGCTTTTATAACATTCATTAAATACTGACATTTTATTCCATGCCTTTCCTCTACAGGATTTATTATTTCACATACTTATTTACTATTTCTTAAAACTTTATTTTCGTTCAGATCGCGTTCTTATTTAGTTATTATTCATTTAAAAACATCCCTTCTACTCAAAACTCCGGTGGAATTGTACACAAAATTTTTCCCGACACCAAAACATAATGAAAATCTTTACTTACATGTTTGAGGTCGCTTTCTGACCTTTATTCTCGTTTGATGTGACATTTTGGCCCACCTTCTTGACCTACTCCATATTGTACAATCTCATCTTATGTACAGAAATTTCTTGACACATATTCACTATATTTAACACTGACAACATTTTTTTTTATACACTGGTGTATCCGTTTTGAACACACATTAAAACACTAAAAAATATTACTCTGGTACATATTATAACACATATCACTGTGCATAAAACGCTTTCACTTTACCTAAAACACTTAAAATGATACTCTTATTTTTTTTCTTACAATATTTACACTTCACTCCTATCACACGGGCGTATCTCAACGATTTTGACAATTTCTGTCGGCTGTTGATGATCCCTGATGTGAATCCTATCGACCTGCATTGGACGTGTGATTTTACTCGTTCAAAGTTTCTCTCTCCTACAATGGAAACTACTGCTTTCAGTCTCTCAAAGCCGCTTCTATTGTCTATTACTCGGCTTTACTTTATCTGCTTTAACTAGGCGATAAATGTCTTTTCTTTTCCGTCACCTCTATTTATATATGGTGGTCTATCGCACCCTATAGTTTCTACATCTTGGCCTCCCTTCGAGGACCGTATACTGTCTATCGTACCGTTTAGTTTCTATATCTTGGCCTCCCTTCGAGGACCGTATACTGTCTATCGTATATTTTTCTCACTAGAGTACGTTTTCCCTCTGGTTTCGAACCTAAGTTCCTAAGTTCCTTTCGCTTGAACTTCTATCTTTCGCGATCGTAATTACTGTTTATTCTTGTCCTTTACAGGACTTAATGTCTTTAACAATGTCTTTACTAGACGTAACGCCGTTTATTTGTTGGAGTTCTTATAACTTCGTAACTGTATTGAACTAGTGTTCTTCTGGAACTCGAAGTTCCCTACTGATCGCTGTGTCTTACTTTGGCGATATTGCTTTTAAGTCCGTATATTTAATGTTCTTTATAAATTAGGACTCTTCAAAGTCTCGAACTGCTAACCCTCAGCGTAGCGTACTTATATCGTAACTGGTCTACACTCGGTGAACTTGTAGCATAGCCTCCCACAGGCTCTGGATCGATGTCTGATACAGCTTAACGTCCCCCTCACGGGCTTTTGAATACTGCGTATACGATGTGGTGCAGCACTTCCGCTCACGGAATGCTCGTAGACTGAATGATTATGACGCTCCAGCGTAACGGCCCCCTGGACGGACTAATACTGCATGTACTGATACAGCGTGACGTTCCCCTCACGGGCTCTCATAGACTGCATGCACTGATGCAGAGTAACACCCCCTCACGGGCTGTCAGAATAACTGCATGTTTGGTCTGGCTCTGCCAGGAGCTTTATACCTTTCAGTCACAAAAAGATAAAATCCTAGTCCTTTTCGTGACCAACTTTTGAACTAATTGTCGCACAATTATAAAAATCGTATCTCCAGAAAGCTCGTCTTCCAAACGTAAAATAATCTTCCTGTCCATAGAAATCGATCGTGCATTTCCGAGATATTAATTAATTTCTCGTCCTCAACTGTGTGGGTGGTGCTGTTCTTTTTTTATTCTCCCACTCCTTGGGTCTCGGTGAACCCCCAATGACGTCTACTTGCGTTTGCAGTTTTCTCCTGTGCAATTTTTACAAGGTTTTTCTTTACACAAAAATCTCTAATCCAAATTGATTCACCGTACTGTATCTGTTTACTTATTTTTATACTCGTAAACGGGTTAAATTTTAATTATTCCTGTTCTGACTCAGCAGCGAGGTTGCCATATTCCTGCAACGTAAGAGCAATTTCCGAGTCCAGCTTCTTCGTCTTACAGTCAAAACTTTCCACTCGTTCTAATAATATCCATGACTGGCTCCTTATAAATGTCAAGAGGCATGAGCTCATCTAAGGAACACCTGGCCCTAGCGCTTGCACAATGTTAAGCTATATTCCTGGCTTGAAATCTCTCTCCGTTCCCTTAGAAACTGTATGATTCTTTCATTCTTTTCTCAAAGTACATGGATTCGACTCTCTTTGAGGCCATGGTACATGGGTTCAGTATAGAAGTTACATGCATTTTAAAATTGGACTTATCATCAGGCTTAGAATCATGTTGGTAGCACTGACGTATATAAGTTACTCCGAATTAATATAGAATGTCAGGTACTATTCGCGTGCATAGTTTAAAGCTGTCGGCTTGCATACTTTCTGATATATGGGTATTTGGATTTTTAAAAAATGAGTGCATTTATTTACAGTTGGCAGCCCTGGTGGCTCTTAAGAATACGCTCAATCATATCTGTGTATGTACACATAGCACATACGAAATTTGGTTGAAATCCAATTGATAGTATAGAAGTTATATGCATTTAAAATTTGGACCTATCAGCAGGCTTATAATCGTTTTGAAACACTGCCATGTATGGCCTCCTGGAAATTAAACTGCGATATTATTATCTATACGTGTGCCAATTTTGAAATAACTCCCATTCATACCTTCCAAGATATCCAACATGGAGCTCAAATTTCAATTGCGATTTTTCAGCAGTTGGTAGCACTGACATCATTTTCAAATATGGCCGTGAGATATTCAGGTATAGATCTTTACTCCTATCAAATTTTGTTTCGATTGCTGCAGCCGTTTAGGAGTTGATAGGGGGGGGTGGACACACACACAGCCAGCTAGACAGACAGAAGGACAGACAGACAGACAGACACACATTTGCCCGATCTCATAAGTCTACTTTTTCCTCATTTTTGCAAAATGTGAAAAGTAGGCTAAACATGAAAGTTTGCCTGTTTTTTTTTTAATTTCTACGGAAATTTGAGTTATTTACGAGTTTCATACTGTTTTATGACGGATGCGCGCGAAAATATTTTTTGTCTGTCTGTTTGTCTCTCTGTTAGTTTGTCTGTGGACAACTTTGTTCCCTTATAACTCGAGAACGGCTGGGTGTATCAACGTAAATTTTAGTACAGATATCCATCAGAGGCACGACACTAATCATTGATGTAACTATTCTCTGTACCTCTCATAAAAGGGGGCATACCCCCTTAATATACATGCTGAAATATGAGTAGAAGTACGAGACAAAGCTCATTTTCAGCCCCTCAATGTGAGAGACATTACTCGGGGGCCCTAAAACCACATTTAAAGGTCCTAATTCCAACCGTTTTTGAGATATTCCCAGAAAACTAATTTCATTTAATAAACTAATGAACCAATGCAACCCGATAACCATGGCAACAGGTTCTCCGAGGTCCATCTATTGCTGTAAGACGCAATGCAATTCCATTAATTACATAAGTGTGAAAGTTTGCAAACGGCTAGATGGTTATTACGGAACCAAATTAAGCTATAAATTTCATCAATACGTATAATGCGCTTAAGGGGGTCAAGGGGTAGTCTAGAATTTTTTCACGCGATTTACACCTGCGGGTGTGGTACAGCAGGTCTATTATATTCCTATCCCTATATTATATTATTATTATTAGCATTATATTATGGCATACAACGACGAGACAAAGCCCCTCGGTGCCAGAAACAAAACTCGAGGGTGCTCGAAAACTACATTATAAGGCTCTAAAGCAAACAGTTTCCGAAATATTCCCAGAAAACTAATTTAATTTAATTTAACAAACTAATGAAGGAATGCAAATCGGTAACCATGAGAACATTATCTCAAGGGGTGGCATCCAAATTTCCACCTATTTCAGTAAGAAGCAATTTATTACATTTATTACATTTCTGTGAAAGTTTGCAAATATAATGTTATCACGGAACCAACGTAGACTGTATAATTCATCAATGCAATTAAGGGGGTCAAAGGGTAACCTATAATTTGTTCATGCAATTTTCACGTGCGACATATAGTGCAGAAGGTTTATTATAACTCCAAACAGCAACATTATTTTCAAAAATTCCTGAATTGAATCAACAATACTTGAGGCTTTTAGGAATTTGGACCATTTGAGACTAAAGAACCTGAATTTTCATGCACCACAAGCTTTTATAATTTATGATAGAGGTCTTCCAGTGTGTGGGGACCTAACACAACGTAGAGGGTCAGTTTTTATGTGACGTGTATTGCGTTTCATCTACAAGGCTTTCGATTCTATTTCATGTCAGGAAGAACACGTCAGGTGAATTTAGTTTGATAGCACATTTCAACTAATCTTTTTTTTTTTTTTTTTTCGACATTCGGGTTCATCGTAAGGATGATTTTGTTTGATACTTTGTGTTAGATATACCCATATTTGGATTTCTGGGTGATATGTTGAAGACAATAGAATTGTCTGTCTGTCTTTCTGTGTATCTTTATGTACGCCTATAAATCGTGTTCGGATGCTTGGTGCATCGTAAAATTAGGTATGGTAAACATGAGTCAATACACCAATCATTTATAAAACTCCTCACGTAATTTTCATACAGTAGAAGGGTGGATATAGGGAAAAACTTCTCAAAATACATGCTAAAATAGGCGAAATATAAAAATTATCCTAGAAGGACGACCAAAGCATATGTTGCACTTCTCAATGTGAGACACAAAATTCGCGAGTCTATGAAGGGTCTCCCAAAACCACATTTTAAGGCCCTTAAATTAACAGTGTGTGTGATATTCCCAGAAAACTAACTTCGTTCTGATAAACTTATGGAGGAATGACAAACCGCTAACCATTGCAACAGTAGCTCAATTGATAATGTCTGGTGTTAACCACCGAACACCGTTCGAAGAACGGGTACTTCTGCTAGTCTATACTGTATATATAAAAATCAATGTAACGTGATAGTTTGTTTGTGGGTATGTATGTCTCCTATGCGTTCATATACCATTCGTCCGATTGCGATGAAACTTGGGTGAGATGTTGAGTATACTCCAAGGAAGGTTTCTGACTTAGTAAATCCATTTTACAATAGGTAGCGCACGCGTAGATTCAACAAATGAGCGACGATGCGCGAAGCATTTCAACAAAGTCCCGTATGTGTTCATATACCATTCGTCCGATAGCGATGAAACTTGGGTGAGATGTTGTGTACACTTACGTGAAGGTTTCAAAATTAGTGAATACATTTCACAGTAGATAGCGCACGAGTAGATTCAACAAATGAGCGACGACACGCAAAGCGTTTCAACAAAGTCCCGTATACATTCATATACCATTCGTCCGATAGCTATGAAACTTGAGTAAGATGTTGTGTACACTTCAGGGAAGTTTTCTGGCTTAGTAAATCCACCTTACAATAGGCAGCGCATGAGTAGATTCAACAAATGTGCTACGACGCGCGAAGCGTTTTAACAAAGTCACGTATGCGTTCCTAAACCATTCGTCGGATAGGTCCGATAGCGATGCAACTTGGGTGAGATGATGTGTACAATCCAAGGAAGGTGTCTGGCTTAGTAAATCCACTTTACAATTGCCAGCGCACGATTAGATTCAACAAATGAGCTACGACGCCCGAAGCGTTTCAACAAAGTCACGTATGCGTTCATATACCATTCGTCCGATAGCGATGAAACTTGGGTGAGATGTTATGTACACTCCAGGGAAGGTTTCTGGCTTAGTAAATCCATTTTAAAGTAGGTAGCGCATGAGTAGATTCAACAAATGAGCGACGACGTGCGATGCGTTTCAACAAAGTCCCGTATGCGTTAATATACCATTCATCCGATTGCGATGAAACTTTGGTGAATTGTTGTGTACACTCCAAGGAAGGTTTATGAATAAGTCAATTCATTTTGCAATTGGTGGTGCAGGATTAGATTCAACAAATGAATGACGCAGGCGAATTGTTTCAACAAAGTCCCGCATGCGTTCATATAGAATTAATCCGATTGCGATGATACTTTAGTGAGTTGTTTACACTCCTGCGTAGGTTTTTAATTGACTAGATGCGTATTACAATAGTTGGCGCGCAAGTAATTTCAACAAATGAGCGTTGGCGCCCGAATTGTTTCATGAGAGTCCGGTATGCGTTCATATACTTTTCATCCCATTGCGAGGAAAGTTTGGTAAGTTGTTTTGCACACTCCAGTAAAGGTTTCTGAACATTTAAATCCATTTCACAATACGTGGCTTACGCGTAGTTCTAATTCATTAGTGATGGTGCACGTACCTTTTCAACAAAGACCCGTAAGCGTACATATGCCATTCATCCGATTACGATGAAATTTCGGTGAGTAGTTGTGTACACTCTCGAAAAGATTTCCGAATTTAGTAAAACCATTTTACAATTGGTGGCGCAGCAGTATTTTTAACAAATGAGTGTTGGCGCGTGAGTTCTTTCAACGAAGTCCTGTATGCGTTCGTATGCCATTCATCCGATTGCGATGAAATGTAGGTGAGTTGTTGTGCACACTCCCACAAATGTTTGTGAATAAGTACATTCATTCTTCATTAGATGGCACACGAGTAGTTTCAACAAATGAGTATTGAGCGCGAATCATTTCAAGAAATTAACCCTGGCGAGCTGTGTGCGCACGCCCGCATAGGATTCTGAATTACAAGATCCATTTTACAATAAATGGCGTGCGAGTCGTTTCAACGAAGGAGCTTCGGTGAGCTTCTGTGTACACCCGCATAGGTTGCCTCATGAGTCGCTTCAACAAATGAGTGTAGGCCTCCTTCATACAGCTTTGCGGCAGTTCATGTGATTTCTTAGTATGAGTGTGATTGCTTGACAGAATTGAATTGAATCATGCACAGCGACATTTCAGTTCGTGTGTGACATAATTTGCTTGATTCGTTACCTAATAATTGTCCATCTATGGCTCTGAGAGATTAGTTGGTTTGGATACAGTTATTCATTATTTACTCTCATTTCATATTTCATATAGGCCTATCAACCATCGATTCCAAGATGAAACCTTCATTTTTCACCTACCATGCAGTGATGTTCAATTGTATCACTATATTTATTTCTTTATAATCTCAAGTTTGCCAATTTATATTATTTTCCTCCACCACATTTGATTATACATATGATGATGATGATGATAACTGTAGTTTTGAGGGGACTAACATCTGGGTTATCGACCCCTAATTGTTCGGATGATAGTGAAAATGTAAATGAAATGAAACTGTACCTAAAATTAACTACATACTTACATACCAGAAGAGGAAATGGAAAACAAAAATAAGAATAAGAGAAACAAAAGACAGGAGGAAAGAAAATGCACTCAACCCTCGAGGAATGAAAATTAAGGGACTTAGAAGAAATGAGAGCCAGGAAAGGCAGAGAGAAAAGGTAAAGAGGAGAGGGACCGCCAGAAAGGCAATGGAAGAAGGAGAAAAACCTTCGGTGTCGCCAACTCCCTAACTCATCAGACGTGAGCCCTTCAGGCTGTATCACAATCCAGGGTGCACCATAAGTGGTGGGGCTTCACACACCCTGCCTCCTTGAGGGCCTTGAGCAGAAGGCAGGAGATACAAAGAAAACAAGAGGTCTGACACCTAAAAGAATGAGGGATCAGAAAAGATGAGACAAGGGCCAATTAAGGCGGGAAAGTGAAAGACTCCCGAGGCCTTGGATACCCTGATACTGTCGGGGTCGGAAAAGAACAAGAGTTGACGAAGGGAGGTCGACCTCGATAGGAAAGATAACAGACAGGAGCCCGGCACAAGTAAGTGGAAGCAATGCCGGACTCAGCTGGGGTCCCGTGGTCGCCAACCCACGTCCCACAAGTTGTGAGCCCCTGGGGAGATTTCATGATACTATTCTTTGACTTCTAACCTATAATTTTCATGCGGTATCAATTTAAAATATTTATATCGTTAATGCATGTTATGACCGCGTTGTCGCTGCCCCTAAACTAAGGAACCAACCTAAACTTTTTTCAATAAACTTCCTCAATTACTGTTATTTCCTTTGATTTCTTTAGTTGGTTCTACACATCTCAAACTTTATATTAGATATTTTAAACAGAATAACACAACTACTAACCACGCTCGAACGAGCGATTGATGTACTAAATATCTTTGCTCCTTGATTTCATACTCTTATACCTCTGCAACATATTTCCCAATTACTATTATTTTCCATTCCATTCGTTTCACGACTTAATATTAAGATAACATATAATAGACACTAACTCTGTTAGCGACGCTCTGTCGAGCATTTCAGTAACTATTCTTTATTTCTGAAGTCAATGCTATGGAGGCGCTCTGTCGAGCATTTCAGTAACTATTCTTTATTTCTGAAGTCCATGTTATTCCCTATCTTTCAAGATTTTCTTTCTTCTTTGCTACAACGATTTGATTCCTTACGCTTTGCACGTTTAATATAAACTTTATATTAATGCAAGATATTTCAGCTGAATATCCATCACCAAAAGTGAAGAATAACATAGTGCACTTTCATACATACCAAATAATATTCTATAAACAGGTAAGACCCGTTTTCGTTTAATCACACTAAATATAATCTTTATTTCAGCCTGTGGTCACATCGAATGTATGTACATTTTAACATAGCCTAAATCTTAATCAATGACTATTGTTGCTATATGCCACTATTGACACGATTCAGCTTGGGCATTATAAAATTTAATTTTCACTTCCATTTATGTTCTTACATATGTTTATTTCTTCCTTTCAGTACATTGGATATACCAAATGAGATGTTTCCTACTATTTACCACTACAACGATATACCGTACTAATAAAATATCTTAGCATTGCATTGGCAGACACTTAGTTCATCATAATTCGATTATGCCACCCAAACGACAAGCAATTGGTCGATCAACATGCAAAGCAAAAAATAAAAAGACATCTCGAGCTTCAGAAACAGACGAGGAAAGGGAAGTAAGACTCGAAACCAATCGACTGCGTAATGCTCAAGCCCGTTCGACTGAAACATCCGAGGAAAGGGAAGTAAGACTGGAAACCAATCGACTGCGCAATGCTCAAGCCCGTTCGACTGAAACATCCGAGGAAAGGGAAGGACGACTCGAAACCAAACGACTACACACTGCCCAAGCCCGCTCGACTGAAACATCCGAGGAAAGGGAAGTAAGACTCGAAACCGATCGACTACACACTGCTCAAGCCCGTTCGACTGAAACAGACGAGGAAAGGGAAGTAAGACTTGAAACCATTCGAGTACGCTCCGCTGAAGCCCGTTCCAAGCAACGGGAAACAAGAATGGAAGCCACAGGTATACACCCTACTCCATTGAGACACGCTCTACACGCTGATTTAAATCTCGGTGCGTTCAATTACGATGCTAATTATGATTACAGTCATCATCCAAGTGTGGTTATTGGAAAAATGGATAAATTATACGTGTATTGCTGTGCCCTCAAATTTAAGAATGAAACACCATGAATGTGCTGTGCGGATGGAAAAGTAAAATTGCCACAATTACATTCTCCACCCGAACCATTGTCAACGTTGTTATCAGGTGACACAAGCCAATCGAAACATTTCTTGACAAACATACGCAAGTACAATTCATGTTTTCAAATGACATCGTTTGGTGCAACACACATCCTACGCGAGAATTACATTCCAACATTCAAAGTGCAAGGGCAAATTTATCATCGTGCAGGTTCACTACTACCACTACCAAACGCAGATCACAAATTTCTTCAAATTTATTTCATGGTAAACACTGATGAACAATTCGAACAACGTTGTCGACTCAATACGGGCACTAAACGAGAAATTGTCGCTGCATTACAAAATTTATTTGATCAACACAACAAGTTAATTCGACTATTCAGAACTGCCATTGAACTAATGCCAGCTGATGAATACAAAATTGTAGTTAGAGCAGACAAAACACCTGCCGGCCAACACGAAAGACAATTCAATGCACCAACAATTAATGAAGTGGCGATCGTTATAGTTGGAGAAGAATTTAACTCACGTGATATAATTCTTCATCGGAGAAATGGTGATGTTCATCGAGTCTCAGAAACTCATCGTTCATACGACGCATTGCAATATCCAATTTTATTTTGGGAAGGAGAGGATGGATATCATTTCAACATCAAATTGAGAAATCCACAAACAAATGAAGAAACGAATAAGAAAGTCAGTGCCATGAATTACTATTCATATCGATTGATGATTCGTGAAAATAATGAAAATCATATCTTGAAATGTCGACAATTGTTCCATCAATACATTGTCGATATGTATGCAAAAATAGAAACAGAACGACTCCTATACATTCGATTAAATCAGACTAAGTTGCGTTCCGAGGAGTACATTCATTTACGTGATGCAGTTGTTAATGATGGCAATGTGAATCCTAATGATTTTGGAAAATTGGTCATACTACCGGCCACATTTACTGGGAGTCCACGGCACATGCATGAATACGCACACGATGCAATGACATACGTTTGCGCATATGGCCGACCAGATTTCTTTATTACATTCACATGCAATCCTACGTGGAATGAAATAAAAGAACTTTTGATAATTGGACAGTAATCATCGGATCGCCATGGTATTTCCGCGCGTGTGTTCAAACAAAAATTGAAATCATTCATGGATTTCATTGTCAAGCATCATGTTTTTGGAAAGACGCGCTGTTGGATGTATTCCATTGAATGGCAAAAAAGGGGATTGCCACATGCTCACATTTTGATTTGGTTATTCGAAAAGTTTACACCAGGTCAAATTGATCAAGTCATATCAGCAGAAATACCAGATGTTGACAGTGATCCAGATTTATTTGAAGTCGTCACCAAAACCATGATTCATGGTCCATGTGGCTTCATCAACAACAATTCACCATGCATGTCTGATGGGAAATGCACGAAACGATACCCAAGAGACTTGCTTGCCGAGACTATCACTGGCAGTAACGGATATCCACTCTATCGTCGACGATCAACTGAAGATGGTGGGAAATCCATCAATTTAAAAGTACGAAACAATGACGTTGAAATCGATAATCGTTGGGTTGTACCGTATTCACCGATTCTCTCAAAAACGTATAAAGCACACATCAATGTCGAGTATTGCAATTCGGTTAAATCTATCAAATACATTTGCAAATATGTCAACAAAGGAAGCGATATGGCAGTTTTTGGAGTGGGAAATGCAACTGCATCTATCGATGAAATCGACCAATATCAACTGGGACGCTACATTAGTAGCAATGAAGCCGTGTGGCTCATTTTATCATTTCCAATCCATGAACGACACCCAACAGTTGTTCATTTGGCAGTGCACCTTGAAAATGGACAGCGCGTGTACTTCACAACAGAAAATGCACGTGCAAGGGCATTGTCACCGCCGCCAACAACGTTAACTGCATTTTTTTCATTGTGTGAAGAAGATATGTTTGCAAAAACACTACTTTACTCTGAAGTACCAACGTACTACACATGGAATGCATCAGCGAAGAAGTTTCAACGTCGCAAACAAGGTAAAGCAGTTGAAGGACATCCCAATTTATATTCAACCGATGCTTTAGGCCGCCTGTACACTGTTCATCCAAACAATACAGAATGCTTTTACCTGCGATTGCTGTTAATCAATTTACGTGGGCCGACATCTTTCCAAGAATTAAGAACAGTAAACGGTCAAGTGTATGCAACTTATCGTGAAGCTTGCCAAGAATTAAATCTTCTTGAAAACGATGCACATTGGGACACTTCACTCGCTGATGCAGCAAATACTGCTCACCCACAGCAAATACGCACATTATTTGCAATCGTATTGACAACGTGCCTCCCATCCAATCCAAAAGATCTTTGGGAAAAGTACAAAGACTACATGAGTGAAGACATCCTACTTCGTTTGCGTGCAACGAATAAAAATCCGGACCTTCAATTCACAGCAAACGTGTATAATGAAGCATTGGTTTTGATTGAGGACATATGTTTGGCAATCGCTAACAAAGCACTGGTACAATTGGGAATGACTGCGCTGATTCGATCTACAAACGACCTTTTTGTAGGAGAAACAAACTTTGATGTCGACGTATTGTGTACATTTGTTCAAACGAATCTTCTGAAATTGACTCCAGTACAACTCATGGCATATGACAGAATTATGCATGCAATTACTAGCCAAAGTGGCGGATTGTTTTTCCTAGATGCGCCCGGAGGCACAGGCAAAACTTTCCTCATTTCACTTATTTTGGCAACAATACGATCACAAAAAAACATTGCTCTGGCAATCGCGTCATCTGGAATTGCAGCAACTCTTTTGGATGGTGGCCGAACAGCGCATTCAGCACTGAAATTGCCGTTGAACTTGCAAATCACCGAGACACCAACATGCAATATCAAAAAACATTCTGCAATGGCTAAAGTACTCCAATCATGTCAACTCATTATATGGGACGAATGTACTATGGCACACAAAAAAGCATTGGAAGCGCTTCATCGTACACTAAAAGATTTGAGAGGAAATGAACAGCTCTTCGGCGGTGCAATCATTTTGTTGTCTGGTAATTTTCGACAAACTCGACCAGTTATACCACGTTCAACACCCGCTGATGAACTTAATGCATGTCTCAAATCATCAGTTTTATGGCAGCACGTACAAACATTGACTTTGAAAACCAATATGCGTGTACAACTACAACATGATGCATCCGCTGAACGTTTCGCAAAACAATTGTTGGATATTGGGAATGGGAAAATTGCAATCGATGAATCCACACAATGTATAACATTGCCAACAAACTTCTGTAAAATTACAGCAACCCCAGACGAATTGATTCCAAACGTTTTCCCAAATATCGCCCAGAATTGCAAACACCATCAGTGGCTCAGTGCACGTGCTATATTAGCAGCCAAAAACAACGATGTCGATGCCATCAATAGCAGCATTCTGAAAGAAATACCAGGCGAAACGAAAACGTATATGACCATCAATACTGTAATGAATCAAGATGAAGTTATCAATTATCCAACTGAATTCCTGAATCCACTTGATTTGCCAGGCATGCCGCCACACGTTTTGACATTGAAAATTGGAGTGCCTATCATTCTTCTCCGAAACATCAATCCACCACGACTTTGCAACGGTACCAGGCTTTCAGTGAAAAAGATGATGAACAACATCATCGAAGCTACAATTTTAAAATGGAAAATTTAAAGGAGAAGATGTACTGTTGCCACGCATCCCAATGATTCCGACAGATATGCCATTCCAATTAAAACGTTTGCAGTTTCCGGTGCGACTCGCATTTGCGATGACCATCAACAAATCTCAGGGACAATCCCTAAAAGTGTGAGGACTAAATTTGAAAAATCCATGCTTCTCACATGGTCAGCTGTATGTGGCATGCTCACGCGTCGGAAAGCCTTCGGATTTATTTATATACGCACCAGACAGAAAAACAAAGAATATTGTTTATCCAAAGGCACTTCAGTAAACGAAACTACATTTCAATGATGATGATGATGATGATAATTGCTGTTTTAAGAGGCCTAACATCTAGGTTATCGGCTCCTAATGGTTTGAGAGATAGTGAAAGATGAGATGGGAATGAAAACTATAAATAATACTAACTACAGACTTACATACTAGAAGAAGAAATGGTAAACAAATAAAATGTAAGGCAAATAAAGGACAGGAAAAAAAGGCCTCAATCCACGAAGAATGAGGATGGAAGGGGAGCCGTATAAGGCAGATAGGAAAGGGAAAGATGGGAGGGTCCACCCGAAAGTCAGTGGAAAAAGGGGGAACAACTGACCCAGCTCAGGAATCCCCCGGGATCGCCAACTCCTGAATTCAACAGCCGTGAGCCCCTGAGGGTGTAGCAATATCCAGGGTGCACCAGAAGTGGTGGGGCTACATACACCCTGCCTTATTGAGGGCCTTGAGCAGAAGGCAGCAGATAACATGAAAAGAAAAAGAAGGCTGACCCCTCGCTGAAGGAGGGTATAAAGGAAGATGAGACAAGGGCCAATTAAGACGGGAAAGGAAGAGACTCCCTAGGCCTCGGATACCGTCATATCGTTGGAGTCGGTAGAGAACAAGGGTTGACCAAGAGAGTTCGACAGGAAAGAAGACGGAGAGGAACCCAGCACAAGTGGAAGCGTTTCCGGACTCAGCTGGGGTCCCGTGGTTGCCAAACCACGTCCCACTAGATGTGAGCCCCTGGGAGGGGAAATTACAATTCAAACACTTTGTTTCATTCTCTCTCTCTTTCTTTCTTTCTTTCTTTCCTGGGCTGGCTGCGTGGCTCAGCGGTAACGTTCTCGCCTGCAGTACCCAAGGCTGCAGGATCGAATCCTGGTGAAGCGAGTTGGCTTTTGAGGGAGCGCAAATGGGAGGGAGCCGTATCATTAGATTCACGGGCACGTTAAAGATCCCCCTCGGGGCCAAATTCCGTCACCCCGGCGTCTCTAAAAGCCGCAGTTGTTAAAAGGAACGTAAAACCAATAACATTATCATTATCTTCCTATCTGTCTTTGACTGGCATTGCAACGCATGCCGGGTACAGCTAGTCTCTTATATAAAATCAAGGGTCCTGACTGACTGACTGACTGACTGACTGACTCATAATCGCCCAGCCAAAACTATTAAAGTTAGAAACATGACATTTTGGGGATATGTTCGCTGTAAGTCGAAAACGCCCACTAAGGAAGGATTTTTGGATATTCAGGTTCTAAAGGGGTGTTAAGGGGATACACCTGCATTTCATTGAATAACAATATTTCCGGCTTGGATTCATTGAGGGATGTGATACTCGGCATATAAACTCATTATCAAAAATAAGAAGACACGTGCCTGAGGGTTTTTCGATGTGGTGTATATTATGAGGTGAAAGGGGTGAAAAGTGGGGGTTGAAGGATTCCTAACGGAGCGTGTATCTCTTAAGCGACATAGGCGAGGAGTTTGAAACTAAGCGGGAAAAAATCAGCTTAAAAAATAAGTAAATAGCTGTTTGACCGTTTTTTCATAAATCCAATTTAAGGGGCCCATGGGGAGGGGTGAAATTCTGGGGGGGGGGGGGGGGGGAACAGGAAAGAAAGTGTCCTAACTGATTGACTGACAGACTCACTCATCAAACTCAGGGGGAAAAATTGCTTAAAAATAAGTAAATAAGTATTCGACATTTTTTTTTCATAAACCCAATTTAAGGGGTTCATGGGTAGGGGTGAAATTCTGTAAAAAGAAAATTGAAATAAAAAGTCCTGACTCACTCACCATCGCCCAGCCAAAATTATTGAAGTTAGAAACATGACATTTTGGGGGATATGATCATTGTACATCAAAACCGTCTAGTAAGGAAGGATTTTCGGATATTCAGGTTCCAAAGGGGTCTTAAGGGGGTTAAACCTGCATTTCATTGAATAACAATAACTCCCGATTGGTTTCATTGGGGAATGTGATACTCGGCATATAAACTCATCATTAAAAATAAGAAGACACGTGTCTGAGGGTTTATCGATGTGGTGTATATTATGAGGTGAAAGGGGTGAAAAGTGGGGGTTGAAGGAGTCCTAACGGAGCGTGTATCTCTTGAACGACATGGGCGAGGAGTTTGAAACTCAGCGGAACAAAATCAGCTTAAAAGATAACTAAATAGGTGTTCGATCGTTTTTTTAAATCCAATTTAAGGGGCCCATGGGGAGGGGAGAAATTCTGAAAGGGGTGAAAAGAGGGGGTTGAAGGATTCCTAACGGAGCGTGTATCTCTTAAACGACATAGGCGAGAAGTTTGAAACTCAGCGGGAAGAAAGATCAGCTTAAAAAATAAGTAAATCGGTGTTCGACAGTTTTTTCATAAATTCAATTTAAGGGGCCAATGGGGTGGGGTGAAATTCTGAAAAAAGGAGAGAAATTGTCCTAACTGACTGACTAACTCACTCACTCATCAAACTCAGGGGGAAAAGCAAGCTTAAAAAATAAGTTAATAGGTGTTCGAGCGTTTCTTCATAAATCCAATTTAGGGGCCCATGGGGAGGGGTAAATTTCTGGTAAATATAATTGAAAGAAAATGACCTGACTGACTCATTCACTCATCATCGCCCAGCGAAAACTATTGAAGTTGGAAACATTAAATTTTGGGAATATTTTCGCTATATGTCGAAAACGTCAACTAAGGAAGGATTTTTGTTTATTCGGGTTCTTAAGATGTGTTTAGGGGGTGAATATTCATTTCATTGAATAACAATATCTCCGGATTGGTTTCATTGGGGGATTTGATACCCGGCATATAAACTCATCATTAAAAATAAGAAGACACGTGTCTGAGGGTTTTTCGATGTGGTGTATATTATAAGGTGAAAGGGGTGAAAAGTGGGGGTTGAAGGATTCCTAACGGAGCGTGTATCCCTTAAACGACATAGGCGAGGAATTTGAAACTCAGCGGGAAAAAATCAGCTTAAAAAATAATTAAATAGGTGTTCGACCGTTTTTTCATAAATACAATTTAAGGATGCCATGGGGTGGGGTGAAATTCTGGGGGGGGGGGAGGGGAGAACAGGAAAGAGAATGCTCTAACTGATTGAGACTCACTCATAAAACTCAGGGGAAAAAATGCTTAAAAAAAGTAAATAGATGTTCGACAATTTTTCATAAATGCAATTTAAGCGGTTCATGGGGAGGGGTGAAATTTTGAAAAAAAAAAACATAATTGAAATATAATGTCCTGACTCACTCACTCATCATTGCCGAGCCCAAAATATTGAAGTTAGAAACATGACATTTTGGGGATATATTTATTGTCTGTCAAAACCGTCCACTAAGGGAGGATTTTCGGATATTCAGGTTCTAAAGGGGTCTTGAGGGGGTTAAACCTGCATATCATTGAATAACAATATCTCACGAGTGGTTTCATTTGTGGATGTGATACTCGGCATATAAACTCATCATTAAAAACAAGATGTTCATTAAAGAACATATAGCCTACTTTCTCCTAAATGCATGGGTATTGTTATAACCCTTTGTCCTTTTCAAGTAGTATAATTGAATGTTGGTTGTAGTAGCTTGTTGAAATACAACGTTCTATACGGATATTAAACATAAATATGAGGTGCCATTTGCTAGTTATACCTCTGTAAAAAAAAATTCATTCAATTCGGCTTCACCGTGTTTGAATTGATATGGGGAAAGTATTTGCACACATACATGGCCGATATTTGCAAACTATTGGGCTGATGACCTTGTAGTCAGTCATAAGATGCATTCCACAAAAAGGCATGTTGTTGCAAAATCTGGTAGAGGTCAAATGATTAGGATGGTCGTAATTTGATTTGATCTTTTATCATTTGGGTGGCCGCGATTACGTTTCCGTCAAGATGGCGGCGATATAAAACATGACACTGAGGTGCCCCCTTGCTAGAGCTACCTCTGTACCGATTTTCGCTCCATTCGGTTTCAGCCTGTTCGAATTAATAGGGGGAATCGATTTTCAAACAAAAATGGCCGCCATCCGCAAGCTATTAGGCTAATGACCAATTAGTTTGGTCAAAGGATGCTCCCTCCATAAAGGTATGTTGTTGTAAAATTTGGTAGAGATCGGATGATTATGCTAGTCGTAATTTGATTTAAGCTTTGAACATTTGTGTGGCCCCCATTACATTTCCGTCAAGATGGCGGCGATATAAAACATGACACTGAGGTGCCCTTTGCTAGTGCTACCACTGTACCATATTTCGTTCCATTCGGTTTCACTGTGTTCAATTAATAGGGGAAATCGATTTTGAAACAAAGATGGCCGCCATCCTCAAACTATTAGTCTAATGATCAATTAGTTTGGTCAAAGGATGCTCCCTCTATAAAGGTATGTTGTTGCATAATTTGGTAGAGATCAGATGATTAGGTTAGTCGTAATATGATTTAAGCTTTGAACATTTGTGTGGCCGCCATTACGTTTCCGTCAAGATGGCGGCGATTAAAATCATGACACTGAGGTGCCCTTTGCTCGTGCTACCTCTGTACCGAATTTCGTTCCGTTCGGCTTCACCGTGTTCGAATTTATAAGGAGAATAGATTTTCACACAAAGATGGCCGCCATACGCAAACTATTAAGCTGATGACCTACTATTTTGATCAAAGGATGCTCCCCCCATAAAGGTATGTCGTTGCAAAATTTGGTAGAGATCAGATGATTAGGTTAAACCTTTTTTGATTTAAGCATTGAACATTTGTGTGGCCGCCATTACGTTTCCGTCAAGATGGCGGTGATATATAACATGACAATGAGGTGCCCTTTACTAGTACTACTCCTGTACCAAATTTCGTTCCATTCGGTTTCACTGTGTTCGAATTAATAGGGGGAATCTATTTTGACACAAAGATGGCTGCCATCCGCAAACTATTAGGCTTATGACCTATTAATTTGGTCAAAGGATGCTTCCTTCATAATGGTATGTAGTAGCGAAATTTGGTAGAGATCGGATGATTAGGTTAGTCGTAATTTGATTTAAGCTTTGAACATTTGTGTGGCCGCCATTACGTTTCCGTCAAGATGGCGGCGATATAAAGCATGACACTGAGGTACCCTTTGCTAGTACTACCTCTGTACCAAATTTCGTTCCATTCGGTTTCACCGTTTTCGAATTGATATGGGGGGACAGACATTCAGAGTACACACACTCACACACACACAGACTCACACACACACAGGCAGACACACAATTTTTCGCCCTGTGTTGATCTCATAAGTCTACTTTCATTTTTTGCAAAAATCGAAAGTAGGCTAATAAGAAGACAATTGTCTAAGGGTTTTTCGATGTGGTGTATATTATGAGGCTAAAGGGGTGAAAAGTGGGGGTTGAAGGATTCCTAACGGAGCAAATATCCCTTAAAAGACAGAGGCATAATGGATGAAACTCAGGGGGAAAAATCCGCTTGAAAAAGTTGTAAATATGTGGTCGACCGTTTTTTCATAAATCAAACTTAAGGGGCCCATGGGGAGGGGTGAAATTCTGGGGAAAGAAGTCCACTAAGGAAGGATTTTTGGATATTCACTCATCATCCCCCAGCCAAACCTATTGCAGTTAGAGACTTGAAATTTTGGGGATATGTTCGTTGTGTGTCGAAAACGTCCACTAAGGATGGATTTTGGATATTCATGTTTTGAAGGGGTGTTAAGGGGGTTAAACTTGGATTTCATTGAATAACAATATCTCACGAGTTGTTTCGTTTGGGGATGTGATATTCGGTATATAAACTAATCATTAAAATGAACAGACATATTTCAAAGTGTTTATCGATATGGTGTATATTATGAGGTGAAAAGGGTGAAAATTGGGGGTTGAAGGATTCTTAACGGAGCGTGTATCTCTTAAACGACGTTAGCGAGAAGTTTGAAATTCAGCGGAAAAATCAGCTTAAAAATAAGTAAATAGGTGTTCGACCGTTTTTTTTCATAAATCCCATTTAAGGGGTTCATGGGGAGGGGTGAAATTCTCAAAAATGAATGAAAGAAAATGTCCTGACGCACTCACTCACTCACTCACTCATCATCGCCCAGCCTAAATTATTGAAGTTAGGAACATAAAATTTTGGGAATATGTTCGTTGTATGTCCAAAATGGCCACTAAGGAAAGATTTTTGGATATTCAGGTTCTAAAGGGGTGTTAAGGGGGTAAACGTGCATTTTATAGAATAACAATATCTCACGAGTCGTTTCATTTGGGCACGTGATACTTGGCATATAAACTAATCATTAGAAATAAGGTGACACATGTCTAATGGTTTTTCGATGTGGTGTATATTATGAGTTAAAGGGGTGAAAAGTGGGGGTTGAAGGATTTCTAACGGAGCGTGTATCCCTTAAACGACATAGGTGACGAGTTTGAAACTCAGAGGAAAACAATCAGCTTAAAAATAAATAAATAATTAAATAAATAGGTGTTCGATCGTTGTTTTTTTTTTCATAAATCCCATTTAAGGGGCCCATGGGGAGGGGTGAAATTCTGGAATAAAAACGTCCACTAAGGAGGGATTTTTGGATATTCAGGTTCTAAAGGGGTGTTAACGGGGTTAAACCTGCATTTCATTGAATAACAAGAAGTTCCGTG
The DNA here is from genome assembly GCA_946902985.2 of Meconema thalassinum. Taxonomy (NCBI): domain Eukaryota; kingdom Metazoa; phylum Arthropoda; class Insecta; order Orthoptera; family Tettigoniidae; genus Meconema; species Meconema thalassinum. The sequence goes on from OX336392.1 coordinate 402,723,365, forward strand.
AAGAACTATACAGCCTACTTTTCATGCCAATGATTATTCTACAGAATATGAACCTATCTAGAATAATGACGAAATTAAGTTGGTAATATCGAAATATCTAATTAGTTCAAAATATACCTGGTATAATGTAGCCTAATAGAGCACTACAGTTGGCAGCCCTGGTGACTGAATATATTCTTAGTTCCATCTCTTATGGTACAGAATACAAAATTTGGTTGAAGTCCAATGGACGTTACATGCAGTTAGAGACTGGATCTATCAGCACGCGTAAAAGCATGTTGCCAACATTGTCATGCGTGTGCTGGTCAGAAATAATCTGAAATATTATGATATCTTGTTGTGCCAATTGTGGATGAAATCCATTTGTTAGTATAGAAGTTACATGTATTTAAAAATTGGACATATCAGCAGGCATAGAATCATGTTGGCAGCACTGCCTTGTATTAATTACTCCAAATTAATCTAGAATGTCAGGTGCTATACGTGTGCAAAGTATAGAGCTGTTGGCTTGCATACTTTCTGATATATTGATATTAGGGTGAAAACAAATATAGACAGCATTTATTAACAGTTGGCTGCCCTGATTGCTCTTAACAATACTTATAGTCATATCTGTTATGGTACATATAGCACATACGAAATTTGGTTGAAATCCAACTGATAGTAAAGAAGTTACATGCATTTAAAAATTGGTCCTATCAGCAGGCTTATAATCATGTTGGTAGAACTGACGTATATACGTTACTCCAAATTAATCTAGAATGTCAGGTGCTGTACGTGTGCAAAGTATAGAGCTGTTGGCTTGCATACTTTCTGATATATTGATATTAGGGTAAAAAGAATATAGACAGCATTTATTAACAGTTGGCAGCCCTGATTGCTCTTAACAATACTTATAGTCATATCTGTTATGGTACACATTGCACATACGAAATTTGGTTGAAATCCAACTGATAGTATAGAAGTTACATGTATTTAAAAATTGGTACTATCAACAGGTTTATAATTATGTTGGTAGAACTGACGTATATAAGTTACTCCAAATTAATCTAAAATGTCAGAATATACGTGTGGATAGTTTAAAGCTGTTGGCTTGCATACTTTCTGATATATTGGTATTTGGATAAAAAATAGAGAGAGCAATTATTAACAGTTGGCAGCCCTGGTGGCTCTTACGAATACGCTCAGTCATATCTGTTTATGTACAGATATTACATTCAAAATTTGGTTGAAATCCAATTGATAGTGTAGAAGTTATATGCATTTGAACATTGGACCTATCAGAAGACTTAAAATTATTTTGGCAACACTGTCATGGTTGGCCTCCTGGAAATTAAAGTGAAATAGTCTTATTTACATGTGTGCCAATTTTGGAATAGCTCCAATGCATACCTTGCAAGATATCCAACATGGAGCACAAATTTCTAGTGCGATTTTTCAGCAGTTGGTAGCACTGACATCATTTTCAAATATGGACGTGAGATATTCCGGTGCACATCTTTACTCATACTAAATTTGGTTTTGATTGCTGCAGCCGTTTAGGAGTTGATAGGGGGGGGGGGACACACACACACAGCCAGACAGACAGACAGACTGGCACACATTTTCCCGGATCGATCTCATAAGTCTACTTTTTCCTCATTTTTGCAAAATGTGAAAAGTAGGCTAAAAATATGACACGACTATGACGCGAGCGAAGCCGCGGGTACCTGCTAGTCTCTCTATATATAAAAAATGAAAGTTTGTCTGTTTTTTCAGAATTTCTACGTAAATTTGCGTTATTTACGCGTTTCAGAATGTTTTATGATGGATGCGCGCCAAAATATTTTTTTTGTCTGTCTGTCTGTCTGTCTGTCTGTTTATTTGTTTGTTTGTCTGTCTGTTGACAGGTTTGTTCCCTTATAACTCGAGAGCGGCTGGGTGGATCAACGTTAAATTTGGTACACATATCCTTCAGAGGCACGACACTAATCATTGATGTAACTCTTCTCTGTACCTCTCATAAAAGGGGGCGTACCCCTTAAAACCTTGCTGAAATAGGCGTAGAAGGGCGAGAAAAAGCTCATTTTTAGCCCCTCAATGTGAGAAACGCTTAGGGCCCCCGAAAACTACCATTTTAGGCCCTAAAACCAACAGTTTTTGAGAAATTGCCAGAAAACTAATGTCATTTAATACAATAATTAAAGAACGCAAGCCGGTAACCATGGCAACAGAACCTCACAGGTCCATCTATTGCTGTAAGACGCAATACAATTCCATTTGTTACATTACTGAGATAGTTTGCAAACGGCTATACGGTCATAACGGAACCAAATTAAGCTGTAAAATTCAACAATACATATAATACGCTTAAGGGGGTCAAGGGGTACTCTAGAATTATTTCACGCGATTTACACGTGCGGGTCTATTAGGTCTATTAGGTCCCTATCCCTACATTGTTATATTATTATTATTATTATTATTATTATTATTATTATTATTATTATTATTATTATTATACTACGGCCTACAACGACGAGACAACGCTTATTTTCTGTCCCTTGGTGTCAGAAACCAAACTCGTGGACCCTAAATAGCCTTAAAGGGTCCCTGAAAACTATATTTTAAGAGGGGCAGATGGCCTCGTAGTTCCGCCCCTTAAAACAACAATAACTAACTAACTATATTTTAAGGCTCTTAAACCAACAGTTTCTGATATTCCCAGAAAACTAATTTCATTTAATAAACGAATGAAGGAATGGACGCCAGTAGCCATGACAAAAGCATCCCAAAAGGTGACATCCAACTTTCCATCTATTTCTGCAAGAAGTAATGCCACTCCATTTATTAAATTTCTGTAAACGTTTGCAAATGGCTATTAGGTTATCACGGAACCGACTAAAACTGTAAAATTCATCAATGCGCTTAAGGCGGTCAGGGGTTACCATAGATTTTTCACACGACTTAAACGTGCGATATGTCGTACAGAAGGTATATTATATCTCCAAACAGCAACATATTTTCAAAAATTCCTGGATTGAAATAGTATTTTTGTTCTTGCTTTTAGGAATTTGGGGCATTGGAGGCTATAAAACCTAAATTTTCATGCACCACACGCCTTTATAATTTATTAAGGGGGTCTTCCTCTGGATGGGGACTTGACACAACAGTGAGGGTCAGTTTTTATGTGACGTATATTGCGTTTCGTCTACGAGGTTTTCAAATTTACTTTCACGTCAGGAAGTACACGTTAGGTACATTTAGTTTCTGAGCATATTTTAACTAATCATACTTCTTTGTCGACAAACAGGTTCCAAGCCCCTAACCATTGCAACAGTAGCTCAATTGATTACGTCTTGCTATTAATACCGATGACCGTTCGAGGAATGGGTACTTCTGCTAGTCTGATATAATATGGCTCTGAGAGGGGATGTGGGGAGGAGGGGGAGTGGGGAGAGGGTGAGGAGACAAGGTGACAAATCTTTTTTTTTTTATGGGTCGAAACAACGAGTTCATCTGTCGCTATTATAAACGTAAAACTAACATACGTTCTAGAACAGGCGTTTCAATCCGGTGCTCCTTAAATAAAATTTGGTGCTCTCGTTATACGAGCCAAAAAGTACTTGCGAGCTCAAGTTCCACTGAGATCCATTCTTCAATTCAATTTTTTTGCGCGAACCAGAACAATAGTGTTTTCTTTACAAGTTTTGACAGTCAGAAATTGTATCATTTTGTGAAATAGTACTGTTTAATCTACTGTAAAAAATAATTGGACATCCCTGTTTTATGAGTAACACGAAAGATGCTGATTTGAATCAAATGTCCACACGTAAATGTATCTGATTTGCATGAGCCATGCAAGGAATTGCAGCATGCCTGGTGATCGGTGAATCGCTAGCTATTTCAGCTCTTCAGAGGGGAAGAGAGATATGAAAATGAAAGAGAGGCATATGCTTGTTCCATTCTTCTTCTTGCGTTACGGCCTTTCTAAGGACCACCTTACAATTTCAATTTTGTCCTCCTTAGTTGTTATTTCTTTATCTTCCAGTATTTCTTCATTGTTGCACTATGCTTCTTTTTCCTGTCTTCAGTCTACTTTGAGCCTATTTTATTTTCCCTTCCTCCCTTGGAGATCCTTCCAGTTGTAAGACTTTCGTCCTAAAAACCTCTCTTTTCAATAATTCTTCTTCTCTTATGTTGTTCCTTTCCAGATCTTTCTTGACTTCATGAATCCAGGTGGTGGTTTATTTCTTTTCCAAAAGATATTTGTCTATCGTCATCCATTCTGTAAATATGTCCAAGAAACATCAATGTTTTTTTTAATATTGTTTCTGTTTTCTATGTTCTGATAAATTTAATTGTTTCTTCTTCTTATTATTATTATTATTTATTGTATTTAAAGATACTCGGGTACTTTGTATGGCATGGAGGTGTTGCTCACAGTCATGGATATATTGAGAACGCCTGTTATAGAAGATGAAACGGACAATAAAAAGCAGGAATAAGAGAATTAAAAGACTAGGAAAATGCATTTCCTCACCCCTCGAAGAATGAGGACTGAGATACTTGGAAGGAGATAGAGCCATGAAAGGTAGCTAGGAAAGGGAGAGAGGAGTCAATTGAAAAATGGGAAATTACGAATCCGGCTCAGGTAGTCCACAGGGTCGCCAGCTCCAGAGCTCATTAGACGTGAGGCTTTGAGGGTGTAGAGCTTTCCAAGGTGCTCACTGTGTGGTGGGGCTACACATATCCTGCCATTTCTCGGGCCGTATACTTTAGGCAGGGGATACCGTGAAAAAAGACAAGTAGTTCCGTGAAGAACTATACAGCCTATTTTCATATATCCTACTTATGTTAATTGCCACTGTCAACATACACAATTTCTGTTTGATTGCTGTAATAGATTCGTCGATATTGAGAACCGAATAAATATTTCGGATGGTCGCCATGTTGGATTTTATATATGTAGGTCCTAGAGTTATGTACTGTTACATGCATATGATTGTGAACGTGTAGTATTCAAACTTCAATCGCATAATTAGGACACAAGAAAAAACAAGGAGATTTTAAAATTTTGCACAGCTGCCATCTTGAGGTTATGGAAACAATTGAAATAAATTAGATGCCAGTGGATTAACATTCGTATAAGGATTTACTGTACCAAGTTTCGCTGCATGCGGATGGTTAAATTGCGAGAAAAGTCCATGTGAATATTTATAATTCGCGTCACCGCCATGTTGGATTTGTGATCACCAGGTTATTTAAAGTCCTATGGGTGAACTTAAGTTCATAGCCCTTATGAACATTAAAAAATGCAGTTTGATTGCTAAAATAGATTCGTAGATATTCAGTATCGTCTAAATAATTCGGATGGTCGCCATGTTGGATTGTTAAATGTATAGGCCATAGAGTCATGTACCATTAAAGGAAAATTATTGCGTAGGTTCATTATTCAAACTTTCACTTCGATCGCATGACTACATCACAAGAAATAAAAACTTAATTTTAAAATTCGCACTGCCGCCATCTTGAGGTTATGTAAACAATTGAAATAAATTTGATACCTGTGGATTACAATGTGTATAAATATTTCCTGTACCAGGTTTCAGTGCGCTTGGAACATTAAATCGCGAGAAAGGTCTATTTAAAATTTTCAAATTCGCTTGGCCGCCATGTTCATTTTGTAGTTAACCGGTTTTTGAAAGTCTTATAGATGGACTTCCAGTAGTGCCCTTTATCTCCGTACAAAATTTTAGGGAGATACCGCTAATAGTTTCAGAGATATAGAATGCCGGTGAAATATTTCGCACATCCGCCATCTTGTGATTATGTGAACAATTGAACGAAGTTAGATGTCATTGCGTTTGGTTGGTCAAATCGCGAGAAACGTCTATTTAAAAGTCGCAAATTCGCTTGGCCTCCATGTTGGTTTTGTAATTACCAGGTTTTCAAATGTCACATAAGTGAACTTATAGTAGATCCCTCTATCACCATAGAAAATGTCAGGGTAATATCGGTAATAGTTTCGGAGATATTGAATGCTGGTGAAATATTTCGCACAGCCGCCATGTTGGATTGGTGAGTCGTAACAAAATTTTAAGGGCACGGTCGAGGTCGCCGGAAATAGTGCTATGAACTTTCCGAGTTTCATTGAAATCGCTCCTGCCGTTTAGATTTTATTAGGGGGGGACACACACACGAATCACACACACACACACACACACGCGGACAAAAGGTGATCTCATAAGCCTATTTTTTCAAAATTGAAAATAGGCTAAAAACAAGAGGTCTATAAGACAGATGCCAGTTAAGGCGTAAAATGAATGACACCCAAGTCCTCAGGTTACCTAATAATTTCGATCTGGTAAGTGAAGAAAAGTTGACCGAGGGCAGTCGACAGGAAAGATGAGTGAAAGGAGTTCAGTACATAAAAGTATAAGCAGTGCCAGACTCACAACCGGGAACGTAGAAATTGAAGTAGAACAATTAAAACTCAACAATTCTCATCAGCGGGCTCTTGAGGTCCATGCCAACCTCTCTTGGTGTTCCTAGGCGAAACCCCGCACAAGACACGGCATAAACCTGAAAAATTTTCCTTGGCCGTGAAAGCCAATAAACCATCTTCATAGAACAATTAACTTTGTAGGTTTACCTCAATTCCGTATGTTGGCATTTATGACCTTCGTATTTTCCACACGTTAAACTTTGAGTCTATAGAACGCTAATCTGTATTATAGATTTAGATAGTTATCTGTTTTCAATGTCAACCTAGGTCAGTTGCAATACATAAAGTTGCACGAAGAGTCGCAATGTGCCTGGTGCCAAGTGTATATTATTATTATTATTATTATTATTATTATTATGAAGCCTAATTACACCACTGTGATGCATTAATCACATAATCTAGACATAAACAAGACCAATGAATAATATTTAGAATAGATTTTGATCTTAAAATTTGTTAAAATGGATGGTTTGTTATTTTTTGTAACGGGTGTGACGTTTCTTTTGCAGTACGTGAACATTTTAGTTTTGGGAGAAGCAAAAATTGATCAGTGTTGTGATGTGTTTGATGGTGGCCAGGTTAGGAACAAAGAGTTGTTTACAGCCAGTGCTGAACTTGCTTTATGAATAACCCCTGGCACTACAGCCCATGAAGGGCATAGGCTTACCAACTGCTTTTGCGCAGTGGTACTCCTTCGCTCCAGTTTGCACCAGGATAAAGGAATTGCAGTGCTAACTAGCTAAGCGGCAACACTTGTATAGAGTACAGGGAATGTAATAAAGTATTACGCACTCTCAGATAAGCACTTAATTTCTTAATACAAAGAAATGCCAAATAAAATTGGAATTTGACGACTGGAATTAGGACCAAAAAGGTTTTCGGCTTTTGGATTGTGTTGTGAACATTGACTAGAAAGGTAGTCAAAATGTCATGCAATTAAGGGGATCTAGCTCGTAACTTTTATCATTGTAATGCAAATAATTCCAGAACAGGATCTATTTAGAGGAAACTCATATAGATCTGGAATATTAGGGGATTGACGGTAAACATGATGAATTAAGGGAAAGGGTTGAAAAAAATTAACATAGAAATTAAATTTTTACATACTTGTGACTATGGAAATGAAATCAATAAACTGTAATCTGTTTACAATGTGAGCCTGAAAATGACACTGACTAGAAAGATGTTTGTGTTTGATTTGTGTTTGTAATTGATATTTGGGTGACTTTAATTCAATTATAATATTGTATACTGAAATTGTCCTTAAAAGTTTTCATGAAATGGTGTTTCATAATGTATTTCAGTATAATCCGCAGTTATGACATTTTATTTAGAATGGTCCTCAGAAGCCCCCTGGTCTTCAGTGTAACAACCAAACCTTGGTCCTTCCAGGGTAAAAGGTGAGCACTAATCTATAATTTAAATCCGATCATGTTGCAATAATTCTAATTTAAGGAATGAAAATCCACAGCCTGCTTCCAGTCGACTGACCGCGTCAGGGATGGAATGAATAAAGCCCCCATCTAGCGGCGAGGATATGAACTGTGTCGGCTTCCGAAGCCTGTATCACTCCTCTGAGTGTTGCTGGAATGAACTTTTGACAGGGAAAACCGGAGTACCCGGAGAAAAACCTGTCTGCCTCCAGTTTGTCTAGCACAGATCTCACATGGAGTAACCGGGTTTTTAACCACGGACCCAGTGGTGAGAGGTCGGCGTGCAGCCACCTAAGCCACGGAGGCTTTAATTTAAGGAATCTGGCTTTATATTATATAGTACTCGTATATTCTATATACTCGTTAAGTTTGGCAGATTGATTTAAGGATCAGTATCTTTGTCAGGGTTCATTCAAGGAGAACTGGTGAATGCATGAAATACAGCGAGTACTCGCCTCCGCACGCATGTTCAACATGTTGGGCTGTCTCTGAGTACCTTAATGTTAGACAGGTCAAAATGTCATTGGAGTTCTTATTGTCCCACACATTGTCAACGACACCACTCTTTATTGCACAAGTCACAGCTGACTGTGGTGAACCCCGCGACGTTGAGTCATGCTCTATCGCGATTGGGAACTGCAGCAAGTCCGGAGATCGAAGGTTTGAATCCCAGCGAGGTTTTTCTTCGGCCTTTCTCCACACCCCCGCTAGATAAATTCCAGAATAGTACGTTTTTCAAGTCACGGGGATCTTGCCCCAGCCCTGTCCTTAATTCCGCTACAAACACTGTTACAGTCATTACAGAAACACAGGTTATCAGGCACGTTCTACACACACCCAAATACAGTGGGATAGTGATGAAGATGTCTCATTCTCCTAAAATGAATTATAAACAAGAACATGAATGCCGTGAATGAATGAGTGCATACTTGTGTGTAACTATTTAAATGTTGGCCTGACTAGAATTATGTTTTCTTAATCATTAATTTTTATCATAATTGCCTTCCTCAAAACTGTGTCCGTATCGTTCAGAAACGCATTCAAATCCTCCGGTGAATCAGCAATTATGTCAGCAAATATCAAGAGTTGTAATAATTTCACCTTGAACTTTACGCCTACTTAAAATGTATCTTCCATTAACTTCATTGCTTGTTCAATGTTTGGATTTAAAAGCATGGGCGATAAGTTGCAGTACAGCCTTTTACATTACAAATACTAGTCTGTTTCTCATGTCCTTCATTTCTTAGAATGACAGTCGGATTACTGTATAGATTGTAGTCCAATCCCAATCCTTTTCAATTAACAAACCACTTACTGCAATCAATGTTATCAGAAACATTTTTAAGCCTGCAAATGCCTTAAACGCTCTCTAATCTTTCCTTATTCCACCTTCCAAAACGTACACTAGTGTCCAAAAGTTAAGCATAAGTTACGAATGAGCAGGGCAACAGGAAATAGACCACAAATTGCACGACCTATGCACCTACCAACCTTACGCGTTCGCTCTGTATAGGAAAGGAGTATTCCCTGCATTGACTAGCGTCGTAACCGCAAGGTAAACACAGCCAGTGCCTGCGCCCCATATTCCCTCAGTCGTGTTTGACCTCTTATAGTGTGCGGAGTGTAGCCTCGTGGTGAACGTGACAATATAATGACACAACGATGCCATTTGAAGCACGTTCTGCAGGGTACAATAATCGGCCGCCTGGAAGCCGGCCAGACACAGATCGAATTCGCCGTATCCTTGAATGTGCCACAAAGTGTCATTTCCAGGCTTTGGAGACGATTTCGATACACAGGAGATGTTAGTCGTAGTCCAGTACCAGGTCGACCAAGAGTAACCACCCCACAGCAGGACCGATATCTGGTCTTAACCACCCGACGAAATAGGAGTGCACCTGCAAGACAATTGTACATATTGTAAATATTTTTCACCTGTATTCTCAAACATAGATGTTATAGCCTAAGTGTAATGGATCTGATGATGATCGCTTGACGATCGAAACTGGTCATCCTAGTGTATTTATTAATCTCATGTAATTTATTTCAGGATTAGGGCACAACCCAGCTCATTTTGGGTACATTCGTGTTAACCGACTGAAAAGCACCAAAGCCAAAATTGATAACACACAACAGTACAGGATATTCAGGTTATACACTCAAGAAAATGAAATGGAACACACAATGTCATTATTTGCAAGGCCTACATGAGCTGATTACGATGCTGTTTGCCCTTAATCGTCATCTAAAACATGTATATAGGTTGGCGATAGCGCAGTTATAACTGCGGCTAACATCGCTTAAAATCACAGTGGCCCACAAGTTACGAACTAAACGGTGCCAGTGATTTTCGTCGTCTCAAAAGTGTCAGAAATTGCAAGGTTCTGATTTTTTTGGTATGTTGTTAGGATAGACACCATTAGTGTAAAACCAAGTTTGCAACCTCGAAAGACCTGTGCTAACTTCGTGGTGCTCGAAAAACCTCGAAATTTTCAGACGTTTTTCGGTTTTTGGCTTACAACTTCCAAAACATGCATTCCATGCACCCATTACACTTTTAAAGAAGACAAAATTATCGACAATTTGAGCGCAACTCCAGCTCTGTATGTCTTATAGATCTCGTGATACAACACTTCGAAAATGGGCAATTTTTTCCAAAATGTTCGAAATTTGTAGTAAGCTAGTCTTTCGAACAAATTACCGTTTAAAATACTCATTCTACGAGGAAAGTCATCAAAAGTAAAGTTGTAGAGCAGTTAATTAGCTTTAGTTTAATCATTAGCAAACCGCTATAAGACCAATAGTTCTCTTGTTATCAGGTAAAACACAAAAATAGGAAATTGGATTTTTCAAAAAATGTAGCCTGACGAATTGTAGGACTTGTTTAAGGATTAGAAAGACATCAATAAGTGGAAAACTGTTTTTCATGCAAAATGAAATTGAATACAATTAATGATCATGAGTAATTTCTTGTCAATATTGATGTCACAGTGGCGAAGTGATGGAGGGGCCTCGGCTAACACCTGGGACAGAAACACGCAACACGTCAATTACCTACTATTTATTAATAAATTACAACAAAAGGGTAGGTATGTGATGTTCGGCTTACCTGCACTCAGTGAGACAGCAGTATTCGTTTGGAAGGCCCAGGTTCTTCATACGGCTCTTCTTGGGGCTCCGGGGACTCCTGTGTATTTGGATCTGGATGTAAAAGGGAGTCGTCGAAGTCGTCTTCTTCGTCTGACTTAGTCATTTCTAGGGCAGAAGAATCAAGGCAGGTCTTCCACCGACAAATTTTATAGAGAGCAGAGCATTTTAGCCCTGTTCTCCGGCAGGAGCGTCGCCCTGCCCCGCACTCTTTCAGGCACCTGTATGACAAGAATTTCAGCAGTTATAATAACTCCAGGTTACAACAGATTCAAATGTTTTAATTCTAATCAGAAAAAATACCAATGTCCAGCATTGGACATTGACTAGAACCGACCTAATACGAATGGATTACCTTACCTGCATGACAGGAGTTTGATCAGAGTTTGCGGCGCTGGTCCCTTGTGTGAGGTCACCGGTGTCAGCCCCTGCTGACTCCTTGTCCATCCCCACTTGGTGGGCTCTTTCTCAACCCCCAACCACTGCTGCACCTGGTGGTAGGTTCTGTAGGAATGTTGGGCAGCAGCCTCTTCGGTTTGGGGCAGACGAGCGAGGTTGACTTTAGCGCTGGCAGCAGATCGGACAAATATCCCGTAACGCAAGGTGTGGAGAGAATCGTCTTTTCCACCGCTATACAACGCCACGAGGCGTTTGTTGCCAGCAGAGGTTATCTCCTCATAGATGGCGTTATTGTTCAGAAAAGTGGTAGCCGCGTCAAGAAGGTCTGGCTGTTTTGAAAGTACACTCAACATCTTCGTTTTCCCTTGCCCGAAAAGGGCAGAGGTGGTGTCGCAACCACTGAAGGCGTGGAGGAACAACTCTATTCCAGGAGGGAGTGTGAGATCTCCTCGATTGAATGATGTTGACAAGAACTCCTTGCAACCTGTTGCAACCCTGGCACTTTTCTGGAAGGAAACATTTTGTTTGTTGGCGCCCAATCCATTTAGGAGCACCAAGAGGTCGACATCTTCTCCAGCGATTATGTCATGCTCTTACTCCTCGCTCTTTTCTAATGCTGTCCTCACAATGAGGCAGTAGGCGTCCTCTGGAGCTTGCTTTGTTTCGATCCCTTGTATATCCAGTCCAGTATGCATTAAGTTGATCAGGCGCTGGTTGTTTTCTGGGTTGGACAAAAACTTTTCTTGGGGCACTTCGATCAGTGTCGATTCTTCAAATAAGATATCGCTGCACGCTGAGGCTGTATAACGTCGTAGCCGTTCTGCTGTTTTTGTGCTCTTAGCTGTCCCCTTTTCTGGGTAGCCATCGAATACTACTGAGACATTTTTTCCAAAATGGTTGGTCGTATAGGTGATAAAAGTAGCTCCAATTTCCCTCACTGAGCTGTTCCGTTGCCATATAACCTTATGGGGCAAGTATCCTCCATCCACTACAGCAAAAGTTCTTAGTCCAACGGCGAAGTTTTCTGGGAGGGGCGTAAAGCCAGAGTAGAACGATGATTTTGTTCCTTTTCGCATTCCCTATTCGGAGAATAGAGCCATGGGATATGGGGCCAACTCGTATGTAAAGTGGTTTTGTAGGTCGGTCTCAGACTGTTTTGTTATACACAGCCGTTGGAATATTGTGAGGGGGTCTATAGAAACCTGCTTATTGTGCACCTTTACTGTGGACGCTGCCAAGGTTCGTACTTTGTCTTTCCTTTTAAATTTAACATTCCCAAATTCCTTTCCAGTTATTTCTTTGACTCCATTACATCCAATTTCTCGTGCAATGTGGCAATTCACTTCAGCGCCTCCAACCACGCCACTGCAGTTCGATAGTACTTTTTCATTGGAAGAAAATGGTGTGTGGTCATGGAACCAGGATTTTAATTTCTCCGCATCATTAGAATCTCGTTCGATTCGAGTGGGCCTCATGTCAATGTGTTGTTCCGTTGTGGTACATGAGATGTTCCAAAAGATCTCAAGCACCTCACATATATTAAGCATGTATACCATGCCTTAAGTCCAACGGGCGAGAACACTGCTGGAGATTCCTCGGCCATGTGTTATGCCCCCTTGACTTTTCATCGATCTCATTAGGACATGTTCTATCGTCAAGTCAGTCCAAAGACCCGACCAAAATTTGAGGGTTCGACGAATGGTGAAGTCTTCTCCTGTGAATAGACTATGTTCCCTCGGATCCATATTCTGTCGCAGATCGTTCATGTCCTGCACATAGAGACGCGCACTCTTGGCATACAAGAAGTGTCCTGCCGAGTGGAAGAAGGGAAGCGTTCTCTTTATGGTCTCGAGATGGAGGTCCCAATCTCCCATCCTCTCTGCTTGGATGAATTGTTTCATTAGTGTAGTCATTTTTCAGTATTGTACCCAAAGCTTTGATGGGGGGCTTTTTTTTGTTCCAATTGATCCATCGCAGTTCTGAATTTGGTAGACATAAGCTGAACAGTTTCATTTTCTGCAACATTTAGTATCACACTTCGTTCGCCTAATAGGAGGTTTTCAATTTCCAGATATTCCTCCTCAGTGAACTCCATTTCGTTGTTTACAATCAAGCTGACCAAAGCGTAATTTGTGAGCATGTGAGCTCTCACCGCCCGTGAATACGCGTGCCCATTTAGGATTTTGTCCACACTGTTCTCAGCATAAATTGTAGTGAGCAGCTCCTTCAGTCTACTACCGGCCATGATGGCTCCAATAGCCCCCATAAACGACATTAATAGGCTGAATCCCTCCAGCCTTACCACCACATTGTTGAGGATACTGGCAGTACCCTACGATATCTCGGGCTTTCAAGTAGAGAGGTTGATCATATGTAACAATACATGTTTTCTGGCCATGAGCAGAACTTCTTTCACTGGCATCAAGTAGAGATGTCAGGACAGTGTCGTACTGGGTTGGGGGAGCGTGGATGAACGGGAAAAACACTATTTTTGATTGTTTGTACGGACGTTCTTTCGTCACCTGTTCCATAAAACCATTCCAGCCATGGATACCTAGCAAGTTGGAGGATTTCCCATACAACCAGAGCAGGTCTGGGGCTGTGGACAGTATGTCTCCGTTGATTCCACCCCGCAGTCATCAGGATTCGAACCACGGCCATCCGGGTGAAAGACGAGCAGCTAGGCTACTCCACCATCACGCTCCCTATGACATTATTAAATAACTGTGCAATACGGATAACAATGCACAGTCGAAGCCCTATTTTTTGAAATATCCGATTTCCTTATTCTGTTTTTCCTGATAACAAGAGAACTATTAGTCACACAGCAATTTGCCTATGCTTAAAGTAATGGTAAATAACTGATCTACAACTTTACTTCCCGTGCCTTTCCTCGTAGAATGAGCATTTTAGACGATAATTTGTTCGAAATACTAGCTTACTACAAATTTCGAATTTTTTGGAAAAAATGGCCCATGTTTGAAGTATTGTATCTCGAGATTTATAAGACATATAGAGCTGAAGTTGCACTCAGATTGTTGGTAATTTTGTCTTCTTTAAAAGTGTAAGGGATGACTTTGGCGTAGAATGCACATTTTGGAAGTTGTAAGCCAAGAACCGAAAAACGTCTGAAAATTTCGAGGTTTTTCGAGCACCACGAAGTTAGCACAGGTCTTTCGAGTTTGCAAACTTGGTTTTACACTATTGGTATTTATCCTAACAACATACCAAAAAGTCAGAACCTTGCAATTTTATGCGACCAAACGCGATTTTTGTGTCTACTGTGACTGGCCTATAATACCATTTTCAATCGGAAATGCTCAGCTCAATGCGTCGGTCAGCAATCTAAAATAGGTTCAAATTTAGTTTATTAACATATTAATTAATCATATTTATAATGTCGGTTTATAATGATTAGGTTTCGCTATTTATTTTATGTTTAGTTCCCTTGCTGTATTATTATTTAAATTCGCAGATGACCTTAATGGCACAGGCTGAATATCAACCGTAAGTCTCTTCTGAAGAGATGCTTACAAAACCCATGACTCTAACAGTCAGTATAATACCATGAGCTATCAAAAAGCTCCAACAACAACAATAATTACGGCTCTCCAGGCGCGCATAATATCTTGGTTCAGTGTGAACAAAAGCGAATCACCACTGCCGAAAATGCGTACAATGGATGAGGGTATTCTTTCCACCCTTCAACGTGTCCCTCCACGGACACAACAATAACATTAATTGCTAGCCTTATACAATTTGTCTGGTTAATAAAATAACTGTGATAAACCTCTCGTGAGTTACGTACATCATGAAATAACATTTTCAAACAGTCGCTCTCATAGCAGACGTCATAATCATGACATCATTGTCAACCTAATAAAATTACAGCAGTCAGCTGTGACCTATATTCAGTAGCATCATTTTAGCATTGTAACCAATATTCCACTTGGAATGTGTCGATTTAGATTGTCTATTCACAGTCTAGTCTCACATAAAAACACTGGATATTGTAGGTAGTTCGTAAGGGAGGCGCGACCTTGAATTTGTCGAGCCTGCTAACTGCAGTACTGATATCGCGTCAGGAGTTGGCAGTCGGATTTGAACTGCAGGGGTCTTCCCGCTTACTGCGTATCGCGCATTCCAAAAACATTCAGTTGGTCACTACTTGCTACACTCACTCAGCACATTCCTTCTTTCAATGGCTGAATGTCGCCTGTTGCAGTGACAACCATTGGCATGCGGCAAGCCGATATATTTAACTTAGGAATAGGTGGACCGCGCATGCGTACTGCAAGACCCCCCGCACCCGGTCACAGCGTGTTCAACTGCCATCTCCTGCCGCGATGACATTACACGCATGACATAGCGCACACTAAACTATGCTCTCTCAGAATCAAAGAAATACATCTTTCAATTACACTGGACTCACACAATTACAGTCCTATCTGTGGCCTATAATTAGGCTTGCCATACGTCCCGGTTTGACCGGGACAGTCCCGGTATATTGCTCTTGTCCCGGTGTCCCGCCCGGTTTAATCAATGTCCCGGAAAACGGCTGTAAGATGTAAAAAGTAATGAATTTATGTGTTTAAGAATCTATTATGAATCCGTTACTTTTCAACAATCAACATCGTTGTTTTTTTTGTAATTGTTTTTGAAGTTAGACAAAATGTGTACCTTTTCAAAATACGATCTAAGACTTAGTAATTGTTCAATTTAACAATTTTATGAAGTATTTTAAATTGTATTTAATAACCCTTCTTTCTAGATGGTAGACCAGAAAAAAATTGTCATTGGGAAATTATGTATTTTTATGTAGCAAAAATTCCTATTTTATTTTTAAAACGTGTGTAGATCTAACAATTTAGGGTGCCAGATTTACACCCCCCCCTCGTCACTTGCGAGGCTTTAAAAAATGGTTTAAAACTCACCATTTTGCTTCTAACTTTAAAAATATTTCCCCGACCCCCCGCTCAATTCCCCCCAGACCCCCAGTAAGGCCGTCCCATATTAATGTGTCCCGGTTTCACTCACCAAAGATATGGCAAGCCTACCTATAATACTTCTACGTGGGATAACGTGTCCATAACACTGATCTGTACAGTTAAATTCAATCCATAATGATATAAATTAATAATTAAATCCGAGAATACTAAATGACAGAGATAATACTTCTCTCTGAGTGCTTTGCTTAGAAAAGATATGCTTACACTTGTCTCAAATATATACAAGCTTTCTTTAGCGTTGAAAAATGTTAGTGTCAGCCCTCAACACAACTGAAGAATAAACTTGACAACACTCACACTTCTCGAGTTATACAAAATGATACGTCGGTGTATTAAAGCTTATTATAGGGTGAGCTAAACACTTGTACTTTTGCTCATGGGAATCCAACTTGAAATAATGTGGCGTCTGAGCTGCACATTTACAAGTGAAAATAAAGCCTTCACAATGTTGGTGATTGTGCCTACATTCCACCAAATGATACGCCCATAAATTACGTAGACAAAAGAAAAGAATAAAAAGGGTGTCTAAAATTATTGACAATGGGATCTTACAGTTATCTTCCAAAAATTACATTCAGCTGCTACTGCTGAAGAAATGAGCTCACAGAGCTAAGACAAATTAGTGGGTTGATTTTCAATAGTGGGTTCGACGTTTTAATCAGTGCACCGGCATAGCAATGCCATAGGGTGTCTAACAAGTTACGTTTAGACCAGGCTGTCCAAAGCTAAGTAAGAAAAACATAGTGGTAATTAGTATTATGCAAAATCCTACCTAAATGGTTGCCATCGGAGTACGGTTCTAGATTACTCTACTAAAGCAATATACCTTAACAATGAAAAGAAGTATAGGACTCACATTACGACCTGTTGGACCTCATGTTACCCTGGATTAGGGATTTATCTCCATTGGTAAGAGGATTCTTCTCGTCCAACCTTTATTGGATCCTGCGTCCTTTCCGTTTCCTCCTCATGGTAGAGCTGTTCCTCTCGACATCCCCCTCATAGGATTTACTCCATCACAGACATCTTACAGTAAAGGTTGTACATGTCGTCCACGTGGTTATTGTAGAAATTCATGGTAGGTTAAATTTTACACTGAAGTTAACTAGCGTGGTACTTGTTTTAGGTGTAATACTGATTTTACACATAAATTGCAGACTTGTTCAAAAATGGCCCTCGTGTCTGCCACAGACGATAAGATCGCAGCAGATGGTGTACAGTTCACAGAATCTAAGACTTGCAAACACAATCTACATGAATCTTCGTAATCGTTGATTTAATAATGTGACAAAAATTATTTCTGATCAATATTTGGAATATCTTAGATAGCGTGATTGTACTGTACTCACAATTGTATACATAAATTCTCCACTCCTCATGGAACAAAGTAGCACAAGGTGGTATCGCAAAAACTGACCACGTGCTGGTAGAAAAATTAGGTTTTCACAACTTTTTTTCAATTCACGCGCCTACACGGCGTCTTACAATAATACCCACACAATTTATAGTGAGCTGCTCGCACTGAAGTTCACTGTTTTACACTCACAGTTTCAAGGACAGGGACTCTCCCCTAAAGTGCGTCAAGTAGACATGACAGTCTCGATAGGCGTGTGTCGTCACGTTAAACGATGTTCCGGGTTCTAGAAGAACTTCACAAGTCATGCAGCGACTATTTAACCCTAATTCGCATATCTGCGAGGAAAAATACCGTACCAGGGTTTCAATGTATTTTAAAGCCACAATAATAAATTATGCAGAATTACTATACGTGAATTATCAAATGTCCGAAAATGAAGAAATACAGTAAAATGTGTGCCTCCAGGAATAACATTGGAATGCAGTACCAAAGTCAAAGGAGTACTTGTAGATTTCTCAAAGCTTCCGGAGTGCGTTCTGTGCATCAGTGGTATGACAAATAGCCTATGTCTATTAAGAAATAATCACCTGCATGAGCTCATACGGGCTCAGTATGGCCTCGTTTAGTGATTATGCTAACTTTTGGACACTAGTGTAGTACAGGATTCCTTGTTCCTCTGATTCCCCTGAAAACATACTGGTCATCTCCCAACTTGGTCTCGAGCTGTCGTTGCATCCTCATTTAATTTATTTGTCAGAATTGTTGAAACACAATAAATAGGGATATATGCTTTTGCAATCCTTTATATTCTCGTGAGGATATTATGCTTTAATTATCAGCAATCTACTGTATGTTGCTGTTCATTGCAAACTGGAGAACTACGAAACGTATAAATCAATTAATATAACGCAGTATAAACCATTAAACCTGTGTGCGTGGTTTTTTTTTACAAAAGAAAGACAAGGTTTATAACGGAATCAATGTAGCAGAGCATAAATCCACTATCCATTGTTAGTGCTCTTTCTGTATAGGAGAACGACGAAGCTTACAAAGCAGAAAAATCATTTATTTATTTATTTATTTATTTATCCGAGTCCAAAAAGACACTAAAATACAATCCTAAAATTACAATCTATCAATAATTGAATGAACTTCACATTTTGTGAAGTCAATGTTTAGCAGTCAGAACGGCACGGTCATTTGCTGCACACATGTCTTCTATGTCACAAGGTGTGTGCGGATTACTGCAAACCAACAAGTGTTCTGAATCCTGCCTTGCCCCACATTCAAAAATTTCATCATCACTGATCCCCCACTTCTTCAGATTTATCTTACACCGTGTCACTCTTTTTCTCAAGCTGTTGAGGGACTTCCAAGTCCCGAATTGGAGATGACTGCCTGATGGTAACGTTTCTTTTGCTGTCCACAATCCTCCAGGAGACTTTGTTCTCCACAGCTCAGTTCCGCTGAAGTTATAATTGGTGCTGGTGTAAGGAGGAAGCTTTTCCTGGAATTCAAACGTGATGGAGGAGCATGAGTTCCAAACACTGGATGTCTTGGATCTGTTTCTTGCTTCTTCATTTCAATCTCCGCTGCGACTTCTGGAGGTGCTACTCCCGTGAATGAGTAGATCTTATTGACGGGAGTTGGTCTTAGGCACCCTGTGGCTATGCGGTGGGGTTTGCCAGATTTCAAGAAGGGGAAAAAGGAACACAGTCCCCAAAACATTGTTTATTTTTAATCAATGTTGTTAAATGTTGTAATAAATAATACACATATGTATTAAATAAGCATTACATAATCAAATACACAAAATTAAAACTAGATATTGCTGACACATCATATAGGCCTATGACACCAGCAACTTACAAATGCTTTTCATTTGAACGACCCTTTGTAGAGACTTTTCATTTGTAAGTACCTTCTGATAAAATTCACTAAACTTTCCGTCATAATTGTAATATGTAAACAATTCTTGTGTTATCAAACTAATGGAACTTCTTTTTCTATCATCTCTCCATTTGATATTCATGACAGAAGAAACTCTCTTCGTAAAAGCATTGGAGGGGAAAATTCTAAGTATTAACTTCACAAGGACTAAGATATTCCTTAATTTTTTTCCCTTAATAAATCTATAACATGTACCGGTCTATCTGACATAGACATAGCAATCATTTTCTCTTTCAAATTTGCACCTGTATCGCCAGAAAACAAGTTAGATATTACAATCAATTCTGAAGCGGGATATTTGAAAATTGGTGCGAAATTGAATATCATATAAATTATTTCAGTAGTATAGATCCGTCCTGCGACGCTCACAAGCAACCAATCGTGACAAATGAGCATTAAAATGAGAGAGAATAGACATTAGCAGTTACTTATCGCACTATAATTTCATAAATATCTATAATTTCTTTAAAAAATAACTTTAAAAAAGTACCGGTATACGAAGTGTGCAATTTGCAAACATATTTGCTGTCGGAAAATACGCTCCATAATTGCTGCCCACGGGCCGCTGTAACGCCTGTTTCATGTCTTATTAACATTCTGAGGTCTTTCCTTTATCCTGAAATGTGAATAGTGTTCTATAATAATTTGCTTGAAATAAAAACACAACCTTTCTCCTTAAGTCTTTCATTATAAACCTATTAGGGAAGTGTGGTTTATGAACATGCGAGATTTCTCACACGGATCCGCTAGTATTATCAAATTAACCAAAAACGGAATATTTGGCGTTCCGTTAAAGATTAAAACGGAACGCGGAACAAAACAAGAAAATACGGAATTGTTCCGGGTAAATAGGAACGTCTGGTAGGGTTTACTTTGCGGCCTGTCTCATGAAGAGCCACATCAACTTGTTTAGCATGTGCAGAGCTCCTCCAGGCTGGAGCGGCGTACTCTGCAGCAGAGAAACACAAAGCGAGAGAGGATGTGCGGAGGACGCTGGGCCCCGCTCCCCACGTGGTGTTCGTCAGTTTGCGGACGACATTGTTCCTGATACATACTTTATGTTTGGTGTCTGTACAGTAATATTTGTAAGTTAAAAGCAGAAATAATATGATGTTGATGATAATTGTTGTTTTAAAGGGCCTAACATCTAGGATATCGGCCCCTAATGGTTTGGGTGATAGTGAAAAATGAGATGAGAATGAAAACTACAACTAATACTAACTACAGACCTACAGACCAGAAGAAGAAATGGTAAATAAATAAACAATAATGCAAATAAAAGACACGTAGAAAAGAAATGCCCTCAACCCTCCAAGAATGAGGATTCAGGGACTTGGAAGGAAGGAGAGTCATGAAAGGCAGATTGGAAACAGAGAGAGAAGAGAGCCCGCCCCAATGTCAGTGGAAAAAGGGGGAAAAACGGACCCAGTTCTGGAATCCCTCGGGATTGCCAACTCCCGAACTCACCAGCCGTGAGCCCTTGAGGGTGTAGCACTATCCAGGGTGCACCAGAAGTGGTGGGGCTACATATACCCTGCCTCCTTGAGG
Organism: Meconema thalassinum; assembly: GCA_946902985.2. Classification (NCBI taxonomy): domain Eukaryota; kingdom Metazoa; phylum Arthropoda; class Insecta; order Orthoptera; family Tettigoniidae; genus Meconema; species Meconema thalassinum. The sequence continues at coordinate 402,744,692 of OX336392.1, forward strand.
ACCTTGAGCAGAAAGCAGAGATAACATGAAAAGAAAAGAAAAAAAAAGGCTGACCCCTCGCAGAAGGAGGGTAACAGAAAAATGAGACAAGGGCCAATAAAGGCGGGAAAGGAAGAGACTCCCTAGCCTCGGATACCCTAATACTGTCGGGGCCGGGAGAGAACAAGAGTTGACCAGGTGAGGTCGACAGGAAGGAAGACGGGGAGGAGGAAGTAAATGGAAGCAATCCCGGACTCAGCTGGGGTCCCGTGGTCACCAACTCACGTCCCACTAGATGTGAGCCCCTGGGAGGTGGGGGGGGGGGCCGTGGGCAGAAATAATACATCAGAACATAAACCAATAATCAATTGTTGGTGTTTTTGAGAACGAAAGAACGACAGTTTATAACGAAATTAATACGTAGAGACAAGAAAATAGCCATGACCAAAAAAAGGCCCTTATTATTGACAAAGTTTAAGAGAAAATGATAAGAGTGAGATCTTTATTCAATAATACAATTATTATTCTTATAGAACCGGTTTCGGCCACATTATAGCCTTCAAGAGAAAAATAAATGGTCATTAAAATAAACAAGTATGAAGTTTGAAGTCAATGAAAAGATACCTGGTAATTAGAATCAAACAAACATTTTCTTATGGTTGTTAAGGAAAAATTATTCAATAGGTTGGGATCCAGTAAATTGCTAAAATTATATAGTATATAATTAAGGAGGCGAAATTAAATAATAGATCTAAAAACAACTCTGTCTAAAATGTTTAAAATAAAACCAGATCTCTCACAAATTGGATTAATTAATGTAGGGAAAATTTTATGAAATATATATATAATAAGTAGGGCTCGGATTTTTAGGTAAATAAATATTTTTATGTAAATACATATTTTATGCGTTTTCCTATAAATACATTAATTCCTGCTTTTCACTTATTAGCACAAACAAATACATAATATTTACATTTTTTTAAATCAGAATGCTAGATCTATCAGTTTATTGCACTTTTGTTCTGTGTTACTTCAACGGGAAAGAACCTGTGAGCAATCTAATCTTCATGAAGACCGTATGTCAGCTTGCAACTGTGTTATTCTTAACTTGTCGCCCCGTGCCACTCGCTGTGGAAGCCGGGGATTTCTTTGTCCATAGCTATATTGCACCACGTGCTAAACCTCCCCCTCCCCCAGCTTCCTGGAACCACTGTTACTCACATGCAGTTCATTTCTGTCACTGTGAAGTGTAAGGCAGTTCTACGATGCCTAAAGTAAAACAACCACAAGTTATCATCTGTTGCAGAATTTAAAGAATTTTACTTCTGATGGGGGCGTTCTGTTTTGCCAACCATGTGGGAAAGCAATCAACGTTGAACAGCGATCTCAAGTTACACCACACCTCGAAGGCAAGACACATGTTGCAGCAGTTTCACGCCTTCAGAAGAAGTGTTGCGCGATAATCGTCGGTCATTTGTGATGGACAACCTGAAGACGTATCTCGTCGTGTATTGTAATTCTTCAGCAGTCAGTGAGTCATAGCATAAATTGCCTTCGTGAGTACTGCAAATTGTTCATAATCACATTAATATACTAAATTATAATAAAATATTTTTACTTTTTTGTCACATATTTCAGTATTTTTCATACATAAAAAACAAGTAGTTCCGTGAAGAACTATACAGCCTATTTTCATATATCCTGAACTCGGATGGTTAAATCGCGGGAAACATCCATTTAAATATTTATACTTCGCGTCGCCGCCATGTTGGATTTGTGCTCACCAGGTTACTGAACGTCCTATAGGTGAACTTATGTTCATAGCCTCTATGATCATAAAAAATATCAGTTTGATTGCTGTAAATGATTCGTAGATATTGAGAATCGTCAACATATTTCGGATGCTCGCCATTTTGGATAGTTATATGTATAGGTAGTAGGGTTATGTACCATTAAAGAAAAATTATAGCGTAGCTTCACTATTCAAACTTTCACTTCGATCGCATGATTACGACACAAGAAATAATAACTTAATTTTAAAATTTCGCACAGCCGCCATCTTGAGGTTATGTAAACAATTGAACTAAATTCGATGCAGTGCATTACAATATGTATAATCATTTACTGTACCACATTTCACTGCGCTCAGAGGGTTAAATCACGAGAAAAGACTATTAAAATATTTCAACTTCCCTTGGCCGCCATGTTCGTTTTGTACTTTACAGGTTTTTTAATGTTACATAGATAAACTTGTAGCAGAGTCCTTTATCATCGTACAAAATTTCAGGGTGATATCTTTAATAGTTTCGGAGATATAGAATGCCAGTGAAATATTTCGCACAGCCGCCATTTTGAGGTTATGTAAACAATTGAACTAAATTAGACTTCAGTGCATTATAATGTGTATAAGTATTTTCTGTACCAAGTTTCATTACGTTTGGATAGTTAAATCGCGAGAAACGTCTATTTAAAAGTCTCAACTTCGCTTCGCAGCCATGTTGGTTTTGTAGTTACCAGGTTTTTTAAGGTTTCTTAGGTGAACGTCTAGTAGTGCCCTTTATTACCGTACAAAATTTCAGGGTGATATTTGTAATAGTTTCGGAGATACTGAATGCTGGTGAAATAATTCGCACAGCCGCCATGTTGGATTGGTGAGACAAAATAAAATTTGAAGGAAACAGTCGAGGTCGGCCAGAATGGGGCTATGATCTTACCGAGTTTGATTGAAATCGCTCCAGCCGTTCAAAAGTTATTAGGGGGACACACACACACACCTCACACACACACACACACACACGCACACACACATGGACAAAAGGTGATCTCATAAGCCTATTTTTTCAAAATTGAAAATAGGCTAATAAATATTTTCCCGATTATTAGCACCTAAAAATCCGAGCCCTAATAATAAGAAAGGGATGAAAATTTTAATTCCAGAAAAACCTTCAAGAAAATGCTGTAAAATGTTGAAACTAATGTTAACTTAACACCAAGTCTGTTCACACCTTCCTTTTAGCGTACTACGTTCTGTTGTTCACAAAGAACACCATCAATGGATTACACTAACACTATGCTGGGTTACACAGACGTCTTGAAACACCTATTGAATAGTTTTTTCTCAACAGCCATACGAAAATGTTCGATTATAATTATCAGGTATCTTTCCATTGACATGAAATTTAATAATTGTTTCTTTTTTTTCTAATGTTCATTATTTTGCTATGCTGATGTGGTCGAAACAGGTTCTATAAGAATAATAATTACATTATGCATTGACTAAAGGTTTCACTCTTATCATTTTCTCTCAACGAAATTAATATAACAGACCATAAAACCAATAATCATTTGTTATTGTTCTTCTTGACAAAGAGAACGACGAAACGTAGAAAGAAGAAGAAAAATAAACCAATAATCCATTGTTGGTGTTCTTTGTGGAAAACATACCGTAGTATGCTAAAAGGAAGGTGTGAGCTGACTTGATGTTATGTTATCGAAATACAGAACTCTAATTGGCTTATTTTATTCCAATTCTTACACGTTAAGGCCCAAATCGAAAGCGTACGTATGTGTCGAATACTCAGCTCCTGACCTCTGGATTTATAGCCTGCTCATTGATCAACCAACGGAAGGAATGACATGGATTGAGAGTGGACAAGGACATGTCATATGATATGTATGCTGTTCTTTTGTAGAGAGTCTCAGATATAATCTTTTGCTTACATATTAATGTATTGTTGTGAGCTGCGGAGAATCGGCCGACCTCGTGGTTTACGTTTATGGACTTGGCAATTACCTCGTTCAATAGAGCTGATTTACTGACATATCTGATAGCCTTACTTTGAGTTGAAGCGACTCTCAACTGAGTCACGAAAACGCTGTTGTGGAAGTGTGCATCCGTATTAAAAAATACTTTCATGAAATTATCCTTGGTATAATACAATGAAATCAGTGCCCCTCATTTATGGTCTACAGGATGTCCTCACCTCCCTATGAAGGCTTCCAATAAGAGCCCGCTGATGAGCCATCTTGGTGTCCTAGGCGAAACCCCACACAAGATACGGTATAAACCTAGAAAAATTGCTGAGTTTTAATTCACTGGCCGTGAAAGTCAATATACCAATTTTCAATTGATTCATATTTTTGGGTAGTATGAGCATATTAAGAAATTGATGTGTTTTGTTCAAATATTCAGTTAGTGCCACCTTAAGCGTCCAGTCTGCAAACTTCTGTTTGCGAACAAGTCGCCTCCAACTCGCAGTTAGCACTGCTGCCTCCTCTGCTTCTACTGTATGTCGATACTGAATCTAACCATGACCTCCATAGTCTATCTCTGTTTCTCTAATCCTCTATAGCCAAGACTAACAACCTATAAATAATCTCTCCTTCCCCATTGTCATCACATGACCCTACTATCTGAGTCGTCTTATATGAACAGTTTCATCTAACGTATTCATTTCTAACTTAAAGCGGCTTCAGTGACGTAGTTGGTAGAATGCTGAACTGCTGCTCCCAAGATAGCGGGTTCAACCCCGGGTGAAATCGTCGGATTTTTTAAGAGCGTTAAAATCGTTCAGTATGCCTTCCTTTGGAGGGTAAGTAAAGCCGGTGGTTCCATGTCATAGATTTATGGCATGTTAAAGATCCTTTCACAGACTAAACTTGTGTGAAGCTAAATTTCTAGGTTAGATTTATTTGAAACGCTCTATCAATGTTCCAACGTTGAAACGTGAAAGGAACTTGTAGCTCACCCTATGGGTGTCCGCTTGAAGCAGCTACAGCCTCTAGGGAGCCGAACACGTCCTCGGACACTCATGACACTAAAATCCATACGATACATAATAAATAATAAATGAATTTCTAAGTTAGTATTTATCTCTTCATTACGAGTATCTTCCTACCATTACTCCCTTCTATTTGTCCCGGGAATCGCTCGTGCTACCCTTACATTAATTACCTCCAGCTTAGGTGTGAGATATCCTGAATCTACCCAGTTCTCACTTCCATGCAGCAAGGTCGGTCTAAATACTGAGCGATGTAGGGAGAGTTTCTTCACTTCTTTCTTGCAAAATACTGTAAATCGCAACTGTGAACTCACTGTATTTGTATAATATTTACAACTCTGCATTTCAAGGACAGTAAAATCATGGGGCATTTTTCAAGAAGGACTTACGGTAGTAATATAGTTTATATTTCGAAAAACACAGGTTTATTTGTGAAATCTAGAATTATCAACGCTGCTGCTAGTTTGCATGAATAAACATGGATCTCTGTAATTGTAGCCACGTGGGACATAAAACTGTCAGGCAAGGGAAGATAAGCTATTCTAGCTGCCATCAGATAATGCTGATATACATCTGTATTACACAGATAATAATCATGATCTGCACTCTATTTTGATCTAATGATGACAGAGATTCTACGAAAAATGTACAGCACCCTACAAATCATCATAAGCTCTACACCACATCTCATGGACTCTAATAGCGTAATTACTCACGTTGTTTAGCGACCATTGCATGAAGCTACACTTGGTCAGTAGCGTAATAGCTTCAAATGCTATTGTCAAATTGGACATTTAATAAGGACATTTTATTTCACTGTACAGCTCGTAATATAGAACACGCCAATACACGGCAGATGCACATTTTAAGGTCTGTGAACCAATGTGAAGAGGTTCAATCTCCTTCAGTGGCCAACCTGGGTTGGAGGCCCCCAATTTCTTTCAGACACCGTCTCGGAAAATATTAGGTTGTGAGCAGGTTTCGGATGTTTACGAACTAAGGAAAGTACAAAATATGCAAGCAAATATGTCCTAAAAACTTGCTGAATATGCCCTAAAAACTATTTGAATGTGCTAAATATATTCTATAACTGAATATGCCCTTGGCCTACTTTCGATTTTTGCAAAAATGTAAAGTAGTCTTATGAGATCTACACGGGCTATAAGTTCTCAGCCTGTGTGTGAGTTTATATATGTCTGTTCCACCCTATCAATTCAAACATAACGAAACCAAATTGAACGCAGTTTGGTACAGATGTAGCACTAGCAAAGGGCACCTCAGGTTCATGTCTTATATCGCCGCCATCTTACCCAAAACCTAAAGGCGGCCAACCAAATGTTAAAAACTAAAAATAAAATTACGTTTAAACTAATCATCGGATCTCTACCAAATTAGTGATAACTAGAGGTGTTAGAAAGTGTTGTTATTTTTTTGAAGATTTGTTGATTTAAAATTCAAAAGGTGGTGTTTTGTGTTTTTATTATTTTTTCGGGGGATGACATGTTAAAATTTGGAAAGCGATAAGGCTTGTACAATAAGTGCATTTAACAATATAAACAATTAATAAAGCAAAGTAAAAAACAAAACAGCAGGGTAAAACGTTAAACATGGCTATGGAAGAATGAGATAATACTTATATGGAAGTCACATTTTTATTTTACATTCACCATCTCGAAACACATTTCAGTGAATATCTTTTTCAGTTTTATCCAAATACTGCGGTGAAATCACTGGAAGTAGATCATGGTTAAAGTCTCAGCATTTGCAGCTGTCAATTTTCGCCTCCTATCACTTACTATGAGACTGTATTTCGAAAATGACCTTTCAGAATCCACATTTGAACAAGGATACCACACACACTTTAATGCAGCTGTTGCATAGTCTCGGTGAGCAGGCCTTAATCCCATGAGGATCTCTGGAACATTCACATTATCTTCATGACGCAGTTGGTTCTTGATTGCAGTCAGGTAAATGCTGTGAGCCTCTAAAAACTGTTGAGACTCCATCTTCGTAAGAAATGGGGCATTCTTCTTAAATTGGAGCAGTTCTGTGGGAGATACGTTCTTAGGTGCATGCCGAGGATCAAACAATGACCCGATGGCTTCTACAGTCTTCCTGGCTGGATCCGTGGTCCTTAAAGTCCTGACTTTCACTAGAGCTGACTGGGCAACACACGTAAGCTTGGACTTAACCTTTATCTGCATCTTTTGAGGAAGCTGTTCCAAGTTCTGGAGGATCGTATGATTGAACATTCCACCATCGCCTAATAGCTTGAGCTTTACCTCAAGGTCATCTAGCTTCCCAGCCAGTAAGTGAATTGTTGGGTACTTAGATCCCTCCAAGAAATTAAGCAAGTCCATAAGAGAGGCACCAACAACAGAAACATACAATGCTTGTAATTGTATAAATTGTATTGTTGAAGTCGATGCTTGTTGGAAAAATTTGACCCCAGAATTTGAATCTTCCAATGTTTTGAAAAATTCTACCAGATCTTCCACATGCGTGGCCATATACATTGCAGCCTTAAACCATGAATTCCATCTTGTACATACAGGCATTGGGAAAGCTAGAATTTCATTCTCTTTTTCTGTGTTTTCATATTTCTCCCTTAGAAATGCAACGTAATTGCTTTTTTCTTTTTCGCGTATTTAAAAAGGCATTCTTTGTCTTTAATATAGACATGTTCAATTCGTCCAGCTCGTTTTCAAATACGCAGCCGATAAGATTGACTTTATGAGCCCAGCACTGGACATGACTTAATTCTTCAATCAATCCTTGAAGAGTAGTTACACATTTTGTCATGTAGCGTGCTGAGTCCGTAACTACTGCCACTACACGCTCCCGTTCAATTTCATAGGAATTCAAGGTGTCTAATATCGCATTGGAGCAATTTACGCAATTGGCAGAATCTAGAACAACAGAGGCAGCCAGATGGGTGTTCATTTCAGTTGATGGTACTGATGGACGAAAAAGAATGTTGAAAACACACCTACCATTCTTGTCAGTTGTTTCGTCACATAGCAGAAACACGTCTTTTTTTATATCTTCCCTAATTTCTTCCCTCCTTCTTTTGCCAATCATGGGGATGTATTTCTGACGAATCTGATTTGCTGATGGTAAATCTCCACTTCCGCGAACGTACTTATTAAACCAAGTACGGTTAGCAGGATTGTCTAGTTTCTCTACTGGTATATTAGCTTTCACAAACGCAGTAGTAGTGTCCAAAATAAACTCTTCTTTCATATCCTTAACACGACTAGCATTTGATAATGTTTCTTTCAAGCTGGCCACTCTAGGAACACTAACTTCAAGACGCGAATTTTCTCGGTGTTTTGAATGCTTCTCCGATTTGCAATGTTTGTCTAATGCATCTTTCCTGCGATAATATAACCGACAATCACAATATTTGCACATAAGAATGCCACAAGAAATTATAAATCCTTCATTCTTATATTCTTTAAGTCTGTCTGTGGCAGAAACAGCTACCTTCGGCATTTTTAAACTCAACTGAGCGATGCCCAGTAACAAACACTGTTATCACACGGTTGACTGTAGTCACACGCCAGTATAAATTCGTAACCACACGCAAAATTTATTTCTGAATTCGTGTCATAATATTTAAATTACGTCGCGTCTCATCTTCCTGTACTGCTAAGTCCGGAACTAATACGACGAACACGTGGTCGCCAACTGATTCACGCAAATAACACACTAGCTTCGATGATAATGCACAATTTGCGCACTTTTTATTAAATTATATAGAATTCTCTGCTATAATTTACACTCGCTACCGATGTAACAGGAGGCAAACGTAGTTTACATTATGAACAACTATCACATAACCTTTTGGAGGTAGTCGGCCAAACTATTCACGCCGCGATATAACAGCTGTTTACCACAGCGCTAAAATCCAACGAGTAACGAGAATATCGACAGTATATCGTAATATGACGTATATCGTAGTATTACCCCTCGCGAAACTGTACAATCGATCATTCTCTCGAATTGAACACCAACCAAATTCGATTATCGGCTTGTGGACAAAAATGTTCGGATTGGTGTGGGGAAAAAATATGAAAATTTGTTTTTATTTCGCAGATTGCGGTATTTGTGGTGTTATTCACAAAATTCGCGTTATTTCGCGATTTAATTTCACTCCTGGGCGGCACGAAACATGTAAATACGTGAAAATAAAACATCCTAACCTCTAAATATGACTTTTCGTTTTATCGCGAATTAACAAAAACTAACACCTCTAGTGATAACATACCTTCTTATGGGGCGCGTCTTGCGCCAAACCTACAAGGTCATCAGCCGCACCATTTCAAGATGGTGGTCGTGTGAATCAAGCATTATAATCCATAACTTAGGATCCGCCAATTCCGATTATCAAACCGAGGGTGGTTTAAGCTATCATGGATCTGATGGATAATAACATTTTATATTATAACTAGGTGTTACGCCCGGCGTTGCTCGGGATCACAATTGGATATTAAGAGATCGCACCTTAGCTCGCATTGTCGTATTGTGTGCAACCCGGAGGAAGGTCGTTGTTATAATGAGAAATATTAATGCCACTCAAAGTCCTTGAGCGTGCTTTTTATGTGATCACAATTTGTGTTGAAGTTATATAAATAATTCATGCTTTTGGGCTAATGCCGTGTGTATTTTTAATTTGAACCATACGTTTCGGAGAAACCTTGCCTCCTTTTTCAATGGAAATAAACAATGTGGCCATAGAAAGTAAATCAATGAGATTACAAAAAATATAGATAAATTCCTCTGTTCGTCACCAGAGAGCAGCTGCCAGAAATTACTGTATGGACCATGGTGGAACGGCGGACAGATTAGTAAGTAACGAGAAGGTAAAGGGGGCGGTGTGGAAATATAGAAACTCCTCGAAGAATGAGGAGGGGGGAGGGGGGGGGGGAGGGTTAGATGGATATATAGGGAAACATAAACAAAAGGGAAGTGTATCTGAACGATACCTAACGTCATACAGTCAACGGCGAAAAAACAGATGGAAACTCCCCAGTGACGAACAAAGGAGATCAAATCCAGGCTCTGAGCCCTAGAGGGAAAATGTACAATTTTAAATATGTGAAGAACAGAGAGACTGAGAGGAACTATCTCCCTAGATCCTTAATAACTGGTAGCCAAGTGTCACTTAGCTGATATCCAGTGTCTCTGTTAAAATGATTGGGATTTTTACGAATTTCAAGTTGTTAAATAGGTGGGTACGACGGCTCTATACTGCTCGTAGCTTATAGATTAAGCCTGCAATTTCGCTAATATAACTGAATATTCAAGGAGCCTACTTTAATCATTGCATTATTAACCTAACTAATACATTTTAAGGGCCAATGAATTTTATTTTCTTAATTGTATTAGGCTTGCGGGTTTTGTCGAACAGCAACATTTCAAGAAGACAATGGTAGTCCGCAGATAAACGTTTAGAATCCCAGCTTCATAATAGTATATCCATTTGATTAGGGAAAAAAACGAATACCAAAAAATAAAAAACATACTAAATATCATCTAAGAATCTATATGTCCATCTTTAAATAAGAACTACTCATACATAACGCACATTTACAACGCTAGATTAACGTGAAATCACATTTGTTCATTTTCTTTTGACTTTTAGTTCTTTATGTGGTTGGCAAATAACATTTGACATACAATTTTGATTATTATAGAAAATAATGTTCACATTATTATTATTATTATCATTATTACACTAATAAGAAGGGACCGTGTTGGTGCTGTAGTCACGCTGCTTGCTTCTCACCAAGGCTGACAGAGTTACATTCGCAGCCAAAGCATGGAAGATTTTCGGACTGAAATATCATGTACTATGGTTGGAAATCCACGTAAGAAAGGAGGTCTCGTGCCTCATTTTCACGTGAATAAAGGTCATGTCAACTACAAGCTTCTTTCCATTTTCACTACTATGTTGTGTAGACTACATGCATTTTCACTCACCCAATTATTAAACAGAGACAGGAAAGTGCGTCTATATACTGGAAATAAACATCAAATAAACATCAGCTTCTATGTAGTGAACTTAAAAATCCACAGCCTGTTTCCAGTCGACCGACCGGACCCCATCTAGCGGCGAGGATATGAACTGTGCCGGCCGCCGAAGGCTGGCGCACTCCCCTGGGGAAATGATTAAATGAATGGCAGATGAAATAAAATTATAGTGGAGCGTGTTGTTGGAATGAAATTGTGATAGGAAAACCGGAGTACCGAAGAAAAACCTGTCTGACTCCACTTTGTTCAGCACAAATCTCACATGGAGTGACCGGGATTTGAACCACAGACCCCGCAGTGAGAGACCGGCGTGCTGCCGCCTAAGCCATGGAGGTTTCTCTGTAGTAAAATTTAAATAACCTTTCTTAAATATTCTGTACAGACGATTGTTTATAAGAATTTTGTAGACTATATGCATATTTGTCCGCAATAAAACATTTATTAAATATTGAACACCCATCGTTTAACGTCCTCATACTACTGTATATTTAACAAGTAGTTCCGTGAAGAACTATACAGCCTATTTTCATATATCCTACTTATGTTAACTGCCACAATCAACATACAAAATTTCAGTTTAATTGCTGTAACAGATTCGTAGATATTGAGAACCGTCTAAATATTTCAGATGTTCGCCAGGTTGGATTTTTATTTTTGTACTATTACATTAAGATTATTGTGTACGTGTGGTATTCAAACTTCAATCCCATGATTAGACAACAAGAAGTAAAAACGTGATTTTAAAATTACGCACAGCAGCCATCTTGTGATAATGCAAACCATTGAAATAAATTAGATGCCAGTGGATCAACATGTGTATAAGCATTTAACGTGCAACGTTTCACGGCACTCGGATAGTTAATTCGCGAGAAACGTCCATTTAAATATTTATACTTCGCGTCGCCGCCATGTTGGATTTGTGCTCACCAGGTTCCTGAAAGTCCTATAGGTGAACATATGTTCATAGTCTCTATGAACATAAAAAAAACAGTTTGGTTGCTGTAAAAGATTCATAGATATTGAGAACCGTCTAAATATTTCGGGAGCTCACCATTTAGGAGTGTTATGTGTATAGGCCATAGAGTTAAGTACCATTCAAGGACAATTATTGCCTAGGTTCATTATTCAAACTTTCACTTCGATCGCATGATTACGACACAAGAAATTAGAACTTAATTTTAAAATTTCGCACAGCCGCCATCTTGAGGTTATGTAAGCAATTGAATTAAATTAGATGGCAGTGCATTACAATCTGCAAAATCAATTACTGTACCACATTTCACTGCGCTCAGAGAGTTAAATCACGAGAAAAGTCTATTAAAATATTTTAAATTCGCTTGGTCGCCATGTTCGTTTCGTACTTTACAGGTTTATGAAATATACGTAGGTATACCTGTATCAGTACCTTTTATCACCGTACAAAATTGCAGGCTGATATCTGTAATAGTTTCGGAGATATAGAATGTCAGTGAAATATTTCGCACAGCCGCCATTTTGAGGTTATGTAAACAATTGAACTAAATTAGACTCCAGTGCATTACAATGTGTATTAACATTTGCTGTACCAAGTTTCTTTACATTTAGATAGTTAAATCGCGAGAAAAGTCTATTTAAATGTCTCAACTTCGCTTGGCCGCCATGTTGGTTTTGTAGTCACCAGGTTTTTGAAAGTCTCATAGGTGAACTTCTAGTAGTGCCCTTTATCACCGTACACAATTTCAGGGCAATATCGGTAATAGTTTAGGAGATATTGAATGCTAGTGAAATATTTCGCACAGCCGCCATGTTGGATTGGAGAGACGTAACAAAATTTGAAGGGCACGGTCGAGGTCGCCGGGAATAGTGCTATGACCATTCCGAGTTTCATTGAAATCGCTCCAGCCGTTTTGATTTTATTAGGGGGGGACACACACACGAATCACACACACACACACACACACACACACGCACACACACACGGACAAAAGGTGATCTCATAAGCCTATTTTTTCAAAATTGAAAATAGGCTAAAAATGAATAATAGTATGGTAAAGATACATCAAACTTGGTAGCAATTGTCATATCCGCAGTAAGTAATATTGTGCAAACTACGTACCATGTCATGATTAAGAGTACCGGTAACAGTAACAAAACAAACTGTAATCATTTCAAGTAATAATAAAAAAACAATTTTTGAACACATCAATATGTCTAAGTTTATGCCGTGTCGTGTGAGGGGTTTCGCCTAGCAACACCAAGATGGGTAATCAGAGAGCTCTTGTTGCCAATTTGGGTATCCACAAAGGAGTAGCGAACTAAGCGTTGCCTCAATTCTTATCTAGTTCACCTGCGGTACTTAACTGCGAGAGCTAAACGCTCAAACAGTCTTTCACCTCCCTATAAAGGCTTCACAAAGGTTATATATTGGCTATCACGGCCAAGCAATTAAAATTTAGGTACTTTTCTAGGTTTACGCTGTGTCTTGTGCCGGGTTTATTTGGCCGTGAAATACAAAATACCAATTATATTCAAATAAGTTTGCACAATTGACCAGTAAGATTTATAATGAAAACTTAATAAACTAATGGGAGAGTCGTTAGCATACGTCACATTAGTCTGTGAATTTAGGTTGTACATAATGGTAGAAAACGACAAAAACAGTTAACTATTTGCAAACAGAAGCACTCAAGTAACAAAAAGTAAATCTATAAACAGTAAAAAAGCACACCGTGCAAAATAGAAAAATCATACCTTGGCAAACCATCGTAAAGATCCAAATACTCACATACAATAAGCGGTACAGAGACTATAAATCTAGACTCAAAATCACGCCTCGTTTCAGACCCCCACAATCCACCTCTATGAATAATATAGTTAGTAAAAGATTGTATAGGGAGGTTTAGGCTGCTTGAGCTTTTATTTCTCGCAGTCAAGTGGTGCAGTTGCACCTAATATAAAGGGAGGTGGCGCGCAGTTCGTCACTCCTGTGGGGGTTCGGGCGGGGACACCAAGAGCCCGCCGATGACCCAGCTTGGTGTCCTAGGTGAAACCCCACACAAGACACGGCACAAACCTAGAAGAATTGCTGTGTTTTAATATAGTTCATGTGTACGCGTAGCAATGCAAAGGGCAATGTTCGGTGGGAACCACGAACCCCGCGTTTTAAGGTCCTAAAACGAACGGTTTTCGAGATATTCCAAGAAAACTATTCACGGTCTGCGAAATTGACAAACGTTGTCATGGCAACGCCATTTTACGAGGTCTCATTCTGCTTTCATTCCGTCTCTGTAAGAGATAATATTTGCATGAAGGAATAACAGACTGTTAAACAGATAGACGTTAGTGTCGAGACTTTCGTACGAACAGTGCCACCATCTGTATAAAAGAAAATACCCTAAAAGATGGTATTGATTCTATCCGCAAAACAGAAAAAAAAGATAAAGTATGGATAAAAGCAAGAAAGTACTATTTTTAGCCTACTTTTCACATTTTGCAAAAATGAGGAAAAAGTAGACTTATGAGATCGATCCGGGAAAATGTGTGTCTGTCTGTCTGTCTGTCTGTCTGTCTGTCTCTCTGTCTGTCCTTCTGTCTGTCTGTCTAGCTGTGTGTGTGTCCCCCCCCCCCCCTATCAACTCCTAAACGGCTGCAGCAATCAAAACCAAATTTAGTATGAGTAAAGATGTGCACCGGAATAGCTCACGTCCATATTTGAAAATGATGTCAGTGCTACCAACTGCTGAAAAAACGCACTAGAAATTTGAGCTCCATGTTGGATATCCTGCAAGGTATGCATGGGAGCTATTCAAAAATTGGCACACATGTAGATAAGACTATTTCAGTTTAATTTTCAGGAGGCCAACCATGACAGTGTTGCCAAACTAATTTTAAGCCTTCTGATAGTTCCAATGTTTAAATGCATATAACTTCTACACTATCAATTGGATTTCAACCAAACCTTGTGTGTAATATCTGTAAATAAACAGATATGACTGAGCATATTCTTAAGGCCACCAGGGCTGCCAACTGTTAATAATTGCTCTCTCTATTTTTTTTCATCCAAATACCTATATATCAGAAAGTATTCAAGCCAACAGCTTTAAACTACGCACACGCATATTCTGACATTTTATATTAATTTGGAGTAACTTATATACGTCAGTTCTACCAACATGATTATAAACCTGCTGATAGTACCAATTTTTAAATACACACAACTTATATACTATCAGTTGGATTTCAACCAAATTTCCCATGTGCTATGTGTACCACAACAGATATTACTATTAGTATTGTGAAGAGCAATCAGGGCTGCCAACTGTTAATAAATGCTGTCTATATTTTTTTACCCTAATATCAATATATCAGAAAGTATGCAAGCCAACAGCTCTATACTTTGCACACGTATAGCACCTGCCATTCTAGATTAATTTGGAGTAATTAATACAAGGCAGTGCTGCCAACATGATTCTATGCCTGCTGATATGTCCAATTTTAAAATACATGTAACTTATATACAAATATACTTCATCCAAAATTAGCACAACAAGATATCATAATATTTCAGATTATTTCTGACCAGCACACGCATGACATTGTTGGGAGCATGCTTTTACGCGTGCTGATAGATCCAATGTCTAACTGCATGTAACGTCCATTGGACTTCAACCAAATTTTGTATTCTGTACCTTAAGACTAAGAAAATGAATATGGAACTAAGAATATATTCAGTCACCAGGGCTGCCAACTGTAGTGCTCTATTAGGCTACATTATACCAGGAATATTTTGAACTAATTAGATATTTCGATATTACCAACTTAATTTCGTCATTATTCTAGATAGGTTCATATTCTGTAGAATAATCATTGGCATGAAAAGTAGGCTGTATAGTTCTTCACGGAACTTCTTGTTTCATCTCATCATGACGTGAGAACAACAGCTGAGTAGATGGAGAGAACACTTTTCGGAGGTTCTTAATAGAGATAGAGGACCAGAAAGTGACCCAGGCATCAGCCTTGACTCCCCAACTCGGGGTGAAATATGGACAGCGTTGAAGCAGATGAAGTGCGGGAAGGCACCAGGTCTGGATAATATCCCCGCGGAAGTACTGAAAGCAGACCTGGATATTACGATCAATCTGCTGCACCCACTGTTAGAGAAGATCTCGAAGGAGGAGAATATACCAACCGACTGGAAGAAGGAGTTGATAGTCAAGTTACCGAAAAAAGGGGACACCACACACTGTAACAACTGGAGGGGTATCACCTTGCTGTGCATTCCAAGCAACGTGCTGTCGAGAGTCATCATGAATCGTATACTGCTCACGTCTAAGCTCTGTGAACTTGCGGGATGAAAGGCAGAGGCAGGGTAGGAGCAGGCGAGAATTGACAAGCCTGTCGACAGCCCGCCGTGTTACCTGACATTCTCGTCTATTCCAATACTGCTAACATAGGGTCTTTTCTGAAACCAGCGTGGCGTTGGGAATGAGTGAGTGAGTCACTGCTGAATGTATTTGCTTCTGTTACTAAGCAAGGACCGAGAAACCTCATCACTCCTCACCACCACTACTCATAGTCTACGATGCACATTCCTCTCAGGTCCACGCAGCTTAGACCCGAGCAGTAAAAGACTGCGTAGTAAAAGGCTTCGGAAGGAACAGGCTGGATTTCGACAACATCGCAGCTGTGTGGATCTCATCAACCCCCTCCGAATCATCCTGGAGCAGAGTGTGGAGTGGCGGAATACCCTTTAACTCCCATTTGTTGACTTCGAGAAAGCCTTTGACTCCGTAAATCAAAGAATCGTGTGGAAGACCCTCGAGGAATATAAAATTCCAACAAAGATCATCAGAATCATGGAAGAGATGTACGAAGGGTATGAGTGCCAGGTTCTTCACGAAGGCAAATTAACAGAAAAGATAAATGTCAGTTCCGGAGTGAGACAGGGGTGTGTCCTTTCCCCCACTCTCTTCCTGTTGGTCCTGGATAGTGTGATGAAGAAGATAATTGGAGGACGGAAGAGGGGTATTCAATGGGGTATAAATGACAGGCTTGAAGATATGGATTTCGCAGACGACTTTTGTCTTAAGGCACAACGTTACCGAGACATAGAAGATAAGCTGAAGAGGTTGCAGAGAGAAGCAGAACGTGCAGGACTAATGATCAACACCAACAAGACCAAAGAGATGAGGATAAATTCTGACGTCACGACTAGCTTGACAGTCAACGGAAAGGAAATTGAGCGAGTTGAGTCCTTCCTCTACCTTGGAAGTATAGTCACAAAAGATGGGAGAGCAGAGGAAGATGTTCGAATACGTATCAGGAAGGCAAATGTTGCGTTTTTCTAGCTCTACCCCATCTGGAGAAATAGAAACATTTCCAGGAATACCAATCTCCGCCTTTTCAATAGCAACGTAAAGTCGATTCTTCTCTACGGCTGTGAAACATGGAAAGTCACAAAACCGATCAAGAACCAGCTACAGGTGTTCATTAAAA
This sequence comes from Meconema thalassinum, assembly GCA_946902985.2. NCBI lineage: Eukaryota > Metazoa > Arthropoda > Insecta > Orthoptera > Tettigoniidae > Meconema > Meconema thalassinum. The sequence continues at coordinate 402,761,962 of OX336392.1, forward strand.
GATGTCTGCGTCGCATCATGAATGTGAGGTGGCCGGACATAATCTTAAGTGAAGATATTAGGACCATCACCAATCAACAACCGATTAGCATCCAGATCAAGGAGAGGAAATGGCGCTGGATTGGTCACACACTAAGGAAGCCGGACGGAGCTATTGAGAGGGCGGCGCTACACTGGAATCCTCAAGGCGCCAGGATGCGAGGTCGACCTAAGAAGACCTGGAAGAGAACGATCGAAAATGAAATTAATTGCAGAGGTGGACAAGAACTGGAGACAAGTGAAGAGAATGGCCAGGAACCATACTGCATGGAAAAATTCGTCAAGGCCCTATGCTCCGGAAGGAGCGACAGGAAGTAAGTAAGTAAGTAAGTAAGTATGTAAAATAATGATGCCTCACCGATGATGCAAGTCCCCATCCCCGTGATAACGCCCTTAAATTTAATTATAAACCTTGTGGGGCATGCAAATTTAGTGTCTTAGGCTCCTATTTACAACTTTTGTAATTAATTGGAAAATAAATACTTTTTCGTTACAGGAAGTAATGAGAATAATCATGCTGTATAGAGCTATAAATAGGCTTGCCATATTTTTGGTGAATGAAACCGGGACACATTAATATGGGATGACCTTACCGGGGGGTCTGGGGGGTATTGAGGGGTGTCCAGGAATTTTTAAAAATTAGAAGCAAAATGGTGAGTTTTAAGCCTTTTTTTAAGCCTCTCAAGTGACGGGAGGGGGGAATCTGGCACCCTAAATTGCTAATTCTACACACCTTTTAAAAATAAAAATAAAGGATTGTTTGCTTCATAAAAATAAATAATTTTTCCTTTTTAATGGTAATTTTTTCTAGTCTACATCTAGAAAGAAGTGTTAATAAAATACAATTTAAAATACTTAATAAAATTGTTTAATTGAGCAATTACTAAGTCTTATTATTTTTTGAAAAACTGCAACTTTGTGTTTAACTACAAAAACAATTACAAAAAAAAACTATGTTGATTGTTGAAACGTAACAGATTCATAAAAGATTCTAAAACACAAAAATTCATTACTTTTTACAGCTTACAGCCGTTTACCGGGACATTGATAAAGCCGGGCGGGACACCGGGACAAGAGCAAAATACCGGGACTGTCCCGGTCAAACCGGGACGTATGGCAAGCCTAGCTATAAAGGACCTGTCGTACGACATATCACACGAGTAAATCTAAGATAAATATAATAGGGCGCATTGCATGTATTGTTGAATTTTACATCCTAAGTTGATTCCGAGATGTTCTTATAGCCATTTGCAAATTTTGAACAAAATCTGTTGAGTCGTTTTCAATTGATGGAGGAACATATAGACAAACAGACGGACAGAAGGACAAAAGTACAATTTTATTTATATAGGGATATTATATTCTAGCAGTGACTTAAAGGAGCTGAGCTGTCCTGGTCACATGACAAGATGGCAGCTGACCTCTCTTGCCTCAACTATATTTCAGTAGTTTGAGTATGTTGCACGCCATATAGCCTACTGATAGAAATAATATAAAGTTCGTATGAAATGGATTATACTGAAGATAGACTGCACTGAAGAAATCGTTTATTCCAAATTATTATTAGCAAGTCGATTGATAACACTAAACTACTATGGACATGTTTGGCTTGTGGTAGAGCGTTGGGCCGTCATGCAGTCAGCAGAGGTTTGAAACCTATTAGAGTCAGATTGTTTTATTTTTACTAGATATCTTTTATATTTATTGTTTTATAACTACTCGGACGTTATAAAATTAAGCGTTATATTGCCAATTTTATAATGGAAAATATATATTTAATTAAAAGTCCGGGTTGTTGAAACCGGATGTTAATGGCGGCAGACACCGTATTCCCTCGCGTATATTCCAATCTTGCAGCATAAATAGCTCAGCTCTTCACATTACAGATGACGGAAAGATAATTAGGGTTTCCTCAAACGGTGCGGTCAATATGATACTATTGTTCCTTTCTTACACCTCGGCTATATATCTGGAGTTGGCATTGGTGGAATATCGTTCAATATTGTTTTGGCAAATGAGCAGTGGTGTCCGATCACAGATTGTGCATATCGTCTTTACCTAAAACATCCTAAGAATATATAGCACTTTCTGAGAGTAAGCAGTGTTAATATAATCACAGACCAGAAATTACTGAGGTAGAGCGGGTGCCTTTGCATATCCCTAGTCTCCTGAAGTATATCAAAATTTTGTAACTGTTCAAATTCTATCCAAGACCGTGCTCTGATTACCTTTGAGTGACGTATAGAAGAGTGTGCAGTTCCTTGAATAAGAACAGCGGAAGTCGATCCTTGCTTATTAATGGCTCCTTTAGAGGCTACGTCCAGCAACGAGGAAACAAATATAACTATGTAAGTAAGGATGTAAAATAATGATGTCCCCACTGTGGAAAACTCTTTGTCGCGGAGTTTCTATCCACATAAATAGAGCCCATCCTGACGTACATTACATCGATATGTTCTTGTACGACGTAAGATCCAATCCACTCAGAATGAATGGATCAATCCTGAATTATCTCAAAATCAACAGCAGGAGCTAGCACCCAGTGGCCCACTGAGCAAATAATAAAAAAAAAACTTGCAGAATGAAAAGAACGTTTTATATGCAGTGGCCTAAATTTTGATGAATCAGCCCAATAATTTTGTCCACTTCTTGACGAATGCCATCGATCTTCTACCCGGCCCAAAATACCCCGCTAGAAAGTATTATTAGGCCAGAAAAAATAAACGTAACATAAATAATCAAAGAACTTACAAGCAATGTTGTAATCCTGAGAGATCTGCGAAGAAGTACAGAGGAAAACGTCTTGATAAGTATAAATACCAGCAAGCGCAGTTTAATTACTACAACCAAAGTCGGAAAGTAATCTGATCAGTACTTAAGCCCAGTAGTGAAATTGATGAAGAAACAGTGTACGATGCATTCATTTCATATTTTTTTCTAATCCCAATAACAATGTCAAACAGAAATACATCTCATCGCTCAAAGATACTGAGAGAATCGCTTTAGATGATACTAGGGCAGATGATCTCACTTTTCCGTCCCTTGAAACAGAATTAATCAATCAATCAATCAATTAACGTATACCTGTAATACCCCACGTTGTATATTAACGATCTACTACAACCAACATTCAGTTTTACTCCTTGATAAGGACGTTCAGTTATAAATATACCTATATATTTTGGATAAAAATTGGCCATATGTTCTTTGCTGAACATCTTGTTTATTTATGAGCTTGGAACATCTTGATATAATAATAACAATAATAATAGTAATAATAATATCGTATGGGCTCGGGTGCCTGGTGCAAGCTTTGTTAATTGACACCCAGAGGGTAGCTTCCATGTCGAATTTCGTCGTTACTTTGAACGCCATGAAAGTCAAGGAGGTTAGATATCTAAACTCCTTGACACTACAGCGCTTTCAAGTAGAGAATAGAGGAACTTAATATGGCTTAATATATCCTTTCATTTGGAACCGTTTAGAAGATCCACTCCCCAATTTCGTCGTTTCTCTTAGCACTGATATCTGACAGAGAAACTGGAACTGTGTCTGAAATTTAATTTTGTATAGTAGACTTATAGTATCAGGGTATCATACTGTAGTTCTCCTCCCCCCTTTAATTAATCAAATTTCATTGGATGTAAATCAAACCCGCGGTTTCTGGACCATCAAGCGGATATTGATCCAACGAAAAGCCAACATCTTGGTCGTCAGCACGAAGAAGAAGAAAATGATTCGGACGAAGAAATAGGAGACTAAGAAGATAGCGAAAGGGAAGAATGATGAGATGGAGAAAAGGAAAGAGGAAAAGGGTTAGGAAAATACATAGTTTTGAGGAAGAAGAAATAGAAGGAGAAGAAAGATATGGAGATAGAAAAACATGATGAATGAAGGAGAAGAATAATAACGAGAAGGAGAAGAAGAATAATGAGGAGGAAAATAATAAGGAGGAAGGAGGGGAAGAAGAAGAAGTGAATAATGTGTAGGAGGAGCTGAATGATGAGATGGAGGGGAAGTTAAAGAAGGAAGTGAAAGGGGAGGACGAGAAGGAGGAGTAGAAGAGGAAAGAGAATAAGAAGAAGCCGATGAAGATGAAAGAAGCGAAGGAGGGGAAGAAAATTGAGCAGAAGGTGGAGAGGGAGGAAAATTAGGGGAAGAAGAAACATGAGTAAAGGGAGAACAGGGAAAACATTGAACAGAAGGATGAGAAGAGGACGATGATTAAGATGAAGGAGGAGCCGGAGAAGGAGGATGAGAGGAAGGGGAAGAAGAAGTTGGAGAAGAGTAAAGAGTTTAAGGAGCATGAGAAGAATAAGAGGCAGAAAGAGGAGAAGGGAAGCGAAGCTTGTAGTTTAACGTGACTGTTAATCGTGCGATCATGAGCCACGGGACCTCCGTTTTACGTGGAATCTGAACCACAGGACATGGCATTTCACATCGAAAATCTCACATGCATTGACCGGCAATCGAACCCGAAGAGGAGAAGGATGAAATAATGAAGAGGAATAGGAATGAAAGGATAAGAGAGGAGAAGTAGAAGATGATTTAGGAGTGGGAATAGAAGAATCAGAAGAAGGAGTAGGACAAGAAGAAACAGAGGGAGAAGAAAAGAAGAAGAATGAAAAGAAGCTGTACCCTTGTACAGTAGTTAACTTTCTCGGAGGTGTTGAACTGCTAATGGCAGCAGTTGGTTTTGCAGCCTCCAGCCACAGATCCATCCTGGTTTGTCATAAAGCCGTAAAGTGTCCCTCCAGCTGTTAAGTTCCCGCTCTGAGTCATACACAGTGTCTCTGTATAGCTGTCACCATTATTATTCCAACTGGGAGCACTCATTCACGACATCGAGTCTGTGTAAATCACACCCTCATTTACATATCAATCGCTGCACAACGCCTTGCCTTGCTAGGTGACGTCATGAGAGGTGACACCATTTAGCCGAGATACATACATACATACATTAATAATAATAATAATAATAATAATAATAATAATAATAATAATAATAATAATAATGAATCAAGAAAATGGAAGTCGCCTTCCAAACCACCCGTAACATATAAGTTATAACAAAAAAAGATTTTCTATGAACACAAAAATACGTCACTGCAACAATCTCATCAAATCAGTCGTGGCTATGCTCGCTAAATTGCAGCGAGAGGCCATGCGGCCAAACTCTCTGCTGACTCGGTAGACGCGTGGTTTCGAGCCCCACCGTCGGCCGTCCTTGAAATGGTTTTCCGTGGTTTCCCCATTTGCAACACCAGGCAAATGCTGGGACGGTACCTTCTGACAGGCCACGGCCGCTTCCTTCCACATCCTTGCCCAGTTTCATTCACCTTCATCCATTCCATCTCTCATCCCGACGCGCAAGTCGCCCACGGGCGTCGCCTAAAAACACTTGCACACGGCCTCTCAGGAGGTCACACGACAAAAAAAATGTGCCGCTATATGCATCTGAATGCCTTATCCTATCCGAGAAATGTTTGCACGCGAAATTAGAGAGAAAATAAATAAATAAAGAAAGAAAGAAAGAAAGAAAGATCCTACACATCATACTTGGCCCGGACTACAAAAATGGCATCTACATCAGAAAAAAACAGATAAGAAATATACTCTGAGATAGAGAAGATCACAGACACAATGCGAAAACGCAGATTTTGCTTCTACGGTCATATACGACGGATGCTCGACTCCCGATGGACGAAACGTATCTTCAGTATCTTTGAATCAAAACCAAAAACGACAATGCCATGGTATGTTAACGTTCAGAAAGATCTTAAAGAAATAGGCATACGAGCAGAAGATGCACAAGACCGAAATCTTTATAGAGCAGCCTTTAAGACGTTTGAGACTTTCTGGGTCGAAAAACGGACAACAGGTGGGAAATGGACAGAAGAACGTCGTGCTAAACACAGTGAGCTCATGAAGACAATGTGGATCAAGCGAAAAATGAACAAATGCCAGAATGTAAAATGAAGCTTATCGTGGTCCCTAGTTGGCCGATTAGCGAAATTGAATGAATGAATGAATAATGAACCACGACTGAAAATCAGAATGAACCGTTGCTATATTTTCTCAGTCCTCCTCCTTTATGGGTGTGAAAGTTGGACTTTGGACCCAAATACTGAGAAACGAATTGAGACATGTGAAATGTATCTGTACAGACGTATCCTACGTATATCATGGATACTGATCCAGATAGCGAGGTCCTTCGTTGGATGGAAACAAGATACTTGGGACATGTTAAGATAGGCGAAAAATACCACTTATTGCAATAAAAGACCTTCCTCCACGACAATTTTTCCGCAAAGTGAAGGCTCTAAAGGGACTAAAACCCCATGTAAATTGAATTTATATACAGTATAATGTAACTTTGTGAGTGAGTGGGAGTGTGTGCGTGCGTGTATGTATGTATGTATGTATGTATTGAACCCGAGGGGGTTATGCTGACTGATATCGAACGTGGATCTCAGAGACTGTGATCTCAGTATAAAGGTTCCACCAGGGAACGAACCCGAGGTCTGTTGAGGGAGTTTCATTGTAAAAACCCCTAGAGAAAAGTGTATATTTAATCACTGGTGTGATTTCAGTTGATAATCACATTATTTATTAAAATAATGCAGGGAAATTGAGCAGAATACAGCATTATTAGACTACTTGGAGTAGGCGATGCTGGGCTTGGAGCAAAGAAAGTGCAGAGTTTGACGTTTTACTAATAGGCTCAGAATTGTGGGAGGTGCTCCTTGGAGCCACGTCTATCTTGCTGACCTCGTTATGTCGTCTGGAAGAGGTTGGGGGCTTGAATAATGACCCAGTTTTTCCCCGACTGAGAATAGAACGGAGAAGAGTGGGGAGAGATCCCAAGGAAAATCATTGATTACTCGTGATTGGAGTAACGCAATGACATGAGAGTGGCACACAGGTGAATCTTTAGCCAGGAGGCTAATTTTAGAGCCTTTAATCTGCGAAATTGACGCATATTTAATGAAGTGCGGAAGAAGATAGACTATGGTTGTTCGCGGCTGAGTTTGAAGAGGTCGCCAGGGATTCCCAGTGAAACAGCGTCCCCACGCTATGGAGAAAGGAATTAATATTAATTAATTGGCCGAGCGATTCTTCAGCACGCAGATAGTTCTGGGATCAGTGAAGAAAAAGGAACCCGATGAGCATGGTTTCGAGACCAGAATCATGCTGGGAGAGGAGTCGAGATAACGCGGGAAAATTTAGCTCTACTTTTTGTGTGAATCCAATATAAGGGAGTCGACCCTTGGCAGAGCAGCCAGTTGCCACCCAGTTGCACCCCAGTCTCAACCCCAGTCTTAACGCCAGTCTTACGCAGTTTACCCAGTTGGACACAGTTTGTCACACAGAGAGTCGCAGCTAGTCGTCGCTACACAGTTGTAGTCAGCAGTACGAACAATGGTGTGTTCACTTAGGAAGCAACGTGTGAGATAAGTTGCAGAACTATTGTAAATAATAATCTATGTATAGTTATGTTCAGTGTTAAGCGCAATGTATAAAATATTGACTGATCATACATGTCTAATTACGCTGGAATGCGCTGGGAGAAACTTTACGAAGCATTTGGTAATGTATTAAGAATACCAAATAGTAACGCTCAGCACGGAAGTTAGCATATTTATGCAAATCAGGAAGCTTACCGTAGGAGTATGGATAAACGGTTGGTGAATTCCGAGGGCAGATGAACCAGACTTTCAATCAGGAGTTGGTAGGAGCACGGGAGATGCCGTCGACACCTGCAATTTTGATATCTTTGCTAGGGAATTTAAACCAATGAAAAGTGTACAGAGTGACGTGTGTTATGTATAAATCATATGTGATATATCTTTTAAATTAATGGTTTAATAAGTGTTATAAAGTGTCATATGTTTTGGAAGCAATAGCTTCTTTATAGAAATGCAAAGTGTCGTGTGGTTAACGGAAGATATGTATCATAAAATGTGTGTATTCAAGATGCAAATGTCGCACTAAATCTGCATATGGCAGGCGACCCGGAAGGATATGAGTGGTTGGAACCACCATGATGAGCCGATATGTAAGTACCCCACAAATTATGTTTAAGTAGAAATATAGGCCACTGCATGTTATGTGATTTCAGAGTTATAAAGATGCCAGTAAGAATCAGATTAGGAGATAGACTCTCCAGGTTTAATCATTATTGTGTTGATTTTAATAGAGTTGAGATGTTTTTGCATCAGTGAGTGGATTAAGCGTTACCACTATTAATTAAAAATGGAAATCAGTTAAGTAAATGTTACGAACACGGTTGTTCGAGTTTTAAGATGATTAGTTGTGTCGGATTTTTGGTAATTTATGTCAGTGAGAATAATAATAATAATAATAATAACGAATAATAAAGGTATGAATGAACGCATCAGGAAAAAATGTTGTAAGCAAGAAAGAGTTACGCTAATTGCAAGACTTATCGAGCTAAGCAGTAAGATTATACAGTAAGATTAGATTACGGGATTAAGAAAAGAGTTTTATATCAGAATATATTGTATTAATGGGAATATAATTATGCCAGGAATGGAAGAGCTTTTAGTGAATTGGATTTGCAGCTTATGTGAAAAGCTTATAGAGTAATTGATAGATTTCTCTTAATATTATAGGACGAAGGTCGTAACATTAGGTTTGGAACCAGGTGGTCTATTCGACGTATGAAATCTCGTATGCGGTGGGCATAATTGGAGATGTGCTTTGTACCAGAGTGTATTTAGTGATATGGACCCTAACTCTGATGATGGATATGGAATGTTCCGGGTTGGAATCCCGTGATAGGTGAGAGGCAAACGATGGACACCTCTACACTCTATCTGATTCCCCGAGAACTTATTGTTGAGTGATTCGGCTCGTTGAATTGAACCTCATGACGGCAGCATGGGCTGACCGCAGCATTTATTTAAGACACCGGTTACCTACTAGACCAATGTTTTATGAACCTCGTACCTTCATGTTGAAATGGGCCTATTTGGTGCCAGTTATTATTATCCTCCGGGTAGGAATAAATGTAAAAGCTCATTCAGTACCTATTTGCATAATATTCAATTAAAGTCCATTGGGATATGTGTGTCATTGGGACCACAGTATTTGTCTTGTAAAATCTTATACTGCTTGGTGAAGAAAGCCTTGAGACAGGAAGGGAGGGTCGAGGTAATGTTGGAACCCCACTCCACTTCTATTGTGTGCAGGCCGCTCAGAGGAGGGTCTGGAACAGGCAAGCGAACCGTGAAAGAAGGTTTAAGACGGGCAGATTTTAGACCCTGTTAATGACATGAAATGAAATATTGTTATATTGAGAAATGAAGCCATGTGGTTTAAGAACACATTGATAATTATAGATCACCCTGATGGTTCATGATTTTAGCTATCTAACGAATGGTTAGACGTTGCATCTGTACTGTCACTGACAACTTTTTCAGAAGTTGGTTACTAGATGCCACAGGCTACGCGCGCAAGGTAGTTTAATTGTACCATCCGACACAGCAATAATTAACGTTTTAAGATGAAATCACAAACGGCATGCAGTGGAACTATATAAATAGAGGGAGTGTAGGGGTAGCTTACATAATTATGGAGTTGCACGTTGACTGCTGTGCAACACCAGAATAGGCTAATGCATGTAAAGCATTTGGTGGGAAGAGAAAGATCAAAACACACACGCGATACACATTATTGTCAAATTAAGACAAGGTTTAAGGAATAAATAATTTTGTAGAATTAATGATGTCACATTGGATGACAGAAGAATTAAAGTACAGTTTGTTTCTGAAGTTGTATGTGCATCTGCGCACTAAAGTATTATTGTGAAGTTCATATAAGGGTAAAGGTTTGTGTTATCATATGATTTTATTGTGATAATATTATGTTCATATCAGTGGATTGTGGAAGTAAAATTTTTGTTTGCTTTTGTTTTATGGTTATGGGGATTATTTTGTTTGTTTGAAGCCATGAATTTTATTACTGAATTAAAGTTTTAGAATAGAGTTGTGCCTTATCATTGTAGAGTTGATACCTTTTAGCCTCAAATCCAAAATATGCAACTGCTCAATGGGGAGACGGTACATGCCCGAGTCCTGACGCTAGCCGGAGGCAGAAGCATATTTTCCATCGAGATTACTCACATGGGTACAGTATGTATGTATGTATGTATGTATGTATGTATGTATGTATGTATGTATGTATGTATGCATGTGCGCGTGTGTGATAGTGTATATGTGTGTGTGCGTGCCTGTATCTTCCCTTTTATTTATGAATTGTATGATATAGACGTCGTGTGCAGTAGATTATGTGTATATAGCAAATGTAAAGTTGTAAATAGTATATATGTAACACGAGATTACTTTCTTCTGATAAGATCACGCCAGATTATACCCTTGCGGAATGTGCTAAGTGACCAAGCTTGCCGCTCGCGTCAGTAGTTCATAGGCCGCAAGCATAAAGATGAGATATATTTCTTCTGAAAAAGTTCTGCCAGGTTATAAAATCGCGGCAGCATGTGCAACTGACTGGCGCACAAATACGAATATGCTATGCGAGGATTATTCGATGAAATTTTATAAACCTATTTTAGTGTTTGAAACGTGGGGTGCGACGATTTTGCGAGGAAATACGGTACCGTACAACGAACATATCCCCAAAATCTCATGTTTCTAACTTTAATAGTTTTGGCTGGGTGATGATGAGTGAGTGAGTCAGTCAGGACATTTTCTTTCATTGTTTTCCTTCAGAATTTCACCCCACCCCATGGACCCCTTAAATGAATAGGTTCTTTGTGAAAAAACGGTCGAACACCTATTTACTTATTCTTAAGCTGATGTTTTTCCCTTGAGTTTCAAACTTCTCGCCTATGTCCTTTAATATATACACGCTCCGTTAGGAATCTCTTAATCCCCACTTTTCACCCCTTTCACCACATAATTTACACCGAAAAACCCTTAAGGACAGAAGGTTCTGAACGCACCATGAAATAATACAAAAACCTGCCATAACATTTCTCGCTATGTCTGCCATATTATTACAGGCAGAAATGCAAAACCTTTACCATGTTGAGTCCAAGCCCTGTCGAATCCAATGAATTGCATTCTATTGGAATTAAACTACCCATTTTCTTTAAGGATTTTTTTAAAATTGTGTAATTTTTCAAGATCTTCTTAAAACATGTAATTATGTTGGTACATGTTCCGGCTAAAGTATTTATACCACTGCATCCAAATTTTTTCCACACGTTAAATACATTCATAGCTATATAAAACTATATAATTTTTACATTTGATAAATATTTAACCATTCACTGCTACATTGAAATTTTGATCACAAAATAAATGATTTTTACCAACATATAATGTTTTATAAATAGCACAATTAAAAAGCTACATTAAAAATTCTTGAGTTTCAGTGCCACAGTATAGTCACAAATGAGTGTGCAAAATTCTATATCTCTAGCTAAAATAGTTTAGGAGCTATGTGTACCTAAATGTGAAAAAAAAAGAGTTTTTAGAAAACTTCAGTTAAAGTTTGTGTTGCACTCACCCATGTATTAGAACAATCCATTCATATGCCCGTTGCTCACGGTAAAATGTTTCTTAAAATTTATTGTAGAACTAATTTTATAAAAATTTGACGAAAGCAAGCTGTGTTGTTCACGGTAAAATTATTTTATAAAATCCGTGGATGTATCATGATCGCCATCTACCGATAAACTTCTGAACCAAGAATCAGCTGTTCAACACACATTGGTTTGAGAGTATGGCTCCAACAAAGCAAAAATTGCTGCTTTAGCTACAATTATATGTTGTACGGTGGTAAAAAGGAAGAAAAGAAATGCTAGGAAGTGCTGGACTCGGGAATGGATAAAAAAAAAGAAAGAAGGTAGAGGAATGCTGTCCTTGGTGGAAAATGAGTTGAAGTTAGAAGATCAGAATTCATATAAGAATTTTCTCAGAATGGAGGAGATTTCTGCCTTCCTTCTTGCATTTCTATTGTGGTATATGGGCGTTTTAACCTCATACAAACACGGATATTTCTGGTACTCGTCCAGTAAAACACTAACAGCTTCCTTGGTCCAGCCGGAGCCTGCCATTTTGATTACAAGCGAGCTTCACAATCTTCTCACCACGTGGTGCCAGCATCATCGTCATGTCAGCTTATCCGATTGGTTCGTTTCGCAAAAATAATTTTACGGAATAGAACATGTCCTATTTCATGGAAAGTTTTATCAAAGGTTTTATAAAACTTGAATTTGACCGTGAGCAACAGAAATTTTATACAATTAAATTATCTCTCTATATATAAAAATAAAAGTTTGTCTGTTTTTTCTGAATTTCCACGGAAATTTGAGTTATTAACGCGTTCCAGACTGGTCTATGACGGTTATGCGCAAAAACAAAATTTTTGACTGTCTGTCTGTTTGTCAGTTTGTTTGTCTGTGTACAACTTTGCACGCGCATCACTCGAGAACGGCTCAGAGGATAAACATAAAATTTGGTACAGATGTACATCAGAGGCACAAAAGTAATCATTGATGTAACTCTTCTCCATACCTCTCATAAAAGAGGGCCTACCCCCTTAAAATGCATGCTGAAATGGGCGTAGAAAGACGAGACAACACTCATTTTCAGCGTCTCAATGTGAGAAACAAAACTCGGGAGCCATACGGGCCCCGAAAACCACATTTTAAGGTCCTAAAAGCAACAAGTTTTGAGATATACCCAGACAACTAATTTCATGTATTAAGCTATTGAAAGGATGCGAGCCGGTAACCATGGCAACACACTCTCAGAAGTCCATCTATTTCTCTAAGACGCAATTATATTACTGTGACCGTTCGCAAACGGCTATAAGATTATCGCGGAACCAACTTAAGCTGTAAAATTCATCAATATGTATATAATGCGCTTAAGGGGGTCAAGGGGTACTCTTGAATTTTTTCACATGATTTACACGGGCGGGTGAGGTACTAAAGGTCTATTATATCCCTATCCCTATATTATTAAATTATTAAAAGATTATGATTATATTATGGCGTACAAGGACGAGACAAAAATCATTTTCAGCCCCTCGGTGGCTACTATATTTTAAGGCTCTAAAACCACGTTTCTGAAATATTCCCAGAAAACTAATTTCATTTAATAAACTAATAAATAGGTGACGAGTACAGAAGAAGACCAAATCAGGAGCTATATAGATATACTGAGAAAATCACATATGTGACCAGGAAGAGACGTCTGGCTTTCTACGGACATGTCTCATGGATGAACCCAACAAGACTAACCAACCGGCTTCTCAACTACTGGGGGAATAGAAAGAGCGTGACACCGTCGCTAACAGTAGTAACAAGGATATCCAAGAACTGAAGATAATGAAAAGTGATATTAGAAGCCGATCACATCTCAGAAAGATACTTAAACAGAAGAGTATTCAGGACAGACCACCCTGTAAGAAAATCGGCATCATCTGGACAAAAGACAGAAAGGAGCAACATTTACTGAGAATGCGCGAATACTGGGCAAACATCAAGTCCCTCGCCAAGCTGAAAAGTTGAACGTCGTGGTCCTTAGCTGGCCCATCCGAAAGAAGAAGAACAAGAAGAAAATAATGAAGTAATGCAAGCCGGTAACCATGACCATGGTGTATTGTAGTTACACCATGACCATGACAACAGTAGACCTATCACAAGAGGTGACCTCCAACTTTCTATTTCTGTTAGAAGCAATGCCACTCAATGTATTAAATTTCCGTGAAAGTTTGCAAATGGCTATAACGTTCTCGTGGAATCAAACATAGACTGTAAAATTCAACAATGCGATTAAGGGGGTCAGGGGGTACCCTACAATTTTTACACGTGACTTACACGTGCGATATGCGATATGTTGTACAGAAGGTCTATTATATCTCCAAACAGCAACATTATTATCAAAAATTCCTGGATTGGAATAGTGTTTTTTGCAGCTTTTGGGAAATTGGGGCATTTGAGGCTAAAAATCCCGAATTTCCATGCACCACAAGCCTTTATAATTTATTAAAGGGGTCTTCCTGGGGATGGGGACTTTCCACAACGGTGAGGGTCAGTTTTAATTAGACATATTGTGCCCGTTTAGACCGGAGTCCGCACGACCACATATGCATTTTACCAATAATCAGTCAGCACGAGAATCAAAATATCCCGGAGCGCCAGATGGGTTAAAGCAAATCGCAAAAACGACATCAAATTTATAAAAATGCTTTGCTGATTTTTGGCTCAATGCAACAATAAGGATAGAAGGAGATTTAATTGGGTGAAACACATCTGGTAAAATTATCTCAGTTTATTTAAAGTTAAAATCTGACTGCAAGAATAATGCTCAAAGCAGCATCATCCACGTGTGGCGATCCACACTCTTATTTACACACAATATACAGAAATCTTCCAAACACATTTGACAATCTTTTTGAAAACACAAGTCCGATTGTTAGTCCTGTGGACGGTGTTCCAAAATTATTAATATTTTATTCCAGTGCAAAATGAATTGTCCATACTGGAAATAACGTAGATCACTGTTTGACTATTTACATGATATTAACACACGTAGAATAAATGTTTATAGAATTTCTTAGACTTTCATTTGTTTTCCAGTTTTCCAAAATATATCGTTGAAACTATTATTATCATCGTAGCAACACAAATTATTAACACATATTAACAACATCTGAAAAATATTTGACCATTGAGCATAGCATCGAAGAACTGTGCGAAGCACAACAACAATTAATTGTTCCTCTGACATTAAACATTCGAGAAGTGACTCGATTATGAACTTCAAGTTCCAAACAAAACATATGATTTCTGAATCATCAACTTGATCAATAAATGGTTGAACCATTCAACTATTAGATTTTCCACTTGGAATTATTATGAAAAAATATATTTATATTTATGGCCATTTCTAGCAACTTTCACAACTTGCAATTCTTCGACAGAATGCGGAAATTAGAATTGTAGTCTTATAATGAATTCATTTAGTTCATGGCACTAGGATTGAAAATATCCTTCAAATTATTCGTGGTTAAAGAATTATTTTAAATTGGCAGTGGCCCATTCTACTATTTGTGTAAGAACACAATATTATAACAACAACAACAACGGCAAAGGTCTTCCTCTGAAGAAGAATAAACTACTATCATGACAAATCCGGGTTCTAGCAAAATCAAAGTCTAAAATGGAATTCGTAAACAAGGTTGAAATAAGAACTGATGGTTTCAAAGAAATAACCTTCGGGTTATTCATACGACGAAATGTGTGGCTCCAATACTCCAACTATAAACCTGAGCCATCGAACCTGCTATTTGATTGATGCTCGAAAAAACCTTCATTCCTGCGACTTAACATGCGCACCTGGGAATGGCATTACAACTACTCCACACACATAAATTATCTTCCCAAAATTTATACAATAAATCAAGCCTCTGCTTGTTATCAACACTGGAAGATTAATAAACTTACAAGTTTATTTTATTTTACCATTCAGTTCAACCCGTGAATTTACCATACTTATGAAAAGCTTCATTTCACTTTCGAGTGTATTTACGTCATGATTTTATATAAATACTAAAATATCCTATTTGATACAAATATCAATTGCTTCCCGTTTCATGCCTCTCCGTGTTATATGAAACATATACTTTGCTCATAGCAAATATCAACTGTTCAACCAGAACTGAAATGTAGGTTGAATGCGGGCTTGCGCTAACCACTCTCCTTCGTAAAATCTCCTGTTCCAAACTAGAAATGTTTCAACTACTTCATAGGCTCTTTCTCAATACATATGATTATTATAAAATATAATATCCAAGAATTATTTAGAAAAATTATGAAAATTATTATTATTATTATTAGTGGATTATTATTATTATTATTATTTCAAATATGTTTAATTATCATCTCATTATGTGAGAATCCACATGTTCGAACCTTCGAATATGGAAAAAATATCCATTCCTCAACAAAAATAAATTTAACTTTTACAGTTACATCGGCTGATTACCGTGATTTCCCAAAAATATGAAAAATTTAAATAAATGCTCAAAATGCTCGGTCATCGATCCTAAACTGTTCCGAGTGCTGAAAATGCTCAGAATAAATCTAACTAGTCTTGCGTAAATCATTACAAGCTTTAAATATGACGAAGAAAATGTGTTGGTCATCTGCAGAAAAATAGTTTGTTCCAATTAGCTAAGCATAAAATAATTCAAATGTGGCTTACATTTCTTGATGTTCTTGAAGAGTCGTAAACCTGGTCTATACCAGATTTATCCGTAGACATGCCCTAGCGGACAAGCACGTATAATCCTTGTATCGGCCGCCATTGTAGACCCACAAATCGTCTAGTCAGACATAGTGGTAGTATCTTTCGACGTTTTAAATGACTGTAGTTCCATTTTAATATGGGCTTCTAACAAAGCCATAACAGTTTGTTTGAAAAGGGTCAGATCTAAGCGATCTCTTCTTAAATGTGTCAGTTGTAGCTTAACTCACTGTAATCTCATCAGTACAAGAAAAACGTTGACAGTCTAAGCAGTTGACGGCTGTTCTGAAGATCGTTCCCTGGGCATGGTTTATTAAAATCACCATCTGCCATGCGCTAGACAACTTGCAGTTTCCCTTGCGTAGACTAATGAACGCCACCGTTATAGACTATTCTTCAATGTACTGACGGATTGAAGTGGTTAAATAGTTACAAAATATGAAACTGACTTCAAATGGATTTAAACATCCAAGTATTAATTTACTATTGGACTGTGACAAATACTATTTTCTAGACCAAGTCTAGCATATGTCCTTTTGGAAATATAAATATTTCCACCAATGTCTGTAGAAATACAATCACCTCAGTGATTCTCCTCACCAGAAACTTACTAAGTTCCAACTCGTTTTTGCAGCACTTCTCGTGACTATCACGATTTGAAAAGTACTTCTTCGTAGACGTGGCAACCATGTGCCTTGGCTCAGCGTAGACGCAACTTGTTCGCCAAGTGCTTGTGATGAATTGAGCTAACTAAGCTTGCTCCTGCTTGCTTTTATACAAAAACGGTCAGGGTCACGCGTCATCGCCTGATATCTAAAAATCCTCATATCTCTTGAATCCCTGGTCCGATTTACTTGATACTAATTGCATTCTCTTTCATTTGGCCGTGCCAGTAATCTGATCCCAGTCTCAAGTCTCTGCTCCATAGTTAACTATTTAATCAATAAATAGTCTCCACCTCTGCTGTTACTCGCTACGTCATTTACCATCCAACTATCGGTAATTTCCTTCGAATGGCTTCGAGAAGCAATGTAGCGCGATATTCAAATATCTGAACTTTCAAACGCTGCTACAGCCTTTCCCTTGATATCTAGGTGTCTGAAACTTGGAATACCCATTCCTAGATTTGGGCACATCCACCCCACACCTAGCAAAAAATAAAAATTGAAAAATTTTTATTTTTCCTATCTACACATTAAATTATCTGGTTCTTGAATAATAGATCTTCAAATTCGAAGCATTATAAGTTCCCACGATGTTACCAGTTCGTGTATTAGCTACTTCATAGCTTCCATTATTGTTTACTTCCACAATACGGTAGGGTCCAGCGTAAAGGCTTGCAAATTTCGAGTACACTCGATTTTGCACGTCAGAGGGTGTAGGTCTTCTCACTAAAACAAGAGTTCCTACGCGCAAGGGTCTGCGAAAACGCTTTCCTCTCACTCTGCGCTCTCTCTTCTCAGCTTGACTCCTTAACTTGTCTAAAGCTAGAGTTTCCCTCATCTGACGACTTGGTTCAATCTCAGGTGGAATAGAGATGATTCGATCCCATAATCGTGTTGGTTTAACCCCATGATGTAGCAACATAGGAATCTGTCCAGTACTCTCATGAATCGTAGAGTTGATGGATTCGGATGCTAAAGAAAGAACATCCATCCATTTCCAATGCTCATTTGGACAATAGAGGCGGCAAAATTTTGCTATCTCAGCCATCACGCGTTCCGCTGGATTGCTCTCTGGATGTCTAATGGAACAAAACAATTGTCTAATCCCAAGATTATTCATGCTGGTTCGAAATTCCAAAGATGTGAATTGAGGTCCACGATCTGATAAAAGGAATTCCGGTTTGCCTGCTTCCGGAATCACGCTGTCTCTAATTCTCTTCGCACAGTACTTTGCGTTTGCCTTCTGAATTGGATGTAACATGGTGTATTTGCTAAAAACATCCATAGTAACCAGAATATATCGATTACCTCTTTTAGACTTTGGGAGAGGACCATATAAATCAGTCGCGAAGATTTCGCAAGGCTTAGAAGGAATAATAGGCCTTGGTAATTCTCTCAATAATCTAGAATTATGCTTACTCCTTTGGCATAAGTCTCATTCTCGAATAGTGCTTCTGACAGTTTGTCGCATTCGCTCCCACGAAAATTTCTCTTGAATCATGTTGACTGTCTTATCTACTCCAGCATGACCTGCGATTCGATGTGCCATCCAAATAATGGGTTTTTGCAATCGTGGAGGTATCACTACTCTCAGCTTCGTATGGTCGGGATCTGCAAACTTGTAGATTAAACCATCTAACATCATAAAATCTCTGGAAATTCTTTCAGTTTCCACAAAATCATCATCATTGGGATCCATGTTACCCTGTAGAAAACGAAAAATGTTTCTAAGACGTCGGTCTCTCCTCTGGGATAAATGCAATAACCTTAACCTTCTCAAGGTATCTTCATCCTCTTGCGTCAGGTTAACTTGAAAAACCTTAGATGTAGACTCCACTGCTCTACTCAACAAATCAGCTCCCACATTCAACTTTCCAGGAGTGTGTTCAATAACTAGGTTGAATTGCTGAATAAAAAGTGACCATCTAGTTATTCTATCGCTGGCAAAATTTGTTCTCAAAATGAACTCCAATGCGTGGTGATCAGTCCTCACAATGACTGAATGTCCAATTAACATTTTCTTCCACGACTCCAAAGCGAATATTACAGCAAGTGCTTCTAACTCTGTGGTGTAATAATTCCTCTCTGATGGACGAAGTTTCCTGCTAATGAACGCCAGGTAATGTCTCTTGTGGTCTTCATCCTCTTGAAGTAGAATAGCTCCAATCCCTACGGTGGATGCATCAGATTCTATGATGAAATTCTTGGTAAAGTCAGGATACTCCAATTTCACACTGTTTACCAATAACCTCTTGGCATCTTGAAATGATTGTTCACAATCTTTATCCCATTTCCATTTATTTCCTTTCTTTAACAACTCCTGCAATGGCGCAACTGTCTTGGTGAAGTTCGGACAATGCCCTGCAAAGAATTGGCATGTCCCGAGAAAACTGCGGACATTCTTCACTCTAGTAGGTCTAGGGAAATTTGCAATTGCTTGTATCTTCGTCTCATTGGGACGGTATCCTTCTCCATCCAAAATGTGACTCAAAAATTTTATTTCCTTTCGAAAGAACTGACATTTTCGAAGGTTTACTTTGAAGTTCGCTTTCCTCAAATCTGCGAATAACATTTGAAGATGTAGCAAATGTTCCTCCTTAGTCTCAGATGCAATTAAGATATCATCAATATAACGAATTGCTATCTCTTTTACTTCAGGACTCAAATTTTGTTCTAGGGCTCTGATCAAAACGGATCCAGATGTTTTAACTCCAAATGGTAAACGGCGGAATACATATGTCTGCTGGTCAAACATAAATCCTGTAAACTTCTTAGAATCTTCACTAAGCCTAATATGATGGTAGGACGAAGTGAGATCAATATTAGAGAACCAGACCTTGCCTTGGAATTTCCTCAACAGTTCCCTAATGATTGGTGGTCTGTCATACTCTGGCAGTAATCTTGAATTTAAATTTCGCGCGTCTAAACATAGTCTCAGACTTCCATCTTGCTTAGACACTACTGCTAATGGATTGACATAAGATGTAGTATACTTTTCAATCACATTATTACTTTCCATTTCCTTGATAAGTACTTTTACTTTTTCTCGATGCTTTTCTGCTACTGGGTACAATTTAGCATGAAAAGGTGCATCATCATTTACACGAATATGATATTCAAAATCCTTAATTTCACCAGGTTTAATGTCAAAAATATCTTGATACTCTTCCAAAATCTTCCCTAACTCTGGGGACTCCTTCTCAGTGTAGACTTCTCTTCCTTCAGCTTCATGAAAAATCAGAGACCATTGAGCATCTCCTTCGATGTCTTCCTCTTCTTTTCCCTCGAAGTTTATCTCTTCGGTATTCTTGAATTTAATCGTCTCTGTCTTCATATCTATCACTGCTTGATATTTCTGAATGAAATCTGCTCCCAATATCATGTCAAAAGCCATGTCCTTCATTACAACAAATACATGTCGGAAATCATGTCCTCCAATCGTAATACATAAGTATAATTGTGTTTTACACAGAGATATTTTATTGGGTATTATTCCTTGGATCTTAATTCCTGATACTGGGATTTCCTCTAAATTCTCTTTGAGTTTCCACAGAATATAAAGCTTCTCACTCACCAGACAAAGCATAGCCCCAGTATCGATCAAAGTATCGACAGGCATACCAAATACTTCGCATGAAATAATTGGCATTCTAATTCTGGTACCCATTTCTTTTCGTTCGTCATTCTGTTGAATTAAGTCATCATCCTCTGCTTGCCATTTAATTATTCTGGAAGTGAAAGTATTCAAAATTCTATCTTCTACTGTGAATTCGAAGTTTTTTTTTTTTTTTCATTACCATTCCCCCGGGATTGTTGTGTTCCCGATGGACCTGGATCATTGGGCCTCTGCTCCACAAATTGTAAGTTATCTTGGTGTCTTGCTTCCAAGTTTTTCCTCGTGTCCTTGTTAAACTCTTCATTGGACTGACGAGTATCTACATTCCCTCTGTTATTATAGTTATTACCATAGGATCTTCTTTCCTGGTACCTTCCTTGAGTATCTCGTGGTCTTCTCCATCGAGTGTTGTATCGATTACCACCATCCGGTCTTGCATATGGTTTGTAACTGTATCTGTTACGGTATTGGTTCCATCCTCTCGTATTGGAATCTTCCCTCGGCGATTTCTCTTCTCGCTCCTCTCGAATCTCTCGAGGTGTCTGAGAATAACTGTCAGCCATAACAGCATACACAGCGTTATTACTCTTTACTCCCTTCTGATGGAAGAATTGAGCGTTTGTATGATCCAGCTTCTGCAATACTTCATCAAACTGTTCCATATTGTAGATATCAGCAGCGATCAAAGTCCTCTGGACGTCTGCTGGAAATTGTCGTATCAAAGCAGTAATCAACTCGTTATCTGGCATTGGCGGATCTAAATGTTGGAGTTTAGACAGCTGTCCAGAAAAGTATGTAGAGTATCGAGTAGGTTGTGACGTCGAGAATCTCTTCGAATACAACTCTGCTCTAACTTGCTGTTGGGTTTCAGGGGACCAAAACTTCTTCAATAACCCACGAGAAAACTCTTCAAAAGTATTTAGAGTGGATCTAAATGCTCTAAACCACAAAAGTGCGGGACCTTCCAAGAACTTCCCTATTACCCTGATCTGTCTTTCTTTAGGGATCTTAGAATCTTTCAGGTAATCACCTGCTTCTCTCAGAAATTCCACGGGTGTTACAGAATCTCGCCCTGAAAATTTAGAAGGCTTGTGTTCTATATTCTTAAATACAGTTATGGGGTTGGATTGAAATACTGTCCTAACCTCATCCTGTCTATCAGTCTCTCTAGCTCCTCCTAGATTTATCTGTATCGGTTCCTTTCCCCCTACATTCGGCATTTTCAAAAGATGATCAGACTGTTTCTCATCCTTTATTTGAGTTTTCATAGCCTCAAGTTCCTTCTGGTTTTCTTCTGCCATCTTCTTGATTGCTTCAGTCTCCTTACAATTGTCTTTAACATCAATGGATATCTGGTTCATAACAGCCTCATGACTTTTCAATGACCCTGTCATATCTGATACGTCCTTCTGAGTTGCTTGAATATCCTTGGCAATTACTTCAATGTGGGATGACAAAGATTCCCTAATCTCCTTGATTCCCTCTTGATTCTCCAGCTTGAGTGTGTCTTTTATTTCATTAACAACTGTGGTTTTAATCTCAGTTTGCAATTCATGAATCACTCCTTCTCTTATTTCTCCCATGACAAGTTCCTTGAATTGTTCCGTTAAACGCTGAACAACTAGAATTCCCATCTCGTTACTCTCCTTCTTCACTCTGACTTCCAGGTTGACCATGTCTTCACCAACTTTCCTAAGACCATGTTCTATCCTATCAGCTAAGCTTTGGGATCGAAGATCGGCATCGCGAAATTTATCGTCCATTAAACTAGCGTTAGTAGCTAATGAAGTTTCGAGCTCATGTGTTTTGTCGCATAATTTATTCATTTTACTTTCAAGTGTCATTTTCAAAATTTCAGAATTCTCTTTAAATTTACTTTCCATTGAATTAAATTTACTATTTAAATTTTCCTTTAAGTTATCTTTTAACCTGCTCTCTAACAAATCGGAATTTTCTTTGAGTTTATCAGAACTTTCTTTAAGTTTATTTTCTAAAGAATCAGAATTTTCTTTAAGTTTATTTTCCAAAGAGTCAGAATTTTCTTTAAGTTTATTATTCAAATTTTCTTTAAGTTTATTCTCTAAAGAATCAGAATTTTCTTTAAGTTTACCTTCTAAAGAATCAGAATTTTCTTTAAGTTTCTTTTCTAAAGCCTCAGTATTTTCTTTCATAATAGCGGCTACACGCCGTCCAGCCTCTTTCGAACTCTCCTCCAAACTCCTCATCATCCTCATCATTTCTTCCATAATTTCAATTATTCAAAACTTAGGGGTATACAACAGTGGCAAACACAAGCTTATAACTAGAACAAGAAATATGAATAGCTAATTGGAACACTATAATAAAATGAGATTTGTCCTAATGTCGACGTGATGGAAAAACAAAATTCTTTACTTTTACGAATTACATTTACCATAATATCACAAGAAAAATATGCTAGTTCTCAAATATCCTCCACCTGGATTCTAATAATGTGTATCTCCAGTCATCGAACGTTTACTACTGAATTTACTTGACGCCCTAATGGTTAAGCCATTATCAAAAATAATCAAACCCATTCTAATTATTAACCAAGTTAAATTTTTAATTTTCCCACTAATTGGGTTTCCTACTAATTTATTCATCCAAACCAGACATCTCTCAACTCCCAAAATATTTCTATAAAAGTTATCACAATTTCAAATCGGCATGCGATTGACCATGTCTAAATCGGGACCCACGTTCGAAGCCATTTCTCTCTCTATCTTATTTTATGTGCTCGTTTAGACCGGAGTCCGCACGACCACATATGCATTTTACCAATAATCAGTCAGCACGAGAATCAAAATATCCCGGAGCGCCAGATGGGTTAAAGCAAATCGCAAAAACGACATCAAATTTATAAAAATGCTTTGCTGATTTTTGGCTCAATGCAACAATAAGGATAGAAGGAGATTTAATTGGGTGAAACACATCTGGTAAAATTATCTCAGTTTATTTAAAGTTAAAATCTGACTGCAAGAATAATGCTCAAAGCAGCATCATCCACGTGTGGCGATCCACACTCTTATTTACACACAATATACAGAAATCTTCCAAACACATTTGACAATCTTTTTGAAAACACAAGTCCGATTGTTAGTCCTGTGGACGGTGTTCCAAAATCATTAATATTTTATTCCAGTGCAAAATGAATTGTCCATACTGGAAATAACGTAGATCACTGTTTGACTATTTACATGATATTAACACTCGTAGAATAAATGTTTATAGAATTTCTTAGACTTTCATTTGTTTTCCAGTTTTCCAAAATATATCGTTGAAACTATTATTATCATCGTAGCAACACAAATTATTAACACATATTAACAACATCTGAAAAATATTTGACCATTGAGCATAGCATCGAAGAACTGTGCGAAGCACAACAACAATTAATTGTTCCTCTGACATTAAACATTCGAGAAGTGACTCGATTATGAACTTCAAGTTCCAAACAAAACATATGATTTCTGAATCATCAACTTGATCAATAAATGGTTGAACCATTCAACTATTAGATTTTCCACTTGGAATTATTATGAAAAAATATATTTATATTTATGGCCATTTCTAGCAACTTTCACAACTTGCAATTCTTCGACAGAATGCGGAAATTAGAATTGTAGTCTTATAATGAATTCATTTAGTTCATGGCACTAGGATTGAAAATATCCTTCAAATTATTCGTGGTTAAAGAATTATTTTAAATTGGCAGTGGCCCATTCTACTATTTGTGTAAGAACACAATATTATAACAACAACAACAACGGCAAAGGTCTTCCTCTGAAGAAGAATAAACTACTATCATGACAAATCCGGGTTCTAGCAAAATCAAAGTCTAAAATGGAATTCGTAAACAAGGTTGAAATAAGAACTGATGGTTTCAAAGAAATAACCTTCGGGTTATTCATACGACGAAATGTGTGGCTCCAATACTCCAACTATAAACCTGAGCCATCGAACCTGCTATTTGATTGATGCTCGAAAAAACCTTCATTCCTGCGACTTAACATGCGCACCTGGGAATGGCATTACAACTACTCCACACACATAAATTATCTTCCCAAAATTTATACAATAAATCAAGCCTCTGCTTGTTATCAACACTGGAAGATTAATAAACTTACAAGTTTATTTTATTTTACCATTCAGTTCAACCCGTGAATTTACCATACTTATGAAAAGCTTCATTTCACTTTCGAGTGTATTTACGTCATGATTTTATATAAATACTAAAATATCCTATTTGATACAAATAGCAATTGCTTCCCGTTTCATGCCTCTCCGTGTTATATGAAACATATACTTTGCTCATAGCAAATATCAACTGTTCAACCAGAACTGAAATGTAGGTTGAATGCGGGCTTGCGCTAACCACTCTCCTTCGTAAAATCTCCTGTTCCAAACTAGAAATGTTTCAACTACTTCATAGGCTCTTTCTCAATACATATGATTATTATAAAATATAATATCCAAGAATTATTTAGAAAAATTATGAAAATTATTATTATTATTATTAGTGGATTATTATTATTATTATTATTATTATTTCAAATATGTTTAATTATCATCTCATTATGTGAGAATCCACATGTTCGAACCTTCGAATATGGAAAAAATATCCATTCCTCAACAAAAATAAATTTAACTTTTACAGTTACATCGGCTGATTACCGTGATTTCCCAAAAATATGAAAAATTTAAATAAATGCTCAAAATGCTCGGTCATCGATCCTAAACTGTTCCGAGTGCTGAAAATGCTCAGAATAAATCTAACTAGTCTTGCGTAAATCATTACAAGCTTTAAATATGACGAAAAAAATGTGTTGGTCATCTGCAGAAAAATAGTTTGTTCCAATTAGCTAAGCATAAAATAATTCAAATGTGGCTTACATTTCTTGATGTTCTTGAAGAGTCGTAAACCTGGTCTATACCAGATTTATCCGTAGACATGCCCTAGCGGACAAGCACGTATAATCCTTGTATCGGCCGCCATTGTAGACCCACAAATCGTCTAGTCAGACATAGTGGTAGTATCTTTCGACGTTTTAAATGACTGTAGTTCCATTTTAATATGGGCTTCTAACAAAGCCATAACAGTTTGTTTGAAAAGGGTCAGATCTAAGCGATCTCTTCTTAAATGTGTCAGTTGTAGCTTAACTCACTGTAATCTCATCAGTACAAGAAAAACGTTGACAGTCTAAGCAGTTGACGGCTGTTCTGAAGATCGTTCCCTGGGCATGGTTTATTAAAATCACCATCTGCCATGCGCTAGACAACTTGCAGTTTCCCTTGCGTAGACTAATGAACGCCACCGTTATAGACTATTCTTCAATGTACTGACGGATTGAAGTGGTTAAATAGTTACAAAATATGAAACTGACTTCAAATGGATTTAAACATCCAAGTATTAATTTACTATTGGACTGTGACAAATACTATTTTCTAGACCAAGTCTAGCATATGTCCTTTTGGAAATATAAATATTTCCACCAATGTCTGTAGAAATACAATCACCTCAGTGATTCTCCTCACCAGAAACTTACTAAGTTCCAACTCGTTTTTGCAGCACTTCTCGTGACTATCACGATTTGAAAAGTACTTCTTCGTAGACGTGGCAACCATGTGCCTTGGCTCAGCGTAGACGCAACTTGTTCGCCAAGTGCTTGTGATGAATTGAGCTAACTAAGCTTGCTCCTGCTTGCTTTTATACAAAAACGGTCAGGGTCACGCGTCATCGCCTGATATCTAAAAATCCTCATATCTCTTGAATCCCTGGTCCGATTTACTTGATACTAATTGCATTCTCTTTCATTTGGCCGTGCCAGTAATCTGATCCCAGTCTCAAGTCTCTGCTCCATAGTTAACTATTTAATCAATAAATAGTCTCCACCTCTGCTGTTACTCGCTACGTCATTTACCATCCAACTATCGGTAATTTCCTTCGAATGGCTTCGAGAAGCAATGTAGCGCGATATTCAAATATCTGAACTTTCAAACGCTGCTACAGCCTTTCCCTTGATATCTAGGTGTCTGAAACTTGGAATACCCATTCCTAGATTTGGGCACAATATATTGCGTTTCGTCTACGACGTATGCAATATTATTTTCACGTCAGGAAGTACACGTTAGGTGAATTTAGTTTGAGAGCACATTTTAACTAATCATATTTTTGTCGAAGAACGGGAGCATCGTAAAGATGATTTAGTTTAATACTGTGTGGTTGATATATCTTTATGTTTATGTACACCTATAATTCATGTTCGGGTGCTTGGAGCATCGTAAAATTAGGTATTTTAACAATGAGTCAATACACCAATCATTTATAAAACTCTTCAACGTACTTCTCGTAGAAGGATGGGTATAAGGAACAACTTTTCAAAATACATGCTAAAATAGGAGAAAAATAAAATTTATCCTAGAAGGACGACCAAAGCATACGTTGCGCTTCTCAATGTGTGACACAAAACTAGGGAGTCTATAAAGGGTCGCCGAAAACCACATTTTATGGCCCTTAATTTAACAGTGTCTGCGATATACCCAGAAAACTAACTTCGTTCTGATAAACTTATGAAGGAATGACAAGCCCCTAACCAATGCAACAGTAGCTCAATTGATAGCGTCTGGTTATTAATACCAAAGGCCGTTCGAAGAGCGGGTACTTCTCCTAGTTGCACAATAAATTTGAAGGAAAGTTTTACCGTGAGCAACGGGCATTAGGCACTTAAGGAGTTTAGGTGGTACGGATCTTTTTTCTCGAAATGTGATTTTTTTACATCAATTATGGGTAAATCGAGGGTGCTGGTCACGAATATACTATTATTTTTGCACCCACACCTAACGCCCTTGAGGGTCGAGGGTTCGATTCCCCTCACAGACACCAAGTCATACATTCGAATTTGCGATGAATGACCCGGAATGTTACGGTAATGCGTTGATATAAATTGTATGAAAACATTTCTTAAATCGGATATGCGAAAAGTCACCCGTACCCCCCATGAGGGTCGAGAGTTCGTTTCCACTCACAGGTACTAAGTCATAAATTCGAATTTGCTACGTATAACCCGGATCTGCACGGCATTGCGTCGATATAAATAGTATGAAAACGTTTCTTACTTCGGATATGCGAAAAGTCATCCGTTGGGCCTTTGAGGGTCGAGAGTTTGATTCCCCTCTCAGGTAGCCTACTAAGTCATAAATTCGGATTTGCTACGTATAACCCGGATCTGCACAGCATTGCGTCGAAATAATTTCTATGAAAACGTTTCTTACTTCGGATATGCGAAGAGTCATCCGTAGCGCCCTTGAGGGTCGATTGTTCGATTCTCCTCCCAAGTAGCCTATTAAGTCATAAATTCGAATTTGCTACGTATAACCCGGATCTGCACGGCATTGCGTCGATATAAATTTTATGAAAACGTTTTTCACAACGGATATGCGAAAAGTCATCTGTAGCACCCTTGAATGTTGGAGTTCGATTCCCCTCCCTACTAAGTGGAATAATCGAATTCACGATCTCTGGCCTGGATCGGTATCTATTACATTGATGATATTGTTTTCTATTAAAATTCTTAATTCTGGGCATGTTTACACTTTTCAAACACCACAATCTATGAAACACGTTCCACACAATACAAATCAAGTAGCCTATTTTACATCAAACCATAACAAACACACATGATTTCCATGCATAGGCTCATGAGCAGTCTATTTTTCAGTCAGACGAGACGTTTCCATGGTACCAAACTTTGAAACGCGCTAACGCATTCAATTCTCGTACAATTAGTAAATAAATTATAATTGATTGACTATGTGTGACAGTAGTTACATTCAAAAAGGGGGTGTGACAAAAACAAGGTTACACATTATTTGTAATACGGTATCTCTGCGAATTCAAATAGAAATACATATGAATTATACATATTCTTGTTCAGGAAGGAGCGCTATTCAAAATAAGACTTAAAATATGTTGACATTTTTGACCTATTCACGACCTTCTGTCCTTAAACATGTGTCTGCTTATTTTTAATGATTAGTTTATATGCCGAGTATCACATCCCCAAATGAAACCACTCGTGAGATATTGTTTTTCAATGAAATGCAGGTTTTACCCTCCCCCCACCCCCTTTATAACCTGAATATCCAAAAATCCTTCCTTAGTGGACGGTTTTGACGTACAATGAATATATCCCAAAAATTTCATGTTTCTAACTTCAATAGTTTTGGCTCGACGATTATGAGTCAGTCAGTCAGTCAGTCAGTCAGTCAGGAAACTTTTTTTTTACAGAATTTCACCCCTCATCATGGGCCCCTTAAATTGGATTTATGAAAACCTGGTCGAACACTTATTCACTTATCTTTTAAGCTGTTTTTTCCCCTCAGTTTCAAACTTCTCGCCTATCTCGTTTAAGAGATACGCGCTCCGTTAAGAATCCTTCAACCCCCACTTTTCACCCCTCTCATCTCATAATGTAGGGTACAATACAAGGAAAAATCCTTAGCCACGTGTCTGCTTATTTTTAATGATTAGTTTAGATGCCGAGTATCATAGCCCCATCTGAAACCAATCTTGAGATGTTGTTATTCAATGAAATGCAGGTTTAAACACCCTTAACACCCCTTTAGAACATGAATATCCAAAAATACATCCTTAGTGGACGTTTTCGACATACAACGAACATATCCCCAATATGTCATGTTTCTAACCGCAATAGGTTTGGCTGGGAGACGATGAGTGAATATTCAAAATTCTTTCCTTAGTGGACGTTTTGTCCCCCAGATTTTCTTCCCTCCCCATGGGCCCCTTAAATTGGATTTATGAAAAAAAGAACGTCAAACACCTATTAACTTATTTTTAAGCTGTTTTTTCCCTGAGTTTGATGAGTGAGTGAGTCAGTCAATCAGTTAGGACACTTTCTTTCCTTTCTTTCCTGTTTTCCCCCCCTGAATGTCACCCCTACCCATGGGCCCCTTAAATTGGATTTATGAAAAAACGGTCGAACACCTATTTACTTATTTTTAAGCTGTTTTTTCCGCTGAGTTTCAATCTCCTCGCCTATGTCGTTTAAGAGATACACGCTCCGTTAGGAATCCTTCAACCCCCACTTTTCACCCCTTTCACCTCATAATATACACCACATCGAAATACCCTCAGACATGTATCTTCTTATTTTTAATGATGAGTTTATATGCCGAGTATCACATCCCCCAATGAAACCAATCGGGAGATATTGTTTTTCAATGAAATGCAGTTCTACCCCCTTAACACCCCTTTAGAACCTGAATATCCTAAAATCCCTCCTTAGTGGGCATTTTGCACATACAACGAACATATCCCCAAAATTTCATGTTTCTAACTTTAATAGTTTTGGCTGGGTGATGATGAGTCAGTCAGGACACTTTGTTTTATATAATAGATTTGTATAGATTTAATGAACGGAGATGGAGACACTGCTATGTATGTGGGGCTTGCTCTATCTTCCGTCCATAAATTGTAGGCATAATTTTTGGTAAATAAATAAATAAATAAATAAATAAATAATAATAATAACTAATTATTGAAGGGAAAATTCATGCAAAAAGGTATATTGGAAGACGAAGAAACTCGTGGCTGAAGGATATCCCAAGATGGCACTGTTGCACATTCGAAGAAGCCTTTCCTGCAGTAATGTCTAGATCACAGCTAGGTGGATCGTCAACCTCTGTTCGGAGACCACGTCTTAAGTAGAAGAATGAACCATGAACTACATTCCATTATATCAAGCCATATTTACTGCAAGCGCTTAGAGCCCATACAACTTTTCTCCTCCCCATAGGGGTTTCCAAATAGATGCCATATTGGCTTTTGTGGCCAAGTGATTAAAACTCATCAAATCTTCCCGGTTTTTGTCGTGCCTAATTCGCTATTGTTGTTTTAAGGGAAGAACAGTGAAGTCATCTGCCCCTTTTGCGGTTTTAAGTTACACCAAGTTATGCACATCAGCGGACTATGGAAGACCGTGCCCGGTCCACTGGACAGGTAGTGAACCATGCACTATTTCCCATTTATGATGCACAATCACGCTTTTCTTTTACTATGGGAACTCTTAACCCACACATTTGTATACATAGATTAATAGCCGGAGTGTAAAGGATCCGATGATGTTGACTTGTCGATCAAAACTATTTATCCAAGTGTATTAATTAATCTCATGTAAATTTTTCAGTTGTAGGGAATACACCCATTACAGTTTGCGTACAATCGTGTTGACCAACTGAATAGCATTTAAAATACCAAGGCAACGTTGACAAATGGCATTTGACACGATAATGTTAAAGTATCTTAGAATCTACATGTTATTTATTTATTTGTTTATGTATTTATTTATTTATTTATTTATTTATTTATTTAGCGTATGGCTTTTATGCCGGGAGTGTCCGAGGATATGTTAGGCTCACCAGAGGCTGTAGCGGACACCCATAGGGTGAGCTACAAGTTCCGTTCAATTTCAAGTAGGTCTAACTTTCGCTATCAGATGTCACTGAAACCTGTTGGTGAACGTTGGAACTTTGATAGAGCGTTTCAACGAAATCTAACCTGCAAATTTAGCTTCACACACATTTAATTAGTGGAAGGTTCTTTTACATGCAATCAATCTATGACATGGGACCACCGGCTTTACTTCCCTTCCGAAGGAAGGCATACAGAAGGATTTTAACGCTCTTCAAAATCCGACTACTTCGGCCGGGTTTGAACCCGCGATCTTGGGCATAGAAGCTCAGCATGCTACCGACTACGCCACCGAAGCCACAATCTACATGTTATAGATTGTTATATCGTCTGCTTATGAACGGTACATCTAAAACATCATATGTTCAACTTTCCCTTTCAAATGCATACATTTTCCGAAACTGAGGATTTGCGAAATCACCTACCAGTACTCTAGCACAATATAGCGCTCTGTTGGTCCGTCTAATCTTAATCCATGTCAAACTTCTTTAATTTCACTAGCTGTCCACATCCAGCGCAAATCTCAAGATTTATTTGTTAGGCCTTCTTGATTTCCAAGTTTATTTGAAATACACATCTGTTCTTTGGCCTAATTCCTCCTGTCTTTCATCTCTTGTTAATCCTTTCAAAATAAACTAAGACGTCGTCGGGCTTCGAGTGTTCAATGTTGAAACAGTATATTAAATTTCAATGAGGACACAGCTGAAGCCTTGCGATCTAGTTGCTGGTTTTCCTCCTCTACCACTCGCTGGATTACATCATTGATGTAGATTACATGTAGAATACCCCAGGGGCTCACAACTTGTGGGACGTGGGTTGGCGACCACGGGATCGCTGAGTGCGGCATTGCTTCCACTTACTTGTCCCGGACTCTTCAGTTAACTTTCCCGGCAGCCTCTCTTCCAACCCCGACGGTATTAGGGTATCCGAGGCCTAGGGAGAATTTATTGAAACAATCGAACTTTAATTTCATATACAAAAGTTTTGTGCTTTTCAGTCGGTCAACACGAATGTACCCAAAAGAGTTGGCTTATACCCTAATCCTGAAAAAAATACATGAAATTAATAAATAAATTAAATGAGATTAATACATTAATTTATAATAAATTAATTAAATGAGATTAATACATTAATGTATTTAATTTATTTATTAATCTGGAGTAAATTTTCAGGATTAGGGTATAAGACAACTCTTTTGGGTACAATCGTGTTGACCGACTGAGAAGCACCAAACTTTTGTTTACTAAGGCAACACTGAAAAATGGCTTCAAACCCCATAATGCTTTAATTTTATTTAAATCTGTAGATCAGGTTCCATTTTAAAAACAAGCGTTTTTAATATGTTTTTTTTTTTTTTTTCAATATATTGTTTATACCGGAAGTAATTTTCGACATTTAATTTTGAAATATGATAGAGCTTTTTCACGCATTTTGACACTTATCCGGGCCTACTAGCTTTTCAACTTTTGGCACAATTCAATCAGCCGGAGCTGAAAAGCATTACCGGTAAGTCAAAAATGGCCATTTTTAAAACATTTAGTATTCTGAAGTATTGACCCAAGGGCATTTGAACGGCATACGAATGAATTAAGTCAGCCTTCAATTTAAGCCAGAAACCACTGTTACATGTAGTGCATTCAGAGGAGAATAGCATTAAGTCAATGACTTGCTGCCTTTCAGCGACGTATTCCGTACTTAATGTTGGTCGCACTGCAAGATTCCCGTGTGTTAAAGTTCTATTGAAAATTACATTTGTACAGGGTTTGGGTGGTTGTTATGTCACAAATACATGGTTATATGCCGCACTAAACTGACCACGGAGTTGAAAGGCATTAAGTCACGTTCCAAAATTGATTTTAAAAATATGTTTATTAAATTAAAATTGATATTACGCTAACACAAATATAACCTGAATAGTTGTTTCAAAACATAGATGATTAATACAGCGTGTTTGTTTAAGTTCTGTTCTGTCAATGACGTTTTATCTGTCTCCTGAAAAATAGTGAAAACCAACGTAATACTTTTCAGCTCCGGCCGATTCAATCGTCAAAACAAGATGTTCGGTAAAGAACACATAACCTACTTTCTCCTAAATGCATGGGTATTGTTATAACTCTTTGTCCTTTTCAAGGAGTATAATTGAATGTTGGTTGTAGTTGCTTGTTGAAATACAATGTGTTATACGGATACTAAACATGAATATGAGGTGCCCTTTGCTAGTGCTACCTCTGTAAAAATTTCATTCAAATTGGGGAATCGACTTGCACACATACATGGCCGCTATCTGCAAACTATTGGGCTGATGACCTTGTAGTTCAATCAAAAGTTGCTTCCCACAAAAAGGTATGTTGTTGCAAAATTTGGTAGAGATCAGATGATTAGGTTGGTCGTAATTTGATTTAAGCTTTTTACATTTTGGTGGCCACCATTACGTTTCGGTCAAGATGGCGGCGATATAAAACATGACACTGAGGTGCCCTTTGCTGGTGCTACCTATGTATCAAATTTCATTCAATTCGGTTTCATGTTGTTTGAAAAGATAGGGGGAATCGATTTGCACCTATACATGACCGCCTGCCGTAAAGTATTGGGCTGGTGACCTTGTTGTTTGCTCAAAAGATTCTTCGTACATCAAGGTATAATGTTGCAAAATTTGGTAGAGATCAGATGATTAGGTTGGTCGTAATTTGATTCAAGCTTTTAACATTTGGGTGGCCGCCATTACGTTTCCTTCAAGATGGCGGCGATATAAAACATGCCACTGAGGTGCCCTTTGCTAGTGCTACATCTGCATCGATTTCGTTCAATTTGGTTTTACCGCGTTTCAGTTGATAGGGAGAATCGATTTGCACACATACATGGCCGCAATCTGCAAACTATTAGGCTGATGACCTTGTAGTTTGGTCAGAATATGCTTCCCAGAAAAAAGGTATGTTGTGGCAAAATTTGCTAGAGGTCGGCTTATTAGGTTGGTCGCAATTTGATTTAAGTTTTTAAAATTTTGGTGGCCGCTATTACGTTTTAGTCAAGATGGCGGAAATATAAAACATGACACTGAGGTGCCCTTTGATAGTACTACCTCTGTACAAATTTTTTTTCAATTTGGTTTCACCGTGTTTGAATCGATAGGAGGAATCGATTTGCACACATACAAGGCCGCCATACGCAAAGTATTGGGCAAATGACCTTGTAGTTTGGTTAAACAATTCTTCATACATAATGGTATAAAGTTGAAAATTTGGTAGAGATCAGATGATTAGGTTGGTCGTAATTTGACTTAAGCTTTTAACTTTAGGGTGGCCGCCATTACGTTTTCGTTTAGATGGCGGCGATATAAACCATGACACTGAGATGCCCTTTGCTAGTGCTAACTCTGCACCGGTATCGTTCAATTCGGTTTTACCGTGTTTGAATTGATAGGGAGAATCGATTTGCACACATACATGGCCGCAATCTGCAAACTATCAGGCTGATGACCTTGTAGTTTAGTCAAACGGCGCTTGCCATATAAATATAAATGTTGCAAAATTTGGTAGAGATTGGATGATTAGGTTAGTCGTAATTTGATTTAAGCTTTGAACATTTGGGTGGCCGCCATTACGTTTCCGTCAAGATGGCGGCGATATAAAACATGACACTGAGGTGCCCTTTGCTAGTTCTACCTCTGTACCTAATTTCGTTTAATTCGGTTTCACCGTGTTCGAATTGATAGGGGGGGGGGGCAGACATTCAGAGTACACACTCTCTCTCTCTCACACACACACACACACACAGACACACAATTGTTGGCCCTGTGTAGATCTCATAATTCTACTTTCATTTTTTGCAAAAATCGAAAGTAGGCTAATAGCTAAACTGGCCCCCTGTAGTCTGAGTGCTCTTAGTGTCATTTACAAAAATGTTTTCAACATTAACAAGAAGTTCCGCTATATAGCCTATTTTCATATATAGTATTGGTAAACTGTATTAAAACAAGAAGTTCCGTGACGAACTAAAGAGCCTACTTTTCATGCCAATGATTATTCTACGGTATATGAACCTATCTAGAATAATGACGAAATTAAGTTGGTAATATCGAAATGTCTAATTAGTTCGAAATATTCCGGGTATAATGTAGCCTAATAGAGCACTACAGTTGGCAGCCCTGGTGACTGAATATACTATTCTTAGTTCCATCTCTTAAGGTACAGAATACAAAATTTGGTTGAAGTCCAATGGACGTTACATGCACTTAGACATTGGATCTATCAGCACGCGTAAAAGCATGTTGGTAACAATGTAATGCGTGTGCTGGTTAGAAATAATGGGAAATATTATGATATTTTGTTGTGCCAATTTTGGATGAAATCCATTTGTTAGTATAGAAGTTACATGTATTTTAAAATTGGTCCTATCAGCAGGCATAGAATCATGTTGGCATTACTGACTTATATTAATCATTCCAAATTAATCTAGAATGTCAGCTGCTATACGTGTGCAAAGTATAGGGCTGTTGGCTTGCATACTTCGTGATATATTGATATTAGGATAAAAAAATATAGACAGCATTTATTAACAGTTGGCAGCCCTGATTGCTCTTAAGAATACTTATATTCATATCTGTTATGTTACACAAAGCACATACGAAATTTGGTTGAAATCCAACTGATAGTATAGAAGTTACATGTATTTAAAAATGGGTCCTATCAGCAGGCTTAGAATCATGTTGGTAGAACTGAAGTATGTAAGTTACCCCAAAATTAATCTAAAATGTCAGGTACTATACGTATGCGTAGTTTAAAGCTGTCGGCTTGCATACTTTCCGATATATTGGTATTTGGATAAAAGAATAGAGAGATCAATTATTAACAGTTGGCAGACCTGCTGGCATTTAAGAACACGCTCAGTCATATATGTTTATGTACACATATTACATACAAAATTTGGTTGAAATCCAATAGATAGTGTAGAAGTTATAGGCATTTAAACATTGGACCTATCAGAAGGCTTAAAATTATTTTGGCAGCACTTTCATGTATGGCCTCCTGGAAATTAAACTGAAATAGTGTTATCTACATGTGTGCCAATTTTGGAATAGCTCCCATGCATACCTTCCAAGACATCCAACATGGACCTCAAATTTCTAGTGCGTTTTTTCAGCAGTTGGTAGCACTGACATCATTTTCAAATATGGACGTGAGATATTCCGGTATACATCTATACTCATACTAAATTTGGTTTCGATTGCTGCAGCCGTTTAGGAGTTGATAGGGGGGGGACACACACACAGTCAGACAGACAGAAGG
Organism: Meconema thalassinum; assembly: GCA_946902985.2. NCBI lineage: Eukaryota > Metazoa > Arthropoda > Insecta > Orthoptera > Tettigoniidae > Meconema > Meconema thalassinum. The sequence goes on from OX336392.1 coordinate 402,798,383, forward strand.
ACAGACAGACAGACAGACAGACAGACAGACAGACAGACACACATTTTCCCGGATCGATCTCATAAGTCTACTTTTTCCTCATTTTTGCAAAATGTGAAAAGTAGGCTAAAAATCTCCCGCCTATGAAAAGGATCCCCATATCGGGTTGTTCTGTAAGTAGGCCATAGAGTTATGTACCATTATTATGAATATTATTCCGTAGGTTCGTTATTCAAACGTTCACTTCGATCGCATGATTATGACAAAAGAAATAAGAACTGAATTTTAAAATTTCGCACAGTCGCCATCTTAGGGTTGTGAAAATAATTGAATTTAATTTCATGCCAGTAGATTTATTTTGTATGAACATTTACCGTACCATGTTTCACTGCGCTTGGATGGTTAAATCGCGAGAAAAGGCTATTAAAATGTTTCAATTTCGCTTGGCCGCCATGTTCGTTTTGTACTTAACAGGTTTATGAATGTCAAATAGGCGAACATCTACTAGTGCCCTTTATCACCGAAGAAAATTTCAGTGTGTTATCTGTTACTGTTGCGGAGATATAGAATGCCAGTGAAATATATCACGCGGCCGCCATGTTGGATTGGCGAAACGCATTAAAATTTGATAGGTTTGGTCGAGGTCCGACGAGGTATTATTATGCACTTACCGAGTTTTATTGAAATCGCTTCGGCCGTTTAAATTCTATACGGGACACACACACATACACGGAATAGACATGACCTCATAAGCCTATTTTTTCATAAATGAAAATAGGCTGTCGCCTCAGTTGTGTAGTGGTCAGCATGCTTACCTGCCACACCGGAGTTCCGTGGGTCGATTCCCGGCTCTGCCATGAAATTTGAAAATTGGTCTGCGGACTGGATCGGGGTCTACTCATCCTCGGGTGGTTCAAAAGAGTAGAGGGGGTTCAATTCCCACCTCTGCTATCCTCAAAGTGGTTTTCCGTGGTTTCCCACTTCGCCTGCGGCCAAATGCCGGGATGATACCTATCGTAAGGCCACGGCCGCCTCCTTTCCTCTTCCTTGCCTATCCCTCCCAATCTTCCCCTCCCTTCCCATCCCTGATGAGACCCCTGTTCGCTTTGCAGGTGAGGCCACCTGGGGGAGATGCTGGTCCCACCTCCCTAGTTGTATCACGCGACAAGGTGTTTCAAGCTCCAGGACACTGCCCTAGCGACGGTAATGGTGGGATCCCTCAGTGAGTCCGAGGGAAAAGCCAACCTGGGAGGTAAACCGACTTTAAAAAAAGTCCTCTCGGCACGCCGGGGCCGGAAGGCGGAGGTAGATTTCACCGGACAAACTTGGGGATAGGCGAAAATAAGCAGAATATGCAGGTTTTCGTAGAAGGATCAGACCTCAATTATTGCGAGACAGTATTTTATAATTGGAGCTTAACTAGCTTTGTTTTTCGTCATTTTATGCATATTTTAAACATTTTATTGTCTTATGGGGACGGTAACCCTCTTGTCATTTGGGGTCCATTTTTAGCCTATTTTCAATTTTGAAAAAATAGGCTTATAAGATCACCTTTTGTCCGTGTGTGTGTGCGTGTGTGTGTGTGCGCGTGTGTGTGTGATTCGTGTGTGTGTGTCCCCCTAATAAAATCTAAACGGCTGGAGCGATTTCAATGAAACTCGGTAAGGTCATAGCACTATTCCGGGCGACCCCGAGCGTGCCCTTCAAATTTTGTTACGACTCACCAATCCAACATGGCGGCAGTGCGAAATATTTCACCAGCATTCAATATCTCTGAAACTATTAGCGACATTACCCTGACATTTTGGGTGGTGATAAAGGGAACTACTATAAGTTCACTTATGTGACCTTTGAAAACCTGGTAACTACAAAACCAACATGGCGGCCAAGCGAAGTTGCGACTTTTAAATAGACGTTTCTCGCGATTTAAGCAACCAAACGCAATGAAACATGGTACAGTATATGTTTATATAAATTTTAATGCACCGACATCTAACTTCGTTCAATTGTTTACATAACCACAAGATGGCGGATGTGCGAAATATTTCACCGGCATTCTATATCTCTGAAACTATTACCGGTATCTCCCTGAAATTTTGTACGGAGATAAAGGGCACTACTGGAAGTCCATATATAAGACTTTCAAAAACCGGTTAACTACAAAACAAACATGGCAGCCAAGCGAATTTGAAAATTTTAAATAGTCCTTTCTCGCGATTTAATGTTCCAAACGCAATGAAATCTGGTACAGGAAATATTTATAGACATTGTAATGCACTGGTATCTAATTTAGTTCAATTGTTTACATAACTTCAAGATGGCCGCTGTGCGAATTTTAAAATTAAGTGTTTATTTATTGTGATGTAGTCATGCGATCGAAGTGAAACTTTGAATAATGAACCTACGCAATAATTTTCCTTTAATAGTACATGACTCTATGGCCTATACATTTAACAATCCAACATGGCGACCATCCGAAATATTTAGACGGCTCAGAATATCTACGAGTCTATTATAGCAATCATACTGAATGTTTTAATGTTCATAGGGGCTATGAACTGAAGTTCACCTATAAGACTTTAAATAACCTGGTGATCACAAATCCAACATGGTGGCGACGCGAAGTATAAATATTCACATGGACGTTCCTCGCAATTTAACCATCCGAGTGCAGTGAAACTAGGTACAGTAAATCCTTATACGAATGGTAATCCACTGGCATCTAATTTATTTCAATTGTTTCCATAACCTCAAGATGGCAGCTGTGCAAAATTTTAAAATCTCCTTGTTACTTATTGTGTCCTAATTATGCGATTGAAGTTTGAATACTACACGTACACAATAATCTGAATGTAACAGTACATAACTCTAGGACCTACATATGTAAATATGTATATATTTAGTTGGTTCTCAATATCTACGAATCAATTACAGCAATCAAACTGAAATTGTGTATGTTGATAGTGGCAATTAACATAAGTAGGATATATGAAAATAGGCTGTATAGTTCTTCACGGAACTACTTGTTATACTTGTGGTCACACTGTCCTTATGCAAGGTCTCGACACTGATGTGTAACTATGTAACGGTCTGTTACTTCTTCACGCAAAATTATATTTCCCGCAGAGATTATGGTTGGTTCCTCAGTTTAGGAGCTGCGACAACGCGGTCATGTAACCCCGTGTACTTTGGCTGTGTGTAGAATCTGTCTGATAAACGGTGTGAATTGTGATGGCTGTATTAGTATGTAGCCGGCCCCGTGGTGTTGGGGTAGCGCGCCTGCCTCTCACCCGGAGGCCCCGGGTTCGATCCCCGGCTCCGTCAGGGATTTTAAAACTGACGTGAGGGTTGGAACGGGGACAATTGAGTAGCTGTCTGACAGTGAGACAGCGCCCCGATCACGAAAACCAAGATTAACGGCCGAGGGGACCCGACACGCAGATCACGTGTCACCCCAATATCTGCAGGCCGAATGGCTGGGCAGCGGTCACTTGGTCGGCCTTAGCCCGTCATGGGCTGTATAGTGCCAGGGGTTGACTCTTTTGTTGTTGTATTAGTCTGTAATTCAGGTAAGGACTGCAGACGGTCAATTTCAAGCAGTAGTTCCTAATGTTGCCACAAGATACTACCATCAACGACACCTAGCTGTGAACTTGGCTACTAGATGCCACCCCAACCAGCAACGAACGTTGGAACTTCCCCTCCAAAGGAAAGCATACTGAGGGATTTTTAGCGCTGTTAGAAAATCCGACGACTTCGGCCGACTTTGAACCCGCGACCTTGGGCATAGAATTTCCGCATGCTACCAGTTACGTCACCGAAGCCGCTTCACACTTAGTCAGATGGAAATCTGAATCTGATCTCGTGCAGGTGCGTTGTCATGGCATCGTCTGATGGCTCATCCCTCATCAATTTAGTAGTGTTGCCATGGCAACCTCTGATAGCTCTAGGCATTTTCTTATAATTCCGAAATCATTCTTCTCATCCCTTAGCGTAATGATGGGTCATATCAAAAATTATTTCAGACAAAAGTTTTTGTTAATTATTAGAGGAATATTGTCCATTTTGTACGGTTTTGATATTGTGCCTATTATGAGAGATATGATTAATGTTTCCCGAAAAACCCACTTTTTCCCACCCCTTTGGTCAATGGTTGGTGCTATAAAAAAACTCTTCAAACATAAATTTTTGGCCTTTATCCGACACATAGTATGAACTTTGAACGGATTCGATATTTCGCATATTAAGAGAGTTATAGCAATATTTCACTTTTTCGAAAAAAGCCCCCCATTTTCACCCCCTTCGACCGATTTAGCCCAGTAACGAACTCGACCGAGATTTTATAGGTATACATATTCGGTAAAAAATCAAAGTGATTGGTGCAAAATTACGGCAGTTATTGTGTCCACAAAAAACTGATATACATATATATGTCCATATATAGGCTATATATATACACATACATAAATTATGTATAAACTTTTGACCTGACGGTGGTTTTGGGGTCTGGGGGATGTGAATCGCGAAGATATGTCGAAATTTTCCGGAAGTCGAAACATGGTACCCATTGCAATAGTTAGCATTCTAATGAAATCTACCTAACAAGTAGTTCCGTGAAGAATTATACAGCCTATTTTATTATATCCTACTTATGTTAACTGCCACAAGCAACATACTATATTTCAGTTTGATTGCTGTAATAGATTCGTAGATATTGAGAACCGACTAAATATTTCGGATGGTCGCCATAATGGATTTTATATATGTAGGTCCTAGAGTTGTGTACTGTTACATGAAGATTATTGTGTACGTGTAGCATTCGAACTTCAATCGCATGATTAGGACACAAGAAGTAACAAGGAGAGTTTAAAATTTCGCAGAGCTGCCAACTTGTGGTTATGGAAACAATTGAAATAAATTAGATGCCAGTGGATTAACATTCGTATAAGGATATACTATACCAAGTTTCACTGCACTCGGATGGTTAAATTGCGAGAAACATCCATGTGAATATTTATATTTCGCGTCTCCGCCATGTTGGATTAGTGATCACCAGGTTATTTAAAGTCCTATAGGTGAACGTTAGTTCATAGCCCCTATGAACATAAAAAATCAGTTTGATTGCTATAATAGATTCGTAGATATTCAGAGCCGTCTAAATATTTCGGATGGTCGCCATGTTGGATTGTTAAATGTATAGGCCATAGAGGCATGTACCGTTAAAGGAAAATTATTGCGTAGGTTCATTATTCAAACTTTCACTTCGATCGCATAATTACGACACAAGAAATAAAAACTTAATTTTTAAATTTGCACAGCCGCCATCTTGATGTTATGTAAATAATTGAACTAAATTAGATACCAGTGCATTACAATGAATATAAACAATTCCTGTACCAGATTTCATTGCGTTTGAAACATTAAATCGCGAGAAAGTTGTATTTAAATTTTCAAATTCGCTTTGCCGCCATGTTCGTTTTGTAGTTAACCGGTTTTTGAAAGTCTTATAGATGAACTTCCAGTAGTGCCCTTTATCTCCGTACAAAATTTCAGGATGATACCGCTAATAGTTTCAGAGATATAGAATGCCGGTGAAATATTTCGCACATCCGCCATCTTGTGTTTATGTAAACAATTGAACGAAGTTAGATGTCGGTTATTACAATATGTATAAACATATGCTGTGCCATGTTTTATTGCGTTTGGTTGGTTAAATCGCGAGAAACGTCTATTTAAAAGTCACAAATTCGGGTGGCCGCCATGTTGGTTTTGTAGTTACCAGTTTTTCAAATGTCACGTAGGTGAACATCTAGTAGGTTCCTTTATCACCGTAATACATTCCAGTGTGATATCGGTAATAGTTTCGGAGATATTGAATGCTGGTGAAATATTTCGCACATCCGCCATGTTGGATTGGTGAGACGTAACAAAATTTGAAGGCCACGGTCGGGGTCGCCCGGAATAGTGCTATGAACTTACCGAGTTTCATTGAAATCGCACCAGCCGTTTAGAAATTATTAGGGGGGGGACACACACACTCCTCACACACACACACGCACACGCACACACACACGGACAAAAGGTGATCTCATAAGCCTATATTTTTTCAAAATTGAAAATAGGCTAAAAATAGGCTTAAGAGGATGTCCCTTGGCATAAATGATCGCTAGATTGACGGTCACGTAACACTACAAGCTTACTTCCTTTAACGCTGTGTTTCGGCCAAGGGTCAGAGTCAGAATTGATTTGAAATGCCTCCCTGTATGTCACGATGAAATTGCTCCATCGAGGTCACGCGGAAGAAGACACCAGAACGGTGACTAACCCGTGGACACAATTTGCATTGTTTATTATAGTCATTTGGCTGACAGCTCTCGCACGGCACGCCACACCACCTCGCGGCCGAGCTAGCTTACGTCAAGTTCAAGATTGTATACATTGATATAACTTACTGTTCATTGTAATTCCCTGCACTCACACGAGCATTTAGATAAACTTCCTGGCTTATTCCATTCCACGACTTCACGGGCATTGCCTTGAGGACTTAGCTTCAGTCAAGATGTATATTTTTCTGTGGATCAATAGTAGAGTGTCCTCTTGCTCTCGGGATCGCAGGTTCGATTTCCGGCCAAGGAAGTGGGATTTTTTCTTTTTATTATCGAATTTGGCCAACTATGGACAGCAAGGAACTCAAGACTTATTGGCTTTCTTTCTCTTCTCTTCCCAGAAGTTCTTCATCCTGTCACTTCTTTGTTTTGTCTCCTCCAACGAAATGATCCGTTTGGGCCTCCAGCTTGGTGGTTTCTCCTGAAATGATTTTTTTCCGTCAACTCGCCTGCGGAACTCTCATCTATCGTGGGTCATCGGTGGAGTAATTCCAACTTCCGCTGCATCCCTCTTCACCTCATCTACCCATTTAGATGTGACCTTTAATCCCATGATGTAGCTGAAGATCCTTTTGGTCAGCCTGCCTTCATCCATTCGTAGTAAATGTCCGTATAACTTTATTATTATTATTATTATTATTATTATTATTATTATTATTATTATTATTACTATTATTATTATTAATAATATTTATTTTGATACAGCCATCTATGGACTACAAATGCACAACCATTATGCAGGTCTTCATCTTCTTCAATGTGTTTCTGCCTTGTTGTTTAGATTCCTGCCAGAGATCTTTCATTCGTTGGCTCCTTCGCAATCGTTCTTCCACTGAAAGAGCGAGTCTTTTTTCAGGGGGATCCTTCACACTTGCAACTTTAGATCTGTATCCTGTCCTGTCCCACACTTCGACTAATCCTATGTTTGCCCTTTTTAAGTCTTAATTGACCTCTTGAAGCCATGGGGGTTGTACCTTCCACTTCTCTTGCAGATTAAGAATTTTATTAGCCAACCTCTCGTTCCCCAATCGCTTAACGTGCCCATAGAACATCAACCGTCTTTTCCTTATACTGACATAAATCCCTTCAAACTTGTTATACAGTTCTTGGTTTGATCGCATTCTACATTTATATTCTTCCCCAGGTAATTTTTTTGGACCTAAAATTTTTCGTAAGAATTTCCTTTCTTTTTTTCTCAATTTCAGCAATTGTCCCATAATCAGTATTCATTTCCTGAACCTGATCCCAGTTGTCCAAATTCATATATTCTGTTTTTTCGAAGGAAATTTGCATACCTGTTTTTTCAGCTATCTCCTTGAGTATCTCAATTTGTCTGGTTGCAGTTTCAAGATCTTGTGCACAGAAAACAACATCATCTGCAAATGCGAGGCAGTCTATTTTGAATCCATTATTTCTATATCCAACTTGAATTCCTTCAGGAATTATTATTATTATTATTATTATTATTATTATTATTATTTTAATAATAGTATTAATATTATTGAAACATCACACAATGTGCAAAATACAAAACTGAGTAACCTACTGTACATTATTTCAATCTCAATTGGGTTTTTGATATACGTCTTTGTCGGCAATATTTTGCGTGATATCGAGAACAGCATTCACTGCATAGATCACACACACATTCTTCAGGTGGTTGGTCGAATCGCTTGTTTTGGCAGAACATGTAGTGAAAGCCATGTGTAGCGTATCGAGTCATTATGTGTCGGAGTTCATAGTTTGCCTGTTTCCATTCGTCAGTCATTATGGCGTCAGTTGAGTAGAAATCATCCCAGATAGCGTTTTGCTTTTATTTTAGTATTTGAAGGGCACTCTCAAAGTGGGAGTATTGAAGGGCGGAAAATTCCATGGCAGTCCAAGTCTAACGATGTCGGTTCGTAAAATGGATCATATCGCAGATTTAGTGATTACAGGACAAAATAATAAAATCTCATCTACCAACTGTCTCGCAACCGTTACAACAAGAAGTGCATTTCGAAGAATGCCAAGATCTGTCATTACAGAATTGTTGTCAGGCCACAGTTTTTGTACGCCGCAGAGACCCTCTTGATGGACAGGAAAGGCACCATGGATGATCTGGAGAAGGTCGAAAGACGTATCCCCAGACAAATAAAATTCACGGGCCAAGATTGCTCTCAGATGGAACCTACCGACTGAAATCAAACTCCGAACTATATCAACGGTTGGAAACGGCCAATACCAGCATGCGACTGGCTCATCAGCGAGCTCTTGGTGTCCCCGCCGGGACCCCCCCACAGGAGTAGCAAACTGCGCGCTACCTCCCTTTTTATGAAACGCACCTGCGCCTAAAAGCTCAACCAGCCATAACCTCCCTATCAAGTCTTCCAAAAAAAAGATGGTATATTGGCCAATTGAGACTGTTTTCGATTAATTTTGCTTGATTTTTGTTATTTTTTATTTTGATTATTTATTTATTTATTTATTAGAATTTTTGAGCTGGTGTTCACTAATTTTGAATCATTCTGAATGTTTTATTTTTGGAATTGGACTAATTTTGATTTCTTGTTTTTTTTTTCACCTTTTTGATCTTTTTTGATCTTTTTTGACTAATTTTTGTGTCCTTTTATACTTGAAGTATTTTTCGGTATTTTACTTTTTGATTTTCTTTTACACTGATTAATTTTGATTGCTTTTTGGGATTTTATGGTTATGACTAATTTTAATTTTTGTTTTTTTAATTTATTTTATTTTGACTAATCTGCTTTATGTTTTAGGACTGCAAAACACTGGTGGGGATTGGTGGAAGCAGAAGTGTATCCTGTTTTCTACCTGGAGATGTACACAAATTTCAACTGAGGTCAAACCAAGAACTTTATGTCAAGTTGAAGGGATTTCTGTCAGCACGAGAAAGAGGATTTTGATGTTCTATGGAAATATTACACATTTGGGGACCGAGAGATTGGCAATACAAATTCACAACCTTCAGGAGAAATGGAAGGTGCAACCTCCGTGGCTTCAGGAAGTCCATCAGTACTTAAAAAGGGCAAACATTGGACCGGCCGAATTCTGGGACAGGATTCAGAACCAAAATTGCAGGTGTGAAGGATCCCCCCAAAGAGAGACCCACGCTTTCAGCCGAAGAACAATTGAGAAGGAGCCAGAGGCTGAAAGATCTTTGTCAGAAAGCTAAACAACAAGGAAGAAACAACTTAAAGAAGAAAACCTGAACAGTTGTTGTGTATTTTTAGTCCATAGGTGGCTGTAACAAATAATAATAATAATAATAAAAGTGAAAGTTTGTATGCTCTGCTACGTTATTGTACTCCACAGTACTTTTCGAGTAGGTTTACATTGAGTTAATATTGCACTTGGGTAACATCAGAGAACTATGTTCTAAACTTAGGGGCAAAATGAATAGGCTATACTATGCGAAATACTGTATATTGGCATGCATCTTTCTATATCATATAATGACACCTTCTTGGCAACGCTGGGTACAATAGCTAGTTAGTAATACGAATGAATTTTGAATTCTTCACTACGTTCAGAATGGAATGGAAATTTAACATCGAAATGAGGATATAATTGAATCAAATGTGAAAATATATAAAGGAAAGATTATTTTTAAACCATCATCACACAGCAATAAACCATGACGTCCTCACATGAAGTCATCACTAAATTAACCAACTATGGTTTTGCCAAGTTTTCTGACAACATCCACACATCATGTATCATAAAATGAATAAGTAACTGAATGATTTAGAACATGAGACGGCTCATGTAAATGTTGGTAAATTACTATAGAGTTACATTGTTACTCAACTATAAGCAATGATGGGTGATTGGTTCTATTACTGCTTTTTTCCTCAACTGTGAGAGGAATATTGGGAATTTCACACGTGAGGTCCGAACACTTTTACCATAAATGATTAACAAATCACACCCCGGGCCTCAGAGGCCTGGCTTATGGACTCAAGGGTAAATACGTTCCAGTAACTTGACATAAAATAATGTGTTTTGGAGGATTGAGTCATATGAACACGTTAAGGAATATGACGCTTTGAAGAAGAGCTCTTCTGACCCAAGAGCTTCGCCAATACGTCCACGTCTCGCAGTACAGTATACAAGAAGTGCCAATAAAATTCAACCGTCAAAGTTTCTTCTAACCACTTCAGTCAACACTTTCCTTTCGCTGCTAGCTTTCGTTTAAAAGTTTCCTCGCCCAAGCGCAGAGGAGCACCGGAAGTTCAGTGGAGTTCTCTCTTTCAGCGCTTGAACAACTCTCCAACGAGTCTACTTATCTGCTGAGGCAGGATTTCCAAGTGAGGCTATATTGCCAAGTATATCCTCCACTAACGCACGTATGAGAACTTTATGCACACGCTTTCCGGAAGAATGAGCTCGACATAACCCCAGGGCCGATATGACATTCAAAAGTACATCCATGACGGAGATTTAGCGTATCTTAACTCGATCGTTTACACTCCGCGGGGTCAAACCTCTCCGCACCCACTCAAAGAGCGGTTGTTCGTGAATTCTCCCTTCAACTCCAAGCGTTTTGTACGCACATTTTATGAAAAAAGCGTTCCAAAATACGACTGCCGCTGAACTTGGCTGCGCCAGCGTTTATTGATAATGGGAGGTGAAGCCATGTCGGACGAGCAGGGGAACACAGTGATAACCAGGGCCCGGATTTTGATGACCTTAAAATGTTTAAAAAGTGTCCTGTAAAATTAATGCAGACACCCCACAAAATGACCCGAAAACTTAAAAAAATGACCTAAATATATGATAGGAACTGACATAATTTCAACACACACAAAATTCAAACTGACTACGTCATTGTATTTTGAAATGATTTTAAGGGAACTGGGACGTGTGATATGCTCAAAAATGTCAATGTTTTTATATAGCTTAAAACATTCTCCCATCTTTCCTGAAGAATTTAGTGTATTAATTATTGTGCTGAAGTTATATTTGATGCAATAAAATTAGGCTTAAACATAATGTTTTAAGGCTATGCTGTAGCTACTAGCCAAACATTCTTTTTGTGTTTTCCGTAAGTCATATTTTCTGAAACTTCATGTACCATTTTCTCGGAAACTATCTGATCAATGTATTTGAAACATGATAGCCTCTAAGACACTACATAGATCTACTAGTAGAAGAAACTGTATTCAGGTGTCTTGATTAGTTCTTGGAGACCAGCTTGCAAAGCACTGACAACTTTACAGAATATTTCAGTCTTCAACTAGGATGTTAAAAAAAAGAAACTCAACTCCTGTAAACAATAGGACAATACTTTTACTTCAGTGGCTCAAAAATGGATTAAATGTTATGCATGAAAAGTTTGTTGGGTCTGGTTTGAGTATTTGCTCAGAAAAAGGGACACGAGTTAAGGGAATTTCTAACAATATATATATTTTTTAAGATTGTTTTAATGCCCTTTCTGACACAAAATATTCAACATACAAGCTTAAAATTCTACCCAAATAATGATGAATGTACTCTGAATATATCAAAAGAACATTCAAGGAAATATCTGTTGTAGTTTCTGAGATATTTAACTAAACATTGGAAGCTACATTTTTCTATCGATTCACACGTTCCGCTTCCCTTAATAGCTACCTAATATCATTTCAATATTATTTGACAAATACAAATTATTTCCAGACAAATACTGGTTATTGTTTCAGTCTAGTGTGTCTCCTGGAATGTGGATATTCCAAGAAATAAGGGTTGAACAAAGTTGTGAAGATTCTCATGTCTTCGTGTTCATCCTCGCTTTCAGTTCCGTTAATATCCATCACCATACGCAAAAATGCATCATAAACCATTAAAAATGTGAGAAAATTACTCAAAACGTACGAAATATTCGAATGAATTCCATAAAATGACATAATAGCGACGTGAAAAGCGAGAAAATTACCTGAAAGCAAAAGAAAAATCACCAAAATAATGACTTAATAAAATATGCATTTCTGTAATGTGGGGGCCATGAACAGGATATGTTTATAAGTTAGCAATGTCTGTGGTGAAAAAAGATGACATTTCATCAGAACCAGGCCTTAGTGATAACACAGTGCAGAGACATAAGTCAAACAGCATTGCGTGCGCTTCTTGATGATGAAGACGTCACACACATCCAGTCCCCGAGCCACGGGAATTAACCCCATGAGATTTTATTCCCTGATGGCCCGGCCGGGAATCGAACCCGGAGCACTTTGGGCCAAAGCCTAGCGCCCCAACCATTTAGCCACGGAGCCGGATGCTACTTCAGTTAAACATATTATATTGTGAATTGTGAACAAAATAATTAAAGGTAGAATATAAAGTTATCAATTCTTGAAAAATCAAGTGTTGACTAGGTGGAAAATTTATTTATTTGAATTGATCTATTGTAAGGCAACAAGGAACAATTTTCTAAAGACTTAACCACGGTGTTGTTCGCAGGTTATCAACTTTTACAACTACGCATCACTTCAAAATGTAGTGCTTAGATACACCATCTATAAATGAAAATCAACTGCCTGCTTCCAGTCGACCGACCGGGTCAGGGATGGAATGAATGAAGCCCCCATCTAGTGGCGAGGATATGAACTGTGCCGGCTGCCAAAGCCTGTCGCACTCCCCTGGGGAAATGATTAAACGAATGACAGATGAAATGAAATGATAGTGGAGAGTGTTCCTGGAATTAAATTTGAGACAGGGAAAACCGGAGTACCGGGAGAAAACCTGTCTGCCTCCCCTTTATCCAGCACAAATCTCACACGGAGTGACCGGGATTTGAACCACTGACCCAGCGGTGAGAGGCAAGCGTGCTGCCGCCTAATCCACGGAGGCTTACACCATCTATAGCCTTTCCTTAATTTATAGAAATTTCTGGCAGGCTTCTTGGTCAACTCATGCAGTGAACTTAACTCACGACTTCACCCAAGCGAAACGGTGGATAATTCAAACAGAGTCGTAAACAGGTGTGATTTTTCCTAGCATGTTTTATTTCATGTGGATGATTTAGCACCCAGTTGAATCTTGAACTTGCTTGAATTTATGAGTACTTGATAGGTACATGGATGGGTACGGTAATAATATAAACACAAAAATACTCGGAGTGAAGTCCTATGCAACATTTTATCCCGAGCCAGAACCTACGACCTTATACAGTTACAAGGTAGTATATCTATCTAATTCCTATAACCATGATGTCATACTGCCAATACACGACAACCAGATTCGAACATAAAATCTTGTAGAGGCGAAGAGAAGCGTCTTCCCCCACATATTGTACCCATGTGAGTAATCTCGGTAGATAATATGCATCTGCCTCCAACTAGCATCAGCTCTCAGGCGTGTACGGTAACCCCAATTTAGCAGTGCATATTTTGGATTTGAGGCTAAAAGGTATCAACTCTACAATGATAAGGCACAACTCTATTCTAAAACTTTAATTCATTGAAATAAATCATGGCTTCAAACACAAAACAATACCCAAAAAGCATAAAATAAAGCAAACAAAAATTTTTTACTTCCACAATCCACAAATAAACAAATAAAAAAATCACAACAAAGTCATACCTAGCCATAAGGCTTTACCCTTCTGTGAACTTCACAAGGATATACTAATGCGCTGATGCACCTACGACTTCAAAACAAGCTGTACATTAACATAACAGTCATACAATGTGACTTCTTTAATATTACAACAAGGATTATTCCTTAAACCTCCTTATGTTAAACAATTATGTGTGCCGTGCGTGTTTTAATATTTTTCTTCTCACCAATGAAATGCTTTGCATGCATTTACCTATTTGGACGTTGCACCAAAATCAACGTGCAACTCCATAATTATGTAAGCTACCCCCTACACATCCTCCAATTATATGGTTTCACCGCATGCTGTCTGTGATTCCTAGGTAAAACGTTACGTTATAGCTTATGTCGGATTGTACGATAGACTACCTCGCGCTCATGGCGATTGGCATCTAGTCACCAACTACATGACTTGGTTCCAGTGACAGTACAAATATATCATGTAACTATTCGTCAGATAGCTAAATTAATGAACCATCAGGATGAACTATAATTATCCATGTGTTCACAAACCACATGGCTATAATACTCAACATAACAATCTTGCATTATATGTCATTTTTAACAAGGTCTAGAATCTCTTCCCTTTATAACTTGCCTGGGCGGTCCGAGTGGCTGGCCCCGACCCTTGGCTAAGGAAGTCGCTACACAATAGAAAGTGGAATGGGTCGCTTCACCAATTATCTCGACCTTTCTAAAAGTTTGAAAGCCTCCCTCTCTCTAAGCAGTGGAGATTTACAAGACAAAATACTGTGTCCTGACCGACACACATGTTCCCAAAGGATCTTAATTGACTATTATGCCAACAGGTATTGAATGAGCTTTTGTAATTATTCCTACGTCGAGGATAACGATTAATTAATGGCCTCACATGGGTCCATCCAACATGAAGGTTCGGGGTTCGCAATGCATGAGCCTGGCGGTTGACCGATGTCTCAAGTATGATATAGGCGCAGAAAACCACTGTCGCCATGAGTTTTCGCTGCCCACGAGCGTAAATAACTCATCAAAAAGTTCTCGGGAAATCATAGAGCTGCGAGGTGTCCTTGTTTCCTCGACTCTTATAAAGATTCCAATCCGGAACACATTTCAATCCTTTCTTCAGAGTTAGGGTCCATTCACTAGAACTCTGGAATAAATAATATCTCCAACAATGTCCACGACATAGGAGAATTCATACGTAGAATAGACTATCTGGCCCCTAATGCTCCATGCTACGACACTCCGACCTATAATATTAAGAGAAATCTAACATTTACTCTATAAGCTTCTCAATTAAGCTGCAAATTCAATCCACTAAAAGCTCTTTCATTACTGGTATCATTACTGAATATATGCAATATTCTGATATAAAACTTCTTTCCATAGTTACTGTAATGTAATCTCATTGTAACATCTTCCTGCTTAGCTTGATAAGTCTTGCACTTAGCGTTAATAATTCTCGCTTACAACATTTATTTGTTTCCTGATGTGTTCATTCATACTCTTAATAACCAATATTATTATTATCATCATTTCTCACTGACATAAATGACCAAAATCATCATTTATTATTATTCTCACATAAATTACCAAAATTTCCGACATAGCTAAACGTTTTAAACTCGAACAATCGCGTTCGTTGCATTTACATAACTGATTGCCATTCTTAATTCATAGTGGGAATAATTACTCCACTTAATGATGCAAATCAACATTTCAACTCTATCAAAATCAACTCAATACTGATTAAACATGGAGGATCAGCCTCCTAACTGACTTTTACTGGCATCTATAAGGAATTCACAATACCTTTAAGGAATCACAGACATGCATCGGTCCATACTTCTACATAATCAGAACCATAATTTGTGGGGTACTTACATCTCTATAGGCATCTAAGGTGGCTCCGACCAATCATATTCTTCCATGTCGCCCGCCATAATGGGTTTAACGCGACATATTTCTCTTGTTTACACACATTTGATTACACATAATTTCTATCACCAACACGACACGTTGCATACCTTTCAGGAAGTTATCACTCCCCAAACATGTGAAACACTTCATCAAACACTACTTTAAATGATATTTTTACATATACATTACACTGAACACTCGTCACTTTATACACACTTCAATGCTGGAATTCCCTAGCAGAGATCGAAATTGCAGGTGTCGACGGCATCTTACGTTATCAACTCCTGATTGAAAGTCTGGTTATCTGCTCTCGGAACTCTCCAACAGTTTTATGACGATCATTATTCCTACAATAAGCGTCCTGCGTTACATCATTACGCTGGCTCCCAAACATGAGCGTTAACATCTGGTACTCTCATGGCAATACCAAACACTTAGTAAAGTTTCTTTAGCGCATTCTATCGTAGTTACACATATACGATTAGTTAATACTATACACACTGCGCTTAATAAAGTTCAACACTTTCACAAATAATTATATACAATAGTTCTACCGTTAGTCTATACGGTGCTTCGTAACTGAACACGTCATAGTTCGTGCGGCTGATTATGCCTGTCTCACGACTATTATTCATACAAGCATATTTACTGTTTCTTTTACACATACCAGTCTTTGTTCGGCGTCTTGATGAATAGATCCGTCATGCGTTTTGCCTTGACGAACTTGCTTCAACCTGGCTGTAGCTGACTGAAGTTTCACTCGAAGACTGCACGTAGCTTATTTGAAGACTTCTGTCTGCGGCTTACACGCTGTCTCGTACTGCTGCATATTTGCTGCATACTGATTGCAACTTATTTCCATTGTGCTACAATTGACAATTGAGTAAGACTGTAACTGGCTGTAACTGCGCTTGGCGGCATGTAGACTGAACTTGGCTGCGTCTCGACTGACTTACAACTGGGCTTCAAGTGACTTCAAGTGAGAACAGAGTAACAACTGAGCTTCAAGTGAGATACAACTGAGGGCTCCTCCTGGGGTCTACTCCCTTATATCGGATTTCCACAGAAAGTAGAGCAACATCTTCCCGCGTAATCTTGGCTCCTCTCACAGCATGATTCAGGTCTTCAAACCATGATCATTGTGTTCTTCTCTCTTCACAGGTCCCAAAACTATCTGTGTGCAAAGGAATCGCTCGTTCAATTAATTAATATTAATTCCTTTCTCCATGGCGTGGGACGCTACCTAATCGGGAAGTCCCCGGCAACATCTTCACATCCATCCGCGAACAATGGTCGTTTTACAGTCCTTACGCACATCACTAAATATGCACCAATTTCGCAGGTAAAAGACTCTAAAATTATCTTCTTGCCAAAATATTCACCTGTGTGCAACTCTCATCTCGATTCGTTACTCCAATCACGAGTAATCAATGATTTTTCTGGGCATTTCTCCGCCCCTACTCCAAATCTATTCTCCGTCGGGGAATAACTATGTCATTATTCAGGCCTCTCCCCTGCTCCAGACGACATAATGGGGTGACAGAGATGGACGTGGCTCCACTGGGACCAACCCACAATTCTGGACCGATTAGTAAATGTCAGCTCTGCCCTCCTCTGTGCTTCAAGACTCCAATAGCTTACACCAAATCGTCTTAGAATGATATAATCTGCTCATTATTTCCTACATTATTTTAATAAATAATGCCATTTCATCAAAAATCACACCAGTGATTAAATATACATTTCTTTCGAGGGGTTTTTACCAAGAAACTCCCTGTACAGATCTCTGGTTCGCTCCCTGGTGGAACCTTTTTACTGAGATCACAGTCTCTGGGAACCATGTTCGATTCCAGTCAGCATAACCCCATCGGGTTCATGTTCCCCTTGCAAAACTTATAAAAGTCCAATGCAAGTGGCTTATATAAGTAACCAGCTGACTGTCGACCACCGTCTGTGTTTACGTCTGGGGTCCTTCACCTTGTCTGGCTACGAGTGGGTTAGTAGTGTTCCCCCTTCCACACTCGGCCTTGTTTCTGAGCTGTCTATTCTCCCTGCGAAGGGTCGCGTTTACAGCCTCAACCTCTCTGGCTACTCTGACCATTTCTTCATAGAGTTCTCGCAAACACTGGCATTCTTTCTGCTCTCCGCTTACACTGGGTAAACTGTCTGCTTCTCGTCCCGTCTCGCCGTTCCAACATTCAGGTCTGCCTGCTTGGCTGCCTCCGCTCTCCACGTTGAGTTGGGTGTGCGTTACTAATTCTTCTTCTGGTTCATCGAATTCTTCTGGCGAGTAATAAATTTTTAAGTTGGCTATGTTCATAACGACCTCGTTTCCATTCTCTAAATGCCTTAACCTGTATGCATTGTTCTGGAGGTCTCTTATCACCTCGAACGGGCCGTGGTAAGCAAAAATGAACTTTTTATACTTCCGTGCCTCTGGATCTGAACTGGCGGGTTTCTTAATTAAAACTTTCTGTCCCACGAGAAGTGGTTTATGATACCTCTTCGCACGATTCCTTCTCTGACGTCTCTCCGCCTGTGCTTTGAGATATTCAAAGGTTCGTTGGATCCTCAATTCTCTACCGGGCTGTGCGTCTACAGGTAATGGAATAACACCATTCCACGGTCTCTCTGGTCTCTGATCCAGATGTAGAGTAACGGGAACCTGACCTGTCGCCTCATGTACAGTATTATTTATACAGTATTCAATGACTTCTAGAAATTCAATCCAACGCCAATTCGCTTCAGAACAGTAGATCTTCATGTATTTCTGGATCTCTCTCATTACTCTTTCAACGGGACTTGCCTCAGGATGGCGAATGGTAGATAAAATCTGCCTAATTCCTAGAGTTTCCAGTTCTCGACGAAATTCTGCACTAGTAAAGCAACTTCCGTGGTCCGAGAGAATGTTATCCGGCTTCCCAAGAATCGGAATAACTCTCTCTTTCAGGCGCTTCAAGACCTGTTTTGAACTTGTCTTTTGAATGGGGCACAACACCACCATTTTCGAAAATACATCCATGGCTACAAAAATGTGTCTATTGCCTCTACGTGCTCTAAGCAATGGTCCAAAGTTGTCGATACTCAATAGCTGCCTTGGCTTCTCTGGTAACAACGGGATAGGTCGTTGCCTCATTAAAAAGGGATTCGGCTTTACCCTTTGGCAAAGATCACATGTTCTAATAGCATTTCTCACCGTTTCTCTCAATTTTGGCCAAGTAAATGCTTCCTTCAACAGAGCACAGATTTTATCTATCCCCGGATGGCCAAATGCTCTGTGGGCTAGCCATACTAACCTCCTCTGCAAAGATGCAGGAATTACAATCCTTTGACGTGTGTGATCCACATCGTCCCACTTGTGTAATATCTGATTATACCATACATAATCTGTTGCCAATGCCTCCGCCTCTCTGTATATCGCAGTTCCCCTTGCTAATCGTCCCTCAAAGTAATCGATTATCATCTTCAACCATGGGTCTTCGCGTTGTAGGTTGGTAATGTTCCTTAAGTCATCCAACGTCTTCTGATCTCGATTCTCAATCTGGACCGCTAGTACTTCTTCTTCTCTAGGGTAACGACTTAATATGTCCGGTATTACATTCTCTTTCCCTGGACAGTATTCTATTTCCACATTAAATTGCTGGATATACAGGGACCATCTTGTCAATCTCTGACTAGACAAATCTGTCTTTAACAAAAATGTTAAAGCTTTATGGTCTGTTCTCAGAACTATTTGGAAGCCGTACACGAGTTTGTGCCACGATTGCAACGCGTACAAAATTGCGAGCAATTCTATCTCTGTGATCGTGTAATTTTTCTCATGGGCTCTCAGTCTTCTGCTGATAAAGGCGATAAAAACTTTCTTCTCAGGCTGGTCAACATTTTCCTGGAATAGCATCGCTCCAATCCCAATAAGTGATGCATCCGTCTGTATGATGAACTTCTGGGTATAATCTGGGTATCCCAGTTTCACATATTCCAAAAGCATTTGTTTTGACCTCACGAATGCTTCCTGACATTGCTCCGTCCAATTCCATCTGCCGCCTTTCTTCAATAGGTCCTGCAGTGGTGCTACTGTCGCAGTATAGTTTGGGCAGTGGTTCGAAAAGAATCCAATTACTCCCAAATACTGTCGGACGTGCTTAACTTTCGTGGGTCGAGGGAAATTCCGAATTACCTCCAATTTATCTGGATTAGGCTTCACTCCATTTGCATCAATAACATGCCCTAGGAATTTAACTTCCCTCTGACAGAAGTGCGATTTCTTGATATTGACCTTAAAGTTAGCTTCTCGAAGGTCATCTAGCAACTTCTTCAGGTCTCTCATGTGCTCCTCCAGAGATTCTGATGTGAGTAGAATGTCGTCTACATATCTGATGGTACTCTCTTTAACCTCATCTGATAGATTGCGATCTAACGCTCTTATCAGGGCTGAACCAGCTGTTTTCAACCCAAAAGGTAGCCTTAAAAATGTGAATGTATGTTGATCAAACATAAATCCTGTCAACAGACTAGTTTTCTTCTCTAATTCAAGATGGTGGAAACTGGATGTGATATCCAAGTTTGAGAATATAGTTTTCCCTTTAAACTTCCTGAGGATCTCTTTAATAGGTGGCACTTGGTCAAATTCCGGAATAACTCTCAAATTTAAGCGTCTCAGGTCCAAGCAGACTCTGACAGATCCGTCTGTCTTTGGTACAATTACCAATGGACTTACATAAGGCGTAGGTGTTTTCTCAATAACGCCGGCCTCCAACATCTCCTGAATTGCCTCTTTTACTTTAGCATAGTGCTTTTCAGCTATAGGGTAGGGTTTCTGCCTAAATGGTGTCCAATCACTGACTTGAAAAGCATAAGTGAAGTTCTTTATCCGACCAGGTCTCGAATCAAAGACTTCCTTCTGTTCCAGCAATAACTGCTTTAAATTTTCCTTCTCTTTTAGCCCAATTTTCCCTTCTTCTAGCTTCTCCGAAATGTATTCTTCCAATTTGGGTTCCAGATCTTTTTCCAAGTCTGTGGCTAGTGTTTTGAGCTCCGCTTCTAACTGCTCCATAGCTAACACTTCTTCATCAGCCACATCTCTGTATGTATGCCATACTTGTTCACTGGATCCTGGTTCAATTTCATTGAGTGCGACCTCTAAGCCTTCAGCTTCTTCATTCACATGGAACATAACCCTGTCCTGTGCTAGGTCAATTACCACTCTGTATTCCCTTATAAACTCTGCCCCAATAAGTAGGTTATAAGGTAGTTTGTTTACTAACAGAAAACTCTGTGAGAAAATAGAGCCTCCTATCTGTAACTCTAGGAATACCTGGTATTTACATATCATTATTCTGTCTGGAATTACCCCTTTAATTTTGACACTGGAGATCGGTATCTTCAAAATGTTCTCTCTCCGGGCTATTTCATTATATAGAGCTTGTGTCATCAGGCTCACTGTTGATCCTGTGTCTAGCAGACTTCTGACTTTTAATCCTGCCACTCTCACAATTATAATAGGCAATTCTCTCTTGACCATGACCTGTGGTCCTCCTGTATCCTCAATCAATTCTTCTGGTTTGGCTATCCAATTGATGATGTTAATAGACTCCCATCCATCAGTCTCGAGCTCTTCTAATTTTGGCGTTTTTTTTTTCTTCAGCGCCCGCCCCTTTGGAGTTCCTTCTCTCCTGTTCGCTGCGCTGTAGTTCCAAACTCTTAGCTCCATCTCCATATCTGTCTGGCGATGTCCTGTTCTGCATGACTTCTTGCCAGCGGACTTGTGATTTCTGGGGCTCATCTCCCCTTTCTTCGAGGTATCGCAAAGAAGCATGATATCGCTCTTCTGCCTCGTCATCGAAGTTACTTCTCTGTTGGGGTCTCCAATTTCTATTATTGCCTTCCTGGCCATTATTACCTCCATTGTTATGGTACGGTTTGCCCCTGTTATTGGGTTTATTCCACGAACTTCGACCTCTTCCTGCTTTATTAGCATTTCCTTTGTACCTTGACTGCCATTTTCTGGGTTCCTGTTCCCATTGCCGTCCATAGGAATCTAAAGTTTCTGTGCTCGTGGCCTTGTTGTTCCTTGGAGCTTGCTGTTGGTCAGTCTGTGTGTTGGTCACGTGGACTTGTTCCACGGTTCGACTCTGACGCATAGTATTTGCTGTGGTGAGGTCCAGTTGCCTTAGAACTGTCTCCATTTCCATAGCAGTTTTCGCATTAGCCGAGATTAGTAGCCTTTGGATCTCGTATGGAAGCTGTTTGGCGATAGCAATGCATAGCTCCAGTTCACTAGGTTTTTGATCCAGCTCTTTAAAACGACACATCTGCGATATGAAGAATTCTGCGTACTTCGTCGGGTTGTTCGTGCTGTACTTTTTGGCATACAAATCCAGCCGTAAATTCTGCTGAGTCGCGGCGTCCCAATATCTCTTCAAGAATGCCTCGCGGAATTCCTCAACAGTATCAAAAGTGTAACGGAAGCTGCGAAACCATAATGCGCACTCCCCCTCTGTTAACTTCTCTATAGCACGTAGCCTACGCTCCTGCGGTATTCGTGCATCATTGAGATATTCAGTCACTTCCTTTAACCAATATTTTGGTGTCATACTACAGTGACTACCTGAAAACTTCCTAGGTTTTTCTTCGCTTGCCCTAATGACGTTTATCACCTGGGTGTGCATCGCATTTTCATGTGGCGTCGATGCCGCAATTGGTACACCTGGCGTCATGTAAGGACTTTCTCCTGCGCCTGTAGCATTCCTGCTTATAGGTTGGGTTTCTAGGTCTGCCCACCTTGTTTTTCTTATATCCTCTATGCTGCCTTCACTCGACTTAGGATATTTCAGAAGTGTCTCCTCCTGTGCTATTATCCTAGTCTCCATTTGGTTATGGCGCATTTCTGCTCTTTCTAGGCGAGTAATGACTTCTTTTTCTATTCTTGTAAGCCTATCTCGGTTTTCCTCGGCTACTTGAAAAATTTTCACCTTGTCTTCTTTCAGACTTTGTTTGATATGGGATATTTCATCCTCTACGTCCTCTTTAATTTGAGCAAGGGTCTTGTCGCTTGCCTCTGTTTTCTGGCCTTCTCTTATTTCGAGTTCTTCTCTCAGACCTTTAATTTCATCTTGAATGTGTCCATTGACTTTAGACAATTCATTCCGGACCTTGGTGATCTCGCCTCTATTTTCCTCTTGTCTTTTATTGACTATGACAATATCACTCTGAACTTGGTCCAGTTCTTTATGAACTTTACCCATCTGACTTTTCACGTTGCCTACCAGCTCCTTACTTTCCTGAGCGATAGCCCTAATTTCGCCTATTTCCTGGCATTGACCTAATATATTCTGGTCCTGTTTCTTGAGGTCACCGTTAATTGCTCTAGCGTAACTTTTCAATTTCTGGTCCCATTTGGAGTCGTTCTCCTCTAATCTCTGGTCTACTGTTTTCGTAAACTCTGCGAACTGTTTCGCTTGGCGTTCGAGATTCGCCTCGTTTTGGATCTGAATATCCTTAATATCGTTAGACAACGCCTCTAATTTACTGTTGGTTTGCTCCTGAGCATACCTACACTCTTGCAAATTACCCTCAAGTTTGGCTTCTATCGCCTCGAAACGTTTATCAGTATTTACCTGCATTTCCGATACAATGCTTACAACAGTATCTGTTACTTCGGTCTTAATGACTTCTTGCATTTGACCTAACTTATTATCTAGTGCAACCTGATTTGCATCTAACCGATTACTCAATTCAGCTTTATATTCAACTTTATTTGCCTCTAAACGGTTGTTTAATTCAATCTGGTTATTGTTCATTGCAACCTGATTGGCATCTAAACGAGCATTTATACTCTCCTGGAAAGCCTTGGTTTCCAGCTTATTCTGCTCGTGAGCAGCATCAAAATGTTGTTTCAGTCCTGCAATAACTTGCAAGATCTCCTCCGTACCTGACATTTTACAATAACACACTTAAATATGCAGGCAGGCTTCCTGGAAAAATATGTGGATACGTTTCGAAGAGAAACATCAAACACTGCACACATATTGTGAAGTCGTACAAAACCTGATAATATTATGGTAGATTGTGGATTGGGTATGTAACGCTAGTACCCTTAGGCCATTCTCTTCTCAATAGAGAGGTTCTGCGTTACCTCAAAAGCCTACTGAATTCAAAAAATCACTCAAACACAGTTTGAGGCAAAACAATTACTATGGTTTTCCCCCTGAAATACCATAAAAAATCTATGGGTTTTCCCTAAATCCCATAAGCTCCACGTATTCTGGGCGCCATGATAAATTAATAGACTCATGGTACTAGTAGGACATCGGCTATATTTTAATTTACTATAAAAACTGTTCAGGGAGTGGTTTTTACTGCCGAAATCCCCACGTTGGGCGCCATGATGAATGAATAGTGATATGCACAATCTATCGTTGCCCGGTTCGTGCAATGCCAAAATCGCTCATATTGCACTGACGCAGGCGGTTCCATAACGAGTTAATACCGCCCCACGTTGCTTGGGCCATGATAAATTAATAGAGCTCTAAATGTCTACAGGTATCTATCAAAATTTATATGTACGTATCGGAACATAGCTATGGATTAGGAGCGGTCACACCCTACTTTGTTAATTCTTACTTTAATAGAGTTGTGTGCATTAAATCTGACCGACTTTAGTCGTACCTTTAGCTCAAATCACAGTATAGGACATCAATTCCCATGTACCCATGTGAGTAATCTCGGTAGATAATATGCATCTGCCTCCAACTAGCATCAGCTCTCAGGCGTGTACGGTAACCCCAATTTAGCAGTGCATATTTTGGATTTGAGGCTAAAAGGTATCAACTCTACAATGATAAGGCACAACTCTATTCTAAAACTTTAATTCATTGAAATAAATCATGGCTTCAAACACAAAACAATACCCAAAAAGCATAAAATAAAGCAAACAAAAATTTTTTACTTCCACAATCCACAAATAAACAAATAAAAAAATCACAACAAAGTCATACCTAGCCATAAGGCTTTACCCTTCTGTGAACTTCACAAGGATATACTAATGCGCTGATGCACCTACGACTTCAAAACAAGCTGTACATTAACATAACAGTCATACAATGTGACTTCTTTAATATTACAACAAGGATTATTCCTTAAACCTCCTTATGTTAAACAATTATGTGTGCCGTGCGTGTTTTAATATTTTTCTTCTCACCAATGAAATGCTTTGCATGCATTTACCTATTTGGACGTTGCACCAAAATCAACGTGCAACTCCATAATTATGTAAGCTACCCCCTACACATCCTCCAATTATATGGTTTCACCGCATGCTGTCTGTGATTCCTAGGTAAAACGTTACGTTATAGCTTATGTCGGATTGTACGATAGACTACCTCGCGCTCATGGCGATTGGCATCTAGTCACCAACTACATGACTTGGTTCCAGTGACAGTACAAATATATCATGTAACTATTCGTCAGATAGCTAAATTAATGAACCATCAGGATGAACTATAATTATCCATGTGTTCACAAACCACATGGCTATAATACTCAACATAACAATCTTGCATTATATGTCATTTTTAACAAGGTCTAGAATCTCTTCCCTTTATAACTTGCCTGGGCGGTCCGAGTGGCTGGCCCCGACCCTTGGCTAAGGAAGTCGCTACACAATAGAAAGTGGAATGGGTCGCTTCACCAATTATCTCGACCTTTCTAAAAGTTTGAAAGCCTCCCTCTCTCTAAGCAGTGGAGATTTACAAGACAAAATACTGTGTCCTGACCGACACACATGTTCCCAAAGGATCTTAATTGACTATTATGCCAACAGGTATTGAATGAGCTTTTGTAATTATTCCTACGTCGAGGATAACGATTAATTAATGGCCTCACATGGGTCCATCCAACATGAAGGTTCGGGGTTCGCAATGCATGAGCCTGGCGGTTGACCGATGTCTCAAGTATGATATAGGCGCAGAAAACCACTGTCGCCATGAGTTTTCGCTGCCCACGAGCGTAAATAACTCATCAAAAAGTTCTCGGGAAATCATAGAGCTGCGAGGTGTCCTTGTTTCCTCGACTCTTATAAAGATTCCAATCCGGAACACATTTCAATCCTTTCTTCAGAGTTAGGGTCCATTCACTAGAACTCTGGAATAAATAATATCTCCAACAATGTCCACGACATAGGAGAATTCATACGTAGAATAGACTGTCTGGCCCCTAATGCTCCATGCTACGACACTCCGACCTATAATATTAAGAGAAATCTAACATTTACTCAATAAGCTTCTCAATTAAGCTGCAAATTCAATCCACTAAAAGCTCTTTCATTACTGGTATCATTACTGAATATATGCAATATTCTGATATAAAACTTCTTTCCATAGTTACTGTAATGTAATCTCATTGTAACATCTTCCTGCTTAGCTTGATAAGTCTTGCACTTAGCGTTAATAATTCTCGCTTACAACATTTATTTGTTTCCTGATGTGTTCATTCATACTCTTAATAACCATTATTATTATTATCATCATTTCTCACTGACATAAATGACCAAAATCATCATTTATTATTATTCTCACATAAATTACCAAAATTTCCGACATAGCTAAACGTTTTAAACTCGAACAATCGCGTTCGTTGCATTTACATAACTGATTGCCATTCTTAATTCATAGTGGGAATAATTACTCCACTTAATGATGCAAATCAACATTTCAACTCTATCAAAATCAACTCAATACTGATTAAACATGGAGGATCAGCCTCCTAACTGACTTTTACTGGCATCTATAAGGAATTCACAATACCTTTAAGGAATCACAGACATGCATCGGTCCATACTTCTACATAATCAGAACCATAATTTGTGGGGTACTTACATCTCTATAGGCATCTAAGGTGGCTCCGACCAATCATATTCTTCCATGTCGCCCGCCATAATGGGTTTAACGCGACATATTTCTCTTGTTTACACACATTTGATTACACATAATTTCTATCACCAACACGACACGTTGCATACCTTTCAGGAAGTTATCACTCCCCAAACATGTGAAACACTTCATCAAACACTACTTTAAATGATATTTTTACATATACATTACACTGAACACTCGTCACTTTATACACACTTCAATGCTGGAATTCCCTAGCAGAGATCGAAATTGCAGGTGTCGACGGCATCTTACGTTATCAACTCCTGATTGAAAGTCTGGTTATCTGCTCTCGGAACTCTCCAACAGTTTTATGACGATCATTATTCCTACAATAAGCGTCCTGCGTTACATCATTACGCTGGCTCCCAAACATGAGCGTTAACATCTGGTACTCTCATGGCAATACCAAACACTTAGTAAAGTTTCTTTAGCGCATTCTATCGTAGTTACACATATACGATTAGTTAATACTATACACACTGCGCTTAATAAAGTTCAACACTTTCACAAATAATTATATACAATAGTTCTACCGTTAGTCTATACGGTGCTTCGTAACTGAACACGTCATAGTTCGTGCGGCTGATTATGCCTGTCTCACGACTATTATTCATACAAGCATATTTACTGTTTCTTTTACACATACCAGTCTTTGTTCGGCGTCTTGATGAATAGATCCGTCATGCGTTTTGCCTTGACGAACTTGCTTCAACCTGGCTGTAGCTGACTGAAGTTTCACTCGAAGACTGCACGTAGCTTATTTGAAGACTTCTGTCTGCGGCTTACACGCTGTCTCGTACTGCTGCATATTTGCTGCATACTGATTGCAACTTATTTCCATTGTGCTACAATTGACAATTGAGTAAGACTGTAACTGGCTGTAACTGCGCTTGGCGGCATGTAGACTGAACTTGGCTGCGTCTCGACTGACTTACAACTGGGCTTCAAGTGACTTCAAGTGAGAACAGAGTAACAACTGAGCTTCAAGTGAGATTCAACTGAGGGCTCCTCCTGGGGTCTACTCCCTTATATCGGATTTCCACAGAAAGTAGAGCAACATCTTCCCGCGTAATCTTGGCTCCTCTCACAGCATGATTCAGGTCTTCAAACCATGATCATTGTGTTCTTCTCTCTTCACAGGTCCCAAAACTATCTGTGTGCAAAGGAATCGCTCGTTCAATTAATTAATATTAATTCCTTTCTCCATGGCGTGGGACGCTACCTAATCGGGAAGTCCCCG
Organism: Meconema thalassinum; assembly: GCA_946902985.2. Lineage (NCBI taxonomy): Eukaryota > Metazoa > Arthropoda > Insecta > Orthoptera > Tettigoniidae > Meconema > Meconema thalassinum. Next base: position 402,826,396 of record OX336392.1, read on the forward strand.
GCAACATCTTCACATCCATCCGCGAACAATGGTCGTTTTACAGTCCTTACGCACATCACTAAATATGCACCAATTTCGCAGGTAAAAGACTCTAAAATTATCTTCTTGCCAAAATATTCACCTGTGTGCAACTCTCATCTCGATTCGTTACTCCAATCACGAGTAATCAATGATTTTTCTGGGCATTTCTCCGCCCCTACTCCAAATCTATTCTCCGTCGGGGAATAACTATGTCATTATTCAGGCCTCTCCCCTGCTCCAGACGACATAATGGGGTGACAGAGATGGACGTGGCTCCACTGGGACCAACCCACAATTCTGGGCCGATTAGTAAATGTCAGCTCTGCCCTCCTCTGTGCTTCAAGACTCCAATAGCTTACACCAAATCGTCTTAGAATGATATAATCTGCTCATTATTTCCTACATTATTTTAATAAATAATGCCATTTCATCAAAAATCACACCAGTGATTAAATATACATTTCTTTCGAGGGGTTTTTACCAAGAAACTCCCTGTACAGATCTCTGGTTCGCTCCCTGGTGGAACCTTTTTACTGAGATCACAGTCTCTGGGAACCATGTTCGATTCCAGTCAGCATAACCCCATCGGGTTCAATATGCAACATAAATTGTCGTGATTTAGTATTGTGGGAAATGTAAATTGCTCCGGCCGGCAGGTATGTGACCAACGATGTTATCTATTTAAATCAACTGCCGCTACTTGCATCCACGAAGCACGTGTAAGAGGACTACAGCTAGAAGGTGCTCTCAGATGCCGTGCCACTGTCGACATGGTACACAAGGGCGGTTCTACACTCTCCCACCTAGAAATAATTATTCCCTGGGATTGAATTCGTATACGTTCTTCAATGTTGCCTTAGTTTCTTTTCAATCGGTCCACACGATTCTACCCAATTGTATTGGGTGGTATGCCCTTACCGTAAAGAAAATAACATGAGATTAATAAATCCATTTAGATGACTAGTTTTGATCGTCAAGCGATCATAATCAGATCCCATCTATAGCCTTTCCTAAATTTATAGAAATTTAGTTACAGATGTTTTATGATTAGTAATATGTTAGCTTTCAGTCGGTCAACACAATGATCATTCTAATTACTGAAATATGTGAGAGAACCTGAAATATATTACTTTTCATTTCTCATCTGAAAGATGAGCTAGGATTGGTCACCGACCCCTGCAGGAAACCTCCTGGTTTCCATCTTCCAAGAAAGATAAGGACGTCACTGAACAGAGTCAGGCGCAGATTCAAGTGGGGGGTCACGGGGGTCATGACCCCCCCCCCCAAACGGAGACCAAATTTTTTTGCAAACTCAAAAAACGAAAACACAATTACCAGACAAATAAAACTTAACGAATTTTAACTGAAAAACAGTTTTTTTTTTCATTTTATTCAATACTGAATTATCTTTATTGGAATTATTATGTTCTGTTACAACTGTATATATTTACAACTTCAAACCTCTTGTATAATAACTATTAGTTATACAACAAAATCAACTCGTCTATTTTGTTTAGCAAACCTTGTGATCACCGAATCGATGTTTATAGTGATGTCACGATGAATGTGCAGCAATGCACGGATCGGAAACTGGGACTTTTTTCGCACCAAAATTTTTTGCCGACGTCCAAACCGCAAGCATGGTTGGCAATTTAAGCTGTGAATTTCTCCCTTTGTCGGTACCAACTCGACTTGCCGAAACTGTAACGTACCTTCATCGTTTTCTCGAAGCTCGATGTAAAAGTTGCAAAACACGCCGTTGCAATTTGTACGAATATTTTTGGAGCGCTAAACGGATCAAATTTCTATCCATGTAGCTTGCAAAAAAATTGGTCTGATTTTGTACGTTTGGTTACTTTGTGATTGCGTTTTTAGTGATACCATTTTTCTTAACAATTTCGATTCTCTGCCCCCCCCCGCCTGCCCCCCCCCCCCGCAAAGCCAAACTGTAGATCGATTCTCTGACCCCCCCAAAACCAAACTCTAGATCCGCGCCTGAACAGAGTGCGGACCGGTCACGGAAGATGTCACTTTAGGCTCCACAAATGGCGGAACATTTGTAGTCCTCAGTGCGATTGTGGCGAGTCAGTGCAGACAATTCATCATATTGTGTCGGAATGCCCTTCACGGTCCATCAAGGGAGAATATAATGACCTGCAGAACGCAACTGATGATGCAGTGGAGTGGATTACTGCTCTGGACATCCAACTGTGACTTTTAGTTTCGTTTGTGGATGTTACTAGATATTTATTACTTGTATATATTGTATTTACTGTAGTATTACTGCCTCCTCTGTTTGTCATACGAAATACAGTATATATATTAAGATTTATATACACTGGTGGAAAACAATAACGCAACACCAAGAAGGGTTTAAGCTGGTTAACGAACGTTGGTAGCCGTGTTTATTTATACATCTGAAAGATGACGTTGATTCAAATTCCATACAAATCGCATTAGCGTGGGGCTGGTTGCACCTCAGGTTTGCTTTTAAATACGGGCTGTACTTCGTGAGAGCGTTAGTTACCTGTGAGATTGGACGGAGTGACTGTGAGTGGGTCAAGAATGCCTTTACGACGACGAAGAGGCCAGTATCAACAGCTCACTGCATTTCAACGAGGCCATGTAATAGGGCTACGTGAAGGTGGATTTTCCTTCCGCGCTATTGCAGAACGACTCGGCAGGAATGTCTCCACTGTGCATACGTGCTGGCAGCAGTTGTCATGAGAAGGTACGGTCAAAAGAAGACCGGGCTCCGGACGTCTCCGTGGCACCATCGAGAGGGAGGACCGCCGTATTCGGCGAATGGCTTTGGTGCATCGGACGGCGCCTGCAGCAGCAATTCGATTGTCAGTTTGGCAGCACAATGACGCAACGAACTGGTCGAAATCGGTTACTTAAAAGACAGCTCCGAGCCAGACGCCCTGCAGCGTGGATTCCACTTACCCCAAACCACCACGGTCTGGACTTCAGTGGTGCCAAGTGAGAGCTCATTGGAGGATGGAGTGGAGGTCAGTTGTGGTTTCCGATGAAAGCCGATTCTGCCTTGGTGCCAGTGATGGCCGTGTGTTCGTTAGAAGGAGGCCAGGTGAGTGCCTGCATTCCACCTGTCAGCTGCGTGACACACTGGACCTACACCTAGCGTTCTGGTCTGGAGAGCAATTTTCTATGACAGCAAGAGCACTCTTGCGGATATCCCACGCACCCTGGCTGCAGATGTGTATGTCCGTCTGGTGATTTACCCTGTTGTGCTGCCATTCATGAACAGCATTCCCGGGGGTGTTTTCCAACATGATAACGCACGCCCCCATGTCGCTGTTGTAACCCAACGTGCTCTACAGAGTGTTGACATGCTGCCTTGGCCTGCTCAATCCCCAGATCTGTCCCCAATCGAGCACGTATGGGACATCATCGGACGACAACTCCAGCGTCATCCACAACCAGCATTAAACGTCCCTGTATTGACCGACCAAGTGCAACAGGCATGGAACTCCATCCCACAAGCTGATATTCGGCACCTGTACGACACAATATATGCACGTTTGTGATTATTCTGGTTATTAATGGACCAGCATGGCACATATGTGATGGCTTTTCTCGCGCGGCCATTAACCTCTTGTCTTGTACCCTTAATCAATAATAACACAAGTTATCACAAAAATGGTGAAAAACTCAGTACACGATATTGAAATGACCTTGATGATCAAATCACAACAAAGGAGCAGATGACCTCGTAGTTCCGCCCCTTAAAACAACAATAACTAACTAACCGACTAACAAATCACAACACAGAAAAGTAAAAAATTAGTAGGGTTGGCAACACTGTCCTGAGGCAGATGACCTAAAACTTTCTCCTCTTGAAACAACTATCACAACAACCAACACCACAGTAGCATGATTGCACAGTGGTCAATCTTTTCGGGTCGAAGCTCTGTGATCTTGAGAGGTGAGGTGACGCGCTAGGCGGAAAGAGTTGGACCTGTCAACAGCACGCCGTGTTATCTGGCATTCCTGTCTATTCTAATACTGCGAACATAGGGCCGTTGCCTAAACCACTGTGGTGTTGCGAATGAGTGAGTGAGTGACCGACCAATGTATTTGGTTCTGTTACTACTCACGGACCGGGAACCCCGCACATCTCTCATCATCGTCCACATTCCACATTCCCCTCAGGTTCAAGAAGCTTGGACTCGAGCAGTTCTTGCCTCTCACCAAGGCGGACTGGGTTCGATTGGCAGTCCATGTGTGATTTTCGAAGTGAAATATCACGTCTAGTGTTTCAGATTTCACGTCAAGAGGTAGTCTAGTGGCTTATGATCGCACATGATGTAAGGTTCCTTTCTTTTCGCATCATCACCCAGTTCTAGTAAAACGGAAAACTGCTTCTTCCATTTAAACAATCGGCAAGCGAACTCTACCCTGAAAGTGTCTCTTAATGGAAGCCCTCTCCCTCATAATGCCAGCCCCGAATATCTTGGAGTTACTCTTGACCGAACGTTATCGTACAGGAAGCATCTCACCAACCGAGCAACCAAATTAAGGACACGAAACAACATCATCCACAAACTTGCTGGCTCCACATGGGGAGCGTTTGCAACTACATTGCGTACTTCAGCGATGGCACTGGTACTTTCAACAGCTGAGTACTGTTCCTCAGTTTGGGTCAACAGCTCTCATGTTAAAAAGGTGGACATAGTCCTGAATGGGACAATGCGTATTATTAGTGGCACAATAAAATCTACCCCTATTTTCTGGTTGCCTGTGCTTAGTCACATAGAACCGCCTAGAATTAGAAGACTGAACAACTTGGTCAGGGAATACAACAAGATATTGGCCAATCCTGAGCTCCCCATTCACCTATTCAAACAGCACAGGAACTGGTTAGGAAGGTTTATGATCCAAAAGCTGATTGGCAAAAAGAGTGGAGCAGCATAGCTCCAATGCAATGGCAGGCATTGTTCAACATTCAAAATCTGCCAGCCGGATTTGATTTGCCCCGCAAGACATGGGTAACTCTCAACAGAGTCCGCACTAACCACGGGAGATGCGGATCAATGCTGTTTAAGAGGGGTATGCGATCTTCCCCAACCTGTGATTGTGGTGCAGTTGAACAGACTATGAACCATATTGTCACTGAGTGTATTAGTAGGGCATTCACTGGATCAACACAGGACTTTGTAGTAGCCTCTACTGAAGCCATAAGATGGCTAGAAAATTTAGACATTAAATATTTGAACACCCTTCCCTTGCATGATTGTTACAGTTGTAATGTGTTACCTATTGTGTGTATGTATATTGTTTATGTTGTTTGTTTTGTGTTGTACCATACGCTAATAATAATAATAATAATCACCACAATACTACCGGGTGAGTTAGCCCTGGTCATTACGGCGTGGCTACAGGCAGTCGCTTACGTCCGGGAGGCGAGGAGGTTCGAATCCCCCCGCCGGCAACCTTGAAGATGGTCTTCTGTGGTTTCCCATCTTCCTTCCAGGAAAATGCCGGGGTTGGTCCCTAACTATAGCCCACAGCCGCTACCTTCTAATTCCTCGCCCTTAAAATCACACTTTCCTCCCCAGACAACACTCCAGACAAATTCTGACGAGCCGAACTTGTCCTCGGACACTCCCGACACTAAAAGCCATACAATAAAAATATAAAAATGCCACAATACTTCCCTGAGTAGCAACATCATCTGCCATAACTATTTAACAGAATCAGGTTATTTTATACCATTAATTCTCATTAAGGCGCAATATATTTCTACCCAGCTGAAAACAAATAAAATCGCTTGGTGCGAAGATTGTTTTTATTTTATTTTGCGTTGTACTTGGCTGCTCTCCTAATGATCCAATGGTCTACTGAATGTGCTGACAGCCAGCTGCTATTATCAGGAGCTGACATGCTCATTCCTCAGAAGACAAACTGCTAGGTCAAAGAAGCGCATCGTGAGGCATTAGCCTCTCCTGCTGTCAAACGCTGTTCTCTGAAGCCTCTTTCACACTATTCAGTTACTTCCGTACGAAGGATTCTGTTGGCATATTTAGAAAGCCTACCTCATTTTGACCATACTGTATGTCTCGGAGAGCCAGTCCACTCCGACTGGTAGCTTGCCAGGGCAATTATGATTGGTCCAAATGTCATGTGCAACAGTGACGTTGATTGGTTCAGATTTCACGTTGTTCAGATGTGCTCTCGTGTAAATGTTGTCTTTATTTCATTTTTAAGGTGGTAATATCTAAGAGAGTAGCTTGTGCATTTCTGTCGGCTAAAAGGCTGGTTAACATATTCTGCGCTAATATACTACAACTGACCCGTTGATGACGGGTACAACAGCTATTCAAACCTACACAGTGGCGGATCCAGGTCTTGCGGGGCCCTGGGCGATACTATAAGGTGGGGCCCGCAAAAATAGGAAATAAAAAAATATCAAATCAAATGGAAAATAGTTTTGTAATAATAATAAAATAAAGAATGGTTACCGTACAATATTTTGAATACACTACAGTACATTTTATTAATAATATGAAATAAACCATTAAGTCCCCTTGAAGAAGATTATGTTAACTATGAAATATTAAAATATTACTTTGTGACTTTTTTTCCCGGCTGAAGTCTGCTATTATTTCACTGAAATCTGAACTTGCTAAACGGTCACGCGAGGTCATAGCTGCACTGAAAAAAGGAATATGAATTATAAATTAGTTTGAAAATTAATTAATCAATTAAATTTTAAAAAATCCATGGCGCGGGGCCCTGGGCGGTCGTCCTCCTCGCCCTCCCCTAGATCCGTCCCTGAACCTACATTGCTAATCATAATAAACATAACATTTTACCATCCGTTTTAAATAAAAACTTCATAACAGGGTGTGTTTGAGTCTTCAGTCTTTCGACTGGTTTGATCAGGGGCGTATATACATTTTTCGGGGGGGGGGGGGGGGGGGGGAAGGGGCTGACTATCCTGGAAAATTGTGTCAAAGTGTATATAGCCTACAATATTACCAGCAATACAAAGGAAGTTGTAAAATAAAACACAACGCACAAATAAAATGTTATACTTAATGAGTTTTCTATTATGATCTATGGAGAATGAATTGCAAATATCTAAATATTTACTAAGCAGAAAGGTAAAATGCTAGCCACTACACAACGAGTTAGTATAATTTCAATCTTAATATTGTTTTCAACTTAGCCGATAAGTTAAGATTAGGGTACAACCAAATTTACAAATATTTTATGCTCTTACCAAAGCAACATTTTCTTAATTTTATTGGCTTTTTTCGGGGGAGGGGGCTGGAGCCCCCTCAGCCACCCCCTCCCCTTATATACGCCCCTGGGTTTGATGCCGCCCTCCATTCCTCCCTGTCCTCAGCTAATCGTTTAATCTCTAATTAGCTAACACACCTTACATCGGAGAAAATCGGTGTTACATACTCTAACTTTGGCCTACCCCTACAGTTCTTGTCCTCGACCCTTCCTTTCATAACTAAGTTTGCTATTCCCGGGTGTCTTAGTATGTGTCCAACCAACCTATCTCTTCTCCTCATTAGCGGTCGCCAGAAATATCTCTCCTCTCCCACTAGTCTTAACACCTCTTCTTTTATTAATCTATCTACCCATCTGATCATCATCTTCCTGTTACACCACATTTCAAATCCTGCCTTTCTCCTATTTTCTGCCACGCCTACAGTCCAAGTTTCACTTCTATAGAGTGCCACGCTCCAGACAATGGCTTTCCAAAATGACTTTCTAATACTTAAATCTGTATTTGATGTCAACAGATTCCTTATCAGTAGAACTGCTTTCCTCGCCTGAGCCAATCTATTTTTGATGACTTCTTTGCCTCGTCCATCACTGGTTATTTAGCTTCCTTAGTAACAGAAGCCTCCTACATTTAGATTTTTACCTGCCAATTCGACGTCCATAGGAGTTTCTGTTTCATTTCGGTTGCATTACATTTTTGGTTTTTGGTTTTACATTGTTGATTTTCATCTTGCATTCTTTCCTCATGACGGAGTCTATAACATTCAAAAACTGCATTCAAATCCTCTGGAAAATCGGCTAACATAACAATGGCATCAGCAAATCTCAGAGTTGAATTTATTTCTCCTTAAATCTTTACCCCTGCTTTATATTTTTCTCTAATGTTTTCATTCCTTGTTCAATGTATGGATTGAAAAGTTGCAGCCTTACAACTTTATGAATAACAGCTTCTCTCTCATGTCCTTCGGCACGAATAACTGCCGTCCGGTTTCTGTATAGACTGTAGATCACCTTCCTATCCCAATACTTTGTTAGAATCCTTTTCAGAATCACGAACAACTTACTCCAATCAACGTTATCAATAGCCTTTTCTAGTCATTAATTGCCATGAACTTTCTCTTATCTTCCTTTATTTTATCTTCCATGCTCAGCGTAAGACTTAGTGTATCACAGGGTAAAACTGTATTTTCATTTTCATAAATGTTGATTTAGCTATTTCTATACGTGTTTTAATTTGAATTGAGTCCCCCTCCTCCTCGTCTCCAATCAAAGATAAGAATAGAATTTCCTACGATTGCGTGGGACAGTTTCTGCTAGGTATAATGCATGACGACAGCCAGTGCCACTACTTCACACATTGAAACATACCTACGTCTACTTGCTTGCGTCATCTACTTTCCATAACTTCCATTGTTGTCCGTGTGGAGAAATATGTCGCCCCCGGCAGATTTTTGCATTATTTCATGCAGTTTTAGTTCAGAAAATCCATGTAGAAACACATAACTCCAACCCTAAATCAATTGCTGTCCCATATATTGCTGCGTCATATTTGAGAGCAGTAAACTTGCGAGGACCACCTGGCTGTGACCAATCAAATATTTCCACATCATAACTTGTTTCTCTAGTGCCCAAGAATTGGGAATACTATTACCCTAACAGAGCGGTCGCAATAATGTATGTGTTAGCTAAGGCTACATTGACATGTCCTGATAAACTGCGTTAGATGCAAGGGCAAAGAGACGTCATGGAGCAACAGGAAAATGGATGCTACAGCTTCGAATGGGAGTTGAGGAATCATTTGGTAATGGCATGTTGTAAAAACCGAGAAAATCTTTTATTCCAATTTCTCGTTAAAACATTTTTCTAGATTTATTTTCCTCCCATTTTATCGGAGCATTCAAACATACAAAGCTGCCATTTTAGATGTAATTCCTCCCTATAAGTGTTAAGTTAATCGTCCGTTTTTCAAGATTTACTTGAACTCGGTCAGCACAACATGCAGAATCCCAATTACTAAGATATGCAAGCAAATGCCGAGATGGTACCTAACTTAAGGCCAAGTCCGCTTCGTACCAAAATCCTACTTCGATTACAAGTACACAGACTGGTAGGAGTAACTGATACACGTCAGTGCAGCCAACATGATTCTAAGCCTGCTTATAGGTCCAATTTTTTATTTAATACATGTAACTTCTATACTAACAAATGGATTTAATCCACAATTGGCGAAATAATTGATCATAATATTTAATTCTGAGCAACACATATTTGACACTGTCGCCAACATGATTTTACTCGTGCTGATAGATCCAAAGTCTAACTGCATGTAACGTCCTTACTATTCTTTTGAAAACAACCAAATTTTGTAAGTGCATTCTGTTCCTTAGGAGATGGAAATAACAATATATCAGAGTCAACAGGGCTGCCAAATGTACTGCTCTATTAGACTGCACTATTTCAGGTATTTTTCGAACTAAATAGAAATGTCAGTTTTACCAACTTAATTTCGACATTATTCTACTATACAGAAGTCTATATAATGATTGGCATGAATCTTAAGTTTTAGGAAATGTAGGCTCTTTAGTTCGTCGCGGAACTACTTGTTTATTACTCTATATTTCTCTACATTTCTCCGTAGATTTTTCTATATTTCTTTCTGTTAAACAATATAGATTAAAAATCAATTTTTATGAATACCAAACTGGTGTTGCGGTGTCACAGCAAACCTCGTCATTAAACCAAAGCTGTCACAGTTTCCTCAGCAAGCGGGAACATTTTTTGATTCCAGTTTCTCACTAAAATATATTTATTACTATATAAACTATCGTTTACCGGAACCTGTCAACGTACAAAGCTAAACGTTTTAGATATAGTTTCTCCTTAGATGTGTAATATTTCATTAAAGCCGTTTTTCTAAACTTACATTAGATTGTTTTGGAAGATGGACATGTCCTCGAAACTCTTGTTAATATTACGTCATTATAAAATCACAAAAAAAATCTAGAATACATTTATTTAAAAAAAAACTATATTAAAGGAAGGAAAGAGCCTGAAGGAAAATACATGAAATAATTCAATGAACTCATGTTTATAGCTTCTGAGAAGAAAGTAAGTAAAAAGTTGAAAATTAAAAAGGGCACTATAGGATATTCCGGAAACACTTATGGCATTTATATAAGTTTCAAATGGCGTAATTGGATGCAATTTCCAGATGAAAGGTAAATTACTCTACTTCAATAAAAAAGTATGTTTTTTTTACATGTTTCATGCATAAATATGCACAGAAAAATGATTTAAATGGACCAGGGTGCACGTGTCTAATTATAATGCAACACTTTAAACTTAATTTACTCAATAAAGAATTCTGTTTTAATACAGGTTCAAACATCAATAAGCCACGTTCTAATTAACCTATCAATCTCGACAAGGTCTCAAATTAATGATCATTAAATCATAAATGTCCTGTACTAAAACTCAGAAATAACGTGACCCCGTTCATGGTCTAACCATGAAGAAATGAAAAAAATATTTTTCGAAATGTTGCATTAGTAAAGTAATACAGGGTCTTTCATATAAAGTAAGAACGGCAAGCGGCAATTTTGTTATTCGCTGCTGCTGTGGCTTTGGCCGAGCTTGTGGCTCGCCATGGCCCCTTGCTGTACTATTGAAAGCGCGCGCATAGTACATACGAGGGCTAGTTTTTTTTCAAGTTCCTATGGACAGTGTAAAAATAACAGATTGACATACTGAACCCATGTACCATTGGCTCAAAAGGGGTCGAATCCATGTATTTGGGGAAGGAATGAAAGAAACATACAGTTTCTAATGTAACATAGAGAGAGTTCAAGCCAGGATTCTAGCCTAACGTTGTGCAAGCAGAGGGGACCAGGTGTTCAGGAGATGAGATCATGCCTCTTGACTCCTTGAGAGGGAGCCGGTCATGGATATTAATAGAACGAGTGGAAAATTTTCACTGTAAGGCAGAGAAGCGTGACTCGGAAATCCAGCTTAGCTTGCATTAAAACGGCAACAGCGCCGCTGTGCCAGAAGAAGAATAATTAAATTTAACCCCTTTGCAGGAATAAAAGTAAGTAAATAAATACCGTACTGTGAATCCTTTCGGATTAGAGATTTTTGTGTAGAGAAAAAGCTTTTAATAATTGCACAGGAGAAAAGTGCAAATGCAGCATACGTCATCGGGGAATTACTGAGACCCGAGGAGGGGAGAATTTAAAAATGAACAGCAACACCCACGCAGCTGAAGACTACCAATTAATTAATATCTCCGAAATGCACGATCGATTCTTATGCGCAGTGAGATCATTTGACGTTTGGAAGACGAGCTTTCTGGAGATATAATTTTTATAATTGTACGACAATTATTTCAAAAGTTGGTCACGAAAAGGACTATGAGTTTATCTTTTTTTGACTGAATAGTATAAAAGTCCAGGCCAAGCCAAACCAATCATGCAGTTTCCGATAGCCCAGGGGGGCGTCACGCTGTATCAGTACATGCAGTATTCCGACAGTCCGTGAGGGGGCGTCATGCTGTAACACATCGAAGGCAGCTTACCAGTACTCCTTGAGGGGAGATGTTACATCCGATAGTCCAGAGGACGTGAAGCTACATCGCACCGAAGACAGTATACAAGCTTTCCTTGAGGGAAAAACGCTGTATCACATCGCATAGACAATATCCGATAGCCACGGGCGTCGCGGTATCAATAACTTGCGTGCCTCCGTAGGGAGTTGCAAAGAAGTAAAATTACAGTATCGTCGTGTTGAAAAATTAGGAAAATCCTAGTTACAGGATTTAGGTCCGACAGTATAAAATTTACAGTGAAAAGTTCATATAATACAGTCAAAGCAGGCTGCGAACTTAGGACTCAGGGCGATAGGTCTTTAAGTAAACGACCAAAAGTATCATAACGCACGGAAGTACCGTAACAGCGAAAGAAACAGTTTATCAAATTTAAAGAACCCGAGTAGGGACAGAGAAAATAAGGGTCGCAAAGTATTCTGGAAGATTAGAAGTGCGAGAACCGAAGAAGCGAGAAGAGAAGGAGACGATAGACATTGTTTCAAGAAAGCAGACGAACTATTCAAAGGCACTAAGACTCGAGAAGTATTAGTTGCTATAAAAAATCCATAGGTCACCGATAGATTATCAAAGGGACCGTGAACAGAACAGACTTTCGCTAAGATCAATAAATAGGATCTAAAAGAGGAGCCGTTCGTGTCAGAGAAATAGCAGATCGTCAAGAACGGGATTCGAAAGAGTGCTATTGCAGGGAGGAAGTAGATGATTCGAGACTTTCTTATTCTGAGAGGATAGGAAGCCGACATTACTAAATTTCACCCTTGGAGACGGGAGGTCAAGAGGTCACGTGTGATAGGCTTAAATAGCGGCCTAGTGATCAAAATTTGTGAAGTGTAAATATATCAAGATTTTGTGTTAAAAGTAATATATTTTAGTGTTTTTTTATTGTGTGTTCTAAACGGATACACCAGTGTATTTAAAATGTTATCAGTGTTAAATGTATACGTGTTAAATATGTGTCAAGATATGTTTGTACATGCAATGAATTTGTACAAAATGGAGTAATTTAAAAAAAGTGGGCCAAAAATGACGCATCGCACGAGAAGAAAGGTCAAGAAACGACCTAAAGCATGTGAGTAAAGCTTTTCTTTATGTTTTGGTGTCGGGGAAATGATTGTGTACAAATCCACCGGAGTTTTTGAGTAAAAGGGATGTTTCTAAATAACTAAATACAGAATAGGAACGCGGTCTGAACAAAAATAGAATTTGAGAAATTATAAATAATTATGTGAAAGAATAAATCCTGTAGAGGAAATGTATGAATAAAATGTCACTGTATTTGACGAATGTTATAAAAGCAAGCGTATTAATAATAACAATAATTTGAAGGAACTATAAATAAAGGTTAAATTGAATAATATGAAAATAAGAGCGTTGGAGCCTTAATAAAAGTATAAGACATGAGGTTAATGCATGTTCTTAAAATAGAGCGATTATTGTCAAAGGAAAAGATTAATATAAAAATTGAGATATGTATCAATTGTTAATAATGGAATTTATCAGTTCTTTGGATGACGCTAGGCTTAAAATAATGTATAGCGCAATGGAGCGCAATTAAAATAAAATGTCACGCTAGGAATGCATAGAATTTAAATGTACTTAATAAATTACTTATGAGGGGTAGTTGATTGCGGTGAATTGAGATATGTTGTAAGTCCTCCAATAGTGACATAGATCACGAGGCCATGTGTGTGTTATTATGTAAAAGGGAGCAAATGTATGGTATTATGAGCGTAGGTCATGTAGGCCACGGCCGACCCTAAATCGCATCTTGTATAAGTCCTCCAATGTGGGAATGGTTCCCGAGGCATGTTAAGAGATTCGAACCTAGAATCCTCTTGTTGTTGAAGCCCCTAATTATTCGTCGTAAAATGTGTATTACTCTTCCCAATCAATGAGGACCCTTTATAATTAATAAATGCCAAGGTTACGAAAGTGATTTATGAGCCAAATAATATTGTTGAAAGTGAAAAGAGAAGTTAAATGCCAGGTCTCTCCATAGAACTGAAAAGAAAGGAAGATTTGTTTTAAAAGCATTGAGGAGAGCTCCAACCGTAGACTAGACTGGAAGTCACCCTCCCAGTCATATACCTCGCTCAAGTATACGGTCTGACCCTAATAGCAGGAGGGTTGGTGAAGGCCGTCTGTAAGAAGAAATAAATACACCGTGAGTGTTTAAAGTTGTTAATGACCGGGCTTTGAACCGAGGTCCTTGTAGTTGAAATTATCGCTTGCAAGTTCAGATCGTAGTTTTCTTATGTAATAATGGTCTTATAAGACAAATAAATAAATAACAATCCCGATTGTAATGTTGTAGGGAAGTAGGATTCCCCGAGTTAAATGAAGGTAACTAGATTCCGGGAGTAATCATAGTTTTTGACTTTGTCAAGTAATCTTTATGACTCTGGAGTACACAAGTATTTTCCCGATCACTATGGTGAATTTGTAAAAACTTGAGAGAGATAGTGAATGCTGAGAACATGTGAAATGCCCAAATATTCAAGTAGAGAATTAACATGTATTTTAAATGTAATTATATATTGGTTTTGATGATAAGGAAAGGTAAAAATAGTATTTGAGGTGTAAAAAAGAAAGACACCGTTATTATAGAAAGTATCGAGCCAAAGGAGCTCGTAGTTATATGGAACTTTAAGATAGATATTTTATGGAAGTAAAAATAATTATGAATTGTTGGTTTTAAAGGAAACCATGTGTTTTAATAAAATATTTGTTTAATTCTTATGTGATTCCTTGTTCACTTTGAACAAGTAGAAAGATATTGGTCAGTAGTTTAATTGTTTTATTGTTTGTAGCGCCATAATTTTTGGTTAATTAAATGTTTTAAAATAAGAGTTAATTTTGTTGTTATTTTTGCAAGTGTATCCTCTATTTAATCCAAAATGTGTAAGTCACAGAGTGGGAGAACATACTACAACCCCGAAAATCCCGAATTGAGAAATGCTGGCATACTGTGATTTGCATATTTCTTGCTGAAAGGGCACAATACCAAAATCATTCAGTGCTCGTTTGGACTAAACGGCAGATTGTCCAAAATTTCACACTTGAATTCTTTGTAAAAGTCTATCGTAACGTTGGTACAGTGTTGTCGTGAATAATTTTCACATTTTTCGAAAATTGAAGGTATAATGGTTGGGCGGCAACGCCTTGCCAAAATGGAAAAACTTCAGGAGACTCTCCAGACATACCCACCTCAGTGGCGGCAGAATATTTTGCCGAGGGCATTGGAAAGCTGGTGTAACGATACGACAAATGTTTCAATCGTTTTGGCGATTATGTTGAGAGATGAGAATAAAACAAGCAAACATTTAGCAGTAAAATCAGTTTGGTATGTCAATCTGTTATTTTATACAGTCCATCTGAACTTGAAAAAAAAACAAGATGTTCAGTAAAGAACATATAGCCTACTTTCTCCTAAATGCATGAGTATAATTATAACTCGTTGTTATTATCAAAGAGTATAATAGAACTATTCTTTGTTGAAGACCTTAGAAACGATTTACCTCTACCAAACGCCACAACCTAGATAAAAACTGCTACCATCATTGAAGAAAGAAAGATAAGAAGTATCTAAAGAATGTTATGGATCTGGAGACATAATCGACCGGACTGGCGGCGTGGCTCAGCAGTAACGTTCTCGCTTGCTGGACCGTATGTTTCAGGTTCGTATCCTGGCGCAGTCAGCTGGCATTTGAGGGTGCACAAATGCGAGGGAGCCGTGTTAGTAGATTTACTGGCACGTTAAAGATCCCCTTCGGGACAAAATTCTGGCACCCCGGCGTCTCTAAAAGCAACAGTAGTTAAAAGGGACGTAAAACCAATAACATTATTATTATTATTATTATTATTATTACATAATCGGCCTGACGCGGGCAACATTCCAACTTCGAGTTGAGGCATGTCTTTACACGTCTGGCTGCGTATGACTTTCACAACCCTAATTGAATTAACAAATCTTTCCATGACCCTACAGAGACGTGTGTATACCAACTATGTGGATATTTTCGATTGCTATTTGGCTGAAATAAAAGTATTAATTAATATCCTGAACTAGCACCAACGGTAGAGTTCAGATACTATGTGAAATCGTTTTGTTCTTTACTTCAATTAACATTTTCAAATAACGCACAATAGGCTGTTACAAACCCTTTAAAATAAAAAGTAAAAATGTATCGTAGTATCATCTTGTCATTCTTCAAATTCGATGCGCATAGAATGCCAATGGTATAGCAATCAATGGAGCCCCACGTAGACTAGTCGTGACATCTAGTGGTGAAATATCGAACAATATAATCCTAACAGAGCGAGTGCATTCTAGCGGCCAGAAGAAGAAACTTTTCAATAAAATCTGGAAGTTAATAAGTAGGTCAGCTAGATGTCTCGAGTAAATCTGCTGGCGAATTATGTTTTAATTAAATATATATTTTACACCATAATATGCACAATATAACGCTTAATTTTAAAACATCTGAGTCATTACAAAACAATAAACATATAACATTTCAAGCAAAAAACCTAGCTCTGATAGGGTTTGAACCATAGGCATTTGAGCGATAGGCTAACGCTCTACCACTTTTTTTTTCGGGTTTGAACCATACACATTTGAGCGATAGGCTAACGCTCTACCACTTTTTTTATTAGCTCTTTACAGAATTACAGAATTTTCAGATATGATAAATACCCTACTAATACATCACAAGAAATCCAGATAGTGTCCATATTTATCGTACAATTGTCCACTTTCACTAAGCTTCCAACGCTCTTTTTGCAGGTGATACCTGAGATCCAGGAACGAGAAATGTTGATCATTGTCCATCACGAAGTGTACATATTGGCCCATTATCCTCACAATTGCAGTCTGTTTAATTTGGGGGAAGGCGGTCACCGACAAACGAACCAACTTCCTGTCATCAAGGTCATCCGTGGGCACATTTAATAGTTGACATACTTTTCCCTTACACCACAGCCACGTGGAGGCAACTCGCGTGCATGATGTGAGGCGGTGTATCGCCGTATCAGTTTGACCACATATAGTACACCATGGGTAAGCTTCAAGACGGATGGTATATCGCCGTAGAGCGGTTGGGATGAGATCGTTGAGGAAGATAAAAACCTGGGAGTGTACAGCAGAAGAAATGGTCATAGCCCCAAAATTTTTCCAAACAGTGGGCCAATGGACGTAGAGGGTGGTGGCCTCTATTCGCGGTTTGGAGTGTACCACTTGCCGCAACATGTTATAAATACTTTTCGTCGTTGGAACAGTCCCTGAAGGCATTTGGCGAACAGTTTCCAGAAGGTGCTGTTGATGGTCCCTAAAAATCTTCGGCAAAGCTCTATCACAACCACGGGCTGTGTTTCGAATATCTTTGTATAGCGCTTTCGTAAAAGTGTCATGTTGGGAAAGAATGGTGATATCGTTCTTGCAGAGGAGTGCACGGCATTTCATGCCATGAGCTGTTAGCCCTAGCCCGCCTTGCCGGGATGGGAGATACAACTGTTCCCGTTGTACTCGGAACAAAAATCCTTGCCATATAAACCAACCTGTATATTTTGCCAATTGGCTCTCAAACATTTTGGGAAGTGGGAAAAGTTGTGCGACATACCATATTTTAGAGAGCGCAAACACGTTGAGGACCATGACCCGTTGCACTATATTGAGGTTTCTTTGACCAAATTGGATCAGCACTCCCCTAACTTTGGCAATGACCTTAGTCCAGTTTGCTTGCACTGTGTCCAGAAGCGATTGCTTCCAGGTAATGCCAAGAATTTTCACCTCATTTATTATCCGGAACCAGGGCTGTTGAATAATCACTGAGTTAGTATTGAGCGGAAGCAAAGCAGTTTTCTGGGGGTTCGATTGTGCTCCAGAGGCGATATGGTAGAGCTGAAGGACGCTATCGATGTGGGAGATGTCTTCATTATTGCGGATCAATAATGATACGTCATCAGCATAGGCGCACATTCCAAAAACATGTGTGGACAGTTTGTAACCCTGTAGCTTCACCTGGGTAGTCCGAATGAACGGTTCAAGGCCAATGACAAAAAGTAGCATAGAAAGGGGACATCCTTGCCTAACTGATCGTTGTATTGGAATCAGAGGGGAAAGAAAACCGTTGACGAGCACTCGAGACGTAGCATGACAATTTATCATACGAATGTAGTCAATAAGGATTTCAGGAAATTCGAAGTGTTGCAAGACCATGTACAAGTATTCATGACTGATGCGGTCGAAAGCTTTATCAAGATCTAAGGTGAGAAAACTCATTGGCTCAGTGGGGAGCATTTCGGCTTTTAGGTGTAGGTCCCGTAGTATCGCTAAGTTTGTTAACAGAGTTCTTCCAGGAATACTGCAACATTGTTCATCACCAATGATATCAGGTAGAACAGTCTTCAATCGGCATGCAAGTACTTTGGTAAGGACTTTATAGTCACTGCAGAGCAGAGTAACTGGTCGGAAGTCACCAACTGCCATGGGAGAGGATGTTTTTGGTATGAGGACTATGGTACCCTCGTGATGTGATTGACAAAGAGCACGACGTTGGAGAATGGTACGCAGGACATGACAAAATTATTTGCCAATGAGAGGCCAGAAGTGTTTATACATTTCATATGGCAGTCCATCAATGCCAGGTGAGCGGTTGTTTGGGAGTTGCTTAACCACAGAGTGAATCTCTTCATCCGTAATATCCGCGCTGAGCAGAGTTTTGTTGTCCGGAGATAGTTGGGTACTGCAAGATGACAGCAATAGGGTCACCTGCTGTGGATCAATGGGAGCCTTAGCGTAGAACCATTGATAAAATAATGATATTTCACGACGTATAGCGTCAGGGGAGGTGACGACACTTCCATTACTGGTGCGGAGGCGGTGGATATATTTACGTTGCCGCTCACGTTGTCCTTTGGCGATATGGTATACACTTGCACTTTCGTCCGGGAGCACTGTACGATCTTTTAAAGCCACGTTTATATGAGCGAGCGTTCGTTGCTGTAGAGACAGGAGCTTGGTTTTAACTTCCCGGATCTGGTCATATATACGCTCCCCAGCATCAGATCTTTGCTGGAGCTGGCGAAGAACTCGATAGTAAAATTCAACTGTATCCCGTCTTTCCCGACCTCGTTGGTAAGATATGTTCTTAAAGACGCGGCGGATCCCTGGTTTAACTAAAATATCCCACCAGTCTGCGCAGTCGCGAAATTTGCATTTTTGTTGGACCCATCGAGTCCAGTGTTGTCTGAAAATATCTTGGCATTCCTCCTCCAGTAACAGCGAGCAATTCAGCTTCCAATAACCTCTTCCTATGTGAAATATGGGATGGGGGTAAGAGATTGTACATACGACAGCATGATGGTTAGTGAAACTGGCAGGTATCACTTCATATCGTCTAGGCTGGATAAGTTCCTGTGAAAAGTAGATGCGGTCAAGTCGTGATGAGGAGTTGTGACTTATACAGGTGTAATGGGGCAGGGACACCCTTAAACTATCCACAGCATCAATGAGGTGTAGGGAGGTAAGAAGTGTCCTGAGAGCCGGGTTGACACCTTGGTATGAGCTAGTGGAATCTTCTGGGCGTTGAATACAATTGAAATCCCCTGCAAGAATAAGTTTTTCCTTAACGTCGTGCAGATGAGGCAGTATACTCTGTTGAAAGAACATTTTCCGTTCCACACGTTTATTGGACCCGGATGGGGCATATACATTTATCAGGGTGGTATTGTTTATGTGTCCAGATATTATGCGTCCTGATGGATGACATAGCACACCTTCGAGTGGGATATCATGTCGTATGAGGAATCCGATCCCTCTATTCGTATTACCGGTATTGATGTATTGTTTGTAGAAGGCAGATATGGGCAAACAGGGTAGAGCAACTTCTTGAATGAAGGCAATGTCAATGTCTGCATCTCGAAGGAATCTCTCCAACAGTTGAAATTTCAGAGGGCATTCTATTACATTGATATTCACAGTGGCCACAGTGAGAAATTGCGCCATTAAGAGAAGTATAAAAGTTGTGCTAGACATACTGGAAGGTGGACTCGAGAAAAAAGAAAAAAGAAAGAAAAAAAGACACAGGTGAGAAATATACTGGTGCACTATGTCAAATTAGGTTGAGATAGTTCCTTATGACTGCCATTCATAGGCCGGCTGTCAGCGGTTGAGAGCGTTCGTGGGTCCCTAGATGACGTAGAATGAAGATTTTGTTTCTCTTTCACAGCTGCGGGAACGTGTGTAGAGCCAGTTTGATTCTTCGGGGCTGGTACGGCAATCGAGGCATTTGTTTTAATCTTCTTAGAGACGTTCTCGGATCCCCGATCAACCGGCTTAAGTGAGTCGGTAGGGACCAGCGAAGGTGGGGGCAGTGAAGACAAAATTTCTGTGGCAGCGTGTAGTGACGGCATAGTTGGTTCTAAGGCTGCGATACAGGTTGCCGATAGCACAGGGGCCCTCTGTGGCTCGCTGCTCTGGTCAGGGCAAGGTACCAGTTCTGCGTCATAGTTATCCGAGGCCACTTCTGGTGTTGTCCCAGCTGACTGATCAATAAGCATGTTTTCATATGACGGTTGCTGCGTCACAACTTCCGAGTATTGGACACGTCGTTGTTGTGTAGGAGTTATACCGAGGGGAATCATTTTCTTTGGGCAGTTGATACGTAGATGTGTGGTAGCATTGCAAATTAAACAGGTCTGTTTCTGTCCATTATACGTTATATAGCCAGAATGGCCACCAAAAGTCTCAGTGGAGGGGATATCTTGTTTGATTTCCATAGTGACGGCACGTATTCCATTATACACCGGGAACTGATAAGCAGAAGACCATTGTTCTTTCCTGACGTCACTCACAGTGCCATATTTCGACAGGACGGATTTGAAAATTTCAGGTGGAACTTCGAGTGGGACATTAAATTTACGCACTGTGGTAAAATTGGAATCCGCTGTGGAGAGCTTAACATTTGTCATTTCGCCTGAGTCATACTGAAATTTAATAGGATCTGCAAAAGTATTTAACAATTTCTGATAAGTAGATATACTGATTACCTTGATGTACATGGTTTTTTCGTGCGCATTTAACTGGATGGCTTCTACTTGGTCGACAGTCAACCGGAGGGTATCGCCAATCCAGCGGTGAATTTCTCCTGGTGAGGGGCGAGAACTCTGCCTGTCCCATTGGCAGCGTACGGTGTTTTTCCTCTGGTATCCGGACATGATTTTCAGCGGGGTTTTCTGGGTTTCTGGTTTTGTCGTCCTATCCGGAACACTACTTGAAAACGTATTGTCCGAATGACACACGGAAGGTCAGTACACACGTGGAACTAAGGAAGCACCGGTATTAGGAACCGTAAACTCTTCCAATGCGGTCACACAGCGCGCACACACGTACCTCACTCGGCCACGACTAGTGACCAACTGACCACTGAGCTAATTGTGTCAACGAATATCGTTCTATATAAAATGACTTACATAGAACTTGTTAGCAAATAATGATTTATACTAAACGATTTCATCACTAGAGTATATTATTTATATATAAAGCATTTCATACAACGTTTATTTATTTTGTATCAGTACGCTATATTGCATGCAATACTCAAATTAGTGAAATATAAGTCATGCACAAGATATCCGCTGCCATCTTGTCTTATTACTGAATCGGCTCAGATTTTTAAAATCACGTCTGCACTATAGTATTACAAAATAAACTTTTAATTTCGAACGTGCCTCTTCCTTTAGAACAGTTAAAACGATTCTCGGCTCGATAATCGGAACTGGTGGGTCCCATGATATGGATTATAAAGTTTGCATAATTCGCACGGCCGCCATCCTGAAATGGTATGGCGGACGACCTTGTAGTTTGGTCACAAGACGCATCCTATACGAAGGTATGTTGTTACCAAATTTGATAGAGATCGGATGATTTGGTTAGTCGTTATTTGATTTTACGTTTTGAACGTTTGAGTGGCCGCCATTCAGTTTTAGTAAAGATGGCGGCAATATAAAACATGACACTGAGGTGTCCTTTGCTAGTGCTACCTTTGTACCAAATTTCGTTCAATTCGCATTCACCGTGTTCGAATTGATAGGGGGGGGGGACAGACATTCAGAGTACACACACTCACACACACACAGACACACACACACAGACTCACACACACACATACACACACACACACACACAGACTCACACACACACATACACACACACAGACAGACACACTTTTTTGGCCCTGTGTTGATCTCATAAGTCTACTTTCATTTTTTGCAAAAATCGAAAGTAGGCTAAAAACAGACCTCGTATGTACTATGCGCGCTTTTTCAATAGTACAGCTGGGGGCCGTGTCGCGCCACAAGCTCGGCCAAGGCCACCTCAGCAGCGAATAACAAAACTGCCGCTCGCCGTTCTTACTTAATATGAAAGACCCTGTATGTGTTTTACTGGGTATAATAGTGATAAACTAATAAAGTTAGTAAGATACATCAAAGACACTAATGTTAATAGTTATGTGAAAGAGAAATTGAATACATTTATTGTGGTAACTGCGCGGTAATCTTAAATATTTTTTTTCTTCTTCAAAAAGTGGATAACCCTGAAGTTGTAAATTAAGCATTCCCATTGCATTGCTCCCTTAATTTATTTTCTAGTTAACCACTAAGGTATTCAAAAATGTTGGTTTAAGAATATATATACATACTAGCTGACCCGGCAGACGTTGTCCTACCAATCAAAGAAAGTGTTGTAACTTTGTTTCTTGAAGTGCTGGATACACAATATTTTTTTCAATTTCTGTTAACTGCCTCTAAACTATCGTGAAATGAATTAACTAATCTAGAAACATTCGTGGGAGCGT
The DNA here is from genome assembly GCA_946902985.2 of Meconema thalassinum. NCBI lineage: Eukaryota > Metazoa > Arthropoda > Insecta > Orthoptera > Tettigoniidae > Meconema > Meconema thalassinum. The sequence continues at coordinate 402,849,139 of OX336392.1, forward strand.
GCAATACAACTCTCCAAAGTTTCATCGCAATCGGATAAATGGCATATAACGCATTCGGGATTTTGTTTAAATGATTCGTGCGCTGTCACTCATTTGTTGAATCTACTCGTGCTCCACCAACTGTGAAATGGATTTACTTAGTTAGAAAACTTCACGTAAGTGTACACAACAACCCATCAAAGTTTCATCGTAATCGATGAATAGTATATGAACGCATACGGGATTTTATTGGAACGCTTCGCGCGTCGTCACTCATTTGCTACATCTAGAGCCCTGCGCGGATAGACAAAACGTTATCCGCATCCGCCCCGCATCCGCACGACTGTTATCCGCATCCGCCCCGCATCCGCACGACTGTTATCCGCGTCCGCCCCGCATCCAAACGACTGTTATCCGCATCCGCCCCGCATCCGCACGACTTTTATCCGCCTTCGCCCCGCATCCACGCGACTTTTACCCACACGTTTGTTATCCGAATCTACTGGCTTTACAATATTTTCAATGTGTTGCTTTATACTTTATCTTTTAGACATTTGAGCAGCAAGTCGAACCCTTAGGCTATGTACTGAACAGTATGTCATGTGCTATGTATAAAATGAATTTTATACAGCCAGCATTGCAACCCTTTTCAGTTCGGAGTGTTGATTATGCTTAATGACATAATTTGAATGGGATTAGCGTAAATCATTGTCTTATATTTGTCATGAAAAAACATACGGAAACGAAAAAATATGATATGTTACAAACATCTGGGCCCTAAAAAGGGTGAGGGGGGGGGGCATTGTGCGCACCTAAGCAAGAATATGTTTTGTGATGATGAAAATAATAATAGATAACACAACTGCAGTTATGAATAAGGGAGCCTTAGTAACTCTATACCGGGTGAGTTAGCCGTGGTCGTTACGGCATGACTGCTGGCAGTCGCTCACATCCGGGAGGCGAGGAGGTTCGAATCCCCCCACCGGCAACCTTGAAGATGGTCTTCCGTGGTTTCCCATCTTCCTTCCAGGCAAATGCCGGGGTTGGTCCCTAACAATAGGCCACAGCCGCTACCTTCCAACTCCTCGTTCTTACATTCCAACTTTCTTCCCCAACGGTCCTTGTAGCTCACCCATTGGGTGTCCGTCTCGAAGCAGCTACAAAACTGGCGAGCCGAACATGTCCTCGGACACTCCCGGCACCAAAAGACATACGCTAAAAAAAAGTAACTCTATATTCGATGTGCAGAAACAAATTTAATTCAAAAATAAATTTGGTGGACTATAATTCGAAATCTCGCAAATATGCATTTGCGCACGATTACCCACCCTGCAGGGTAATCATGCGCATGGGTTGGGAAATTGTGCGCATGGGATGAGTGTTGGAAAGCCATCATAATGCAATGTGAATTGGCTGAAACTTGCACTGTGCATTAACATTAGAATATTCCAATGCTATTTACAAAAGCATAACAATGCAATGAACTAAAATTCTGCAGTTTTGGATATTAGAATAAAATATCTTCGTTTCGTCAGCATTAAAGGAGGCAAGCCAATTTAGGCTTGTTCTTTCAGGTTGTCTCAACGTTAATGCAGGATATCTCTTCAAGAACTCATACAACCAATATTTGCCTACTAGACTTTTAACTTTATGGAAATTATGGGGAATCTTATTCTCCTCTGCAAACTTGAACTCGAACAGTCTGACAAGCTTTATGGGCGTTAATCCATAAAATTATTTTGCCAATGTCAAAAGGTATTCGGATAATTATGACTCCATTTCGTTGGTAAAACAGCTTTACGGACTAGACGAGGTGAAGCAAGACAATTTTTCAGCAACTGCTTTGGTAGGATTGACTGGGGAATGTTGTTACTTCGACCCCACCCTTATTTTCCTCCCATCATCCCTAATTGCACGTCGAGATTTCTGCACATTTTCTGCTGGGTAGGAGTTTTTCTCCGTTTTCCGCGTATAATTTCTTGGCATCTGGAGAACAAACACGAAATATTTTGCCATTAATGTCGCGTTGTATTTGTATTTGTAGTACTTGTATCATATATGATCTGCGCACCATACCCCACTCTGCTTTTAAAACGTAACTACTGAATACCGGTAAACTAATCTATTATATTGAAAAATAAATACATGCAAAACCACTGTACACACTGGCATTTAAAACTACATTTAATTTTAAATAATTGAATCACAACAGTAGGCTTACCTTCTAATTTGCTGCCTCAAGATAATAATATGCAACGTGTTAAGTTTCTTCATCCAAGCCTTCGGTTATCACATAGCGACTGGCATGATGCTGACTGTCCCTATCTGATAGGTACGATGACAGCTTAAGGGAAGCAATGAACTGAGTTGCTAGTTGTACTACCAACACGAAAAACATAGGTGCGCACGATTACCCGCTGCGCACAATTACCCAACTCTCCACATGATATTCAACAAGTTCGGTTTATATTCTAAAAACTAACCGCAAATTTACTCCAAACATTATCCGCAGATTATCCGCTATCCGCAAAGACATGCAAAGTATATCCGCACGGCGAAAAAATTTGCGGATATCCGCGGGTTTATCCGTGGATATCCGCATCCGCGCAGGGCTTTAGACATCTACTCCTGCGCTACCAATATTGTAAAATGGATTTACCAAGTTGAACACCTTCCCTGGCGTGTACACAACAACTCATCAAAGTTTCATTGGAATCGGATGAATGACATGAACGCATACGGGACATTGTGGAAACGATTCGCGTGCCATCGCTCATTTGTTGAATCTACTCGTGCGCTACTTATTAAAAACTGGATTTACTAAACCAGAAATCTTTCCTGGAGTGTACACAACAATCCACCAAAGTTTCATCGCAATCGGATAAATGGTATATGAATGCATACAGGACTTTGTTGAAACGATTCGGCGCCTTCGCACATTTGTTGAATCTACTCGTGCGCTACCTATTGTAAAATAAATTTACTAAGCCAGAAACCTTAACTGGAGTGTACACAACAATTCACCAAAGTTTCATCGCAATCGGATAAATGGTATATGGACACATACGGTACTTTGCTGAAATGATTCGCGTGCCGTCACTAATAGGTTGAATCTACTCGTGCGCTACCTACTGTAAAATGGATTTATTAAGCCAGAAACCTTCCGTAGGGTGTACTTATCATCTCACCCAAGTTTCATCGTCATCGGACGAATGGTATTTGAACGCATACGCGACCTTATTGAAACGCTTCGCGCGCCGTCGCTCATTTGTTGAATCTACTCGTGCGCAACCTCCTGTGAAATGGATTTACTAACTTAGAAACCCTCACGTGAGTGTACACATCATCTCACCCAAGTTTCATTGCAATCGGATGAGTGGTATATGGACGCATACGGACTTTGTTTAAACGTTCGTGCGTCGTTGCTCATTTGTTGAATCTACTCGTGCTCTACCTATTGTAAAATGGATTTACAAATCCAGAAGCCTCCCCTGGAGTGTACACAACATCTCACCCAAGTTTCATCGTTATCGGACGAATGGTATTTGAACGCATACGGGACCTTGTTGAAACGCTTCGCACGTCGTCGCTCATTTGTTGAATCTACTCATGCGCAACCGCCTGTGAAATGGATTTACTATGTTAGAAACCTTCACGTAAGTGTACACAACAACTCATCAAAGTTTCATCTCAATCGATGAATGGCATATGGATTTTGTTGAAACGCTTCGCGCGTCGTCACTCATTTGTTGAATCTAGTCATGCACTACCTATTGTAAAATTGATTTACTAAGCCAGAAGCCTTCCCTGGAGTGTACACAACATTTCACTCAAGTTTCATCGCTATCGGACGAGTAGTATTTGAACGCATACGGGACCTTGTTGAAACGCTTCGCGCGTCGTCGCTCATTTGTTGAATCTACTCGTGCTGAACCTCCTGTGAAATGGATTTACTAAGTTTGAAACCTTCACGTAAGTGTACATAACAGATCATCAAAGTTTCATCGCAATCGATGAATGGTATATAAACTTATACGGGATTTTGTTGAAATGTTTCGCGCGTCGTCGCTCATTTATTGAATCTCCTCGTGCGCTACCAATTTTAAAATGAATTTACTAAGCCAGAAGCCTTCCCTGGAGTGTACACAACATCTCACCCAAGTTTCATCGCTATCGGACGAATGGTATTTGAACGCATACGGGACCTTTTTGAAACGCTTCGCGCGTTGTCGCTCATTTGTTGAATCTAGTCGTGCGCTATCGATTGTAAAATGGATTTACTAAGCCAAACACCTTCCCTGGAGTGCACTCAACATCTCACCCAAGATTCATAACAATTGGATGAATGGTATATGAACGCATACGGGACTTCGAAACGCTCTAACGTGCAGAGACAATAAGTAGAATTCGACATCACTGCCACCTTTGGTATAAAACACAACATTCCGCCACGGGCGGAGTGTATGTTATGGCGGTAGTTGCACAGGTTGCGACCAGGTGGCTCTACGTGCAGAGACAAACAGTCCAAAAGCATCACTTTTCACTAAAGCTAGCGGTTTCCATGACGACTGTTTATGACTGTATATTATGGTTCTAAAATTGTGTGTAAATTGTGGTTCTAAGATTCTAAAATTCCACCTACCTGGTCAAATTGTGAATCTAAACCATACATGGACCCACCCTAACATACATACCGAATTTCATCAAAATCGGTTCAGTCGTTTAGGAGGAGTTCAGTCACATACACACGTGTCGAAGAATTATATATATAAAGATTACGTAGGCTATGCTCGTATAAGAATTGCATCCAATGGCCATAGCAGGGTAATTTAATTGACCCTACAAGGGCTCCCAACATGTTCAATTTCAAGTAGTTCCAACTTTGGCTACCAGATGCCACTGTCACTAACACCTAGCGACGAACGTTGCAACTTGATAGAGCGTTTATTACCTGCCAAATATAACCTACAAATTTTGCAACCCACTACCAATTGTACTGGTAGTTTCTTTTACATGCGGAAATCTATGACATGGGCCCACCGGCTTTACTTCCCCTCCGAAGAAAGGCATACTGAAGGATTTTAACGCTCTTAAAAATCCGACGACTTCGGCTAGGTTTTGAACCTGCAATCTTGGGCATAGCAGTTCAGCATGCTACTGACTACGCCACCGAACCCATAAACGTACACAAATACCTTAACGCGCACGGCTACATCACCACCATTAGAGCGCGTAACGCACAAACAGTGCAAGCCATGTCTGACCCCAGAGTCTCGAACCCGTGACTCTAGCGGGATTATGATAGAGATGAAAAGCAAAGTAAAGGGACAGTATGAAGACGACAATTGTTAATTGCCATGTAGACTATAAATAACTGTTTATCTTCCACAGTACAAGTAAACACTTCAAATGTGATTTACACTGGATCAAGCCAATAAATTACTTCTCCCACGCGGTGTCTTTATAAGTTTATTCCAGTTTTCAAGGTTCCACTCCCTATCTGTTTATTTCTTTTAGCAGACCTTGTTGCTTCTGGACAACTGGTACTCAGCAAACCGGTAAGGGGACACGAACTCAGTTCCCAGGGTTGTGGCGAGCGAGTCAAAGACTTCTTTATTACCATCTGTTATAAATATATACAAAGGTTATGTTTAAGACGACATTGCTATCTAATGTTGCATCTTGTACTACGGCCCAGTTAATACATTATGCCCCTGATAAGCACTCCTAGACTTTATGACCTTTCGTAATTGCTATAAATGTTTGCTGTTTACAGTATAAAACTACTTTATATGCAGCTTCAAATCTGGAGTCGGAATTCTTTAAATAGTATCACTTTTCCAAGGCTATATTTTTACGACATTACGATATCGTAAAAATAAGTGAACTCGGAAGGGAAGAGGCAATATTTTGCTTTAAATATAAAATCTCACTGAAAACCAATTATATTGACATTATTGATCCATAAATAAATTTGAGATTGTTAGTCTCTTTCAATATGGCACCATAATAATCTAATTAGCATTATTCACTTTACATAAAATGTGTGCTAATTGTTTAGTTATAAGTGTATTTTATATTTTATTTTTTTATTTGTTAAGCTAGGTTTACTTTCTTATTGCAAAACTTCAAGCCAGAACATTGTATACGCTACATAAATGGGCTCTTTATCCTTCGGACTGGCTGCGTGGCTCAGCGGTAACGTTCTCGCTTGCTGGGCCCTAGGTTGCAGGTTCGTATCCAGGCGCAGTCAGCTGGCATTTCAGGGTGCGCAAATGCGAGGGAGCCGTGTCAGTAGACTTACTGGCACGTTAAAGATCCCCTTAGGGACAAAATTCCGGCACCCCAGCGTCTCTAAAAGCCACAGTAGTTAAATGGACGTAAAACCAATAACATTATTATTATCTTAAGCCTCAGTGGCAGTTCACTATGAATAAATTCAATTCAATTCAATTCAATTCATAATGACTCCCTTTACACAGTGAATGCCCTCCCTATAGAATGGAGCTCCGTTCTATAGGGAAGGTTCTTATTGTAGTGGTGGTCCATACAGTTTCAACCTAAAATTTGAGACCATCTAACATTTTCGCATAATGCTTCTGTGGTATTAACCTTTTCAAAGAAAAGAACAGAAATAATTTTTCAAGGAAACGAGCTAAAAATGTACCATTTTCGCATAAAATAGATTCAATATCTCAATTCATTGTCAAGTTTTGATTTTAAAACGAACATGTAGTTCCGTGAAGAACTAAATAGCCTATTTTCATATATCCCACTGGTCTTTACCATTAAAACTCTCCCGCCTATTAAAACGATTTTCACTGCGATCACTTGATTAGGACACAAAAAATAAATGTTAAAAAATATTTGCACAGCCGCCATCTTGAGGTTATTTAAGCATTTGAATAACATAATTACCAGTAGCTTAAATCATGCATAACTATGTGCCGTGCCAAATTTTACTACGCTCGGATTAATAAATCATGAGAAAATGCCATTTATATATATAATAACTTTGCTTGACCGCCATGTTGGTTTTGTAGATAACAAGTTTTTCAATGTCACATACGTGAACTTAGAGTAATATTCTCTATCACCATACGAAATTTCAGGGTGATACCAGTAATAGTTTCGGAGATATGGAATGCCGGAGAAATATTTCGCACAGCCGCCATGTTGAATTGTTATATATTGTACCCATGTGAGTAATCTCGATGGAAAATATGCTTCTGCCTCCAGCTAGCGTCAGGACTCAGGCGTGTACCGTTCCCCCATTGAGCAGTTGCATATTTTGGATTTGAGGCTAAAAGGTATCAACTCTACAATGATAAGGCACAACTCTACTCCAAAGACTTTAATGCAGTAAAACTCATGGCTTCAAACAAATAATAAGAACACAATCCCAATAAACAATACACAAACAAACAAAGTTACTCCCACAATCCACTAATTATTCACATAGTTGAACAAATTAAATCCATATCATTATTCAATCCTTTACCAATATGGACTTTAAACTTCACTCAAGTGCACTGATGCACATGTAACGTTTCACAAAAACTGAACTATTACACTCATGTCACCTAATGTGACTCCTTTAAATTCACAAAGTTACTTGTTTCTTACAATACATCTTAATTTACATCATGTGTACTGTCGGTGTTATATCTCTCTCTCCCACCGAATGCTTTCATGCATTAGCCAACTCATGGTTTGCACTACAATCTACTTGCAACACCACAATTACGTAAATTTACCCCTCCACTCCCCTCTTTTTATAGTTCCACTGCATGCCATTGTGATTTCAGTAAATAACTTCTGTTATCGTTGTGTCGGATAGTATCATTACGCTACCCTTGCGAGCGTAGCCTGTGGCATCGAGTAACCAACATCATTAACTAGATGTCACCGTCAGTATCAAATGCAACTTCCGACCATTCGTTAGATTGCTAAAATTTTATATCATCAGGGTAATCTATGATTAGCAATGTGTTTTAAACCACACACATTCATTACACACTATAACAATTCTTCCTTTCAATACAAGCAAGGTCTTAAATCTGTCCGCTCAAAACGTGAGCCTTCACAGTTTGTTTAGCAACCCCAGCCCCTTGGAGCTGCCCGTATACAATGGAACAGAGTAGGGGTGTTCACAGCTGTAAATCGTCCCTTGTCTCCCTGATTCCTGGACTTTACCTCCCCCAAGCAGTATTACGCTTTTGAATACAACATTGTGGTCACAATGATCCACGTGATCCCATATGATCTAAACTGAATATTATGCAATGGTTCTGGGTGAGCTTGAATATTTAATCCTAGCCTTAGGACATTAATAACGGCCTCAACAGGTCCGTATCATACTATGAAGGCACGAGATTCATAAAACACAGGTGTAGTGGTTAGCCGGTATCTTAATAAAATATTACGGTCAGTCAACAGCTGCCGCCAATGGATTCGCTTCACAAGAGCCGAACCATTCAATAACAAGTTCGCGGACAATCAGGTATAGTGTAAGGGTTTCCAATGTTCTCCCTTCACTTACTACAGGATTCGAACCCGGAACATTTCATATCCATCATCGGAGATAGGGTACACACTAAATACGCTCCGGCATAAATTAATATCTCTGTACGCCCCATGGCTGTACAAGATTCCATACGTCGATTAGATCACCTGGCTTCTACCTGTAACTATGATCTCGCCCTATATAAAGAGAACTCTATCTGTTACTCTACAAGCTTATACTCAAGCCACAAATTCAATTCACTGTCAAGCTCCTTCATTTCCTTGCATAATTCTATTCCCATTAATGCAATATATTTAATATTAACCCTTTTCTCTTCCCTTAATGCAATCTACTGCTTGGCTAGATAAATAATCCAATTAGCGTAAATATTTCTTGCTTACAACCTTTCATCCTGATGTATTCAATTACCGTTTATCATTATTATAATTATTATTATTATTACTGACATAAATTATTTTTCCGACACAACGTAACCATTTCAATAATCGAACATCCGTGTTCGTTAAGTTTTACATAACTGAATTGCCATTTTATTAACAATATTAATAGTGGTAACGATTAATCCACTCTCTGATGTATTCAACATCTTAACTGTACTGAAATCAAACCATAAACACATGAGGGTATGCCTCCTAAAATTGATTCTTACTGGCATATCTTATACTTCCGAAATCACATTACATGCAGTGGCTATACTTCTATAATAACATGATTTGTGGGGTACTCACGTCGGCTTATCCAGGTGGCTCCAACCACCATATTCCAGTGTCACCTGCCATTGGCCTACTTAGTGACACATTGCCATACTGCTAATACACATCTTATATGACATCTGATTCATAAACACACGACACTTTTCCATTTTTATAATGAAGCTAATGCTTCCAAAACACATGACACTTTATAACACTGGTTATATTATTAATTTAAGAGATATTTTACATAAAATCACTGCACAAACACACGTTACACTTTATATTCCTGATTGGTTGAAATTCCCTGGCATATATCAAAAGTGCAGGTGCGAACGGCCCTTTCTTCGGTCCTACCCCCTCCTGATTGAACATCTCGATCATCTGCTCACGGATTCACCAACAGTCTCTCGATCATCCCTTGATAACCTTCCTGATATTGCAGTGATATGCTTACATATCGTCATGAACGCTACTTACTGGTATACTCCAGATATGTATAACCAATCACTATTTTTACCGCGCTCAACATTGTACATTATATTTACATAAATTATTACTTTCAACAGTTCTGCCTAGTATATCACACGGCACTTAATAAACAATATATAACAGTCTTACTGCACGGTTTCCCAAACTGAAGTCCGAGCCTCCTCTCTTAACTTCGGTAATATGCATTTCACATAATCAAGCTTGTTGATTACCGACTCCATTCTTATTTCATGACCATGCATGAATATATTCTCACTGGTGCGTTACACTGCACAGCTAACATGCTGATTACCAGTAAAATGTTTAAGTCTTTGTGTGCGTGCCTGGGCGCTCCGTAACTTTCAAACACAACAACTCCCACCAACTGCTAGTTCCAACTGTGTGCCAACTCCAAGTTCCAACTGCCAACTGTCTCTCTGACTGGGTCCACCCTCCTATATCTGTTTCACACAAAAAAGTAGGGCAAGAATTCCCGCGCTATGCCAGCTCCTCTCCTAGGATGATTCAGGTCTTGGAATAATATTCATATTGTTCCTTTTTCTTCGCTGGTCACGAACATGCATGTGTGTTCGAGGATCGATCGGCCAATTAATTAATATTAATTGCCTGATCCATGGCGTGGGGACGCTGTTTCTGTGGGAATCCCTGGCGACATCGTCAAACCCAGCCGCGAACATCCATAGTCCTATGTCCTTCCGCACTCCATTAAATATGCCTCAATTTCGCAGATTAAAGGCTCTAAAATTAGCCTCCTGGCTAAAGATTCACCTGTGTGCAACTCTCATGTCATTGCGTTACTCCAATCACGAGTAATCAATGATTTACCTTGGGATCTTCCCATCCCATTCTCAAACGGGGAATAACCTGGTCATTATTCAACCCTGCGACCCCTTGCAGACGACTTAACTAGGTCAGCAAGATTGACGTGGCTCCAAGGGTCACCTCCCACACACACACCCACGCCTGGACAAAAGGTGATCTCGTAAGCCTATTTTTTTCATAAATGAAAATAGGCTAAAAGCTGAAACTGTCAAAAAAGCACACAATAATTTATATAAAGAAGGTTCCTTAAGGAATACTGCTTATTGTATGTGTTTATTGTTTACACACTATGTGTATGGTACCACAAATAATATACTATGTAAGTATTAGCATCCATTAAACCTTTAAAGGGTTTTTCCTTTCAGAAAAAAATACAAGTTAAATGAGTGAGATTTCTTTTTGTTATAGTCCCTAAACTAAGCGAGATAACTATTGGCATGTTCTCTATTGAGAACCAACAGGACTTCACGTTACCTTAGTTCTGGATTCACCAGCTAGCTTACTTTAAAAATCACACAAACAGAAATACACTCAATTCATGTGTATTCTCTTCTGAAAGGAAAAAGAAAAAACTAAGAAAAAGCACATAAGTTTCTTTATTTTTTTTTCATTTAAATAGCTTATACTCCAAGCTACGCCTCGCCCATGGAATCGGCATGTGATCATCTTCTACCGCCACAAGGACAGTGTCTTGAAGCTGGACATACAACTGGGGATGGTGACAAGCCGATCGCCCAGGCGACTGCTTGTAGCTGGACACACTTTGTCAGCAGGTACAACTGAGGATGGTGACTGGTACCGCCCTATAATTTGCCTGGGGGTGAAAGTAGGAAACCACGGAAAACCATTTTCAGGACAACCGAAGTAGGGTTCGAATCCACTCCTTCCTGATAACAGCGAGGCACGAGGTAGCGCGTTATCGCTCATGGCAAAAGCGACCGGTCATAGATCTTATGGATGCTACCCGGTGGTGTTGGGGTAGCGTAGATTCCTCTCACCCTGAGGCCACGGGTTCGATTCTCGGCTCCGTCGAGGATCTTCGAAACAGGCATGAGCCTCGGGTATACTGAGCCTCGTGAGGACAATTGAGTATTTGTGACAGCATCTGCATGTAACGACGCACTGCTTCAAACCTCATACAGCTGAGTAATATGGCGGCAATTCAAGGCACACCATCATACAAACAAACATCAACGTCATGTTACGTCATCGACTAAACTAAATGTGGAGAAACCCACGGATATTCGCAAAATTATTTGCTCCGCGGATATAGTTTGCATGACTGTGCTGATAATGGATAAGCTGCGGATAATGTTCAGGGTAAATTTGTGGATAGTTTTTGGAATACAATGTTAAACTGGATTTTTCTTTTAATAATTTTAATGGTTTTAGTTTTTGCTAAGATCTGCGTCTTTTACGTTTCTTCTTATTTCCGTATTAGAGAATAGAGAAGTGAGAGAAGCCTGTCATTGAAATACCCTCAATTAGTGTTGACATCGAATATACGTTAGATTTAGGTATTAGGAAGTCATTTTTGAAGGCCTTTGTCTGGAGCGTGGCACTCTATGTAAGTAAAACTTGGACTATTGGTGCAGCAGAAAAAAGGAGAATTGAAGCATTTGTAATGTGGTGTTACAGGAGAATGATGAAGATCAGATGGGTAGATAGGGTTACAAACGAAGAGGTATTAAGACTATTGGGAGAGGAGAGATGTTTCTGGCGACTGCTAATGAAGAGAAGAGATAGGTTGGTAGGACACATACTAAGACACCCAGGAATAGCAAGTTTAGTTATGGAAGAAAGGGTCGAGGCCAAGAACTGTAGGGGTAGACCAAGGTTAGAATATGTTAAACAGATTGCCTCAGTTGTAGGGTGTGGGAGCTATATATAGATGAAACGATTAGCTGAGGACAGGGATGTATGGAGGGCTGCATCAAACCAGTCAAAAGACTGAAGACTCAAACAACAACAGTGTTGAATTTTACACCGAAATATAGTCCTTTATTCGTGCACTTGCCTGCGTGGCTACAACCAACGACTAAGTAAATATTATAATTAGCCACCCGCTAGAAACTCAGTCAACATTGTCTTCCAATAGCCTAGGGGAACGTATTTCTCCTCAAATGTCTAAAGGTGTTGCTTTAATACTTCATCTAATAAATTAACAAGACGTTCCGTGAAGAACTATACAGCCTACTTTTCATGCCAATGATTATTCTACAGTATATGAACCTATATAGAATAATGACGAAATTAAGTTGGTAATATCGAAATATTTAATTAGTTCAAAATATACCTGGTATAATGTAGCCTAATAGAGCACTACAATTGGCAGCTCTGGTGACTGAATATATTCTTAGTTCCATTTCTTAAGGTACAGAATACAAAATTTGGTTGAAGTCCAATGGACGTTACTTGCAGTTAGACACTGGATCTATCAGCACGCGTAAAAGCATGTTGCCAACAATGTCATGCGTGTGCTGGTTAGAAATAATCTGAAATATTATGATATCTTGTTGTGCCAATTTTGGATGAAATCCATTTGTTAGTATAGAAGTTACATGTATTTAAAAATTGGACATATCAGCAGGCATAGAATCATGTTGGCAGCACTGCCTTGTATTAATCACTCCAAATTAATCTAGAATGTCAGGTGCTATACGTGTGCAAAGTATAGAGCTGTTGGCTTGCATACTTTCTGATATATTGATATTAGGGTAAAAAAAATATAGACAGCATTTATTAACAGTTGGCAGCCCTGATTTCTCTTAACAATACTTATAATCATATCTGTTATGGTACACATAGCACATACGAAATTTGGTTGAAATCCAACTGATAGTATAGAAGTTACATGTATTTAAAAATTGGTACTATCTGCAGGCTTATAATCATGTTGGTAGAACTGACGTATATAAGTTACTCCTAATTAATCTAAAATGTCAGAATATACGTGTACATAGTTTAAAGCTGTTGGCTTGCATACTTTCTGATATATTGGTATTTGGATAAAATAAATAAATAGAGCAATTATTAACAGTTGGCAGCCCTGGTGGCTCTTAAGAATACGCGCAGTCATATCTGTTTATGTACAGATATTACAGACAAAATTTGGTTGAAATCCAATTGATAGTGTAGAAGTTATATGCATTTAAACATTGGACCTATCAGAAGGCTTAAAATTATTTTGGCAACACTGTCATGGTTGGACTCCTGGAAATTAAACTGAAATAGTCTTATCTACATGTGTGCCAATTTTGGAATAGCTCCCATGCATACCTTGCAAGATATCCAACATGGAGCTCAAATTTCTAGTGCTTTTTTTCGGCAGTTGGTAGCACTGACATCATTTTCAAATATGGACGTGAGATATTCCGGTGCACATCTTTACTCATACTAAATTTGGTTTTGATTGCTGCAGCCGTTTAGGACTTGATAGGGGGGGACACACACACAGCCAGACAGACAGACAGACAGACATTTTCCCGGATCGATCTCATAAGTCTACTTTTTCCTCATTTTTGTAAAATGTGAAAAGTAGGCCAAAAATATTACTGTAATGTCCGTAGAGCCTCCGTGGCTTAGGCGGCAGTACGCCGGCCTCTCACCACTGAGTCTGTGGTTCAAATCCCGGTCACTCTATGTGAGATTTGTGCTGGACAAAGTGAAGGCAGACAGGTTTTTCTCCGGGTACTCCGGTTTTCCCTGTCACAATTGCATTCCAGAAACACTCTCCACTCTCATTTCATTTCCTCTGTCATTCATTTAATCATTGCCCCAGGGGAGAGCTACAGGCTTCGGCAGTCGGCACAGTTCATATCCTCGCCGCTAGGTGGGGGCTTCATTCATTCCATTCCCTGACCCGGTCGGTCGACTGGAAGCAGGCTGTGGATTTTCATTTTTTCATTGTAATGTCAGTGGATTTGGATAACAAACGTGCGGATACGGATAAAAGTCATGCGGATGCGGGGAGAATACGGATAACAGTCATGCGGATGCGAGGCGGATGCAGATAACAGTCATGCAGATGCAGGGCGGATAACGTATTGTTCATCCACGCATTGCTCTAGGTATAGCCTATACTTGAACCCGCCACTACTGCCCCACTCATGAAGCTTGCAAATGAAATAAAATATAGCACGGATGTTATTTTGTATCGGTAGCTGCAAATCGTTGATATCATCGCAGAGAAATGATTGATGTAAAATAATAATGATGAGCGTTTTTTTTTCCTTGTTTCTCACGCGATAGTTGATATATTTTCTCCAGGTATGCATCTACTCCACTAACGATGTGACCTGTAGTCCGAACAAATCGCCCTGTATCATATATACGTGACATTGGAAACACGTTTAGAACACGCACAAGCAGCACGCAATGTTTTGTCGTTTACTACAAAATCGATACGATGGACACGTTTGTGCTCCTTCCTTTTTAATTCTCCCGTTAGAGTTAAACCATCCAATATCAGAGTGCGCTCGGTATCCTCATGGAATAAGCATTAGTGCTAGAGCAAGTTAGGGATGCCGATATGAGACTCCTTCACTCCTCTTTAGAGTTGAGGCTCTGCCGGGAGCCACTACCGACGATAGCCGAAGATAGCCGAAGTGGCTGGGCAGATCGTAGATATTGGCTACGTGCACCTCATATCGTACTGACTAGCAATCCTTGCTGTCACCACCGAGGTTCGGGCTCGATTCCCAGATCTGATAAGAAATCAAATCTGCTCTGAGGGCTAGAACGTTGTCTACTCACTAGGGAGTTAGCACAAGTTGCGATCGCAATTGCAAAAAATAAAATTTAAAAAAATCAGTCAGTCTGAATGACTGGACGTTATATCATTTCAAATGATGCATGCTACAAATACTACACATGTCAGAAAGGCTCAGGAGGCCTTCTCGCTTCGCTCGAAACCCCAGGACTCTTTCAACAGACTCCATTACCCATTAACTTAGGCTTCCCGCGCGGCCACCTCTTTAAGGGTCACCCTGTATTTGAGTCTGACATCTTTTACAACTCTTTAAGGGTCACCCATTATTTGAAAGTGATATCTTGCAAACCTCTTTAAAGGTCACCCTGTATTTGAATTGAATCTAACATACTGTACACCTCGTTAAGTGTCATCCTGTATTTTGCTTCTGACATCCTGCACACCTCTTTAGGAGGCACCCTCTATTCTTATCTGGCATCTTGTATATCTCTTTAGAAGACATCTTGTACACCTCTTTAGGAATCACCCTGTATTCTTGTCTGACATCTTGTGCACCTCTTTAGGAGTCACCCTGTATTCTTCTCTGCCATCTTGTACACCTCTTTAAGAGCCACCTTGTATTCTCATCTGGCATCTTGTACTGTATTCTTGTCTGACATCTTGTACACCTCTTTAGGAGTCACCCTGTATTCTTCTCTGCTATCTTGTACACCTCTTTAAGAGTCACCTTGTATTCTTATCTGGCATCTTGTACTGTATTCTTGCCTGACATCTTGTACACCTCTTTATGAGTCACCCTGTATTCCTCTCTGCCATCTTGTACACTTCTTTAAGAATCACCTTGTATTCTTATCTGGCATCTTGTATATCTCTTTAGGAGTCACCCTGTATTCTTATCTGGCATCTTGTACACCTCTTTAGGAGTCACCCTGTATTCTTTCCGCTTCGCTCGATGCTCCAGGTCGCTCGAAGCCCCAGGACTCTTTCAACAGACTCCATTACCCATTAACTTAAGCTTCCCGAGCGGCTGCATGACGTCACCGTTTCCGTCTCCGTAACGCATAACTTTTGACTCAAGCATAACGATGAAGTCGACAAGATCATTTGAAATGATAAAAGAACGTTTGGTTGGTTGGTTCCTCAGTTTAGGGTCTGCGACAACGCGGTCATGTAGCCCCGTGTACTTTAGGTGTGTGTAGAATCTGTCTGATAACCGGTGTTAATTGTGATGGCTGTATTAGTGTGTGTGTTATCTGTAATTCAGGTCAGGACTGCAGACGATCAATTTCCAGTAGTTCCTACATTTGCTATCAAATGCTACCGTCAACGACACCTAGCTGTGAACTTGGCTACTAGATGCCACCACAACCGGCACCTATTCGGTGAACGTTCTAACTTAATAGAGCGTTAATCAAATTTAACCTACTAATTTAGTTTCCCACAATTGTAGTTAGTGGAAGGTTCTTTTACATGCAATAAATCTATGACATGAGCTCGCCGGCTTTACTTCCCCTCCGAAGGAAGGCATACTTTAACGCTCTTAAAAATTCCGACGACTTTGGCCTGGTTTAAACCCGCGATTTTGAGCATAGAATATCAGCATGCTACCAACTTCGCCACCAAAGCCACCAGAAAGTAAGTTTTGGTTTACAAATTAGAGTTTTACAGTCATGTAGATTACAAGTAAACGAACCATATTCGCCATGGATACACTGCTCCTTACAAGCATGCGCATGTTCAGTTCATAGGTTGTTGGTATTATATTCTATCTATCACAACTACAATCATTTTGGTAATCAAAGTTAAACTGCAGGGGCGTAGCCACCGGATGTACAATTTCTAACGTCACGAGGACAATTATTCCAAATTCGAGTTCCCGACACGAGGTAAGAGTTACTGAAGGCAGTTACTGGACTGTAGCTGGGATATGATGACTTCAGACCTGAGAGGTTTAATACTCCGCCCGCACGTATTTTTGGTGTTCAAACGCAGTGTGACTCGGAATACTGCTTTTTGCAGGCATTCATGAAGTGCTCCAGTTACGTTTGTGGCCTAACGTGCGTACTCAGCTTGTTTTGTTTGTTAAGCTAAGGTACTTTCGGAATCTTTACGCGCTGAGTAGTATCGTATTCAATAGAAATGTAGAATTCCAACTTGGAGTGAAAATGAAAATCCACAGCTGCTGCCAGTCTCTGACCGGGTCAGGAATGGAATGAATGAAACCTCCATCTAGCGGCGAGGATATGGACTGTGCCGGCTGCCGAGGCCTGACGCACTCTTCTGGGGCAATGATTATATGAATGACAGATGAAATGAAATGATAGTGGAGAGTGTTGCTGGAATGAAATTTTGATAGGGAAAACCGGAGTACCCGGAGAAAAACCTGTCTGCCTCCGTCTTGTCCAGCACAGATCTCACATGGAGTGACCGGGATTTGAACCACGGACCCAGCGGTGAGAGGCCGGCGTACTGCCGCCTAAGCCACGGAGGCTTCCCAACTTGGAGTAATACTTGTTATTTATTTAGTTACTGCATTTATATACAGTTTGTTACAGGAGCCGTGAGCCTTGTTAAAAGTCACGTCGTCATGATTTGACAACTTTCAGAATAAAAGTTGCTTTCTTCTAAAAACTACATCTTACATCATATTCTTCTATGGGCGTGTTTGAGCCCAATATACTCGAGAACGCCCTTAGCTCAACCAATCAGATTCCAGCATTCTACTGGGATCGTAATAATGATACGAGGACTGTTTTTTAAGTAAGGACCGTTTTATTTAAAGCCCGTAGTTAGTGCGCATGCCACAACATGCGTGCGCGCTACCTCCCGGTATCCTTTGCGAACTAGCAGACGTCAGTTGCAGCTGTGTAGCTAACCTGTACGCTGAAATGTGCATCTTTACAATATTATTGATTCGCCCGACGCGTGTGAGGTACGATCTGTGATACGACTTTTGAGTGCAAGAAACATGTCGGCTGTAGACATTCATCGTCAGCTTTGTGAGGTGCATGGTGATAATGCAATTACGGAAGGTAAAGTGCGAAAATGGGCACGCGAGTTCAAATGTGGCCGTGAAAATGTTCATGACTATGAACGCTCAGGACTGTGATCACAGATGACTTGGTGACTGCAATTGACTCGAAAATTCACGAGGACCAAAGATTTATGATAACCACTCTATCAATGGATTTTCCTCAAGTGTGAGTTCTTGGTTGACAGAGCAGGCGGCAAACCTTTAAGCAGAGGGATTTCAGAACTTAGTTTTAAGGTATGACACGTGCCTAAAAACAAGGAAACTATGTAGAAAAATAGAGGAAGTTATGTAAAACCTAAAAATAAATGTGGTTTCAAAATAAAATGTTCGGTTAATTTAAAAAAAAATCGGCCCTTACTTAAGTAACAGCCCTCGTATAAAGCGGAAAGTGGTGGGAGTTTGAAATATTTCCTGAGTGTTCTTCCCTTGTTTACAAGGTTGGCCTGCTCCCAGTTATTTCTGAGCAACCTCTAATGGTAATAGATTTTTTTTGATTAAACTACATAATGCCATTTCCTGCTGACCTGGCTATTCTAGGAAGGATTCGACTAACCCCTGTATTGTTACTAGATGTTTCACTTTTAGATTGATAACTAATACATGGTTTCCTAAAGGAACTGAAGGAGTGGTTACATTCCTAAAGTCAGTCTCACGACTTGTGGTAAATTTCCACATTGACTAAATTTCAACAGTAGTAAGGAGAAATAATAATAATAATAATAATAATAATAATAATAATAATAATAATAATAATAATAATAATAATAAAAATAATAATAATAATAGGATGGCAAACGGAAACAGAGTAAACCAAGAGAACAATGGATGAATTGTGTAAAGAGAAGCATGGCTACCGGAGGAAAAAGGAAGCTTGTAGTTTAACGTGACCGTTAATCTCGCGATCATAAGCCACGGGACCTCCGTTTTACGTGGAATCCGAACCACAGGACATGGCATTTCACATCGAAAATCTCACATGCATTGACCGGGAATCGAACCCGGTCCGCCTTGGTGAGAGGCCTACAGCTTGACCGCTGAGCCACCACGCTACCGGAGGCTTAACCGAGGAAGATGCTGTAGACCGAAATTTGTGGAGGAGTATAGTATTTTTGGGTTGAAGGAAAACTACTGCATTGTAGAATATTCCTAATAAAGAAGCAGAAGAAGAAGAATATGATTATTATTAATAATAATAATAATAATAATAATAATAATAATAATAATAATAATAATAATAATAATAAAGACATTCACAAATCTCTGGTTTGATACCGGGCAAGGTACAGTATATAACACTCCTACTGTGATAAGCAACTCTGTTTCTGGCACTTAATACTCTGTGGACATGTTCATCCTCATAATCCTTTGCCCTGAGCTACCATCAACCCATTTTATTTTTTTTACTCGGTGACTGAACATGCCCATGCTTGCAAGGTGCAGTATAATTGTCCACGGCAAATATTATGTGCTCATATTCTGTAATGTAGACTACTGTGCCCATTTGGATGGTGGCACAAGTGAACCCTGGACCATTTATATAAAAATATGTTAGGGTTTAATAAAGTCAGTAAGGAACCAAGAGGAAGAACTCGTTGTATAAAATAACCAATAAATGCACTAGTGAATGAACAAGTAACGTTAAAATGTATTGGAAAAACCGCAAATATAGTTTGCAAAAATGTAAAAATGATAACATTAATAATAATGGAAACACGTAAAAATGAATAATTAACAATGAAAAGTGAAATCTGAGAGGAGGAATCGAATATAATAATGTTATTGGCAAATAATTACGCATATAAGTGAAATGTAAAAGTAAAATGAAACAAGCACCATAATAATAATAATAATAATAATAATAAATATTGAGTTTTTATACTCCGAAAAATAATAAGTTTCGAGTTTTTATACTCCGAAAAATAATAAGTTTTGAGTTTTTATACTCCGAAATAATAAGTGTTAAATTGAATAATTGCATTCCGTAATTAAATAATGAGGTGAATAATTGAATAATTGCATTCCGTAAGCGATAAGTATTAATGAGAATGATAATAATAGACTCGAGTTGAAATAATTGAATAATTGAAGGATCTTTAGGATACTTTAAAATAATAAAGTAATAACGATATTCAGCTAATACAGGTAATGAATTAAATTAATTGGTGATAAACGAACACCTTGGAAATGTATTGTGAAGTTATAGGCCATAGGCCATGTTGAAAGTAAAATGCCGAAGTAAAGATCAGTAAAAGTAATGCCGCGATACTAGTAAAGTTGAGTTGTCGAAGATATTTGTAGTATGCGATGAGAGTCCAAGTTATTAAAAGTTGTGTTGCCAAAAATGGGCCTATAAATAATGAATAAAAAGTAGTATCAAGCTAGCAAATATATATCCTGTAACATGCATATTTTGAGAGATCAAAAAAGGTATTAAGTGTCGGAAATCGTCGTCGTTGTTAAGGGTTGCACCCATCGGAAAACTAAAGGGTTTTCGCCAGTTAGCATAAAATGGTATATATGGTTAGCGACCTAAGCGGAAGATACATTCCTGCTGAAACAGCTTTGTTTATGGTAATTTGCAGTGTATCCGACAATAAAAGTATGTGAAATGAAATGATAGGACAGAAGCAAGGAATGGTAGGGATCTCCTGCTGTCTACCTATAAAAAGGACGGAAACAAGGTATGATCGTAATCTCTTGTTGTCTGCCTAGTAAGTATATGAATCGTCGTGATCTCTAAATATGGCATTGGTTATAAGGAAGTGAAATGAATGATAAGTAAAGTAGGGAATAAATAGTTGAAATAATGTGTTAACTTGGATGATCATACGCCCTTTAAGAAAAGATGTTTTAAGCAGTAAAAGTCGCGAAGCAATGAATGATTGGGAGGCGATACGAGGTCATAAATCACGAGCTAAGTAAGTGGTGTGAGGGGGAGTCAGGCGAGCCGACCAACCTTCACCGACCGCAAAGGAAACGAATACAATAGACGCTTTGTGTACAGAAGTTGTAAGAGCTGAATAGGCATTAGTAATTGAACGGAAAATATGCAAATTTGTTAAATCAAGGTGCTACAAGCATATAAAGTAGATTGTTGTACTGGTGGGTCTATGACATTTTCCCCACACTAAGTTTGAAGAAATTCTATAATATTTGACCATAGTACTGTAGTCAAGGAATAAGTTTGTTCATAAATAATCGATTCCTGCCTCGAGAGATTTAGTGAGTAACACGGGTAATAAAATGATTGAGTTTATAAGTAAACTGAGTAATGAAAGATGGTAGCACATGATACATAATTAATGTATGGCCCTTGAGCATGAGAAATAAGTTGGAAGTTCGATTCATGGCACGTTAAAAATTGTTGATTTGTTATGTAAATGTTTAAACCTAAGGCTTAACTGGAAGAGTTAATATAGTTTGAAAGTGACTGAAAATAAAGTAAACAATGAAAATAAAGGTAAAATAAAGCCCTGAAGGGACTATGATGATACGGTAAATGTCCGTAAAGCCTTAGTGTATTTTTCATGAAGTGATAGGCACGCTCGTTGTCTTAATGAGTAGAAATGAGGTGTTGTTAAAAGAAAATTTGTATTGACATTAAAGAATAGATGTCAGCTAAGCAAGATAAAGCTATAATGTATAGTTGTATGATTTTTAAAAATTTAAGGATTTAGAGTTTATTTATTTGGATTCTTTCCAAAATATTGATGTTTATGTGTATTTGTATTTGTTCCTGGGAGTTTTAGTAAAATAAACTCATATTAATTGTAACATGTTTAGTTTTCAATGTAGTCTTGTAGATCCTAGAGTGCTTTCATATCTGAATGTGAGATCATGTTGTGGGCCGAACGGTACACGCCTCGAAGCCGCAGTAGCAAGCCAGTTGATGATAAATCATTCTCCATGTGATATGGGTACACTACATACAAAACACTTACGAGCAAACCAAAACTTATTTTGCAATTGCGGTCGCTAACTCCCTCGTCAGACTTGTCGGTGAGTTCGATTCCCAGAAGCTATCGTAGAAGTGGTTTCCCACTCCTATTCCAGGCGAATGCCAGGATGGAACTACAAGTAAAGGCTAAGGGCATCTCTTACCCAAATCATACCCTCAAATATACAAACTAGCACAGTCATTAGAACGACACTGGTCAGCAGACCTATTCCACACACACCCAGGTATACGTAACTGATAATCGGAATGTCCAAGTACCCTAAACCTAAATGTAAATGTTTTTCAGTTGATCGATACGATTGCACCAAATTGCAATGGGTATTATTCCATAAACCTGAAAACGATCACCTGAGATTGATAAATCCACATGGATGACCAATATCGATCGTCAAACGTTCATCATCAGATCTCTTACACTCAGGCTTTTAAATCCATAACTAGGAATATGTTGCTGAGTAATTTACAACATATAGGCTACTAATTCAGAAACATTCGCTGATTTGCAAACAACAGCACACCAAAGATCATTTCTTGAAATGATTCACGCGTTAACACCCATGTTTTTAACGCCACCTATTGTAAAATGGATTTACTTATTCAGAAACCTTCGTGGGAGCGTGCACAACAAATCACCAAAGTTTAATCGCAATCATATGAATGGTTTATGAACGCAAACCGGACAAACAAACACTATCAAGAAAATTCTTTTTTATTAGTTGCAAGACTTCGAAATGACAATCGCACGTAACTGGTGAGATTCGTAGGGAGGTAGCAGCTAACAAAGAAAGGCTCAAATCATCTACATCAGAGCGGGTTCGGTTGCGTAGTTGGTAGCATGCTGAGCTTCTATGCCCAAGTTAGCGGGTTCAAACCCGACCGAAGCCGTCGGATTTTTAAGAGCGTTAAAAATCCCTCAGTATGCCTTCCTTCGGAGGGGAAGTAAAGCCAGCGGTCCCATGTCATAGATTTTTGGCATGTTAAAGAACCTTCCACTAATTACACCTGTGTGAAGCTAAATTGTATAGGTTAAGAATGTAAACAACGCTCTTAGGTTCCTACGTTCGTTGCCAATAGCCGACTGCGGTGGCATCTAGTAGCTAAGTTCAGAACTAGTCCTAGTAGTCGTTTACGGTGGCGTTTGGCGGCAAAAGTAGGAACGATTTGAAAAATTTAAAGTTGCAGTCCTTACTTGAATTAAAAAACAGATACACACACTAATACAGCCATCACATATTAACACCGGTTATCAGACAGATTCTACACACACCTAAAGTACACGGGGCTACATGACCGCATTGTCGCAGCCCCTAAACTGAGGAACCAACTAACCATCTACTTCAGAAGCACTTCTCCCTCTATGGATATCATCCTGCCACACGGAGGCTGAAATCTAGAAAGTGTTTTCTCCACACATCAGTTAAACTTCAAGAGATAGCAGAGAATGCTAGGATCAAGATGTGGAAAAGAAGAACTAACCACCTTTTCAACTGGATGGAGCCGAAGGAAAGTCTTCCATGTGGACACCAGGAGAAATGGACAACCTTGACTCCGTACAGGAGTCGGTAGAGCAAAAGTAAATCTGCGAAAGTGAGGGTTTCTCAAGCGAATCATCACTCTGTGACTGTGGAAAGCAGCAGACAATCCAACGTTTATATCAGTGTGCCTTACTGTATGTCTTTCAAAAGTGCACTGTGAAAGATTTGATTGCAGCCTCTTCCAGCGCTATTGACGTCGCCCAATACTGGCCAAAAAGCATCCAGCTCTCAAATTTGTTGTTCAATATGTGAGTTGTTTGTATAATAGAGCTGTATATATTGGTACGTGCTACCCCTATTAGCAAGTTCGTTAATTGGATCAAAGTAGGTAAAGCACAACACAAACGGTCCTTTAAAGAAATATTAGCTTTATTGCAGGTCAGAAAGTTACACCACACAATAAGCAAATAGAAGCAATTAGCTGTCTTTCTTCGGGTTTTCTCCCTTATGGAGGACACTCACCCTTTCACTTGCTCACGCAGTTAATCCCTCGCTAATGAGACCGGTGCCTCGGTAGAAATACCTGCAACACTTCCTTGAGCACACAAGCTACAGTCTGTCGCTCATTGTTCTTGAATACATACTGTTTCGCAATTCGCACGTCACCGTAACACCTCTATCGCACTGGAAAACAAACTCCAAAAACACACAGTTCGTTGACACCGGCCAGGATCGCTCTTTATATATCGGGGCTGATGACTCACAGATGTTTCTAGAGTAGACCAGGGTTCACACCTTCTCGAGAATTCCAACACTAGTTGGGCCACGGACATTTTGGTCCTTCCCTTTTGTTCTCGCTGCGCAAGTGGCCGGCCAATACAGAGCCCGGGGGTAGCCTTGGGCGGCTGTGAGTCACGCGCAAGGGAATGAACCAACCCCGCAGCCGTAACAATATGTATGATAGAAATGTAGATACTTCTGACACGAATAAAGAAAGAAAGAAAGAAAGAAAGAAAGAAAGAAAGATTCAAAATATTAATTTTGCCGTGCTTTTAGCGGGTTGTTATTGGAGGCAGCGACCGTTTGTGGGTGGCATTGTGGGTTTGGTAGAGTTTTGTAGAGCTGTTATGTTTTGTATATTTTGATCTGATTATGTTCGCTTCACGAGCGAAACATGTAATTCAAACCCCCACCATTTGTTAGAGAAGTGCGTTAATGTATAAATAATCAATGTAACATTTCATTTAGACTAGCGGGCCCGTGCGAGAAATCTCGCATGTTCATAAACCACACTTTCCCCAATAGGTTTATAATAAGAGACGTAAGGAGAAAGGTTGTTATGTTTTAGAAGAAAAACATGTAAGAGAAATAACGTTTAATAGTTTTAAAGTTTTAGACGACAACTCATAATTGCAGCATGTTAGAGCATCAGTATTTGCAAATAGTACACTTCTTACAAAAATCGATTTATGAAATCAGAATGCAATTCGTCACTGCTAATGTCATTTGTGTGCTTAGTCCATTGATTGACAACTTAGCTGTAACACTCACCGGTTATTTGATCTATATATATAACAAGTAGTTCCGTGAAGAACTATACAGCCTATTTTCATATATCCTGCTCATGTTAATTGTCTCTATCAACATACAAAATTTCAGTTTAATTGCTGTAACAGATTCGTAGATATATTGAGAACCGTCTAAATATTTCATACGGTCACCAGGATGGATTTTTATTTTTGTACTATTACATTAAGATTATTGTGAACGTGTGGTGTTCAAACTTCAATCGCATGATTAGAACACAAGAAGTAACAAGTAGTTCCGTGAAGAACTATACAGCCTATTTTCATATATCCTACTTATGTTAACTGCCACAATCAACATACAAAATTTCAGTTTAATTGCTGTAACAGATTCGTAGATATTGAGAACCGTCTAAATATTTCAGATGGTCGCCAGGTTGGATTTTTATTTTTGTACTATTACATTAAGATTATTGTGTACGTGTGGTATTCAAACTTCAATCACATGATTAGACAACAAGAAGTAAAAACGAGATTTTAAAATTACGCACAGCAGCCATCTTGTGATAATGCAAACCATTGAAATAAATTAGATGCCAGTGGATCAACATTTGTATAAGCATTTAACGTGCAACGTTTCACGGCACTCGGATAGTTAATTCGCGAGAAATGTCCATTTAAATATTTATACTTCGCGTCGCCGCCATGTTGGATTTGTGCTCACCAGGTTCCTGAAAGTCCTATAGGTGAACATATGTTCATAGTCTCTATGAACATAAAAAAATTCAGTTTAGTTGCTGTAAAAGATTCATAGATATTGAGAACCGTCTAAATATTTCGGGAGCTCACCATTTAGGAGTGTTATGTGTATAGGCCATAGAGTTATGTACCATTCAAGGACAATTATTGCCTAGGTTCATTATTCAAACTTTCGCTTCGATCGCATGATTACGACACAAGAAATTAAAACTTAATTTTAAAATTTCGCACAGCCGCCATCTTGAGGTTATGTAAGCAATTGAATTAAATTAGATGGCAGAGCATTACAATCTGCAAAATCAATTACTGTACCACATTTCACTGCGCTCAGAGAGTTAAATCACGAGAAAAGTCTATTAAAATATTTTAAATTCGCTTGGTCGCCATGTTCGTTTCGTACTTTACAGGTTTATGAAATATACATAGGTATACCTGTATCAGTACCTTTTATCACCGTACAAAATTGCAGGGTGATATCTGTAATAGTTTCGGAGATATAGAATGTCAGTGAAATATTTCGCACAGCCGCCATTTTGAGGTTATGTAAACAATTGAACTAAATTAGACTCCAATGCATTACAATGTGCATAAACATTTGCTGTACCAAGTTTCATTACATTTAGATAGTTAAATCGCGAGAAAAGTCTATTTAAATGTCTCAACTTCGCTTGGCTGCCATGTTGGTTTTGTAGTCACCTGGTTTTTGAAAGTCTCATAGGTGAACTTCTAGTAGTGCCCTTTATCACCGTACACAATTTCAGGGCGATATCGGTAATAGTTTCGGAGATATTGAATGCTAGTGAAGTATTTCGCACAGCCGCCATGTTGGATTGGAGAGACGTAACAAAATTTGAAGGGCACGGTCGAGGTCGCCGGGAATAGTGCTATGAACTTCCCGAGTTTCATTGAAATCGCTCCAGCCGTTTCGATTTTATTAGGGGGGGGGGGACACACACACGAATCACACACACACGCACACACACACACACACACACACACACACGGACAAAAGGTGATCTCATAAGCCTATTTTTTTCAAAATTGAAAATAGGCTAAAAACGAGATTTTAAAAGTACGCACACCAGCCATCTTGTGATTATGCAAACAATTGAAATAAATTACATGCCAGTGGATCAACATTTGTATAAGCATTTAACGTGCAACGTTTCGCGGCACTCGGATAGTTAATTCGCGAGAAACGTCCATTTAAATATTTATACTTCGCGTCACCGCCATGTTGGATTTGTGCTCACCAGGTTACTGAAAGTCCAATAGGTGAACATATGTTCATAGTCTCTATGAACATAAAAAAAATCAGTTTGGTTGCTGTAAAAGATTCATGGATATTGAGAACCGTCTAAATATTTCGGAAGCTCGCCATTTAGGATTGTTATATGTATAGGCCATAGAGTTATGTACCATTCAAGGACAATTATTGCCTAGCTTCATTATTCAAACTTTCACTTCGATCGCATGATTACGACACAAGAATAAAAACTTAATTTTAAAATTTCGCACAGCCGCCATCTTGAGGTTATGTAAACAATTGAATTAAATTAGATGGCAGTGCATTACAATCTGCAAAATCATTTACTGTACCACATTTCACTGCGCTCAGAGAGTTAAATCACGAGAAAAGTCTATTAAAATATTTCAAATTCACTTGGTCGCCATGTTCGTTTTGTACTTTACAGGTTTATGAAATATACATAGGTAAACTTGTATCAGTACCCTTTATCACCGTACAAAATTGCATGATGATATCTGTAATAGTTTCGGAGATATAGAATGTCAGTGAAATATTTCGCACAGCCGCCATTTTGAGGTTATGTAAACAATTGAACTAAATTAGACTCCAGTGCATTACAATGTGTATAAACATTTGCTGTACCAAGTTTCATTACGTTTGGATATCTAAATCGCGAGAAATGTCTATTTAAATGTCTCAATTTCGCTTGACCGCCATGTTGGATTTGTAGTCACCAGGTTTTTGAAAGTCTCATAGGTGAACTTCTAGTAGTGCCCTTTATCACCGTACACAATTTCAGGGCGATATCGGTAATGGTTTCGGAGATATTGAATGCTAGTGAAATATTTCGCACACCCGCCATGTTGGATTGGTGATACGTAACAAAATTTGAAGGGCACGGTCGAGGTCGCCGGGAATAGTGCTATGAACTTACCGAGTTTCATTGAAATCGCTCCAGCCGTTTAGATTTTATTAGGGGGGACACACACACACACCTCACACACACACACACACACACACACACACACACACACACACACACACGGACAAAAGGTGATCTAATAAGCCTATTTTTTCAAAATTGAAAATAGGCTAAAAATCAATGTAACGTGATAGTTTGTCTGTGGGTATGTCTGTGGGTATGTCTCCTATGCGTTCATATACCATTCTTCCGATTGCGATGAAACTTGGGTGAGATGTTGAGAACACTCCAAGGAAGGTTTCTGACTTAGTAAATCCATTTTACAATAGGCAGCGCACGCGTAGATTCAACAAATGAGCGACGATGCGCGAAGCATTTCAACAAAGTCCCGTATGTGTTCATATACCATTCGTCCGATAGCGATGAAACTTGGGTGAGATGTTGTGTACACTTACGTGAAGGTTTCAAAATTAGTGAATACATTTCACAGTAGATAGCGCACAAGTAGATTCAACAAATGAGCGACGACACGCAATGCGTTTCAACAAAGTCCCGTATGTATTCATATACCATTCGTCCGATAGCTATGAAACTTGCGTAAAATGTTGTGTACACTGCAGGGAAATTTTCTGGCTTAGTACATCCACTTTACAATAGGCAGCGCACGAGTAGATTCAACAAATGAGCTACGACGCGTGAAGCGTTTCAACAAAGTCCCATATAATTTCATATACCATTCATCCGATAGCGATGAAACTTGGGTGAGATGTTGTGTACACTCCAGGGAAGGTTTCTGGCTTAGTACATACATTTTACAATAGGTATCGCACCAGTAGATTCAACAAATGAGCGATGACACGCGAAGCGTTTCAACAAAGTCCCGTATAAAGTCATATACCAGTCGTCTGATAGTGATACATGTTTGGTGAATTGTTGTGTACACTCCAGGAAAGGTTTCTGGCTAAGTAAATCCATTTTACAATACGAAGCGCACGTTTATATTCAACAAATGAGTGACTACGCGCGAAGTGTTTCGACAACGTCCCGTATACGTTCACATACCATTCATCCGATTGCGATGAAACTTGGGTGAGATGTTGTGTACACTCCAGGGAAGGTTTCTGGCTGAGTACATCCATATTACAACATGTAGCGCAAGAGTAGAATCAACAAATGAGCGACGACACGCGAAGCGTTTCAACCAAGTCCCGTATGCATTCATGTACCATTCGTCCGTAGCTATGGAACTTGGGTGAGATATTGTGTACACGTCATGGAAAATTTTTGGCTTAGTAAATCCACTATACAATATGCAGCGCACAAATTGATTCAACAAATGAGGGACGACGCGCGAAGCGTTTCAACAAAGTCCCGTATAAGGTCATATACCATTCTGCCGTTAGCGGTGAAACTTGGGTGAAATATGGTGGACACTCCAAGGAAGGTTTCTGGCTTAGTAAATACATTTCACAGTAGGTAGCACACAAGTAGATTCGACAAATGAACGACGACATGCGGAGCGTTTCAATACAGTCCCCTATGTCTTCATATCCCATTAGTCCGATAGCGATGAAACTTGGGTGAGATGTTGTGGACACTTACGTGACGGTTTCTAACTTAGTAAATACATTTTACAGTAGGTAGCGCACGAGTAGATTCAACAAATGAGTGACGGAACGCGAATCGTTTAAACAAAATCAGGTATGCGTTCATATACTATTCATCCGATTGCGATGAAACATTGATCAGTTATTGTGTACCCGCCAGGGAAGGGGACTTAGTAAATCCATTTCACAATAAGTAGCGCAAGAGTAGATACAACAAATGGGTGACGACGCGCGAAGCGTTTCAACAAAATCCCCTATTACATTCATATAACATTCTTCGATTGCGATGAAACCTTGATGAGTTATTGTGTACACGCCAGAGAAGGGCTTCGACTTAGTAATACATTTCTCAATAGGTAGCGCACGAGTAGACTCAACAAATGAGTGACAGCGCACGAATCGTTTAAACAAAACCCCGTACACGTGCATATACCATTCATCCGATGGCGATGAATCATTGATGAGTTATTGTGTACACGCCAGGGAAGGGTTTCGACATAGTAAATCCATTTCGCAATAGGTAGCGCACGAGTATATGCAACAAATGGGTGACGACGCACGAAGCGTTTTAACAAAATCCCCTATGCGTTCAAATAACCTTCTTCGATTGTGATGAAACCTTCATGAGTTATTGTGTACACGCCAGAGTAGGGTTTCGACTTAGTAAATCCATTTCTCAATAGGTAGCGTACGAGTGGATTCAACAAATGAGTGACAGCGCACGAATCGTTCAAACAAAATCCCGTGTACGTTCATATGCCATTCATCCGATTGCGATGAAACTTTTGAAAGTTGTTGAGCACGCTCCCACGAATGGTTCTAAATTAGAAAATCCATTTTACGATAGCTTAGAGGCAGTTAACGGAAATTGAAAAACATGTTGTGTATCCAAAAGCACTTCAAGAAACAGAATTTCAACGCCAACACTTTCTTTGATTGGCATTGCAACGCATGCCGGGTACAGCTTGTATTTTATGAAATTATACGATTTGAGTAGACCCTACTCACTCCTTTGATTTACTGTTTCTAAAATCCATGCAAAATGATAAAGGAAAGCCCGCTGAATGTTAAAATGACATGAACAGGCGTCACAGCGACCCAAATGTGAAGTGGACAGCAATTATGGAGCGTATTTTCCTACAGCAACAGTATTTACGAATCGCACACTTCGTATATCTTTTAAAAGTCATTTTTATAGAAATTATAGATATTGATGAAATTATAGTGCAATTCGTCACTACTAATGTCTATTCTCTTTCATTTGAATGCTCATTTGTCACGATCGGTCGCTTGTGAGCGCCGCAGGAGGGATCTATGCTACTGAAATAATATTTATGATGATAATAGTGTGACAAAATAATCATCATTCTTGTGTTGACCGACTGTTGATTGAAGCAAGGCGATACTCCCCAATTCTGCAAAATATACTCACTCTGTTACACATAAATTCCCAACTGTGCTTGGAGGGTATCACCTAGTTGGTGGTGACGGTCCCAATTCATCACTTCCGGTAGACTGATTCACGTGCCAATGTTTCGGTAAAAGAATCACTTGAATAGTTGTTGCTGGTTTTCACTGGGACATGTGGCAGTGCTTATTGATGGAGACGGGTCATTTGGTGGTTTGTGGACATATCCCACTGAGGGTCAGCAGAATCCCACTGCCGATTTTGTGGTCGGTGGCCATTATTGATATACTGGTGTTGTTGTATAGATGCTGTGTAACCTAATTTGGTAAAATAACTATGACAAGCACTATGATAAATATGTGTTTTTGTTGTTGTTGTTGTTGTTGTTCTTGCTGCTGTTTGAGTCTTTAGTCCTAGTCTGGTTTGATGCAGTCGTCATGCCTCCCCGTTCTGAGTTAATCGTTTCCGCCCTAAATATCAACCACATCTTACATCCGAGGCCATCTGTTCAACATATTCTAACCTTGTTCTAACCCTCCACCCTTCCTTCCATAACTAAGTTTGCTATTCCTGGGTGTGTTAGTATGTGCAAAAGTACGTCTCTCTTTGCAACACCGCTTGCTACCATTGAATATACAGCGTATCAAATTCAAAATCTTGATAAACAAGAAGTTCCGTGACGAACTAAAGAGCCTACTTTTCTTAAAATTTAAGATTCATGCACATGATTAATCTATAAGTATATGGACCTATCTAGAATAATTACGAAATATTTAAAGTTGGTAATATCGAAATTTCTAATTAGTTCTAAATATACCTGGCATAATGTAGCCTAATAGATCACTACAGTTGGCAGCCCTGGTGACGAAATATATTCTTAGTACCATCTCTTAAGGTGCCGTACAGAATACTAAATTTGGTTGAAGTCCAATGGATAGCATGGACGTTACAATCATGCAGTTAGACATTGGACCTATCAGCGCGCGTAAAATCATGTTGGCAACAATGTCATGCATGTGTTGGTCAGAAATAATCTGAAATATTATGATCTATTGTTGTGCCAATTTTGGATGAAATCCATTTGTTGGTATAGACGTTAATGGTATTTTAAAATTGGACCTATCAGCAGGCTTAGAATCATGTTTGCAGCACGGACATACATTAATTGCTCCAAATTTATCTAGAATGTCAGGCACTATACGTGTGCAATGTTTAAAGCTGTTGGCTCTCATACTATCTGATATATTGGTATTTGGATAAAAAAAAATTGAGAGAGCATTTATTAAGAGTTGGCAGCCTTGGTGGCTCTTAAGAATACTCTCAGTCATATCTGTTTATGTACACATAGTACATACGAAATTTGGTTGAAATCCAATTGATAGTGTAGGAGTTATATGCATTTAAAAATTGGCTTAGACTCATTTTGGCAACACTGTCATGTATGGCCTCTTGAAAATTAAACTGAAATTTTATTATCTATATGTGTGCCAATTTTGGAATAGTTCCCATGTATACCTTCCAAGATATCCAACATTGAGCTCAAATTTCAATTGCAATTTTTTAGCAGTTGGTAGCACTGACATTATTTTCAAGCATGACATAGAGATGTTCCGGTATAGATCTTTACTCATACCAAATTTGGTTTCGTTTGCTGCAGCCGTTTAGGAGTTGATAGGGGGGACACATACACAGACAGACACACCGACAGACAGACAGAAGGACAGAGAGACACACATACATTTTCCCGGATCGATCTCATAAGTCTACTTTTTCCTAATTTTCGCAAAATGTGAAAAGTAGGTTAAAAATGTCAATTTATTTCTAGTAATAAAATAATGAAGAAAACGAATCTAATTTACCATAATTGTCTTTACTAGAAAAAAAAAAAAGATCAAGTAGCCTATACAAGGTTAAGCGATAATTCAGTATTTTCTACCACGGTAATAGTCGTAGCTCTGATTTTCATAATCAACAATCACCACATCCAAAAATACTGCAACAGAAAGGTAAGGTTATTTGATTTTTGGCAAATTTTCTTGAACAGACGTCACTTATTTATTTCCAATATTTTGTGCTGAATCCAAAATCACTGCCACTAAATAGTCACAACACATGCTCAATAAGTCTTCACTCATGCGTATTCCAACCAAACTAATTGATGCTCTAGGAAGTACTAAATAACAAGTCATTAATGTATTTGAAAGTATTCTCACATCCTAATAATAGCGGTGCGCAAAGCTATAAAGTTGACCGTCATAATATTCCACATCCAACTGTAGGCCAGGGGTTCCCAAACTTTTTCTGTCACCCCCCACCTATAAAATACCTAGCGCCCCCCTCCCCCTTGTTCTTTATTAGGACTGATTATTTCCGAAGGAGGGCAAGCACTATCACCTTCTTTTTACCACTGCTAATAAACCACTTATCCATGGGCAATGGCGTCACTTGTATCAGTTTATTGTAAATCAGGCTAAACCACTTCCACCGAACACGCACTAGAATACACCTGTTCACTCACTGTCTTTGAACTGACTGCAAAGGCCTGGTTGAATTCAAGTCGACAATGGTAGAAATAGAAGAATCTATTATTGTAAGGAAGTGGCGGTCACATTGTCAAGCGGCTTATTGTCATTAGTGGTTGTTTGGGGTTGGCTGATGAAAGGGTGTTAGTTATTGAGGTTTTGAGGGGAGGAATTATGAGGTCATCTGCCCCTATGAAAGGTTGCTGTGTGGAAAATGTTACTCTACACCTATTCTCAGAATTTCTGCTGGCAGGAGCTACTGGTAAATTTTTGTGAAATAAGACAGCAAAAGTACGTGTTTATTAGTCTTATATGAACGTGGGAGTTTCCTGAGTACGATAGGATCATGGATATGAGGATAGCAATATGTTGTTGTTTGAGTCCTCAGTCTTTTGACTGGTTTGATGCAGCTCTCCATGCCTCCCTGTCCTGAGCTAATTTTTTCATCTCTACATAGCTACCACACCCTACATCCGAGACAATCTGTTTAACATATTCTAACCTTGGTCTACCCCTACAGTTCTTGTCCTCGACCCTTCCTTCCGTAACTAAGTTTGCTATTCCTGGATGTCTTGGTAAGTGTCCTACCAACCTATCTCTTCTCTTCATTAGCAGTTGCCAGAACCATCTCTCCTCTCCCACTCAGCTTAATACCTCTTCGTTATTAACCACGTCTTCCCATCTGATCTTCATTCTCCTGTAACACCACATTTCAAACTCTTCAATTCTTATTTTTTCTGCTGCACTAATAGTCCAAGTTTCACTTCCATAGAGCGCCACGCTCCAGTAAAGGGCTTTCAAAAATGACTTCCGAATACCTAAATCTGTATTCGATGTCAACAGATTCCTTTTTTGTAGAAATGCTTTCCTTGCCCGAGGCAATCTACTTTTTATATCCTCTTTGCTTCGTCCATCACTGGTTATTTTGCTTCCTAAGTACCAGAAGTCTCCTACTTCAGTTAGCTTTTCACCTGACAATTTGATGTCCATAGAGGTTTCTGATTTACTTCGGCTGCTTTCCAATATTTTTGTTTTTCATAGCAATATTTGTTACCGAATATGAGATATAAATATTTCAATCAGAGCTGGCGCCCCCCTTTATAACTGACTGTGCGTGCCCCCCACTTTGAGAACCTATGCTCCAGGCAACAGTGTCCCTTTATAAACCGTACATTTTCATATTCTTGTTCTCAAATGTACAAAACGTAATCCTTTGTCCCGAGACTTAAAAGAAATGAACGTAATTATGAAATACTTTTAGACAACTTACATTTTCCTTACAAGGGAAGTACCGGTATCAGGAAAGACAGGTCGAAACCTATCTTGAAACTTTGTGAACGCAATCGTTGTACTGTAAGAGGACATCATGTGGAAAATCAGATGCCAGTATGAACTGCAAGGCTCCGAAATCGTACCTGACATCTGAGTGCTGGTGAAGCTGGACATCCCTGT
This sequence comes from Meconema thalassinum, assembly GCA_946902985.2. Classification (NCBI taxonomy): domain Eukaryota; kingdom Metazoa; phylum Arthropoda; class Insecta; order Orthoptera; family Tettigoniidae; genus Meconema; species Meconema thalassinum. The sequence goes on from OX336392.1 coordinate 402,884,274, forward strand.
GGCACTCGGTGTAGTAGCGAGGTGGGGCGTATATGCTGACTGGAGCGTGCGGCTACTTCCCACCGGCCTTGAGTGCCTGAGCCGTCAGGGCTGTCCCTTCCAACATGTACGGAACTTGCTACCTCGCATTGATTTATTTGGGAGATTCGCCACATGATTTCGGAGACTTGCAGTTCAATCTGGCGGCTGATTTTCCACACCTTGTCTTCTTGTAGTACAACGATCGCGTCCACAAAGTGTCAAGATAGGTTTCGACCTGTCTTACCGGATACTTCCCTTGTAAGTGTTACAGTTCTTTTTGTCCGGCAGTGTAAATGAATACCTGACACAAAATATAGCCTACATAATATCTTGTGCATTCAATGAAAACGTACCGAGCGCCGGTAAAATTGATCACAAACCTCGAGGACGGTGGTTTAGTAATAGTTGCATACAATAGTAGGTGTCCAACTTTGCTGGCATCGAACCTTTATCCTTGTAGCTTATAATCAGTCACGCGATTTCGTGACCCAGCAGAGACCTCCGTGCATTGCTGGGTAGAAAATAGTCATTTGGAATGGTGGGCACGATAGAGAATATCATTTTAAATGTTTATTTGCATGTGCACTCAATGGCTCATTAAATGTTCGGTACGGTAATTAAAAGTATGGATTTTATGTGCCATCACGTTCTATTGAAAGGTCGGAGTAGAATATCTGGTTCTTTTGGATTGGGATATGTAACTCTGGTGATATATAATAAGGAATTTATTACGCACAATGAGCAAAATATGTACTGTACATTACATCAGGCTAAATAACACTTAACTTAAGAATCATAGCAAAATTAGCTTGCCACGGTGGGTGAGTGGTTAACGTGTCAGACTACCAACCCCAAGCTTGCAGGTTAACTCCTGGCCGTGGTAAGTGATTTTTGAAAGGCGACAAAAATCACGACATCCATGTCATACATTGTTGGCATGTTAAAGAACCCATTTGAATTCAGTAGGCCGTGTTCATAATAGCAAAATTAATCTCGGGATTTTCCGCCAACACAAAGTTCCTCCATTCTCTACTAGAAAGCTCTATAGTGTCCAGGAGCTTAGATATCTAACCTCCTTGACTTTCATAGCGTTCCAAGAAACGACGAAATTCGACATGCAAGCTGCCCTCTGCGTGTCAAATAAAAAAAGCTTGCACCCGGCACCCGAGGCCAAACTATATTATTTAAAATTAATAGCAAAATTGAATCAGGGAGACCATTCTCTTCTTGCACTCCATTACGTGATAGGCTATGTATCGCACTGTTCTCTACACAAAACACATGTGCTGTACACTCCTGGCTAGCCGGGTGAAAGGATTTCCTGGCACAAATATGATGAAAACCGGGTATCGCAAAGCATGTCATCAGGTGCTTCAACTCCGGTGATATATAAGGCTTTGAATCTATTTTTAATATTGCACATAAGCAATCTATCGAATAGCTCGATAGGTCGAGACGTACTTCTGCCCAATTGGATTAGGTCAGAAATTTAACACTCTACCTGATGATATGATTTTAATGATTGTTTTAAGGGGCTAAACATCTAGGTTATAGGCCCCTGATGAATTGGGTGATAGTAACAAATGATGATAACAAACAAAATTACAACTACTGTACTGACTTATTATACAACTAACGTGCTTGAAGAGGAAAATATCAAAGAAGAAATAAATGAATAAAAGATAGGGGTAAAATAAATGCCCACAACCTTCGAAGAATTAGGATTGAGGAAGTCGGAAAAAAGTCATGAAAGGCAGACAGGAAAGGGAAATAGGAGAGTGTCCCCCTAATTCAATGGAAAAAGGGGGATAAAACGGTTCTATATCAGTAATCCCTCTGGTTCGCCAGCTCCCAAGCTCCCCAGTGGTGAGCCCTTAAAGGTGTAGTGCTATCCAGAGTGGATCGTACTTTTAGTGGCTACACACTCCCTGCCTGCCATACGGTCTCGTGCAGAAATCAAGAGAGGTCTGACGCATCAAAGAATGAAGATATCAGGAATGATGAGACAAGGGCCCATTAAGGCGAGAAAATGAGACACCATACGTGGTGGATAAAAGAGTTGACCAAGGGAAATCGACAGGAAAGAAGGCACTGAGGATCACACCACAAGTAGCCTAAGTGGAAGCAATGCTAATCTCAGCTGGGGTCCCGTATTCGCCAACTAGTTCTGAGCACCTGAGGGAACTGCCTGAAAATACTTGTAATTATCTACCCTCCCGGTGTAATCAGTGCAATTATTCGCTTCACTTGTGTGTTATTCTTTCCAGTACCTCAAATAATCGAAATATAACTTAATCAGAGAGACCATTCTCTTCTTGCACTCCATTACGTGATATTTAAGTTTACAAAGCCGCAGCTCGAGGAATATTTGAAGTGGAAGGAGAAGGTGTCGTTAGTCAGCGTGTGGCACAACTATGGTTCCAAGGTTTCAACATTGGAGAAGATAACATTACAGATTTACCGCGTTCTGGAATACCTCAACTACGCGATATTGAGAATACACGCAAATTTTTGGAAGAAAGTCTACAAAGAAGTAGCCTACTCGTAGGCTGTCAGAAGAACTTGGTGCATCAAAAGATACCATACATCGCCAGATTAAGAAACTTGGAAAATCAAACAAGCTGTAGATCTGTTCCTCATGAATTGACCCCGGAACTGGCTCAACGTAGAATGAATATCTGTCGTCAGATTATCAGTAACCCCATGGATGATAGATTAATCAGGAGAATTGTCACATGTAATGAAAAGTGGGTCTATTACCTCAACGCTGAAGCTTCGAAACAGTGGATCAGTCCCCATCAACCTGCCAAAGCCATCGTTAAAAGGATCGATTCGGCCCCTAAGTGATGTTGTGTGCCTGGTGGAATTTTGAAGAAATGGCTCACTGGGAGTTTGCTCCAAACATGCGTGCAGTCAATGCGGATCTCTATTCTCAACAACTGGAAAGAGTTCATGAAATTATGAGACGGAGATACCCAGCATTAGTTAACCGAAATAGAGTTCTCTTTCCTCAGGACAATGAGAGACCTCATACTGCACGAACAACCATGGCAAAAATTCAGGAATTGGGAGAAGTCGAACTGCTACCACATACAACATACAACCCTGATCTTGCACCTTCTTACCGTCTTTTTTGATCCATGGCCCATTTCTTACGTGGAAGAAAATAATTTCAAAAACATTGAAGCTGTGGAAGTGGGTCGCACCGAATTCTTCGCATCAAAACCCAGAGACTGGTGCCATCGCAGGATAAGAAACCTCACTGAACGATCGCTCAAGACCATCGAATCTGTTGATCTCTACTTTGAAGAATAGTTTAATTTCTTGTCAGAAAACTTTCCAAATACAATTGTCTTTAAAAATCGACATTACTCATGAGACATCTCCTGTATTAATGAATTAAATAGGCTTACATTCTGCGGTTAGCTATTCTCGGTATGTGAAAAGAAACGTCGAGTTTCTTCTGTGTCTTGTATGTCACTGTTCACTTGTACCATGTTTCTTGTTATTGTTCTTATGCCCACATGTATGTACAAATCTCTGTATTTCTTTTGTGAAAATAAAAGGGGCCGTACTAGGGACTCGACCCGGGCGGAGTGTGGTGGGGGGCCTTCCCTGGGGGTTTCCTTGGCCTCTGCGTCAACCTCTTCATTGTATTCACTTTATATGTGTACTAACACATCTTTCCTGTTACTACAATTCTCCTTTACACATATCAACGGCCAAAGGGCTACTGGTATAGCCGACGCGACGGCCCGCCTGGAATGAAATGAAACAACGTATTTTCATTCATGCATTCAAAATGTTGTTCGAAAAACAACTGATATAAGTGTTCCTGAATAAACCCATGTTACTTTTCTGTCTGAATTGTATTTTGTCAAAAATTGTCCAGTTTCTCTAACCTCAAAATATCATCAAATGGTAATCATCCAGTTCAGAATAAGCTACGTTTTGCACCGTAGGAGAATCTTAGCCTACTCGCAGTGCGGGTTAGAGAAGAAACAATCTTCGACTCAGGATACAAAACAGGGGATTATAATATATAGGGCTGTATATATGAGTCTGGGAACTGTTATCAAGCGGACGCCGGAATGTAATGAAAGAAGATTGTGTTTAGATGTTGAATAATGGCTCCTCTCGTAAGGCTAACTCGTGACCCAATCACTGGACCCTAATTCAAAACACAGCCCACAGTTCGTGAGCAACATCTTGGAATTCCCAATCCTTCATAACAATGTATTTGATGCGATCAATAATCAGATGAATTAGCAAATATTCGGCATTAGATTTGTTACTATCAGCAAAGAAATTACATTACATTACCGATTATTTTGAAATAAACATATACTTCATAGTATTGTTATTGTGATTGTTGTCATAGATTATGATGTCATAGCTAATGCTGCTGCTGATAATAATAATAACTAGCGGACCCGTGCGAGAACTCTCGCATGTGTATAAACCACCCGTCTGGATTTACTGTTATGCGGGCTTTGTGTATAAACCACCTGCCTGGCTTTGCTGTTATACGGGCGTCTATAAATATGTTTATGTTCGACCCTGACTATTATATGTCTGAAAACTGTATCATAATGATGGTCATTATAACACTATTTTTCATTATGAAACAGTTTCTCCCACCAATCACAGCTCAAGAAACAGTTGTTTGACCAATTAGATAAGGATACCTTCGCGCATACGCTCAAAATCCAACATGTCTATATAAATTACCGATAGTGCACCGTCCATATGTTCGCGTAAATAAACTGATGAATATGAGACAAGAAATAGCAATGTACCTTAATATCCCCAAATCCAATTTCAACACAGCGCGTTGTTTTCAAACGCATTCGCTGACATTTTTACTGAATACTGGTGCTCAATCTGCACATATGGCATTGAAGCACACAGAGCGCATGCGTCGGTCGATCAGAGAGCTTGGAAATCAGAGATATCCTACTCAGCGCAGCACCCGATCACAAAATTATAGTGACAATCTCAACAGATATTTATGAATATTTATGTTAAAACATATAAAAAAGTTATAATTATCGTCGAACATAAACAGTCGTATGCAACTCGCCTATGATGGTAATTAAGACACTCGTATGGAAATTAAGATACTCGTGTCGTAATTATAGCCATTATAGGCTCGTTGCATAATGTACTATTAAAAGCACTTTATAAACAAATATATTTCCGTTGTCATATCAAGAAATGCAAGATTTTTCCTGTACTATTGAGACGCTTTGGAAGATTTTGGTACAAACCACACCTTCTAACTCCCTCTGGTTTAGGAGCTTGAGTTCTGTGAAACATACACCTTAGCGTATTATATAATAAGATAATCTTCTTCTTCTTAGCATTTATCCCACTGAATTGCAGGGTCTGCTGCATCTTCAGGGGAGACTTAAGCCACATGCACAGTGTGTCAAGCCAGTGTCACCCTCGTGGTTTGCGACCGTCAGAACTGACGTTTAAGGCCCTTCTCGCAACGGAAGGGCCGCTTTTTCGTAGTACGTGTCCATACCAACGCAAACGGTCCTCTATCATCTTCTCAGGGATTGGCGCCACACCAAATGCCATTGGAACATCTTCATTTCTGATGTGGCCCTGTCTTGTGAGTCCTATTGGCCAGCGAAGCTTCTTCATTTCTATGACATGCAGCTGCTGTTCATGTCTCCTTGTGGCTGGTCAACATTCGGTTCCATACAGTGCCACTGGTCTAATGAAGGTTTAATAAATTTTTGGTTTCAGGTACATTGGCACCATATGATCAAAAAGGACTCTTGTAACTTGGCACTAATTCGTCCAGGCAGCGTTGAATCTGCTTCGAACATCTGGGAGCGTGTCACCATCAATAATAATAATGAAATAGTAGGGTGTTGACATTAATTGTACCTAAGAAGGTCTTTCTCTTGGGACAAATAGATTTTGAGAAGCTCCGACCCTTCTCTGCATGATGCTCCCGATGCCCCAGAATCCCATGAACGGAAGAAACTGGACTAAAGTCTGTTCGCCGAGTCGAGATAGTGGAAGTAAACACAGTTGTACACGTGATTGCAGGGCTGCCCGCAAGGGTTGCATAGAGCTGTGCCTGTTGAACGTACGCCAACTTCAGTGCTGTGTATAGCCTACATGTGGAGCGGGCTGACTTATCGGTTACATGCTACAGCAAGGTTTAGTTATTGTTCCTTTTTGTATTTATTTATTTAATTAATTATTTAGTTCCTAACTGCTTATGACAGGCAACAGTATACAGTGCAGTACAGTATTCAGTGCAACAAGTCTTGTCTTTTCTAGGGCTACGGGAGTACTAGTGATCTCGGAGCTTCTTGCCTACCCATGTCCGGCAGAGCCGATGACGTGAACTGGGAGTGCTTCCCTGTCCAGGCAGTGGAAGTGACCACGTGCAAGTATTTACGCGTGCTATCTCGACTCGGCGAACAGACTTTAGGTGCGTCTGGAGTCTAGTTAGTTAGTTAGTTATTGTTGTTTTAAGGGGCGGAACTTCGAGGTCATCTGTCCCTCGACCAGAGTCTGGGCTAGTTGCTATGATAAAGTGTTATCCATCATACCAATGTTTCTAGTTGAAGATACATGTAGGGGGTCATCATAAATTTATGAACACATGGTTACAACTCGATTGTTGAGATCGGGAGGTGCCTCTTGATGTCTTGCGGCATGATAGCCTGTAACTGTACTAGGCATTCATAATATGGAACAGAAGTCAGGAACTATGAAAAACCACTTCCATCATGATTGACGTAATTGATGATGTTGGTATTAATTTATTTCTGGAGCTTAAGGCAGTGCTTCGTACTTGGGCGTGTAATGAAATTAGCTGATAATCTCTATTTGACTCTGATAGAGTGGCAATTGTAATTTTTGGTGTCTTGGATTGTTGTAGGTGCCACGGAGCTTGTAGCAAGGCACCATCGTAGGGTTTACATTGAGAGAGTGGGGAAATCAAAATCAGGATAGCCATTGTCAGTGCCGGGATTCAAATCATCAATCTCTGAACTTCCAACTCCTCCATGCAGCCATGTTGCGTGACTTAATTAGCATGGCTATGATGCAGCATAAGACCAAGTTACTCCGTTCATACCTTCGATGTTGTAGAGGCTTTACGACATCGTAGTTACGTAGTCTTGTGTATTTGGGTGTGTGTGGATTGATATGGTTGTACTAGTGTTGTAATTGGTTTTATTTATTTATATCACATTACAAAATAATCTAGGGATGGGCATAAAGGTAAGCACAGTATCACTTTGGTAGGACACGTGCCCATCAAGCCCACTCAGTGGTGACGCCCCTAAGTTGAAGTATAAAGACCACTTATAGAATGCCTGGAGTTGGAATCGATTCTAGCTCTTCTTGGTTTCCTCACGAGGCCGAGTGTACCTCGATCCAGTCCTTATATCAGACTCTTTGTGGAGACTATAATCAAAGCCAGGACCTTTGGGAGAGAAGTTTCAATACGTTGTTATTATTGTTATTGATGATTCAGTTAGGGCATTGCGATACTGTGGTCATGAAGTCACGTGTAATGGATCTGTATGTCTGATAACCTGTATCATTGTGATGGCTGTACCAGTGTGTATATTCATAAGTGAGCCATCGTCGCTTTAATTTAGGTATCATCTCCACATTCACTTGTATTAAAAGTGGAAACCCACAGAAAACCACTACTAAAATGGCTGAGATAGGAATCAAACCCATATCTTCGCAGTTCTGCCTTGGGAGGCTGAATGTATGCGATCTAGTCTTTAAACAGTATCAGTTTTTATTTTATGGAAACCAGGACCTTTGGGAGAGAAGCAAGGCCACAGAAAGCAGCATTCTTTATTTTGACATCCAATTTCTTCGAAAGGCCTAAGTGCCTTCTTTGTTTTGCACGCTTATTATTTTTAGAATGTACCGTTCTTTTGACTGGCACAGTGACGCAAATACATGACACGCAGCACAAGACGTATCCTCGCCAACATCTTTCAACGAAAACGTGCAGGAAAATTAACAAGGGTAAATATATACTTGTTTCTGTGTTCTTCATAATAATGAGTCACAGTCCATGTTCTTCAAGCGGTAATTCCACGTATTTCATTTAAGTAAGATGTATCACACAGCATTCCTCGGTTACATCTCCTACTTTTTATGCACTAGCCAGGTAACTTTTATGGATATGACCATGTTGTGACAGTGAAAGACAACATACCTGGAGCATAGCTCACAGATCTTTACAAGTCATAACCGCGTGATGATGAAGACGATAAGAATGACATGATAAACCGGCAAGTAACTTTGTATTAGCATTACTTAAGCTAGTTTCATTGACGATTTATGAAATTAATAAGAAGAAACATTCTAAACTCTCCACTGTTAGAGAAACCATTGATATGGCCCGCAGGGAATCACAAAAAGTAGGACGAATAGACCACGGGACACCAGCTGACCATGACATTGCTTCCACTTACCATCTTTCCTGTCGGCCTCCCTTGGTCAACATATCTTCTCTTCTGGCGGTACTAGTTTAGTATATCCGAGGCCTTAAGTGTCTTTCATCTTCTTGCCTTAATTGGCTCTTGCCTTTTTATATTTTCAGACACTCATTTTTTGAGGGGTGAAACTTCTTCCCTTTTTTCACGATATCCACTGCATAGTGTAAGAGGTGTTAGCATGTTTTATAGTTCCCTCACATTCCTGGTTAACGAGCGGCGACTCAAACGTAAGCCAGTAGCACGCGGTGACAATAACCATTGTTCGCTACTGACCAATAGCTGACGGTTGTTGACCAATATAATGCTTCCTCTATCACTCCACGAGGACTCCAAAGTCCCGCCCTGGCGGCCAGCTCGCGTGTCACGCAGGTATCAGGTGTCCAGTGTTGCACATATGCATGTAGTTCAGTCTCACTGCTTGCTCTCAGTGGTTACGGTGGAAAGTTGAAAACGCTGTGCCTCGCACTGGGAAAGCCTTGGCTTCCCACAGACATGGAATGTTAACATATCCGCCCAACTAGATTTCAAAGTGCAAGAACTACATAACCAGTAATGATTACAATAACGTAATAGCTACTGTACCCTGTGTTAGGAACGTTCCAAGATTGTACCGGCCTCTCTTTGTTGTATTGTTTTGTATTTATTGTAGTCCGAGAATCGAATATACAGTACAGTGTTGGATGCGGGATGGACGAACTGCGCTAATTGGGTTAAACCCAGAGAGTCCAGTCAGCTTACGCTAATGGGTTTGGGAAGGGAGGAGTGAGGCAACTTCTACTGAAATGTTGGTTAAGCCATGAGTTACCGTATTGGCCCGAATATAAGCCGCACCCTTAATATTCGAAGAGGAGAAAGGTAAAAAAGTTTATGGCCGAAAATAAGCCGCATCCGGATTAAGGGAAGACACATTTGTACTTACCAACATGTAATTTTTTTTCTGACACCCGTATTTTCTTCCAACCTTTGGTTGAGCTTTTGGCATAACCCACAACTGAAAGTTTGAAGGCTGCATCATAAACACGCCGAATTCCTTTGCTTGATGAAGCTTTTCGCTCTACCGGTAAATGATCGCTCATTTTAGCGTTAAACAGGTATTCTTCCAGATCTTACTGAGACTGACTGAGCTACTGTAGATTATCCTAACTTACGAAACAATACCGTGTTACCGAATAACAATGTCACCGCCAAAACAAAAGTTAACATTGTTGTCATTAAATGCCGCTAGTTTCTTTTACAGACTGCATCGTTGCTTTGTTGCTGTGTTCTTGCTAATGAGCATTCCTTTTTAAACATAACATGACATACTAGCAGTAGTGCCCGGCTTCGCCCGGTGGATTTATTTGTTTCATGGATGATAATGAATACCGTACTTCAGAACTGGAGCGCTCAAGGATAAGGATCGGAAAGCACCAACGCTAATTGTAGCTGATAACCTCAGTATACTGCACCAACACCATCGCCCTTATACAGAGGCATACTATTGTCATGATGATAACTGTTAAGAAATCTTTTTGCATTAATTACTCTCCATGACTGCAATTATTTATAAGCAGCTCGCAATTCTGCACCGGGACACTGGTAGGGGCGACGTGATGCAGCCCGCATTGCCTGGCAAAAATAGACTTACTGTCGACCAAAGTATTATGTACACTCGAGTTTGAAGGTTGTTTGTGAAGTAACCAATAGACATACATAAAATCCAATAACATCATTTTAGTCGTTCTATTTTACGTTAGTTCATGTAGGTTTGGAATTTTTAATTTATATTTTAATCTTTTTTTTATCGCAGTTGGAACACAAAAAGTGCATGTTTTTAAGCGTGTTTCAACCATGCGTCACATTTACGAATTATTATCTCAAAAATCAGTCATCAGATCGAATCCAAATTTTAACACAATATACATTGGAATGTTGCACAACTGGTTTATTAATTTCAAAATTGTGTGTGTCCAAGACACAAGGTTGTTAACATTTTTGTAAGGTAACTTTTTCTCGGTTCGGGGTGGTTGGAAAATGTAGTTCTTGGTCGAGTTGTAATCCTTATACATCGAAAGGTTATGCTGTATGACTGTGAAATACGTAAATTAATTCACTTATTTTATATCAGTTTGTATTTGTAGGGGGAAAAAAGACATGGTTCACCAGCTAGCCGCTCCGGGTAAAGCTGTACAGCGTTGCCGAAATGGAGCCCATACGCATCATGGCGCGTCTCGCTCTGAAGTGATGGGCTCCATCTCAGCAACGCTGCACACCTTTTCCCGGAGCGGCTAGCTGGTGAACCATGTGTTATTTCCCCGTACAAATACAAACCGATATAAAATAAGTGAATTAATTTACGTATTTCACAGTCATACAGCATAACTTTTTGGTGTATAAGGATTACAAAGCAACCAAGAACTACATTTTCCAACCACCCCGAGCCGAGAAAAAGTTATCTTTCAACAATGATAACAATTTTGTTTCTTGGACACACACAATTGTGAAATTAATAAACCAGTTATACAACATTCCAATGTATATTGTGTTAAAATTTACATTCGATCTGATGACAGGTTTTTGAGATAATAAATCTTAAATGTGACGCATGGTTGAAACACGCTTAAAAATGTGCACTTTTTGTGTTCCAACTGCGATAAAGAATATTAAAATATAAATTTAAAAATCCAAACCTACATGAACTAACGTAAAATAGAACGACGAAAATGATGATGGTATTGGATTTTATGTAGGTTATTGGTTACTTCACAAACAACCTTCAAACTCGAGTGTACATATTACTTTGGTCGACAGTAGGTAAGACTGAAGCTGTTCAGGAGCGCTTGTTCTTCTGACTTACTGAACAAAAATCAATCTTTAAGGTTACCTGAGAGGTGTAGCACAATGCTACATAGCCTAAACTATTCCTCTTGAATCTGGCTAACATATACAAAAGAATTTTACGAATCCGACTGGTAGTTCCAGAGATTTTCGCTTTTGAACACACAAACAAACAAACAAGCTCCTCAGCTTTATTATATTAGTATACAGGGTGGGCGGGAAGTAACTAGGTATTGAAATTGACGTATAACTTTTATGTTTGCAGAGTTATTTATTTTCAATTAATACAGTATGTGCACTGTTATATGGGAATATGATTGCATTCCTTACAATTCCATTACATTTTGATGTAGGCATCTGTGGCGTCGACCAATCTCCTCAAACGACCTGGAATGGAATCCACAGCTTTCTGGAAGAAGTTGTGTGGAGCGTTGGTAAGAACATCCCGAATCCATGTTTCCAATTCGTCCAATGTGCGTAGTTTCGCCCGGTACACCTCCCCCCTTTTGCCCAGCTCCATGAAGAAAAGTCACAGGGAGTCAGGTCTGGATTTCTTGCAGGCCATTCACGAGATGCACGTCTCCCCAGCCAACGTTCTGGAAACTTCTCATCCTACCAGTTCCGCACGACATTTGCAAATTGAACGGTGGGCATGAAGATAATGTGGTATTTTCCCATACAGATATCGTGGGCCAAACGTTATCCTGAAGCTCTTGACGGTAGCGTTCCCCATTAATTGTTAATTGTGTCACACAGGAGATATGGGCCGATGACATTTGTAGCCATTATTCCACGCCACATGGTCACTTTTGGACGAGACTGCATCTTTCCACCGTAACTCCTGGATTCTGTGCCGCCCAGTAATCATAATTGGGCCAATTGACAAAGAACGATCGAATTCCACACCTCATAGCGCGAAGCAATCTGTGATCATTTTCTTACTGTCAGGCAATCGGTCATCTTTGCTATTGTTTTAGATCCCTTATTTGGGGGTGGATCTAAAAGGGAGAGTTGTTGTACTAATTTATAAAGTGGTGCCTAAAAGGGGTAGCTTCCCTTGTCAGGGTAAGCTGACCAGTGTAGAGTGTTGTGGTGTGCTAGGAACTAGGGGGCGTTCCTATGAATAATGTAATAGCGTTTGGAGGGATGGGACCCACTGCAAAGGGTCGTTGTGCTGGTCGCTCAGCTCAGCTGACTGCTTGTTATGTAACTGACTCTGTTCGTATCAGCCGAGTGGCACGCGCTGCTTGCTTGCAGCCGAGCCGGCTCGAGAGACACAAAGGTACCTGAGTTAGCGCTAATGGCTTACCGTCTGTCACGTCTTTACGTGACGGGAATAAGGAAGGGCGTTGGGATGTAAAGAGGCGTATAACAGTAATGCTAGTGTAGAGTGTGGACCAAGTGTTTTATTGGTCTGTGATTCTTTGTGTGAGTCCCTTGTAGGGAATGAAATTATGTTTATAATGTGATACAATTTGTGGGTTGCAGGTTACATAAGTAGGAACTCTGAACACGATTGACTGACTCACCTCGGTTGACACCAGCGTAGCCTCCGGCTGTCTCGATGAAGCACTGACAATGGAGAGATCCTTTGACCTCATTAGGACGCCTTCTTATACCTTTTGACGTCCTGCTGTCAGCATTGTGTTGGCATGCTGCCCCAGTTAGTACTATGTCGCTGAGTGTAATGATTACGTAAGGCTTGAGCTGCTTTATGGAGTAGCAAGCTGTCCTTACAGTATTAATGGATGTTGCCCCGGCTTTCCAAGGGTTGCCATTTTAGGGGATTTAGCCAGATGCTGGGGGGATGGTCTCCAAGGGGTGCATACCCCTGGGATGCTGTACAAGAGTCTTCCTTCATTTGTTCGCGTCCTCGCGAACGGGAACGGAACTGGAGGTTGGGGCGTTGACGTAGCGGTCCTTGAAATCCCCTCGTATCTCCTGGTGGCGTCGTATCGAAGTGTGGGTGTGAGGTGAGCCCGTGTTCAGAGGGGAGGGTTATGGGATTTACATATATATATGTATACATTGACATTGTGAAAAAACAAACAAAAAAAATTGACATTTGCGAAAGATTTGATTAACATTGGGAAAAAATTGACATTTTGAGAAAAATTGAACATTAAAATAAATTCGACATGTAAAAAAAAATTGCCCTTGCATTTGCTGGCATATTGCTAGTTTAAAAAAAAACATGGTTTCTGATGGTGATGTGTTACATATTTGTGCAGGGAGGAAAAACCCAGGGCCGAACGGATGATTGTGTCGTCCGCCCCATCTTAGGGAAAAAATGCTCCCTGCAATAAGAAAGGTAGAAGAAAATAGAAAAATGGGTGTTCCAGGGTATAATTTAAGGGAAATATTCAAAAGTATTTATTTGTGTGGGAAAAACGGAACACCCTGACAAATGGGGAAGTTAGAAGAAGGAAAAATGAAAGAAAACAAATCATACACATGATGGACATTGGCATCTTGGTGAACAAACAAAAATATATATAGTGTATAATTGTATAAAGTTTATCCTGAAAAATTATAAATTACAATGACCTTATGTCTAGTGGAAAAATTGTATAAAGTTTATCCTGAAAAATTATAAATTACAATGACCTTATGTCTAGTGGAAAAATTGTATAAAGTTTATCCTGAAAAATTATAAATTACAATGACCTTATGTCTACTTAATCGTGCTAATCCCTTATAATTATAGTTTTTGTGAGGTACCTCGCGTGCACGCTACCCGTCTGTACGTACTCTTGCCGTCTCACGGCTGATTCTGTATGGCCACTTCTTGGTACGGTATAGTGGTCGTACCGCTTGCATGTATGCTTAATACCTAACCTGTGAAGCATCCTCTGTGGGTGAATGCTTGCACACTTGACAATGAGAGTCACTGCCACAAATCGGTTGCGCCCTCATTGTCGTAATCTGCGTCGCATTTTGACGCTGTATGTGTTTACATTTTAGTTGATCTGCCAGTAAGCCTGGTACCCCACAGGCACCAGTCCTGCTGTGCAGATTTATTTTAGAGTGTGTAGCTGAAAAAGAAAAATGTGGTGAGTGTTTGCGAGTGTGTCGGGATTAGTGCAAGTTGAAAAATAAAAAAAAATAGTACACATCATGGCATGCTGTAAATAATATGCCACTGCTATATGGCAGTGAAATTCCTGTCACCAGTTTTCTGTATCTGGTGACGATGCCTGTGAAAAAAAATGGCGAGGTTTAGAAAAAAAACATATTAGTACTGGTTGAAGCTCTTCTTTCACTGAAAAAAAAACATGATTAATGTTACTTAGCTGCAAGGCCGGGCTTACCCTATACGGTGCCGTGATGCCGTAAATAATATGTAGTTGGTCTTACCCCGGTAGCGGAATTGTGGTTACCGGGTGCCGATATATTCCACTTTGATTATGCCTATCTTAACCTAGTTTATCCTAAGTATTGTCGGGCTTACCTCGGTAACGGATTTAAAGTCACCGAGTGCCGATATATTCTACGGTGATCTATATATATAAAAAAAAAATGCCTTACATGTAGGTTTATGTTACCTTATATCTTACCTTACTTATTTAACTTATCGATAAAATTACTTAACTGTAAAACTATTCTGTATTTACATGCCGAGTGGACCTTATTATAAAGCCGAAATGTGCTGTGCTATTATTAGCAACAGCTGTTAGTAAATTTGCTTACATCTAAGTGACCTTAACATGGCACTATGACTTAAGTACTAAAATTTAGATGGAGGCTGGCCGCTTGATTTCTCTCGCGGGGGCGCCCTTGTAGTACATTGTCGGGACCGGAACCCAACAATGCCTCGTAGTCCCCTCCGTTTTAATACTATTGTCGACATCTATTCTAGGTCTTAATACTAGTACTAACCTATTCGCAGGCGCCTTACGGTGCCACTAAGCTAACCGTTTCGCCCGCTGTAACTTCCGTGTTCATAACCGTGTGCTGTTCCTATTTAACGTAGTTGAGCCGCCCACTTGGCTCCTGTGAGGGGCGCGCAATGCCCCTCTCTTAATGCCCTCTGGTTGCCCGTTGCATCGCCATTTATGTGGGCATTGGACAGTGTGATCCAATGGCATAATATTGTCTTCGCCTTAATCGGCCGTCGCAATCTGCTTTTCGCAGTGATATTTGCCTCTATGGGCCGCCGTAGTATGCATTTTCGCATTGATATATAAATTTGCCTCTATGGGCCGCCGTGTGTTTTACTCCAACGCACAGGAGTTTTGCTTCCCGCTATGGAAGCCGTGCCTACTTAAATTTAAACTTAACTAGAAGTCTAGTCATAATGGGGTCGTCTCTAGGGATAGTTCCCGAGGCCGGCGCTGAGTGAGCTATTTCTCCCGCCATTCTCAGAAAGTCTCCCTGCAGGTCTTGGCTTCGATGACCGTGACACATAGTGGGTGTAACCTTCTCCGACAAGGGGGATAAGCGACATGCACCCCTAGATCTCGATGTTTGCCCGTGTCCGGTCCCGAATGCTTTGACCTTACGTAGTTCGTCTGTTTGGTCTAGTCGTCAGTTATTTGGTGAGCCAACTGGGGTAAGGGTCCACATCGCCTTCCCCAGCTCTGCTCCAATGTGGTCCCTCCTGACCTTCGGCTTACACCGTTGTCAACCATCAGTTCGTATCAGATTCCTTTGTAAGAGAGAAAAAAAAATGTGTCGTAACCTGTGTAAATGGTTCAACCTCTGTGTGAAATGTAAAATATTTCCAGTGTAGCGGGGTTGTAGATCTTCTAAGTACATAGGCTACTTCTGGTCTACCATCGCTATGTCAGCTTCCCAGCAATAATGCTTTCTTTACTTTAATGGAGGTGTTAGTAGGGTCTGTATTGTCAGGTACCCTGTTATTAGGATTTGGGGGTAATTATTTGATGAGTGGGCTTAAAGTATGGTAGGAAGGGTTTTCGCACCTTTGGGTTCCACGTTAGTGGTGGCCTAAAACCGGTGATGCCACTGGGATGCTTCTATAGTGAGTGGAGTGGGGAGGTAATTCCCGGGATTGCAAAAATACGAAAATTCATGCAGGTTTGATATTAAAATCCCTGGTAATTGGATGGGATACTCATGCATGTGTCTGGATATGAAGTTTCTGCCTTCATGTACGGATAGGTGTAGGATGGGGCATAATACCATATGTTCCTTTCATGCGGGAGAGCTTAAGTACTAAAGCATGGTTAGTATATATCTATGGCCTCCTCTCTCATTTGGAGAGGCGCATTATGCTTCTTTAATGTTTTGCTGACACACCCCTAATACTCAGGTGTTAGCATCGGGACGCAAGGCGTAGCATGCCTGCTTTTTAGGCGCATGAAGTCCATCAACCCCTGTGTGTATTTTGTAATGTAGTGTAGCTGTTTTTGGTCGTGTAGATGTGTCTGCGTTGTTTATGTGGGGCGTGAGAAGGTTATGGGAAGGGAGTAAGGTGGTACGCTGGTAGCCTGTTCTCCTGTCGTCCTCCCTTGGTCCATGTTGGCTTTCTATCCGCACCTTGGGATAGTAGAGCTGCATGACCTAATCTGGTCGGCCATTTGCAGTGTAGATGTGGCCAGTGGTCGTAGTACGACTGGTCATGTGCTAGTCGCCTGGAATGATTTATTTCGGGAATAGAATGGCGAAAAGAAGTTATTAAGGGGAGGTCCTGTTTCCTCAAAGTCCCTATGTTCGCTCCTAATTGGTGAGTGCGAGTGCGTGTGTGTGTGCCTATGTACCGCTACACCACGCGGCCGGTTGGTCTGTTATAAGGCTAAGTCCTACTGTGTATGTTGTGTATGGGCGGGAAGCGCCCGTGGCCTTTCAACGTCTTTGCGAACGTGCCCTTATAGGCCCAAGATTAGTTCCGCTGTGTCACGTCTTGTCCATTGCCAAATGTTTTTGCAGTGTGGAGAAAAAAAAATGTATGGCGTTATAATTGTTATGTGTGTGTAATTTCACGGTCACGGGCGATACGCAATAGTGTTTCGTCACCGCAGTATTGCAGTGTGAATAGTCTGCAGTCAGCAATTGGTATGTGTAATACCAGACTGGGAAGTTACTGTTTGTCATCCGCTGGTATGTGCCTTTTTGCACGAATGCAAGTGTGGTCATTGTTTTGGATTCCTAGCGGCTTAATGTAGCAATTCGCCCTAGTTAGGTAATGACGTCGTGTGGCCATTGTTCCCTAAGACCTGTGTCTTGCGAAATTTACCTACCTGTGTTTGTGAAATGTATTCCTCTATGCCTGGTGTAATGCGAAATTTTATGTCTGGTTTTTGGTGGGAGGAAATGTAGTATTCCCTGTTCATGCACCTGTATGGGCCATTTTCAGTATGATTGGACGCCTGAATAGCTGTTCTCCTTTGTGTCTACATTTTTACTGGAACTCAGACCCGTGACCTTATGTCATTCTCTGTGCTTTATGTTTGCGTTGTGTTCCAGGGCTTTGGGGCTTTCCCAGTGTGGGTTTTGCTTGTGTTCCGCGTACCAAAAATACCATTGGATAGTTAGTTTTTGGTACGCGTGTGGTGTGTGGTCATGGGTTCGAATCCGGTTGTCTGTAAAGACTTGGTGTGATCATTTTCGTGCCGCATTTAAAATGGCACGTTCCCGTTGATGTGCAGTGCGCATATGAAAGCATGCATACCTGTGTAGAGTTTGTACGTTTTTGATTTCCCCTCGTAGTGTAATTTTGGAAGATATAGGGTCTCTAAATCGGGCGTGAATGATGCCGTGCGCTCTGCTCTGAGAGCTGTTGTCTGTAAGCGTACAGATTATCACTGAGGCCTGCGTTCTTGCTGAGTATGGCGGTATCGGATTGCAATGTCCTGCGCGCACGCTCGCTACTTGTCTTGATAACGCTGTATGTCCGGCACATGTGTTTTAAATCGCTAACTTTCTGTGACTGTGATGAATGCTTTTCGCATTGCGACAGAAAAGAGGGGAATTTGTGGTTTAACGTGACCGTATCTGGAGATCAGGAGCTCCGGGATTTCCGTTTTACTTGGAATCCAAACCACAGGCCATGGCATTTCACTTCGGAAATCCCATATGCGTTGGCCGTACTTGTAAAAGAACCTTCCATTGACTACATGTGTGTCCCCAGATTTTGTGTTAACTGTATCGTTGTTCAAGTATGTTCTTTATCCCTGGAGAAAATGTCGTTGTACGCGAGTGTGTCTGGTCCGCTAGTCGCGTGTTTGGTGACCAGATGCCAGAGGCGATTGTATTGGTTTTCGTTTATGACCCGCTGTTAGTGGGACTGTCCCAATTTGTCTTAGCTTTCCCATTATTATATCCTAGAACTCAACCTTATATTCCTGGTATTCAGAAGGTTGCGGGTTTGGAGACCGCCTTTTACCCAGAGTAATTGTTTCCGGCACCATGAAGGTTGTGTCTCCGGGACAGTTCTGGTGAGTGTTAGGATCGTATCCCGGTTCGGTCAGTGGGCTATTTCTTGGCCCTCTTTTCACGCCTGCCCGTGGGATTACTTCCTTTCCTTTTGGCAGTATTTCCGCCTTTACGTGTACCTATGTCTAAAAATTATGTCGTGAACACCATAAAAAATGTTTAAAAAAATGTGCTTGGGACCTGAGTGTAGTATTTACCATTTAGGTAACGTGAGTACTACCGTAAACTGGTTACGTCTCAGGGGAATCTACCGACCTGTCTAGTACACATTAGGAAGGCCATTGCAAGACGTAATTGATACACCTGTATCCGCGTCACGAGCAAAGCCAGTGCACTATGGGAGTCAAACCTGCCCTTCAAAGTAATTGTAACTCACCACAATGACAGTGTCTCGTCCCGGTGTGCAATTGGGCTTTTCAGTTGGCCAAAGCACACCTCACCAATTTTTTGAAGTTAGTTTGAGAGTCTTAATTCCTGCCACACTTACGGCTTTCGCCCGCAACAGGAGGATCTATCAAACTGTGGAACCCTAACATAGAACGTTTAGTCATTTTCTACTTAGAAAGACTCACTTAAGCTTTATGCTGTGATTTTATGCTTAAGCTGTGTTCAAAATATCTCTCTTTCAGTCTGAAGCCTGCTTGGCTTCCACTTGGCTTAGCATATTTAGAGACTTTACGTTATGGCATTCACCACTTCGCCCAATAACCATTGATGGCCTGAGAGAAAAATGCCATGGTTCCGAAAAAAAACGGAAGGATTTAGAATTGTTCCTTCTAATTTGGCTATGTTGCCTTGTATATACATAAAATAAGAACGAAAAATATGCAATTTTATGTTTATTATGTATTTGTTGGACCATTTTCTTATCGCCCCCGTGTGAAAGAATTTATGTGGCCTATAATGTTGGTGTTAGCGATGTTAGTCTATTTCTGTGGCCCTGGTGGAAGTCGTTATCCTCTTTCGAGCTTCAGTGCTCAGAAAGGTGAAGGGTTTTGCCCTGTTATTAGATTATAGGCCTCTTGAATCCACTGGGGTGTTCCTTTGCTACCTTCCGGCGGAATTGCTAGCAAAGTAAGCTTTGGCCTACTTCCACCGTAGCGCGTGTCTATAGGTTTAAATGTACCTGTATTCGAGGGCCTAATTGCGCTTGGCGCTGCCCTAGTAGATTTTACGGGAGTGTGGATATATTTGACTGCGTGGTTTTGTGGGGTAGGTGAGAACACCTTTCCTAATCCCCGTGTACTGTGTGGTAATGCCCGGTCAAAATGTTCGTGCGTATATCGTGCATCCTGAGGGACTAATACCGGTGTTCGCCTTTGTTCTGGCAAATTTGCCCTTTGAACTGGCGGTAAAGGTCGCTTAATGGCTTGTGTCTGGCCTAGCAATGTGGTGGCGTGTAGTCTGACCGCTTTTCGGCCTGTGGCCACGGCCGACTCCTGCCAATGTGTTAGCCTATCTGTGTACGTGTATGTAGGCTTTATGTACTGTAGGGCGGGCTCTATGTCGTCAGCCCATGACGTGGTTATGTCCCTTTGTTTCCCTGTCATATCGTGTGTGTTTAATGGCCCTGGCTTCAACTCCCTCTCGTCCCTCTGTTCCGAGGGGATTGTTCTAGGCTCTGCCCCTCGGTTTGGCAAAATTGCCTCCCGATCCGGAGCTGAAGGACGTGTGTTTGTGTTAGGTTTATTTTGTAGTAAGTTGGAGCCTAACCTGGCCGTCTTCTTGACTGTGGCCACGGCGAACTCCTTCCATTCTCTGGCAGTACGTGGCGAGAGGGACATCCTCGCAAATTGTCGAGTCAGCGTATCCACGCTTATGTCCTCTCTCGGGTGGGCTGATGGCCCTACCAACTGTATGTGGTTCTGTACGTGTACCGGGTGTGAGTCTCGGTATGAGTCCACGTCTGCACTTGCACTCGTGGTCCTGGCGCTGAATTAGCCATTGCATGCCTATTCAGGTCCGTGTGCCTAGTGTACCTATATGCCCTATCGTGATGTTGTAGCGTGGATGTCCAAATGTCATGTTCGTTTTGCCGACGATTGCGGGTTTCATCCCTTACCGGAGCATGTGCTCCTTCTGTCGGTCTAGTTGGGTCTCTATAATCCCGGTAATGTGTTTGTCTGTAGGTTCTCGCTCGCTCTTCCCTCCTGTGTCTTCCCTTGTCCCCCCCGGTTGTTTGTTTGTCTATTGTTTGCCGTGGTGCCGGGGTGGGTAATCCCGTTGTTCTCTGTATTGGTGTGGGAGGGACATGTCCCCGGCTTCGCCAATTCGCTGTTTTGTCAGGCTTCCGGGCCGGTTCCGGGAATTGGTGGCATGTGTGTGTGTTTCCCCGCATTGTACTGGAGGGTGGTCTATTTGTCTTTCGCCCTGTGGCCATGGTAGCCTCCCGCCCTTGTGTTGCGGTACGTGCTGAGAGAGACGTTTTCGCAAATTGCTGCGCAAATGCGTCTACAGAGATGTCGTTTGAGTGGTTCTTGAGTTTTTCCTCTGAACGCTCCCAATGGATGTTCCTCAGCATGGCCTTTCGTGCGGGCGCATACATCGTCCTATATATGTTGCGAAAAGGAGAAAAAAAAATGACTTTGACTGGGGTTGTTTTACTAAGGCTTTCTCCTGTGTAGCTGGTTTGGAGCAAAAAAAAAACTACTTTCTGTCTGGGGGAAAATTTTCACTATTCGCTTGGCTTTTTGCGGTACGGAAGGGGTCGTTTTACCTACGAGGGCTCGTTGGTTGAGTCCCTTTTCTCTATGCGTAGGACCGCGCCTCCACCAGTGTTTTAGATCCCTTATTTGGGGGTGGATCTAAAAGGGAGAGTTGTTGTACTAATTTATAAAGTGGTGCCTAAAAGGGGTAGCTTCCCTTGTCAGGGTAAGCTGACCAGTGTAGAGTGTTGTGGTGTGCTAGGAACTAGGGGGCGTTCCTATGAATAATGTAATAGCGTTTGGAGGGATGGGACCCACTGCAAAGGGTCGTTGTGCTGGTCGCTCAGCTCAGCTGACTGCTTATTATGTAACTGACTCTGTTCGTATCAGCCGAGTGGCACGCGCTGCTTGCTTGCAGCCGAGCCGGCTCGAGAGACACAAAGGTACCTGAGTTAGCGCTAATGGCTTACCGTCTGTCACGTCTTTACGTGACGGGAATAAGGAAGGGCGTTGGGATGTAAAGAGGCGTATAACAGTAATGCTAGTGTAGAGTGTGGACCAAGTGTTTTATTGGTCTGTGATTCTTTGTGTGAGTCCCTTGTAGGGAATGAAATTATGTTTATAATGTGATACAATTTGTGGGTTGCAGGTTACATAAGTAGGAACTCTGAACACGATTGACTGACTCACCTCGGTTGACACCAGCGTAGCCTCCGGCTGTCTCGATGAAGCACTGACAATGGAGAGATCCTTTGACCTCATTAGGACGCCTTCTTATACCTTTTGACGTCCTGCTGTCAGCATTGTGTTGGCATGCTGCCCCAGTTAGTACTATGTCGCTGAGTGTAATGATTACGTAAGGCTTGAGCTGCTTTATGGAGTAGCAAGCTGTCCTTACAGTATTAATGGATGTTGCCCCGGCTTTCCAAGGGTTGCCATTTTAGGGGATTTAGCCAGATGCTGGGGGGATGGTCTCCAAGGGGTGCATACCCCTGGGATGCTGTACACTATTGTTGAGTGCACTGCCTCTCGCGGCCACGGTCGGTATGAAAAATCCCTATCCTATTTAATGTTCTGTATGTTTCCTCTATTTCCAATATTATTCCATCAATATTAAACACTTAACAGCCATTTAAAAATACCTAGTTACTTCCCACCCACCCTGTAGATAAAAGTGTAGGTAGCGAATATAAGCCGCACCCAGAATTTTTACCCAAACAGTTTTTATAAAAAATGCGGCTTATTTTCGGGCCAATACGGTGACTGACAGCTACGTACATCTGGACCCCTGGAGTTTCCATAGATATAATCAATGTTTCTAACATGTTATCCATGTACAGTCAAAGAGGTGAATGATTGCGAGTTATAGGAAACTATAAATTTTGTAAGGGTAAGTTGTCACAACGAGGCCAAAAGTGAAGGTGTTCGAACAAGGAATGTTCTGCCCATTTACAGTATTTAGTAATAATGCATCTTGTTTTGTAGAAGAATACATATGAGTTTTTGGTGCCAACGATATTGTTTTAAAGCTCATAGTGCAGACTGTTATTGTTGTTGTTGTTTGCGTCTTCAGTGTTTTGACTGGTTTAGGGGCGTGGTGGCTCAGCGGTCTAGCTGTATGCCTCTCACCAAGGCGGTCCGGGTTCGATTCCCGGTCAATGCATGTGAGATTTTCGAAGTGAAATGCTATGTCCTGTGGTTCGGATTCCACGTAAAAAGGAGGTCCCGTGGCTCATGATCTCAGGATTAACGGTCACGTTAAACTACAAGCTTCCTTTTTTTTTGACTGGTTTGATGCAGCACTCCATGCTTCTCTGTCCTGCGCTAATCGTTTCATCTCTGCATAGCTACCACACCCTACATCGGAGGCAATCTGTTTAACATAATCTAACCTTGGTCAACCCCTACAGTTCTTATCCTCGACCCTTCCTACTATAACTAAGTTTGCTACTCCTGGGTGTCTTAGTAAGTGTCCTACCAACCTATATCTTCTCTCATTAGCAGTCACCTGAAACATCTCTCCTCTCCCAATCGTCCTAATGCCTCTTCATTTGTAACCCTAACTACCCATCTGATCTTCATCTAATAAAATATACTCGAATAAATTATAATCGAATCCAATAGAATACAATCGAATCGAAGTTGAAGTTGAATAGATGACCATTTCAACGATAGTCTATGGTTGGATTGTAATCCTAAAGATACCATGGATACGAATTGATATGACTATCGTCTGAACACATTTATTTATTAAATTAATTATCATTAATTAATGTATTTATTCACGTATTTATTTATTTACGTATTTAATTATGTAATTATTTAGTTAGTTGTTTATTTATTTATTTACTGTATATCGCATTACAACATAATCTAAAGGGAGGGCAAAAGGGCTGGCACAGTATCATTCTGGTGGGACATGTGCCCATCAAGCCCGCCCACTGGTGACGCCCCCGAGGTGAAGTATTGCAGACTATAACGTACATACAAAGACATTTTTACGAAGCTACAACATAAAAACTAAAATGTGCAGATATGAATACCGTAGTAACTGTGAAACACAAATAAAATGGCCGAACTTCGTGAAGTGCAAGGCTAAAGAAGTCCAGGAATGTGGAATAATGCCAAAACTTACTAACGAAGAGTATCGAATACGTCGTTGAGATAACAAGAGTAAAAAGTGAAGAATTCCGTGAAATTTGGCGCAGGTTGACAATTTACGATAATATTTACCTGCACGTCCAGTTTGGAGGGAGGGGGGAGGAAAGGGGGGGGGGGGGGTAATTAAACTGGACAAACCACTGAAATTTAAACACATAAACATCATCATGATGATCATTATTATCATCGGTGGTAATGACAATTTTTTTCTTAAATACCCCAGATAACCATTTTTTAAATGTGTCATATTTATACGTCGTTATCTTACAATGTTCTTTTCAGTAAGCTCATATATATTTATTTATTAATATATTTATTTATTTATTTATATGATGAAATCAGTGTAGAAATGATAAAGGCTGCTGGACTTGTTGGTATGCAATGGTTGTATCGACTGCTAAAGTGTGTGTGGAAACGGAAATGTGTACCAGAAGACTGGGAGAAAGGGCTAATAATACCAGTGTTTAAGAAGGGGGACAAGAAGGTGTGTGACAACTATAGAGGGATCACCCTCATATCACAGATAGTTAAAATACTGGAAAGGATATTAGAAAGAAGAATGAGAAGAAAGGTGGAAGGGGAGTTGCAAGAGGAACAGTATGGCTTCAGGAGTGGAAGATCCACAGTGGACCCAATCTTTAGCTTGAGGCAGGTGATGGAAAAGAACTGGGAATATGGAGAGGATTTGATCATGACTTTCATAGATCTAGAAAAGGCATATGATAGTGTCCCCAGAGAGAAGGTATGGGAAACCATGGTTAAGAAGAGACTGGGAAGAGAAATGTTGGAAATGGTGCAAGCAATGTACAACAACTGTGTTAGCAGGGTACTGACCCCAGTTGTAAAGACAGATTGGTTTAGGAACAAGACTGGACTAAGACAGGGGAGTGTGCTGTCACCTCTCTTGTTCATAATGGTGATGGATGAAATTGTAAAGGAAACAAAGGAAGCATATGGACATAAAGAAATGAAGTTACTGTTATTTGCAGATGGTATTGTGGTCTGGGGAAGGAACACCGAAGAAGTGCAAAAACAACTAGATGCACTGAACGAAAATATTCAGAAGTACGGCCTAAAAATCAGTATAGAGAAAAGCAAGACCATGGTGATGACAAGAGGGAAAAGACAAGGAAAGGGCACTGTGAAAATTGGAAGTCAGAGTTTGGAAATTGTGGACACGTTCAAATACCTAGGAAGTGAATTGATGCAAACTGGTAGGTTGGACATGGAGATTGGCAGGAGGATACAGCAGAGCAATGCATTCTATCAAAGTGTAAAAAAACTTGTTTGGGATAAGGAAGTACCAAGGAAAAGCAAGGAGGTAATGTATAAAGTGTACTATGTTCCCATATTAACTTACGCAGCTGAGACTTGGACCCTGACAAGCAGGCAAGAGAGTAGAATCCAAGCCAGTGAAATGAAATTCCTAAGAAGTATGATAGGAAAGACAAGGAAAGACAGAGTGAGGAATGAAGATGTTAGGAAGGAAGTTGGGATGGGAAAACTAAATGAGAGAATTGAGAAGAATAAACTAAGGTGGTTTGGACAAGTAAAGAGGATGGAGGAAAATAGAATACCAAGACAGATGCTGGAGGCGAAGTGCAAGGGTAAGAGAGCAAGAGGAAGATCTAGAACAAGGTGGATTGAATCAGTGAAGAACAGCGTAAGAAAAAGAAATCTGGACTGGGACATGATCGTGGAAAGAGAATGTTGGAAGGAAAGAGGAAAGTGGAGAAGTGCCATAAATACCCCGACCCGGCAGGAGCTGGATAAGGGGAAATGATGATGATGATGATGATATTTATTTATTTATATATTGTGCCCATTCAACAATGAAATACGCAAATCACAGTTTGCCAGCAATGCTCAATCGGGAGTATCGGGGTTCATGGTTTGTTCTCCCACTCTGTGACCTACACACTTTGGATTAAGCAGAGGATACACTTCCAAAAAATAAACAAAAATCAACTCCTACTATTTAAAACATTTAATTATCCAAATATATGGCGCTACAAAAATTAAACACATAAAAATACTGACACTCCACTTCACACTTGTCCAAAGTTGAACAAGGAATTTATATTAAACAATTACAAAATCATAATGACTCGTTTTCCAAAAACCAACAAAACTTCCACTACGTTTCACTTCCATATGGTGTCCTTTTAAATTCTTCAAAATAAAGGGCTCCAAACGGCTCGGTAATGTTTACCTACACTGTGTTATCAATTTAATACACATCACTTACTATTTACATGAGTATATCTGGTTTAATCACAAATATCAAATTTACCAAAGTATGGTTAATCATCACTTAATGTTGGGCTTTCACAATGCTCATATGTTACCATCCCTCTCTCTCATGTTAACAACTCACTACCGTGATTGGGAAAAACTTGCGTACTCCCGAGCTACATAAGACTACTGAACAAGTCAAACTTAAGATTACTCCCGGAATCTAATGTCTTCAATAGAACTCGTGAATCACTGAATCATATAATAATAAAGTTAGGGATTTATCAATTTTGTCTTAAAAGACAGCAACAATCTGAACTCTGCAAGCGATAATAATTTATAAAGGAACCTCGGTTCAAAGACCGAGTCGTTCAAACACTCTTTAAACTCTGTTGTGTATTATGACTCAGACGGTCCGTTCCCCGACCTACCGCAATACCAGAGGGTGAGGATCTAGTCTTAACTACTTAGCGTGATTTATTGCAGGGAGAAAAGAGAGTCCACAGTTTCGCTTCTACAAGTGACTGGCTACCATCAGCTTTCCATACAGCTGTTTAAAATGCAATTCTCTGAATGACAAGGCTTCTAATACAGATTCTTAAAACAACATCTTTAGGCTTAACAGACCTATTCTCTTCGCTTCGGTATATAATAATTATGAAGTGTCCTCATTGGCGGGTAAGAAAAATTCAATAATATAACCAATATTTAAGGGGCTTCAACACGGACGACTCTGAGTTCGATCCTTTCTAATGCCTCGGGAGCAGTATCGCAATTTGGAGGACTTATAACATTAGCGACTTAGGGCAGGCCTCGCCTTGTACCAGCGCTCATAATACAACATAAATAGCACCCTTTTTAACATACAACACACACTGCCTCGTGATCACTATCACAAATTTGAGGACTTATCACAGTTTAATTACCACGACCAACTGTCCCTCATAATTAGTTTTACCGAGCATTTCAACGCATTCCTAGCGTGATAAATTACTTCAATGCGCTACAGTGCGCTTATACATTAATTAGCCAAGTTGCCTTCAAAGAACTAAATAAATTCAAAATCAACGTTTGATTCTACATCTCCAAATATATATTACTCTTCTCCCTTGACAATAATCATTTTTACCATAAGAACATGTATTCATAACATGTATTAATTAATTTAAAGGAGCTCGGAAGCTACTACTTTTCATATAAAATTCATCTCAATATTCATTCATTTATATTATTATTATTATTATTATTATTATTATTATTACGCTTGCTTTCTCATATTTATATCATTTATCAATTACACTGATATTTTACTGAATACATTCCCCAAGGGATTCATTTACATTTCACATATTTATTATCTTAATCTCAAATTAATCGTTCAGATCGCGCAATCATTCTTTTACTTGTTATTCAACATCCCTACTCTCTCTCTCATGAGGATTATACGCAAATTCTCCCAAACACATATCATAATGAAATAGTTACTCACGTGACTGTACGGTCAGCGACCGAATCCTCCAGCGATGGAACATTTTTGCCCACCCACTGCTTTTTAAGCCATTTCGATGGATACACTTACACTCAATGACACTTCTTTAACACCACAAAATATTTACCTTAATCACTTGGAATATAATGAATACCATTTTGTATTCGTTTTCACTTAACACAATACAATTTCACTAAAAATATTACACTCAAAAAATTTCACTATATTTACATTACATAACAATTTTATCACTTGGGCGTTAATTATTCGCCATTACACACGTGATTTCTTTTATTTCCCGTTTCCAAGGGTGGCACTTATAGAACGTCGGCTTCCTAATCTGACGAGATGATGGAAAGTCTCGATCGAACTACACCTCACTGGAACGGCTGATCTTCAAATCCGGGGTTTGACTACGGCCGCTCGAATAGTTTATCGGTGACCTAGTAATTTCCTTGCATTACTTGCTATTACTTTAATTCGTAGCTTATTGGAGTCCTCCCCAATGTTTACTGTTCGTTTGTCTACCTAGACAAAGCCTGGAACTACAATTCCTAATTTTTATCGTTCTGCGCTCTAGTCCCTACATTTTCGGAACACTAGGCGTTATTTATTTCGTTCTACCCTGATCGGGTTCCTTAACGTCGATAGAAATGTCCATTCCACTTTCCTGGGGTACTTCAATACCTTATGATGCGTCGGTTCTTTAACTGAACTATTTATATTCGAGTACCTATCGCTTGTTATTTCTTCAAGTCCACAGGCTAAACTTTGACTATACTGGTGAAGTTTAACGATAATTGTTTCTGCGTGCAGCGTTTACGTGCTCACTAAGATAACTTGTTGTACTTTGCGGCACAGTATCACGCTCTCTGGCGTCCTTTATAACTGAATATACTTTGATGCAGCTCCCCTGTACTAGGAGTTTACTTGTAGCTTATCTTGTAGTTTATGCTTCATCGTGCAGCGTCTCTGCGCTCACGGAATTGAAATGTTGTGATACAGCGACGCCCCTCGGGCTGTCGGAAGACTGCATGTACTTGATGCAGCCGGACGCCCCCTCTCGGGCTCTCGGAATAACTGCATGTGTTGTGACACAGTGACGCCCCCTCGGGCTGTCTGAAACTGCATGCTCCTCCTGGCACGTCCATGGTTTTTATACAAATTGGCGGCAAAAAGATAAAGTCCGCGTCTTCTCCAGCACTAACTTTTGAAGTAATAGTCGTATAATTTTGAAAAATATATCTCTGGAAAGCTCTTGTTCTAAACGTAAACTGATTTCCTTGATCATGAAAATCGATCGCACAATTCCAAGATATTAAATAATTTGGCTCCTCCGATACGTGGGTGTTGAGGTTCATTTTTCCATCCCTACCAACTCTGGTCTCGGGGAATTACTAAAGACGTCATGCCACGTCTGCAGTTCTTTCCTGTGCAAATATTATAAACTTTTTCCCCACACGAAAATCTCTATTCCAGAATGATCCACAATGATGTGTTTCTTTTATTAATTAAATGCTCGCAAATGGCCACGGTCGACTCTAGACAGGTCGGAAGGCTGAGACTTGGCAACATGTTCATCAGTCATACCCTTGTCAGGCGGGAACATGAGAGAACGTTCAGTCTGGCAGGTGTTCTAGTTTATCTCATAGGGATATTTCCTTCTATATTTTGTTTCTTACGCTTTGTACGTTTATACGCTTTATAGTAGCGTTTATACTACCCTTCCAGATGAGTTTTTTTTAACTGTAATCCCTAATTGAGAACACACTGACGAGTGTGCTTTGTATCTGGCAAATATGGTATTTTTAAATGCCTACGGTACATGGAATTATCACATATCGTACTTCATGTTTTAAACTTTGATTTTCCTGGAATGTTTCGGCACCGTAACAGTGCCAGATACATGTTGTATCCCCAACTGTAATGTAAATTAACCAAGTAAGGTTCCCAAGTGACGAAAATCTGCGCCAGGCCTGGATTAGGGAACCTTAGAAATGGTTCGCAGATTGCATAAATTAGTCAATTAAGTGAAAAAATACTTTCAGTTATTGCTACTGTGTTGCTAAACAATTATTCACAGCAAGGAATGATGCTGTTGATGTCAGCAAACTTGGTTATGGGAAGAGAAAGTTGCAGCACTTTAGGAAGGAAACAGAAGTAATCTGATACAGTTATGGAATACCAGCAGCAACAGACTATTTCTCTAATGGTAGTAAATTATCTACATACATGTGCGGCGGAATCGAGGGTTTATAGACCTACAGTGTGAAGATGTTATGGGAGATAGCCTACATTTTTGCATCACGTAACCCACAATAGCATCTACTTACTCCATATTATTATTATCATAACACCGCCAATTGTTTTATTACCATACTTCAGAGTAGTAAAATACGAAAAGAAACCAAAATAATTTTCTTTATTTTGCCAAACACTTTTATGTTGGTAAATTATTTCCGTGTCACTCATGCCTAATATCAGCTGCTTGGCTCTTATAACAACTTTTCACGATCATATGCACGTTATTCATTTATTTCCGATAGTAACACTGGTCATGTGTAAATAAAAATCAACAGATGCTTTGCTAAACATGTACATTTTGTTTGTCCAATATTAATTCCATAGTTTTTGTCGCCTCCCGTGCTAGCAAACAGCTGTTTCAGTTCAGGCGCTCGTGACGAAGTATGACTGGCAATAGCCGTAGCTACAGTGTTGTCAGGTTGAACCTTCCGACCTTTCTAGAGTCGACCGTGAAATGGCTTAATTCTAATTATTTCTCTTCTTGCGCAATTGTGAGGTTGTCATTTTATAGCTGCGTAAGGTCTATTTCCGAAACCTCTTCTCTCTTACACGCTGTGGAAAGTTTTTATTGTTCTATTAATAATCATGAGCCTGCTCCTTATCGATGCGTCAAGCATGATCTACCGTCCACATGACTCGTGGTCACCCATTCTTGCGCCGCATTATAACAGCCCACTTCTAAAATCTTTCTATGTCATTCTACAGACTGTATTATTTCCTCTCTTCTTTTGCAAATAATTTATGGATTCGACGCTTGAACCAATAGCATATGGGCTCTATATATATATTTATTAATTTCTTCTTCTTCTTCTTCTTCTGCTTCTTCTTCTTCTTCTTCTTTCCGATAAGGCCACGTGCCAATTTCATTTCTCCACTCTTTGTTGTTTTCTCTTCCGTTCTTCCCAATATTTCTTCATTCTTAGACTATGTTGGTTCTTTCTGTCCTCAGACCACTTCGCCCCACGTTTCCTTTCCACTCTTCCCTGGAATCCTTCCATACTTAACACCTTCTTTCGAAAAATCTCTCTGTCCACAATGTCATCTTCTCTTATACTGTTTCGACTCGCTGCGTGGCTCAGCGGTAACGTTCTCGCTTGTTGGGCCCTAGGTTGCAGGTTCGTATCCTGGCGCAGTCAGCCGGCATTTGAGGGTGCACAAATGCGAGGGAGCCGTGTCAGTAGATTTACTGGCACGTAAAAGATCCCCTTCGGGGCAAAATTCCGGCACCCCGGCGTCTCTAAAAGCCACCGTAGTTAAAAGGGACGTAAAGTCAATAACATTATTAATATTATTATTTCTTTCTAAATCTCTCTTTACTTCTTTAATCCAGCTGGTCGTTGACGTTTTCTCCCAAAGGTACTTGATTATCCTTTTTGTTAATCTGGAATCATCCATTCTGTAAATATATCCGAAAGATATCTCTTCTTCTTATCGTTTCGGTTATGCTTTTTATAGTCCTGTATATTTCATAATGAGATCTTAATTTCCATACTCTGTTTGTGTTCATTGGGCCTAAGATTTTTCTCATAATTCTCCTTTCTGGTACTTGAAGTTTATGTAATTTATAATATTTAATACTAGGCATTCACTCGCATATAGGCATTTAGGTGTTACCTCTGTAGTGTAATGTCTTATATTAAGATTTTTAGATTGGCACGTTCTTTTTATAATCATTCTTAGTAATGCCACATGCTCTGTCCATCTTGTGTACCCTTTCTTCTATTGCACATTTGTGTAAACAATTTTCATGAATTAATTCTCCTAGATATTTGAATTTACTTACTTTCTCAACTCTACCAATAGGTCTATATATCTTGTCAAAAATTTTGGAGCGATCTGGATGTTTGTATTTATTATTTTTTCTACGGAGATTCTCAAACCTGTTTTCCTGGCTATTGCTACCAATTTATTTATTTATTTATTTATTTATTTATTTATTTATTTATTTATTTAATTTATATTAATTAATTAATTAATTTGCAGACGGAAATGTAGTACCTGGTGGTAAATAAGGATTAAACTATAATTTAGAAATAATGCACCCGATAATGAGCAAAGTTTATCATTCCAGGGGAAAAACTAATTTTTAAAAAAATTCTGTCTTTCAATCTCCCCTTTGTCTGAAGGTAGTACAATACACAGGACGAAACCTCACCCGCCGCCACTGTCATATTCACGATGAAATTATGCTTGAATTATTAATTATGACATTCTGCCGGTCGTTTTATAAAATAGCTCTGGCGTTGGTGACCTAAATAAAGCCTCGCCGTAATGTCTTCCATTCGTGAGCATGGCAACAATTTCCTGGCAACTAAATCAATTACATAATGGATCAGGACCAAATACAATGCAGTTTGTGTTACTCTTTTTAGCGATTAATAAAGATTATTGAAATACACTTCCTTAATCACGAAATATGGGGCAGTTATGCAAATTTCATTATCGGCTTTGCACACTCCATGGGCCCAGCAGCGCAGTTCATAACGCTCAAGTCACGTTTAAAAAAAAAAGGACCTTTCTCCGTGCAGTTTCAGGGTGGTAAACTATTTATTGGTCGTATCCCATTAATAACATTAAATTCATGTGTTTGAGCTTTAATAGGGTGATGTTCAATAATTAAGGGGTATGGCTGTACAAAATATCGATCCAAATGCTATCGTAACTGAAGAGAACCTCGTGGTGTAGTGGGTAGAATTCTACGAGGTCACCTCAGAGGTCCGGCTTTGAATCCCGGCTCAGCCAAGAAATTTTAATTACGTTGTACACACTCAGCCTCGAGAGGCAAAACTGAGAAGAGGAGGGTTTGATTCCTACCTCAGCCATCTTGGAAGTGGTTTTCCGTGATTTCCGACTTCTACTCCTGGCAAGTGCCGAATAATAGTAATAATAATAATAATAATAATAATAATAATAATAATAATAATAATAATAATAATAATAATATAAATGCCGAAGGCCATGGTCGCTTCCTTCCCAATCCTCATCTGGTTTATTAACACACGCAACTAATACAGCCTTCACAATAACACAAGTTATCAAATAAATTACTCACACCCAGGTACACAGAGATACATGACTAAGATGTCGCAAATCACCTAAATCAAACATCATCAACATGGGAGGTTGTTCCCATATTGTATTTGAATTGTACCCAATGGCCATAGCAGGGTATTTTTATTGAACGCCCGTAGGCTCCCCAACAAGTTCAATTTCAAGTACAATAGTTCCAACTTTGGCTACCAGACGCCACTGTCACTGACACCCAGCGGTGAATGTTGTAACTTGATAGAACGTTTCTAACCAAATAACCTACAAATGTTGGCTACGCACTACCAATTGTAGTGGTAGGTTCTTTTACATGCCATAAATCTATGATATGGGACCGCCGGCTTTATTTTCCCTCCGAAGGAAGGCATACTGAAAGATTTTAACCCTCTTAAAAATCTGACGACTTCAGCCGGGTTTGAACCCGCGATCTTGGGAAAAGAAATTCAGCATGCTACTAACTACACCACCAAAGGCGTTAGCTTGGAGTTTTGAGTGGCCGTTAGTCTCGCAATGATAAGCCTTGGCTCTTCCTTTTTACGCAGAATCTAAACCACAGAACTTCAGAAATCTAATATGCAATGTTCGGGAATCGAATTCAGTCCGCCTTTGTGAGAGGCAAGCAGCTAGACTCTCTGAACCTCTGAATCGCTCACTATGACAGTGATGAGGGGGAAAGTTGGGGGAGGGGGGCTGCATCAAGTCCTGAGATTGGTGGTTCGAATCCCAGCGCGAACAGAGGCAATCCTGAGTGTGGTTTTTCTCCGAGATTTTCCACACTCCTAGCAGTAGAATGCCGGGATAGTACCTTATTTCATGTCCCGAAGCACCTGCCCAATTTCCGACACTACTGCAGTCACCACAGATACAGTTGAATTTGTAACCCACGAAAAACCACTGTTAGGATGGTAAAAGTGGGAGTGAACCTTCCTCTTATCAGTTCTGCCTAACAAGGATGAGTGTACCACGTTTCAACCCTCAGACCAGAATTAAAACTCTTGGCAGAGCTGGGAATCAAACCCGGACCTCAAAAGTAACAGCGCAAAATACTAGCCACTACACCACGAAGGAATCGTCTTACTATTTTTCTTTTTGATTAACTTTTTCATTTTCTGTTTTTTTTTCTTATTTTCAGTTATTCTTTTTCTAATTTCTTATTTCATAATTATATGTTTTCTTTTTCTTTCTTTTTCTTTTTCTTATTCTTTTTCATATTCTTTTCTTATTCTTTTTCCTATCCTTTTTCTATTGGTTTTTCTTTTTCCTTTTCTTACTCCTTATCTTATATTTTTCTTATATTTTTTCTTATGCTTTTTCTTATTCATTTTCTCATTCTTTTTCTTATTTCATGTTTGTTTTTTTCTTTTTCTAATTTCTCATTTCATATTTTTTCTTTTCCTTTTTCTTATTTCTTATTTCATAATTATACATTTTCTTCTTTTTCTATCTTTTTCTCTTTCTTATTCTTTTTCGTATTCCTTTTCTTATTCTTTCTCTTATTCTTTTCTTAATCTTTTTCTTATTCTTTTTCTCTTTCTTTTTCATATTCTTACCTTTTCTTATTCTTTTTCTTATGCTTTGTCTTATTCTTAGTCCTTTTAATAAATATTCTATTCAGTTATTTTTGTCCTTGTGGCAACCTAGAAATTTTGCAGAAAAACAGAATATGATTTTTTTAAATATACAATTGGACTGATTTGGGATCGTACCAGCTATCTTGGGGGTTTGAAGACCAGCTCAGCCTAATAAAACGAATCAAAGAGAAACCAATGGCGAGTTTTTTTTTACTGACCGACTCCCTTCTGCTTTACAGGTCGAAGAAAAAAGTTCTTGTCCGTGAAGACACTGACTAGAGGACACCGCGCAGTTGATGGAGTGTTTCGTGCCGACTTCGTTCTGACGAGGAACAGGTACTATAAAATATTCAAGGCCTTGACAGGCTACGGGGTGAGTGAACACACTCTTAGCTCTTCGTGATGAAATATCTCACGAAATGTTCGTATTCTCGAGGCCACTGGTCGACACCTGTCTTCCAGCCTGAGAACAGTAATCAGGTGGCAACATAGCCTGATACAGACCATTTTCACGACTCATATTCAATATCGGCTTGTGTGTCCAAGCGCGTTAACGCGGAGAGACGATTGGGTTCATACCCCACCTTCGGTCATCATTGAAATGGGTTTTCGGTTTTCCCATTTTTACTTCCAGACAAATGCCACTATGGTTCCTCCTTATAAGCCACGGCCAATTGCTCGTTTGTCCAAGGATAAAAGGAAGGACGAGAAGACGAAAATACTAATGCTCCTTTTAATTCTAGGAGTTTTGCGACATCCTTGTCATATAGCTCCGTGCACTTAAGTGTGCGTGGTGTCTGTACTAATGTGTGCATTTGTAATTGGGGCTAGGATTTGGTTAGGAGGTGGCCGTGGCCTTAATTTAAGAACCACCCCAGCATTCATCTGGAGTAGAAATGGGAAACCACGGTAGACCACTTCTGGAATGACTGAGGTTAGAATCAAACCTACCACTTTTTAGGTTTACCTAATGAGAGTGAGTGAATCCTGTTTCAGCCCTTAGACCAGAATTAAATTCCCTCGCAGAGTCAGGAATCAAACCTGGATATCCCCGTGGTAGCCAAGAATGCTAGTCACTATACGACGAGGTGAAAGGAAGGAACGGAGGATTGGAGGAAGAAAGGAAGGGAGGGAGGAAGCAAGGAAGAAAGCAAGAAAGTAAGGAAAGCAGGAAGCAATAAAACAAAAGCAAGGAAGTGAGGTAGGTTGGAAGGAAGTTAGATTACAAGGAATGAAGGGAGAAAGAAAGGAAGATAGAAAAGAAAGACAGAAAGACGGAAATAGGGAGGAAGAACGGAAGGGAGGAAAATGGGAAGAAGCAAGAAAAGGAAGGAAAAGGGACGAAGTGAGGAAACAAGGAAGGAGGGAAGGGAAGAAGCAAAGAAAAAATAGACGAAGCAAGGAAAGAAAAAGGGGAGGAAGGAAGGGAAGATGCAAGGAAGGAAGGAAGGAAGTAAGGAAGGGAGGAAAAAAGGGAGGTAAAAGCGAGGAAGGTAGGAAACAAGGAAGGAAAGAAGGGAAGAAGCAAAGAAGGAATGGGCGACGCAAGGAATGAAAGAGGGGAGGGAGGAAGGAAGGAAGCAATGAAGGAAGGAAAAGGGAGGAAGGGAGGAAGGGAGGAAGCTAGGACTGAAAGAGGGGAGGAAGGAAGGATGAAAGGAAGGAAGGGAAGAAGCAAGGAAGGAAGGAGGGGAGGAAGTAAGGACTGAAAGAGGCGAGGAAGGAAGAATGGGTAAGAAGCTAGGAAGGAAGGGAGGAAGAAAAGAAGGAATAGAGGAAGCATGGAATGAAAAAGATGAGGAAGTAAGGGAGGGAGGAAGCAAAGAAGGAAGGGAGGAAGCAAGGAAGGAAAGGAGGGGGATGGAAGGAAGCAAGAAAAGGAGGAAGCAAGGAAGGACGGGAGGATTAGAACCCAGTCACGTAAGGCCGTTACCCCATCACGCCCTCTTACTTCTCCTGTTCCAATTTAACTTAATTTAATTCATCTATCATTAACGTATCTTATGAGTATGGCACCAGGAAGGGCATTTTGCGGTAAAACTATTCACCCCATAGAAAACTAATCTAACCTCATTCTCAACTTCGTAACAAGAAGTTCCGTGACGAACTAAAGAGCCTTCTTTTCCTAAAATTTAAGATGCATACCAATGATTAATCTAGATGGATCTATCTAGAATAATGACGAAATTAAGTTGGTAATATCGACATTTCTAATTAGTTCGAAATACTGTACACCTGGCATAATGTAGCCTAATAGAGTACTACAGTTGGCAGCCCTGGTGACTGAATATATTCGTAGTTCCATCTCTTAAGGTACAGAATACAAAATTTGGTTGACATCCAATGGACAGCATGGACGTTATATGCAGTTAGACATTGGATCTAACAACGCGCGTAAAATCATGTTGGCAACAATGTCATGCATGTGTTGGTCAGAAATAAACTGACATAATATGATCTATTGTTGTGCCGATTTTGAATGAAATCCATTAGTTATTATAGAAGTTACATTCATTTTAAAATTGTCCTATGAGCAGGCTTAGAGTCATGTTGGCAGCACCGACGTAAATTAGTTTCTTCAAATTAATCTAGAATATCAGGTACTATACGTGTGCAAATTTTACAGCTGTTGGCCTTCTTACTTTCTGATATATTAATATTAGGGTAACAAAAATAGATACAGCACTTATTAACAGTTGGCAGCTCTGATTGCTCTTAAGAATACGCATAGTCATATGTGTTATAGTACACATAGCAAATACGAAATTTGGTTGAATTCCAATTGATAGTGTAGAAGTTATATGCATTTAAAAATTGGACCTATCAGCAGGCTTATAATCGTTTTGGCAACACTGCCATGTATGGCCTCATGGAATTTAAACTGAAATATTTATATATATACGTGTGCCAATTTTGAAATAGCTCCCATTCATGCCTTCCAAGATATCCAACATGGAGCTCAAATTTCAATTGCGATTTTTCAGCAGTTGGTAGCACTGACATCATTTTCAAATATGGCCGTGAGATATACAGGTATAGATCTTTACTCCTACCAAATTTTGTTTCGATTGCTACAGCCGTTTAGGAGTTGAGAGGGGACACACACACACACACACAGCCAGACAGAGAGAAGGACAGACAGACAGACACACATTTGCCCGATCTCATAAGTCTACTTTTTCCTCAATTTTGAAAAATGTGAAAAGTAGGCTAAAATGGGAATACTAATGGGTAGAAATATATACATGACAGCGGATACTGTGAAATTTACTAAGTACAGTCTAATTATATAGGCCTACTGTACTTCACTTCGCCTTTTGTACATCATTAACCCTCTCTCTCTCAGATCTTTAAGGCTACTCAAATTCAACTTTTCAGACACATTTATTATACAAAATACAATGAAAGAAAGTCCAGCCCACTTCATCCAACCGTACATTATGGAATATTCGTTGATCCTGATTGGCTGGGTCGATTTCGAATTAATCAAAATTACTAGACCATTGTACCCATAGAGATCTGAGCCTAATTCGGTTAGGCCCATTATCTTCCAGTATTTCATACACCTCGTCTTTAGATCCATCGATATATATTTCAAAACCACTACCACTACCTGAATCATTATTATACAGCATCAGGGAAAGGGTTAAAGAACCTTCAGTAATTTATAATAGGCCCAATGGTCAACATTATTACATGCCTAATAATTTGAGAGATTGATTTAAAATGAATAAATGAATGAATAAAGCCAGTAGTGTCCCTAGAAGAGCAAAGGCCTTCCTCGAAAGAGCTAGTCACGTGAGATGGTTAAAGTTGTCACTATGATAGTCATAATGTTCTGATTTAACTAATACCTACTATTCATAGTTTAATTCCTAAGCATGTGATTTACGTCTCTTAAGTCCACACGTAGCACTCAGTCAGACACTAATCTTGTGCCCGTTCAAATAATTTGACTATGATGATGATGATAGGCATTTATTCGTCAACGAATATCTTTATATATATAATTCTTCGACACGTGTGTATGTGACTGAACTCCTCCTAAACGACGGAACCGATTTTGATGGAATTTGGTATGTATATTAGGGTGGGTCCATGTATGGTTTAGATTCACAATCTGACCCGGTAGGTGGAATGAACACAATTTTAGAACCACAATTTACACACAATTTTAGAACCACAACATACAGTCAAAAACAGTCGTCATGGAAACCACTAGCCTTGGCCTTGGTGAAAGCTGATGTCTTTGGACGGTTTGTCTCTGCACGTTAGAGCCACCTGGTCGCAACCTGTGCAACTACCGCCATTACATACACTCCGCCCGTGGCGAAAAGTTGTGTTTTATACCAAAGGTGGCAGTGATGTCGAATTCTACTGTTTGTCTCTGCACGTTAGAGCGTTTCAAAGTCCCGTATACGTTCATATACCATTCATCCGATTGCCATGAAACTTGGATGATATGTTGAGTGAGCTCCAGGGAAGGTGTATGGCTTAGTAAATCCATTTTACATTAGATAGCGCACGAATAGATTCAACAAATGAGCGACGACGCGCGAAGCGTTTCAAAAAGGTCCCGTATGGGTTCAAATACCATTCGTCCGGTAGCGATGAAACTTGGTTGAGAAGTTGTGTACACTCCAGGGAAGGCTTCTGGCTTAGTAAATCAATTTCACATTAGGTAGCGCACGACTAGATTCAACAAATGAGTCACGACGCGCGAAGCATTTCAACAAAATCCCGTATAAGTTTATATTCCATTCATAGATTGAGATGAAATTTTGATGAGTTGTTGTGTACACTTAAGTGAAGGCTTCTAACTTAGTAATCCATTTCACAGGAGGTTGCGCACGAGTAGATTCAACAAATGAGCGGCGACGTGCGAAGCGTTTCAACAAAGTCCCGTATGCGTTCAAATACCTTTCGTCCGATAGCGATGAAACTTGGGTGAGATGTTGTGTACACTTACGTGAGGGTTTCTAACGTAGTCAGTCCATTTTACAATAGGTAGCTCACGAGTAGATTCAACAAATGAGCAACGACGCGCGAACTTTTAATCAAAGTCCCGTATGCGTTCATATACAATTCATCCGATTGCAATGAAACTTGGGTGAGATGTTGTGTACACTTACGTGAGGGTTTCTAACATAGTAAATCCATTTTACAATAGGTAGCTCACGAGTAAATTCTACAAATGAGCAACGACGCGCGAACTTTTAATCAAAGTCCCGTATGCGTTCATATACAATTCATCCGATTGCAATGAAACTTTGATGGTTGTTGTGTACACTTAAGTGAAGGCTTCTAACTTAGTAATCCATTTCACAGGAGGTTGCGCTCGAGTAGATTCAACAAATGAGTGACGACACGCGAAGCGTTTCAATAAGTTCCCGTATGCGTTCAAATACTATTCGTCCGATTACGATGAAACTTGGGTGAATTGTTGTGTACACTTGAGTAAGGTTTCTGGCTTAGTAAATTCATTTTACAATAGGTAGCGCATGAGTAGATTCAACAAATGTGCGATGGCGCGCGAATTCTTTCAACAAAGTCCTGTATGCGTTCATATACCATTTATCCGATGGCGATGAAACTTTGGTGAATTGTTGTGTACACTCCAGGAAAGGTTTCTGTCTTAGTAAATCCAGTTATTAATAAGTAGCGCACTAGTAGATTCAACAAATGTGCGACGGCGCGCGAATCGTTTCCACAATGTCCCATACGCGGTCTTATATCATTCATCCGATTGCGATGAAACCTTGGTGAATTATTGAGTACACTCCAGAGAAGGTTTCAGGCTTAGCAAATCTATTTTACAAAAGGTAGCGCATGAGTAGATTCAACAAATGAGTGACGGCACGCGAATCGTTTAAAGAAAATCCCGTATGCATTCATATGTCATTCATCCGATTCCGATGAAACTTTGATGAGTTGTTGTGTACACATACGTGAAGCTTTCTAAATTCGTAAATCCATTTCACAGTTGGTAGAGCACGAGTAAATTCACAAATGCGTGTCAGCGCACGAATCATTTAAACAAAATCCCGTATGCGTTATATGCCATTTATCCGATTGCGATGAAACTTTGGAAAGTTGTTGTGCACGCTCCCACGAATGTGCACAACAATGGTTAATTCATTTCACGATAGTTTAGAGGCAGTTGACAGAAATTGAAAAAAAAATGTGTATCCAAAAGCACTTCATGAAACAAAGTTACAACACTTTGTTTGATTGGCAGGACAACGTCTGCCGGGTCAGCTTGTATAGTATAAAATACAATGTTATTTGGGAGTATTGTGTTGTCTCAGATGGCTGAACAGTCCAATTCTGGAAGCACACACTTCACTGCAGTGACAGCACACAGCTGTATCAGCAGATGATTGTGCAGGCACACCATCCCTTGTATTCGCACGTTCTTTCTTGCGGCTCCTCCTTTCAGCTTCTAGTCTTCTCCTATCTTGTTCGAATTGTTCAACTCCGTTGTATACAATTTTATGCCATTTAGTTCTATCTTCGGTTGCGGTTTCCCAGTTGACCGTATCAATTTGACACTCTTTGAAGTTATGTTTAAGGACATCTCCTGCCAACGGCTTGTGCAATTTGACTATACACTTATATCGTAGCACATTTATCACTTAAAAATTATTTCGTTCCCGAGAGCTTCCAGAGTACGCGGATTTTTTCTGTATACCTTTTGTTTGAAGTTCTCGCACAAGCAAAAATCGCACGGTGCTGAAACTTACGAACACATTTACTGTAAAACATCTTCCTAAAAAGATAGGCTATGTCTCCACTAGAAAAAAATCGCTGTTTTGTTCTATACCTAACCATGTTCACGGGATACGAGACGGGCTACAGTACAGTACTTCACCACAAGTCTTAATTATCTCTCCGAAAGTATTTTGCCAACTTAGTTAGTAATCAATGCTATGACAGCATACGGTCCTTCCCGACCCACTGTTTCGTAATCGGCAGAAGCTAGTTATCTGGAGTACCTCATCGCAATGCTACACCACACGGCCCCAGTGAGGTTCCGTTATTAATACAAACATCAGGTTATTAACAGATAAAACATCCATCTTCTTCTTGTTGAGTTGTAGCTGACAATTTTGTGTTTTTCTCACAGTTATACTCGTAAAAAGTAGGCTTACCTAATTATGACTAACACCAATGCGTTCATTTGTCAATTCAATAAACAATTTCTTGATATTATCGATACTCGTGCCTGTCTCGACAGATTTGCGATGTAAGCTCAGAGACAGGAGTTGTATTACTAGATACAGTACTTTATATTGATACGAAATTAATGATTATTATACCGACAGTAGTGGCTACGCGGGCTAAAGCGCAGCGTTAGGTCAAGGGCCAAAGCTCTCTGCTGACTCGGTAGACGCGTGGGTTCGAGCCCCACCGTCGGCTGTCCTTGAAATGGTTTTCCGTGGTTTCCCATTTTCAACGCCAGGCAAATGCTGGGACAGTACCTTCTGACAGGCCACGGCCGCTTCCTTCCACATCCTTGCCCAGTTTCATTCATCTTCATCCATTCCATCTCTCATCCCGACGCGCAGGTCGCCCACGGGCGTCGACTAGAAAGACCTGCACTCGGCCTCTCAGGAGGCTACACGACAAAAAAAATGATTATTATATTAAAATTGGGTCCTTATCTCTACACAGTATTCCCCCAGGGGCTCACGTCTAGTGGGACGTGGGTTGGCGACCACTGGGCCCCAGCTGAGTCCGGCATTGCTTCCACTTACTTGTGCCGGGCACCTATCCGTCTTCTTTCCTGTCGACCTCTCTTGGTCAACTCTTATTCTCTTCCGACCCCGACGGTATGAGGGTATCCGAGGCCTAGGAAGTCTCTTCCTTTCCCGCCTAAATTGGCCCTTGTCTCATCTATTCTGATACCCTCCTTCTGCGAGGGGTCAGCCTTCTTTTTCTTTTCATGTTCTCTCCTGCCTTCTGCTCAAAGCCCTGAAGGAGGCAGGGTGTATGAAGCCCCACCACTTTTGGTGCACCCTGGATATCGCTACACCCTCAGGGGCTCACGGCTGGTGAGTTCGGGAGTTGCCGACCCCGAGGGATTTCTGAGCTGGGTCCGGTTTCCCCATTTTGTCCATTACCTGTGAGGTTGACCCTCTCCTCTTTCACTTTCCTATCTGCCTTTCATGGCTCTCCTTCCTTCCAAGTCCCTCAATCCGCATTCTTCAAGGGTTGAGGGCATTTCATTTCCTCCTCTCCTTTATTTGCCATATTCTCCTTTTGTTTTCCATTTCTTCTTCTAGTATATAAGTTAGTAGTTAGTTTTAGTTATAGTTTACATTTCATTTTCATCTTCACGATCACCCAAACCATTAGTGGCCGATAACCTAGATGTTGGACCCCTTAAAACAACAATTATCATCATCATCAAAATCCATCCAGTGGTTCTCGAGATTACCCGTTACATCCAAGAATCGGGGGCACTGTTTTATACTATGTTGTAATTGTTTCTTAAGATTATTTGTTGTAATTAATGCTTATGAAGACCTCAATGTGTTCTAAAATACTTAAATACTTCTAGTAATTTATTTTATTGACGTTTGGTGGATTACCTTCAATGCCATTGGTATTTTAGTGAATTTCTAAATAGATTTACACGCTAAACAGCTGGAGCTCTCAAGTCCGGCTTTAGTTCTTTATTTCGAATTCCGTTTCTAGTGTTTAAACACCCTATTTAATTTATTTATTTACTTATCGTATGGCTTTTAGTACTGGGAGTGTACGAGGACATGTTTCGCTCGCCAGAGGCTGTAGCTGCTTCAAGCGGACACCCATAGGGTGAGCTACAAGTTCCGTTCATTTTCAAGTAGTTCCAACTTTCGCTACCCGATGTCACTGATACCTAGTGGTGAACGATGGAACTTTTATAGAGCGTTCCAACGAAATCTAACCTAGAAATTTAGCTTCACACAAGTTTAGTCTGTGGAAGGATCTTTTACATGCCATAAATCTATGACATGGGACCGCCGGCTATACTTCCCCTCCGAAGGAAGGCATACTGAAGGATTTTAACGCTCTTAAAAATCCGACGACTTCGGCCGGGTTTGAACCCGCAATCTTGGGCATAGCAGTTCAGCGTGCTATTAATTACGCCACCCTGCAGTATTACTTATTTCCAGTTACCTAACATTCACCAAAGATAGCCAGCCTTCATAGCAGCCAGCGTACGTCAACAACATTATTGGGGGGTTACACTAATTATTTGCTAGGAAGTCGCTATCTTCGTGGGTAAACTGTTCACAGGAAAATGATTTTCCCTTGAACATTGCATAGTTACAACACTCAGATAAAGCCTAGTAGAAGTTGATAATAAGTACTTAGAAATCTGATGGTTCGAATTATCATTGTCACGTGAGCACGACACACAAATTCAACTCGAAACCGACGGTTTTGACTGTTATAAAATGTACAGTGGACAAGTCTATTGTACTATCGCTGAGACAATGTAAAATTCTCTTCAATCGGTCAATATTTAAAAGAGCAGATTAATTATAAGGTGCGTTCAAAAAGTAACGAGCCGGAGGCTGGAAAGAGCAAACCGGTGACGACATCGGCTAATCGTGGCGTGTGTAACGAGGTGTGGTTACAACCAGAGCGTGGAAGGTCACAGCCCGTCGCTAGAGGGCACGTGTGCACGTCACGTGACGATACAAAGCGAGCAGCAGCATGCATCAATCGTCCAACGCTGCCAGTCACATTGCAAACAGTGACATGGTGGCGTCAACCGAAGAGCAAAGAGGTGTTGTTCGGTTTCTGACAGCGGAAGGAGTAGGGGGAACGGACATTCATCGCCGAATGTCACAAGTGTACGGCGAACACTGTATGTCCCTCGTAAGGGTCAAGGC
Organism: Meconema thalassinum; assembly: GCA_946902985.2. Taxonomy (NCBI): domain Eukaryota; kingdom Metazoa; phylum Arthropoda; class Insecta; order Orthoptera; family Tettigoniidae; genus Meconema; species Meconema thalassinum. Next base: position 402,928,848 of record OX336392.1, read on the forward strand.
GGGGCACAAGCGCTTCAGGGAAGGACGGGTGTCGTTTGCCGATAATGCCCGGTCTGGGGCACCGCCCTGCTTTATCGATGTCAACGTCCAGCTGGTTGATGCACTCATTACCCAGGACTGCCAAGTGACAGTGAACGCCATAGCCACCGTGGTCACTCCACGACAATGCACGACCTCATACGGCACTCCTGCAGAAATTCAAATGGGAGGTTCTCGGTCACCCTCCATACAGTCCAGACCTCTCTCCCTGTGATTACGCCATGTTTGGTCCCCTGAAAAGGGCTCTGCGGGGCCAACGATTCACCTCGGACACCGACGTTCAGCTGTACGTGCGGAACTGGTTCACATCGCAGCCCAGGGAATTTTATGAGACAGCCATTCACCGCCTCGTGTCACAGTGGGACAAGTGCCTCAACAGCCAGGGCCAATACTTCTAACATACTGGTACTGGTTTCTGTAATTATTCCTCCGGCACGTTACTTTTTGAACGCACCTTATATGTTGGGTGTTTAAAATTATTATATTATTATTATATTATTATATAATTCGCAAATATTTGAAATAAAATTATTACGACCTTAATGCTTTTCAGTTGGTCAACAAGGTTGCACCCAATTGTATTGGGTGTTATGGACTAAACCTGAATGCTTCACGATTGAAACTAAAGAAAACTTTTGAATCCATTTTCAGTGTTGCCTTATTAACAATTAATGAAAGTTTGCTACTTTTCAGTCGGTCAACACGATTGTACCCAAATGAAAGAGAATTACATGAGATTAATAAATACGCTTGGCTGACCAGTTTCGAATGTCAAGCGATCATCATCAGATCCATTACCCTTAGGCTGCAATTAATATTGTAGTTTTCAGTCAGTGAACACAAAAATCATTCTAATTAGTAGAATATGTGAAAGATAACCTGAAATAAATTACATGTGATGAAGATTTATAAATATTGTTAAGGCCAATACACCATCTTTTTGGAAGCCTTCATACGGAGGTTATGGCTGCTTGAGCTTTTAGTTCTCGCATTGAAGAGGTCCAGGTGCGCTTCATGAAAAGGGAGATATCGCGCAGTTCACTACTCCAATGGGGGTCCGAGCGGGGACACCGAGAGCCCGCTGATGAGCCAGCTTGGTGTCTTAGGCGAAACCCCACACAAGACACGGCATAAACCTAGAAAAATTGCTGAGTTTTAATATTTCTTGTTGGCCTGTTTGCCATCTCTTGATGAATACAGTACATTTGCATTTGTCAGTTGGCACAGGCTAGAGTAAAAGGTGGCTTTTCACCGATGTCTCAGTCTCACTCATGGCTGTGATTATATGGAAGCTACTGAGGTATGGGTGAGGCTTAGTAATGGTATTCGGGGCACAGTCAGTGCCTGTGAATGCTGTGAAAGTTTTACTCATAGGGTTAGGACTACTGTTCTGACTCAGTGAGGAAAGCAATGGAAAACTACCTCACTCCTCTTCTTGCCTAGAACGCCTCAAAATAGCGCTGCCTTGGGTTTTTGTGGGTATCTACTCACATAACGTAACGGCGGTACTTTTAGAGGATCCAACCAGACTTCGGGCTGACTACCTAACAAAAAATATTTATTGTAACTAAAATTTGATATTGAGTATCAACATAGTCATTATCGGATTTCACACATCAAAAATGACCGTTATTTGTAATATCACATAAAATATTCAACAGTTGCTAGGCAGATTTTCGCTTCCACATCGAAGGAAAATGCATTAAATATGAAGAGGCTCCATTAAAATGAAGCTCATTACGGTTCGATTATTCAGAAAGCTTTTTGAGATAAGAGGCAGTTCTGTATCATTCGTTCTGACAGCTGAAATTGACTTGGTACATTTTTAATATAGGAGAGAAGAGTTCCAAATTCACTAAGTGGCAAATAAAGAAAGGAAACAGTTCCACTCTCCGAGTAGATCGTTAAAATTTTAGCTAAAACATACAAAGAAAATTAGTGTCAATTTGTTAATCATGCCTTCGGTAACTGCGAATGGAATACTGGGAAGTTACGTGCAACAGATAAGTTGCTGTTTCTTTTGAGGGGCTTGGACATCGTGGTCATTTAGACCCGTGCACTTGGGTGTGTGTAGAATTGGTCTGATAGACTGTGTCACTATGATGTCTGCACTAATGTGTGTATCTGTAATTGAGGTAGGATTTAGGTAGAAAGCGACCATGGCCTTAAGTCAGGTACCATCCCGACATTTGCCTGGATTGGAAGTGGTAAACCACGAAAAACCACTTCTAGGATGGCTGAGGTGGGAATCGAACACGCCTCTTCTCAGTTTTGTGGTGTGTGGTGGCTCAGTAGTCAAGCTGTCTGCCTCTCACAAAGGAAGACTGGGTTCGATTCCCGGTCAATGCTTTTGAGATTTTCGAAATGAAATGCCATGTCCTGTGGTTCGGATTCCACGTAAGAAGAATGTCCCGTGGCTAACGATCGCGAGATTAACGGTCACAATAGACTACAATCTTCCTTCATTTCTCAGTTTTGCCTCACAAGGTTGAGTGTGTACCGTTCCAGCCCTCAGACCAGAATTATATTTCTTGGCAGAGCCAGGAATCGAACCCAGGCCTCCGCAGTGAAAGCCAGGAATGTTGGCCACTACGTAACGAGGCGGAGACCTCATGACTTAGGGCGACTACTGGGTGAATATAAATCCCACAACCCAGGGCCCACATCGTAACAGATTCAAAACCTAAAACACTGGGTTTGTTTGCCAATTACGGCTGGACGCCGCGCCGGTGTTTAAAAACTTGAAGAACAGGCAGTGTACTCAGTTATTGCCAGTGAGTAAGCAGGTAAGGGAATCGTGAGGCGTTTCAATCAGCTTGAATATCATACTTGTTACGAATGACGCCACCACGTTCACTGTCCCCTTAAGTTACAATCACAACAAGTGACTCAACCGCCCGGGGGCAGACTGGCAATTACTGTTGTTTATAAACCTGTGCTCTATCGCTGATGGGCTGTGTTTTACTCCCATGTAATACATGGAAGTGGTTGTGAATCAATACTTTGACGTTTTATGGATCACTCCTCCATAAAATGGCTTACAAACTGGCGTAAAAAGAACTCTAACCTCTTCACTCAGGTTATTGAACTACGTTCGAAGGACAGGACACACAGTTAATATTGAATAGCTGGCTTCGGTGGCGTAGTTGGTAGCATGCTGAACTGCTGTGCCCGAGATCGCGGATTCAAACCCGGCCGAAGTCGTCGGATTTTTTAAGAGCGTTAAAATCCTTCAGTATGCCTTCCTTCGGAGGGGAAGTAAAGCCGGCGGTCCCATGTCATAGATTTCTGGCATGTAAAAGATCCTTTCACTAACTAAACTTGTATAAAGCTAAATTTCTAGGATAGATTTCGTTGAAACGCACTATCAAAGTTCCAACTTTACTACTAGGTGTCAGTGACATCTAGTAGCGGAAGTTGGAACTACTTGAAATTGAACGCAACTTGTAGCTCACCCCATGGGTGTCCGCTTGAAGCAGCTACAGCCTCTGGCTCTGTCCTCGGACACTCCCGGCACTAAAAGCCATACGATAAATAAATAAATAAATAAATAAATAAATAATTATTAGTAAGCTTATGGCAAAGTACGCATTATTCATTTACAAACCACAAAACAATCAACTGAACACCTAATAAAATTAAAGTTGTAATTCTATATTGTCCAGCCCCTATCAAGAGGCAATGGGATTTAGGATGAGTCAAGACCATACCTATCATTGTCTTGAGTACGGGCGTGATCCCAAGTTTCTTGCACCATGGCCTTAAAGAACTAGACCTGGATACTCAACTCTACAAACTAATGCAGAAGGCAGTAGTTTTCTCATCAACCAGAATCGTCTGGAAGTTCATGGGTAGCGATTTCGACTTTCCAGATTAGAAGTGGCTGTTTCAGTAACTATACTTTGGTTCCCCGAAGCCCGTATAGTTATGTTGTGATGCTATCCCAGTCTCCAACAGATCTTTCTCTACTTCACTGAACTAGGCCCCTTTGTCTTTTTCTCATGGAGGAAACCAAAAATTCTGTTGGAAAGCCGTGTTGATTTCATTCTGGTTATATGTCCATAGAAAGAAATCATCCTTTTCCTCATCACGTCAGTTATTTTCTCTACGTATGTGTACAACTCTCGGTTGTGGCGTCTTCGGAACTAGCCATGTTCTTTGACTGGACCCATGATTTTCCACAATATCTTCCTTTCCTTGGTCTCCAGTTTTTCCATAATAATAATAATAATAATAATAATAATAATAATAATAATAATAATTATTATTATTATTATTATTATTATTATTATTATAATTGTAAGGGCTCAGCTACCATGGTGTATTTATTGTCTGTTCATTGTTAAGACTGGAGTACGGGCTCGTATGAGCTTTTACATTTAGCGGACTCCACTGGAATTGATGACTTCGAAATCCTTAAAAACTGTATTTCCCCGGTCTTATATAATAGCTTATTGGTCATGAGTGGACAGTACACGATTCTACAAGCCCATTTAACAGAATAATTTTTTCCAGGAATGTCATCTTCCGCATCTCCTTTTCACAAGAGTGTCCAAGAAAAGCATAGTGCGTATTTAAACATCCTTCATTACCAATTCTGCAGGTCTTCGGAATTGCGGCCTTTTGTGCAATAGTGTGGGTATATATAACTTAAATGGGAAGATTTAGTTTGGCTAGATTTACTGAAGGAGATGTACTGTAGGGGCCAGGCCAGTGGGAGAAAGGAGAAAGTGAAGGATTATCACATATTTTTCGTCCAGGTTCTCGCTACCTCCATTGTTATCGGAGTATTTTTTTCAATTATCTCCCCGTATTTATTATTGTTATTATTATTATTATTATTATTTTACAGTAAGCCTCCGTGGCTTAGGTGGCAGCACGCCGGCCTCTCACCGCTGGGTCCGTGGTTCAAATCCCGGTAACTCCATGTGAGAGCTGTGCTGGACAGAACGGGGGCAGAAAGGTTTTTCTCCGGGTACTCCGGTTTTCCCTGTCAAAATTTCATTCCAGCAACACTCTCCACTATCATTTCATTTCATCTGTCATTCATTTAATCATTGCCCCAGAGGAGTGCGTCAGGCCTCGGCAGCCGGCACAGTCCATATCCTCGCCGCTAGATGGGGGCTTCATTCATTCCATTCCTGACCCGGTCGGAGACTGGAAGCGGGCTGTGGATTTCATTATTTTATAATCGTTTTGGTCGTCTATGGACCACGTTCTCTCACATTGACCCAGTGTTCACGCATTCTTCTTCGGTGAGCTACTTTTCGTTCTTCGGGCCACATCCTGCCGGTTTTCAATATGGGTTCTGGCTGAAAACTCTGAATTTCCCCAAGTTTCTTCTTCAATGAGTCACGTTCCAAGTTGTCCTCATGTGATATCCGCAGTTCTTGTAGGTCTTTTTCCACCTCTGTAAACCAGATAACTTTGGTTTTCTTTCCCACAAAGTAGGCGCAGATTCGATTGGACAATCTTCCGGAGTTCATTCGTGTTAGATGACCATAAAAGGAGAGTCTTCTTTTGTGTGTGGTGTCCGTTATTTTCACCACATGTAGATAAAATTCATAATTATTATTATCATTATCATTAATATTATTACCACCATAATGATTGTAGTAGCATTTCCAGAGAACATACCTGTCTTAACCCTCACAGGGCTTGTAACTAGTGACGTAGCTCACTCTCTATTCCATGAACAGTTTAATCTTTAATCCGAGCGTGATGCCGTACCATCAATTACAACGGAATATTTAACGTTTAGAGTCTTCGTGTTTTCCTGATTTCGGTCATAAATTTACATTTTGATAATAAAGAATGTCACTCCATGCACCAGTCTAATTCATTCATGGGATACCGTATGTTTCAGCAGTCTTGCTGGGTGATGTTATAGGCTGTAACATCCCACTCTGCAACTGATGTACAGTAGTTTCGAAATGCCGAGGTCAGTAAGTCTCTTGACATGAGTCTCTCGTATCTATAAGGCGTGATCAAAACATTTCCGTTTGACGGTCGTACATTTCAGAACTGGTATGCCAACCTGACAAAATCGCCGTGAGTATTGAGGCACTCGTCCTACCGACAAATCATTTGACGATTCCCATGTGGTAAAACACCGTGCCCTGCTGTGTGAAGAAGTCCGTAACCGCCTGCTTCACATCCTTGTCCGAAATGAATTGTTGACCCTTTATTAAAGGACTGAAGGCGTGACAATTGCATAAAGAGAGATCAGGACTATAGGGCGGAAACTCAAATAACTCCCACTTGATTTGGCGTACCTTCTGCGTTACGACCTATGTGGTATGGGGACGTGCGTTATCGTGAAGCAGCAACAACCCTTGTCGCAGTTTTCCTGGGTGTTTTTTAGCCTATTTTCAATTTTGAAAAAATAGGCTTATGAGATCACCTTTTGTCCGTGTGTGTGTGCGTGTGCGTGTGTGTGTGTGTGATTCGTGTGTGTGTCCCCCCTAATAAAATCTAAACGGCAGGAGCGATTTCAATGAAACTCGGAAAGTTCATAGCACTATTCCCGGCGACCTCGACCGTGCCCTTCAAATTTTGTTACGACTCACCAATCCAACATGGCGGCTGTGCGAAATATTTCACCAGCATTCAATATCTCCGAAACTATTACCGATATTACCCTGAGATTTTCTATGGTGATAGAGGGAACTACTATAAGTTCACTTATGTGACTTTTGAAAACCTGGTAACTACAAAACCAACATGGAGGCCAAGCGAATTTGCGACTTTTAAATAGACGTTTCTCGTGATTTGACCAACCAAACTTGGTACAGTATATGTTTATATACATTGTAATGCACCGACATCTAACTTCGTTCAATTGTTTACATAATCACAAGATGGCGGATGTGCGAAATATTTCACCGGCATTCTTTATCTCTGAAACTATTAGCGGTATCTCCCTAAAATTTTGTACGGAGATAAAGGGCACTACTGGAAGTCCATCTATAAGACTTTCAAAAACCGTTTAACTACAAAACTAACATGGCGGCCAAGCGAATTTGAAAATTTTAAATAGACCTTTCTCGCGATTTAATGTTCCAAGCGCACTGAAACCTGGTAGAGGAAATATTTATACACATTGTAATCCACTGGTATCTAATTTAGTTCAATTGTTTACATAACCTCAAGATGGCGGCAGTGCGAATTTTAAAATTAAGTTTTTATTTCTTGTGATGTAGTCATGCGATCGAAGTGAAAGTTTGAATAATGAACCTACGCAATAATTTTCCTTTAATGGTACATGACTCTATGGCCTATACATTTAACAATCCAACATGGCGACCATCCGAAATATTTAGACGATACTGAATATTTACGAATCTATTTTAGCAATCAAACTGCATTTTTTAATGTTCATAGGGGCTATGAACTTAAGTTCACCTATAACACCTTAAATAACCTGGTGATCACAAATCCAACATGGCGGTGACGCGAATTACAAATATTCACATGGACATTTCTCGCAATTTAACCATCCGAGTGCAGTGAAACTTGGTACAGTAAATCCTTTTACGAATGTTAATCCACTGGCATCTAATTTATTTCAATTGTTTCCATAACCTCAAGATGGCAGCTGTGAAAAATTTTAAAATCTCCTTGTTTTTTCTTGTGTCCTAATTATGCGATTGAAGTTTGAATACTACACGTTCACAATAATCTGCATGTAACAGTACATAACTCTAGGACCTACATATATAAAATCCAACATGGCGACCATCCGAAATATTTAGTCGGTACTTAATATCTACGAATCTATTACAGCAATCAAACAGAAATTGTGTATGTTGATAGTGGCAATTAACATAAGTAGGATATATGAAAATAGGCTGTATAGTTCTTCACGGAACTACTTGTTTTTCTTTAATCGCACGTCGCATTTTCTCCAGTGTTGCACAGTAACGTTCCCCGGTGATGGAAATCAATAAGCAATGGGTCCCAGTAATCAAAGAACAGGATGTGCTTCACATTTCCAGTAGATGTTCGGTTCTTGAACTTCTTGGGACGATGGATGACACCATGCATAGTCGACGCTTTCGATTCCCAGTGGTGGCAGCAGCTTTCGCCCTCAAACGGAAACTTTTTGATCACGCCTTATGTATATCCAGAAATGCCACTCGGCACACAATATGGATTGTGCAAGAAATGGTTTGTACGCAATCAGACATTCTCCTCAAATAGTAAAGCGTTGAACACACCCTCATGCGTACGACGATGCAATGACTTCAGTCGCTCACAGTGCTGTTACAATAACAATTCCCTTAAAGTTGGTATTGTTCTTAATTCGTTTTAGTGCCATGGGATACATCAAACATCAGCCCCGTGTACTTGGGTGTGTATTTAATGTGCCTGATAACCAGTGTTTCTCTGGTGACTGTTGTTGTAGTGTGTGACTGTAATTGTTAGGTTCAGGGATAGGGTATGTGCCCTGAAACTTGAAATAAGGTACTATCCCAGCCTTTGTCTGGAATGAGTGTCGTGAAAATCCCAGGTTGTCTAAATCATCAAATACTTAAAATAAAACTTTACAAGAAATTTAAATTAACTCTTTTGGGAGTTTTGATTGATACTATTGGTACTAGGGTTACATTCGCTGTTCCTTGTCTAAATACGCAAAATGATAAATCTTATAATATTATGTTCATTACTACCACTACCGCATCACCGAAATACTTGAATGAATACTTCATAAGCAAATAACACAGGTTTTCACGATTTTGCCGCTAGGTGGTAGCATTTGTTGTTTTGAAATTCATAGGCAAGAGAAATTAAATAGGTCACTCAACACAACTGGCATATTCTCTGGAATTTACAGTTTATGTTAGCTTTAATAGTTTACTCTTTGATTTTCTTCCTTTCTTCCTTTACTTACGTTCTTTCTTTAGCTCCCCTTTATTCGTAAACACAAACAGAGACGTTCTTGTTTCCTGTTTTCTCCGTGCATACTCTTATGTGTTTTGAAAGTCTGTAACAGATGTGCATTCTCTGTGTATAAGATTCCTCTACAGCACTCCATGCGGCAACTCGCTGAAGCCTTGGATTCCAGTCATTTCAAGAATTGGCTTTACAACTATGAAATAGACGGCATCATCGTCGCTCACTACATTCTCCTTGTAAACTCTAACTTCGCTTTAGTTAATAGCCATTATGTATAATTTTTTTTCTACGTTGCCTACTCTGTACCCCCTCTATGTTCCCCCTCCTTTCCCCTTTTTGCTTCGGGTCTCTCGAGCGTTTGAATTCCTCTCTCTGAGCTACGCACTTCACTGTGACTGTTCGGCGCTCTTGCCAGTAGGTGTCATTCTCTTCAACCATGTGTTGATTTTTCAAATCCACGCCATGTTTTAAAGAAAGTTTTAACGGCAGGCCGTGTACTTCAACTGCTCTACAATGCAAAGATAAGTACACATCCAAGTGTTTTTACTACAAATTTTATGGGGCTTTCGTCAATTTTAATTGAAAATGATTGAAACAAACATTTTCTTCAAAACATGAACTTTTGCAAACGGCTACAACTTGCTAAAAGCTTCCTACGAGGGATTTCATATTGCCTTGCCTAAGCTTAATCAAGCTCGCCATTTCATGTTCTTGAAAACTTTCTAGAACTATCCGTACCAAATAAGGGGGAATCTTTTCCTCCCACCGTGGGAATCACTCTAGATTTGTGGTACTTGAAAATCAAACTTTGCTTCCGTCGAGGGATTTTTACAGAATTTGAATTTGAACCTACCTAATTTCATCAAGGACTTTTTGCTTGCCCCATTCAACTTTATTTACAACTCTAGAAACTTCTCATCTTGCAATATACTCTGTACAGTGAACTATCACATCGGCAAAGACCTCAAACTTAATAACTTTTAACTGCTTTACATTTCCGAAACTGCAATAGTGACAATCTACCAATGCTCAACCAAACTGTTAGTGCTACGAAAGGCGTTCCTGTGGCTATCTTCCGCGTCGCGTTTCGTTCGAAACAATAAAATTGGCCAGACTTTAATTCCCCATTTCCCCATTACTAACCATTAAAGTTAAGGAATTAACTTTTGTATTTTTCTTGTTAATTCGAGGCTTCACTTGAAGTGACCTCTCCATGTTTGAATTTAGCATCTCGTAATTACTGTATCAAAATTCCTGTGGTTATAACCCACATTTTAAGCTTTGTTTCTTATCTCTCCTGCTGCGCCCAGGAGTTAGGAATTTGCAATTACATAATTGTTACAATTCTTGTTACGCTTTATAACAAGTTACTTTGGTCACACATTGGTTAAAGTACTTCGTTCATTAAACAAAGAAATAGGTTTGAGACCTTATATTCTTGTCCCTAAATAACTATATCTGAAGTAATAAAGTTACTCTCATTTTGTTGAGTCAATTTTGATTCTTCGCTCGAAGAGCTCGTTAGGTGTGCAATTTGCTTCCCCATTTTCCCATGTAATTTTCTGTACTCACAGAAATGATTGTAAACAATTCATATCAACCTTTCAATTAATCCTGCGTTTGAAGTGTTTATGGCAAAACTTCTGCTAATATTGCACATAAAGTTTACTTTAGTTATTACTTGTAAATTATTAAAGGCGAGTATAGTTTGCTCAGCCAACTTCCTACTCGAGGTTTTCTGCCTTGTCCAATAATTTACCCCTTTGAATTGTAGTTTTGCTTAAAGTCAATCTTACCTCTGCAAAAATTTTAATCGGCAATTTGCTGGATAAAAGTTTAGCCCACTTTAAGCACAACAATTGCTTTTCAAGTAATTTCAATCAATTATAATTTTCTTACTGAAATCTTGAAAGCTTTCGCTTTTTCCATATTAAACACAATCGATTTCTCACTTAGGGATCCATCCTCGGTGGGGAATAGAATTTACCCCTATTGGTTTCAATCTCTTTAGCATTTTAAAATGCTCCCTAAAACATTTCCTTTTAGCTTGGAAAATAAATAATTCAATTGACTCTTGGTTGCATTTTTTCGCCAGTGAACTGTGTCCCTACATAAGTACCCGATTTCCTGCTCGGCAGGGACAGTGCTCTCAGCAACTGCTTGCCGGCAATCTCAGCAAGCTTCACTCGCATCATAAATTATATTAGTAACTTGTTTATGCACACTCTTGGTTGCCTTTTGCGTAAGCGACACTGTGACTTTCTTGTTACTTTCATTAATTATGCTTCTGCAATTCCTCTTGCTGCAATTCAATTAATTTTGAAACATATCATATTAATAATCAAAGTTTACAGACTAGTACTTCGTTTCCCATCTTGTCATATTCCGCCTTGATATAAAATAACGTTTTTCGCTTCTTTAAGCAAGTTGTCCCTATTGTTTTACTAGTTCATTATTTGTTATTATGTTTAAAAATAAAAGTGTCTTGGATTCTTTCCTTTGTTACCAAACGTTGTTTTTTTCCTTGGGCTTGACCTACCAACAACTGGTAACATGAATTCGTCTCTAGCGCTGGGGTACATTTGCAGAAAAAGTACATTTCAAGTACTGCAGGTATAGCAAAGTCTCGCCTATATTACACATTTTGGCATTCTTCATAAACATCTCCGTAACTCAAATTTTTTACTAGTCGAATTTCTTTGACATCCCCTACAGATTAGAGAAACCCCTATAGGCGTCAAATTGGCAGGTGAAAACCTAATGGAAGTAGGAGACTTCTGTTTCTTAGGAAGCAAAATAAGCAGTGATCGCCGAAGCAAAGAGGATATAAAAAGTAGGTTGGCTTAGGCAAGGATAGCATTCCTACAGAAAACAAATTTGTTGATATAACATCGATTTAGGTATTATGAAGTACATTTTAAAGCCTTTATCTGGAACGTGGCACTGTATGGAAGTGAAACTTGGACTGTTGGCGCAGCAGAAAAGAGGAGAATAGAAGCCTTTGAAATGTGGTGTTACAGCAGAATGATGAAAATCAAATAGGTAGATAGAGTAACATATGAAGAGGTATTCGAATGAGTAGGAGTGGAGAGATGTTTCTGGCGACTGCTAATGAAGAGAAGAGATATGTTGGTGGGACACATACTAACACACCCAGGAATAGCAAACTTTGTTATGGTAGGAAGGGACAAGGACAAGAACTGTTAGGGTGCACCAAGATTAGAATAAGTCAAACAGATTACCTCGGATGTAAGGTATGCTAGCTATGTAGAAATCAATCGATGAGCTGCATCAAACCAGTAAAAAAATTGAAGGCTCAAACAACAACAACAACAACAACAACAACAACAACAATGCTGGAGACATCAAGATTCGACTGTATTTGTAAATAAGACCAGGATTTTGCAAAGAGGCGGCCATGAAATTAAGTTTGTTTTATTATTATTATTATTTTTGTTTATCGTGTGGCCTCGGGTGCCGGGTGCAAGCTTTGTTAATTGACACCCAGAGGGCAGCTTGCGTGTCAAATTTCTAATGCTCCTTGGAGCCCTATGAATGTCAAGGAGGAATTAAGTTAAGAAACATCCTGCAATTTGTCTCGATTAAAATTGGGAAACCACGGAAATCCCCTTCCAGGACAGCTGAGGTGGGAATCGAACCCAGAACCTTTGATCCGGATCCCCCAACCACAGACGGTGGCCCTTTTGATGTAAGATGCGTTGAGTAGAGTAGAGCCTTCCGGCGAATGTTGGTGACTGATAATGTGAGTTGGAGACCACTTCAAGCGCGAAGCCTGGTCACTCAATTAAACTCCCTGCTTCTGATGTACAGCACATCTACATTGACTATCGTTCAAGGAGTTTCTAGAGCAGACATGATGCTTAGATCTCTGCCACTGACAACTGGCAGAGGTAGTGGTGAATTTTGTTTTAAGGACACTGGGTTGTGACAATGGATTATTTTACACAAATAAATGAGCAAATTTTAAAAACAAATTACTGTTATTTCCGTTTGGTCAATGGTTGTTCCTTTTACACCAAAGCAAAGCTCTAACCTTTCTAGGCCACCTGCTAACAATAAATATGAAATAATATTGTCCGATTATGTACAGGGTGTTCAAAAACAAAGTCACAGAAATCAATTCTAAGATATACATTTCTCAAGTTTTTTTTTTTTTTTTTTTTCAGGTTTAGCGAATAACGCATTTCATTTGGGTACAATCATGTTGACCGACTGAAAAGCCTCAAACTTTCGTTTGGTACATTTTACTTGATACTTTCTTTGCAAGGATACTTAATTATTTTCTGGAATGTAAAGAACATGTGACTTGACAAAATGAATGGATTGGCTTTTCTAGAATAATTATTTTGAGCAGTTTGAAAATTAACTAACTCAAAAAAAAATTATTGCATCTTAAAATGTATGATTTTTAAATTTATAAATTGAAAACATAGATTTTAAATATATTTCCATTGATTTTATAAAAATACATGGTTACCAACACATTACAAAAGATCACGCATGTAACTTAAGTAATTTCTGAGAAAAGAGTACACGAATCTCTAAAGTCTGAACTTGCGGGAAACTGCAATGACCTAGATGCTCACCATAATTCAAAACATACCAGCAACATAATCTCCATGTTTTAATTATCCCTGACATTCCCTCTTCCCCTTAAGGTTCCTTTTCTTGGCCATAGCTTCCTTGGTTAGCTGCTGAGCATATTGTTCTCCGATATTTTAGCTCCGTCACTACTTATCAGAGTGGGCGTGTTCCAAATGACACCAAGATTAAATTTCTCGTTTTGGAACTTTAAATCCAGAAAATATCATAGTGTTATATATCGTTGGATGCGGAAATCACGGGAGAATTTAATAAACACAGTATTAAACAAGAAGTTCCGTGACGAACTAAAGAGCCTACTTTTCTTAAAATTTCTGATTCATGCCTATGATTAATCTATATGGATCTATCTAGAATAATGACGAAATTAAGTTGGTAATATCGAAATTTCTAATTAGTTCGAAATACTATATAAATGGCTTAATGTAGCCTAATAGAGAACTACAGTTGGCAGCCCTGATGACTGCATATATTCTTAGTTCCATCTCTTAAGGTACAGACTACAAAATTTGGTTGAAGTCCAATGGATAGCATGAACGTTACATGAAGTTAAACATTGGATCTAACAGCGCGCGTAAAATCATGTTGGCAACAATGACATACGTGTATTGGACAGAAATAATCTGAAATAATATGATCTATTGTTGTGTCAATTTTGAATGAAATCCATTAGTTAGTAGAGAAGTTACATGCATTTTAAAATTGGACCAATCAGCAGGCTTAGAATCATGTTGGCAGCACCGGCGTAGGCCTATATTAGTTACTTCAAATTAATCTAGAATGCCAGGTACTATACGTGTGCAAAGTTTGGAGCTATTGGCTTGCATATTTTCTGATATATTGATATTAGAGTAACAAAAATAGAGACAGTATTTATTAAAAGTTGGCAGTCCTGGTTACTCTTAAGAATCGGCATAGTCATATCTGTTATGGTACACATAGCACACACGAAATTTGGTTGAAATCCAAATGATAGTATAGAAGTTACATGTATTTGAATTTGGAACTCTCAGCAGGCATAGAATCATGTTGGTAGCACTGACCTACATAAGTTACTCCAAATTAATATAGAATGTCAGGTGCTATACGTGTGCATAGTTTAAAGCTGTCGGCTTGGATACTTTCTGATATATGGGTATTTGGATTTTTTAAAATGGGAGCATTTATTAACAGTTGGCAGCTCTGGTGGCTCTTATGAATACGCTCAGTCATATCTGTTTATGTACAAATAGCACATACGAAATTTGTTTGAAATCCAATTGGTAGTGTAGAAGTTATTTGCATTTAAAATTTGGATCTATCAGCAAGCTTATAATCATTTTGGCAACACTGCCATGTATTGAGACCGTTTAGTTGATGTCAACAACCACGATGACTCAACTAACGACACATAAATCGAATAAAAGGTACCGTGAGGATCAGGTGACCTTCCAAAAAGGCTAAAGCGGCACGAGAGTCCGTAGTCCACAGGGATCGTGGTACATGGTGACGATGGTCATAGACCGCCTAAGGAAAGGTTCACCTTAAAACTAGACTGAGAAAATCAACATCCAGACTCATGTAAAACACCGTGAAAATTTATTAAAATTCACAAGCCCCTAGCCTAGTTCGGAGGGTTATAATCGGCTAGTCCGCAAATTAATAAATAAACTAAGATAAAGAACAGGTCCCCTGCCTGAGAAGTTACTGAAAACCCTCGCGAAAGATCTAACTCACAATAATAAAGCAACAACAGCAACGCTAGGAATATGGCACGACGCAAGTCCCTAGTTCAAGTTACAAGATCAAGCTAATATCTGAATTTACATTTAACAGGGTAGCAAAACAAATCTAGGTTAGGATGGTACCATTTCGACATTTAAATTTAACATTAATTCAACTAGCTAAGTCCTATCAATTAACAAAATTTACGGCGATGACGTCCGTAAAAGAAAACAATTACATCCAAAAGCTAAGTGTACAGCCATGAAAAACAAACAATTTAATTATGCTTAATAACTATGTGCTAACAGCACACAATAAAGTAACATGTAGGGTTTAATACACTTGACATCATAAATTAATAACGAAATAGACACAGTAGTTTTATTAAAAATTCCTGCCTACACCTTGGTTTACTCTTTGTAAACCATAGTCATCTAATGTGAATAGTTACGGTGACGAATGCGCAGTTGAGACCACGTCTGACATCGCATGGCCTGAGCTCCACAAGCTACGAACTCTAGGTTCGCACATGCTTCAGGTCGCTACAAAAATGTCAACTGTCCTAGTCATTTCCCCACAAGGAAATTATCTTCAACTGCACGGCTATGTCAACAGTTCCAGGATGCAAAGAACAAAGTTAGATAGAAAGAATCGTTAGTTAGGCTTGTTTTACAACAATTATGCATTTTATTATTAGAATGTCGGTTTATAGGTTTATCGTAGGTTTATGGCGAATAACATTGACAATAGCCTGGGCACGGAGTGTCTCCAACTGAGATCATTCTCCACCAAAAAGCCTCGACTCAACAGTCGGAATATAATCAACGAGTATAACAACTCGGACACACAATAACACGGGTTACCAGCGGCGCTAAGCTCGCGTTCAATAACTCTGGGATAGGCCTGTACAACAGTTACCTTCCAATAACATCTGGTCAACGGGATCATCCCCGGACAAAGCATACAATAACATCCTGCTATAACAGGGTAGACTTCACCATCCTATAGAAAACCTTACATAACTGTACCTGTCATACGACAATACACGCAACAGAGCGCTAAACTAACAAAAACCGATCCATAAAACAAGTGATCAAATACAAGAGTGGAAACTGGTTTCCATAAGAAAAATAGCAATGAAAGGAAAAGCGAATACAAATTGTACTCTGTCCTCGTCTATAGTAGTTTTGTCTCACAATGAAGCAGGCGTGCTCTAGGTCACTGGGTTACATAACCAGTTTATTCAAGGCCGGCGATTTAATCAATACAAAACCTGCACTTGGCCGGTTCATAAAAAACTTTACCAAATGTTATGGATCTCTACAGAGTCCATGTATCAAATGCACGCTATAAATCTGAGTATAGTAATACACTTCCGTCTTTCTACCAAAGACGTCTAAATGAAAGTAAACTTACAATAACTGAAGCTCTTTGCTTTAAAAATGCAACTCAGTAGTTGCTAGAACATCAAATAAAAAACGTGTCTCACCCGACACAAGAAAAATATGATAAATGTGGCACAGATTCACACACTAGATCTGCTTAATGATACGTTGGGAACCGCGTTCGATGCTAGGCAACGAAACATTCCTTCAAGTTGTTAGGTTCAAACATGACCAAGAATAGCTTCTGAGCTTATTCAAAATGAAATATAATGCATTTACAAACTGGTAGTTACTGTCGACTACCTAAATGATACGACCGTTCTAACGACAGTCAGGGGTGTAACAAAGGTTGGCTGCGAAGAATGCAGTCAATTAATAACCAAGGCATCTGATTGCCATAACTACAGTCAGCAAAGACTTGAAAATTACCCCAAGTAGGGTTGAAAAAAATAGCATCAAAATGACTACGATCAGGTTCAGCAAAAAGGTAGGCATTGACGTTCCACGACGTTCACCAAGCTGCACCAGGGCTGACCAAAATGTCTGACCCCGAGGGTGTCTCACTCTAAACTGAAATAGATGACATCTAACTAATCTAGTTACATCCCTACCTAGAAAAATGGCTGACACTGAGTGTGGTTGATTCACAAACTACATTAAAGCTACTATACCACCAGAAACTAGAACAAAGAAGGGGTGTGACAAAAACTCACGAAATGGAGAAGCTCTCACTCAGCTTTCTATTCCACAACAAGGGTTGTACATAAACCTCTCTGGCTCTCTGGATCGGTATCCTCGTCATCAGGATTCCCATCTGGACTCCCCCAAAGACCAGGGTTCGATTTGTCCCTGTCGACATCTTCGTGGATATGCCTGGAAATGGCATTTTGGCTCCTTCCCTCTCGTTCATCGTTCTGGAAGTTCCACCATCATGCTGGTTCCTGTAGAAACGTCACCCCCCCATACTGGGATGGTATTAGCCCATGGTGACTGCTTCAACCATGGTGAATAAAAGTCCAATCACGTGGGTAGCGAAATAAGTTGCGTGATTATTCATCCTCTCACTTCCAAAATTATAATGTCCGTCGTGACTATTATAGGCTTCAATTATAAGATACGACACAGCCTTAATCTTGCAGATGTGGATTAGCATGTGAGCTAATACTATTTTATAATGCTGCACGTGCTAGTGACGCTACTTTTGTATCACGCAGCATCCGTGAATTATACGACGTTTCAAAGATGAAATTTCCACTTTGGCAATTTAAATATCTCATACTATTATAATCACACTTATTCAGGATAATTGTAACACTATTACCTGTATATTTCCACTAGGCATCTGCCCTCCACATACGCGTGGGTAATATGTGATGTCACAGCAATGTTGTGCAATACACTATACTTGCCAATAATTATTTCCCAAGCTTCTTATTTAATTCACTGGACTTCATCGACAGTGAATATTAGTATTTGCTTGCTCGATGGCACCTTATAATCACTTTTCACGCTAAACAGCGGATATTCTTCTACGTCTCGTAGGACAAATGTAATTCCACGCCTACACAAGGCGGATTCTCAAGACGCAGTGCTCCGGTACTGGGTGTCTCTAGAAAGTAGGTCGTCAAAACGAAAACGTTGAGCGACTACTTACGTTCCTTTTTGCGTATCTGCAAGGGTATTACCTTACCTAAAGTAAAAGTAAACATTCTCCAAAATGTTTTAATAATGCAGCATGACGAAATGGAATATTCTGAGTCTCGTAGGAAAGATAAAAATAATTAATAAGACCTCAGATAATAATTAGCAGTTTACACCAAAGTCAAAAGTGCGATTCACCGCTACTTCAAAGTATCGCGTGATCTCTCAGCTTCACGTGGCTTCCTGGGTGTGTTCAAAAGTACAACATCCCATCATGAATGCTCTGTCATAAAAAAATATCACATGAACCATAGCTCAGCGGGTTCAGTATGGCCTCCTGGAAATTAAACTGCAATATTATTATCTATACGTGTGCCAATTTTGAAATAGCTCCCAATCATACCTTCCAATATATCCATCATGGAGCTCAAATTTCATTGCGATTTTTCAGCAGTTGGTAGCACTAACAACATTTTCAAATACGGCATTGAGATTTTCAGGTATAGATCTTTACTCCTACCAAATTTTGTTTCGATTGCTGCAGCCGTTTAGGAGTTGATGGGGGGGGGGGGAGGGGAGGGGACACACACACACAGACAGACAGACAGAAGGACAGACACACATTTGCCCGGATCGATCTCATAAGTCTACTTTTTCCTAATTTTTGCAAATTGTGAAAAGTAGGCTAAAAATCAAGAAAAAAATCGTTTGAAGCACTAGAATAATAATCCTAATTTGATTTGCAATCCATGAAATCTTCAATTGTATTATGTTTCAACACTTTAACTTCAATAGTTAAGTGGGGGCGTGGAGGCGCAGCGGTCAAGCTGTTGGCCTCTCACCAAGATGGACCGGGTTCAATTCCCACCGGGTTTGATTCCCGGTCAATGCATGTGAGATTTTTGAAGTGAAATACCATGGCCTGTAGTTCGGATTCCACGTAAAAAGGAGGTCCCGTGGCGCATGATCGCATGATTAACGGTCACGTAAAACTAAAAGCTTCCTTCTTTTCAATAATTAAATCATAAATGTACCATTTGCTTAATATTTTGTTTTCAAACAAGATGTTCAGTAAGGAACATATAGCCTACTTTCTCCTAAATGCTTGGGTATTGTTATAACTCTTTGTCCTTTTCAAGGATTATAATTGAATGTTGGTTGTAGTAGCTTGTTGAAATACAACGTGTTATACGGATATTAAACATGAATATGAGGTGCCCTTTGCTAGTGCTACTTCTGTACCAAATTTCGTTCAATTCAGGTTCACCGTGTTTGAATAGATAGGGGAATCGATTTGCACACAAACATGGCCGCCATCCTCAAATTATTGGGTCGATGACCTTGTAGTTTGGTCAAAAGATTCTTCATACATAAAGGTATAATGTTGCAAAAATTGGTAGAGATCAGATGATTAGGTTGGTCGTAATTTGATTTAAGCTTTTAACATTTGGGTGGCCACCATTACGTTTCCGTCAAGATGGCGGCGATATAAAACAGGACACTGAGGTGCCCTTTGCTAGTGCTACCTCTGTACCGAATTTCGTTCAATTTGGTTTCACCGTGTTCGAATCGATAGGGGGGGGGGGCAGACATTCAGAGTACACACACACACACACACAATGTTTCGCCCTGTGTTGATCTCATAAGTCAACTTTCAATTTTTCAAAAATCGAAAGTAGGCTAAAAATCATTAAATGTAATGTTGGCATCAGTGAATAATAATGCATTTTTAGTAACTTTAACTATTTTATCTTATGAAAATACATGTTGATAAATTTCCATTACATTATTTCAGTAATTTGTGCGAGAGGAGCCTATTAAGAAACTGTGCTGTTTTGTTCAACTATTCAGTTATTGCCACCTTAAGATGGGCAGATGACCTCGCTGTTCCACCCCTTTAAAAACAATAACTAACTTTACAATATCTGGAGTTATGTGACCAGTAGCGTTCTCTACTGTATACGTTGCTGTAAGAGTACAAGTCCTTAATCACGTGTCTTAATTGCATCACTCCCTATATTATTCTGCTAAGGTCCCATTCCAGTTGTGTACCGAAAATAAGGTCCCATTTTTTTTTTATTTTTTTTAGCGTATGGCTTTTTTTTAGTGCCGGGAGTGTCCGAGGACATGTTCGGCTCGTCAGTTTTGTAGCTGCTTCGAGACGGACACCCAATGGGTGAGCTACAAGTACCGTTGGGGAGGGAAGGAGGGAAGTTTGAATGTAAGGACGAGGAGTTGGAAGGTAGCGGCTGTGGCCTATAGTTAGGGACCAACCCCGGCATTTGCCTGGAAGGAAGATGGGAAACCACAGAAGACCATCTTCAAGGTTGCCGGCGGGGGGATTCGAACCTCCTCGCCTCCCGGATGTGAGCGACTGCCATCAGTCATGCCGTAACCACCACGGCTAACTCACCCGGTAAGGTGATACATAAGTCATAGCGACTATCCCTCCCTATATTATTCTGCTAAGGTCCCATTCCAGTTTTGTACCGAAAATAAGGTCCCATTAACACCAACCTACACATATGGGGTACCTACAGGTTCAGCATAACCCAATGCGTAAGCGAAACGCACTCACATACACTTCAAATGCTTCACAATTAAATAAATACCTTAAAACATGTATATTTACAATGAAATAATGAATGAATGCAACACGGTAACCATGGTAACAGAATCTCACAGGTCCATCTATTTCTGTAAGACGCAATGCAATTTCAATTATTACATTACTGTGAAAGTTTCCAGACGGTTATAAGGTTATCACTGAACCAAATTAAGCTGTACAATTCATCAATACATACAGTATAATGCGCTTACGGGGTCAAGGGGCACTCGACTTTTTTCCGCAATTTTCACGTGTGAGTGTGGTACGAAGGGTATTTTTCACTCGACTATAAAGGGTCTCCGAAAACCACATTTAAAGGCCCTTAAATTAACAGTGTCTGTGATATTCCCAGAAAACTAACTTTGCTCTGATATACCTATGAAGGAATGACAAAACCCTAACCACTGCACCAGTAGCTGAATTGATTAAGTCTGATTATTCATACCAAGGATAAATCAGCCATAGCATTCATGATTGAGATTTTGCTAAGTGTATTCTTTACACATAGAATATTCGCGGTCAAAGCCGCGACGGGTAATGCTAGTATTGTTTATTTCGTTACGAATTTGTTTGTTATAATATTGAACGCTGAAAAGTGTAAAAATTATCGCAAACGGAGACGTGCGGAGAAGGTAGAGCAAAGCGAGCGTTAACATACTGAACTAAATCAGGTGAATACGGTGGCCGTCAAAAACTCCAATTATTCACGACAGTGCATGGTTTCACACTGTTAAAGCCGTAATGGATTCCCTATGTTACTAGTGATAAGTGGCTCTTCATATTTGGTCATTATTTACATGCAGTTAAATGTAAGGCCCTTTCCTCCGTAATTCCGAAAATATTTGGCCCATCCCAGGGCGTAGGGATCGGTCGTATCAAAAAATCTTTTAAATAAAGGTTTTAGGTAATGTTCAGAGGATTATTGGCCATTTTAAACGATTTTGCTATTGTGCCTATTAAGGGAAGTATAATTTCTTTTCTAAAAAAACAAGCAAAAAAACACCCTTTTGGTCATTGATTGATGCAATCAAAATCTTTACTGAGATAAGCTTTGGCCCTTACCCGAAGAATAGAACTAACATTGAATGGATTCAATTTATTTTAAAGTAGTTATAACAATATTTCATTTTTTCGAGAAAAAAAAGCCCGCCCTCCCCCCCCAGTCCCCTCCCCCCTTGATCCAATAGGCCTATTTCCCATTAACGAACTTGTCCGAGATTTTATATTGTAATAATTTATGTGTAAATTTGAAAGTGATTAGCGGAAAATGGCGGTAGTTATCGTGTCCACAAGAAAGTGATATTTATATGTTGTTGTTTGAGTCTTCAGTCTTTTGACTGGTTTGATGCAGCTCTCCATGTCTCCCTGTCCTGAGCTAATCGTTTCATCTCTACATAGCTACCACACCCTACATCCGAGGCAATCTGTTTAACATATTCTAACCTTGGTCTACCCCTACAGTTCTTGTCCTCGACCCTTCCTTCCATAACCAAGGTTGCTATTCCTGGGTGTCTTAGTATGTGTCCTACCAACCTATCTCTTCTCTTCATTAACAGTCGCCAGAAACATCTCTCCTCTCCCACTCGTCTTAATACCTCTTCGTTTGTAACCCTATCTACCCATCTGATCTTCATCATTCTCCTGTAACACCACATTTCAAATGCTTCAATTCTCCTCTTTTCTGCTGCACCAATAGTCCAAGTTTCACTTTCATAGAGCGCCACGCTCCAGACAAAGGCTTTCAAAAATGACTTCCTAATACCTAAATCTATATTCGATGTCAGCAGATTCCTTTTTTGTAGAAATGCTTTCTTTGCCTGAGCCAACCTACTTTTTATATCCTCTTTGCTTCGTCCATCACTGGTTATTCTGCTTCCTAAGTAACAGAAGTCTCCTACTTCCTTCAGCTTTTCACCTGCCACTTTGATCTCCATAGAGGTTTCTGATTTATTTCGGCTGCATCCCAGTATTTTTGTTTTACATTTATTAATTTTCATCATGAATTCTTTCCGTAAGACGGAGTCCATACCATTCAAAAACTCATTTAAATCCTCAGGCTTGTCGGCCAAGATGACGATGTCATCAGCAAATCTCAGAGTTGAAATTATTTCTCCTTGAATATTCACTCCCACTTTAAATTTTTCTCTAATTTCCTTCATTGCTTGTTCTATGTAAAGATTGAAAAGTATGGGATAAGTTGCAACCATGCCTTACACCTTTCTGAATACCAGCTTCTCTCTCATGTCCTTCAACTCGAATGACTGCTGTCTGGTTTCTGTATAGATTATTTATCACCCTCCTATCCCTGTACTTTATTCAAATCGATTTCAAAATGTAAAACAATTTAGTCTAATCAACGTTATCAAAAGCCTTTTCTAAGTCTACAAAAGCCATGAACGTTCTCTTATCTTTCCTTATTCTACCTTCCAAAATCAGCCTAAGACTTAGTACAGCTTCCCTTGTTCCTACATTTCTCCTGAAACTAAACTGGTCTTCACCCAACTCCGTTTCTATCTGGCTTTCAATCCTCTTGTAAATTATTCTAGACAGGATCTTTGAATCATGAGTAATCAAGCTGATTGTACGGTAATCTTCACATCTTCATATTAATAATATATACTAACTTTTGAACTGACAGTGGTTTTGGTGTCTATGGGTTGTGAAACGCGAAGATATGTCGAATTTTTCTGGTAGGCGAAACATTGCAATAGGTAGCTTTCTAATGAAATCTACAGTACTTAAAGGGAAGGCAATACATTAATGTTTCCGAAATAAGACGAAACCCAGTAATGAACTTGGAATGTGTTCAGTTTCGTGTCTTGTAGCAATAGATGAAAGCACAGAACCTGTTGGAAATATCGCTGACATCCCGCTATCTCTAAACATGATTAACGATGTTTTGAACATATAATTGATCATAATGTGAATACTTCTTACTGAGTGCCACGTGAATCACGCAACAGATCGCCAGTTCGAGATTGTGACATTACTTAACAGTGCACGAAAATCTAACCCATACACATTTTGTTGGCGTGCGCCTGATAGTCAAAAGGAAATGACATCATTTCCGTTTTGGCAGGCCTGATCTTGCAGGTCGCTTGTTTTATTGCCGCTGCATGGGATGCACGTCTCGGACTCCCGGCGAGTGGCATTGCTCTGGCGAGCTCACACTGACTCACTGTCGTGACCCGAGCTGAGTCACCCTTACTCTTACACGAGCATTCCGATCCACGTGACATACAACCTGATGTGATCACAACAACGGTCTGCATAGCTTATCGGGACATGGCTCTGATACTGTAATACTGAGTAGTGAACAAGGAACACACCATAATACCTATTAATAATATTATTATTACTGTGTTTGCTTGATGATGGTAAAGCGACAATCAGTGATTGGAAAAGGAATCGAGGGATTATTGATTATCGATTCAGTATCGGTACTTTAATATCATTTATGTTCGACGATGTCGAAATGTAAATATTATGAATGTCAGAAAACTGTATCATAATGAGGGTCATTATAACACTACTTTTCATTATGAAACAGTTTCTCCCACCAATCAGAGCTCAAGAAATAGTTGTGTGACCAATGAGGTAAGGATAGCATCGCACCTGCGCTGACTTCCACGGCCTCCTATTTTAAATTTCACTGCGTGGCTAGTGTCATAGTGGGGTATTTGAGGAGGCCATGGTTGAATACGATGTATTCATTGCGTCCCATGCGCTCTGTTCAGTACGTAAAACTGGCGAAATCTGAACAGATATTTATGAATATTTATGTTCGAAGAAAAAATAGTTATAATTATCGTATGGAAATTATAAAACTCGCTTCGCTCGTTTTATAAACATACTCGTGTCTTAATTATTGCCATTATAGTCTCGTTGCATAATGTACTATTATGTTCGACCATGGTGAAATAAAAATATTATATCAGAATACTGTACTATAATGAGGCTCATTATATTAGCCTACAAGATTTCATTATGATACAGTTTCTTCCACCAATCAGAGCTCAAGAAACAGTTGTGTGACCAATTAGGTAAAGATAGCATCGCACCTGCGCTGACTTCCACGTTCTCCTACTTTAAATTTCAGTGCGTGGCTAGTGTCATAGTGGGGGTAATTGAGGAGGCCATGGTCAAATACAAGGTATTCTCTGCGTCCCATGCGCTTTGTTTAGTACATAAAACTGGAGAAATCTCGCCAGATATTTAAGAATATTTATGTTTGAACATAAAATAGTTATAGGCTAATTATCGTCGAACATAAACAGTCGTATGCAACTCACCTATAATGGTAATTAGACACTCGTATGGAAATTATAATAGTACATTATGCAACGAGCCTATAATGGCAATAATTAAGACACGAGTATGTTTATTAAACGAGCGTAAGCGAGTTTTATAATTTTCATACGAGTGTCTTAATTACCATTATAGGCGAGTTGCATACGACTGTTTATGTTCGACGATAATTATAACTTTATTATAAATATTCATAAATATATGTGGGATTCAGTTAATTCAGTTAGTGAACAGGGCTTTGCTGACTGAACAGAGCGCATGCGTGGTCAAGTCACTCCGAAAGCAGAGACCATTCACTTTGCTTGCCAACACAGAAATATGCTAGATTTTGAGCGCATAAGCGAAGGTATCCTTACATAAATGGTCACACAACTGTTTCTTGAGCTCTCATTGGTGGGAGAAACTGTTTCAAAATGAAAAATAGTGTTACAGTATAATGAGCCTCATTATGATACAGTTTTCTGACACATAATGTGTACATTTCGGCACCGTCGAACATAAAACATATTATATTGTTTTCATGAAACTCAACAATAAATGATGCAGAAAACTGAAGAAAGTAGGCAAAATGGTGATGATTGTTGTTTCAAGAGGCGGAACATCGATATCATCTATCCCTAATTATAGCGTTTGAGTAGTAATTGTATTATAATAATATCATCAGCGTATAGAATATCTATTCCAACTGACGTTCGAATATCAAGAGGAATTATTAGCAATACTCAAGACCAGGAAGAGAGATCCACTATTATCCGATCTTACGGTGAGATATCTATAATGTTGCTCAGACACAGTAATAATCAGATCGTGACTGCCGGTTGGGTCAGAATTAAATTATATGAACTCGAAAATGAGATGGAATGCAGCATACAATTGACGACGGTTAAAGCGTGTGTTAGCTATCTTCAGGTTGATGCTGCGATTAATGCAGGCCTTAGAAATGAATGTACCGTAAGACAGTACTGTGACATTAGAACATACCCGGGGCACTGGATAGGACAGAGGGCATCATTGCAGGTAAGGTCGCGTCGGTCAATGCATCTTCAGCCGTTGTCAAAGAATTCGGCATGCGCTTGACCCTCAGCCCCTTATAAATGTTTCTCACCTTGCAAGAGGGTGTATGTTTTGAGAGTATTGGGCTTTTTGGACACTTCGTAGAATTCACCTTGGAACTGAGCACAATATTACAATTAAATTTGTGGGCATCTTACTCCTATACTTTTAATTTTATAGCATTGAAATATCACACATGCATTTAGTGATATATCCTCAAACCAGGGAAAGAATATTGGTATGATTCAAATGCCCAGTTTATATAAAATGAATTTTAAATTTAACATGAAAAATAATTTTTGATACCGTAATGTTTTGATCTCTTTAGTTAAACTTTTCTCAGAAAGTACCAGACAGAGACCAACTAAACTGCCTACCTATATTGTATAGGCTTAGATTTACACAGTAGGTGAAATATTTTATACAGGTTCTTCATTTTTGCTTGGCAAGGACATTCTCGCTTTCGCGCTCCGCCAGTGACAGCTCAGTCCCCGGCGACCGCGCGCGCGTATGTACGACAGGATACGGCGCTTAAAATCAGTATCATGCATTTTTACTCACCATGCTTACAGAATATGCTGAAAATGTTCCCCATCCGATGCCAAACCTAACCGGCATCTCCTTATGAAGTTTCCGGTTACTCCGGTTAATTTAGCTTCAGTAAGGAAATAACGACATTTACGTCTATTTTTATCGTTTACTGAACCTGTACGTTTGAATCTCTTAGCCAGTTGATTTATTGTCCGATTTATAGGAATGGGTCTCTCTGGAAATGTCATTCGAAACCTTTATCTTGTTCTAGCGCACGTTATGTACGTCACGTATTGTGCAGACCTTCGCTCGACCTTGGCCACTGGTCCCCGGCCAGGTTGGCGTGTGGTCTCTAGCCGTATTGCCCGGGTATTCCCTCGCTCTTCTGTAGACGTGTGAGCTTCGAGCTAATTGGGTGTTTCAGTCTTTCAGTGTTTTATAAAGCTCTGTGTACCGGTACTGTACATCATATTGTGTAGTGTTTTATTATGATTTTGTATAGTGCTGTAATGCCTTATATGAAATATGTTCCGCCTTAGAGGCAATAAATAAGCAGATTTTCGATTTTATTAAGTTCAATTTTATATTAGGAAATACAAATAAAAAATAAGTATTTTAATGATTCTTTATTGTTCATGTATTTTGGTGCATAGGTTGCACTCTTCAGTTAATTAACTTGTGATACACAACATTTTTGTTTTATTATCAGGCGCAAGAACAAACAACGCAGATGGTCTTCCGACCCGTGAACATGCCACATATAATTGACCATGGGAAAAACATAGATATTCCAGATTCAAACCACAAACTTTCAAGGATTGGCCGTGTGATTTCTTAATGGTCATGGCGAATGCAAGACGGGTCGGAAATTGAAGTCTTTTAAACTCAAACGGCGTATCGGTTGGGATCATCGGGATCCTCGGAATGAGAACTTCCTCACCTTGGAATTTTCCTTTGAGTATCGTCACGTAAATCACATTGTTCATCAATTTACTTACCACCAAACGCGTACCGTTGCACAGTTTTGGTTGGTTTATGTTTCGAAGCATGATTACTACGGAGCAAACCTTTAGGCGTAAATTGTGCGGTGGTAAGCCAGGCACATCCAAGGAGATTAAAAATTCAATTGGATAGTTGGTGGCTTCATCTTCATTTGTTACACAGTCAAGAGATTTGAATGAATGCATTGTTCCAATGATCTCATTCTTAATTATGTAGTTTAGGTCATCTACATCTTTATTCTTAGCCGCTAAAATTGCTCGCTCACTCAACCATTCATTATTTTTGTAATTAGTAATGATGTTTGTTCTTCCATGTTGCCCATGAAGTATATTAGTAAACATTTATGCTGTGCATCTTCGAGAGGTTGCAGTGATTCAATTCGATGGTGAATCTGTCCTTGTATCTACAAAATAAAAAGCAAAGACAGTATTAATGATTTATAAACACTTTTTTTTAGAATTAGCAATTAAGTATAGTAAGTTATTCTTCTACTATGGCTTCGGTGGCGTAGTCGGTAGCATGCTGAACTGCTATGCCCAAGATAGCGGGTTCAAACCCGGCCGAAGTCGTCGGATTTTTAAGAGCGTTAAAAATCCTTCAGTATGCCTTCCTTCGGAGGGGAAGTAAAGCCGGCGGTCCCATGTCATAGATTTATGGCATGTAAAAGATCCTTTCACAGACTAAACTTGTGTAAAGCAAAATTTGTTAGGTTAGATTTCGTCAGAACGCTCTATCAAAGTTCCAACGTTCACCACTAGGTATCAATGATATCTGGTGGCGAAAGTTGGAACTACTTGAAATTGAACGGAACTTGTAGCTCACCCTTTAGGGTATCCGCTGGAAGCAGCTACAGACTCAGGCGAGCCGAACATGTCCTCAGACACTCCCTGCACTAAAAGCCATACGATAAATAAATAAATAAATAAATGAATAAATAAATCTTCTACTATACTGTAATGTGTGTAAGTACAAAAATAAATAAATAAATACCTTGAATGTCGGATTAAATCATCGTTCTTCGATAATGTCTGCCCCAAATTAGGTCATTTGGAAACAACCATTGCATTTTTGAGTGTTTGCAAGAAAATGACGTGATTCGGGTGTTTCGACACAAAGCAATGGCTAAGGTGGCGGAGTCAATAATGGCAATTTCACTTTCCCACTAAGGCAGCACAATCCGGGCGTTTCTCCGGAAAACTTCAATGCGCCACAATACTCGAAAACAACGTCCATTGGTCCAATGCAAACGCTAGGATGCAAGCAGTAATCAGTGCTGCAATCGTATCGAAACGCTGCTCTATTCAAATCAGCACTTGATAAATCTCTTCTTGTGCGTCGAAAATTATCTACTTCTTGGTCTCTTTTGTTCGCTTGACGATTTCGCATTGCCAACCGAGCTGTTTCACGGGCTGCCTCACTTTGCTCTTGTGATTGAGAAGCACTAAGTCGAGCCATACTAACGCGGCGCTCTTCACGGGCAATTTCTTGTTCTTCTTCAGTCCATTCATTCGCAATGTTTCGTATCCTTCTTGCATTATGGCTTTGTCGGGAAAGATTCGATCGTCTTTGTCGCGGCATTGTTAATGATGATTCAAAGAGAATACAAATTACGTTGAGTAACTAACGGGATTTCATATTAAGAGCCTCATTTTCTATACCGGTAGTGGAGAGCGCTACTCGCATCCAGTCGGCCGTGTCTTGTCAAGAGCTACTGTTGCCTGGAAACAACTTGCCTTGCCATTCCTTCATGAGTTTATTTTAGCTGTCATTTTCGTTACTTTTTATAGTGACTTGTATTCACTTTGACATTTTATGTCAGCTCACGGGATAAAAAGTATCCTATGTCCGTCTCCTGGTTCTAAGCTACCTCCACACCAATTTTCAGCCAAATCGGCTCATCCGTTCTTGAGTTATAAATAGTGTAACTAACACGACTTTCTTTTAAATATATAGATTCGTTACGTGAACGCGTATATCTGCACAATACGTACATGAAGTACAGGAATTCGTGCACTAGAACAAGACAAAAGTTTCGAATGACATTTCCAGGGAGACCCATTCCTATAAATTGGACAATAACTCAACTGGCTAAGAGATTCAAATGTACAGGTTCAGTAAACAATAAAAATAGACGTAAATGTCGTTTTTCCTTACTGAAGCTAAATTAACCGGAGTAACCGGAACCTTCATAAGAAGATGCCTAGTATGTTTGGCTGTGGATGGGAAACATTTTCAGCATCTTCTGTAAGCATGGTGAGTAAAAATGCATGGTACTGATTTTAAGCGCCGTATCCTGTCGTCCATACGCGAGCGCGGCAGCCGGGAACTGAGCTGTCACTGGCGGAGCGCGTGAGCGAGAATGTCCTTGCCAAGCAAAAATAAAGACCCCGTACATTATATTATTTTTTGGCAAATTAATAAAAATTATATTTGATGTACGAAATTTTGGTAATTTTGTTTGGAATATATAATATTTTGTAGCACTTGATATCAATTTATGTCTAATATTATTTCACCTATTATGTTTATAATGGCCCCATGCATACCCATAAAAAATTCATGAAATTATGTTCAGTAGTTTCTGAGAAAAGTGTACATGAATGTTTAAAAAAATCAACGACGTTTTCATCCCTCAACTCTATCAAGTGTCCTTAAATGGGAGTTGGCTCTGAAGGTCCTTCTCTTTCAGACAAATAGTTACAGCAATGTGCCAATACACCTATCTTGTTAGAACACGTTTGAATTGGACTCACGGTCAAAACATTCCGCGGATTACTGTAGCTTCGAGGTCTAGTTGGGTCCCTGCTTAGTAGGGTAGGTTTCTTTGTTCGGTAGAGGGGCAGATGACCTCAATGTTCCCCCCCTTAAAACTCCAAATGACTAACCAACTAACTTCGTTCCGTAATAGGAATCTCTGTTTCGCGGGCTTATAGGCCGTGTTCTAAGGACATTTTGTCGTCCTGACGTTTCGCTGAAGACTGCGTTCAGTGTGTTCACAGGTTACCTTAAGCGAGGTAAAACAAGTAAACAGAAACAGAGATTCCTATTTCAACGCCGGTCGTGAAAGTCTGAATTTTTACTTCGTTCCTTAATGTTCGATTCTTCATTTTTAGCCTACTTTCGATTTTTGCAAAAAATGAAAGTAGACTTATGAGATCAACACAGGGCGAAAAAAGTGTGTCTGTCTGTGTGTGTGTGAGTCTGTGTGTGTGTGTGTATGTGTGTGTGTGAGTCTGTGTGTGTGTGTGTGTCTGTGTGTGTGTGAGTGTGTGTACTCAGAATGTCTGTCCCCACCTATCAATTCGAACACGGTGAATGCGAATTGAACGAAATTTGGTACAAAGGTAGCACTAGCAAAGGACACCTCAGTGTCATGTTTTATATCGCCGCCATCTTTACTAAAACTGAATGGCGGCCACTCAAACGTTCAAAACGTAAAATCAAATAACGACTAACCAAATCATTCGATCTCTACCAAATTTGGTAACAACATACCTTCGTATAGGATGCGTCTTGTGACCAAACTACAAGGTCGTCCGCCATACCATTTCAGGATGGCGGCCGTGCGAATTATGCAAACTTTATAATCCATATCATGGGACCCACCAGTTCCAATTATCGAGCCGAGAATCGTTTTAACTGTTCTAAAGGAAGAGGCACGTTCGAAATTAAAAGTTTATTTTGTAATACTATAGTGCAGACGTGATTTTAAAAAGCTGAGCTGATTCAGTAATAAGACAAGATGGCAGCGGATATCTTGTGCCTGACTTATATTTCACTAATTTGAGTATTGCATGCAATATAGCGTACTGATACAAAATAAATAAACTTTGTATGAAATGCTTTATATATAAATAATATACTCCAGTGATGAAATCGTTTAGTATAAATCATGATTTGCTAACAAGTTCTATGTAAGTCATTTTATATAGAACGATATTCGTTGACACAATTAGCTCAGTGGTAGAGCGTTAGCCTATCGCTCAAATGCCTATGGTTCAAACCCGGTCAGAGCTAGGTTTTTTGCTTGAAATGTTATATGTTTATTGTTTTGTAATGACTCAGATGTTTTAAAATTAAGCGTTATATTGTGCATATTATGGTGTAAAATATATATTTAATTAAAACATAATTCGCCAGCAGATTTACTCGAGACATCTAGCTGCCAAAAAGGTAACTGCACGTCGACCTACTTATTAACTTCCAGATTTTATTGAAAAGTTTCTTCTTCTGGCCGCTAGAATGCACTCGCTCTGTTAGGATTATATTGTTCGATATTTCACCACTAGATGTCACGACTAGTCTACGTGGGGCTCCATTGATTACTATACCATTGGCATTCTATGCGCATCGAATTTGAAGAATGACAAGATGATACTACGATACATTTTTACTTTTTATTTTAAAGGGTTTGTAACAGCCTATTTTGCGTTACTTGAAAATGTTATTTGAAGTAAAGAACAAAACGATTTCACATAGTAGTTTGTATACACACGTCTCTGTAGGGTCATGGAAAGATTTGTTAATTCAATTAGGGTTTTCGATTCCCGGTCAAAGCATGTGAGATTTTCGAAGTGAAATGCCATGTCCTGTGGTTCGGATTCCACGTAAAAAGGAGGTCCCGTGGCTCATAATCACAAGATTCACGGTCACGTAAAACTACAATCTTCCTTCCTTTTTTTTCAATTAGGGTTGTGAAAGCCATGCACAACCAGACGTGTAAAGACATGCCTCAACTCAAAGTTGGATGTTGCCCACGGCAGGTCGTATATGTAATAATAATAATAATAATGTTATTTGTTTTACGTCCCTTTTAACTACTGCTGCTTTTAGAGACACCGGGGTGCCGGAATTTTGGCCCGAAGGGGATCTTTAACGTGCCAGTAAATGTACTGACACGGCTCCCTCGCATTTGTGCACCCTCAAATGCCAGCTGACTGCGCCAGGATACGAACCTGCAACCTAGGGCCCAGCAAGCGAGAACGTTACCGCTGAGCCACGCAGCCAGTCCGGTCGATTATGTCTCCAGATCCATAACATTCTTGATATACTTATTATCTTTCTTTCTTTCTTTCTTTCTTTCTTTCTTCAATGATGGTAGCAGTTTTTATCTAGGTTGTGGCGTTTGGTAGAGGTAAATCGTTTCTAAGGTCTTCAACAAAGAATAGTTCTATTATACTCTTTGATAATAACGAGTTATAACTATACTCATACATTTAGGAGAAAGTAGGCTATATGTTCTTTACTGAACATCTTGTTATTTTATATCCTTCTTGATAATAACGAGTATCAAGCTTACATTTCAACATCAAAGACAATTATTGAAATTATTGCATCTCCTTTTAATAACTACTGTGTAATAACGTCTTAATTTGGTATCTCTACATTGTATAAAACAAAGTCCCCGATTCTTGGATGTAACGAGTAATCTCGAAAACCACTGGATGGATTTTGATGCGGTTTTTACCATTCTGTAAAGGATTTCTAAAGGAAGGTTTCTGTAGAAAAACATTCATTTATGACCAAAGGAAGCCGAGTAGAAAATAGTAACGATTTCAGTGAATCAAGTCGAAGAAAAACCTGCCGTCGGTGCGTCTTTTAGGCTTACGCTGGGTAAACCGTTAAAAATATCTACCTAAGTGTAAGAATTTATTTCTTCCAACAATTGCCATTCAGTGGACATTTAAATTACTAGCTTCGCAGCGAGTTTACGAGTTAGCGAGCGAGCCTATCGTCCCAGCATCAGCCAGCATTAAACTCTCAAGTCGTTTCCAGTTAAGACTTCAGAGAATAGAATATGTGTTTGGAGTTTTGCTGTTCAACTCAGCTTTTCTGAATTGCGTCTGGGAATTGCTGTCCGTGCTTCTTTTAAGCTTACGCTGGGTAAACCTTTAAATATACGGTGTGAAGCTAGTTCATAGTTAAATATTAAATAAGGTTAAATAATCTACCATAACCTAACCTCACTTCTCCTAACCTACCCTAACCTCACTTTCCCAACCTAACCACACCTAACCTAACAAAAACTAACCTGTCGTCACTCAATCTAACCTTACTTGAACTTTAGGATGAAACTGTAAGCACCACAAAAACACAAGTTATCAGACAAATTTAGCACACACGCAAGTATATGGGGCTAATGACTAAAATGTCCCAATCCCCTTAAACAAAAACAAAAATTCCTACAGCAAACCTCCGACTTGGGAGGTCTAGCCGGCCCTGGGACTCCAGTTAAGGCTTATCAGACACACAAGACTTGACAAGTTTTCGGCAGCTGTAGACTTTCTTAATTACTGTATATCACAATGGCTTGCATTCAGCTCCAGAGACAAACAATCCTGGACTATCAGCCTTGGAACTAGGGCGATGTTGAATAAAACACTTATATTGACATTATTAACAAGACAAAGATTAAAGCCATTCTTCAATGTTGTCTTAGTAATTGAAATTGAATGCTCTTCAGTTGGCCAACACAATTGTAATGGGTGTATCCCTAAACATGAAAAAAAATATTACATGAGATTAATAAATTCACTTGGATGAATACAGTAGTTACGATCGTCAAGGGATCATTTTTAGATGCGTTACACTAAGGGGGTGTGGTGGCGCAGCAGTCAAGCTATTCGCCTCTCACCAAGATGGACCGGGATCGATTCCCGGTCAATGCATGTGAGATATCCTGTGGTTCGGATTCAACGTAAAAAGGAGGTCCCGTGGCTCTGGTCACAAGATTAACAGCCACGTAAATCTACAAGCTTCCTTTCCTTTTACACTTAGACAGTTAAACTATATCTACAAGTATGGGTGATGGTTTTGTTTTTGTTTTTTTTAGCGTATGGCTTTTAGTGCCGGGAGTGTCCGAGGACATGTTCGGCTCGCCAGTTTTGTAGCTGCTTCGAGACGGACACCCCATGGGTGAGCTACAAGTACCGTTGGGGAGGGAAGTTGAAATGTAAGGACGAGGAGTTGGAAGGTAGCGGCTGTGGCCTATAGTTAGGGACCAACCCCGGCATTTGCCTGGAAGGAAGATGGGAAACCAGAGAAGACCATCTTCAAGGTTGCCGGCGGGTGGATTCGATCCTCCTCGCCTCCCGGATGTGAGCGACTGCCTGCAGCCACGCCGTAACGACCACGGCTAACTCACCCGGTTGGGTGATGGTATTTACAATGTTGTTGTTTGACTCTTCAGCCTTTTGACTGGTTTGATGCAGCACTCCAATGCTTTCCAGTCCTGAGCTAATAGTTACATCGCTACATAGCTGGCACACGTTACATCCGAGACAGTCTGTTTAACATATCCTAATCTGGGTAAACCCCTACAGTTCTTGTCCTCAACCCTTCCTTCCATAACTAAGTTTACTGTTCCTGGGTGTCTTAGTAGCCTAGAGCGCAGCAACTCCAACTGAAACCCCGGAAAAAATACGAACGACAAGCCCGCTGCACTCTCTGTCACTCTGGTTGACGGAGCTAGCGCTCACGCGGGGTCTCACTTCAAGTTGCTGAGCTCTACCAACCTATCTCCTCTCTTCATTAGCAGTCGCCAGTAACATCTCTCCTCGCCCACTCTTTCTACTACTCCTTCAATTGTTACCCCATCTAGCCATCTGATCTTCATCATTCTCCTGTAACACCACATTTCAAACGTTTCTATTCTCCTGTTCTCGGTTGCACCAACAGTCCAAGTTTCACTTCCATAGAGCTACACGCTCCAGACAAAAGTTTTAAAAATGGTATTTACAACATGTATATTTATTTAGTTATGGTTGGTTGGTTCCTTAGTTTAGGGGCTGCGACAACGCGGTCATGTAGCCCCGTGTACTTTGGGTGTGTGTAGAATCTATCTGATAATCGGTGTTAATTTTGATGGCTGTATTAGTGTGTGTATCTGTTTTTTAATTCAAGGAAGGACTGCAACTTTGAATTTATCAAATAGTTCCTACTTTTGCCGCCAAACGCCACTGTCAACGACTACAAGGCCTAGTTCAGAACTTAGCTACTAGACGCCACCGCAGTCGGCTCTTAGCAACGAACGTAGGAACCTAAGAGCGTTGTATACATTCTTAACCTATACAATTTAGCTTGACACAGGTGTAATTAGTGGAAGGTTCTTTAACATGCCATAAATCTATGACATGGGACAGCCGGGTTAACTTGCCCTCTGAAGGAAGGCATACTGAGGGATTTTTAACGCTCTTAAAAAAATCCGACGGCTTTGGCCGGGTTTGAACCCGCGATCTTGGGCATAGAAGCTCAGCATGCTACCGACTACGCCACCGAAGCCACTGATCAAAAGATTAACAGCCACGTAAAACTACAAGCTTCCTTTCCTTTTACACTTAGTCCGTTAAACTATATATAGGCTACAAGTATGGATGATGGTTTTGTTTTTGTTCTTTTAGCGTATGGCTTTTAGTGCCGGGAGTGTCCGAGGACATGTTCGGTTCGCCAGTTTGTATTTGCTTTGAGGCGGACACCCAATGGGTGAGCTACACGTACCGTCGCGTGTGGAGTGTTGTCTGGGGAGGAGAGTTTGAATGTAAGGACGAGGAATTGGAAGGTAGCGTCTGTGGTCTATAGTTAGGGACCAACCCCGGTATTTGCCTGGAAGGAAGATGGGAAACCACAGCAGACCATCTTCAAGGTTGCCGGCGGGGGGTTCGAACCTCCTCGCCTCCCGGATATGAGTGACTGCCAGCTGCCATGTTGTAACGACCACGGCTAACTCACCCGGTATCATTCTCCTGTAACACGACATTTCAAACGTTTCCATTCTCCTCTTACGGCTGCGCCAACATAGAGCGCCACACTCCAGACAGAAGCTTTAAAAATGATATTTACAACATGTGCATTTATTTAGTTAACAGTAGTTTATATGAATTTGTGAAATCTGTCAGGATTTGTTAGTTATATGTGATCAGTTTTGTTACGATGTTGCTAGTGGTTATTGACCTTCACTATCGTTTTTAGTGTGATATCTGTGATTGTGGTTGTATTAAGAACTGGCCAATTCAGTGTAGACAGCGTTAGTGGTAGTTGCTGCACGAGAACGCATCCCACATCGCTCAAACAACCTGCTAAGTTCTTAATCCTTTCCAATACAAACACCAACCTGACCATTCACTAACAATCACAGATATCGCACTGATTGGTTGGTTCCTCAGTTTAGGGTCTGCGACAACGCAGTCACGTAGCCCCGTGTATTTTGGTTGTATGTAGAATTTGTCTGATAAACGGTGATAATTGTGATGGCTGTATTAGTGTGTGTTATCTGTTTTTAAATCAGGTAAAGACTGCAGACATTCCATTTTCAAGTAGTTCCTACTTTAACTACCAAACGACTCCGTCAACAACTAGTTCTGAACTTGGTTACTAGATGCCACCGCAGTCGGCTCCTGGCGACGAACGTTGGAACCTAAGTGTGTTAGTCAAATCTAACCTATAATTTAGCTTCAAACAAGTGTAATTAGTGGAAGGTTCTTTTACATGCCTTAAATCTATGACATGAGACCGCCGGCTTCACTTCCCTTCCGAAGGAAGGCATACTGAGGGATTTTCAATGCTCTTAAAAATAAGACGACTTCGACCGCGTTTGAACCCAGAACCTTGGGCATAGAAGCTCAGCATGCTACCAACTACGACACAGATGCCGCTTAAGAATCCCACACTAAACAAGCAAACAGGAAGTTCAATAACCACCAACAAAGAAAGTAATTCTTTGTCAAACTAAAGAGCCTACTTTCCTTAAAATTTAAGATTTACACCAATGATTGACTTACATACATCTATAAAGAGTAATGATCACATTAACTTGGTAATACTGGCATTTACGATTTATATTTCAGCCTAATAGAGCACTACGATTTGCTTGAAATATTTTATTTCCATGGATTCAGAAATACTT
Source organism: Meconema thalassinum (assembly GCA_946902985.2). Lineage (NCBI taxonomy): Eukaryota > Metazoa > Arthropoda > Insecta > Orthoptera > Tettigoniidae > Meconema > Meconema thalassinum. The sequence continues at coordinate 402,966,541 of OX336392.1, forward strand.
AAGAGTCTACGGCTCTACTGCTTAGAGAGATTACTAAGTACAGTAGTTGGTAGGTCTGCTGTCTCTGAAAATGTGCTCTATTATATCCCTTACGGCAGGCGCGGATTCAAGGGGAGGGGGGGGGGGGGGTCATGACCCCCACCCCAACGGAGACCAATTTTTTTGCAAACTCAAAAAAAAAACGAAAACACAATAACCAGACAAATAAAACTTAATGAATTTCAACTGAAAAACAGGTGTTTTTTTTCTTCATTTTATTCAATACTGAAAATATCTTTATTGCAATTATAATAATAATAATATCGTATGGCCTCGGGTGCCTGGTGCAAGCTTTGCTATTTGACACCCAGAGGATAGCTTGCATGTCGAATTTCGTAGTTCCTTGACTATGAAAGTCAAGGAGGTTAGATGTTAGATATCTAATCTCCTTGAACACAATAGCGCTTTCTAGTAGAGAAATGAGGAACTTTGTGCTGGCGGAAACTCCCGAGATTAATTTTGCCATTATGAACTCGGCCTACTGAATTCAAATGGGTTCTTTGACATGCCAACATCGTATGACATGCGTATCGTATTTTTGCCGCCTTTCAAAAATCACTTACCACGGTCAGGGGCGAACCTGCAATCTTGGGGTTAGTAGACCGACACGCTATCCACTCACCCACCGTGGCAAGCTATTGCAATTATTATGTTCTGTTACAACTGTACATATTTACAACTTCATACCTGTTATATAAAAACGATTATTTATATAGCAAAATCAACTCGTCTATTTTCTTTAGCAAACCTTGTGATTACTGAATCGATGTTTGTAGTGATGTCACGATGAATGTGCAGCAATGCACGGATAGGAATTTGGGGATTTTTTCGCACCAACAAATTTTTCCGACGTCCAAACTGCAAGGTTGGTTGGCAATTTAAGCTGTGACTTTCTCCCTTTGTCGTTACTAACTCGACTTGCCGAAACTGTAGCGTACCTTGATACTTTTCTAGAAGCTCGGTGTAAAAGTCGCAAAACACGCCGTTGCAATTAGTACGAATATTTTTGGTGCGCTAAACGCATCAAATTTCTATCCATGTAGCTTGCAAAAAATTGGTCTGGTTTTGTTCGTTAGGTTATTTTGTGACTGCGTTTTTAGTGATACCATTTTTCTTAACAATTTCGATTCTCTGACCCTCCCCAAAGCCAATCTCTAGATCCGCGCCTGCCTTACGGCACACATACAATATATAAAACTAGTAGTAGCACCCGGCTTGGCATGGTGGATATATTTATTTGTTTTATGGATGATAATACATACTACTATTGAACTCACACAAAGTAATAGAAAACAAGTACTGTAGTTCCGTGACGAAGTAAACAGCATACTTTTCTTAAAATGTAAGATTCATTGGATTATATAGGCCTATATCTATCTTGAATAATGACGAAATTAACTTGGCACTACTGACATTTATAATATTTTAGAAATATATCTGAACTATTGTAGCTTAATATATCACTGCAGTTTACTTGAAATAGTTATTTCCATGGATTCTGAGATACTGAAAGTCTACTGCTTAAATGTCGACCTCACTTGGTGAACTCTTGTTCTCTTCTGTCCCCGACGGTATTAGGGTATCCGAGGCCTAGGGAGTCTCTTCCTTTCCCGTCTTAATTGGCCCTTGTCTCATCTTTCCTGACACCCTCCTTCTGTGAGGGGTCAGCCTTCCTTTTCTTTTCCTTTTACCTCCTGCCTTGTGCTCAAGGCCCTTAAGGAGGCCGGGTGTATGTAGCCCCACCACTTTTGGTGCACCCTAGATAATGCTACACCCTCAGGGGCTCACGGCTGGTGAGTTCGGGAGTTGGCGACCCCGAGGGATTCCTGAGCTGGGTCCGTTTTCCCCTTTTGTCCTTTACCTTTGGGGCGGACCCTCTCCTCTTTCACTTTCCTATCTGCCTTTCGTGGCTCTCCTTCCTTCCAAGTCCCTCAATCCGCTTTCTTCGAGGGTTGAGGGCATTTCTTTTCCTCCTGTCCTTTATTTGCCTTATTCTCCTTTCGTTTTCCATTTCTTCTTCTAGTATGTAGGATAGTAGTTAGTTTTTAGTTTTAAGTTTGCATTTCATTTTCATTTTCGCGATCACCCAAACCATCAGGGGCCGATAACCTAGATGTTAGGCCCCTTAAAACAACAATTATCATCATCTACTGCTTAAATGCTTGGAGAGAATTATTAGGTAGTTGGTAGGACTGCTGCAGTGGCGGATACAGGCCTTACAGGGCCCTGGGCGGTATGATAAGGTGGGGCCCACAACAATAGGAAATACAATATATCAAATCAAATGGTAAACAGTTTGGTAATAATAATAATAAAAAAAATAAAGAATAGTTACAATATTTTGAATACACTGCAGTACATATTTTTAATGATATGAAAGAAACCTGTAAGTCCCCTTGGAGAAGATTATGTCAACTATGAAATATTAAAATATTACTTTGCGACATTTTTTCCGGCTGAAGTCTTCTATTATTTCACTGAAATCTAAATTTGCTATACGGTCACGGAAGGTCATAGCTGCACTGAAAAAAGAAATATGAATCTTAAATTAGTTTGGTTGGTGGTTCTTAAGTTTAGGGGTTGCGATAAGGCGGTCATGTAGCCCCGTGTACTTTGGGTGTGTGTAGAATCCGTCTGATGAAGGGTGTTAGTTGTGATGACTGTATTAGTGTGTGTTATCTGTTTTTTAATTTAAGAACTGCAACTTATAATGTTTCAAGTAGTTCCTACTTTTGCCGCCAAGCGCCACCGTCAACGACTACTAGGCCAAGTTCAGAACTTAGCTACCAGACGCCACCGCAGTTGGCTCTTGGCAACGAACGTAGAAACCTACTAGAGCGTTGTTTACGTTCTTAACCTATCCAATTTAGCTTCACACAGGTGCAATTAGTGGAAGGTTCTTTAACATGCCATAAATCTATGACATGGGACCGCCGGCTTTACTTCCCCTCTTATGTTCGACCCTGACTATTATATGTCAGAAAACTGTACTATAATGTGGCTCATTATAACACTATTTTTCATTATGAAACAGTATCTCCCACCAATCAGAGGTCAAGAAACAGTCGTTTGACCAATTAGATAACATTAGCATCCCACCTGCGCTGAGTTCCACGGCCTTCTAATTTATATTTCACTGCGTGGCCTAGTGTCATAGTACGGTAATCGAGGAGGCCATAGTCAAATACAAGGCATTCTCTGCGTCTCTTGTGTTCTGTTCAGTACATAATACTGGCGAAATCTCGACAGATATTTAAAATATTTATGTTCGAACATAAAATAGTTACATTAATTATCGACGAACATAAACAGTCGTATGCAACTCGCCTATAATGGTAATTAAGACATACTCGTGTCTTAATCATTGCCATTATAGGCTCGTTGCATAATGTACAATTAAAAAGTCCATGGCGCGGGGCCCTGGGCGGTCGCCCTCCTCGCCCTCCCCTAGATCCGCCCTTGGACTGCTGTCTCTCAAAATAAGCACTATTATATCGCTTACGCCACACACACCCAATATATATAATTTGTTAGTTTTACATTAATGTTATGGAAGTTACATGCAGATAAACATTGAACCTATCAGCACGGGTAGAATTATGTTGGCAACACTCTCATGTATGGGTTGCGCGAAATGAATCCGCAAACATAAGCCTATTGCTTATACACATGAGCTAAATTTTGAACTGTCCATAACTTAAAATTATCACTAGTGTTACCTATCATTTCGAGCCGTGATTTCCAACAAACCGTTTCGGTATATCCAACTTGTTAAAAGTGGAAATTGCATTATTCCAGTACTGACTTTGGCATAAACGATTCATTCGTCTTCTTCTTCTGACTGCGCCAATCAGAACGATGGTTTCGTCGTCTGAAGAGTCGGGGGATTAATCCATCATTCATTCAAACCTAAGTGTAGTGAACGAACTGATTTCAGAATATTCTCTTACTAGGCCTAGTGGGCCCGTGCGAGCTATCCCAACGTGAATTTAGGTTTAGCCGCGCTGCCCTGCGCTCTAGTGGCAGGCTCGCTTAGCAGTACGCCGCGCTCCTGCCAGATGGCTGCCACCGCCGCGCTGCCCTGCGCTCGAGCGGCAGGCTCGCCAGGTTACGGTGCTCCCATTGTAAATGTACATTTTTAATGTATTTATTTAATTGTGAGGCATTTAAAGAGGAAGTGAGTGCGTATCGGGCACACATGGGGTTATGCGGAACCTGTAGTTACCCTATATGTGTAGGTTGGTGTTAATAGGACCTTATTTTCGGTACAAAACCGGAATGGGACCTTAGCAGAATAATATAGGGAGGATTATATAATACGCTAAGGTGTATGTTTCACAAAACTCAAGCTCCTAAACCAGAGGGAGTTAAAAGGTGTAGTTTGAACCAAAACCTTCCAATCGCCTCAATAGTACAGGAATAATCTTGCATTTCTTGATACGTCAACAGAAATATGTGTATTTGTTTATAAAGTGCTTTTAAACAAATAAACAAGTCGATTGCACCTGGCAGAACTGGGTCGCGTATTGCCCAAAACATGGCCACTTCCAATGTTTTTTTCTGTTCCTTGATGGAGATCGTCTTCTGTATAGGAGGCTGGACATAGTAGACATTAAAGCATATGTTGAACAGTCTGGTCTTATCCACAGTTACATTGAATAATATGTTGATCAGCCTTTGACCGGCCAACTCCAAATCTCAGTCTATTCAGGGACTTCCAAGTCGTCCATTTCTCGTCATAGCCAGGAGTTGCGCAATTGCAACCTAGCTTTTTCAGCAGTGGTTCTATGTTCCTTCAATGTTCTAAGGAAACTCTTCCTTGACATCAGTCGTTTCGGCTGCGTTTCATGCCCATACAGAGGATGGGTTCTTTCCTGCTCCACTGTCTTTCTTTCCTTGTTCGCAGCTGTTTCTCTTCCATTAGGAGGTGATGCTATTCCTGCGAGGTGGTAAAGCCATTCAACTGGAGTGGATTAAAGCAACCTGTTATAATTCTGCAAGTGTCGTTTAGAGCTACATATGCATGTGTTGAATTACACCAAACAGGACAGACATACTCTGCCGCAGAAAAGCATAGAACCATTGCAGAGGTTTGGATCGTTTCAACTTGACTACCCCACTGTGATCTGTCTAGTTTCCGTAGAAGATTTTTCCTGGTGGAAACTTTCGACTTGCAGTTCATACAGTGCCTCTTGAAAATAAGAGATCTATCAAGTGTCACTGCTTGATATTTCGGAGTGTCACAGTGTTCCAGTTCAGAATATGAGGAGATAAGATGGTTCAATAAACACGTGCCATGTACAGGGTCTTTCACTCAAAGTGAACTGCGCAGCGCTGCAGGTAGAAGGTCGAGCCGAAAGTCAGACGAGCACATGGCAACATGGAGCTGAGACAGTTGTGACGCAGGATTTGACGAGTAAAGTTGACTTCGTGAATTCTTTTATATAGCCTATCTTAAGTTGTAAGTTTATAACGTGTGTCCGTGGTTATTGCTTAATTGTTATTGTGTTTTATTTTTTTTTAACGTGGTTTACTTTTAACGGACCCCCCCTTTAAACTGATTTTGATGTGTAACATCTTTCCACTCGGTTGCTGGATATTTTTGTGGGAGTGATTTTGAAAAACGGGACGGTAGTGGATCGGGCGGAAGTGTGTAAGACACACTGCCAGCTAGATCGCTAGATCCGATACAGCTGGCAGTGGTACCATGTGGAATGTATGTAACATACGGATTACTTCAAGGTTTGGAGGCGCCATGACAAATATTTCTACAATAGATCGTCATCAAGTTGTCGTTCTTTGGTGTAAAAATATTCATTAAATCATATTTGCTGAAAACAATTATGATTTATTAAGAGTCCGTTTTTCAATGTGTGGATGAAAGTGATGGGCATCCACTCGCCGAGTAACTTTCCTAACACTTTCATACTGAACGGCAAACGCTCATGCGAACTCTGGTGTCAACTCATTGAAACACAAACCACATGTCTTCGTATCAGTATTGTACCCGATTGTCACCATGTGGACCATGTGTTCGTATCCCAACTAGCTCACGGTCTTTCGAGGTATGGGACGTTCCTGCCCACAATACGACCACATGCTCAGGATTTGAGTCTACCAGGTAACTATTCTACAGGAAATACACAACATTCCTATGAATAAAATATTTACTGGTCTAAAATCATGGCTGTACAACAAATACAAAAACAAAGGACAAATTACAATTAATTCCCACAAATAAATAGGGGTATTCTGTGAGCTTTCTCCTTAAAAATAGCGCTACCATGCACTCAAACCTACTTCTAATATCCTGTCAATAATAGTTCAGATTACAAGGTTTTTATAGTGTCCGTCAAGTGACACAATTTTATTTAATGGAAGTATCTTAACACAAAAACCACATGTCACAAAAACATGAATTACTAAGACATTATTCCGTCTCCTACGACATTTACTTTAATTATCATTACTTCAATGTTTCCTACATTTATTAGCAAATATTTTGTTGTGTCGTGCGAATCATCTTCCTTCTTTCCATCCCTATGAACGCTCTAGGAAAATGAGTCATGCTTCTTAATCATAAAATAAACATAAACATGGATAGAATATTTATAGTTTCACCATATAACGATTATCTGGGTCTTGTCGGACTTATTATAGATACAACTGTGTCATGTCCTGGGAAAAACACATACCCGTTTTCCCTAAATTAGCATAAACTGGCAAAATGCACTTTAAAGAAGATGCCTACATTATTTTGGTTCAGCTTTCCCCCTCAGAGGATAACTTCGCCAAATATCATCTGATTTCTATGGTTCAACCACATATGTGAGTTGCCATACACCAATTAATTCCATTGGCATCACTAAAATACTCATATTTTAATCGCATTATTGAATACCGAGATCTCTCAGTATCCTATTGTGACTGTAATTGACAAGGGATCGGTCGAGCGACCTCCCTCCCCTCAGCAGGTCATAAAATTAGTTCCAGACAGCTCTCCAAGATGGCTGCCACGGAAATGGTCTACATTTCCTGTCTCTCTCTACCGTCAAGGCCACTCTCGTTTACAATTATATAACAATGAAGATCCGCTAGGCATATTCCTAAGTAATTGAGTCATTTAATTAATTAACACCTAACTTTACAGTGTATTTGGGCTCAAATGGCTCCTATTAAACATTCATGGCAGGGGTGGAATTCTAATGATAGCATTGCCGTTCTAAGGTGATTACTTTGGCTTTTAAGACGCGCATCATAATGAAACCCCATGGTTATCATCAGCAGCTGTCATTTACATATATTTGGGAACCACGTTCCTCGTCGACGAATATGATTCTACCTCTCGGGCAGACCATAAGTAAAAATGCTCACCGCGCCTCGCTGGGCGTCCATAGTGGCTATAATTCAATGCAAGCGTTGGCAATAGACAGAATCTATCCAAATCGCTGCGTAACACATACAGTATGCACAAGGGCGATACTTCTCGAAGATTAAGCCAATTTTCACCTCACGCGCAAGCTATACTAGTCTTTCCCGTGCTTATCTTACGTAAATCACTGGATTCTACGTTAATCTGCACGCTATATGCGGCCAAACAATATTTCACAGATATGACTCCATTATCAAGGTACCTGCGTTCTTCATGTTATAATATTTAAGCCAAAGCTTTACATAGCTCCTAACACAAATGTATAAATATACTGGCTTACTTTAATTTCACATATTCATTCAAAATTTTCACTGACACTGAGAAAAGCTCTCGTATTCGCGATATTCCACACTACATTCTTTACTGTTTACCAAATGACAGTATCTTAAATTAGACATGACACTATTTGAACATTACTTAGGCCAATTTTGCCCTTACTTTATGGTTGCCGACCCCAGTTATTATTATTATTATTATTTTAACGTTTAGATCCATCACTATTTTTGACCTACATGGTCCTAAGCAAATCACCTTCCAAGTCATACTTTATTCAAGACGAGTGGTGAAAACTCGTTCAGTAAGTGACTATTACTTCTTTAATTTCAAAGTGATTAATCGTTACATGGTGAACTATGCCATTATAATGTTATTATTTGCATGTTTACTCACGCTTCCTTCTGGCTGGAAAGTACCAGTATCTCCGCCTGAGCTCTAACATGATGATTGACTTAATCCATCATGATATCCAATACACAACACTGAGATTCACACTTTTTACACATGATACACATATTACCACAAGTGGCCTTTACCACTGATAAACACTGACTATTAAACATTAAACACATTAACACTTTAAATTATTATTTCACAATTTATACACTTCATCTATCATTTCACATGTTGATCCTTAATCTGGATTTCACCTACGCTTGACCTCAGAGATGCGATGACTTATGATAACCGCTGGTCTCCGTGAAATCTAGTAGCGTTTTTATAGATGTTCAATCCTAGTTCCCTGCACTCCCGTTCACCTCACTGTCCTGGATAAGTGGCAATAACTTCCACTCTCCCATCATTGGAGTGTTCCTAATGCTGATGTCATATAATTGACAATACCTTCCGGTATACGAACTGTTCCAAACATTATCAGTTCCTATTCGCTGTAGCGAATTTATATCTGTGTCAGATAATAAAGCAATATCTGCACTTTGTTACCTTTTATGCATTTCATTATTACTGATGAAGCTTACAATTTGCCTCCATTGTCTTCAACGGCGGTACGCTGATATTTTAATAATTGGCGTGCTTACTGCAGAGCGCTTGTAGACAAAGGACTAACTTCCAACTCGAGCGACCATCTGACGTCTTCAACTGCTTTCCAACTGAACCATAACTGACGTGTAACTGACCAACAACTGACCAACAAGTGACCCTTGGCGTAGGGTGCTCTTCCCTTATATTGGTTTCTTGCACAAAATAGTTCACGGGACACGTGAGAGCGACTCCCTTCTTGAAATACTCCGTCTTCAGCCGAAATAACAACTGCATCTTGTTTATCTAGGCGTGGAGGTTTTAAAAACACTCGCGTGCCGGCGATCGCTTCGGCCAATTAATTATAATTAATTGCCTTAGTTCAGCGCGTGGGATGCTACGGTGGGGATTTCCCGCTGGTTGGTTAAAGTATAGGTGAAAAACCACTCCTAAATTACTCCTCCGTGAATACATTCATCTGTGTGTATGTTTCATTGCATTACAATGCTCCATTTATCTGTAATTAATTAATTTCTTGTGGGCTTGGTCCCGCCAAAGCTTTGCTCGTTGTCGACCGGTGAACTCCCGGGTCATTAATTTTTAGCTGTCTGACCGCCCTAGACGGAAATAGTTCCGTAGGCGCCAGGGCTACCCCGCCTACTTGTTAAAGTCATTTGTCAGACTTCAAAATAGCCTTCTCTCGACTTCGTATGCACTGAAAACGTACATTCCCTTGCATTTTGCTTATAATTTCTCCTTTCAATTGCTATGATTTGCACCTAAATAATCGTGAAATCACGCTAGACTATTATGTGTCAGTAGACCTCTCATTGCTCTGTGGGTTCCATATAATGGCTCCCCCTTAGAGACCACTGGTTCGACCTTAGGCATAACCATTTGCCTGGTCTTCTCTGATAAGGCCCTGAGTTCGATACCAGACTGCCGTGACCAGTTGGGCACATCTTTCTCCTGCTAAGTTCGAAAAATTCATTTCATAAGTGAATTTTTCGGGCCTATCAGCTGGTATCAACTCCTTGCAGTATTTACTTTAAGCGGTCATTGCTCTCGGCAATGGGCTTTCACGTTTTCCCACTCCACTCTTGTCTGCTGTCTCGTAGACTTTTGTTTTCCTGTCTCAATTGTTCATTCATCTCCTCTAACTCCACAGCGGCTCCCTTCAACTGGTCGTAAAACTCCTGCAGTCGACAGCTGCACTCTCCCCTCGTGTCCGCTGGGCTGGCGAGCTGTTTTCTTTTCTTCGACCCTTCTCGAGCCTGCAAGCTTTTCTCCAGAACCTTTCCGTGCATACGTAATGATTCCTCGTTCACTTGGATGTGTGTAGCTTGCTCTTCTCTCGCTTCATAGTCTTCTGGTGGACTATATAACTTCAGATTTGCTGCATTTACCACAACTTCTCTACCTGTTGCCTCATCTTTAATCCGATATGCGTTATTCTGCAGATCCCTTATAATCAGGTAGGGTCCGAGATAATCGTGCTGGAATTTTTTATATTTCCTGCTCTCTGGATCTGAACTGGCGGGTTTTTTCAATAAGACGTATTCTCCCACGAGTAGCGGTCTATGATAGCGTTTCCTCCTGTTTCTCCGCTGTCGTTTATCTGCTTGTTTCTTGAGATACTCGAACGTCCTCTGGATTCTCAACTCACGTCCAAGTTGTGCATCGACGGGTGTCTGGATGACATTATTCCATGGCCTCTCGGGTCTTCTGTCGAGATGTAGGCTCACTGGCACCTCTCCTGTAGCTTCGTGCACAGTATTGTTGATACAATATTCAATAATCTCAAGCACGTCAATCCATTTCCAATTCTCAGTAGAGCAGTATATCTTCATGTATTTTTGCACCTCCCTCATAACTCTCTCAGCTGAGTTCGACTCCGGGTGCCTAACCGTGGACAAAATCTGTCTTATGCCCAGATTTTCCAACTCCCTGCGAAATTCTACGCTGGTAAAACAGCTTCCGTGATCCGATAAGATGTTTTCTGGCTGTCCTAATATAGGAATGATTCTTTCCTTCAGCCTCTTAAGTACTTGTTTTGTACTGGTTTTCTGAATTGGACACAGGACTACCATTTTGGAAAACACGTCTAGTGCAACTAGGATGTGTTTATTTCCTCTTCTAGCTCTAGGCAGGGGCCCAAAGTTGTCCAGCGCCAGGAGCTGACATGGCTTCTCTGGTAAGAGTGGTATAGGTTTCTGCCTCATTAAGTACGAGTTAGGCTTTACTCGTTGGCACATATCACATGTCCTGATAGTATTTCTGACTGTTTCTCTAAGTTTAGGCCAAATAAACGCCTCTTTAAGCAGGGCAACAGTCTTATCTACACCTGAATGTCCAAAAGCTCGGTGTGCTAGCCAAACTAGCCTTCTCTGCAATGCTGGTGGTACAACAATCCTAGGTTTTGTGTGGTCAGAGTCGCTCCATTTATGTAGCATCTGGTTAAACCATAGGTATTCCGTTGAAAGTGCTTCAGCTTCCATATACATCGGGGTTCCTCTATTCAGCTTTCCCTCGAAGTAATTTATCATCAACCGTATCCAGGGATCTTCACGTTGAAAAACGGTGATGTTCCTCAGATCATCTAAGGTCTTCTGATCTCTATCTTCTATTTCAATAGCTAGAGTTTCTTCTTCCTCTGCTGTAGGGTATCTGCTTAGCAAATCAGGTATGATATTGTCCTTCCCCGGGCAATATTCTATTTCCACTTGAAATTGTTGTATGTACAGGGACCACCTCGTCAGTCTCTGACTCGACAAGTCAGTTTTCAACAGGAACGTTAGGGCTTTATGGTCTGTTCTCAAAATAATTCTAAAACCATAAATCAGCTTGTGCCAATACTGTAATGCATACAGTATCGCAAGTAATTCGATCTCCGTGACCGTATAATTCTTTTCATTAGGCCTCAACCTTCTACTGATGAATGCGATATAAGTTCTCTCCTCTGGCCTGTCCTTATTTTCCTGATACAACATAGCTCCAATGCCTACGAAGGATGCGTCAGTCTGGACGATAAATTTCTGAGTGTAGTCAGGATATCCCAATTTCACATAATCTAACAGCATCTGTTTAGATTTCACGAAGGCTTCCTCGCATTGCTCCGTCCATCGCCATCTTCCTCCCTTTTTAAGTAAGTCTTGGAGTGGTGCTACAGTCTCGGTGTACTTCGGACAATGGTTCGAAAAGAATCCAATAACGCCTAGATATTGCCTGACGTTCTTCACCTTCGTTGGTCTCGGGAAACGTTTTATGACTTCCAGTTTTCCCGGATTAGGCCTAACTCCTTGTGCATCGATTACATGACCTAGAAATTTAACTTCTCTCTGAGCAAAGTTAGACTTCTTTATATTGACCTTGAAGTTAGCCTGACTTAGGTCATATAACAACTTGCGTAGATCTCTGACATGTTCTTCAACTGTTTCAGAGGTCAGTAGTATATCATCTACGTAGCATATGGTTGTAGCTTTTACTTCTTCGGATAGGTTCCTAACTAGCGCTCGTATCAACGCTGAACCTGCTGTTTTTAATCCAAATGGAAGACGGACGTAGGAGTACGTGTGCTGGTCAAATAAAAATCCGGTTAACAGACTTGTTTTCTCTTCCAGAGCAAGATGGTGAAAACTTGCCGTTAGATCAAGATTTGAGAATACAGTCTTTCCTTTGAACCTTCTGAGTACCTCCTTAATGGGTGGAACTGTATCAAATTCCGGTATAACCTTGGAATTCAAATTTCGTAGGTCCAGGCATATCCTCACACTTCCATCCTGTTTCGGTACAACTACCAGTGGGCTGACATAAGGTGTGGCTGTCTTTACAATGACGCCTGCTTCTAGCATTTCCTGTATCGCTTCTTTGACCTTTAAATAATGTTTCTCAGCTACAGGATACGGCTTCTGTTTGAATGGCGTCCAATCGCTGACTTGAAACGCATACTGGAAATTCTTGATCCGGCCAGGTCTCGAATCGAAGACTCCTTTATACTCGAATAGCAGTTCCCTTAGCATTTTCTTATATTCTGGACCAAATTTAGCTTCCTCAATCTTCTCTTCCAGGCATTCTTCAAATTTTGGTTCGAGATCTTTTTCAATGTCTGCGGCCAGTGTTGCCAACTTTTCCTCAATATCTTCTATTGTCGACACTGCCTCCCCAGTCATATCTCCGTATGTATGCCATACGTATTCTTCTTGTCTCGCTTCATTATGCCTTAATGAGAGTTCTAAGTCTTCTTTTCCCTCACTTGCGCGAAACATTACAATGTCTTGCGAGAGATCTATAATAACTTTATACTCTCTTATGAAATCCATCCCAACAATAAGGTTATATGGCAGCTTATTTACAAGTAGGAAGCTCTGTGAGAATGTAGAGTTCCCTATCTGCAGATCTAAAAATACTTGGTATCTGCATATCATACCTTTGTCTGGTATGACACCTTTTATTTTCACGCTTGAAATGGGTATTTTCAATACGTGGATTTTACTCTGGATTTCATTGTATAATGCCTGGGTTATCAAACTCACTGTTGATCCTGTATCGATGAGACTTCTTACTTTCGTTCCCGCAATGTTTACAATAATAACAGGTAGTTCCCTTCTTACATTGACCGTTCTTTCATCGAGGTCTTCGATAAGCTCCTCAGGTTTGGCAATCCAGTTAATAACATTTACTGTATTCCATCCTGAACCTATCTCTCTCTGGTCATTTAAAATTGGTGTTTTTTTTTTCAATTGCTCCATTCTTTGTGGAGTTCTTCTGCCTGTCTTCATGCTGTTGAAGTTCCAGACTTTTGGCACCATCATCATTTTGATATATGTCGGGTGACCTTCTATTTCGAATCGCTTCATCCCAGTGAACTCGCGATTGTCTTGGATCATCTCCGCGCTCTTCCATGTATCTTAAAGATGCATGATAGCGTTCTTCCGCCTCTTCATCGAACCCACGACTCTGCTCTTGGGATCTCCATCCTTGGTTATTCCCATTTCGGCCGTAATTTATTCTGTTATCCAGCTGCTGGTCTCTGGTACCACGCTGATTCCAGTTTTTCCTTCCTCGGTTACCACGGTTCGAACCTCCTCGATACGCTGGCCTCCAATTTTGGTTTTCGCGTCCTTCGCGCTGCCAGTCGGATTTTTCTGTTTCGGTGCTTGTAGACTTGCATTTCGTCTGCACCTTCGTTGGCTCGATCGGCGTATTCGTCATATTAACTTGTTCCACATGTCGGCTTTGTCTTGCGTGCTGCACTGTGGTTAAATCAAGTTGTCTCAGCACCTCCTCCATATCGATTGCAGTTTTGGCGTTTGCTGAGATTAGCAGGCGCTGCACTTCATACGGCAGCTGCTTAGCTATTGCTATGCATAAGTCTGACTCTCTGAGTCCTTCGTCGAGCTCGCGAAAACGGCATAATTGGTTCACAAAAAACTCTCCGTACTTGGTCGGGTTACTAGTACTGTAACGCCTGGAATACAAGTCCAGTCTGAGGTTTTGTTGTACGCTCGCGTTCCAATACCTGCTTAAAAATGCTTGGCGAAATTCCTCAACGGTGTCGAACGTGTACCTAAAACTTCTAAACCATAGAGCACACTCTCCTTCGGTGAGTTTTTCAATCGCTCTCAACCTGCGCTCTGGCGGTACTTTCGCATCATTCAAGTACTCGGAAACTTCTTTAAGCCAGTACTTGGGTGTCATATTAGAATTACTCCCAGAGTATTTCTTTGGTTTTTCATCACTAGCCCTTATAACTGTGACTATTTGGTTCTGTACAGCATTTTCCTGCGGTGTTGACATAGCCATTGGCATACCAGGTGTGGCATACGGGCTGTCACTTGGCATTGCTGCATTCTTTGGAGTGGGCTGTATTTCTATCTCTGCCCATTTATTCCTCCTATTCTCGTCTATACTTCCTTCGCTAGACCTAGGATTCCGCAACATGGATTCTTCCTGCACTATCATTCTCGTTTCTAATTGGCTGTGCCTGTTTTCAGTCCTTTCCAAACGAGCTAATACCTCTCGTTCTATTTTCTCGAGGCGATCTCGGTTTCTTTCTGCCATAGAAAATACCTTTTCTTTATTATCCTTAAGGTTTTCCTTCAGGTGGATAATTTCCCCTGCTAGACTTTCTCTTACTTCGGCAAGAGTCTTATCACTGGCTTCAGTCTTTAAGCCTTCTCGAAGCTCTAACTCTTCGCGTAAGCCTGTAACTTCCCGTTGAATGTGACCTTGTATATGAGAGATTTCAGTCCTCATTTTCGTGATTTCTCCTTGGTCTTCGTCCTGTCTTTTATGGAGAACTGCTAAGTCGTTCTGAGTTTGTTCCAACTCTTTTTGCACTTTTCCAACTTGTATCTTCATATTAGACATTATTTCCTTATTATCTCGATCAGACGTCTTTATTTCCTGCATTTCCTTGCATTGGTCAAGGATATTCTGGTCCTGCTTTTTTAAAGCTTCGTCTACAGCCTTGGCATACCCTGCCATTCGCGTATTCCATTTTAGTTCATTATCCTCGAACCTATGATCCACGGTCTGAGTAAACGTGTTAAATTGTTCTAACTGACGTTTCGTGTTAGCTTCATTCTGACTTTGAATGTCTTTAAGCTCCCGGGACATACTGTTTAAATTATCGTTAATTTCACGCTGTGACTCTCTGCACATTTGCAAATTGCTTTCTAATTTTAATTCAATAGACTCAAAGCGTTTTTCGTTATCATTTTGCATTTCTGAGATCACGCTAACAATATTCTTAGTTACCTGTCTCTGGACCGACTCTTTAACGTCGTCCATTTTCTTATTAACCTCTACTAGGTTTAACTCTAACTGTGTGTTTACACTGGCTTGATTAGCCTCTAGTCTAGTATTGACTGTAGCCAACATCTGGCTTACCTCAGTTTGACTAGCCTCTAGCCTATCCGCTATTTCATCTTTAAATGCTTTGGATTCTTCCTTACTTTTAGCATTTATAACATCGAAATGTTCCCTTAACTCGGCGATACACCTGAGTACTTCTTCCGTTCCGGCCATCCTGTACTACTTAATTTGAGATTCAGGTAGGCCCTAGCTGAAGACACTGGCGCGTTCTATTGGAAAGAAAAGATTCCGATCCCGCGACAACAACAACAACATATTATAAAATGTCAAAACTAACTATGGAATGGGTATAGACCCTCGTACCCGTCTGACAACATTTGTCTGACGTCTGAACATCATCTAGAAAGACTCACAATCGCTCAAACCAAGTTTGAGGAAAAAAAATATTTCTATGGTTTTCCCCATGAAAACCATGCTATTATTATGGGGTTTTTCTAAATCCCATAAGCCAACCACGTACGGGCGCCATGTTAATCTTATGGGGTCATATCACACGTGGGTGCCATGTTAATCTAATCTGTCATGGCCCACAGGTGGGTGACATGTTAAATTAGGGTAGTCAACATGCTTATTTATGCCATGCTCATGATGCTTAAGTGGAGGTTACCTGTATTTTAAACTGGGCCCATACATCAGCGTCATGTTATTTTATATGTGTTATCTATGGCTATGGTTTATGAAAGTTACAATTATCTAAGCATGTCTTATGGAGGATTAACAATTATTTTTAATGTGGTGGCTTATTAACAAATGGGATGCGGTCTTCCTATTCTGTCCTAAATTCTATGCTATATTTGCTTCCACCATTAATACCTTGACCGACTTAAGTAATTACCTGTGACTCAATCCAAGTACAGAGACAACTCCCCCATGTACCCGATTGTCACCATGTGGACCATGTGTTCGTATCCCAACTAGCTCACGGTCTTTCGAGGTATGGGACGTTCCTGCCCACAATACGACCACATGCTCAGGATTTGAGTCTACCAGGTAACTATTCTACAGGAAATACACAACATTCCTATGAATAAAATATTTACTGGTCTAAAATCATGGCTGTACAACAAATACAAAAACAAAGGACAAATTACAATTAATTCCCACAAATAAATAGGGTTATTCTGTGAGCTTTCTCCTTAAAAATAGCGCTACCATGCACTCAAACCTACTTCTAATATCCTGTCAATAATAGTTCAGATTACAAGGTTTTTATAGTGTCCGTCAAGTGACACAATTTTATTTAATGGAAGTATCTTAACACAAAAACCACATGTCACAAAAACATGAATTACTAAGACATTATTCCGTCTCCTACGACATTTACTTTAATTATCATTACTTCAATGTTTCCTACATTTATTAGCAAATATTTTGTTGTGTCGTGCGAATCATCTTCCTTCTTTCCATCCCTATGAACGCTCTAGGAAAATGAGTCATGCTTCTTAATCATAAAATAAACATAAACATGGATAGAATATTTATAGTTTCACCATATAACGATTATCTGGGTCTTGTCGGACTTATTATAGATACAACTGTGTCATGTCCTGGGAAAAACACATACCCGTTTTCCCTAAATTAGCATAAACTGGCAAAATGCACTTTAAAGAAGATGCCTACATTATTTTGGTTCAGCTTTCCCCCTCAGAGGATAACTTCGCCAAATATCATCTGATTTCTATGGTTCAACCACATATGTGAGTTGCCATACACCAATTAATTCCATTGGCATCACTAAAATACTCATATTTTAATCGCATTATTGAATACCGAGATCTCTCAGTATCCTATTGTGACTTTAATTGACAAGGGATCGGTCGAGCGACCTCCCTCCCCTCAGCAGGTCATAAAATTAGTTCCAGACAGCTCTCCAAGATGGCTGCCACGGAAATGGTCTACATTTCCTGTCTCTCTCTACCGTCAAGGCCACTCTCGTTTACAATTATATAACAATGAAGATCCGCTAGGCATATTCCTAAGTAATTGAGTCATTTAATTAATTAACACCTAACTTTACAGTGTATTTGGGCTCAAATGGCTCCTATTAAACATTCATGGCAGGGGTGGAATTCTAATGATAGCATTGCCGTTCTAAGGTGATTACTTTGGCTTTTAAGACGCGCATCATAATGAAACCCCATGGTTATCATCAGCAGCTGTCATTTACATATATTTGGGAACCACGTTCCTCGTCGACGAATATGATTCTACCTCTCGGGCAGACCATAAGTAAAAATGCTCACCGCGCCTCGCTGGGCGTCCATAGTGGCTATAATTCAATGCAAGCGTTGGCAATAGACAGAATCTATCCAAATCGCTGCGTAACACATACAGTATGCACAAGGGCGATACTTCTCGAAGATTAAGCCAATTTTCACCTCACGCGCAAGCTATACTAGTCTTTCCCGTGCTTATCTTACGTAAATCACTGGATTCTACGTTAATCTGCACGCTATATGCGGCCAAACAATATTTCACAGATATGACTCCATTATCAAGGTACCTGCGTTCTTCATGTTATAATATTTAAGCCAAAGCTTTACATAGCTCCTAACACAAATGTATAAATATACTGGCTTACTTTAATTTCACATATTCATTCAAAATTTTCACTGACACTGAGAAAAGCTCTCGTATTCGCGATATTCCACACTACATTCTTTACTGTTTACCAAATGACAGTATCTTAAATTAGACATGACACTATTTGAACATTACTTAGGCCAATTTTGCCCTTACTTTATGGTTGCCGACCCCAGTTATTATTATTATTATTATTTTAACGTTTAGATCCATCACTATTTTTGACCTACATGGTCCTAAGCAAATCACCTTCCAAGTCATACTTTATTCAAGACGAGTGGTGAAAACTCGTTCAGTAAGTGACTATTACTTCTTTAATTTCAAAGTGATTAATCGTTACATGGTGAACTATGCCATTATAATGTTATTATTTGCATGTTTACTCACGTTTCCTTCTGGCTGGAAAGTACCAGTATCTCCGCCTGAGCTCTACCATGATGATTGACTTAATCCATCATGATATCCAATACACAACACTGAGATTCACACTTTTTACACATGATACACATATTACCACAAGTGGCCTTTACCACTGATAAACACTGAATATTAAACATTAAACACATTAACACTTTAAATTATTATTTCACAATTTATACACTTCATCTATCATTTCACATGTTGATCCTTAATCTGGATTTCACCTACGCTTGACCTCAGAGATGCGATGACTTATGATAACCGCTGGTCTCCGTGAAATCTAGTAGCGTTTTTATAGATGTTCAATCCTAGTTCCCTGCACTCCCGTTCACCTCACTGTCCTGGATAAGTGGCAATAACTTCCACTCTCCCATCATTGGAGTGTTCCTAATGCTGATGTCATATAATTGACAATACCTTCCGGTATACGAACTGTTCCAAACATTATCAGTTCCTATTCGCTGTAGCGAATTTATATCTGTGTCAGATAATAAAGCAATATCTGCACTTTGTTACCTTTTATGCACTTCATTATTACTGATGAAGCTTACAATTTGCCTCCATTGTCTTCAACGGCGGTACGCTGATATTTTAATAATTGGCGTGCTTACTGCAGAGCGCTTGTAGACAAAGGACTAACTTCCAACTCGAGCGACCATCTGACGTCTTCAACTGCTTTCCAACTGAACCATAACTGACGTGTAACTGACCAACAACTGACCAACAAGTGACCCTTGGCGTAGGGTGCTCTTCCCTTATATTGGTTTCTTGCACAAAATAGTTCACGGGACACGTGAGAGCGACTCCCTTCTTGAAATACTCCGTGTTCAGCCGAAATAACAACTGCATCTTGTTTATCTAGGCGTGGAGGTTTTAAAAACACTCGCGTGCCGGCGATCGCTTCGGCCAATTAATTATAATTAATTGCCTTAGTTCAGCGCGTGGGATGCTACGGTGGGGATTTCCCGCTGGTTGGTTAAAGTATTCATGCTCTCGAGCGTGAGTTAGGTTGTAATGCGGTCATTTTGAGAAATAGGCGTAATTTTAGGTGAAAAACCACTCCTAAATTACTCCTCCGTGAATACATTCATCTGTGTGTATGTTTCATTGCATTACAATGCTCCATTTATCTGTAATTAATTAATTTCTTGTGGGCTTGGTCCCGCCAAAGCTTTGCTCGTTGTCGACCGGTGAACTCCCGGGTCATTAATTTTTAGCTGTCTGACCGCCCTAGACGGAAATAGTTCCGTAGGCGCCAGGGCTACCCCGCCTACTTGTTAAAGTCATTTGTCAGACTTCAAAATAGCCTTCTCTCGACTTCGTATGCACTGAAAACGTACATTCCCTTGCATTTTGCTTATAATTTCTCCTTTCAATTGCTATGATTTGCACCTAAATAATCGTGAAATCACGCTAGACTATTATGTGTCAGTAGACCTCTCATTGCTCTGTGGGTTCCATATAATGGCTCCCCCTTAGAGACCACTGGTTCGACCTTAGGCATAACCATTTGCCTGGTCTTCTCTGATAAGGCCCTGAGTTCGATACCAGACTGCCGTGACCAGTTGGGCACAGTATTTAAATGATGATATGCTTTTATCTGAAACATTGTAACTAGTATTATGTTTCTGCACAATGGCTATTCAGATATTAACCCACATTACGGTAATGCAGTGATCAATGTAATATATATCAATGATTTTATACGGGAACTCGGCTAGCCTTTCATAGACCACTATAGGAATTCCTTTTACTGTCAAGTAGGTGTATTCATAACTAATTTAAAACTCAATTCCACACAGAAACGTTGTCGAAAAAAGCAAAATATTATTACCGGCACGTGAAAATAAGTACCTGTCTTGTACACTGAATGTCTGTGGGGTTAATGGCTGCGTGGATAACATCTTTGTCTGCGAATCATGAGGTCTCAGGTTCGAACCCCAGTCCCGGCAATTATTTTTGCTACCGGATTATCGATTTAAACGATATATATCATAACATTATGCGTCATTTTAACAGAATCTACATGAAATTACTATTTATCTAATTTTAACTACAATAGTTTGCACCAAGCAGGAGTTGGGAAAAATGATTGTATTGAACATTATTTCTAGTAGTCTATAGATAGGCTAGAGACTATGGGTTCATTCCTCCTCTTAATTTACAATATAATATGTGATGTTTGTTCAAACAAGTGTGACAGTAGCATATCTCCAATTCTATCTATACATTCATCATAGTACCAGTATGAAAACGGAGCATAAATTAACATTTTAAGAATGCGAGTAGGATAACATATCAGATGACTTCACATACATTTCATCTGAATTTCATAGTAGGATAACATGTCAGATGTTACACATCATATGCGAGTACTGTAAGGCTCGTATCCTTTTTTTCCCTCACCTTTTGTCACGAAGGTACACTGAACATATATATTTTTCGTCATAATAGCTTCCTACAATTATCTACCAATTGATTACCTTTGTTATTGCATACAAGTATCGTTTATATTACGTCTTAGTAATTTAAAAATTTTCGCGGTTAGCACGCAGGAAAGAAGAGCCACCACGTCTTGTGCTGCATGCTCTCCCGGAGCGGAGCACGTGGTCAGTTCCGCCGGCAACATAAGTTCTGAAGCACTATGCGTCATTGGTGTTAAGTCTGTTTTATTTTCTGTTCGATCGAATGGAATTGGCTGGTGTTTTGGTGAAACGAAAACGAGGTGAGACGCTGGGAAGTAAGGAGAGGACAATAGTTGTAAGCGTTTTCAATTGTATAAAGAGTAGAAGCGTTGTGCTAACAACATCTGTCAATCAGTAATGCGTCATATCACAACGAAGTGAATGTCGTTATTGGTTCTCTTCGCGTATCCTTAATGCTAGTCCAATCCTAGCTTGGAGGATAAGCGATTTAAAAGGAGAAGAAAAAGAACAAACTTTACAATGTGCTTCTTTTTTTTTTTAGTAATTTTATATATTTTTTCCTTTCAGAAGAGAATACCCATGAATTGAGTGTAATTCTATTTGTTATGATTTTTAAAGTAAGCTAGCTGGTGAATCCAGAACAAAGGTGACGTGAAGTCCTGATGCTTCTCAATAGAGAACATGCCAATATATATCTCGCTTAGTTTAGGGACTATAACAAAAACAAAACACACACATTTAAGGAATAAGGTGTATTTTTACTGAAAACACCTGCAAAACTGCTCCTTCCTGGGCGTGTTCTATTTCAGGTAGCTGCTGGGGTTGTGTTGTGTCGCTAACTTATGAAAGCACAGTACTCGAAGCGGGTGAAGATAACGTATGACGTCAGCGCTACCTCTGCCTAGAGTTAGCAACACTGTCGCCATAAGGCTCCACAGTATGCTCTATAGATGAACTCAAAATAATAAATATCACGAGGGAAATTGAGGCTATCTCGGTAGATGAACTAATGCGTGTGATTTAAAATTTCCTTAGAAGATGCAAGAAATGTGTAGATGCAGGTGGAGGACATTTTCAACATCATCTGTGTTGGTTTTTGTATCTGAATTATATGAAGGGTACTGATTGCATCATTTCGTTGCAAGACTGTAATTGAATTTGCACGGACTTAATGGCATTATCCAAGTTTTCTGTCTTTGACTTCTTCCACTATTCATCTGACCTATCTCAATGTCAGCTAGGTTACAATTGATTGATTCCCAACTAGGACTACGTGCTGTTTGACATTCTCCAAGTATGTCCGGCATGCTATCGATTTGTATGACACATCCCGAGTGGGGCAGTATGCAACTCTGAAATAAATACTACACCTGCTGTTCAGTGGGTTGAGTTAGACAAATCTATAAGTTCCTGAATGATAAAGTGGATATTATAACGATCCTTACAGGCGCTGTGATTCGAATCCCGGATCAGCGCCTCGAGTGCTCCCTGTATACATGGGTGCCCGCTTTGGGGGGGGGGGGGCGGCAAGGAAGGGCCATGCCCCCCCCCCCTTTCCCCCCCCCCCTATGGAATCCCGAGAATATTTCGATTGTTCGTTGTTACATCAGCTTATTTCATAAATTGAAGTTACTGTTAGTTAACTGATTTATATGTAGGCTATGGAAAATTCCACAGTTTTATTTAACTTAGTAATTTGTGATTATTTGAAAATATCTCCAGTTATTTAGAAAATCGGTGAACTGGACTATCATCTCATTTCATCTGTCATTCATTTAATCATTGTCCCAGAGGAGTGCGTCAGGCCTCGGCAGCCGGCACAATTCATATCCTCGCCGCTAGATGGGGGCTTCATTCATTCCATTCCTGACCCGGTCGGAGACTGGAAGCAGGCTGTGGATTTTCATGAACTGGACTAACATTACCATTTTAATGAACCACTTGATTTTTATTTTTGTCAATACATGGTGATACAACTACTTTTTATCTGTTTTTAAGGAAACAAGGTACCGTACCGTAGTGTAAAATCATGACAAATGACATTTTCAGATTTTTGCGATAATAAATTCTGTGAATTCTCCTGAACAAGAAAATATATAGTTGTATGGTGGTACGGACTGTCTTGGCCATTTAAAGGACATTTTAAAGAACGCGCGTACCTTTATAATTATCTCTGACCACACCTCGCACTTGGCTCCTGCTGAATGTTAAAAACTTTCTCTTGTATGTAAGATGATGGATTGTTCGGGTAAATTTTGTTTTAGCTAAAGGAAGCTGTTGGCTAATCTGTGCTGTTCTCATTTTACCGTTTATTTGTTAAGTGCCTTTCTGTGGTTTTGTTGTGAGAAGAAGTTACAGTATATTTCCATTTTCTCATCCATTTGCTGAAGTGTAAAGCTATGTGTGTTTATAAGAAAATGCCTAGAAGCAATAGAGTGTATTCAAAACGTAAGTTTTGTGGGAATCAACATTCAGTTTCAAAAATGTAACTGAAAATTAATATTATTATTATTTACACGGATTGCAAGGGGGAAGGGGGCGAAAGTACTTGGATGAAAAGTTTCCTTCGTCATGCGAGCATCATCAGATTCAGATTGATCAAATGAACCATACATGCAAGAGCAGTCTACTTACAGCTGTCAATGATAGAAACACCCTTCACTAAATTACAGGCAAGCGAAGGAGAGAGCCTGCCCATGTGACTTGTTGATAGTCATTGCGAAGCATACGCTGATTGGGAATAACATTATCGAATACTACAAAAACTAGGAGTCGCACATATAAGTGGTGAAGGGGTCACGAATATTTGCGATGACATAGTGGGTTGCTATAGTGTCTGGTAGTACAATTGTGTTGTATGTACAATGACTAGCTGCTGTACACATCGTTAGCGGATCAGTTGTGGTATATCTGCAAATAATACTGTATTTTAACAAACCTTTCAGTCCAGTGCCTCAATAGACAAAGTGACACAGGATGTAGGAGATGAGGATTATGGTACTCGAATGTACTGAAGTAAGTCACACAATTAAGATACATTTCCAAATGCATTTTTTTCAAAATTACTTTTTTTTACAAATGTTCATTTTTCTCAGGACATATAAGATGTAAGAAGCTGCATCTTTACACACATACTTAGCATGCCTAGATACTGTTTGTGTAGCAGATTTATTGAGATATCATGCATGGTTTAATATTGCATAGCAATTTTATCTGCAAAATAAGGCTGAAAGCATTAATACATTTTTGAAAATTCCTAGGAACCTGCACATTAGCCCCATACAATTAATTCTGCCTACCATTCTAACTACATGCTATTTTAAAGCGAAGAAAAAAATGAGTTGCTTAGCATGTTTAGTTTCTGAGAAAAAGGAACATAAGTATTCTATTTTTTCAGTTATTTTGCAATAAATATTTTATATTTATTAATTTTTTATTCTAAACCCGTAGTACATGCCTGTATCAACTTTTGTACATACTATGCACAATGTCCTGTACTTATTAGGTAGAAGTTTGAAAGAGATTGACTCAGTAGTTCATGAAGAATGATCGATAATCTGTCCTGAAGTATATAAAAGCTAAAAGCACACTACCTTGTATCCTTAAGTAATGAACATTATGACCGTGATTTATAAAGAAAAGCTAACTTCTATGGACAAAAACTCTGAACTAAAAATACCTATTCCTCCCATTCATATCATAAAGATAATGTACCCAACGGTTTCAGAGCTTCAGAGCAACCAAATAATGGATATCACGAAGCAAGTAAGAAATTAAACGAAAATTGAGGGGGCTGGGGTACGTCTCATTATCACCTAGTGATACGCAGGTAATGAAATGAAATATATTACTGGGCGCCCATGCCTGTGTTCTCAGTTACGTTATGAGAATACAATAGTAACACGATCAATCGACTTAGAAAGAATGTATGGGGCGTTACTCAAAGTTATACTTGTACAACTTCAAAACCATCGGCACATCCCCCACGCTCAGGAGCTCAAAACTTGTGGGACATAGGTTGGCGGATGGCGACCACAGGTCTCCAGTTGAGTCTGGCATTAATTTTACTTACTTGTACTGGGCTCCTCTATACCATTTTTTTCCCTTTCGACCTCCCTTGGTCAATTCTTGTTTTCTTCCGACCCAAGAGTATTGTGGTATCCGTGGCCCAGGATATATTTCACTTGGGCCTTGACTTATCCTTCCTTATATCCTCATTTTTCGAGGAGTCAGACCTCTTATTTTCATAGTATCTCCTGCGTTGTGTACAAGGCTCTAAACGAGGTAGGGTGTGTGTAGCATTACCACGCATGGTGCACCCTGGATAGTGCTACACCCTGAAAGGCTCACGGCTAGTGTGATCGGGACATGGCCACCTCGAGGGATTCCTCAGCTTGATTCGTTTTCCCCTTTTTCCATTGGCTATAGAGCAGATACTCTTCAATTTCCTTTTCCCATCTGCCTTTCATGGCTCTCCTTCTTTCTACGCCCATCAGTCCTAATTCTTCGAGGGATGAGGGGGTTTTCTTTCCCTGTCTTTAATTCTCTTTCTTTGTCCTTCATTTCTTACTAGCAGAAGTACCCGTTCTTCGAACGGTGTTCGGTGTTAACACCAGATATTATCAATTGAGCTACTGTTGCAATGGTTAGCGGTTTTTCATTCCTTAATTAGTTTATCAGAACGAAGTTAGTTTTCTGGGAATATCACACACACTGTTAATTTAAGGGCCTTAAAATGTGGTTTTCGGAGACCCTTTATAGACTCGCGAATTCTGTGTCTCACATTGGGAAGCGCAACATATGCTTTGGTCGTCCTTCTAGGATATTTTTATATTTCGCCTATTTTAGCATGTATTTTGAGAAGTTTTTCCCTATATCCACTTACTACTGTATAAAAAGTACGGCGAAGTGTTTCATAAATGATTGGTGTATTGACTCTCATGGATACCATACCTAATTTTTCGATGCACCAAGCATCCGAAAACGAGTTATAGGCGTACATACAGATACACAGAAAGACAGACAGACAATTCTATTGTCTTCAACATATCACCCAGATATCCAAATAAGGGTATATCTTCCACAGAGTATCAAACAAAATCATCCTTACGATGAACCCGTATGTCGACAAACAAAAAAAAAGATTAGTTAAAATGTGCTCTCAAACTAAATTCACCTAACGTGTACTTCCTGACTTGAAATAGAATTGAAAACCTTATAGACGAAACGCAATACACGTCACATAAATACTGTCCCTCCACGTTGTGTTAGGTCCCCATAGACAGGAAGACCCCTTTCATAAATTATAAAGGCTTGTGGTGCATGAAAATTCAGGTTCTTTAGCCTCAAATGGCCCGAATTCCTAAAAGCCTCAAAAATGCTGTTTCAATTCAGGAATTATTGAAAATAATGTTGCTGTTTGGAGATATAATAGACCTTCTGTACTATATGTAACACGTGAAAAATGCGTGAAAAAATTCTAGGTTATCCCTTGACCCCTTTAATTGCGTCGATGAATTATACAGTCTAAGTTGGTTCCGTGATAACCATATAGCCATTTGCAAACTTTCACAGAAATGTCATACATGGAGTGGCATTGCTTCTTACAGGAATAGATTGAAAGTTGGATGTCATCCCTTGAGATAATGTTATCATGGTTACCGACTTGCATTCCTTCATTAGTTTGTTAAATTAAATATAATTAGTTTTCTGGGAATATAACAGAAACTGTTGGTTTTAGAGCCTTATAATGTAGTTTTCGAGGACCCTTTAGGGCCCCCAAGTTTTGTTTCTGGCACCGATAGGCTTTGTCTCGTCGTTGTACGCCATAATATAATACTAATGTTGTTGTTTGAATCCTCAGTCTTTTGACTGGTTTGATGCAGGTCTCCATGCCTCCCTGTCCTGAGCTAATCGTTTCATCTCTACATAGCTATCACACCCTACATCCGAGGCAATCTGTTTAACATATTCTAACCTTGGTCTACCCCTACAGTTCTTGTCCTCAACCCTTCCTTCCATAACTAAGCTTGCTATTCCTGGGTATCTTAGTATGTGTCCTACCAAACTATCTTATCTCTTCATTAGCAGTCGCCAGAAACATCTCTCCTCTCCCACTAGTCTCAGTACCTCTTCGTTTGTTACCCTATCTACCCATCTGATCTTCATCATTCTCCTGTAACACCACATTTCAAACGCTTCAATTCTCCTCTTTTCTGCTGCACCAATAGTCCAAGTTTCACTTCCATAGAGTGCCACGCTCCAGACAAAGGCCTTCAAAAATGACGTCCTAATTCCTAAATCTATATTCGATGTCAACAGATTCCATTTCTGTAGAAATGCTTTCCTTGCCTGAGCTAACCTACTTTTTATATCCTCTTTGCTTCGTCCATCACTGGTTATTTTGCTTCCTAAGTAACAGAATTCTCCTACTTCCTTTAGCTTTTCACCTGCCAATTTGATGTCCATAGAGGTTTCTGATTTATTTCGGCTGAATTCCAATATTTTTGTTTTACATTTATTAATTTTCATCATGAATTCTTTCCTCAAGACGGAGTCCATACCATTCAAAAACTCATTCAAATCCTCAGGCGTGTCATCGGCAAATCTCAGAGTTGAAATTATTTCTCCTTGAATCTTCACTCCCACTTTACATTTTTCTCCAATTTCCTTCATTGCGTGTTCAATGTAAAGATTGAAAAGTATGGGTGATAAGTTGCAGCCTTGCCTTACACCTTTCTGAATACCAGCTAATACCAACTAATAATAATAATATATTATAGGGATAGGAATATAATAGACCTACCATACCAAACCTGCAGGTGTAAATCGCGTGAAAAAATTCTAGTGTATCCCTTGACCACCTTAAGCTTATTATACGTATTGATGAATTTAATAGCTTAATTTGGTTCAGTGATAACCTTCTAGCCGTTTGCAAACTTTCACACTAATGTAATTAATGGAATTGCATGGCGTCTTACAGCAATAGATGGACCTCTGAGATTCTGTTGCCATGGTTACTGACTTGCATTCTTTCATTAGGCCTACCGTAGTTTTCTGGGAATATCTCAAAAAAGGTTGGTTTAGGGCCTTAAAATGTGGTTTTCGGGGACCCTCTAGGGCCTGAGTTTTGTCTCTCACATTGAGGGGCTGAAAATGAGCTCTGTCTCGTCCTTCTACGCACTTAGGCCATTGCTCAACGGGTATTCGTCCTTTCGCCTTGCCTGAAAGCGTATGAGATGTGATACTGCTTTGCGCTTCGAAGGTTCATTCACGTTTTTTATCAGTAAGCCAGCATACCTAGCGTTAATTTCGTATCCAACTGAAACCGTATAATCGGCATGTTCTTTGTACTTGCCCGTATGACAGTTTGATGCTTTGAATAATCACTTGTCGCACACATGTTTTTGTAAAGGTCTTGCTTCCATATCGTCATAAATCTTGTAATGTCGTTTAGGGTCATTGTGGCTTGGCTTTAGACGGGGAACTGTCGACCATGTTGTATCAGACGTTGGAAGTGTGGCCGAAAACTTAAAAAAATAAGGGGCGGCTGACTCTCCTGGTATATAGAGATATACTGCACCGCTCGGCGTTGACCGTGTTTTATAGGTTTTACTCGTTAACCGTTGGAGATACACGAAAAGTGATAAGGACTTTTTGGATAGATAATTAAATGTTAAAGCTCGTATGTGCCGCCAAAGGTTTGCTATTTCTTAGCGTTCTCTTTTTATTTGATGTGGAAATATAAAAGTTTGAAACCAAAGGGTGTAAAGACGTCACTAAAATGGTCGTCATTTTTGAATAGTGCAAAATATCGAAATCAAAATAGCCTATGTGTAAACCTGTAAACCAGCTACAGCCATGCAAAATTTCATTTCAATCGGACCAGTGGTTCTTGCGTGATTGATTAACAGACAGACACACAGACAGGCACACACCATCTCATTATTGTATATTAGTATGATTACGTGAATTAGTTGGAAGTCTGAAGTGAGAATTTCTATTCATGGTTACCAAGGCAACAAGTATGCATCTAAATCTGAAATGTAAAGACTATCTAGGTCCCTCATATGGTTAACAAGGGAGCATGTATTCATTATCTAGAACTGAAAACATATCCAAGAATCAATGTTTCTCGGTGTAATGGTTGGTTGGTTCCTTAGTTTAGGGGCTACGACAACGCGGTCATCTAGCCCCGTGTACTTTGGGTGTGTGTAGAATCTGTCTGATAACCGATGTTAATTTTGATGGCAGTATTAGTGTGTGTGTTATCTGTTTTAATTCAAGTAAAGACTGCAGACGATAATCTCAAGTAGTTCCTACTTTTGCTACCAAATGCTACCAATCACGACACCTAGCTTGCGGACTGGCTACTAGATACCATCACAGTAGCTACCTGGCGGAACGTTGGAGCTAATACAACGTTATCAATTCTAACCAACAAAATTTGGCTTCACACAAGTGTAGTTAGTGAAAGGTTCTTTTTCATGCCTTAAATCTATGATATGGGACCACAGACTTCACTTCCCCTCCGAAGGAAGGTATACTGAGGGTTTTTTAATGCTCTTAAAAAATTCGACTACTTTGGCCGGGTTTGAACCCACGACCTTGGGCATAGAAGCTCAGCATGCTACCAACTACACCACCGAAGCCGTCTCAGTGTAATGGAGGTAAACACTAATACTTCATGAAAAGATGGTGTGTTTATTTTAATGTTTTTTTCTGTGGGAGTTTTTCTTCAGATATATTTTTCCCAGCAGAATAAAGGTCCTTTACGATCGGTCTGTTTGGGAAGCAAGACAGTGTGTAAACAGAAGTATGACATTGATGACGGGAACCAGAGGTCTAAGTGGTAGTGTCGCCAAGTCAAGATTGGGATAGTCTGTTTAATTGCACTTGGCGCCTTAGCCATATCTGTTGATGATAACTGCGATGACAGGTGCTGAGGACAGAGAAACTCCTGGCCAGTCTGAGAGCTCCAGATGTCGTTCAGACATTAATTTGACTAAGAGTTTAGATTCACTTTGTACTCACCGCCTCTTTACCAAAATTATTGCCTTTCGATTTAATGTTTCCCTTACACAGTGTCGTGATGGGATGATGTTAATTGCTGCTTTAAAACCCTCGCTCTGAACACCAGGGTCAGGGTGACCCTGCATGATTCCGTAAGTTCCCATGCACGCACAATGGAACAGAGAGATTTTTGTGGCCTTGATGTAATTTCAGTATATATACAGGGTGTATGTTAATTATACCGACAAAAATATCGGGGACGCTCTGCGTGTTATGTAAAAGACGATGCTGCAATCGGATTGGCGGAGAAAATTTTTCCCTTCGAGAAAATGAGGTTACTTTGTTACTTCTGGGCGCGCGATTCAAATCCACGAACATGCCGTATTTGCTGAGCCAGGCAGCAAACCGCTGGCCACTGGTGTGCTTCAGGCAAGGGAAGGGAATGTGATAGAAGGAGACAGAGATATGCTGGCGGGAATGCGCAAGTTTCCTCGTTTGCCTCGGCTTGCATTCTGGCGCAGCAAATACAGCGAGACCGCAATTTGAATCGCGCGCCCGGAAGTAACAAAGTAACCTCATTTTCTCGAAGGGAAAAAATTTCTCCGCCAATCCGATTGCGACATCGTCTTATACATAACACGCAGGGCGTCCCTGATTTTTTTTGTCGGTATAATTAAGATACACCCTGTTGAGTCACTACAGATAGTAAACACACTTACAGTGACGTACAGCCAGTTCCGATTCAACACGGAGTTAGATTTCACTGATTGCCGCCTTCTTATGTAGCATTGCAAAGTATTTTGTTCTTTCAAAATTTATTTACACAGGCTTCACAATAAGTTTCAACGATTTCTGTTTTAGAACTTGTTATTTTACGCTTCTGTTAATGGCTTTTGCAGAGCATTTCTATGAAATAATATTTTATTTTACATCATAGTTTATTACAACACAATGTATTAGCCTACTTTCGATTTTTGCAAAAAATGAAAGTAGACTTATGAGATCACTACAGGGCCAAAAATTGTGTGTCTGTCTGTGTGTGTGTATGTGTGTGTGTGTGAGTCTGTGTGTGTGTGTGTGTGTGAGTGTGTGTACTCTGAATGTCTGTACCCCCTATCAATTCGAACAC
This sequence comes from Meconema thalassinum, assembly GCA_946902985.2. NCBI lineage: Eukaryota > Metazoa > Arthropoda > Insecta > Orthoptera > Tettigoniidae > Meconema > Meconema thalassinum. Next base: position 402,997,712 of record OX336392.1, read on the forward strand.
GGTGAAACCGAATTGAACGAAATTTGGTACAGAGGTAGAACAAGCAAAGGGCACCTCAGTGTCATGCTTTATATCGCCGCCATCTGTACCAAAACTGAATGGTGGCCACTCAAACGTTCAAAACGTAAAATCAAATAGCGACTAACCAAATTATCCGATCTCTACCAAATTTGGTAATAACATACCTTCATATAGGACGCGTCTTGTGACCAAACTACAAGGTCATCCGCCGTACCATTTCAGGATGGCGGCCGTGCGAATTATGCAAACATATCATGGGACCCACCAGTTCCGATTATCGTGCTGGGAATCGATTTAACTGTTCTAAAGGAAGAGGCACGTTCGAAATTAAAAGTTTATTTTGTAATACTATAGTGCAGAAGTGATTTTAAAAAGCTGAGCCGTCTTGGTAAGAAGACAAGATGGCAGCGGATATCTTGTGCCTGACTTATATTTTACTAATTTGAGTATTGCATGCAATATAGCGTACTGATACAAAATAAATAAACTTTGTATGAAATGCTTTATAAATAAATAAAATACTCCACTGATGAAATCGTTTAGTCTAGATCATTATTTGCTAACAAGTTATATGTAAGTCATTTTATATAGAACGATATTCGTTGGCACAAATGGCTCCGTGATAAAGCGTTGGCCTATCACTCATATGCCTATGGTCCAAACCCCATCAGAGTTTTTTTGCTTGAAATTGTATATATTTATTGTTTTGTAATGATTCAGACGTTTTAAAATTAAGCGTTATATTTTGCATATTACGGTGGAAAATATATATTTAATTGAAACATAATTCACCAGCAGATTTGCTCGAGACATCTAGCAGCCAAAAAGGTAACTGTACGCCGGCCTACTTATTAACTTCAAGATTTTATTGAAAAGTTTCTTCTTATGGCCACTAGAATGCACTCGCCCTGTTAGGGTTATATTGTTCGATACTTCTCCACTAGATGTCACGACTGGTCTACGTGGGAATCCATTGGTTAGTACCGTATACCATTGGCATTCTATGCGCATCGAACTTGAAGAATGGCAAGATGATACTACGATAAAATTTTACTTTTTATTTTAAAGGGTTTGTAACAGCCTTTTGTGCGTTATTTGAAAATGTTATTTGAAGTAAAGAACAAAACGATTTCACATAGTTACTGAATTCTAGCCGTTGGTGCTAGTTCAGGTTATTAATTAATACTTTTATTTCAGGCAAATAGAAGCCTCCGTGGCTTAGGCGGCAGCACGCCGGCCTCTCACCGCTGGGTCCGTGGTTCAAATCCCGGTCACTCCATGTGTGATCTGTGCTGGACAAAACGGAGGCAGACAGGTTTTTCTCCGGGTACTCCGGTTTTCCCTGTCAAACTTTCATTCCAGCAACACTCTCCACTATCATTTCATTTCATCTGTCATTCATTTAATCATTGCCCCAGAGGAGTGCGTCAGGCCTCGGCATCCGGCACAGTTCATATCCTCGCCGCTAGATGGGGGCTTCATTCATTCCATTCCTGACCCGGTCGGAGACTGGAAGCAGGCTGTGGATTTTCATTTTTCATTTCAGGCAAATAGCAATCGAAAATATCCACATAGTTTGTATACACACGTCTCTGTAGTGTCATGGAAAGATTTGTTAATTCAATTAGGGTTGTGAAAGCCATGCACAACCAGACGTGTAAAGACATGCCACAACTCAAAGTTGGATGTTGCCCACGGCAGGTCGATTATGTAATAATAATAATAATAATGTTATTTGTTTTACGTCCCTTTTAACTACTGCTGCTTTTAGATACGCCGGGGTGCCGGAATTTTGGCCCTAAGGGGATCTTTAACGTGCCAGTAAATCTACTGACACGGCTCCCTCGCATTTGTGCACCCTCAAATGCCAGCTGACTGCGCCAGGATACGAACCTGCAACCTAGGGCCCAGCAAGCGAGAACGTTACCGCTGAGCCACGCAGCCAGTCCGGTCGATTATGTCTCCAGATCCATAAGATTCTTGAGATACTTCTTATCTATCTTTCTTCAATGATGGTAGTCGTTTTTTTCTAGGTTGTGGCGTTTGGTAGAGGTAAATAGTTTCTAAGGTCTTCAACCAAGAAATGATTCTATTATACTCTTTGATAATAACAACGAGCTATAACTATACTCATACATTTAGGAGAAAGTAGGCTATATGTTCTTTACTGAACATCTTGTTATTGTGTTGTATTTTATGTACAACACAATTTATTGCTCTTTAACCCAATACCACAAAACGAGATACAATTTGGAAAAGATTTGTTACAAAATTGTAATCAATCTTCCATGCAACTAAAAAGTTAATTTATCACAGACGTTACATCTACTGCAAATGGACATTCGAAGTTGCGTCCATCATTTTCCAAACAGAGGCCACTCGTCGCATGAAGTTCTCTCTTGCGTTCGACAACATCTTAGGAAGAATTTCCGCAAAGGCTTCGGTAATGACGAGCTCCATTTCTTCCATTTCTTTGAAAGAGCAAACTACTTTGCAATGCTGTATAAGGAGGCGGCAATCAGTGAAATGGAACTCAGTCCCGTCGCTAGCGCACTGCGAGCAGATTTCAAGCCGATTGCGGGTGGCTAGGCAACCCATTTTACTATTCCGTGTTGAATCGGAACAGGCTGTACAATGCTTAACAACCCTATAGAACAGTATTTAAACCCCCGGAAGGGTCACACAGGCCATGGAGTGCAAAATAAGTATATTTTTCTCACTGTGTTGTTGAGTTCAGTGTTGATGATAACATGGGTTGTTGGATTCTTAATGTTTTGTTATTGCATGTTGACTGTTATTAGTGTTGTAGAATACATTTAAACTTAATGGTGGGAGTTGTTCAAACAGTACTTGCAGATACGTTCTGTGCAATAAAAACAGAGATTAAAACGCATTTGTAATTAAAAATTTTATTTAACAATGATCCCAGAGTATATCAGAATGAGTGATAAAGGAAAAGGAAGCTTGTAGTTTAACGTGACCGTTAATCTCGCGATCATAAGCCACGGGACCTCCGTTTTACGTGGAATCCGAACCACAGGACATGGCATTTCACATCGAAAATCTCACATGCATTGACCGGGAATCGAACCCGGTCCACCTTGGTGAGAGGCCTACAGCTTGACCGCTGAGCCACCACGCCCCGAGTGATAAAGGAAATAAGTGCAACACATACCTGGTAATTAGAGTATTCTATGTAAGGGTCACCCTGACCCTGGTGTGCAGATTATGTAATCGCTATAGACTTCTGTTGAGGAGGGTTAAAGGGCCAAACATGTAGGTTATCGGCCTCTAACGTTAAGGAGTAAAACCACTTCCAGGATGTCTTAGGTGGGAATCCAACCCAACTCCTTTCAATTTTACCTCACAAGGCTCGCTGTATGCCGTCCAGATGATAGTTCAATTTCTTGGCATATCTTGGAATCGAACCCGGACCTTCGAGGCGACAGCCAAGAATACTAGCCGCTACACCAGGAAGTAGACTAATCTGGAAAGAAATGTGTTACATTATTCACTTATTAACACACTCTTCTAACAAATGGGGAAGTTTTAATTGGAATTTAATTCAGGTGGTAGGGTGATAAAATATTTGTCACTTCCTGCACAATCTAATTTTGGGCAGATTCTTGTTGACCGACTGAAAATCAATTACTTTAAACAGCAACAAGAAATCAACAACAACAACCATGAAGGTGTAAAGATTTCCTTGAGTAAATGTTTCACAAATATGAAGAAATAACCTTTTTCTTGTCCTTTACGGTGTAAAATATCAACTCTCCCGTTGTTTTTATGTCCATTATTTGCTTCCTGGTGCAATTTCAGGAAATTCGGTTTGTGAAGAATCAAGTTTGAGAAAAAAAGTAAAAGTTTGTAACGCAAAGGAGTTTCTTTTTCGAGTTATTTGCCCCTTGCCCTAAAGGTTAATTTATTTACTAGCAACCCGACCCGGCTTCGCCCGGGAATAATTATGAATGCATTACGTGATACGCTCTTTTTTTTCCAATGTCAATGAACAACGACCAATATCCATTTTACGTCTCGGCATGATGGGTTAAAATCACTGACTGGACTATTAATTATATTATCATGGAGATGCATGTGCAACAAACTCTTATCAGACGTAATTTAAGAATGGCGAGGTGCATGAAACACAAATCCCTCTTTCGTCCAATCTTAACTTGACTGTGAATTTTGCGGAACGAAAAGTTCACAGGCGAAATGAAGAAAAGCCGAGTTGCACTTCCAGAAAAACTCCAAACACGACCACTCTTTTCTAAAGTTTTTAACTCAACACGACTCAACGGTTTGCTGCTGGCTGTATCTGGGGCAATAGGTTCGCCCACTAGTTAGGCTGTAACAGGGATGATAGACTCGCCCATAGCTAGCTCGTAAACTGTCGCCTCAGTAGTTGAATGGACACGGTTGGGAAAAATTAAAACGTAAAAACACTTATAGTAGGCGATGTATTGAAGATAGAAATATGCTCTCACGGACTTTTTTGTAGATCTTTTCTTGCTGAACAATTTTTACACTCATAGTATTTAGATATTTTAACGGTTTGCCCAGCGTATGCTTACAAAGCGCACGGACGCCAGGTTTTTTTCTACTTTTCCTCTGAAATCGTTACTGCTCGACTTCCTTTGATCATAAATAAAGTATTTTCTACAGAAATTATCCTCGAGATATCCTTTACAGAATGGTGAAAACCGCATCAAAATCCATCCAGTGGTTCTCGAGTTTACTCGTAATATCCAAGAATCGGGGACTTTGTTTTATACTAAGTAGAGATTTATTTATTTATTTATTTGTTTATTCATATGATTTATTTATTTATTCTTTTCTTTTCTTTTCTTGCTTCGTTTAGGCCCCTTGGACATCGTGATTCCTAACTCTGGCGAGTTTTCTTCTCAGCCCAGTATTGCTTCATTTTTAGCCTACTTTCGATTTTTGCTAAAAAAAATGAAAGTAGACTCATGAGATCAACACAGGGCGAAAAAAGTGTGTCTGTCTGTGTGTGTGTATGTGTGTGTGTGTGTGAGTCTGTGTGTGTGTATGTGTGTGTGTGAGAGTCTGTGTGTGTGTGTGTGTGTGTGTCTGTGTGTGTTCGAGTGTGTGTACTCTGAATGTCTGTCCCCCCCCCCCCTATCTATTCGAACACGGTGAATGCGAATTGAACGAAATTTGGTACAAAGGTAGCACTAGCAAAGGACACCTCAGTGTCATGTTTTATATCGCCGCCATCTTTACTAAAACTGAATGGCGGCCACTCAAACGTTCAAAACGTAAAATCAAATAACGACTAACCAAATCATCCGATCTCTACCAAATTTGGTAACAACATACCTTCGTATAGGATGCGTCTTGTGACCAAACTACAAGGTCGTCCGCCATACCATTTCAGGATGGCGGCCGTGCGAATTATGCAAACTTTATAATCCATATCATGGGACCCACCAGTTCCGATTATCGAGCCGAGAATCGTTTTAACTGTTCTAAAGGAAGAGGCACGTTCGAAATTAAAAGTTTATTTTGTAATACTATAGTGCAGACGTGATTTTAAAAAGCTGAGCCGATTCAGTAATAAGACAAGATGGCAGCGGATATCTTGTGCCGGACTTATATTTCACTAATTTGAGTATTGCATGCAATATAGCGTACTGATACAAAATAAATAAACTTTGTATGAAATGCTTTATATATAAATAGTATACTCCAGTGATGAAATCGTTTAGTATAAATCATTATTTGCTAACAAGTTCTATGTAAGTCATTTTATATAGAACGATATTCGTTGACACAATTAGCTCAGTGGTAGAGCGTTAGCCTATCGCTCAAATGCCTATGGTTCAAACCCGATCAGAGCTATTTTTTTTGCTTGAAATGTTATATGTTTATTGTTTTGTAATGACTCAGATGTTTTAAAATTAAGCGTTATATTGTGCATATTATGGTGTAAAATATATATTTAATTAAAACATAATTCGCCAGCAGATTTACTCGAGACATCTAGCTGCCAAAAAGGTAACTGCACGCCGCTACTTATTAACTTCCAGATTTTATTGAAAAGTTTCATCTTCTGGCCGCTAGAATGCACTCGCTCTGTTAGGATTATATTGTTCGATATTTCACCACTAGATGTCACGACTAGTCTACGTGGGGCTCCATTGATTACTATACCATTGGCATTCTATGCGCATCGAATTTGAAGAATGACAAGATGATACTACGATACATTTTTACTTTTTATTTTAAAGGGTTTGTAACAGCCTATTGTGCGTTATTTGAAAATGTTAATTGAAGTAAAGAACAAAACGATTTCACATAGTATCTGAACTCTACCGTTGGTGCTAGTTCAGTATATTAATTAATACTTCTATTTCAGCCAAATAGCAATCGAAAATATCCACATAGTTGGTATACACACGTCTCTGTAGGGTCATGGAAAGATTTGTTAATTCAATTAGGGTTGTAAAAGTCATACGCAGCCAGACGTGTAAAGACATGCCTCAACTCAAAGTTGGATGTTGCCCGCGTCAGGCCGATTATGTAATAATAATAATAATAATAATAATAATAATAATAATGTTATTGGTTTTACGTCCCTTTTAACTACTGTTGATTTTAGAGACGCCGGGGTGCCAGAATTTTGTCCCGAAGGGGTTCTTTAACGTGCCAGTAAATCTACTAACACGGCTCCTTCGCATTTGTGCACCCTCAAATGCCAGCTGACTGCGCCAGGATACGAACCTGAAACATACGGTCCAGCAAGCGAGAACGTTACCGCTGAGCCACGCCGCCAGTCCGGTCGATTATGTCTGCAGATCCATAACATTCTTTAGATACTTCTTATCTTTCTTTCTTTCTTTCTTTCTTTCTTTCTTTCTTTCTTCAATGATGGTAGCAGTTTTTATCTAGGTTGTGGCGTATGGTAGAGGTAAATCGTTTCTAAGGTCTTCAACAAAGAATAGTTCTATTATACTCTTTGATAATAACAACGAGTTATAACTATACTCATACATTTAGGAGAAAGTAGGCTGTATGTTCTTTACTGAACATCTTGTTACAATATGGGTTGCTTTCCTTTCCTTAGTCCACTTCACTCCCACTCCAGGACGCAATGTATTAGTTGCCAATGATTGGAGAGAATCGGATGTTCCGATCAGCATTCTAAATTTATCCTTGTGAATATATCCTTGGGACCAATTCCTAAATATTCGTCCATTTGGAATTATTTATTTATTTATTTATTTATTTATTTATTTATTTATTTATTTATTTTAATCTGTGTAATAAGCAAGCATTACAGTAATTCATTTAACTGTAACATCCAATGATACAGCAGTAAAAATGTGGCATACTTTCTACGTATACCACCATTAATATTTGCTATAAAATTAAAACATGACTCACTTAGTTTAGAAATTCGTGATTTCACTCATGGGTACCTTTACCAGTTTGGAGTCGCTTTATTTAATTAATTGGGGGTACCTTATTTATTTATTTATTTATTTATTTATTTATAGACAGCAATAGCTATGTTAGCTGACGCGTAGCTCTAAGCCATAGGGCCAAACTGTCTGGGGGCTCGGTAGACAAGTGTCCGAAACCCCTTAAATGGCTTTCCGTGGTTTCCCCATCTTCAACTCCAGGTAAATGCCGATAACCTGTGTCAATCTGATGTCTGAAGGCTTACTAGTGTGTGTTCTTTTATACCAGGAAGGATTTGGGTAGGATGCTGTAGTCATTGTTTCATTTGCGATGCATGGACATCATGGTCATTTGGCCCCGTGTACTTGGGTGAGTGTTGAATTTTGTCTGATAACCTGTTTTATTGTGATGGCTGTATTCGTGTGTGTATATATTTCAGGTGATGATTCAATCAATCAACGTACAATATCCGTATAGCACGTTGTATTTCAACAAGCTACTACACCCAACATTCAATATTATAATCCTTAAAAGGACAAAGCGTTATAACTATACCCATGCATTTAGGAGAAAGTAGGCTATATGCTCTTGTCTGAACATCTTGTTTATTTCTTATTTTTTTAAATGTATTTATTTGTGTATTTATTTATATATTTATTTATTTGTTTAATATTTTATTTATTTATTGATCTACTTTCGTATTCATTTGCATAGTTATTTATTAATTTATTTTATTTAGAAATGTATTTACTTATTTATTAAATTACATATTTATTTATTTATTTATCTATTAAGTTTTTTCTATGTATAATAATTAGGGCCCGGATATTGATGCCGTAAAAAAGTTTAAAAAATGCCCTAACATTTCGAAAAATGCACTATAAAATGCAGAAAATGATCTTATAATAATAAACTCACCAATATTTCAAAAATTCGAAGAATGGAATATAAAATGGAGATAATTATCTTATAATAATAAACTCACCAATATTTCAAAAATGACATCTTAAGCTCAAACTGAAAGTCATTCAAAATTTATTTCTAGCATTTAACAAAAGGTGTATGTTCATTTTAGTCAGAGTTTCACTGAACTACGAATGTTATTCTGATGTTGTCAAATGTAAATAATCTGCTTTTATCAGCCAACAAGTTTTTATATCTCGAAAAGCTGCGTTCAACATCAACTGATGTGATCGGAGCGTACTTGAAGTGAGGAAGGTCGTTTGCTGCTAAATCCTCCTCAATCTCATCCATGCAGTAGTTTTCACCAGAAAGAATGTCCGAAATTTTGCATAATGTTTTATACCCGGTGTTTTTGTCCAGCATGTTTTTCAGTTTTGTTGCAATACCCGCAGCAATTTCGCCACGATTGTTGTTCAGACTAGTTTTGACCCGGTTGATTAAGGAAATGGAATCAATATTTCAATATTTTAAATTATCTTGTATCAGCTACAAGCTTCTTCTTAACTCTGAGAGACGTAACTCCCTCATATAAAGCTGTGGCATGACAAAATTGAAAAAAAAAAAAAACTTAAAAGGCCGATTTCTCTAAAATAAGACAAAAAAATCTTCCAAACTAAAAAAATGCTCTTAAAATGGAAATATAGCAAAAAATGCAAAATGATGCAAAATAAAAATGGCATATTTGAAGACGGGATGGCCCGTCTGGAGTTTCTATGTACTTCAGCATTGTTTCAGACAGCTCATCGAAAGGATGACATGTCATCAACATCCGGGCCCTAGTAATAAACAATTCTCGCCTTCAACCTCGATTGCGAGAAGCAAACACCGATTAATATTACAGAAACATCAGCCCAGAAGAAGGCGATGTATTTATAAATTATCAACGCAAGTTAATATAAAAACGTGTTGAAAAGATCATCATTGAGGATGTGTAGGCCATATCTGACGTCATGTCAGTTTTCTTCCAGTTGGACACTTGAAGGACAAATAACCCTAGTTTTTGTCCATGTAAGGCTTCCATTGAGACGGGCCTCTCTCAATGGGTGCCAGTGTTTGGTAGAGGTCGTCGAGTGAACCTCGAGTTAATAAGCCCACAGAGATAATGGTCGGTCTAAATGAGAGCTAGTTATTATCAGAGAACCAACATTCTCCAGTTCCTTTGCCTTCCTCAGGCGTGGCCAACCCAGAATGGTACACCATGCACTGGAGTAGTATCGGCAGCCCCGGGTTTGAATTCTGCCCATGGTCGGGTTTATTTACCCTGACGATTCCCATTGCACAGACACATATATGCAAGCATTCATCTCCTCCCCAACTCCACTTGACACGGCCATCTCGTGGTGTAGCGGCAAGCCACGGAGGTTCGGGTGTAGCGACTAGACCTGAAGGTCTGGGTTCGATTCCCGGCTCTGCCAACAAATTTTAGTAACAGTGAGGGAGGGGAGAACCCGCGATAAAAGTTTCAACTACTGAAATTAGCCATTAATACCTTCTGTAATTATATAGAATAAACCCGGAAATGATGTAATAAACTCCTCGCCTTCGGTGGAGTAGTTGGTAGCATCCTGAACTGCTGTGCCCAAGATAGCGGGTCCAAACCCGGCCGAAGTCGACGGATTTTTTAAGAGCGTTAAAATCTTTCAGTATGCCTCCCTTCGGAGCGGAAGTAAACTCGGCGGTCACATGTCATAGATTTATGGCATGTAAAAGATCCATCCACAGACTAAACTTGTGTGAAGCTAAATTTCTAGGTTAGATTTCGTTGGAACGCTCTCTCAAAGTTCCAACGTTCACCACTAGGTATCATTGATATCTGGTAGCGAAAGTTGGAACTACTTGAAATAGAACGAAACTTTTAGCTCACCCTATGGGTGTCCACTAGAAGCAGCTACTGCCCCTAGTGAGCCGAACATGTCCTCGGACAATCCCGGCACTAAAAGCCATATGATAAATAAATAAATAAACTCCTCCGCTGTCTATAACCGGTCCTCTATCACTATTTAAAGTCTGTTCGCCGAGTCGAGATAGTGCGCGTAAATACTTGCACGTGGTCACTTCCACTGCCTGGACAGGGAAGCACTCCCAGTTCACGTCATCGGCTCTGCCAGACAGGGTTAGACAAGAAGCTCCGAGATCATTAGTCATGCCGTAGCTCTAGAAAATACAAGACTTAGTGCTGTGCTGTTCTGTATACTGTTGCCCGTCATAAGCAGTTAGGAAGTAATTAATTAATTAAATAAACTCATAAACGAACAATAAATAAATCGCGCTGTAGCATGTAACCGATAAGCCAGCCCGCTTCACATGTAGGCTCTACACAGCACTGAAGTTGGCGTACGTTCAACAGGCACAGACCGCTCTATGCAACCCTTGCTGGCAGCCTTGCAATCACGTGTACAACATTACTGTGTTTACTTCCACTATCTCGACTCGGCGAACAGACTTATATCACGACTTATATTGTTAAATTCCAGCTGTGTCGGCCATTATCCGTGTGAATTATGCACAAATGCAATATTGCCAACTCCACTAATACGGTACTAATTGCACACGCTCTCAAGACTAATGGGTTTGGCTTAGACCAGAATATGCACCCGCTATCTCGCTATATGATCTACCTCATGTGGTGGTGTATTTCACACCTCACAAGTTGGCAACTCTTACAGGACGCCAATGTGTCTTCACGTCGGCCTGGGTAACAGTTATAATAATAATGATCGTGTGACCTCCGGAGAGGACGAATGCAGGTATTTCTAGTTGACACCCGTGGGTGACCTGCGCTTCGTAATGAGGATGAAGTAATGATGAAGACGTCACATACACCAGTCCCCGAGCCACGGTAATTAACCCAAGGAGATTCAAATCCCTGGTGGCTCGGCCGGGAATCAAACCCGGGGCACTTCGGACCAACGCCTAGCGCGCTAACCATTTAGCCACCGAGCCAGACTAGGTAACAGTTGAAGAGACCTCGTGAACTTGAGGAACATGGCTGCTGTTGTTCAATGACCAAGAAGCAAAAACACACCTTTACACAATTTAACACATATCTTATGCACACTAGTGATAATCGACGGCAATTGGTAGTGTCCCTTGGATTATGAAAAAAAAAAAAAATTTTAATCACACGTGAGGACGGGAACGGTGTCCACTCAGCCTAGTGAGGCAAAACTGAGAACAGATGTTCCCTCTTCTATTCAAGACTATTGACGGGATGGTTTCTAACTTATGGCCACGGCCACTTCGTTCCTAATGAAATGAAAATCCACAGCCTGCTTCCAGTCTCCGACCGCTCTCATCTAGCGGCGAGGATATGAACTGTGCCGGCTGCCGAAGCCTGTCGCACTCCTCTGGGGCAATGATTAAATGGATGACAGGTGAAATGAAATGATAGTGGAGAGTGTTGCTGGAATGAAATTTTGACAGGGAAAACCGGAGTACCCGGAGAAAAACCTGTCTGCCTCCGTTTTGTCCAGCACAGATCTCATATGGAGTGACCGGGATTTGAACCACGGACCCAGCGGTGAGAGGCCGGCGTGCTGCCGCCTAAGCCACGGAGGCTTTAATCCTTACCTTAATTAAAAATACACACACTAATACAGCTATCACAATAACATAGGTTATCAGACAAAAATCCACATTCACCCAAGTACACGGGAATTTGTTGGTTCACTCACTGTTCCCATTCCAAGGCGGCAGACTTCTACGAGGCGGCTTCGGTGGCGTAGTTGGTAGCATGCTGAGTTTCTATGCCCAAGATCGCGGGTTAAAAACCGGCCGAAATCGTCGGATTTTTTAAGAGCGTTAAAATCCCTCAGTATGCCTTCTTTAGGAGGGGAAGTAAAGCTGGTGGGCCCATCTCATAGATATGTGGCATGTTAAAGAACCTTCCACAAACTACAATTGTGTGAAGCCAAATTTCTAGGTTAGATTTGATTAACGCTCTATTAGTTCCAACGTCCGTCGCCAGGTGCCGTCGCGGTGGCATCTAGTAACCAAGTTAGCGACTAGGTGTCGTTGACGATAGCAAAAGTAAGAACTACTTGTAATTGATCGTCTGCAGTCCTTACCTGAATTGCAGATAACACACACCAATACAGCCATCATAATTAACATCGGTTATCAGACAGATTCTACACACATCCAAAGTACTCGGGGCTATATGCACGCGTTGTCGCAGGCCCTAAACTGAGGAACCAACCACGACACAAGAATGCAAAATTTGATCCCACGATATAACATGTGTCTCAATTCTGGTGGTGATTATGTCAAAAAAATAGCTTAAACAATACTGTATTTGGTGCCAATGAAGTTTTTCATGCACTATAACTATTGCCTTTCTGAAGCTTTTCAGTCGGTCAACACGAATGGGTGGGGTACAAGATACAAATATAAAAACAAGATGTTCAGTAAAGAACATATAGCCTACTTTCTCCTAAATGTATGAGTATAGTTATAACTCGTTGTTATTATCAAAGAGTATAATAGAACTATTCTTTGTTGAAGACCTTAGAAACGATTTACCTCTACCAAACGCCACAACCTAGATAAAAACTGCTGCCATCATTGAAGAAAGAAAAAAAGATAAGAAGTATATCAAGAATGTTATGGATCTGGAGACATAATCGACCTGACTGGCTGCGTGGCTCAGCGGTAACGTTCTCGCTTGCTGGGCCCTAGGTTGCAGGTTCGTATCCTGGCGCAGTCAGCTGGTATTTGAGGGTGCACAAATGCGAGGGAGCCGTGTCAGTACATTTACTGGCACGTTAAAGATCCCCTTCGGGCCAAAATTCCGGCACCCCGGTGTCTCTAAAAGCAGCAGTAGTTAAAAGGGATGTAAAACCAATAACATTATTATTATTATTATTATTATTATTATTATTATTATTATTATTATTATTATTATTACATATACGACCTGCCGTGGGCAACATCCAACTTTGAGTTGAGGCATGTCTTTACACGTCTGGTTGTGCATGGCACTCACAACCCTAATTGAAAAAAAAAGGATGGAAGATTGTAGTTTTACGTGACCGTGAATCTTGTGATTATGAGCCACGGGACCTCCTTTTTACGTGGAATCCGAACCACAGGACATGGCATTTCACTTCGAAAATCTCACATGCATTGACCGGGAATCGAAAACCGTAATTGAATTAACAAATCTTTCCATGTCCCTACAGAGACGTGTGTATACAAACTACTATGTGAAATCGTTTTGTTCTTTACTTCAAATAACATTTTCAAGTAACGCAAAATAGGCTGTTACAAACCCTTTAAAATAAAAAGTAAAAATGTATCGTAGTATCATCTTGTCATTCTTCAAATTCGATGCGCATAGAATGCCAATGGTATAGTAATCAATGGAGCCCCACGTAGACTAGTCGTGACATCTAGTGGTGAAATATCGAACAATATAATCCTTACAGAGCGAGTGCATTCTAGCGGCCAGAAGAAGAAACTTTTCAATAAAATCTGGAAGTTAATAAGTAGGTCGACGTGCAGTTACCTTTTTGGCAGCTAGATGTCTCGAGTAAATCTGCTGGCGAATTATGTTTTAATTAAATATATATTTTACACCATAATATGCACAATATAACGCTTAATTTTAAAACATCTGAGTCATTACAAAACAATAAACATATAACATTTCAAGCAAAAACCCTACCTCTGATCGGGTTTGAACCATAGGCATTTGAGCGATAGGCTAACGCTCTACCACTGAGCTAATTGTGTCAAAGAATATCGTTCTATATAAAATGACTTACATATAACTTGTTAGCAAATAATGATTTATACTAAACGATTTCATCACTGGAGTATATTATTTATATATAAAGCATTTCATACAAAGTTTATTTATTTTGTATCAGTACGCTATATTGCATGCAATACTCAAATTAGTGAAATATAAGTCAGGCACAAGATATCCGCTGCCATCTTGTCTTATTACTGAATCAGCTCAGCTTTTTAAAATCACGTCTGCACTATAGTATTACAAAATAAACTTTTAATTTCGAACGTGCCTCTTCCTTTAGAACAGTTAAAACGATTCTCGGCTCGATAATTGGAACTGGTGGGTCCCATGATATGGATTATAAAGTTTGCATAATTCGCACGGTTGCCATCCTGAAATGGTATGGTGGACGACCTTGTAGTTTGGTCACAAGACGCATCCTATGCGAAGGTATGTTGTTACCAAATTTGGTAGAGATCGGATGATTTGGTTAGTCGTTATTTGATTTTACGTTTTGAACGTTTGGGTGGCCGCCATTCAGTTTTAGTAAAGATGGCGGCGATATAAAACATGACACTGAGGTGTCCTACCTTTGTACCAAATTTCGTTCAATTCGCATTCACCGTGTTCGAATTGATAGGGGGGGGACAGACATTCAGAGTACACACACTCACACACACACAGACACACACACACACACACACACACACACATACACACACACACACACAGACTCACACACACACATACACACACAGAGACAGACACACTTTTTTCGCCCTGTGTTGATCTCATAAGTCTACTTTCATTTTTTGCAAAAATCGAAAGTAGGCTAATATACTCCTGGACAAAAATTACATGTATTAGTTACTATTTCCCCATTTAATTGTGAATATTAACTGAAAATGAAAATCCACAGCCTGCTTCCAGTCGACCGACCGTGTCAGGGAATGGAATAAATGAAGCCCCCATCTAGCGGCGAGGATATGAACTGCGCCGGCTGCCGAAGCCTGTCGCACTCCCCTGGGACAATGATTAAATGAATGTCAGATGAAATGAAATGATAGTGGAGAGTGTTGCTGGAATGATATATTGACAGGGAAAACCGGAGTACCCGAAAAAAACCTGTCTACCTCCGCTTTGTCCGGCACAAATCTCACATGGAGTGACCGGGATTTGAACCACGGACCCAGTGGTGAGAGGCCGGCGTGCTACCGCCTAAGCCACGGAGGCTTGTGAATAGTAACTTATACATGAAATTTATTCCAGGAGTGTATTTATATACTGTATTTGTATATTGTACCCCGCCCATTCATTGGACACAATCGTGTTGACCGACTGAAAAGTTAGAAAATGTCAACTTGTACAAGCAACACTGAAAAATAATAGCTTCAAATCTGTACATTACTGTACCTATGTTTTCTTTTCATTAAAAAGTAGGGAAACTTAATATCTGGATTGGCCTTGTACATAGGCCTAGATGGGGGACACTTGTTGCCATGGTAACCATCGGATATTCGTGCAGGTTATTTATTCACGTTAATTGCAGACAAATTTCAGGTTAGAGTAAAGATTCAAGGAGAAATAATTTCAACTCTGAGATTTCTTGAGGAAAGAATTCATGATGAAACTCAATAAATCAAAACCAAAAATAATGGAATGAAGCCGAAAGAAATCAGAAACCCCTATTGACGTCAAATTGGCAGGTAAAAGCTAAAGGAAGCGGGAAATTTCTGCTACTTAGGAAGCAAAACAACCAGTGATGGACGAAGCAAAGAGGATATAAATATAGTTTGCCTCAGGCAGGGGAAGCAGTTCTACAGAATTGATATTTGCTGATATCAAAAGCCATTACCTGGAGCGTGGCACTCGATTGAAGTGAAACTTGGACTCTTGATGCAGCAGAAACGAGGAAAATAGAAGCATTTGAAATGTGGTGTTACAGGACAATGATGACAATCAGATGGGTAGATACAGTATTAGGACGAGTAGGAGAAGAGAGATGTTTCTGGGTTGTGCTAATAAAGGCAAGAGATAGGTTGGTAGGACACTTACTTAGACACCCAGGAATTTAAAACTTACTTATGGGAGGAAGGGTTGAGGACAATAAATGTAGGGGTAAACCAATGATAGAATGTGATAAACCGAATGCCTCGTAAGTAAGAAGTGGTAGCTATGTAGAGATAAAACAATTAGCTCAGGACAGGGAGGTATGGAAACAAAATACAACAAAGGACTCAAACAATCTCAGACAAATCCCCCCAGTCCTCAAACATGAAAATCCACAGCCTGCATCCATTCGACCAACCAGGTCAGGGAATGGAATGAATGAAGCCCCTATCTAGCGGCGAGGATATGGACTGTGCCGGCCGCCGAGGCCTGACGCACTCCCCTGGCGCAATGACTAAATGAATGACAGATGAAATGAAATGATAGTGGAGAGCGTTGCTGGAATGAAATTGTGACAGGGAAAACCGGAGTACCCGGAGACAAACCTGTCTGCCTCCGCTTTGTCCAGCAAAAATCTCACATCGAGCGATCAGGATTTGAACCATGGACCCAGCGGTGAGAGGCCGGCATGCTTCCGACTAAGCCACGGAGGCTTCTCCTCAAACATATCCATGTTACATATCTGTTAAAAATATATTCACAGGCCCCCCGGGAAATGTTGACTGAGGACTCTTAAATTGGACACCCTGTATTGACCTGGGAGTGCAAACGGGAAACACTTTTATTGGAGGAAATGGGCTAGTAAATCAGTAATTAGCATATGAACAAAAAGGACATGGGTGAGAGCAGCGTAGCATCGCCATGCGCTTCTAGGCGGTGCTGGCAGTCAGGCGGGCTGTAAGGTTTTTGTGATCGCGCGGGGATTACACGTGTCCCTGGTCCGGCACGTGAATACAGAGTGGTTAGCAAGTACTGTAACACCCCGTTTAGACGGCACGCTCGTAATTTAGATATGCTGTGACCAATTCGGATCGACTTCATTTGTCACTGCCCTTGTCATAGATTTATGGCAAGTACAAGAACCATCCACTAACTACAGTTGTGTGAAGCAAAATTTGTACGTTAGATTTGATAAATGCTCTATTAAGTTGCAACGTTCGCTGACAGGTGCCGGTTGCGGTGGCATCTAGTAGCTGAGTTCACAGCTTTTTTTTTAGCGTATGGCTTTTAGTTTCGGGAGTGTCCGAGGACATGTTCGGCTCGCCAGTTTTTGTAGCTGCTTCGAGACGGACACCCAATGGGTGAGCTACAAGTACCGTTGGGGAGGAATTTGGAAGGGAGGGTCGAGGAGTTGGAAGGTAGCGGCTGTGGCCTATAGTTAAGGACCAACCCCGGCATTTGCCTGGAAGGAAGATGGGAAACCACAGAAGACCATCTTCAAGGTTGCCGGCGGGGGGATTCGAACCTCCTCGCCTCCCGGATGTGAGCGACTGCCAACAGTCATGCCGCAACGACCTCGGCTAACTCACCCGGTAGTTCACAGCTAGGTGTTGTTGACGATAGCATTTGGTAGCAAAATTAGGGACTACTTGAAATTGATCGTCTGCAGTCCTTACCTGAATTACAGATAACACACACTAATACAGTCATCACAATTAACACCGGTTATCAGACAAATTCTACACACACCCAAAGTACACGGGGCTACATGACTGCGTTGTCGCAGCCCCTAAACTGAGGAACCAACCAAATTCCATTTGTCACTACTACTTGTATAGACGTCCCATCAACAATAGGATAATCGAATAAAACAACACGACATCGCTATATTTTGCCAACTTTTGAATTTCAAGTGTTATAGCAGATATTTATAGCAGTTGGTTTCCTCAAGTTTTGAAGTACGGTATTTCAGTTATTCTTTTTACACAATTCCACCAGCTAATGTATATTGTTAATTTAATAAGAGACCTGAGAAGATATGTAAGCAAAGCCTACTCTTGGTGTGGGGAGAAAAATGTAATATTTATGCAAAGGTCTAGGATATTTATTGAATAAATACATTTTTGTTCATCCAGAGTCATTTGGTCCTGTCGGAAACCCTTCTATGTCTATGAAAATAAATATATGTTTTTAATATTCTTCAACGATTTTTACCAACCCAAGTCCTACTACAGTGAGGTTTCTTTCTATACAACGGAGCCTCGCAGAGGCCGTGCAGCAGATAGCTCGCAATGAGTCACCGGCAGATTTATACTGATTACAACAGCGGGTCGGGAAGACCCAGATGCTGTCATGACATTTATTACATACGCAGCTGGAAAGATACCTTAGTTGATTTAATTTAGACTGGTTGTGAAATACTGTAGGCTGCCTCGTTTCCCGTGAACTTGGTTAGGCATAGAACAAAACATCGTATTTTTCTAGTGGAAACTTATCTTCTCAAGAAGAAGTCTTCAAGTAAATATGATCGTACGTATCAGCGCCATCGCCATGCTCTTTTACTTGTGGGGGAACCTCAAACAATAGGTGTAGAGAAACAATCCGCGTACTCTAGAGGCTCTTCAGAATAAAATAACTGCTTTGCTACGAAATATGAGTATGAACTACAGCGAGTCTACCAAAACTTCCTACACCCATGCAATGTGTGTTTCAAAAATGAAGGACAACATTTCCAGCAACTACTCTGAAATTCATGTGCAGGTTAAAAATTATGATTATTTAATAAGTTAAAAGTGTAAATGTGTCGAACTACTTGGGCGCTACGCTGCCGCTAGCTACACACACATTGCCTTCATTGCTCTCAATATAATCATGGTTGCCTTGGGAGTGCTCGTTGTCAAATTATGATAAACAATATTATGGGTTTGAAACCGTTTTTCAGTGTTACCTTAGTAAACAAAAGTGTGGTGCTTTTCAGTCGGTCAACACGAATGTATTCAAATGAGTTGGGAAATACCCTATCCTAACACGATTTGCCTGACTAGCCGTGAACATTAAGGGCTTCTTGAAGCTCCAAACTTTTGTTTTGATAAACAATGTGCTACAGTATCAATATTAACTAAACGTGTTTCTTGGAAAGCCAGCGCACATGTTTTACTTCATAAATTATCACTTAAAATATAAATACTTACCAAGTTTCTTGGAAGACCTCCCCATAGAACAACGTATTTACGGCGTAGCTGCGCTTGGTAAACAAAGTTGTGCAACTGCAACCGTAACTGATAGGAGAGACAAGGTAACGGAAACCTTCAACTGACAATGCACTTCGAGCGAGTTAAATACTCGAGTGTCATAAACATTAGAAGGAAATGTTCCACTGATAGAGCTAGATTGTGTTCTTGTGGTAACGCTCCAGGAGAAATACTTGTGTCATGATAAGGGACCTGATTTTGAGGTTTTAAAAACTGTCATTTGAGGTTACCAAAAACACAAACTATTTTTTCTTAGTTTTTTAAATAGATAGAATAGGTTATTAAATAGGTTCTTATGAATAAAGTGTTGAAAAACTTGGCATAAACTGCGCAAACCTTAAAATTAATGCCGGCGGCTTCTGTGGCATAGTTGTTCGCATGCTGAGCTTCTATGCCCAAGTTCGCGGGTTCAAACCCGGCTGAAGTCGTCGGATTTTTAGCCTACTTTTGATTTTTGCAAAAAATGAAAGTAGACTTATGAGATCACTACAGGGCGAAAAAAAAAGTGTGTCTGTCTGTGTGTGTGTATATGTGTGTGTGAGTCTGTGTGTGTGTGTGTGTGTGTGTGAGTGTGTGTACTCTGAATGTCTGTCCCCCCCAATCAATTCGAACACGGTGAGCGCAAATTGAACGAAATTTGGTACAAAGGTAGCACTAGCAAAGGACACCTCAGTGTCATGTTTTATATCGCCGCCATCTTGACGGAAACGTAATGGCGGCCACACAAATGTTCAAAGCTTAAATCAAATTACGACTAACCTAATCATCCGATCTCTACCAAATTTTGCTACAACATAACTTTATGGGGGCAGCATCCTTTGACCAAACTAATAGGTCATCAGCCTAATAGTTTGCGGATGGTGGCCATCTTTGTGTGAAAATCGATTACCCCTATTAATTCGAACACGGTGCAACCGAATGGAATGAAATTTGATACAGAGGTAGCACTAGCAAAGGGCACCCCAGTGTCATGTTTTATATCGCCGCCATCTTGAAGGAAACGTAATGGCGGCCACCCAAATGTTCAAAGCTTAAATCAAATTACAACTAACCTAATCATCCGATCCCTACCAAATTTTGCAACAACATACCTTTATGAAGGGAGCATCCTTTGACAAATCTAATAGGTCATTAGCCTAATAGTTTTCGGATGGCGGCCATCTTTGTGTCAAAATCGATTACCCCTATTAAATCGAACACGGTGAAACCGAATGGAATGAAATTTGGTACAGAGGTAGCACTAGCAAAGGGCACCTCAGTGTCATGTTTTATATCACCGCCATCTTGATGGAAACGTAATGGCGGCCACACAAATGTTCAAAGCTTAAATCAAATTACAACTAACCTAATCATCCGATCTCTACCAAATTTTGCAACAACATACCTTTATGGAGGAAGCATCCTTTGACAAATCTAATAGGTCATTAGCCTAATAATTTGCGGATGGCGGCCATCTTTGTGTGAAAATCGATTCCCCCTATTAATTCGAACACGGTGAAACCGAATGGAACGAAATTTGGTACAGAGGTAGCACTAGAAAAGGACACCTCAGTGTCATGTTTTATATCACCGCCATCTTGACGGAAACGTAATCGCGGCCACGCAAATGTTAAAGGCTAAAATGTAATTACAACCACCTAATAATCTAGTCTCTACCAAATTTTGCAACAACATATCTTTATGTGGGAAGCATATTCTGACCAAACTGCTAGATCATCAGCCCAATAGTTTGCAGATGGTGGCCAAGTATGTGTGCAAATCGATTCCCCCTATCAATTCAAACACGGTGAAACCGAATTGATCGAAATTTGGTACAGAGGTAGCACTAGCGAAAGGCACCTCAGTGTCATGTTTTATATCGCCGCCATCTTGACGGAAACGGAATGACGGCCACCCAAATGTTAAAAGCTTAAATCAAATTTCGACCATCCTAATAATTTGATCTCTACCAGATTTTGAAACAACATGCCTTTTTGTGGAAAGCATCTTATGACTGACTACAAGGTCATCAGCCCAATAGTTTGCAAATAGCGGCCATGTATGTGTGCAAATCCATTCCCCAGATCAATTCAAACACGGTGAAACCGAATTGAATGATTTTTTTTTACAGAGGTAGCACTAGCAATGGGCACCTCATATTCATGTTTAATATCCCTATAGTACGTTGTATTTCAACAAGCTACTACATTCAATTATACTCCTTGAAAAGGACAAAGAGTTATAACAATACCCATGCATTTAGGAGAAAGTAGGCTATATGTTATTTACTGAACATCTTGTTTAAAAGTGTTAAACATCCCTCATTATGCCTTCTTTGGAGGGGAAGTATAGCCGGCGGTCCCATGTCATAAATTTATGGCATGAAAAACAACCTTCCACTAACTACACTTATGTGAAGCCAACATTTGTAGGTTAGATTATTTGACAGCGCTATATTAGTTCCAACGGCCGCCTCCAGGTGTTGTCTGTGATGGCGTATAGTAACCAAGTCCGCAGCTAGGTGTTGTGGACGGTTGAATTTGGTAGCAAAAGTAGGAACTACTTGAATAATTGATCGTCTGCAGTCCTTACCTGAATCACAGATAACACACACTAATACAGCCATCACAATTAACATCGGTTATCAGACAGATTCTACACACACCCAAAGTACACGGGGCTACATGACCGCATTGATGCTGCCCCTAAACTAAGGAACCAACCAACCAAAATTAATGCCTAATTGTTATAAGGGAATCTGATTGTAACGTGCGTGTAAGTATTTTACATAATGATACGCCTTTTATCAAATTTTCACACAGAACTTCATGCTCTTAAACAATATTTGCTCTCCTTAAATATGTTAATTATTCAATTTCAAGGAAACCAAGGCTTTCAGAGGTGATTTTTACTTTCCAGCCAGTCTAATTAACTTTATTTAGAATATAAGTGGCTTCGGTGGAGTAGTTGGTAGCATGCTGAACTGCTGTGCCCAAGATAACGGGTTCAAACCCGTGCAGAAGCCGTCGGATTTTTTAAGAGCGTTAAAAATCCTTCAGTATGCCTTCCCTCAGAGGGGGAGTAGCGTCGGCGGTCCCATGTCATAGATTCATGGCATGTAAAAGATCCTTCCACAGACTAAACATGTGTGAAGCTAAATTGTTAGGTTGGATTTCGTCGGAACGCTCTATCAAAGCTCCAACGTTCACCACTAGGTATCATTGATATCTGGTGGCGAAAGTTGGAACGACTTGAAATTGAACGGAACTTGTAGAGCTCACCCAAAGGGTGTCCACTGGAAGCAGCTACAGACTCAGGCGAGCTGAACATATCCTCGGACACTCCCGGCACTAAAAGCCATACGATAAATAAAAATAAATTTAGAATATAGGGAACTTTGAAACAATACGAGATTATCCTATTTTTCTTGACAAACAATAAGATATAAGCTGAAAAGTGCTGACAATATTTGAATTTTATAGCAGGCAGGATTTCTATCAACTAGAGCTAAGCCACATGTGGCAACCAGAATCGCCAACAAGCCGCGCTCATTTCACTGGGAGAGTCTGGACCACCCACCATCAGTCCGAACCTAGCTCCTAGTGATTTCCACGTTTTCAGTCCGCTTAAGAATTGCCTGGTAGGACAGCGATTCACGTGCAACGATAACGCCAAAACAGCAGTCCGACGATGGGTCCACAGTCAGCCGGCTAAATTCTACCACAGGGACATCTCAAATTTAGTGCTGCGATGGGAAAAATGTGTGATGATGATGATAATTGTTGTTATAAGAGGCCTAACATCTAGGTTATCGGCCCCTATTGGTTTGGGTGATTGTGAAAATGATAATGAAATGTAAACTATAACTAAAACTAACTACTAACTTATATACTAGAAGAAGAAATAGAAATCAAAAGGAGAAGAAGGCAAATAAAGGACAGGTGGAAAATATATTCTCTCAACCCTCGAAGAATGCGGATTGAGGGACTTTGAAGGAGAGCCATGAAAGGCAGAGAGGAAAGTGAAAGAGGAGAGGGTCCGCCCCCAGAGGTAATGGATAAAAGGGGGAAAACCGGACCCAGCTCAGGAATCACTCAGTGTCGCCAACTCCCGAACTCACCAGCCGTGAGCCCCTGAGGGTGTAGCAATATTCAGGGTGCACCAGATCAAATATGGAGACTATGTGGAAAAAGAGTATAAGGTGCGTAGAGCAGTACATATATTTGTAATTACTTGTGCGAATGTTTTCTTTTTGCTAAAAAAAATTGGGGCAAAAAACTTTTCGGTCCACCCTGTGTAGGATGTCGAAATTTCCCTTGAGGATTTCATTAGTTACATGATTCTTGGGTATATGCAAGCCAGTTGCCTCTCCAAATATTTTTTGTTAACAAATAAAGAAAAAACACAATTAAATAATTATTCTGGTAGCCAAGAAGAATATTTACACGAAAGGAGCTGTGTTTATAATTCACCGGGAGTCCAGACCCAAGGGACTGAAGGATAAATATTCTGTCGGGCGTTACAACTAAATGTAATTTCCTAAAAGCATCACAATGAACGGGGAGCGGCACAAATGTGTCCATTTATTTGTCAGGGCTAAAGAGATGAATTGGTTAACTGCGAACATTCTCAAACATGAAGGGAATGCGTGTTAAGGACCAGATGTAATTACGATAGTAAATTATAAAACACATAATGAACTAGGATCCCCATGAATTAACAAGACAGCCCTCAAGAGATACAATAATACAAGTTTTCCCAGGAGTGTTATTTATTTATTACTAGCAACACGCTCCGGCTTCGCCCGGTATCTATAATTGTTTGCCCACCGTAAGCTTAAAAGGCGCACGAACGATGGTCCCAGATGCAATTCAGAAAAAGGTGAGTTGAACAGCGAAACTCCAAACCCATATACCCTTCTCTTAAGTCTTAACTCGACACGACTCGACGAATTGATGCTGGCCGAAGCTGGGGTGATAGGCTCTCTTGCTTGCTCATAAACTCGCTCCAAAGCTAGTAACTTACAGTTCCACTGAGTGGAGATTGTTGGAAGAAATGAAAAAGTAAAAACACTTATAGTGGGTGATGTATTAAATATAGAGATATGCTGCCATAGAATGTTTTGTTGAACTTTTCATACAGAACAATTCACACACTCATAGTATACAAACATTTTTAACGGTTTACCTAGCGTAAGCTTAAAAGACTTGGGGAAGGCAGATTTGTCTTCGACTCGATTTATTGAAATCGTTATTGCTCGGCTTCCTTTGGTCATAAATGAATGTTTTTCTACATAATCCTTCCTAGAGAAATCCTTTACGGAATGGCGAAAACTGCATCAAAATCCATCCAGTGGCTCTCGAGATTACCCATTACATCCAAGAATCGGGGACTTCTTTTTATACAATGTAGAGAGTCACATGTTACTGTATATGCATTATATCCCATGCAGTCATTGGGCAAATTCATGTTGACCGACTGAAGAGTTACAACTGATAGTTCGTATAGGCAACACTGAAAGAATGGCTCACAACGTTACAAATGAAATATACTATTATACCGTTGGGGTAGTTGAGGATCAAGGGAGGTAGGCATGAAAGCTAAAAGTGTTAGGCATAGCCCAAGTAAGTGGACTCCACTGGGATCACGTGCCGCCAATCCACGTCCGACTAGTTGTGAACTCCTGTGGGGAAGGGCCGGGGATAGACAGCACAAAGATACGTTTGTAGGGAAGCTCACCAATATTAACCCTTCCAGTGTCTATGACATACGGTGACAGCACCTATGGTTCAACGGTTACCAGTGGATGAACAGTATCAATTTAGGTCAAGTTGATGATGCTCAGTAGATGATGAGGATGATAATTGTTGTTTTAAGGGGCCTAACATCTAGGTTATCGGCCCCTAATGGTTGGGGTGACCGTTAAGATGAAAATGGAATGTTAACTTTTAACTAAAACTAACTACTAACTTATATACCAGAAGAAGAAATGGAAAACAAAAGGAGAATAAGGCAAATAAAGGACAGGAGGAAACGAAATGCCCTCAACCATCGAATAATGCGGATTGAGGGACTTGGAAGGAAGGAGAGCCATGAAAGGCAGATAGGAAAGCGAAAGAGGAGAGGGTCCGCCCCACAGGTAATGGACGAAAGGGGGAAACCGGACCCAGCTCAGGAATCCCTCGGGGTCGCAAACTCCCTAACTCACCAGCTGTGAGCCCCTGAGGGTGTAGCATTATCTAGGGTGCACCAGAAGTGGTGGGGCTACATTCACCCGGCCTCCTTGAGGCCCTTGAGCACAAGGCAGGAGGTAACAGGAAAAGAAAAAGTAGGCTGACCCCTCGCCGAAGGATGATGATGATGATGATAATTGTTGTTTTAAGGGGCCTAACATCTAGGTTATCGGCCCCTTATGGTTTGGGTGATCGTGAAGATGAAAAAGAAAAGCGAACTTAAAACTAAAACTAACTACTAACCTACATACTAGAAGAAGAAATGGAAAACTAAAGGAGAATAAGGCAAATAAAAGGACAGAAGGAAAAGAAATGCCCTCAACCCTCGGAGAAGGCGGATTGAGGGACTTGGAAGGAAGGAGAGCCATGAAAGGCATATAGGAAAGTGAAAGAGGAGAGGGTCCGCCCCAAAGGTAAGGGACAAAAGGGGGAAAACGGACGCAGCTCAGGAATCCCTCGGGGTCGCCAACTCCCGAACTCACCAGCCGTGAGCCCCTGAGGGTGTAGCATTATCTAGGGTGCACCAGAAGTGGTGGGGCTACATACACCCTGCCTCCTTAAGGGCCTAGAGCACAAGGCAGGAGGTAAAAGGAAGAGAAAAAGAAGGCTGACCCCTCGCAGAAGGAGGGTATCAGAAAAGATGAGATAAGGGCCAATTAAGGCGGGAAAGGAAGCGACTCCCTAGGCCTCGGATACCCTAATACCGTCGGGGTCAGAAGAGAACAAGAGTTGACCAAGTGAGGTCGACAGGAAAGAAGACAGAGAGGAGCCCAGCACAAGTAAGTGGAAGCAATGCCGGACTCAGCTGGGGCCCCGTGGTCGCCAACCCACGCCCACAAGATGTGAGCCCCTGGGGGGCCTCGCCGAAGGAGGGTGTTAGAAAATATGAGACAAAGGCCAATTAAGGTGGGAAAGGAAGAGACTCCCTAGGCCTCGGATACCCTAATACCGTCGGGGACGGAAGAGAACAAGAGTTGACCAAGTGAGGTCGACAGGAAAGAAGACGGAGAGGAGCCCGGCATAAGTAAATGGAAGCAATGCCGGACTCAGCTGGGGCCCCGTGGTCGCCAACCCACGTCCCACTAGATGTGAGCCCCTGGGGGGATGCTCAGTAGGAAGGCAAACCTGAACATGAAACGGGCCTTGTGCCAAGATGCCGTAAGACATCTCCTGTAGTTGAAGAGTCTTACGGCATCTTGGCACAAGGCTAATTTCATGTTCAGGTTTGCACTCCTACTGAGGATCATCAACTATACCTAAATATATTATGGTGTTTGAAGCCATTTTCAGTGTTGCCTTAGTAAACAAACGTTTGGTGCTTTTCAGTCGGTCAACACAATTGTACCCAAATGAGCTGGGTTATTCCGTAATCGTGAAACAAATTACATTAGGTTAAAAAAAATATTTATTAATCTCATGCAATTTCTTTTAGGATTATGGAATAACCCATCTCATTTGGCTACAATCGTGCTGACCGACTGAAAAGCACCAAACTTTTGTAAATTGATACTGTTCATCCACTGGTAACCGTTCAACCATAGATGCAGTCATCCTATGTTGAACTATTCTCCGAGCGATATTATTTTAAAGAAAATGTTTAAGACATGATTATTTTTGTTCCTTTTTTAATATTGTTTATAAAAAACATTTAAATAGAGGAAAAGAGATCAAAATTAAATCAGTTCAAGGAAACCAAGGAACTAGATCGTGGAAAGCAGGCATACTACACTTGCATCTGGATCATCACTACTCTCATTTCCATCAGTTTCATCGTCACTTGATGACAAACACTCAGAGTCGGGTTCACCAACGCAGGATTAGCAGGCCGTCAGTAAATGGCTCGTTAATTTTAACATAGGAGTTAAACTCGTTGACGTTTTACCAGCACATTCGCCGATTGGTATTAGCAAACGAATCGTTATGTTTAAGGGCTGCACAAAACTCATTGAAAGATGCTGATTGTGGCCGTATTTTTAAATTATTTGGTGCAATCAAGCTGGCCGATAACTGCAAAAAGCTTAAAAGTTATCTTACTCCTTGGATAAAAACAAACATGGCTAATAAGAAAAAGAGGAAGAAGAGTCGGGGACAGTGAAATTTTCTTTAAATGAAAGAAACGTACATAACCGTCTGTTGGATAAGTGTCCTGAAATCGTTGAAAATAAGAGGACTGATGCTGTGAGGTCTAGGCAGTCTTTTATTAAATTAACTACATGTGCTACACCGTAATGCATCACACGATATTACACGTAAATAAGAAATGGTTCATACAGTTTATTACTTGTCAGATGTGAATTCCAGGTTAGCTTCTATCATCTGTGGAACATTCAACACAGAATGTTTTGACAACCGAAATCTCATGATAAATTCTGTTTCGTCGTATTCATTAAAGTAATTCCTTTGTTAAAGGTGGTATATTGGCTTTCACGGCCGGTGAATTAAACTCAGCAATTCTTCTAAGTTTTGCCGTGTCTTGTGAGGGGTTTCGCCTAGGACACCAAGCTGGCTCATCGGCGGGCTCTTGGTGGCCCCGCCTGGACCCCCACAGGAGTAGCGAACGGCGTGGGCTGGGACACCAAGAGCCCGACGATGAGCCAGCTTGGTGTCCTAGGCGAAACCCCACACAAGACACGGCACAAACCTAGAAGAATTGCTGAGTTTTAATTCCTTCGTTCTTCATTAGTTATGGATCGACGAAAATCTAGCATGTCTTCAAAAGCATCGTCATCGTTCTTAATGAAGTTTAATGCATGCACCATTTTGGATTTGAATGCTAAGTAAATCGACCGGCAATTCGTTAATTCTATGTAGACAGGGCAATTAGTTTTAATGGCTTTTAGGGAAGCGAATGGATTTTTATAGTTTGGAGAACTACATTATTTTGGTAATCGTCCGTTAACGGCCTTAATTGGTTTGTTACCATTTTGACGAAGTATGGTGAACCCGGAACTCAATTTCTTCAACACTTCATTAGTACTGTTCGACTTGTTCTAATATCTTGAAATTGTAGCTACAGTTTTATAGAACAAGTCCGATATTTCACTGTTTACACCGTCCATCAACTAATACTGACAAACTCAAGTATGGATCTTACTAATCCTAAAA
This sequence comes from Meconema thalassinum, assembly GCA_946902985.2. Taxonomy (NCBI): domain Eukaryota; kingdom Metazoa; phylum Arthropoda; class Insecta; order Orthoptera; family Tettigoniidae; genus Meconema; species Meconema thalassinum. The sequence goes on from OX336392.1 coordinate 403,026,316, forward strand.
AATATTAATTAAATCATTTACGCATTTATTTTTGATTCCAGTAGCGTTTATAAGGGTCATCTAATACATTCCTGTCATCTACCGTAATTGCATGTGAACTTATGATAGCTTAAGAATATTCCGTACGTGCTCCGGGAAAATTACGATGAGGAATATATCGTAAAGGATAAGGAATTAGCACTGAATATTCCAGAAGAGGCACGGGAAGGGTTGAACATTATAATGTTATTGGTTTTACGTCCCTTTTAACTACTGCGACTTTTAGAGACGCCACGCCGGGATGCCGGAATTTTACCCCGAAGAGATCTTTAACGTGCTAGTAAATCTACTGACACGGATCCCTCGCATTTGTGCACCTCAAATGCCAGCTGACTGCGCCAGGATTCGAACCTGCAACCTTCGGCACAACAGACGAGAACGTTACCGCTGAGCCACGCAGCGAGTCGGGATGAATTAAAGATTTTTTATGCATTATTTACACAAATTTTGTAACAGATCTGGTTTTTGAAATTTTGCTCTGTGAGCTTTTGAAACAAAAATATTTATAGTATCCTCTATTATGACACAAATTTTATTAAGTTGTATGTCACTGCACAGTTACTTATTCTATACCACGCTGAAGATGGTCATAATATGACCGAAACCGGTACGGATTCAATGTACTAAATATTGACTTAAGGTGATAAATAGTTTAAAATAATAGCCAATTGCAAACTAATATTGTTCGCATATTTTCTCCCAAAAATGAAGAAATGCCAGTGGATAGCTGGTCGATCAACCGGAAGTACTGTATATTTTTCTCTTATCTATCCTGTACTTCATAGCAGGTGACTGTTATTATGATGATTATCTGACAGTAATAATATCAGCCGGAGTGCGGATGATTAGAGCAGCACGTCATTAGATTGACCTAGTTTCTATATGAATGGGCGCCATTCATGGGTGACCTACAGCTATTGACAAGTGTGTGTATATTTATAGCAGCAGGAGTGTTTAATAAAACAGTTTATTGAATCTCTGGCAGAGTGGGCACTTCATATAGTTCTCTGTTCATTCCAGATACTAATTCACTCATCACCAGACTTTCAGAATCTTAACATTCAATGTTAGGTGATGATGATGCTAATTGTTGCTTTAAGGAGCCTAACATCTAGTTTATCGACCCCTAATGGTTTGCGAGATCATATCGAATTTAATAATCAGGGCCCGGAAGTTCATGCCCTATAAATCAAGAAAATATGCATGCACATGTGCTCTCAAAAATCTGAAAATACGCCCATAAATATGCACAATTAAATTGAATGATTTAATGTCGCTTGGCGGTAGAAAACATGAATCTCTACATAATGTAAAACAAAGTCCCTAATTCGTGGATGTAACAGGTAATCTCGAGAACCACTGGATGGATTTTGATGCGGTTTCCACCATTCTGTAAAGGATTTCTCGATAAAGGTCTCTGAAGAATAACATTTATTCATGACCAAAGGAAGCCGAGCAGTAACGATTTCAGTGAATCGAGTCAAAGAAAAATCTGCCGACCATGCGTCTTTTAAGCTTATGCTGGGTAAACTGTTAAACATATCTATATACCATGAGTGTAAGAATTGTGAAGCATGAAAAGTTCTACAAGAAAATCCCTCATAGCATATCTCTATCTTTAATAAATTTCCCACTACAAGTGTTTTTACGATTTCATTTTATCCAAAATCTCCCTTCAGTGGAAATTTAAATTACTAGTTTCGGAGTGAGTTTACGACCTAGCGAGCAAGCCTTTTGCTCCAGTTTCGGCCAGCATCAAATTGTTGAGTCGTGTCTACAGTAGTTAAGACTTGAGAGAAAGGTATAACTTCGTGTTTGGAGTTTCGCTGTTCACCTCGGATTTTCTGAATTGCGTCTGCAACCTCTCGTCCGTGCACCTTTTAAGCTTACGCTGGGTAGTTAGTATTAAATTAATAAACTTACATTATTCCCTTATTAAGGTTGGCTGAAACCGCAGATCATTTAGATTTGACAACATCAGAATGACATTCGTAGTGCAGTGCAACTCAGACTAAAGTGAACATAAACCTTTTGTTAAGTGCTGGAAATATATTTTGATTGACTTTTCAGTTTGAGCTTAAGATGTCATTTTTGAATTGGCAATGTTAACTGATGAACTGCAGTTCATAGCCATGACTTCGCACACATTTTCAATTGTAAAGCTTCGACTGTTTTCTCGCAAAACACTTTTGTAATATGAGAAACTTCTCTCCAGGTCAGAAGAGGTTGTTGAACCATATTTAAACGATGTCAACTGGTCATCCTTAATGGTTATAACTAGGGCCCGGATGTTGATGACATGTCATCTTTTTATTGAGCTGTCTAAAACAAAGCTGAAGTACATATAAACTCCGGACGGGTCACCCCGTCTTCAAATATGTCATTTTATTTTGCATCTTTTTGCATTTTTTGTTGCTATTTTTCCATTTTAAGAGCATATTTTTAAGTTTGGTAGATTTTTTGATCATATATTAGAGAAATCGGCCTTTTAATGTCATTTTTGTTTTCAATTTAGTCATGTCACAGCTTTATATGAGGGAGTTACGTCTCTCAGAGTTAGCAGCATACGACCTTCCTCACTTCAAGTACGCTCCGATCACGCAACTTTTCGAGAAATAAAAACTTGTTGCCTGAAACCGCAGATCATTATTTGACAACATCAGAATGACATTCGTAGTGCAGTGCAACTCAGACTAAAGTGAACATAAACCTTTTGTTAAGTGCTATAAATATGTTTTGATTGACTTTCCAGTTTGAGATTAAGATGTCATTTTTGAATTATTGGTGAGTTTATTATAATAAGATAATTTTTTCCATTTTACAGTGTATTTTTTGGAATTTTTGAAATATTGGTGAGTTTATTATTATAAGATCATTTTCTCCATTTTTAGTGCATTTTTCGAATTTTTAGGTCATTTATTACAGTCATTTTTGAAAGTTTTAAGTGCATTTTTAGGTAGATTTCATTAGAAAGCTAACTATTGCAATGGGTCCCATGTTTCGACTTCCGGAAAATTTCGACATATCTTCGCATTTCACATCCCCCAGACCACAAAACCACCGTCAGTTCAAAAGTTTATATATAATTTATGTATATATATACAGTATATATTGTGCCCTTGGCCTATGTCTTAGGCCATGGACACATTATGTCACTGGAGTACTTATATGGGGCAATGTCATGATGTTAATGAGAATGAAATCATCATTATGTAATGATCATAAGAAATAACTAGGATCTTTCTGCCGTAGTGAGACCACATATACTGTATATGGCTTGGCAGTTCTGACAGGGAGAAATTTATGGTTTTCACACAATGGACAGAGCAGGTGCATTCCAAGTCGCTTGCCTGCAAGTTTCAGAGCAGGAGCACCCCAGCGAATTCTGAGAATCTTGCCAAAACGCAGTAACTATCTCAAGTTAGCACGCAGTAGATGCCTGACTCCGCCCTTAAAGAGTACGCTTCAGTTAGTTACAAGAGATCAAGGCATTACAGGAATGATCTGAAACGCCCATGATGAATCTAATTATTATCAAGAATTTTGGGAATGCGGTAACGGATTAAATATCTCTGTGTTCATCGAATGAAAGTAGTCCCTGCGCAAGGAAATCTGACAACGTCGAGTGTGTGAGAGAGAGAACATAGCGTCCTTCAACAAGAAATTAGTTCTACCCAAGCGCTGATGATATAAACTTAGCCTATGATCGAGTTCCGTCGTGAATCATATGATTAGCAAGGCCATATTTTTGTGTATAAATTAAGGTACCTGATTACTGTAGCCTATGATTGTGAAGGGAGCATTTGGTGTCGTATGTGCAAAACTGTGAATTGGCAACCATTTTGTCATATATGTGGGTAAAGTCTGTGACAGGAACATTGTTCATCTTTCGGCCAACGTTAGTGGATGCGGGCCATATGTAGCACCACGCCAGGCATTAATGTACGAGACGCATAGTCCATTGTTCGGCTGATGCGAAATAATATTAAAAATGAATACTAAGTTGTGAATGTGTATAACAGAAAGGAAAGATGTGAAATCATATATAATTCGAGTGAAAATGTATAACAGAAAAGTATGTCCGCCATGAGTGTGTAGCCCACTAATGTGTAATCTTTTTTTTTTTTTGTGGTGCATAAATTTAATCAAATATGTGTGTGTGTGCATTTTAAAAGGGTGCTGGCTTATAGCGACCTAGTGATAATGGAGGGTTGCAGTGATATTATCGAGTGGTTCTACATCATCGTGATGGGATTCGAACCGGCCATGGAGGTCATGTGTTAAGTTATACTGTTGCGGGCCTCTGGTCCAACTCTTGCAAATGATGAAGGAAGTCTTCAATATGATAAGTACCTTTTGATTATATTTTAAAGCGTCAAATAATTCATGGATTTTATCGCCATAATGTTAGCATGTTATTTGTTTTCTTTTGATTTGTTTTATCTTGTGTGTACAATGACCGTGTCAATGGCGACCATAGTTGTGCATCTGAAGGAGCTGGGTACGCTCATAAGGATTAAGGATCAGAATAATTATTTTAATGAATTAAAAGTGCCTAACTTAACGTAAGGATGTTGCTAGGTAATCGTATCCGTACATAAAACACATGGTAGAATTCCCTATTTTATTTATAGATGTGTGTTAGAAATATCCCCTGTGTTTTCCACCCAAATAGAACGAACGAAGCATGGTATTTCGATAGGTGCCCTTTCCAGGCAAAATCTCATTATTTCGTGTAATTGACCAGAGATAGTAATTTATGTATTTACATACCGGATGAATTAATAGCCGATGATTTTTTTTTGGGACGATATTTAAAGGACCATGGTGTATTGTGATGGATGATATGGAGTATTATGGTGTAGCAATGAGTAAAGTTTATAGGACAGTTTACAAAGGTGTGAATTATGTCAGATGAGAGGTAGTATGATAAGTTTACAACGATATGAGTGACGGCTGACCCAGCCTCACTAATTGTTATATTAGTTTTTATTGAACGCGTGTGATATTTAAGGCCATACAGGTAAGATGTTGTAAGGAGGAATCTACGATGAAATAAGATAAAATAGATAATGATGCCAGGTAATAAGACCTGAGGGAAGATGTCGGATGAAAGTATGATAAGTTGTATGTGTAAGGTAGTGGCCATCAAGCGCAGATAAAATAATGCTATAATTAATCTATATCCAAATGAGAGCGTCCCGCTCCACTTTTAGAATACTAAGATCCAGCCCGATCAGCTGGTGAGAATACAGTCAAATATTAGCCCGGGGGAAGGGGTGAAGACTTGCATTTCTACCTTTCTCGGTCAAGGTCAGCCAGCAGGCGAGGCCAGTCCATTGTCACTTGCCACAAAGAGAAGGAGGGGTCCACTCTGGACTCGGGTGTTTGCCGCAGCGATTCATTTAAATTTTTCTTATGTTTGGTCCCAAGTTTAATATTCACGTAAGGGTATGTTAGGTCACTACCCTGATGCCTCCAATCGATAGCGTTTCTTTTACTGGTCATTTTGATATAAGGGACGGTTTTGTCTGTTGACCATACAGTCCCGGGTTCGATATCCTTTTGTTGTGCCTGGTCCAGACGCTATTTTTAAACGGGTGCTAGGTAGGCAGTAACCTTGCGGTCCCGTGTTCGAAATCCTTTTATTCATACCTGGTCGATCAGTCTTTTTAAATGGGTACTAGCTAGACAGTGACCTTAGAGTCCTGTGTTCATGAATAATTATTTTCGGTCCTGGAAAATAATTATTATTAGTTTTTTTTATAGTTAATATTGGTTCAAAATTATCTTGAGATTTCTTTTTCTCGATAATTGTTGAACGGACCATGCTTTGTTCTATTGTAACCTCGTTCTGCGAGATAAGGCATTCAAGGTAAGAAATGTGTAGGTAGCGAATACCCCTAAATACATATTGACCCTATTGAATAATCCGCTAAGAACATGTTTGTGCCATGTCTATCTTTTTCAGGGGTCGCGGCTTCAAATACATTCACCGTTGCTTAACATAACACTGATACAAGGTATTTCTTCTGTGCCATGTCTATCTTTTTCAGGGGTCGCGGCTTCAAATACATTCACCGTTGCCTAACGTGACTCTGACACGATACGATTACTTTAATAATGTTTGGTTGGAATTATTAATTGTTTTTCATGTTTATCCAACCCAAGTTTGAAAGGCAAATGATTAGTCATCATTTTTTTTATGATGCTATTTTTGTCTGTTTTTTAAGGCATTTTTCTTAGTTTGTTTATTATATATCCATGAATTATTTGACAAGGCATCGAGTGCTTGGTTCGAGAATGTATCACGTCGAACGCAAGGGCCGAAGCCAGGCTTATCATATTGCTAATATGTTAATGTAATATGTGACAATTTGTAAGGGTGTTTCAAGGCTAAGTAAATTCAATGGCTTCATTGATTCAGCTAATTTGTTTTAAAGCTAAGACGTCCAAAGTAACGTCGGGATTGAACATTAAGATTCCGTACGGAAAGGCTTCCATGATTAATTTACAAGAGTATGTAAATAAGATGCATAAATCATATTCATGTTCGCAGATAGAAATACATAATTAATGCCATGAAGGTTAAGATTTGATATGAGGGTAAACTTTTATTTAACGGAGGGATTCTAGTAAATGTTAATTAAACGCCATTAATAATTAAATAAGCCAATGGCTAGGCTATAATGTATACTTCGGAATGGCCATGGATGTCTCTGATATTTGAACATACCATGTATCTGAAATGTAATTGGATGATATTAGACTCAATGATTATTATGTTTACTCAGATTAATGATTGATTAATTCCGTATAAATGGATTTCTTTTTCTTAATCCATACTGTTGTTACAGTTGACCGGACCCTCTTGATCCATCATCTCTTAATAACTTAACCTTCTTATGATATCTTATCATCGTAATTAATAAATTTGATTTTGGCAATTAATGCTAATTGGTGTTAACCAGATTTCATTGGTGTTAACCAGATTTCATTTTTGATTCATTTTCTTTGCTTTTTGCCATATGATTGGTTTTTATTTGTCAATAAATTTGATTGTAATCATACATCATAACTACTATGATAAGTATTAATTGATGCTGATTAGCATTTAATTGGTGGTTTTTGGACATTAATTAGTCCATTGTTTATATTTTTGATTTTGACTTAATTTTATTGATTCCGTATTTGATTTATTTTACCTTTGAGTTATTATTATTATTATTATTATTATTTTAAATTTCATTTCTACTATTTTTGGTTTTATTTCATTTATTTGTTTTTGCTGTACTGGTGTTGGTGCATTAAATTTGTTTATTCTCATTCAGAATCTGTGTGTGATGAATTTTATTCAGCCCTAGTGATCTTCCTATAATATCCAGAACAGTTTCATATTCAAGCTAGTGTACCGTTCATGCCCCGACGACAGAGTCCTGTTCTGAAGGCCTTGTGCAAGGGTACATGGCAAAGGATAGATTATTCTCTATTCTTCTTCGATTTTTCTATTCTGGAAGATCCTAGTGGTTAACATACACAGATGCACCCGGGTTTTGTGCTTGTTTGATTAAGTTTGGCTTGCCTACTCGTTTGGCATGTTAGTTATTTTTTTGACTTTATGCTGAGCGGGTAAACGCTGGAAGATACCCATAAGTCACTTATCAATTCAAACCCGAATCCAAACCGTATTCCATTCATTTCATACCCGTTATTTTTCCGTGAGGATCAGCCTTCCCCTTTTTCCGCTTGCCACATTCATTTAATACCAAACCCTGTTCTCCCCACCACCAGTGTAAAGTGCAAAATGGCGCCCAACGGTGTGACTTAAGCTTGAAACAATAGCAGCCCAACATAAGGTCGAAATGGAGCTCAATTAATTGAATGAGAGTTACTGTAATTAAATTTTCATTTATATAAATTTTTATAGTATCATACAGTAATCTCAAGGAGTCCCTTGCAATTTTTATAGCATTGAGCATCCATCAGATAGTTAATTAAGGCTCATTAGTGGCCTGATGAGAAACATTAATCACTTTAATTAATGTTTGATTAAATTAAATTAATTAATTAATTTTTCTTTGAGTGATAAGTCAAATATTTAATGACACCAATGGATTACAATCAAATTTTGAATCGTTTTACTGTTGCAATATCACTGTAGGTGATTGCAAATTCGAAGGATAGGGGAAGGAAGCCTTGAAAGCTTTGAAATACACTTACATTGCATGGTGTGTTGATGTGTATATTTGCATGAGTTGGGACAAGCCCGCATATTCTCCTATTGATAATTATGTCATCGACAGAGGACCTGATGGTCGTATTGCAAGAATTTAAGGACAGTAGTTATAAGCAGATGCAGGAAATAAAAGACAGTAATCAGGAACTTAGAGTTAGTACTGAACAGCAATTGTCACAGATGCAGGAAATAAAAGACAGTAATCAGGAACTTAGAGTTAGTACTGAACAGCAATTGTCACAGATGCAGGAAATAAAAGACAGTAATCAGGAACTTAGAGTTAGTACTGAACAGCAATTGTCACAGATGCAGAGAAATATAGAACATGTAGGCCGCATTTGCAATCAGAGTACTGAGAAAATAGAAATTCATATGGTCACGATCGAGAACGAGATCAGGAACGTGTCTCAGAGAATGGCTAGTATGGAAATTCGAGTCCAAGCGCAGGTAGCGAAATGTGAAGTGGGAATCGCAGCAACTCAGGCAGATGTCGACAAGCTGAGAGATGAGAATAAGTCAACGCAAGCTAAGATAGGAGTGATCGAGACCGACATCTCTACATTTAAGGACGAGATTAAGGATTCATTGCAGCTCATACGAGATGATATGGATGGCCAACATGACGAATGTAAGAAATCATGGGAAAAGGATAAGGAAGGATTGAAGAGAGATGTCGAATTAGCATACGATGACATGAGCCAGGAGGCTAAGGAAGAAAGGATAGCTGTACTCCGTAAATTAGAAGAGAGCAAATTAAAGATGAATAAGGTCGAGATGGAGCTTTTGTCAAGGATAGAACGACAAGAAAATAAACAAGTCAAAAGCGACCTCAAGATGCTGATCCAAGAAGAGGTCATCGCCGACTTACAAAAAGGATTGGCCAAGTCCATTACAGAAACCCGTATGGAAGGGAAAGTAGGATTTCAGGAGCATACGACCATAGATGAGGGGATGGAACCTCACAGTCAGGAATTCAGGGGTCGTACTTCGACACCCGTCGAGTCTAACGCAGCTGCTCAGGTCATTCACGTTATAAAAATGAGTGATGACCGGCCGAACAAATTTTCAGGGAACAATAACTTTACTCCTAAGAGTTTCCTCAGAGAATTGATGGAATACATCAAAGAAAGCAAGATCTCAGAAGACCGACAGTTAAGGACAGTGGAGAAACTGTTGACTGGACACGCGTTACAATGGTTCCGTAGCTTCAGGTATACCTTTGACACTATGGGAGAATTCCGTGAAGCATTTCTGAAGAAGTATTGGAGCCTTGCCTCGCAACAGAACCTGAGGATGGAACTATACGCGCGCCGCTATAGTACCACATCACCCACAAAATATTCAGAATATTTCATCACACAGCTACACCGGATGAAAGAGTTGGATATGCCTCCATCAGAAGAAGAGATGATCACCGCCATTGAGAAGCAACTGCCAGTCGGGGTTCAACAGATCATGGCGGCAGCGAACGTACGGACAGCGGTACATGCCGAGGAGATATTAAGAAACCTCGATGAGACGACGATCCACAGTCCACAAAGATCAGGTCGAATGACTGAAAATGTAAACGTGGTCGGCCTAGAAGAAGCACCTAGACGACGCATGAAAGACCAAAGTACAGACGCCATGGACATGAGGCAGAACTGGGAACGTCGGGAATACCAAGATCAAGAACTGAGGCCCCCGTGGTATGGTAACCGAGGAAATAATAACTGGAGGTCGTCCCAAAGACAAAATGAACCACGGAGAGGACATCGTGGATCATACAGGCCGTATAACAAGAGAGGTGGGCGTTTTCAACGCGGAAGGCCACCGTGGGACCAAAACAGAGAGCCAGAAGTGAGATGGGACTTGCCAGATGACCACAGAGAGGAAATGGAAAGGTGGCACAGCGATTCGGAGCGGTATTTGGCAGAATTACGTGCCAAAGAATCGGCCGAACAAAGTAAGAAAGACAGATGGAACAGGGGAATGAATGATCGAAGGGATCCAGATGTCATCGAACAGGGAGCTGAGAGCCTGGAACTCCAGAATGCCCGGAGGAACAGCAATCAATCATCCGGAGGTACACCAGATAGGAATGGCAACAACGAGAAAAAAAAACGCCAATTTTAGAAGATGGGAACGTCGCTAGTGCACAGAACAGTCACAATGCAAAGCATATGGTAGTAGCGCAGATCAGTGATTGGGTCATCAAAGAAGAGGATTTGACGGAGGACACAAGAGGGCCAAAGATTAATACAATTAGAGAATTACCCATAATTTACGCCCGAGTGGGAGGTCTAACGGTACGATGTATGGTAGATACGGGTGCCAGCATCAGTATAGCTTCCCAGGCATTAGTTAAAGAGTTGGAGAGATTGGGGAAGGTTCCCGTGATGCCAATTTCTAACATCACAGTCAAGGGCATTATCCCAGACAAGTCCGCAGTCTGTAAGTTCCAAGCTTTGTTGGACATTACACTGCAAGGACATAATATGCCGCATTCGTTCATCATAATGAACAAGATAAATTATAACATTATCTTGGGAGCGGACTTCATTCGAGAATATAAAGCAGTCATCAACCTATTTGAAAACACCATTTGTTTTAAAGATATTGGAGAGGACAATCATTTGGACATGCAATTAAATACGGATGTTCCAAGAGATGGCGAAGAGATATGGACATTGTGCACCACTGAAGAGATGGAAGCATATGAGAAAATCGACGAAAGGTTAAGGGATATTGAGGATGATTTAATGGAACCTGAATCCTGGGTCATGGCGCTAGAAGAATTGGAAGACAGAATTACTGACGCTTTTGAGGAGAAGGCTCGTGAAGCAAAGATAAATGAGGAGAACAGGATCAAATTGATGGACATGTTAAAGCGACACGAACCGGTTTTTAATTCTAAACCCGGTAAGATAGAACATTTCAAGTACCAAATGCAGGTCAACGATTGGTCACCGTTTAGGAAAAAGCCTTATCCGATAGCCGAAAAACATATGAATGAGGTGAAAGAAACCATCAAGCAAATGGAGGATGCTGGAGTCATAGTTAAGATGGCTACCCCATTCGTGAGTCCGTTGGTTGTAGTCAAGAAACCCAATGGCTCTGTTCGAATATGTCTGGACGCCAGGACAATTAATGAACGATTGATTCCTGAATATGACCAAGCTCCAGCGATCAAAGAGGTCATAAACAAATTCCAGAACAAGATATATTTTTCATCGATAGACTTGACTAGTAGCTATCACCATTTGGAACTGGATGACAAGTCAAGGTTGTTGACTGGATTCCTATTTAATCAGCAAACTTATGCATTTCAAAGATTACCATTCGGTATCAAAACAGCAGGTTCGGCACTCATACGAGCGTTAGACCGGAACCTGACGTCGGAAGTCAAGGATGCCACTGTAAGATATGTCGATGACATACTCTTGGCGTCTGATAATTTGGATGATCACCTCACGAATTTAGAGAAATTACTAGATAATTTGGAGAAGGCCAATTTCAAAATTAACATCCAAAAATCTCATTTTTGCCAGAAGGAGGTACTCTATTTAGGCCACATCATCGATGGTGAAGGAGTACGCCCAAATCCTGCGAAACTAGAGGCTATTCGGAACTTTCCTAAACCAAACAGGGTAAAACACGTCCGCCAATTTCTGGGCATTTGCAATTTCTTTGCAAATCATTGTCCCGGGTATACTGAGGCTGTGGCGCCACTACAGGATATGCTTCGTAAGAACAGCAAATGGGCATGGAAGGAAGAATGCGACGCGGCTTTTCGGAAAACGAAGGAATTACTAACCAATAGTATTAAATTGGGTTACCCGGATTTCTCAAGAAAATTTATAATTCAAACCGACGCCTCACGGATTGGAATTGGATGCATGCTGTACCAAGAAGATCCAAACAACCCTCGAGAACGATCTTACTTGGCATTTTCTAGCCGTAAGCTAAAGACACACGAGCGGAATTACACAGTAACGGAATTGGAACTTCTATCCATCATTTTTGCTTTACAACAATGGAGGAAGACTGTCTATGGTTTCGAGATTTTGATAAGAACCGACCACAAGAGCCTTATCTTCCTATTGAAAACTCCCATGGCTAGCGAGCGAGTGAACAGATGGTCGTTGTATGTTCAACAGTTCAATATTGACATTGAACACTGCCCAGGAAGATTCAATGTGATACCCGACGCATTAAGTCGAAACCCAGAACGAGGAGAAGGAGTAGTATCTGTACATCAAGTCGAGCTCACTCAGGCAGATCAGGAATTTTTGGTTAAACTGGGAGAAATTCAGGCTGAACAAGTTAAGGATCCGTGGATGAATATGATCATCGATTATTTAAGAGGAAGATTGCAACGAGGAACGCCCGCGTATTTGGAAGCGGAGAAAATTTCGACGAGCTATATTTGGTATAATAACCTGCTGCACAAGTACGTGGATCCCGATCGCGTGAAATCAAGGATTGTGGTGCCACCTTCTTTACAGAGAGGTCTAGTCTGGCACGCACATAGCATATCTGGACATGGAGGAATCGATAAGACAAGTGCTCTTATTCAAGAAGCATTTGTATGGCCCAAATTAAGGGAAACCATTCGCAGTGTTCTGAAGACCTGTGACAAATGTCAAAGGGTTAAGCCAAACTCATTCCTCATGAAGCAATATCCCAAACCTCTACTGCCACAGAAGCCGTGCGAACTGGTCGCCATGGACGGTTATGGTCCATTACCGAAAGGCAGAAGAGGATGCAAATACATTCTCGTCAGCATCGATGTATTTACAAAATACGTGGTGTTATGTCCAGTTCAGAAGTTAAACACTAAACAGGTACTGAACAGAATTAAGGCAAGGGTAATTCCAACGTTAGGGAAGATGGAATTCTGTCTTACGGACCACGGCAGTTATTTCACTAGTGCCGAGTTTAGGAGTGAGATGGTGAGGTTAGATGTCCGGCACGTGTTGAGTTCAGTGCGCCATCCTGAGGGAAATCCATCAGAAAGAATAATGCGGGAGATCGCAAAATATTGCCGAATTTACTGTTCTGATCAGCATTGGAAGTGGGTCGACGTATTACACATAATGGAATTCTGTATAAACAATACGATCCATGAGAGCACAGGACAGATCCCCACGGTCCTTCACTTAAATCGATGTCCGGATCGACCGTGGAAGAACATCTTGCCTTGTCCGTTGGACGCTCGACCAAGCCATGAATTAACCATACAGGCCACGGCAACTTATTTGAAGAAACAAGCTGATCGTCGATTACGTAGAGTGCGTAATAAAAGATTTCACCGTCCTTTGGAATTGGAAGAATTGGTCTTGGTGAAACGACCAGCAGTGTCCGATCCAGCGAAGCGAATATACTCAAAATTTTGCGAGATATTCTATGGACCGTACCGAGTCATAAAGGTGATTGGAAATAATGCCTATAAAGTAAAACACCTACGCACTGGAGTCGAGTCTGTCTATAACGCACAGAATCTAAAACTATACTACCCCGCCGAAGAAGATGAGGTCCAACATCGAGTCAACGTAGTGGAGAAGAAAGAAGAAGGGGATGATCCGGTCCAAGTAGAAGAACCATCGGAAGGAGAAGAAGAGATCCAGCGAACAAATAATCACGACTGTCAATGGATAACGCTGCGTGAAGAATCTGATAATGCTAAGGGAGAGTGAACTAAGGATAAATGCAGAATTTAAAGCTGAGAATAAGAGGCTGCTTGAAGAATTTCACGATCCGAATTAATTTAGAGTCCATCAGAAAGCCAACTTCGAAAGAAGGTCGATGAGGAAGACATGACATTGTTAAAATGGATTATGTTGCCGAGTATTGTTGAATTGTAAAAACTCTTCGTAACCTCAGCAGTTTTTCCAAACTAAGAAGGAGGGAGATGTGCCCTTGGCCTATGTCTTAGGCCATGGACACATTATGTCACTGGAGTACTTATATGGGGCAATGTCATGATGTTAATGAGAATGAAATCATCATTATGTAATGATCATAAGAAATAACTAGGATCTTTCTGCCGTAGTGAGACCACATATACTGTATATGGCTTGGCAGTTCTGACAGGGAGAAATTTATGGTTTTCACACAATGGACAGAGCAGGTGCATTCCAAGTCGCTTGCCTGCAAGTTTCAGAGCAGGAGCACCCCAGCGAATTCTGAGAATCTTGCCAAAACGCAGTAACTATCTCAAGTTAGCACGCAGTAGATGCCTGACTCCGCCCTTAAAGAGTACGCTTCAGTTAGTTACAAGAGATCAAGGCATTACAGGAATGATCTGAAACGCCCATGATGAATCTAATTATTATCAAGAATTTTGGGAATGCGGTAACGGATTAAATATCTCTGTGTTCATCGAATGAAAGTAGTCCCTGCGCAAGGAAATCTGACAACGTCGAGTGTGTGAGAGAGAGAACATAGCGTCCTTCAACAAGAAATTAGTTCTACCCAAGCGCTGATGATATAAACTTAGCCTATGATCGAGTTCCGTCGTGAATCATATGATTAGCAAGGCCATATTTTTGTGTATAAATTAAGGTACCTGATTACTGTAGCCTATGATTGTGAAGGGAGCATTTGGTGTCGTATGTGCAAAACTGTGAATTGGCAACCATTTTGTCATATATGTGGGTAAAGTCTGTGACAGGAACATTGTTCATCTTTCGGCCAACGTTAGTGGATGCGGGCCATATGTAGCACCACGCCAGGCATTAATGTACGAGACGCATAGTCCATTGTTCGGCTGATGCGAAATAATATTAAAAATGAATACTAAGTTGTGAATGTGTATAACAGAAAGGAAAGATGTGAAATCATATATAATTCGAGTGAAAATGTATAACAGAAAAGTATGTCCGCCATGAGTGTGTAGCCCACTAATGTGTAATCTTTTTTTTTTTTGTGGTGCATAAATTTAATCAAATATGTGTGTGTGTGCATTTTAAAAGGGTGCTGGCTTATAGCGACCTAGTGATAATGGAGGGTTGCAGTGATATTATCGAGTGGTTCTACATCATCGTGATGGGATTCGAACCGGCCATGGAGGTCATGTGTTAAGTTATACTGTTGCGGGCCTCTGGTCCAACTCTTGCAAATGATGAAGGAAGTCTTCAATATGATAAGTACCTTTTGATTATATTTTAAAGCGTCAAATAATTCATGGATTTTATCGCCATAATGTTAGCATGTTATTTGTTTTCTTTTGATTTGTTTTATCTTGTGTGTACAATGACCGTGTCAATGGCGACCATAGTTGTGCATCTGAAGGAGCTGGGTACGCTCATAAGGATTAAGGATCAGAATAATTATTTTAATGAATTAAAAGTGCCTAACTTAAGGGACACTGGGACTGAAATTTTAGTGAAATTTGTGGAAAATGTCGATTTTCGTTTTTTTCCATATTAATACACCCCTATCCCCTGCGGATCATATAGCAGTGTTTTATCCGAATACCGCCATTTTTAAAGCCCTGGCGTAGCTTTAAAATGCACGGTGTGTCCTTTAAACGCCCCAGCACAGTAAGTGTCCTGAAGGTTCTGAGTCTTGGTGTTTCTACAATCGAAGTATCGCAGCTGGTAAAACACCACAGAGTCATGACAAAATGGCTGTAGAACTTTAAGAACCCTTAGTTGTCAAGATTATGCCTGTTTATCAAAGACTGGCATCAGATGAGCTACTATTCAGATGCATCCGTGGTGCTACTGAAAATCAGAATGAGTCTCTGCATTCTGTTATCTGGAGGAAGTGCCGAAAATAGATTTTTATTTCACGGAAGATACTTGAAATTGCTGTTTGGAATTCTGTAGCAGAATTCAACATGGGATGTAGTGCAACAACAGAGTTGAAATCAGGAATAAGACTAACTTCAGTATCTCATGTCACGGCACAAACACTTGAAAGATGTGACAGTCGCAGGAAGTATGTAAGTCCGCGGTCATAATTGGAGAAGCGAAAGCATGTCGACGGAAGGTGAAACTGACAGAAATGAAGGAGGAGGCTGCAAAACAGAAGGAGGAGGGTGTCACCTATGCTGTAGGACAGTCCTAATGTCATTGGTAAGCTGAAACCTTGTAAATTGTGCATCATTTTAGAAAATTGCTGTTTTCTCGGATTCACTTTTTCAGGCATTCAAAATGTTACTCGCGTCATAAATCTTATGATATTGCTTTCAAAATGGGAATTTATTATCTTCATTGCAATGACTATAAACCTGCGGATCGTTTTTTAGATTGCACTTTCGGTTTGGCTGCAAAAAAAATTCAAACTGGATAAAATACGATTTTTTTGTAGAAAAAAACTTGGAGATGAAAAAAATAATAATTTCTTGGCACTCATTAATGCAATTCAAAATCGGATCCGTAGGTTTCTTCCAATTGTTATAGTGCAATAGAATATTACCTAAAAGTTACACTATCTTGTTTTTTTTAACGCGGCTGACCTTTATAAAACTTGAATAATAAATGTACAAAATAATTAATATCTGGAGAACTAATCAACTTACAATGCTCACATTTCCCACAGTGGTTTATAATATGACTATTCATAACCATATAAAATTTCAAAGCTGTACCTCAGCTTATATAGAATTTGAAAATTTCAGTCCCAGTGTCCCTTAACGTAAGGATGTTGCTAGGTAATCGTATCCGTACATAAAACACATGGTAGAATTCCCTATTTTATTTATAGATGTGTGTTAGAAATATCCCCTGTGTTTTCCACCCAAATAGAACGAACGAAGCATGGTATTTCGATAGGTGCCCTTTCCAGGCAAAATCTCATTATTTCGTGTAATTGACCAGAGATAGTAATTTATGTATTTACATACCGGATGAATTAATAGCCGATGATTTTTTTTTGGGACGATATTTAAAGGACCATGGTGTATTGTGATGGATGATATGGAGTATTATGGTGTAGCAATGAGTAAAGTTTATAGGACAGTTTACAAAGGTGTGAATTATGTCAGATGAGAGGTAGTATGATAAGTTTACAACGATATGAGTGACGGCTGACCCAGCCTCACTAATTGTTATATTAGTTTTTATTGAACGCGTGTGATATTTAAGGCCATACAGGTAAGATGTTGTAAGGAGGAATCTACGATGAAATAAGATAAAATAGATAATGATGCCAGGTAATAAGACCTGAGGGAAGATGTCGGATGAAAGTATGATAAGTTGTATGTGTAAGGTAGTGGCCATCAAGCGCAGATAAAATAATGCTATAATTAATCTATATCCAAATGAGAGCGTCCCGCTCCACTTTTAGAATACTAAGATCCAGCCCGATCAGCTGGTGAGAATACAGTCAAATATTAGCCCGGGGGAAGGGGTGAAGACTTGCATTTCTACCTTTCTCGGTCAAGGTCAGCCAGCAGGCGAGGCCAGTCCATTGTCACTTGCCACAAAGAGAAGGAGGGGTCCACTCTGGACTCGGGTGTTTGCCGCAGCGATTCATTTAAATTTTTCTTATGTTTGGTCCCAAGTTTAATATTCACGTAAGGGTATGTTAGGTCACTACCCTGATGCCTCCAATCGATAGCGTTTCTTTTACTGGTCATTTTGATATAAGGGACGGTTTTGTCTGTTGACCATACAGTCCCGGGTTCGATATCCTTTTGTTGTGCCTGGTCCAGACGCTATTTTTAAACGGGTGCTAGGTAGGCAGTAACCTTGCGGTCCCGTGTTCGAAATCCTTTTATTCATACCTGGTCGATCAGTCTTTTTAAATGGGTACTAGCTAGACAGTGACCTTAGAGTCCTGTGTTCATGAATAATTATTTTCGGTCCTGGAAAATAATTATTATTAGTTTTTTTTATAGTTAATATTGGTTCAAAATTATCTTGAGATTTCTTTTTCTCGATAATTGTTGAACGGACCATGCTTTGTTCTATTGTAACCTCGTTCTGCGAGATAAGGCATTCAAGGTAAGAAATGTGTAGGTAGCGAATACCCCTAAATACATATTGACCCTATTGAATAATCCGCTAAGAACATGTTTGTGCCATGTCTATCTTTTTCAGGGGTCGCGGCTTCAAATACATTCACCGTTGCTTAACATAACACTGATACAAGGTATTTCTTCTGTGCCATGTCTATCTTTTTCAGGGGTCGCGGCTTCAAATACATTCACCGTTGCCTAACGTGACTCTGACACGATACGATTACTTTAATAATGTTTGGTTGGAATTATTAATTGTTTTTCATGTTTATCCAACCCAAGTTTGAAAGGCAAATGATTAGTCATCATTTTTTTTATGATGCTATTTTTGTCTGTTTTTTAAGGCATTTTTCTTAGTTTATTTATTATATATCCATGAATTATTTGACAAGGCATCGAGTGCTTGGTTCGAGAATGTATCACGTCGAACGCAAGGGCCGAAGCCAGGCTTATCATATTGCTAATATGTTAATGTAATATGTGACAATTTGTAAGGGTGTTTCAAGGCTAAGTAAATTCAATGGCTTCATTGATTCAGCTAATTTGTTTTAAAGCTAAGACGTCCAAAGTAACGTCGGGATTGAACATTAAGATTCCGTACGGAAAGGCTTCCATGATTAATTTACAAGAGTATGTAAATAAGATGCATAAATCATATTCATGTTCGCAGATAGAAATACATAATTAATGCCATGAAGGTTAAGATTTGATATGAGGGTAAACTTTTATTTAACGGAGGGATTCTAGTAAATGTTAATTAAACGCCATTAATAATTAAATAAGCCAATGGCTAGGCTATAATGTATACTTCGGAATGGCCATGGATGTCTCTGATATTTGAACATACCATGTATCTGAAATGTAATTGGATGATATTAGACTCAATGATTATTATGTTTACTCAGATTAATGATTGATTAATTCCGTATAAATGGATTTCTTTTTCTTAATCCATACTGTTGTTACAGTTGACCGGACCCTCTTGATCCATCATCTCTTAATAACTTAACCTTCTTATGATATCTTATCATCGTAATTAATAAATTTGATTTTGGCAATTAATGCTAATTGGTGTTAACCAGATTTCATTTTTGATTCATTTTCTTTGCTTTTTGCCATATGATTGGTTTTTATTTGTCAATAAATTTGATTGTAATCATACATCATAACTACTATGATAAGTATTAATTGATGCTGATTAGCATTTAATTGGTGGTTTTTGGACATTAATTAGTCCATTGTTTATATTTTTGATTTTGACTTAATTTTATTGATTCCGTATTTGATTTATTTTACCTTTGAGTTATTATTATTATTATTATTATTATTTTAAATTTCATTTCTACTATTTTTGGTTTTATTTCATTTATTTGTTTTTGCTGTACTGGTGTTGGTGCATTAAATTTGTTTATTCTCATTCAGAATCTGTGTGTGATGAATTTTATTCAGCCCTAGTGATCTTCCTATAATATCCAGAACAGTTTCATATTCAAGCTAGTGTACCGTTCATGCCCCGACGACAGAGTCCTGTTCTGAAGGCCTTGTGCAAGGGTACAATATATATATATATATATATATATATAATCAGTTTCTTGTGGACACGATAACTGCCGTAATTTTGCACCAATCACTTTGAATTTTTTACCGAATATGTATACCTCTAAAATCTCAGTCCAGTTCGTTACTGGGCTAAATCGGTCGAAGGGGGTGAAAATGAGGGGCTTTTTTCGAAAAAGTGAAATATTGCTATAAATCTCTTAATATGTGAAATATCGAATCCGTTCAACGTTCAAACTATGTGTCGGATAAAGCCCAAAAATTTATGTTTGAAGAGTTTTTTTATAGCACCAACCATTGACCAAAGGGGTGGGAAAAAGTGGGTTTTTCGGGAAACATTAATCATATCTCTTTTAATAGGAACAATATCAAAACCGTATAAAATGGACAATATTCCCCTAATAATTACCTAAAACTTTTGTCTGAAATAATTTTTGATATGACCCACCATTATGCTAAGGGATGAGAAAAATGATTTCGGAATTATAAGAAAATGCCAAGAGCTATCAGTGGATGCCATGGCAACACTACTAAATTGATGAGGGATGAGCCATCAGACGTTGCCAAGATAACGCACTTGCAAGAGATCTGATTCAGATTTCCATCTGACTAAGTGTGAAGCGGCTTCGGTGACGTAACTGGTAGCATGCTGAATGTCTATGCCCAAGGTCGCGAGTTCAAAGCCGGCCGAAGTCGTCGGATTTTCTAAGAGCGCTAAAAATCCCTCAGTATGCTTTCCTTTGGAGGGGAAGTTCCAAGGTTCGTTGCGAGTTGCTGGTTGCGGTGGCATCTAGTAGCCAAGTTCACAGCTAGGTGTCGTTGACGGTAGTACCTCGTAGCAACATTAGGAACTACTGCTTGAAATTGACCGTCTGCAGTCCTTACCTAAATTACAGACTAGTACAGCCATCCCTAAGTACACGGGGTTACATGACCGCGTTGTCGCAGCCCCTAAACTGAGGAACCAACCAAAATCTCTGCGGGAGATATAATTTTGCGTGAAGAAGTAACAGACCGTTACATAGTTACACATCAGTGTCAAAACCTTGCATAAGGACAGTGTGACCACAAGTATAACAAGAAGTTCCGTAACGAACTAAAGAGCCTACTTTTCTTAAAATTTAAGATCTATGCCAATGATTAATCTATATGGAACTATCTAGAATAATGACGAAATTAAGTTGGTAATATCGAATTTTCTAATTAGTTCGAAATACTGTATACTTGGCATACTGTAGCCTAATAGAGAACTAGAGTTGGCAGCCCTGGTGACTGAATATATTCTTTGTTCCATCCCTTAAGGTACAGAATACAAAATTTGGTTGAAGTCCAATGGATAGCATGGACTTTACATGCAGTTAAACATTGGATCTAACAGCGCGCGTAAAATCATGTTGGCAACAATGACATACATGTATTGGTCAGAAATAATCTGAAATAATATGATCTATTGTTGTGTCAATTTTGAATAAAATCCTTTAGTTAGTATAGAAGTTACATGCATTTTAAAATTGGATCTATCAGCAGGCTTAGAATCATGTTGGCAGCACTGACGTATATTAGTTACTCCAAATTAATCTAGAATGCGAGGTACTATACGTGTGCAAAGTTTAGAGCTATTGGCTTGCATACTTTCTGATATATTGATACTAGCAGGTACCCGCGGCTTCGCTCGCGATCAAGTCAATGGGGACTATGCAATTGTACACCTGCTGTTAAGTGTGTGCGATTGCGCTTTGTTAATAGAAATTGCGAATATTGTTTGAAGAGGGAACTGCACTCTTGCACACTGGAATGGCAAATCTATCGGAATATGGGGAATCAAAAGTATTTTTCCTTACCTATAGTAAAATATCTCTGACCTTGGCCGTTGATGTACATTATGCACTCTCTTCCAGTGTTACATCCCAGGGATTGAAATTCTCCAACAACCCTTTTGCCTCACATGCCTCTCTAAGTAATTAAAATTCCCAACTGTTGTTGTTTGAGTCTTCAGTTTCTTGACTGGACAGATGCAGCCCTCCATGACTCCCTCTCCTGAGCTAATCGTTTCATCTCTATATCGCTACCACACCCTACATCCGAGGCAATCTGTTTTACCCTGGTCTACCCTACAGTTCTTGTCCTTAACCCTCCCATCCATAACTAAGCTTGCTATTTCTGGGTGTCTTAATATGTGTCGTACCAACCTATATCTTCTCTTCAATAGCAGTCGCCAGAAACATCTCTCCACTCCCACTCGTCTTAATAGCTCTTTATTTGTTACCCCATCTACCCATCTGATCATCATCATTCTCCTGTAACACCACATTACAAACGCTTCAATTCTCCTCTTTTCTGCTGCACCATTAGACCAAGTTTCACTTCCTTATAGTGTCACGCTCCAGACAAAAGCTTTCAAAAATTACTTCCTAATATCTAAATGTATATTCGATGTCAACAGATTCCTTTTTTGTAGAAAAAATGTCCTTGCCTGAGCCAACCTCTTTGCTTCGTCCATCACTGGCTATTTTTCTTCCTAAGTAACAGAAGTCTCCTACTTCCCGTAGAGTTTCACCTGCCAATTTGATGTGCATAGAGGTTTCTGATTTATTTTGGCTGCATTCCAATAATTTTGCTTTACATTTATTGATATCCATCATGAATTATTTCCTCAAGACGGAGTCCATACCATTCAAAAACTCATTCAATTCCTCTGGCGTATCGGTCAAGATGACGATCTCATCAGCAATTCTCTAAGATGAAATTATTTCTCTTTGAATCTTCGCTCCCACTTAAAATTTTTCTCCAACTACCTGTTTATTGTGTTTTTAGAGATCTTTGAAATGCGTTGCCCTCGCACTTGGTGTAGATGCATTGTCAAAAGAAAACATTCCATGTTACGAACATGGGCCGCAAAACCTGCACCGAAAGCCTATTCTGAACAGCAGTTCCTTGAACTCAGATTTGCCAACATTTTATTGTATCTTTCCATGTGGTATATCTCTGTACCTCAACACACAGAAGAGTGCTTTAAAAATCATGTCTTGTGTAAATTTTGGAAAAGGTAGTGAGTGTGGTTTTTGCCGGAGTGGATACTCGCTCGTAGAAATTCTTTTCAGTAAAATAGACTGGTTCACAATTTTGTAAGTGCACATTGAGGTATGTGACGGCGGGATGCCTGAAGTGTTACGGACACGGCAATAGCCACCACAGAGCTTCGTTGCTACTGAAATAACGACCAGACTGTTATTTTTACTTAACTATACGGGATTTGTGAGCCCAGTGTTTATGAAATTGAACGTAGCTATATCGCTACCTTTATTTAGTAGCTGCTACTGTAAAACTTTCTTCAGCTATTCCCAATTAATTGGGGTCGCCGTAGCCAGCCAGGTTCATTTCGGTTTTGGCCGGGGATTTAAGGCCGGATGCTCTTCCTGACGCCACGTGATTTTCCAGGTGAAAATTCCACCCCGCTGTCACCGGGATTCGAACCCCGGCCGTCCTGGTGAAAGGCGAGAAGCTAAGCCACTGCGCCATCACGCTTCCCTAGAAGCCGCTACTGTAGTGTTTACAAATTAAAGGTGGTATTAGAAGGCGCTTTCCCTATTTTTTTACCCCTGGCACTACAGACCATGAAGGGCCTAGGCCTATCATGCGACCGCTTCCCAGCCATTTGGCCTGCAGATATTGTGGTGACGCGTGGTCAGTGTACCGTGTCCCCTCGGCCGTTAGTCTTGTTCTTCGTGACCAGGGCGCTGCCTCGCTATCAGACAGCTACTCAATTGTCCTCACGAAGCTGAGTGCACTCCGTTGCAGTCCTCACGTCAGTGTCTAAAATCTCTGATGGAGCCAAGAATCGAACCCGGGGCCTCCGGATGAGAGGCAGGCGCGTTACCCTGTTCTTATTGTGTTCATATATATCTTGAAAAAGATAACAAATTGATTGGCTTTGCCTCCTACAGGGATATGTATATAAAATCGGATGTCATACCGTGAGGTTCAGTTGCCATGGAAACGGACTTGCCATTATTTCATCAGTTTATCAGAGTAAAGATAGTTTTCTGCGAATATCTTTGAAACGGTTGGTTTTAGGGCCTTAAAATGTGGTTTTCGGTGTCCCGTAGGGACCTACCGAGTATTGTTCCTTGCATCGAGGGGCGTAAAATGAGCTTTGTCCGGTCTTTTTGCGACAACTTCGATATTTTGTCCCGGTTGAGTATTTTTGGTGACTTTTCAGTTATGTTGCCTGTTCCACGGGAACAATGATTTATTTCCGGATGAAAGGATGCCTATATGTTATCCCAGGGTATAAGCTGTCTCCATTTCAAATTTCATCCAAATCTGTCCAGCCGTTTTAGTGTCAAGAGGTAACAAACTAACACACACACACACACAGACTTTCACAATTATAATATACTAGCAGGTACCCGCGGCTTCGCTCGCGATCAAGACAATGAGGACGATGCATTATTGCTGATAAAATAATAATAATAATATCATATGGCCTCGGGTGTCGGATTGAAGCTTTGTAATTTGACACCCAGAGGGTAGCTTGCGTCAAATTTTGTTGTTCCTTGAATCACTATGAAAGTCAAGGAGGTTAGATATCTAAGCTCCTTGAACGCTATAGCGCTTTCTAGTAGAGAAATGAGGAACTTTGTGTTGGCGGAAAATCCCGAGGTTAATTTTGCCATTATGAACACGGCCTACTGAATTCAAATTGGTTCTTTGACATGCCAACATCGAATGACATGCGTGTCGTATTTTTGCCGCCTTTCAAAAATCACTTACCACGACCAGGAGCGAACCTGCAATCTTGGGGTTAGTACACCGACACGCTATCCACTCATCTACCTGGCAAGCATTGCTGATAATTGGTCAATTCTATTACAGCAATTGCGGTTACAGGTGGGTCCATTGTAATTCTGAAAATGTTGATACATACAGTACAGTATATTGATATGAGCAGCAAAGTGGGAATTTTATAGAGTTGTGAAAGTCTGCAGGGTACGATGTTACATTATGTGAACACATTTTAGAATTACGATTTTGGTTTTGCCATCTTCTACTGACCATTTTTTGTCCGGATACTCGAGAGCACGCCACATACCGTTGCCCATGGGAAAAAATGGTTTTGTCTAAATGTACACCTGCTGCTGTTAAGTGTGTGTCATTGCGCTTTGTTAATAGAAATTGCGAATATTGTTTGAAGAGGGAACTGCACTCTTGCACACTGGAATGGCAAATCTATCGGAATATGGAGAATTAAAAGTGGGCGTATATTTCCTTAAGTTATTCTGGGTGTAATTTTGCCACACTTATTGATGATTTGAACGTCAACGTGTCACTATTAATAGACCTATAGTAAAATATCTCTCACCTTGGAGGCTGATGTACATTATGCAGTCTCTTCTAGTGTTACATCCCAGGGATTGAAATTCTCCAACAACCCTTTTGCCTCACATGCCTCTCTAATTAATTAAAATTATTTCTCCTTGAATCTTCGCTCCCACTTTAAATTTTGTTTTACATTTATTGATTTTCATCATGAATTCTTTCCTCAAGACGGAGTGCTTACCATTCAAAAACTCGTCCAAATCCTCTGGCGTATCGGCCAAGAGCTTTGTAATTTGACACCCAGAGGGTAGCTTGCGTCGAATTTTGTTGTTCCTTGAATCACTATGAAAGTCAAGGAGGTTAGATATCTAAGCTCCTTGAACGCTATAGCGCTTTCTAGTAGAGAAATGAGGAACTTTGTGTTGGCGGAAAATCCCGAGGTTAATTTTGCCATTATGAACACGGCCTACTGAATTCAAATTGGTTCTTTGACATGCCAACATCGAATGACATGCGTGTCGTATTTTTGCCGCCTTTCAAAAATCACTTACCACGACCAGGAGCGAACCTGCAATCTTGGGGTTAGTACACCGACACGCTATCCACTCATCTACCTGGCAAGCATTGCTGATAATTGGTCAATTCTATTACAGCAATTGCGGTTACAGGTGGGTCCATTGTAATTCTGAAAATGTTGATACATACAGTACAGTATATTGATATGAGCAGCAAAGTGGGAATTTTATAGAGTTGTGAAAGTCTGCAGGGTACGATGTTACATTATGTGAACACATTTTAGAATTACGATTTTGGTTTTGCCATCTTCTACTGACCATTTTTTGTCCGGATACTCGAGAGCACGCCACATACCGTTGCCCATGGGAAAAAATGGTTTTGTCTAAATGTACACCTGCTGCTGTTAAGTGTGTGTCATTGCGCTTTGTTAATAGAAATTGCGAATATTGTTTGAAGAGGGAACTGCACTCTTGCACACTGGAATGGCAAATCTATCGGAATATGGAGAATTAAAAGTGGGCGTATATTTCCTTAAGTTATTCTGGGTGTAATTTTGCCACACTTATTGATGATTTGAACGTCAACGTGTCACTATTAATAGACCTATAGTAAAATATCTCTCACCTTGGAGGCTGATGTACATTATGCAGTCTCTTCTAGTGTTACATCCCAGGGATTGAAATTCTCCAACAACCCTTTTGCCTCACATGCCTCTCTAATTAATTAAAATTATTTCTCCTTGAATCTTCGCTCCCACTTTAAATTTTGTTTTACATTTATTGATTTTCATCATGAATTCTTTCCTCAAGACGGAGTGCTTACCATTCAAAAACTCGTCCAAATCCTCTGGCGTATCGGCCAAGATGACGATGTCATCAGCAAATCTCAGACATGAAATTATTTCTCCTTGAATCTTCACTCCCACTTTAAATTTCCTGATTATTATGTTTTTAGAGATCTTTGAAATGCGTTGCCCTCGCACATGGTGTAGATGCATTGTCAAAGGAAAACATTCCATGTTACGAACATGGGCCGCATAACCTGCCCTAAGCCTATTCTGGACAGCAGTTCCTCGAACTCAGATTTGCCAACATTTTATTGTATGTTTCCATGTGGTATATGTCTGTACCTAAACATACAGAAGAGTGCTTTAAAAGCCATGTCTTGTGTACATTTTGGAAAAGGTGGTGAGTGTGGTTTTTGCCGGAGTGGATACTCGCTCGTAGAAATTCTTTTCAGTAAAATAGACTGGTTCACAATTTTGTAAGTGCACATTGAGGTATGTGACGGCGGGGTGCCTTAAGTGTTACGGAAACGGCAATAGCCGCCACAGAGCTTCGTTGCTACTGAAATAACGACCAGACTGATATTTCTACTTAACTATACGGGATTTGTAAGCCCAGTGTTTATTAAATTGAACGTAGCTATATCGCTACCTTTATTTAGTAGCCGCTACTGTAGTGATTAAAAATTAAAAGTGGTATTGGAAGGCGCTACACCTAATTTTTTACCCCTGGCTTTACAGACCATGAAGGGCCTAGGCCTATCATGCGACCGTTCCCAGCCATTTGGCCTGTAGATATTGTGGTGACGCGTGGTCAGTGCATCGTGTCCCCTCGGCCGTTAATCTTGTTTTTCGTGACCGGCGCGCTGCCTCTCTATCAGACAGGTACACAATTGTCCTCAAGAAGCTGAGTGAACTCCGTTGCAATCCTCACGTCAGTGTCTAAAATTTCTGACGGAGCCGGGAATCGAACCCGGGACCTCCGGTTGGGAGGCAGGCATGCTACCCTGTTCTTATTGTGTTTATATATATCTTGAAAAAGATAAGAAATGGATTGGCATTGCCTCCTACGGGGATATATAGAAAATCGGATGTCATACCTTCAGATTCAGTTGTCATGGAAACGGACTTGCCATTAGTTCATCAGTTTATCAGAGTGAATATAGTTTTCTGCGAATATCTTTGAAACTGTTGGTTTTAGGGCCTTAAAATGTGGTTTTCGGTGTCCCGTAGGGACCTACCGAGTATTATTTCTCGCATCGAGAGGCGTAAAATGAGCTTTGTCCGGTCTTTATGCGACAACTTCGATATGTTGTCCCAGTTGAGTATTTTTGGTGACTTTTCAGTTATGTTGGCCGTTCCACGGGAACAATGATTTATTTCCGGATGAAAGGCAGCCTATATGTTATCCCAGGGTATAAGCTGTCTCCATATCAAATTTCACCCAAATCCGTCCAGCCGTTTTAGTGTCAAGAGGTAACAAACTAACACACACACTCACACACACACACACACACACACACACACACGGACACACAGATTTTCACAATTATAATATATATAGGGATATAGGGATATAGGGATATAGGGATATAGGGATTAGGGCAACAAAAATAGAGACAGTATTTACTAACAGTTGGCAGCCCTGGTTACTCTTGAGAATCGGCATATACATATCTGTTATGGTACACATAGCACACACGAAATTTGGTTGAAATCCAAATGATAGTATAGAAGTTACATGTATTTAAAGTTGGACCTCTCAGCAGGCTTAGAATCATGTTGGTAGCACTGACGTATATAAGTTTCTCCAAATTAATATAGAATGTCAGGTACTATATGTGTGCATAGTTTAAAGCTGTCGGCTGGCATACTTTCTGATATATTGGTATTTGGATAAAATAAATTGAGAGCATTTATTAACAGTTGGCAGCCCTGGTGGATCTTAATAATACGTTCAGTCATGTCTGTTTATGTACACATAGCACATACGAAATTTGGTTGAAATCCAATTGATAGTGTAGAAGTTATACGCATTTAAAATTTGGACCTATCAGAAGGCGTATATTCATTTTGGCAACACTGCGATGTATGGCCTCCTGGAAATTAAACTGAAATATTATTATCTATTCGCGTGCAAATTTTGAAATAGCTCCCATTCATACCTTCCAAGATATCATTCATGGAGCTCAAATTTCAATTGCGATTTTTCAGCAGTTGGTAGCACCGACATCATTTTCAAATATGGGCGTGAGATATTCAGGTATAGATCTTTACTCCTACCAAATTTTGTTTCGATTGCTGCAGCCGTTTAGGAGTTGATAGGGAGGGGACACACACACAGCCAGCCAGACAGACAGAAGGACAGACAGACAGACAGACAGACAGACAGACAGACAGACACACATTTGCCCGATCTCATAAGTCTACTTTTTCCTCATTTTTGCAAAATGTGAAAAGTAGGCTAAAAATGGACTCCAAATGACAAGAAGGTTACCGTTCCCATAAGACAATAAAATGTTTAAAATAAGCATAAAATGACGAAAAACAAAGTTAATTAATCTCCAATTATAAAATTCATTCTCGCAATAAATGAGGTCTGATCCTTCTACGAAAATCTGCATATTCTGCCTATTTTCGCCTATCCCCAAGTTTGTCCGGTGAAATCTACCTCCGCCTTCCGGCGTGCCGAGAGGACTTTTTAAACTTTATTATGGCATCAACATCCGGGCCCTAGTTATGACGTAATTGATTTGTTGCCTGGTTTATTATTGCACTAAAGTCTTCTAAATAAACACATGTTTTCATGCCAGTCGAGTCGTTTTGACACCAACCAATCACAAATAAACAGACAAAAATGAAGGTAAGGGTGTATTTAGTCATTGTTCTCGATAGCTGTAAAATTCCATCGTCTCCATTCCATGGTCTTTGAGGGCTTAACTAATTTATGAATTGCAGCCAATGGCTATATTTTAATTGAACGCCCGTGGGATCCCAGCAAGTTTAATTTCAAGTAGTTCCAAATTTGGCTACTAGATGTCACTGTCACTGACACCTAGCGACGAAATTCGAACTTGATAGAGCGTTTCTAAACAAATAAGCTACAAATTTATCTACACACTATAAATTGGAGTGGTAGGTTCTTTAACATGTTAAATCTGTTCAATTTAAAGTAGTTCCAACCTAGTGGAATTTTGATAGAGCGTTTCGACGAAATCTAACCTAACAATTTAGCTGCACACAAGTTTAGTCTGTGGAAGGATCTTTTACATGCCATAAATCTATGACATGGGCCCCGCCGGCTTTACTTCCCCCCCAAAAAAAACCGACTTCGGGTATGAAACCGCAATCTTGGGCATAGCAGTTCAGCATGCTACCGACTACGTCACCGGAGCCTTTTTGCACGTCTACAGTATTAGACTAACAAGAAGTCTTCCACCCAAGTACAGATCACATCTAATGTTGCCCACCGTTGGTGATTATACCATAACTACTGTATTCAGTTTGGTGTGGCCACATGCAAATAATGTCGTTATCCCCATATTTAGCCCAATTGCATCCCTTTGTTGCAAAGATGAAACTATCGCCACAAAGAAACATTGCACTGCAGGGGATTGATGTTATGTCAGAAATCAATAGGCATCAATATCCCGTCGTTTCTATTTTATATTTAAGGGTCACTTCTGATCATGAGTACAAAGACTAACAAGAACAAGTGTCCTGTGGAGACGAAGATGCTATAAAGATGTTGACAGACGAAAGGGGGCAATGTCTTCAGTGACAAGGCGCCATAGCTTTCAGAGCTGGATGATGATCTTGTAATGGACACATCCATACATAAGAAGCTTCTAGAGCTAGCTACTGTTCGTCATTATTCTACTGTTAGGCTACGTTAATATAACTACTTCATGTCACTGACCCTACATGTAGTCCCAGGAGGAAGATACTGTAAGTGGACCGTATATTAAATGCCGGGTGCAATCTTTGTAACTTGACACCCAAAGGGTTGCTTGCATGTCGAATTTCGTTGTTCCTTGAATCACTATGGAAGTCAAGAAGGTTAGATATCCAAGCTCCTTGAACACCATAGCGCTTTCTAGTAGAGAAATGAGGAACTTTGTGTTGGCGGAAACTCCCAAGATTAATTTTGCCATTATGAACCACGTCCTACTGAATTCAAATGGGTTCTTTGACATGCCAACATCGTATGACATGCGTGTCGTATTTTTCCCGCCTTTCAAAAATCACTTACCACGGTCAGGAGCGAACCTGCAATCTTCGGGTTAGTAGACCGATGCACTATCCACTCACCCACCGTGGCAAGCTTATTAAATGTTTACAGGGACATATAAATTCAGCAAAATTCATGTGAATTTCTCTTCCTGATTCTACTGTGTCAAATATTCTTTTGACTATCTACCCTAGAAAACATCGAAGGTTTTCTTCAGTGTGCCCTATAGAATATATTTATTTGATCTTCTGTCGGTCAACACGTATTATGCATGCCAAATTATCCTGGGCTCTAAACAGACTATTGGAGAACATTAACTTTTCAGTACTCAAATAGTACATTATGCAACGAGCCTATAATGGCAATAATTAAGAAACGACTATGTTTATAAAACGAGCGTATGCGAGTTTTATTTCCATACTAGTGTCTTAATTACCGTTATAGGCTCGTTGCATACGACTGTTTATATTCGACGATAATTATTATAACTATTTTATGTTCGACCCTAACTATTATGTGTCAGAAAACTGTATCATAATGAGGCTCATTATAACACTATTTTTCATTATGAAACAGTTTCTCCCACCAATCAGAGCTCAAGAAACAATTGTGTGACCAATTAGATAAGGATACCTTCGCGCATGCGCTCAAAATCCAACATGTCTATATAAATTACCGAAAGTGCACCGTCCATATGATCGCGTAAATAAACTGGTGAATATGAGACAATAAATAGCACTGTACCTTAATATCACCAAAACCAATTTCTACACAGCGCGTGGTTTTGAAACGACTTCGGTGACAGTATTACTGAATACTGATGCACAATCTGAACATCTGGCATTCAAGCATACAGAGCGCATGCGTCGGTTGTCCAGAGAGCTTGGAACACAGAGATATACTACCCACCGCAGCACCCGATCACAACATTCTATTGACTGAACCGATATTTATGAATATTTATGTTAAAACATATAATAAAGTTATAATAATTATCGTCGACTATAAACAGTCGTATGCAACTCGCCTATAATGGTAATTAAGACACTCGTATGGAAATTATAAAACTCGCATACGCTCGTTTTATAAAAAATACTCGTGTCTTAATTATAGCCATTATAGGCTCGTTGCATAATGTACTATTATGTTCGAACATAAATATTCATAAATATCTGTCGAGATTTCACCAGTTTTATGTACTGTTCAGAGCGCATGAGGCGCAGAGAATGCCTTGTATTTGACCATGGCCTCCTCGATTACCCTACTATGACTCTAGGGCAGGCATTGAAATTTAAATTAGGAGGCCGTGGAACTTAGCGCATCTAATTATCTAGTTGGTCAAACAACTGTTTCTTGAGCTCTGATTGGTGGGAGAAACTGTTTCATAATGACAAATAGTGCTAAAATGAGCCTCATTACAGTGCAGTTTTCTGACATATAATAGTCAGGGTCGAACATAAAGAACATTTTGTAAACCACTGTTTTGGTAACAGAGAATAAAAGATTTAGAATTCTTCAAATATCATTTTGATATTAAAATGATAGTGCAACGTTATGTTTTAAGTAGATCTACTTGGTTTAGCTTCCTTGATTTAGGATATTAAAATAGAAACTATAGCCAGTGAATTAAAACTCAGCAATTCTTTTGTGAGTTTATGCCGTGTCTTGTGTGGTGTCTAACCTAGGAACACCAAGCTGGCTCATCAGCGAGCTCTTGATGTCCGTGCCCGGACCCCCACGGGACTAGCGAACAGTGCACTACCTCCCTTCTTATGAAGCGTGCATGCACCGCTTTACTACGAGAGCCAACAGCTCAAGCAGCCATTCACTTTCCTATAAAGGCTTCCAAGGGGATTGTATATTGGTTTTCACGGACAGTGGTTTGATGAGCCAGCTTGGTGTCTTAGGTGAAACCCCACACAAGACTCGCCATAAACCCAGAAAAATTGCTGAGTTTTAGAAACTATAGTTTTTAGTAATTTCAAGTCCATATATAATTCCATATTTTTCTAAAAATAACTAAATATATATGTACTGTACCCATGTGA
Source organism: Meconema thalassinum (assembly GCA_946902985.2). Classification (NCBI taxonomy): domain Eukaryota; kingdom Metazoa; phylum Arthropoda; class Insecta; order Orthoptera; family Tettigoniidae; genus Meconema; species Meconema thalassinum. The sequence goes on from OX336392.1 coordinate 403,058,995, forward strand.
GTAATCTCGTTGGATAATATGCATCCGCCTCCAACTAGCATCAGCTCTCAGGCGTGTACGGTAACCCCAATTTTGCAGTGCACATTTTGGATTTGAGGCTAAAAGGTATCAACTCTACAATGATGAGGCACAACTCTATTCTAAGACTTTAATTCATTAAAATAAATCATGGCTTCAAACACAAAACAATACCCAAAAAGCATAAAATAAAAGCAAACAAAATTTTTACTTCCACAATCCACAAGTAAACAAATATGAAATCACAACAAAGTCATAACTAGCCATAATGCTTTACCCTTCTGTGAACTTCACAAGGATATACTAGTGCGCTGATGCACCTACGACTTCAAAACAACTTTACGTTAACATAACAGTCATACAATGTGACTTCTTTAATATTACAACAAGGATTATTCCTTAAATCTCTTTATGTTAAACAATTATGTGTGCCGTGCGTGTTTTAATATTTTTCTTCTCACCAATGAAATGCTTTGCATGCATTTACCTATTTGGACGTTGCACCAAAATCACCGTGCAACTCCATAATTATGTAAGCTACCCCCTACATCCTCCAATTATATGGTTTCACCGCATGCTGTCTGTGATTCCTAGATAAAACGTTACGTTATAGCTTATGTCGGATTGTACGATAGACTACCTCGCGCTCATGGCGATTGGCATCTAGTAACCAACTACATGACTTGGTTCCAGTGACAGTACAAATATATCATGTAACTATTCGTCAGATAGCTAAATTAATGAACCATCAGGATGAACTATAATTATCCATGTGTTCACAAACCACATGGCTAGAATACTCAACATAACAATCTCGCATTATATGTCATTTTAACAAGGTCTAGAATCTCTTCCCTTTATAACTTGCCTGAGCGGTTCGAGTGGTTGGCACCGACCCTCGGCTAAAGAAATCGCTACACAATAGAAAGTGGGATGGGTCGTTCCACCAATTATCTCGACCTTTCTAAAAGTTTGAAAGCTTCCCTCTCTAAGCAGTGGAGATTTACAAGACAAATACTGTGTCCTAACCGGCACACATGTTCCCAAAGGATCTTAATTGACTATTATGCCAACAGGTATTGAATGAGCTTTTGTAATTATTCCTACGTCGAGGATAACGATTAATTAATGGCCTCACATGGGTCCATTCAACATGAAGGTTCGGGGTTCGTAATGCATGAGCCTGGCGGTTGACCGATGTCTCAAGTATAATATAGGCGCACAAAACCACTGTCGCCATGAGTTTTCGCTGCCCACGAGCGTACATAACTCATCTACAAGTTCTCGGGAAATCATAGAGCTGCGAGGTGTCCTTGTTATCCTCGACTCTATCATAGGATTCCAATCCGGAACACATTTCAATCCTTCTTCAGAGTTAGGGTCCAATTCACTAAAACTCCGGAATAAATAATGTCTCCAACAATGTCCACGACATAGGAGAATTCATACGTAGAATAGACTATCTGGCCCCTAATGCTCCATGCTACGACATTCCGACCTCTAATATTAAGAGAAATCTAACATTTACTCTATAAGCTTCTCAATTAAGCTGCAAATTCAATTCACTAAAAGCTCTTTCATTACTGGTATCATTACCGAATATATGCAATATTCTGATATACAACTTCTTTTCATAATTACTGAAATGTAATCTCACTGTAACATCCTCCTGCTTAGATTGATAAGTCTTGCAATTAGCGTTAATAATTCTCGCTTACAACAATTCATTTGTTTCCTGATGTGTTCATTCATACTCTTAATAACCATTATTATTATTATCATCATTTCTCACTGACATAAATGACCAAAATCATTATTTTATTATTATTATTATAAATCTCATTGACATAAATGACCAAAATCATTATTTATTATTATTCTCACATAAATTACCAAAATTTTCCGACATAGCTAGACGTTTTAAACTCGAACAATCGCGTTCGTTACATTTACATAACTGATTGCCATTCTTAATTCATAGTGGGAATAATTACTCCACTTAATGATGCAAATCATCATTTCAACTCTATAAAAATCAACTCAATACTGATTAAACATGGAGGATCAGCCTCCTAACTGACTTTTACTGGCATCTATAAGGAATTCACAATATCTTTACGGAATCACAGACATGCATCGGTCCATACTTCTACATAATTATAACCATAATTTGTGGGGTACTTACATCTCTATAGGCATCTAAGGTGGCTCCAACCAATCATATTCTTCCATGTCGCCCGCCATAATGGGTTTAACGCGACATATTTCTCTTGTTTACACACATTTGATTATACATAATTTCTATCACCAACACGACACGTTGCATACCTTTCAGGAAGTTATCACTCCCCAAACATGTGAAACACTTCATCAAACACTACTTTAAATGATATTTTTACATATACATTACACTGAACACTCGTCACTTTATACACACTTCAATGCTGAAATTCCCTAGCAGAGATCGAAATTGCAGGTGTCGACGGCATCTGACGTTACCAACTCCTGATTGAAAGTCTGGTTATCTGCTTTCGGAACTCTCCAACAGTTTTATGACGATCATTACTCCTACAGTAAGCGTTACCATCTGGTACTCTCATGGCAATACCAAACACTTAGTAGAGTTTCTTTAGCGCATTCTATCGTAGTTACACATATACGATTAGTTAATACAATACACACTGCGCTTAATAAAGTTCAACACTTTCACAAATAATTATATACAATAGTGCTGCCGTTAGTCTATACGGTGCTTCATAACTGAACACGTCATAGTTCGTGCGGCTGATTACGCCTATATCACGACTATTATTCATACAAGCGTATTTACTGTTTCTTTTACACATACCAGTCTTTGTTCGGCGTCTCGATGAATAGAATCGTCATGCGTTATGCCTTGACGAACTGGCTTCAACCTGGCTGTAGCTGACTGAAGTTTCACTCGAAGACTGCACGTAACTTATTTGAAGACTTCTGTCTGCGGCTTACACGCTGTCTCGTACTGCTGCATATTTGCTGCATACTGATTGCAACTTATTGCCATTGTGCTACAATTGACAATTGAGTAAAAACTGTAACTGGCTGTAACTGCGCTTGGCGGCATGTAGACTGAGCTTGACTGCGTCTCGACTGAGCTTCAAGTGAGTTTCAACTGAGAACAACTGAGCAACAGAGGTTCAACTGAGCTAGAACAGAGTAACACTGAAAACAGAGGTTCAACTGAGTAACTGAGTAACACTGAGAACAGAGTTTCAAGTGAGAACAGAGTAGGACTGAGAGCTCCTCCTGGGGTCTACTCCCTTATATCGGATTTCCACAGAAAGTAGAGCAACATCTTCCCGCGTAATCTTCGCTCCTCTCACAGCATGATTCCGGTCTTCAAACCATGATCATTGTGTTCCTCTCTCTTCACAGGTCCCAAAACTATATGTGTGCAAAGGAATCGCTCGTTCAATTAATTTATATTAATTCCTTTCTCCATGGCGTGGGACGCTACCTAGTCGGGAACTCCCCGCCAACATCTTCACATCCCTCCGCGAACAATGGTCGCTTCACAGTCCTTACGCACATCACTAAATATGCACCAATTTCGCAGGTAAAAGATTCTAAAATTATCTTCTTGCCAAGATATTCACCTGTGTGCAACTCTCATCTCGATTCGTTACTCCAATCACGAGTAATCAATGATTTTTCTGGGCATTTCACCGCCCCTCCTCTACATCTATTCTCCGTCGGGGAATAACTGTGTCATTTTTCAGGCCTCTCCCCTGCTCCAGACGACATAATGGGGTGACAGAGATGGACGTGGCTCCACTGGGACCAACCCACAATTCTGGGCCGATTAGTAAATGTCAGCTCTGCCCTCCTCTGTGCTTCAAACTCCCAATAGCTTACACCAAATCGTCTTATAATGATATAATCTGCTCATTATTTCCTACATTATTTTAATAAATAATGCCATTTCATCAAAAATCACACCAGTGATTAAATATACATTTCTTTCGAGGGGTTTTTACCAAGAAACTCCCTGTACAGATCTCTGGTTCGCTTCCTGGCGGAACCTTTTTACTGAGATCACAGTCTCTGAGAACCATGTTCGATTCCAGTCAGCATAACCCCATCGGGTTCAGTACTTGTATTTCATTAAGTATTAGCATATCCTCGGAAAGAGCAATACGGTTGGTAGGACACATATAAGGTGCGTTCAAAAAGTAACGAGCCGGAGGCTGAATCCGCAAACCGGAGACGACATCGGCTAATCGTGGCGTGTGTAACGAGGTGTGGTTCCGACCAGAGCGTGGAAGGTCACAACCCGTCGCTAGAGGGCACGCGTGCACGTCACGTGACGATAAAAAGCGAGCAGCAGCATGCATCAATCGTCCAACGCTGCCAGTCGCATTGCAAACAGTGACATGGAGGCGTCAACCGAAGAGCAAAGAGATGTTGTTCGGTTTCTGACAGGGGAAGGAGTAGGGGGAACAGACATTCATCACCGAATGTCACAAGTGTACGGCGAATACTGCATGCCCCTTGCAAGGGTCAAGGCGTGGCACAAGAGCTTCAGGGAAGGACGGGTGTCGTTAGTCGATGATGCCCTCTCTGGGGCATCCCCCCCCCCCCCCCCCCTGAATTACCGATGACAACGTCCAGCTGGTTGATGCACTCATTACCCAGGATCACCGACTGACAGTGAACGCCATAGTCGCCGTGGTCGCTCCACAACAATGCACGACCTCATACGGCAAACACAGTCGCGACACTCCTGCAGAAATTCACATGGGAGGTTCTCGGCCACCCTTCATACAGTCCAGACCTCTCTCCCTGTGATTACGCCATGTTTGGTCCCCTGAAAAGGGCTCTGCGGGGCCAACGATTCACCTCGGACGTCGCCGTCCAGCTGTACGTGCGGAACTGGGAATTTTACGAGACAGCCATTCACCGCCTCGTGTCACAGTGGGACAAGTGCCTCAACAGGCAGGGCCAATAGTTCTAACATACAGGTACTAGTTTCTGTAATTATGCCTCCGGCTCGTTACTTTTTGAACGCACCTTATATAATGCCATATTTTTATAAAAATTACTAAATATATATGTACTTGTATTTCATTAAGTATTAGCATATCCTCGAAAAGAGCAATACGGTTGGTAGGACACATACTATGACACCCAGGAATAGCACACTTAGTTACAGAAGGAAGGGTCCAGGATAAGAATAGTAGGGGTAGACCAAGGACAGGGAAGCATGGAGGGCTGCATCAAACCAGTCGAAAGATATTAGCACACGTGAAACAGTTCCCTGATCATAATCATCAACATCATCATCATCATCATCATCATTACCAACCTTCAAGCTAAGAGCGGCTTCGGTGGCGTAGTCGGTAGCATGCTGAGCTTCCATGCCCAAGATAGTGGGTTCAAACCCAGCCGAAGCCGTCGGGTTTTTTAAGAGCGTTAAAAATCCCTCAGTATGCCTTCCTTCGGAGGGGAAGTAAAGCCGGCGGTCCCATGTCATAGATTTATGGCATGTTAAAGAACCTTCCACTAATTACACCTGTGTGAAGCTAAATTGGATAGGTTAAGAATGTAAACAACACTCTTAAGTTTCTACGTTCGTTGCCAAGAGCCGACTGCGGTGGCGTCTAGTAGCTAAGTTCTGAACTTGGCCTAGTAATCGTTGATGGTGGCGCTTGGCGGCAAAAGTAGGAACTATTTGAACAATTCTAAGTTGCAGTCTGAACTTAAATTAAAAAAAAAACAGATACACACACTAATACAGCCATCACAATTAAAACACCGGTTATCAGACAGATTCTACACACACCCAAAGTACACGGGGCTACATGACCGCGTTGTCGCAGCCCCTAAACTGAGGAACCAACCAACCAACCTTCCAGCTAAGGCGGAATATGCATACATCATTAACAAGAAATTATTAAATTAAATAAGATACTTTCCTCCTGAGAAGTTGCCCCCTTTCTTTGCGAGGAATTTGCAAATTAGTTGTTGGCAATGCTCGATTGAAATAACTGTAATCACTATCAGACAGGGCCGACTGTGGTGTTGTATCGCTGAAGGTCGAAGTGACATCACTTCCGAGTTAGTCGTCCGGTCATAGTGTTGTTATAGGAAGTAGACTACTGATAAAAGTCTCGTGCGTGCTGCGGTGCGTAGTTTCTAATGCACTGACAGGATACATGCGTTCTGGTCATGGCAGTATGTGTAATGGGGGTTCTGAGTACCACCAACGGGATATTGATATGGGTCACAAATCATTTGGAGACGTATTTCTGTCCGTCCGTCGCGGTTATCACTGTTGAGGAATGCGTGCTGTGAGGTCAACGTAGGCCATTTGCTTTCTTCTAATGCGTTTTCTTTCACTATTGAAGTCAGTGCACTACCGTAACGGATCTCCGACTAAAAGGTGTCTATGAACTCCCACCCTGATCCCAGGTTACTGGCCTGGGTCAATGCTCTTTTCTCCAATGCGTGACACCAATACTATCAGTCCTGCTTGGGCTCGAACTCGGGTGAGTGATCACATAATAATACTACAGCACTAGTTAAAAGTAAAGTACAGTTCATACGTGCTTTAGGGCTGTTAATTTTCTACCGGTGTGTTTGATGTCCTGTTTAGATAACTAACACTGTTAATGAATGAGCCTTTAAGGTGTAGTGACTAGCGTTCTTGGCCGGTCACCGCGGACATCTGGGTTATATTTAGAGCCCTGCGCGGATAAAGAAAACGTTATTCGGATCCGCCCCGCATACACACGACTTTTTCAGCATTCGCAAGTTTCTTATTTGAATCTAGTGGCATTACAATATAGTACATTATGCAACGAGCCTATAATGGCAATAATTAATACACGAGTATGTTTGTAAATCGAGCGAAGCGAGTGTCTTAATTACCATTATAGGCGAGTTGCATACGACTCTTTATGTTCGACGATAATTATAACAATTTTATGTTCGAACATAAATATTCATAAATATCTGTCGAGATTTCGCCAGTTTTATGTACTGAACAGAGCGCTTGGGACGCAGAGAATACCTTGTATTTGACCATGGCCTCCTGGAATACCTCACTATGACACTCGCCACGCAGTAAAATTTAAAATAGGGGGCCATGGAAGTGAGCGCAGGTGCGATGCTATACTTACCTAATTGGTCACACAACTGTTTCTTGAGCTCTGATTGGTGGGAGAAACGGTTTCATAATGAAAACTTGTACTATAATGACCCTCATTATAGTAGGGTAAAGTAAAGTTACTCCGTGATACTAAGCTTTTTTTTGTTACTATTTCTGAAATTTTAGATTTCAGTTATTTCGATTCATTTCATGTTAAAGAGGAATACCCTACGGAACATTTCTGGCATATATCTTACAAATATTCTTAAGTTATTTCAAGGTATTAATTAACAAAATCCGGCAGTAGAAGTAGGTAACGCCGTGATATTCAAGTTACTCCGTGATAGCACGGTGTTCACCATTCAGTGTACTTTTTGATCATGAAAACTAATGTTTAATGAAACAAAAGTGTTCAAATCGTATGTAGACTATAAGTTTCTATTACCCCATATTGCCCATATTGAAACATTTCACTATGCTGTTTTTTTTTATAGAAAAAAAAAAACAATTCTATTAAAAATATGCCACTAAACATATGTTAAGTCTTATTAGTCACTATCTGATTCCTCACACCTATCAGACATAATATAGAGATTATAGCTACCAGACAATACAAAACTGATAATCAATCCATTCGGCTACATTCTTCCTCTTGGTGGCATCCGCCAGGGGAGCAACCTCACGCACCACAACTATCATCGTCATTGTTCTGGGGTCTGGAATTAGGCCAAGACCGATATCGTGTCTATCTTGACACGTTTTCTTCACTTCAAATTCAGGTGACACAACGAATGGCTTTCCAATTTTTGCATGGGTTGCACTTCCTGGATCGACTGAATATTTTGTGCAATAATCCTTTAGTGTACTCCACGGGTTATTAAAACGTCTACTGGCCTTGTATACTGACCATCCTTCTTCCTTCATGGACCTAAATGCTTCTTTAAGTGTTTCAGCTGTGTAGGAGCGAGCCTCTTTATTCCGTTTTGGCGCAATTTCAGCGTCCAACCTAAGAAAAACGTACTTATTGCTAAGCTCACACACCTTGCATGCGTAACACTGCGAATGGTCTCCATCTTACCTCTGACTGGTGTTAAAAAGAAACTTTTATATTGAAACAGCTGTTTATAAGAAATTAAAATCTTCACCACAGATTTCACTAGATGTGGATCACTTGTTGAAATGTTAACTCTCTATTAATATTTTTTTAAAACCTCATTGAGTTGGTCAATGATAGAACGCAAGGGCTTCCTGGATTCCTGGTTTCTACTGCCATCTGTTGGTAAAAGCTTAGAAATTTCGGAATTGAACCTACGTAATGATAGAGGAAATACGCTTTATCACGGTGTTACTTGATATCACGGAGTAACTTGACTCTACCCTACAGTTTTCTGACATATAATATTTACATTTGGACATCGTTGAACATAAATATTTTTAATTAGATAAAGCATCATTTACTAAAGCAACATATTTAGACGTTTGAGGAAAAAATCGTTCCCTTAGGCTTTGTTTATCATGTGCTTATGTTTAAAATGAATGTTATACAGCCAGAATTGCAACCATTTCTTGTTTGGAGTGTTAATTATGCTTAATGAGTATGACATAATTTGAATGAATGAGATTAAATCAACATCTTTCATTTGTCATCAAAAAGAAACACAACGGAAAATATTATGTCATAAACATCCGGGTCCTAGTAATGATATTAAGGAACTTGGGATTATTCTAAAAACTGACCGCAAATTTTCTCTAAACATTATCCGCAGATTATCCGCTATCCGCACAGCCATGCAAACTATATCCGCATGGCGAAAAATTCTGCGGATATCAACATCCATGCAGGGCTTTAGTTATATTCCCCGCTCTTCCAGAAAATTTAATACTAATCTGAAGACAGGAACGGGGCACACACCGTCTTGTGAGGCAGAAATGAGAAGAGAGGTGAATTCGATTTCCACCTGGTTTTGCATGGTATTCCCCTTCTATTCCAATCCAAATTATCCAGCATATAACGAAATTGATTTTTTATTTTAATTTTAAATTTTTGTTATATTGAAATTATCAGTTTTATTGAGGCTTTTATTTATTTATAGAAGTCCATCTCTAAATGTTAAATACGTCTAAATTTGTATAATTTTATCGGTTTTAAGGAGGGAAGATGACCTCGCTGTTCCGTCCCTTTAAACAACAATAACTAACCCGTTCTATCCTGGGCAAATACCGGGATGTTGAATTCAGGATTCGGCAGTATAGTCAGTAGCATGCTGAACTGCTATGCCCAAGATCGTGGGTTCAAACCCGGCCGAAGTCTTCGGATTTTTAAGAGCTTTAAACTCCATTAGTATGGCTTCCTTCGGAGGGGAAGTAAAACCGGTAGGCCCAAGTCATGGATTTATGGCACGTAATAGAACGTACCACTGCAATTGGTAGTGCGTAGCAAAGTTTGTAGGTTCTATTTGGCTAGTTAGAAACGCTCTACCAAGTTCCAACGTTCGCCGCTAGGTGTTAGTGACAGTAGCATATAGTTGCCAAAGTTGGAACTGCTTGAAATTGAACTTGACGGGAGCTCTCAGGCATTCAATCAATAACACCCAGCTATGGCCATTGGCTGCAATTCATATATAATTAAATTCAGGCCACAGATGTCTCCTGCCTAAAGCCAAGCCCCATTCACAAATATACCCACTACTGTAGCCATCTCAAAGGCACAGGTTTTCAGACAGGTCAGTCAAATTCCATAAACACCAAAGTAGACAGGGTTATATGTCCACGATGCTGCTAGTATAACAGATTTTAACTTCACAAATTCAACGGTACAATTGTTTTGAAAATAATACTGCTGTACTGGTCAAAATACTGAGTCCACTGTTCAAAATCAACCAACAACAACTATAATCTAAACTTTTGCAACAGGAGCTGTGTGGATTATTTTGTGAACACTTAACATAATTATGAAGTAGGGCTGTGCATATTCGAACATGGAGTTATTGGAATTGATCGACAGGAATGTTTGATTTGAACATACGAATAGTTCGACTACTGAAATTATTCCTTGTTGTTGTTGCTTATTTTAGGGGCTGGGACAACGTTGTCATCATATTGCCCCGTGTATTTTTAGGTATATTTTAAATTTGTGTGATGATCTGTGTTATTGTGTATTTGTAAATTGGGGATAGGATTGGAAAGGAGGCGGCCGATCCCATAAGTTAGGAACCATCTCAACATTCGCCTGGAGTAGAAGTGGGGGAAAACACGGAAAATCATTTCCATGATGGTTGAGCTGGGAATCGAACCCTTCTCTTCTAAGTTTTGTCTCATGAAGCTGAGTGTACCCCGTTCCAGCCGTCACACGAGAATTAACATTTCAGAATTAAAAATGCCAGCGAAGCACGAAGTAGCACGTTAGCGCTCTCGCCAACCGCAACCGGCTATAAATGTTCGTAAGAATTAGTAAAATAGATGTGCTCTATGAGGTTTGAACATGATGTGTAAGTCTGTAGCATGCATAATAATTAGCCTACCCTGAGAATTTAATCACGAGCCGCTTCATATCCTGGTATATTGTTTGCTAAATTCTATAGAGTTTAGACAATTACTTTTCCAGTTATGATTTTTAATGATCAACACAAAAGTTCACCAATTTTTAAGGCTATAGTGTGGTATGTGTTTCCATTCGCATAGTGCGAATGTTGGTCTCCCTGTCGACAATTGCCCTTGTCCCCCTTAAATGCGATAGCCTCGAGGGAATTGATTTACCGGCCGGAAAAAGAACAAGGAACTCCTATGGGCAACAATCTGGCACCCCGGCGTCTCAGAAGTACCATAGCAGTAAAAATCACCCCCTACTGGATTTCACTTGAGTACCCTAGATGTAATTTAGGCACTTCATTCTATGAAATGAATACAGATAACTTACTTGAATCGAAAGGGACAAGTTGACCAGCGACTTAGGCTAAAATATAACGTAGGCTACTACGGACGATCATGGGCAATAGATGCGTTCACGGGCAGATTCGGCTGAGATCCAACAAAGAAGTTAAAATAAGGTAGAACCAATAACAACAGCAAACAAAAATAGAAGACCAATGTTGTATGGTAGGGGTGCCCAACCTTTTTTAACCAAGGGCCACATTGTAAATAGTTGGGGGACCTTGCGGGCCAATGACAAACCGGGGGGGTTGAGGGGTATGGACAATGAAAATCCACAGCCTGCTTCCAGTCGACCGACCGAGTCAGGGAATCGAATGATTGAAGCCCCCATCTAGCAGTGAGGATATGAGCTGTGTCGGCTCCGAAGGCTGTCGCACTCTCCTGGGGCAATGATTAAATGAATGACAGTTGAAATGAAATGACAGTGGAGAGTGTTGCTGGAATTAAATTTGTGACAGGGAAAACCGGAGTACCGGGAGAAAAACCTGTCTGCCTCCGCTTTGTCCAGCACAAATCTCACACGGAGTGACCGGGATTTGAACCACTGACCCAGCGGTGAGAGGCGGGAATGCTGCCGCCTAGGCCACGGAGGCTTCTAGGAGTATGGAATTTTTATTAAATATAGAGTTGCAATATGGTGAGTTTTGTGGCAAACTGAGATTAGTTTTCTTAGAATTGTTGCCATTTTCTATATTTAGTTGTAGTGGATAAAAAATATTTAGATATTCTTAATAAATCCCTTCAAAATGTCATCAGCGACATCACCATCGAGTGAATACAAATTAGTAATGCAGGAAAGAAACATACACTCGGATATGAGTATTGGCCGCCGAAGACGACGACTCTCATACAGAATGAATGACAAATAGTGAGTATTTATGTTCATTTGACACAATTAATAATCAAATTATGAAATAATAATATTTAGTTGTCGCCTCCGTAGCGTAGCGGTCAGCCTGGTTAGCTGCCGCCCCGGAAGTCCTGGGTTCGATTCCCGGCTCTGCCATGAATTTTGAAACGTGGTATGAAGACTGGAACGGGGTCTACTCAGCCTCGGGTGTTTCAAATGAGTAGAGGGGGTTCGATTCCCACCTCAGCCATCCTCGAAGTGGTTTTCCGTGGTTTCCCACTTCGTCTTCGGGCAAATGCCGGGATGGTACCTTCTTCAAGGCCACGGCCGCCTCCTTCCCTCTTCCTTGCCTATCCATCCTGACCATCCCTTACCTTCCCTCATGAGGCCCCTGTTTGCTTTGCAGGTGAGGCCGCCTGGGCGAGGTGCGAATCACACCTCACCAGTTGTATCCACTCCGATTAGATGTTCCCAGCTCTAGGACACTGCCCGTAGAGGCGGTAGTGGTGAGTTCCCTCGCTGAGTCCGTGGGTTCCACCAACTTGGAGGGTAAACGACTAAGAAAAGAAGAAAAAAAAAGAAGAAATAATATTTAGTCTAGTGCGACCACAGGAACTTGATTCAAGGTTTTGGCGACACAATGCGGGCCGGACAAAATAGTCTCGCGGGCTGTAGGTTGGGCAGGGGTGGGGGCAGGGTTTGGGGCGGAAGGGGGGGGGGGGGTATTCTATGTTTCTGTAAGTAAAACGGATAGAATTACATCTCCATCTATTGAATTTGAGTTTAAAACAATATTTGTTAAAGACCCAGTTCAGAAAGTGCAGTTCTATTCCTGTGGGACATTCGACATTTTGAGATTATTCTCTCCAATCCTTTGTTATAGATTAATTGATTTCATATTGCAGTTAAATCCTAGAGCTAATTTAATTCTGTTCTGTGCATCACAATATATTTTTTTTAGCGTATGGCTTTTATGCCGGGAGTGTCCGAGGGCATGTTCGACTCGCCAGTTTTGTAGCTGCTTCGAGACGGACACCCAATGGGTGAGCTACAAGTACCGTTGGCGAGGAAAATTGGAATGGAAGGTCGAGGAGTTGGAAAGTAGCGGCTGTGGCCTATTGTTAGGGACCAACCCCAGCATTTGCCTGGAAGGAAGATGGGAAACCACAGAAGACCATCTTCAAGATTGCCGGCGGGGGGATTCGAACCTCCTCGCCTCCCGGATGTGAGCGACTGCCAGCAGAAATGCCGTAACCACCACGGCTAACTCACCCGGTTATCGCCATAATAATAATAATTAATAAAAATAATTTCTTCAAGACGAAAAGACAAAGGGATCCTGGTTCAGTGATATTTCGAAATGATCTGCACGAGATTGGAATCTCATGTGAAGATATCCAAGAACGTGACCACCTAGAAAAAACTTTTCGATTATCATAGTTTCCAACGAAAGTCGACGCTGAAACCTGGAAAGGCGTGGACAAAAGAGAGAAAGGAACAACACCGTCTACGAATGAAGAAATACAGGACTAATTTTAAAGCAAAAACGAAACAGTTGAATGACGTGGTCCTTAGTTGGCCAAAACGAAACATGAATAATAATGATAATAATAATATACAATTTTGGGTTCGTATCAATATAAAGATTGCTCTTTCCCGCCAAGATAATCCACCTGATAGAAGCACTCCTTAAGTAATAATGTTCTGCATTATTGCCAATATATTCCTGATGCTGTTCTGGAGAACGATACACACAAGCTACTCTGGGACAGGCCAGGGAACACATCACAGATAGACCTATAACACCAAACAGGCCAGACATTTCTTATTGATAAAGTGCCGAAGAAACCTCTTCTAATAGACATCGCAGTCCTAATTCGCATACAATCCAACACATTTTTGCTGAGAAAGTGACGAAATACATGCCCGTGGCTGAAGAGGTCCGACAGATGTGGCGACAGGAATTTGTCACTGTATTGCCTATCATAATCTCTTCCACAGGGATCATACCGAAGTCGCTGAAGGCCAGCCTCGATAAACTGAAGTTCCACCATAATCTGCATACAAGTATGCAGAAAATAGTTACTTCAGAGACCTGCTCCATAGTTCGTTCGTTCCTCCACCTGCCAGTGTAGAGAACTCCACTGCATCTTGCAACAAATGCCGATGAAATGGTGAATTTTGCCCAATGAGATGGTGAACATATGAATACTAATACTGTCTTTGTTTAGGAAAATGAGCACCACAAACTGTACTGTAAGGGGCAATAACTTACCTCAGTAACGTATATTGCTGGCACCAGCCATTAACCAAAGGGGTGGGAAAAATGGAGTTTTCAGAGAAACAAATCATATCTCCCTTAATAGGCATAAAATCAAAACCGATTAAAATGGTCCACAGCCCTCTAAAAATACCTAACACTTTCGACTGAAATAAGTTTTGATATGGCCCTCCCTTACGCCAAGGGATGAGCAAAATGTATTCGGAATTATAAGAAGATGGGGCTTCTCGTACAAGCCGGATGTTTGTTTTAGACGATTGCCTTTGGCCGTGAAGCTTGCGGGTGAGCCTATTGGCAACTCCAGCTATCTGATATGACATCTAGCGGTAAAAATGAGAAACTTACGAAGTAGGGTACATTTGTCACGTGGTGACTGTTTGTATATGGTTTCTTGTATTGGTAAGCAGATCGTGGTAAATTCTTCGTGATTATACATAAGTAATAAGTTTTACTCGTCGATAAGAGTGCAAAATGAGTAAAAGCAACGTATATTGCTCAGTTTACGGCTGTAAGTCGATGTATAAGAGGGCTGCGGATATACGTTTTCATCACTTTCCAAAAGATGCAAATAGCAATAGCCGAAAGGTGACGATACCAAATAAATACGGGCAACAAGAGCGGGTTGGACCACTCACCACTACACTCACTGACGACAGGACGGGTTGTTCACTTACGCCGTGCCAAGCCGCACCTAGACAGCCAAGCAGAGTCTCGCCGAGCCAAGCCGTACCAAGACAGCCAAGCCTAGGCCTACACCAGCCGAGGACAGCCAAGCTTCATCAGTCAGGTATCCTTTCCCGCTCCCTAGTTAATTTCCAATAACCCTACCAACAGTCATCACCTCGCTCTGCGATATCCGAGCCATTCCACTACGAGTCATATAGGCCTAATTTGACTTCGCAGGGTAAATACTTACCATCCAAATCAAGCAATTCCTGTCTACCCCGAGTTTTAATACAAGTTAAACTCATCCCTTCGCCCTACCAAGCAGCAAATAATTTCTAGAGTCTATGGTACAGTGAGCAAACTCAAATATAGCTTTTAAACGTAACAGCGCCATGACTCGAACTGCACAAAAACAAATACCAGCAGACAACAGATGCTTGATAATATGCAATTGACACATAAAATCCAGTGGAACACACAAATTAGATCACGTGTATCGCACAGTTATACATAAATACAATTGAAAATAACACTGCCATTATTTTAGGGACCACATTTACTGATTATAACCGAAAAATAAAATGTGTTCCATATCAAACGCGTGTTATTGAGTATTTTTACCCTACTTATCCAGACGACCGCAGCGCCCCAAGTGTTAGTTTGAGTTGCCAATACACGTCACTTCTCGCCCTCTCCCTTCACAGTTGTCACCATCACACCAGTCTGACGTAATGGAATTCCAGACTTGACCACGTGACGATTCCACCGTGCAGAACAGTACAGTTCACGTCGAAGTATTGTGTGATGCGGAAGTAGACTACACGTTACATAGTTAAGAACAGAACGCCATTGTATTTGGCAATGATTGTAATCCAGCAGTAGCAAGAAATAGTTTTGTCCATCATCGGACTGCTTGGGGTAGCTGACAACATCACAGGTACTGTAGTAACTCGCCTCCAGGCTTCCATTATTATTTCTCATTCGCCTAAAACAAACGTCCGGCCTGTATGCTAAAATTGTGAACGTTTTTAGGTGTACAACAATCGATAAATTTAGTGAATTTGAAACATATTTCTTTTCCCGGTGAAATCTACCTTCGCCTTCTGGCGTGCTGAGAGGAAATTTATTTCCGTCATAGGACTCTGCCGGAAATATGACCTACAAGTTATCGTCATAAATTACTTTCCTTTATGAACCCGAACAATATACGTGACATTAGAAGTAAGGAATTGGTACCCCAAGCTTCAGAACACTCGAGACTTGGGGAGATAACACGGGTAATCACAAGCCGCACTTGATTACTGTATTTCCCGTCTCTAATCACCACCCCCGCATTTGATAATAGACCACTTCACTCAATTTATCTGATAACCTATTGGCTGTTGATTAGTAAAGCAATGTGTCACATTCGAACCCTGGAACTTGTACATTATATTTGAGAAATGGTAACGCAAATAAATATTTATCGCAACCGATAAGGAGACTTGTCATGGTTGTGTAATGTACTCCAATATCTTGTTTATCAGTTGTCACGTTAAAATGCATTCAAACATCATCCGGAGCATGTCTATGG
Organism: Meconema thalassinum; assembly: GCA_946902985.2. Lineage (NCBI taxonomy): Eukaryota > Metazoa > Arthropoda > Insecta > Orthoptera > Tettigoniidae > Meconema > Meconema thalassinum. The sequence continues at coordinate 403,075,442 of OX336392.1, forward strand.
AGATATTAAACTTGCTGTAACAAGTGGCTTGAATCCCGGTTCTCCCATACGGGAGCAGGCCCGACGTGAGGGATGGGCAAGCCGGATCGCAGGGCCCGGACGTCCTCAAGTGTCCGGAGACATAGAAGGGTCTCGAGGAAACAATTTATTTGTATTTAATTTCTAAACAATTCCAAGTTGTCTGACAGATCTACATTCAATCGTAACTGTACCATTACATAACTGTACCTTACTGTAGTCGCATATGATGTGTAACATGTGACAATCATGTTATCCTACTATGTGTCTGAAATCCCTTGTTAACAGTGAACTCTGTTGGTCATTGAAATAAATACTTGTACAACTCCTGTGCCAAATCCGTTCAGCAAATATGATATATTGAATATTTTCACACCAAAGAACGACAACTTGAAGATGATTTGTAGTAGGAATATCGTTAATGGGGCCTCAAAACCTTGAAGTAAACCGTATGCGATATACATTCCACATAGCCACAGGGCCGACAGTACGTCGTGGTACCAATCTCCGCCACCGCGCGCGTTCATTGTTTCCGTTGCATTTCCGTCCCATTTCCGTTTCATTTCTTCAAAATCACCCCCACAAAAATATACAGCAGTACCAATCTCAGCCTCCGTGCGCGCTCATTGTTTCCGTTTCATTTCCGTCCCATTTCCGTTTCATTTATTCAATATCACCCCCACAAAAAATATACAGCTGCCGAGTGGGAAGATGTTACACATCAGAAAGGTATTCAAATTGGCAATTTAATCTATAACACATCATCATCATCATCATCATCAAAGAACTGTTATAGGTCGAAGAAATCAATTTGAAATCCGACCATTTACTCACTTTGTTTTTTTCGAAAAAGGAAAAGAAAGATGGTAGTTTAACGTGACCGTGAATCTTGTGATTAAGAGCCACGAGACCTCCAGTTTTTTACGTGGAATCCGAACCATAGGACATGGCATTTCACTTCGAAAATCTCACATGCATTGACCGGGAATCGAACCCAGTCCACCTTGGTGAAAGGCTTCATCGCTGTGTCACCACGCCCTTGTGTTTTATGACAGGTTGGGTTTGGTCATCTGAAGGGCGTTTGCTTTCTGCTCAGATACTATGGAAATTATTGTTAAAATGCACGCTGGTCACGGAATACAAAAATCAGAAAGTAGAAAAACAATTAACGCGAGATTAATAGGGGGTGGTGGGGGAGGGGGAGAATGCTGATTATCGGGAGACCAGAAAATAAACTGATATTTTGATTGACTAAGTTCTAGAGAATCTTGTTGGTTATTTTTTGCTGGAGGAGGGGCGGGGCCGGAGAGGGGGGGATTTAAGAAATCCAAACATGGCATTCCGAGGATATCCAATATGAATAGGTTCAAATCCAAGTCCTAGGGCCGGTTGTTGCTCTCCACGTTCCTGTACGGGGGTGAATGATCCTGCCTGTAGATGTGTCCAAACCTCACAACCTCAGAACTCATCACAAATCTCTCATTTCGTTTGAATTATCGGTGAATAATAGGCCCCAAATATTATGTAATTCCAAAGCACAATCGAAAACCGATATATCCCACCTCTATTACCATAATTTTCGATAACTCGTAGTAATTCTTATTTTCCGAACAAGCTTCACATTATTCACAAGCACTTTTCCCCTTTAATTCGAATTTCTCTAACTCGAAATTCATGTTGTTGTTTTTAGGAGTATTTCGATATCGTGGTCATGCAGCCCCATGTAATTGATGTGTGTAGAATTTATCTAATAACCTATGTTACTGTAATGTCTGTACTAGTGTGTGTGTTTGTAATTCAGGTAGGAAGTGGCCGTGGTCTTAATTTAGGTACCATCCCGGCATTTGTCTACAGTAGAAATGGGAAACCACGTAAAACCACTTCCTAGGAAGTAGGAATCGATCCCGCCTTTTCCCATTTTCACCTCAGGAGGCTAAGTGTACTTCGTTCCAGCCCTGAGACCAGAATTAAATTTCTTGGCAGAGCCAGGATTCAAACTCGGGCCCCCTCGGTGAGAGATTAGATTGCTAGCCACTACCCAGCGAGGAGGACACATTTTCATACATCACTGAATGAGGTTGAGAACTTCGTGGCGGAAGCTCGACCACAGAAAATGAAGCTGAAGGAGATATCGAGTTAATACAAGTCATGAAAAAGTCCCTTATACCTTTATTTATTGTTAAATTTAATTTCCTACTTAGATAATGTGATAAAGCTGTGATCATTACGAACATTCATTTCTTGCCTATTTTAATTTTTGAGATTACCTTTTGTTCGTGCGTGGGTGTGTCCCTAATTAAACCTAAATGCCCGTGGTAAACTTTAAAATATTTTATTTTATTTTTACGTGACAACGTCAAATAACTTGCTGGAATACAGTGACGTTCGTCAAAAGGTGTTACAGTGAAAGGTGATGATATCGTTTTATCCCTCTTCTGCTGCAACGCTCTCTCTCTTCTGTCGCTACTGTCGTTTTTTGGATGTCATGGGTGAACCTCTGGATGGATTTTGATGCGGTTTTCACTAGTCTGTAAAGGATATCCCGGGGAAGATTCTGTAGAAAATTATTTATTTATGATCTAAGCACCCCAGGGGCTCACATCTATTGGGACGTGGGTTGGCGACCACGGGGCCCCAGCTGAGTCCGGCATTGCTTCCACTTACTTGTGCCGGGCTCCTCTCCGTCTTCTTTCCTTTCGACCTCACTTGGTCAACTCTTGTTCTCTTCCGACTCCGATGGTATTAGGGTATCCGAGGCCTAGGGAGTTCCTTTCCCGCCTTAATTGGCCCTTGCCTCATCTTTTCTGATACCCTCCTTCTTCGAGCGGTCGGCCTTCTTTTTCTTTTCGTCTGGCTGCGTGGCTCAGGGGTAACGTTCTCGCTTGCTGAGCCCAAGGTTGCAGGTTCGAAACCTGGCGCAGTCAGCTGGCATTTGAGGGTGCGCAAATGCGAGGGAGCCGTGTCAGTACATTTACTGGCACGTTAAAGATCCCCTTCGGGGCAAAATTCCGGCACCCCGGCGTCTCTAAAAGCCAGGGCAGTTAAAAGGGACGTAAAACCAATAACATTATTATTATTATTCTTTTTCTTTTCATGTTATCTCCTGCCTTCTGCTCAAGGCCCTCGAGGAAGCAGGGTGTACGTAGCCCCACCACTTCTGATGCACCCTGGATAATGCTACACCCTCAGGGGCTCACGGCTGGTGAGTTCGGGAGTTGGTGACCCCGAGGGATTCCTGAGCTGGGTCCGGTTTTCCACCTTTACTCCAATCCCTTTGGGGCGGACACCCTCCTCTTCCCTTTCCTATCTGCCTTTCATGGCTCTCCTTCCTTCCAAGTCCCTCAATCCCCATTCTTCGAAGGTTGAGGGCATTTCTTTTCCTCCTGTCCTTTATTTGCCTTATTCTCCTTTTGTTTTCCATTTCTTCTTCTAGTATATAAGTTAGTAGTTAGTATTAATTATAGTTTACATTTCATCTTCATCTTCACGATCACCCAAACCATTAGGGGCCGATAACCTAGATGTTAGGCCCCTTAATACAACAATTATCATCATCATCATTATGATCAAAGGAAGCCGTCAACCTGGTGCGTTGTTGCGATGAGTGGATGAGTGCTCACGGTGATTTTGCCCGAATGGCATACAGATTCTGGACTGAAACGTATTGATCTTCAATTATACAAATTACCAACAACTTCCCTTTGGTCGGCATTCAACCAAGTTCCCACATCACTATCCTATGGTGGATACCATTGTTTCTGTGTGCCAGTTTCCCGTGACTGTACCCCTGCATTACCTGGATGTTTCTCAGGGAAGTGTCACGTCATGAGGTGAATCGAATATGGAGAATAGGAGAAGTTTGAATTACAATGGTCTCATCTGAGCGTAACCACATTGAAGACCACTAATGACAACATTCAGATGTGTCCTTGCAGCGATATTTACGGCACAGATGTTCACTGGAGAGTCATGACGTGATAGCCAGTAAATTGTGCCTTGAGGGTAGACCACGACCAAGGCCTATTCCTCTCATTGAGGCTTGATGCGCTCTGGTCAATTTGATATCTTCTCTTTGTTAGGTTTTCATTTCAAAACACCGAGGAAATGAAGACTACTGTAGATACTGCCCACCTCCTGTCGTAGTGTCTAGCTTTCTTAGTAATGTCTCCGTGGAAATCTGGGTTCGGTTACTGGCTATGCCAAAAATTAAATCCTTGTCTGAAGGCTGGGAAAGAGTTTACTCTCCCTCGTCAGGCGGAACTGAGAAGAGGTGGGTTGGATTCCTACCTCTGCCATTCTAGAAAGACAAAATTGTGGTGTAGCGGCTAACATTCTTGGCTGTCGCCCTGTAGATCCTGTAAAACGCGTCAACATATTTGAGACTAGATATGTTGCTAGTCATCATGAGTATTTCAATATTGCGACTAGTTTACCCTTTCAATGAGTTTTTCCTCTTTTTGAACAACTTCTAACACTTCAACGCTGGCTTTTATCTCAACCATTTTATTTATTTATTTATTTATTCAATTATTTATTTATTTATTTATTAATTTCAAATGATGTAATATCTTATTTCAAAAGATCTATTATTTATTTATTTATTTATTTTATTTATTTATCGTATGCCATACAAGAAAATTATTTATAAGTTGACATCAAGTTAAGAAACGTAATGAAGTGACTGTGGTGTCCGAAGGAAGAAGTCACTGAATTCACCACTGTACGATGTTTGTGGCATTATTGAACTAGGTGCCGAACAGTCTGTCTTTCAGCACCGCACTCGCAACATGATGAAGATATTTTCCTCCACTTGTAAAGGAGATCCCCGCTTACACCGTGAATTGGTCCGGATTCTATTTAATTTTGACCAGGTCTTTCGAGGCTGAGAGAACCCTGGCACAATCTCAGTTATGCATGGCATTACTGACCTCTCTGGAGGGGCAAACGTATTCCAATCAGAAGACCATCTCTCAGTCAGCTTGAATTTGTTGGTTGCAAGATTCTCCGCTCTGCAGATAGGTGGATATCTGGAACGCAATCGTTTCACATGTAGATCGGCAATGTCTCCATGGATAGGTAGTTGTTTGTTGGTACGGATCTTTCTACATTCTCTTATCAAAATGTTGCATCGCCGCAAATGAGGTGGTGGGATGTGACTGAGAATAGGAAGCCATTGTGTAGGAGTTGACATAATTATTAACTTATTTATTTATTTATTTATTTATTTATTTATTTCAAACGATGTAATCTCTTATTTCAAATGATCTATTTATTTATTTATTTATTTATTTATTTCAAATGATGTAATCTCTTATTTCAAATGATGTATTTTTTATTTCAAATGATGTAATCTCTTATTTCAAATGATGTATTTTTTTATTTCAAATGATGTAATCTCTTATTTCAAATGATGTATTTTTTTATTTCAAATGATGTAATCTCTTATTTCAAATGATGTATTTTTTATTTCAAATGATGTAATCTCTTATTTCAAATGATGTATTTTTTATTTCAAATGATGTAATCTCTTATTTCAAATGATGTATTTTTTATTTCAAATGATGTAATCTCTTATTTCAAATGATGTATTTTTTTATTTCAAATGATGTATTCTCTTATTTCAAATGATGTATTTTTTTATTTCAAATGATGTATTCTCTTATTTCAAATGATGTATTTTTTATTTCAAATGATGTAATCTCTTATTTTAAATGATGTATTTTTTATTTCAAATGATGTAATCTCTTATTTCAAATGATGTATTTTTTTATTTCAAATGATGTAATCTCTTATTTCAAATGATGTATTCTCTTATTTTAAATGATGTATTTTTTATTTCAAATGATGTAATCTCTTATTTCAAATAATGTATTTTTTATTTCAAATGATGTAATCTCTTATTTCAAATGATGTATTTTTTATTTCAAATGATGTAATGTCATATTTCAAATGATGTATTTTTTATTTCAAATGATGTAATCTCTTATTTCAAATGATGTATTTTTTATTTCAAATGATGTAATCTCTTATTTCAAATGATGTATTTTTTATTTCAAATGATGTAATCTCATATTTCAAATGATGTAATCTCATATTTCAAATGATGTATTCTCTTATTTCAAATGATCCATTTATTTATTTAATTATTAATTATTTATTCAATTATTTGTTTGATATTTTTTAACAATGAGATCCAGTTGATCCTGCTAAGGTGAAATAGTGCAGCAGCTTAATTTGTCAACCCTGCGAAATAACCGAGTGCCTTAAATCACTCACCACGACGGGAGGTGCAAGCAAGTCCTGAAATCGGAGGGTTCGAATCGCAGCGGTGACAGTGGTCATTAAGAGTGTGGTTTACTCGGGTTTTCAATTCCCTCCAGACAAATGTCAGGATAATACCGTATTTCAAGTCCCACGGCACCCACCATACCTTCAACTCTAACACACACTGCGTAAGTTACTGCTACTCTCTCCACAGGGCCACAGGTTAATACAAATCACTCCCAAGTACATGGGGCTGACAATCGAGATGTTCCAAGCCCTTAAAATGAACTAACAACGACAATGGCAAACACATCCGGCAACACATTCCCTGAGATCACTTAGTCACCAACCACTTAACACATTATTATTATTAATCGTATGGCAGTACATCACTTTACGATACAATATAATCATACTAATATATACCGGGTGAGTTAGCCGAGGTCGTTACGGCATGACTGTTGGCAGTCGCTCACATCCGGGAGGCGAGGAGGTTTGAATCCCCCCGCCGGCAACCTTGAAGATGGTCTTCTGTGGTTTCCCATCTTCCTTCCAGGCAAATGCCGGAGTTGGTCCTTAACTATAGGCCACAGCCGCTACCTTCCAACTCCTCGACCCTCCCTTCCAACTTTCCTCCCCAACGGTACTTGTAGCTCACCCATTGGGTGTCCGTCTCGAAGCAGCTACAAAACTGGCGAGCCGAACATGTCCTCGGACACTCCCGGCACTAAAAGCCATACGCTAAAAAAATACTAATATAAAACAAGATGTTCCGTAATGAACATATAGCCTACTTTCTCCTAAATGCATGGGTATTGTTATAACTCTTTGTCATTATCAAAGAGTATAAATGAATGTTGGTTGTAGTAGCTTGTTGAAATATAACGTGCTATAGGGATATTAAACATGAATATGAGGTGCCCTTTGCTAGTGCTACCTCTGCAAAAAAATTCATTCAATTCGGTTTCACCGTGTTTGAATTGATATGGGGAATGGATTTGCACACATACATGGCCGCTCTTTGCAAACTATTGGGCTGATGACCTTGTAGTCAGTCATAAGATGCTTTCCACAAAAAGGCATTTTGTTGCAAAATCTGGTAGAGATCAAATAATTAGGATGGTCGTAATTTGATTTAAGCATTTAACATTTGGGTGGCCGTCATTCCGTTTCCGTCAAGATGGTGGCGATATAAAACATGACACTGAGGTGCCCTTTGCTAGTGCTACCTCTGTACCAAATTTCGTTCAATTCGGTTTCACCGTGTTTGAATTGATAGGGGGAATCGATTTGCACACATACTTGGCCACCATCTGCAAACTATTGGGCTGATGATCTAGCAGTTTGGTCATAATATGCTTCCCACATAAAGATATGTTGTTGCAAAATTTGGTAGAGACTAGATTATTAGGTTGGTCGTAATTACATTCTAGCTTTTAATATTTGGGTGGCCGCGATTACGTTTCCGTCAAGACGGCGGTGATATAAAACATGACACTGAGGTGCCCTTTGCTAGTGCTACCTCTGTACCAAATTTCGTTCCATTCGGTTTCACCGTGTTCGAATTAATAGGGGGAATCGATTTTCACACAAAGATGGCCGCCATCCGCAAACTATTTAGCTGATGATCTATTAGCTTGATCAAAGGATGCTCCCCCCATAAAGGTATGTTGTTGCAAAGTTTGGTAGAGATCGGATGATTAGGTTAGTCGTAATTTGATTTAAGCTTTGAACATTTGTGTGGCCACCATTACGTTTCCGTCAAGATGGCGACGATATAAAACATGACACTGAGGTGTCCTTTGCTAGTTCTACCATTGTACCAAATTTCGTTCAATTCGCGTTCACCGTGTTCGAATTGATAGGGGGGACAGACATTCAGAGTACACACACTCACACACACACACACACACACACACACACACAGACTTACACACAGACAGACACACTTTTTTTTCGCCCTGTGTTGATCTCATAAGTCTACTTTCATTTTTTGCAAAAATCGAAAGTAGGCTAAATATGAGATGGTGTGTGTCTGTCTGGTCTGTCTGTGTGTTACTCAATAACGTAAGAACCACTGGTCCGATTTAAATGAAATTTTGCATGGGTGATGGATTTACCAGGTTTACATATAGGATACTTTTGATTTCGATATTTTGCGTTATTAAAAAATGGCGACCATTTTAGTGACGTCACTACACCCTTTGGTTTCAACATTTCATATTTCCATATCAAATAAAAAGAGAACGCTAAGAAATAGCAAACTTTTGATGGCATAAACGAGCTTTAATATTTCATTTTCTATCCGAAAGGTCCTTATCACTTTCCGTGTATCTCCAACGGTTAGCGAGTAAAACCCACATTTGTGACGTCACTACACCCTTTGGTTTCAAAATTTCATATTCCATTTCAAATAAAAAGAGAACGCTAAGAAATAGCGAACTTTTGATGGCATACACAAGCTTTAACATTTAATTTTCTATCCGAAATATCCTTATCACTTTCCGTGTATCTCCAACGGTTAGCGAGTAAAACCTAAATTTGTGCAATAAAACACGGTCAACACCGAGCGGTGCAGTATATCTCTCTCTATATATGAGTCAATTTTGGATTATATATAATAGATAAATGAAAGTTTGTCTGTTTTTTTCTGAATTTCCACGGAAATTTGAGTTATTTACGCGTTTCAGACTGTTTTATGATGGATGCGCGCGAAAATAATTATTTTGCCTGTCTGTTTGTTTGTCTGTGGACAAATTTTCCCTTATAACTCGAGAACGGCTGGGTGTATCAACGTAAAGTTTGGTGCAGATATCCATCAGAGGCACGATACTAATCATTGATGTAACTCTTCTCCGTACCTCTCATAAAAGGGGGTACCCCCTTAAAATACATCCTGAAATAGGCGTAGAAAGACGAGACAATGTGAGAGACAAAACTCGGCCCCCGAAAACCACATTTTAAGGCCCTAAAACCAAACGTTTTTGAGATATTCCCAGAAAATTAATTTCATTTAATGCAGTAAACTAATGAACGAATGCAAGCCGGTAACCATGGCAACAGATTCTCAGAGGTCCTTCTATTGCTGTAAGACGCAATGCAATTCCATTAATTACATTAGTGTGAATGTTTGCAAACGGCTAGGAGATTATCACGGAACCAAATTAGGCTGTAAAATTCATCAATACGTATAATGCGCTTAAGGGTGTCAAGGGGTTCTCTAGAATTTTTTCACCCTATTTACACCTGCGGGTGTGGTACGGCAGGTCTATTATATTCCTATCCCTATATTATATTATTATTATTATTAGTATTATATTATAGCGTACAACGACGAGACACAGCCCCTCGGTGCCAGAAACAAACCCTTATGGGTCCCCGAAAACTACATTATAAGGCTCTATATCCAACAGTTCTGAAATATTCCCTGAAAACTAATTTAATTTAATTTAACAAACTATTGAAGGAATGCAAATCGGTAACCATGACAACATTATCCAACTTTCCATCTATTTCTGTAAGAAGCAATGTCACTCCATTTATTACTTTTCTGTGAATGTTTGCAAATGGCTATAAGGTTATCACGGAACCAACGTAGACTGAATATTCATCAATGCAATTAAGGGGATCAAGGGGTAACCTAGAATATTTTATGCAATTTTCACGTGCGACATATAGTACAGAAGGTCTATTATATCTCCAAACAGCAACATAATTTTCAAAAAATCCTGAATTGGATCTGCATATTGGCGGCTTTTAGGAATTTGGGCAATTTGAGGCTAAAGAACCTGAATTTGCATGCCCCACAAGCCTTTATAATTTATGAAAGGGATCTTCCTGTGTATGGGGACCTAACACAACGCAGAGGGTCAGTTTTTATGTGACATGTATTGTGTTTCGTCTACAAGGCTATCAATTCTATTTCACGTCAGGAAGTACACGTTAGGTGAATTTAGTTTGAGAGCACATTTTAAGTTTTTTTTTTTCGACATACGGGTTCATCGTAAGGATAATTTTGTTTGATACTGTGTGGTAGATATACCGATATTTGGATATATGGGTGATATGTTGTAGACAATAGAATTGTCGGTCTATCTTTCTGTGTATCTTTATGTACGCCTATAACTCGTGTTCGGATGCTTGGTGCATCGTAAAATTAGGTATGGTAACCATGAGAGTTAATACACCAATCATTTATAAAACTCTTCTCCATACTTTTCATACAGTAGAAGGGTGGATGTAGGGAAAACTTCTCAAAATACATGCTAAAATAGGCGAAATATAAGTAAGGACGTCCATAGCATATGTTGCGCTTCTCATTGTGAGACACAAAATTTGGGAGTCTATAAAGGGTCTCCGAAAATCCCATTTTAAGGCCCTTAAATGAACAGTGTGTGTGATATTCCCAGGAAACTAACTTCGTTCTGATAAACTTATGAAGGAATGACAAACCGCTAACCATTGCAACAGTAGCTCAATTGATAATGTCTCTTGTTAACACCGAACACCGTTCGAAGAACGGGTACTTCTGTTAGTAAAAATATAAAATCGTATGGCCTCGGGTGCCGGGTGCAAGCTTTGTTATTTGACGCAAAGAGGGCAGCTTGCATGTCGAATTTTGTCGTTCCTTGGAACGCTATGAAAGTCAAGGAGACTAGATATCTAAGCTCCTTGACACTATAACGCTTCCTAGTAGAGAAATGAGGAACTTTGTGTGTTGGCGGAAAGTCCCGGGATTAATTTTGCCATTTTGAACACGGCCTACTGAATTCAAATGGGTTATTTAACAAGCCAACAACGTATGAAATGCGTACCGTGATTTTCGAAAAATCACTTACTACGGCCAGGAGCGAACCTGCAAGCTTGGATGTGGTAGTTCGACACGATAACCACTCACCCACCGTGACAAACAACAATTCAATGAACAAAGGTCTAATATCTGCAATGATACAAATGATGCATAATTATACACAAAATAATATTTACAAGGTTATAGCCATATTGTTGAGTAGTCTATCGCCTCTGTAGTAACATCGAGGAAGTCTGAGAAATCGCCAGAGTTGGAGCTCAGAGGACAGACACTCTTTAACCATGTGAGAAACTGCACTTAGTACAAAAGGGTTATTACGAAAAGACTTCACCTTTAATTGCGAATATTATAATATGCACACAATATATCCCGTGTGTTCCATTTCTCATGGTCAGTACGACCTCGCGCTGTGCGTAGGAAGTGACGAAAGCCTAGTAGGTACATAATTACAATAAATGGAGAGGTTTTGTGTAGTAAATTACCGCTGAAATTAACAGTTCAAGGAGGTATTAAGTAGGAGAAAGGAGTGGTTTATCACAGAGTTACGAAACTCGCTCCACCGTAACTAAATTGTGGATAGCATTGTTCCTCCGCTCGAGGTAAGAAAAGCTAATTTATAAGAAGTAGCTTTAGCATTCAGTAGCTGGCCACGAGGTGCATGGGCAGTATGCTTGCCTCCTAACTATGAGGCCCCAGATTCAATTCATGGTTCCGTCAGAAATTTGAGATTTGACGTGAAGGCTAAGACAGTGTGCACTCAGCCTCATGAAGGAAACTGAGTAGCTGCTTGATAAGATTAAGTAGTGCTCTATGGTCTAAAACCATACCTGACCAAGCGTCTTCCACAATCCGTTGGCTATGAGCTGGGCGACAGTCGTTCTTGTGTTCACGTGATTCTCTGAACTCAATACTGGGGTGAGTATTTTATCAGTCAGTACAGCTGTCAAAATACACAAAGCTTTCAGAACTGAGAAGGAAGCAATGGCACATGGCACAAGTCAGGGCAGTTCCAATTATCATCTCCAGCACTGGCGTGATTCCTAACAACTTAAAGCAATCGCTCACAGTGTTGAAATTTGACCCAGCCCTTTTCAAACTGATGCAGAAAACAGTCATACTTTCTACGTGCCACGAAGTAAGGCTGTTCTTGGGCAATCTGGCCTGAAGGAGTGGGGGAAAAGTATAAAGCTACTACCTAGTGCAGTCACCAAGAATTTGCTCCTTATGATAAAATATACTGTATCTGGGATTTTAAATGAAAATGATTTCCTTCCAGCAAATATGCTGAGAATGTGTACGCGCATGCACAAATAATAATAATAATAATAATAATAATAATAATAAAAATAATCTTCCTTCAGATGACAAAGATGTAAGTATATCGCCGGAAGCACTCGGAAAACCAGTGGAAACAACTCGAAGATGAATTTGGGAAGGCTCTCATAGAATTTGAAGGGACTGATCCAATAGAGCGGCCCATGATCACGAACCAACATTGCTCTAAGAAACTTGCTACCGCTGTTGTAACAATGAACGACATTCTCTCTCAGCATATGTCCCAGAAATCATATTGTTTCAACCATGTTCAGACTGCAATTTTCGCTGGAGCGATAGCTGTGATACGAGTGACAGGAGGTAGATTATGGCGACCTAAATATACCTCAGGTCGACAGAAGAAGATGCCAGCTTGGGAGATACGTTTACCAAAGTCTGTTAATGAACTGAGAGTAAATATCGGAAGAATGCATCAGTATGTTGCAGGCAATAGAAGTAAGAATGTTGTTCAATGTGTTCAAATGTTGAGCCATACGAAGAGTAAACATGCAAAGTATAATCCTCCGAACTGTAGCCCCCTTGAGATCCTAGACACATTAAAGCAACAACTTGAGGCAAAGGCATAGAGATTACGTCGATATAAAGAATCGAACGAACGAAAGCAACAGAACAAGCTATTTGTTACCAATGAGAAACGGTTCTATAGGAATCTGGACGATCCTGGAACACAAATGGGCAGTTCGCCGCAAAACGAAGAGGTAGAGAATTGCTGGTCATCCCTATGGTCGAATGCAGGAGATTATAACAGCAGCGCTAAATGGATTACGGAGGAGGAGGAAAGAATGTCATAAATTGACACGATGAGTGACTCTTCAGTATCAACTGAAGATGTGACCCGGGTGGTTAAGGAGACCCGAAATTGGAAAGCGGTAGGACCAGACAACATCCACAACTTTTGGATTGAACGTTTCACAAGTACTAATGCGCATCTTGCCCGCTGCTACACAGATTTCATCAAAAGTCCGCAGCTTATCCCCTCTTACTTGATGCGAGGTAAAACATACCTTCTGCCAAAAGGTGATAGAACCAATGATCCTTCCAAATATCGACATATCACCTGTCTGCGCACCCTGTATAAGATATTTACATCTTGCATTGCACATAAGATTTATGATCACATAAATCTTCATAACATTTTGGCTGAGGAGCAGAAGGGGTGTATGAAGAAGTCTCAAGGTTGCAAAGAGCAACTTGTAATTGATGCAGTTACTATGGAACACGCAGGAAAGATGATGCGTAACCTCTACATGACCTTTATTGATTACAAGAAAGCTTTTGATTCAGTGCCACATTCCTGGTTAATCTAAACACTGAAAATATATAAAGTTGATCCTGCCATCATTATAAGTCTGCAACATATGATGTCCCATTTGGGGTCCAATTTATTAATGTCTAATGGAGACCCTTGTATGGAATCGGGATTTATTCAAATCAAAAGAGGTATCTTTCAGGGTGACAGCTTGAGCCCTCTATGGTTCTGTTTGGCGCTCAATCCGCTATCATCATTGCTGAAAAATGCAAAGTGTGGATTTCCAACTAAGCACCATGGTACAGTGAAATACAAAATTTCTCATTTGATGTATATGAATGACATTAAACCATATGCACCCTCTGAGAAATACATCGACAATCTAATTGCAATAACTGCTTCATTTTCTTCTGATATTGGAATGTCCTTCGGATTATATAGGTGTCGCACCCTCACCATTCGGCGTGGAAAATTAGAGACCCGAGCATTTCAACTTGATGAAGGTTGTTTCATAAAGCCTATGGAAGGTAATGAGACCTACAAATATCTTGGTCTCTTGCAATCTAATCGAATAGATCATAAAGGTATTAAAGATAGAACCGTAGCTATCTACAATCAACGCCTTAACAAGATTTCAATATGAAAGTTGAATGGAAAGAACACCTTTAAGGCTATTAATACCTATGCTATTCCTGCTCTGACATACACTTTCGGTATTATCAAATGGACGCAGACTGACTTGTAGAACATCTTAATTAGGACACGTACCATCTTAACAAAACACAGATGTCTCCACCCTAAGTCAGCTGTTGAGCGATTGACAATCACGCGTCAAAGAGGTGGACGAGGGCTCACGGACATTATCCAATTGCATGCAAGGCAAGTGAGGAACCTTCAGAGATACTTTCTGGGCAGACATGACTCTCCCATACATCAAGCCGCTGTGAAGGCAGATGGCAAGTGCACACCGCTGGATCTTCTTCACGTAAGGGATATACAGTTAGCAACTGATGAGGAATGTTCAGCCATCAAGCTTCAGCAGTGGACGCAGAAAGCTCTGCACGGTCGTCATCCGTATGATCTCAACCAGAAACATGTCAACATTGATACGTCGAACAGCTGGTTGACTCATGCGGACCTATTCACTGAGACTGAAGGATTCATGGTTGCAATCCAGGATCAAGTTTTGGCTACCAAAAACTATCTTAAATATATAGTTAAGGCAAATATTCAGGATGATAAATGCCGAAGATGCCAACTAGAGCCGGAAACAATTCAACATATCACAGGAGGCTGCCAAGCAATCTCCTGTACTGATTACATGAAAAGGCACAACCAAGTGGCCAAAATAATGCACCTACAGTACACCTTGCTCAAAATCACTTATTATCTGATAATATTTTGCCTTACTATCAGTATGTTCCTGACGCCGTTTTGGAAAATCCTAGCCACAAGTTGTTATGGGACCGATCAATTATTACTGGTAAAACCATACCAGCAAACCGGCCAGACATCGTTCTTGTGGACAAGGTGCAGAAGAGAACCTTCCTAATTGATATTGCAGTGCCCAATTCCCATAATCTGCAACAAACCTGCTGTGATAAGATCACCAAATATCAGCCCTTGGCTGAGGAAATACGGCAAATGTGGAGACAGGAAAGTGTAGTGGTTCTGCCCATAGTAATTTCTTTTACCGGCATCAACCGCAAATCATTGGCTCGCAATCTACAAATATTGGGAATACATCCTGGTCTACATATCACCATGCAGAAGGCCGTCATCTTGGAGACCTGTTCCATTGTTCGCTCGTTTCTCAATGTGCCACCTTTAGAGATTTAACCATACCGTCTTGCAAACAAGCCGACGATATGTTGATATGTCCCACTTATGGGGCGAAATGAATGTACTGTAAAATAATAATAATAATAATAATAGTCTAATAATAAAAATAATACAACAAAGGACTAAACATTGAAATTGGTCCGTGGTCCAGAAGACCCTAACGGAGACAGAAGAAAGAATAATAATAATAATAATAGTAATAATAACAATAATAATAATAGTACTAATAATAGTAATAATAATAATTATTATTATTACGATTATTATTGATCTCAGCCAATGGCCATACAAGAAAATAATGTCTTAAAAATGAAAGCCTCCCCTCGGTTACACAGCTGTCATTCCTTTTGCACACAATGTTCATTATCGTCTAACGTAATCACACAATGATTTCGATCGATTTTTGCAAAATTGCAAGTGGTATCTGCCACATCGAACATCACACAGTTTACACACACACGAATCACAAAGTTCATGAAATGGATTATTGGTGCAGACCGCATGACGGAAACCATAGCATGCCAACCTGGTGACAACATGTCTCAACTCGTAGTTAGTCTGAGTCCAGTGCCTATTCATAATCGCGTCAGAGCTGTAAAATTCCCACCATACGTCAGCTCTTTCTTGTTCTCGTCTGCTTATAGCGTCTTGGAAAGCGGTCGTTGATGGCAGAAACATTTTATTTCTTAATGGCGAGCAATAAGGTAAGACATTGGACAGATGAGCTGAAAATAGCAAGAGAATGAAGAAATACTGGAGCTTAAGGAAGGAAGCCATGAGGATTTATTTATATGGTCCGTAGTTATCCAAAATCAATTCAATAATAATAAATGATGATAATAATAATAGTCTATTAATAAAGCCCTGTACGCAGCAGAATGCCTGGCAATGAAGAGAAACGGTCTGATTGAAAAGTTAGAAGTGAAAGAAAGGACAATTCTGAGAGAGATCCTTGGACCAATCAGAGAAAATGACGAGTACAGGAGATGGCATAACAGCGAACTCTACCTGCACATTGAGAGGATAACAGACACCATTCGGAAAAGGAGGATGCAATTTTATGGCCACATAACACGCATGAGCTCGCAGAGGCAGACCAACAAGATATTTTCCTACTTTGTTAACAAGATAACCAACTGATCCTGGTTCATCGAAGTTGATATAGATCTTCTAGGAGTAGGAATCACACTTGAAGACGTCCAGGAACGTGCACGTCTCCAGAGAAGACTTCGAGCATACAAGACTTCCAAAAGAAGCCAAAATTGAAGATCGGCAAGAGGTGGACTGATGAAAGAAAGGAGGCTCACAATGCAAATGCGAGAATATTGGGAAAGAGTTCAAGCTCTAAGGTGCAAACGGTTGAAGTAACGTGGTCCACGGCAGCCTGAAACGAAGAAAGAAGAATAGTCCAAGAAATGATGATGATAATTGTTGTTTTGAGGGGCCTAACATCGAGGTTATCGGCCCCTAATGGTTTGGGTGATCGTGAAGATAATGAAATGTAAACTATAACTAAAACTAACTACTAACTTATATACTAGAAGAAGAAATGGAAACAAAAGGAGAATAAGGAAATAAAGGACAGGAGGAAAAGAAATGCCCTCAACACTCGAAGAATGCGGATTGAGGGACTTGGAAGGAAGGAGAGCCATAAAAGGCAGATAGGAAAGTGAAAGAGGAGTGGGTCCTCCCCACAGGTAATGGATAAAAGGGGGGAAACCGGACCCAGCTCAGGAATCCCTCGGGGTCGCCAACTCCCGAACTCACCAGCCGTGAGCCCCTGAGGGTGTAACAATATCCAGGGTGCACCAGAAGTGGTGGGGCTACATACACCCTGCCTCTTTGAGGGCCTTGAGCAGAAGGCAGGAGATAACAGATAAAGAAAAAGAAGGCTGAACCCTCGCAGAAAGTGGGTATCAGAAATGATGAGACAAGGGCCAATTAAGGCGGGAAAGGAAGAGACTCCCTAGGCCTTGGATACCCTAATACCGTCGGGGTCGGAAGAGAACAAGAGTTGACCATGTGAGGTCGACAGGAAAGAAGACGGAGAGGAGCCCGGCACAAGTAAGAGGAAGCAATGCCGGACTCAGCTGGGGAGTCCAAGAAAATCAAGCTCTCGAATTACAGATGTCTTACCTGTACACGCTTCTTTAATTTCGCTGCGACTGCTCAGTAATATATTTCTACCTGTGCACACTGTACAACTGATTTTAAGAAATCAAATATACCGGCGTATGACTGCTCCATAACATAGGCATTGCTCTAAACTGTACACGTTTTAACTTCAATCTCAACAGAGATGTAATATATCAGAGATGATTTTAACAAGGCATTTGGCGTACATCATAAATAGGGACCAACATTTGAGGTTTTGAAAATTGTCATTTTAAGTTTTCAAAAACAAAAAATAGTTTCTTTTTAGGTTCTTAATAGGTAGAAGAGGTTTTGAAATAGGTTTTTATTTTTAAGATGCGGCTTTGGTGGCGTAGTCGGTAGCATGCTGAACTGCTATGCCCAAGACAGCGGGTTCAAACCCGGCCGAAGTCGTCGGATTTTTTAAGAGCGTTAAAAATCCTTCAGTATGCCTTCCTTCGGAGGGGAAGTAAAGCCGGCGGTCCCATGTCATAGATTTATGGCATGTAAAAGATCCTTTCACAGACTAAACTTGTGTAAAGCAAAATTTGTTAGGTTAGATTT
Source organism: Meconema thalassinum (assembly GCA_946902985.2). Lineage (NCBI taxonomy): Eukaryota > Metazoa > Arthropoda > Insecta > Orthoptera > Tettigoniidae > Meconema > Meconema thalassinum. Next base: position 403,093,657 of record OX336392.1, read on the forward strand.
CGTCAGAACGCTCTATCAAAGTTCCAACGTTCGCCACTAGGTATCATTGATATCTGGTGGCGAAAGTTGGAACTACTTGGAATTGAACGGAACTTGTAGCTCACCCTTTAGGGTGTCCGCTGGAAGCAGCTACAGACTCAGGCGAGCCGAACATGTCCTCGGACACTCCCGGCACTAAAAGCCATACGATAAATAAATAAATAAATAAATAAATAAATAAATTTTTAAGATGTAGCAAAAGTTGACATAAACTGGGCAAAGCTTGCCATTTATGCCTAATTGTTAGTAGACAATCTGATTGTACCGAATGTGTAAATATTTTACATAATGATACGCCTTTTATCAAATTATCACCGAGAACTTCACACTTTCAGGCAATATTTGCTCTCCGTAAATATATTTATTATTCAAATTTAATACAACCAAGGATGCCAGAGGTGGTGTTTACATTCTAGCCCGTTTGATTAACTTTGTGTAATAAGAATATAGGAAACTTGGAAACAATAAGAGATTCATCCCCACTTTCCTTACAGTAAATAACTAAACAATAAGATATAAGCCGAAAAGCGCTGAACGTATCTGAATTTTCTGGCAGGTAGTATTTCTATCAATTAACTAGAGCTAGGAAGAAGCACCGCCTTGTGCTCTACTTTTAAAAATTATGGACCAAAGATTCAAATATACTTCAATAAATGGAATAAAACTGCAATTAGGTATTTTTTAGGAACTCACATATTATTTAGGTTTTTCAGGTACTCTACTACAGAATTCTGAGTGTGGTTCGGAAAAGTATTAAAGTATTTTTTTTATTTTGAAGTAAGGAAAAACATAGGTAAAAACCTAAGAATTCGGTTTCTAGTTAAAACATATGACAGATGATCTGTTGCTATCCATCCCCCTTCCCAAACCTCTTAAACAGGGGTGAAGTAAGTAACACAATGTTGCTTTGTGTTCTTAGGCTCTCGTGTAGAAAAAGTGTTTCTCAGAATTGACTATAGAAACATGCACAAAATATCTGCTACACGAGCTATTTGGCTCGTTTTATTCCGATTATGGTTCATAAACCCTGACTGAGGGTCGGACCAAATCTATTACGGACCTTTTAGGGAAGCCGGTTGTGCAAAACAGAAGACTGAGGGAAGTTTTCTACTCTCATGCCTCCTAATAAATGGTCTACACAGAGATATCAGGGTTTGAATGTTTATGGCATCGATGCGGGTGTAAGTAAAGGGAACAGCTAGGCGCAGGTACTCAAGCATTTCAAATCCATCATACATTCACGGTTATCTTATGGTTATTGTTGGTGTTGAATATAGAGATGGGCTGGTACAGCTGTTGGTTCCATTATCACATGCCATTGACAACTGAAACGACTTCGTTGGCGTAGTCGGTAGCATGCTGAACTGCTATGCCCAAGATCGCGGGTTCAAACCCGGCCGAAGCCGGTGGGCCCATGTCATAGATTTATGGCATCTAAAAGTACCTACCACTACAATTGGTAGAGTAGCCAAATTTCTAGGTGATAGTTGGCTGGTTAGAAACGCTCTATCAAGTTCCAACGTTCGCAGCTAGGTGTTAGTGGCATTAGTATCTGGTAAGCCAAAGTTGGAACTACTTGAAATTGAACTTGTTAGGAGCGCCACGGGCGTTCAATTAAAATACTCTGCTATGGCTATTCGGCTGCAATTCATACAATTAATGACATTGACAAGTGGTCGCTCCATCTTGAAAATGAAAGGGCCATTTTCGTTTCTTCGTTATTCTTAAAAGTAATGAATGACGTTACAGTTACATTTTAAAGGAAGTAACTTTGTTACTAAGCGTTATCTAACTGCTACTAGTAACGGTGTTACCCCACAATCCTGATACTATGTTTAGATAGTCACCCTACCAATATCCAACCCAATGGATCGTGTCAGATTAGTGAAATGATCCCCATTTAAATATAAGAGGTTAAGTCCAGGATTCGTAGGTTCTGACCTATTTTATTCCTGACCTCTCACTCTCCAAATTTCAGTTTATTTTAATGTTTTAGGCACCAACGAGTAACATAATTCAATTTTATAAGAGCCTAAATTGACCTAAATTTAGGTTAGGACCTAATAAGACCTATTTTGCCTGATAGAAGCTAAAAATACCTAATTTAGCGTGCATGTTTTACCTTATGTGAAGTAGAACGCAGTTTCTCCTCTTTCAAACGCATTTTCATGCAAGTCAGAAGAGGGTTTACATTTGTACATCTCCATTTCCCATTTGTTACTGGTTTGACGTGCACATGGCCCACTTAATCACCCGACCTGAATCCTATATAAAATATGTGAAAAAGCAGGTGAAACGCAGAATGGTCCATACACCGATAAAATATTTTGGGTGTGTTATATTTACAAATTGATGCAAATGTATGTCTCTCACTTGGATACTTACTTCTTAAAGAAATAAATTGTAGTATCTAATTCTCAACAAGATGTTCAGTAAAGAACATATAGCCTACTTTCTCCTAAATGTATGAGTATAGTTATAACTCGTTGTTATTATCAAAGAGTATAATAGAACTATTCTTTGTTGAAGACCTTAGAAACGATTTACCTCTACCAAACGCCACAACCTAGATAAAAACTGCTACCATCATTGAAGAAAGAAAGATAAGAAGTATCTAAAGAATGTTATGGATCTGGAGACATAATCGACCGGACTGGTGGCGTGGCTCAGCGGTAACGTTCTCGCTTGCTGGACCGTATGTTTCAGGTTCGTATCCTGGCGCAGTCAGCTGGCAATTGAGGGTGCACAAATGCGAGGGAGCCGTGTTAGTAGATTTACTGGCACGTTAAAGATCCCCTTCGGGACAAAATTCAGGCACCCCGGCGTCTCTAAAAGCAACAGTAGTTAAAAGGGACGTAAAACCAATAACATTATTATTATTATTATTATTATTACATAATCGGCCTGACGCGGGCAACATCCAACTTTGAGTTGAGGCATGTCTTTACACGTCTGGCTGCGTATGACTTTCACAACCCTAATTGAATTAACAAATCTTTCCATGACCCTACAGAGACGTGTGTATACCAACTATGTGGATATTTTCGATTGCTATTTGGCTGAAATAGAAGTATTAATTAATATCCTGAACTAGCACCAACGGTAGAGTTCAGATACTATGTGAAATCGTTTTGTTCATTACTTCAATTAACATTTTCAAATAACGCACAATAGGCTGTTACAAACCCTTTAAAATAGAAAGTAAAAATGTATCGTAGTATCATGTCATTCTTCAAATTCGATGCGCATAGAATGCAAATGGTATAGTAATCAATGGTGCCCCACGTAGACTAGTCGAGATATCTAGTGGTGAAATATCTAACAATATAATCCTAACAGAGCGAGTGCATTCTAGCGGCCAGAAGAAGAAACTTTTCAATAAAATCTGGTCGGCGTGCAGTTACCTCTTTGGCAGCTAGATGTCTCGAGTAAATCTGCTGGCGAATTATGTTTTAATTAAATATATATTTTACACCTTAATATGCACAATATAACGCTTAATTTTAAAACATCTGAGTCATTACAAAACAATAAACATATAAAATTTCAAGCAAAAAAAACTAGCTCTGATCGGGTTTGAACCATAGGCATTTGAGCGATAGGCTAACGCTCTACCACTGAGCTAATTGTGTCAACGAATATCGTTCTATATAAAATGACTTACATAGAACTTGTTAGCAAATAGTGATTTATACTAAACGATTTCATCACTGGAGTATATTATTTATATATAAAGCATTTCATACAAAGTTTATTTATTTTATATCAGTACGCTATATTGCATGCAATACTCAAATTAGTGAAATATAAGTCAGGCACAAGATATCCGCTGCCATCTTGTCTTATTACTAAATCAGCTCAGCTTTTTAAAATCACGTCTGCACTATAGTATTACAAAATAAACTTTTAATTTCGAACGTGCCTCTTCCTTTAGAACAGTTAAAACGATTCTCGGCTCGATAATCGGAACTGGTTGGTCCCATGATATGGATTATAAAGTTTGCATAATTCGCACGGCCGCCATCCTGAAATGGTATGGCGGACGACCTTGTAGTTTGGTCACAAGACGCATCCTATACGAAGGTATGTTGTTACCAAATTTGGTAGAGATCGGATGATTTGGTTAGTCGTTATTTGATTTTACGTTTTGAACGTTTGAGTGGCCGCCATTCAGTTTTAGTAAAGATGGCGGCGATATAAAACATGACACTGAGGTGTCCTTTGCTAGTGCTACCTTTGTACCAAATTTCGTTCAATTCGCATTCACCGTGTTCGAATTGATAGGGGGGGACAGACATTCAGAGTACACACACTCACACACACACACACACACACACAGACACACAGACACACACACACACAGACTCACACACACACATACACACACACAGACAGACACACTTTTTTTCGCCCTGTGTTGATCTCATAAGTCTACTTTCATTTTTTGCAAAAATCGAAAGTAGGCTAACAAATGGCTTCAATCTACGTAAAATTGTGCCCTCCGTACTACACTGAATCCAGGCGGTTATAGAGCATAGAGGCAGTGTTACGCGGCATTACTACGATGTCTCCAGTGGTTACTAATTTCTTGTCTGGTAAGCTTATATGCTAATATTTTAAAGCCGGCACGCAACCTGCAAATTTTTCTACAGTTAAAATGTGGGTCTTGACTAGAGAAAGATGGAAAACTGATTTAGAAAGCTGACATCGAACGTCCACGCTACCCTCGCTTCTCATTATGTAATCTCGCAATGGCGGCCGAAAGAATAACGAAGAGTTGTGTATACTGTATTGCGTGGCACTATATCAGTAATCTTCACCGAGCACAGAATAATTAACTACATAGCCTGGAATTGACACGCGATCCGCCACTAACATCATGCAAAGTGCTACTGGCTGACGGCAGAGACATCGTGAGATATACGACTTGCGCCAGAATCCAACTGACACCTACTAAAGGTCTACACGAACGTGGTTTGTCATTTAAGGGTCTGGTACAGCTTACCACCTTCAAAACATTCGATTTTTCGATTTAGTTCTTTATTTGATGCTCCTCTCCTTTAGGAACATTTTGATAAAAACAATATATTATTATGAGTAACAGATTTTTTAATATTATTAATTCAACCAATAGCCATGTATTTTTTTCTTTTCAGGACGGGTCAGGGAAGGGATTATGAAAGGAAATCGGCCGTGGACCTTTTGAAATGATCCGTCTCGGCATTTGCCTGGTAGTGAAAATGGGAAACCACGAAAACCATTTTCAGCCGAGGTGGGATTCGAACCCATGCTCTCCCGATGCCAGCGAGACACGATGTAGCGCGTTAACAGATAACAGATTTTGAGTTACGATTTAAAAGGCAAAGACTTGCACCCCCTTTTCGTTCTGTCAGTGTGGTATGTAATAGTGTATTTATCAACTTATGTTTATCGCTCGTTTTCGGAAAGTTATTTTTAACATCCTTTTTAGTGATAAATCAAAAACTAAATGACGTACACCGATAAAATATTTTGGGTGTGTTATATTTACAAATTTATGTCTCTCACTTGGATACTTACTTCTTAAAGAAATAAATTGTAGTTAAAATATTATTCAAGTTTTTGAACGTTGTTATATAATGACATTGAGAGCTTCTTCAATTGAACATTTCTGATTGACAACTATTAATAATAATATTTGGTGGTCTAATTCTATTGAAGAAAGCTTTCCAGTCGATCAACTCAAATTGAATGCATGTCTTTGATCTGGGAATCGGTTTGTAGGCTAATTACAAATATCGGAATTGGTATAGACCTATATCATCGATCTAAAAAAGTTCAATAGAACTTTGCGATATTGCGTGCGAAAGATTTGACTTGCGTTTCCGAATCATTAGAAATTGGAGAAGTTTTAAAATTTAAATTTTTCTCCGAGTTTGAGTAAGATGAAAACATTCTTAAGAAATTCTACTTCTGAAAACAGATTCAACGGACTATTTATATAGCATTGCTATCTATTCACGGAGACATTCTAAATACTGACGAAGTTGTGTGGGGTTTGAAGCCATTTTTTCAGTGTTGCCCTAGTAAACAAGAGTTTAGTGCTTTTCAGTCGGTCAACACGATTGTACACAAAAGAGTTGGGTTATACCCTAATCCTGAAATAAATTACATGAGATTAATAAATACACTAGGATTTATTTCAGGATTAGGGCATAACCCAGCTCTTTTGTGTACATTCGTGTTGACCGACTGAAAAGCACTAAACTCTTGTTTACTGACGAAGTTATAAACCAATCTGGTAATGCTTCAAGAAATCTTGACTTTTTATTATGGTGAAAGTTGTAAATCAAAGCAATTAGTTATTGTCGTTTTAAGGAGAAGAAGACCGAGGTCGTGTGCCCCGAATCCAAACAGTATAATGTTCGTTCTTTCTTTCTATCTAAATACTATTAAGTGCAAGATGATTGTAAAGTAACATAAAATCTCCTTAGTTGTGTTTGACATTAATCAAACAGCACAACAAATTGGTTGAAAATTTGATGCCAGATAGCCTTAAAACTCGTCATTTTGCACCAAATTGTATAAACGTTTCCCGGGGAGGAACTCTGGCCCCCCATTTATTGAGAGCTATTCTATGCCTCCAAACCCCGGATGCACTAAGGCTTGATGTTTTCATTTATAATATAACTCGGCACTCTCATTTACAGGGCCAGATAGAGAGCTGAATGGAACTTCTCGCCTTGATCACGTCTGGCCATTCCACGATTCGTTTCCAACACTTCGAAATATTTTGGAAATATCTCGTAAACGGCTGGTTCTAGAGCCTTAAAAGTTCGACTTGTGTACCTTTGGGGCTACATGACTCAGGTATCGCAAAGTCCCTAAAAGAAAATCAACAATCAACAACATCTCAATAAAACTTTACAAATAAAAGAACCTTGTAGTTTTACGTGACTGTTTATCCCGTAATCAAGAGCCACAGGACCTCCATTTTACGTGGTATCCGAACCACAGGACGTAACATTTCACTTCGAAAGTCTGACAGGCATTAACCTGGAATCTAACACGTTCCACTTTGATGAGAGGCAAGTAGCATGAACACTGCGCCATCATACTATTTATGAAATTTGCCCTTGCTGTTTACACCTCTAGTTCATTGCTTTGCCGTTTGCTGGTTGGCAGTGATTGTTCGCAAGCACCAATTGGATCATCACACACACACGCAAGAGAGAGGTATCATTACTACGTCCTTCATATAATTAGTATCCTTGGAGAGTAATTGATTTGTTATTTCAAATTGTGGTTTCCACTGCAGGAAGCATGGTTAGAGTATATTAGATCAAGCCGGTCTGATACGTCACTTCTCCACTACTTAAGAGAGATCACCAACAATTATGCAGAACGAAATGATTAGTTGTGACCCCACAACATTAGTGATAATAACGGTCCAGGTGCATGCATCTCAATAGAAGCTCTTACATCCGGTTTGGTTATTGAACTCCACTACTGTGATTAATTCCCTCATTCCCCAGGGGTTCACAACTAGTGGGACGTAACCTGGCGATCACGTGGCCCCGGGTGAGCACTGCATTGTGTCCATTTACTTGTGGTGAGCTCCTCATTATCAGCGTTCTGGTCGACCTCTCTTGATCAACTCTTGTTATCCTCCGATCCCAACGATGTTAGGTATCCGAGGTCAGGTGATGTTTAGTTGTGCCCACGCAGTGATTGCCTTAAAAAGGACGGTTGAATTGGTCCCCCAGACACCTACTAAAGGTCTACACCAACGAGTCTACTCAACGGACACGTTTGAGTTGGGCATACTGTCTGAACTTCCCTCTGCGGATTACCGTCGACCCTAAGTTAGGTTATGTTAGGTGAGGTGAGGTTAGTTAAGGTTAGATTACGTTACGTTAGGGTTGTAAAAGTTAGGTGAGATTGGGTGACGTTAGGTTAGATGAGGTTAGGTTAGAGTAGGTGGGGTTTGGTTATGTTAGGTTAGATTAGGTGGGGTGAGGTAAGTTAAGGTTAGGTTAGGTTACCTTACGTTAGGTTACTATAGGTTAGGTGAGGTTAGGTGAGGTGAGGTGAGGTTAGGTTATGTTACGTTAGGTTAGGTTAGGTCAGGCTAGGGGAGATGGGGTGACGCTAGGTTGGATGGGGTTAGGTTAGTTCAGGTGAGATTTGGTTACATGTAACGTCGCTCCTCCCTCTTGTCTGAAAAAGGAACTGTTCCTAGTAACGGCGTTACATGTAATGTCGTTCCTCCCTCTTGATCACAAAAAGGAACTGTTCCTAGTAACGGCGTTAAATGTAATGTCGTTCCTTCCTCTTGATCAAAAAAAGGAACTGTTCCTAGTAACGGCGTTACATGTAATGTCGGTTCTCGCTCTTGATCACAAAAAGGAACTGTTCCTAGTAACGGCGTTACATGTAATGTCGGTTCTCGCTCTTGATCACAAAAAGGAACTGTTCCTAGTAACGGCGTTACATGTAATGTCGTTCCTCCCTCTTGATCACAAAAAGGAACTGTTCCTAGTAACGGCGTTACATGTAATGTCGTTCCTTCCTCTTGATCACAAAAAGGAACTGTTCCTAGAAAAGGCGTTACATGTAATGTCGTTCCTCCCTCTTGATCATAAAAAGAAACTGTTCCTAGTAACGGCGTTACATGTAATGTCGTTCTTCCCTCTTGATCACAAAAAATGAACTGGTCCTAGTAACGGCGTTACATGTAATGTCGTTCCTCCCTCTTGATCACAAAAAGGAACTGTTCCTAGTAACGGCGTTACATGTAATGTCGTTCCTTCCTCTTGATCACAAAATTGGAACTGTTCCTAGTAACGGCGTTACATGTAATGTCGTTCCTCCCTCTTAATCACAAAAAGGAACTGTTCCTAGTAACGGCGTTACGTGTAATGTCGGTTCTCGCTCTTGATCACAAAAAGGAACTGTTCCTAGTAACGGCGTTACATGTAATGTCGTTCCTCCCTCTTGATCACAAAAAGGAACTGTTCCTAGTAACGGCGTTATATGTAATGTCGTTCCTTCCTCTTGATCACAAAAAGGAACTGTTCCTAGAAAAGGCGTTACATGTAATGTCGTTCCTCCCTCTTGATCATAAAAAGAAACTGTTCCTAGTAACGGCGTTACATGTAATGTCGTTCTTCCCTCTTAATCACAAAAATGAACTGGTCCTAGTAACGGCGTTACATGTAATGTCGTTCCTCCCTCTTGATCACAAAAAGGAACTGTTCCTAGTAACGGCGTTACATGTAATGTCGTTCCTCCTCTTGACTGCAAAAAGGAACTGTTCCTAGTAGCGATGTTACATGTAATGTCGTTCCTCCTCTTTACTGCAAAAGAACTGTTCCTAGTAATGGCGTTACATGTAATGTGTTGATTAAATCAGTGTATGGACGGATTCAATGTGGGAGGGGTTTCACCGTGTTGTTGAATATTCAGTCCTTGGACTGCTTTGGGTCGGGAATTCCATGCTTCCCTGTCCTGAGCTAATTGTTTCTTCTCTATATAGCTATCACACCACCTTGCATCTGAGGCAATCTGTTTTAACATATTCTAACCGCGGTCCACCCTTAGAGTTCTTGTCATTAGCCCTGCCTTCCATGACTAAGTTTGCTATTTCTGGGTGTCCTAGTAGGTGTCATACCAACACATCTCTTCTTTTCATTAGCAGTCACGAGAGACATCTCTCCTCTCCCACTCGTCTTAATACCTCTTCTTTCGTTACTCACCCATCTGATCGTCATCATTCTCCTGTTACACCACATTTCAAATGCTTCTATTCTCCGGTTATCTGCTGTACCAACAGTCCAAGTTTCACTTCCATAGAGCGCCACGCTCCAGACAAAGGCTTTCAAAAAAGACTTAATAATAACAATAATAATAACCCCTGGCACTACAGCCCATGAAGGGGCTAGGCCTACCAAGTGACTGCTGCCCAGGCATTTGACCTGCAGATATTGTGGTGACGCGTGGTCAACGCGTCGGGTCCCCTTGGTTTTCGTGACCGGGACGCTGCCTCACTGTCAGACTACTACTCAATTGTCCTCACGAGGCTGAGTGCACCCCATTCCAGCCCTAACGTCAGCTTCTAAAATCCTTGACGGAGCCGGGAATCAAACCCGGAACCTCCGGGTGAGAGGCAGGCGCTACCCCAACACCACGGGGACGGCTTCAAAAATGACTTCCTATTACCTAAATCTATATCCTATGTCAACAGATTTCAATTCTGTAGAAATGCATTCATTGCCCGAGCCAACCTACTTTTTATTTCCCCTTTGCTTCGTCCATCACTGATTATTTTTCTTCCTTAGTAACAGGAATGTCTTACTACCTTTAGCTTTTCACCCAGCAGTTTGACGTCAAAAGGGGGTTCTGATTTCTTTCGGCTGCATTCTACATTTTTGTTTTACATTTATTGATTTTCATCATGGATTCTTTCCTCAAGGTGGTGTCCATACCATTTAAAAACTCATTCAAATCCTCTGGTGAATTGGTTAACGTTTTGCTAGCTCCTAACTGTTGGGTGAGAAATGTAACTGTTTACCTTTGCCTAAGCTATGTTGTTTTAATGGGCGCCAAGACCTCAACGCAATGTTGAAATCTAAATTTGTATTTAACAACGTCTAGCTCTGGCAGAACACCTTCAAGACTCTATTCACTCAGATCGTGGTATGATTTGATCATTAACCCAACAAACAATTGTATCAGGAGAAGGAATTGGTCTATATCTAATGCTACCTACTGAAAGCAAAGATTGCATTGTAAAAGAAATGAATTTATTATATAAAACAAGTATAGCAAAATTAATAATAATAATAACTATAAAATTTAAATTGGAGCGTTGTGATTTGAATATTACCGATAGAAAATTACGTGAAAACGGAGTCTGATAAATTGATTTTACTCTTATTTCCAAGCTATGAAGTTACTGAAATATGAAATGTAAAACAAAGAAAATGAGAGATTGCGTATTTCTGCGTCATTGGCGCTTACCACTGGAAATTGCCAAAGCATTTCCCTCGTTCTTGATGATGTTGTGAGCTTCCCACAGTCTCCTGGACGTCGTCATCTCCGTCGGAATTTGATGATATTCTGGTAGATTAGATAATTCTATGGTCCGTACCTCGGACCCAAACCCTCGTACAACCAAGTTTTACAAAAGTTCGTCGCTAACTCCACTGAACATCGGAGCGACACGCACTTGCGACCGTACACCTCAAGTATTTCACAGATAGTCCTCGTCCCACGGAACATCGGAGCGACTCCCGCGTATATCCACACTCGGCAAGAACTATACAGATTGTTCTCGTTTCACGGCGCGTCGAACGATATATGCACACGTTGGCTCCCCCACCATGGTACCGACATCTAGCTTACGTCGTCCTCACTGATTGGTTGACCCACCACGCGATCTTCTCCTCCTCCGGGTCATTACACTCGGCGGGAGGGTTCCGTTCCAACAATTCGTCTTTTCTAGACCTTACGACCCAAGATTGCGTCATGCTTCTCGACAAGATTAAGCGTGTACTCGAATTCCCAGTGAGTCACGTCTCTCGATATACCCTAACTGACGAAAACTCCGTAAAATTCCGTAATCAGATAATTTTCTATGATATCGTCGTTCGTAATAATTTGCTGGATAGCGTTTTCTAAGACATAGAAAACCTATCTGAATGCTAATAATTTTTATAAAATGCTCCGAAAATACCTAAATAATAATTATAATAAATTAATAATAATAATAAATTACCATGAAAAATTCTCTTGGCTGAACACTTTGCCGCGTAAATAAATATAGAATGGCTTCCTACTGACTTATGCCAGTTGCATAAAACCCCTCGAAAAACACGTTACATATTCGCCTCGGATCATCGGATGATTTACCGTGACGACGGTCCATTATCCGATTATCCCAGACACGTTAATAAACCCCATCCAAAATACATATTACATAAATGAAATCACCCTAAATTACAGATATATACACTCATATTTTTTCTTCACGCACTTTGCGTCAAAGTTTGTTGTCACAATGGATTGCACTTTGCAACCAGTCCAATGTTTTACATATGGAATAGTGTTCCACGGATATTTCCGCCTCTCAAATTTCTCTATGTTGGAGAAATAGACATAATTAATGTGTGAGCACTATGTATTTATGATGTCATATCACACGCATTGAAGGTGTTCTGATATATTTATATCACCATAGAACTTCCTAATTTCACTGGAGGTCCCCTCCTTATGGTGACATTTAATTCCACTTATCACTCAGCACACGATCACACTATTGTGGCAGCGCCTCGTGACCATAATACTTAATCTCTCTTTGAAGTAGATTAAATTAATATTGACTTCTGAAAAAAAACAGTAAATGCGCATTACATATAACACCAAATATTTCTGTGCCGTAAGCGCCCTGTCTTGTTAAGTTCCCGTTAACCATATTCTACTTAATACTAGCTCTCAACACAGACCATTTCTCCTCACACAAATAATACCTTTGTACAAATTACCTTAAATTACACACTTACAAATCTTACATGGCGAGGCCGTAAACAGAAATCACGTGTGCTGATATGTATGAGTTTCATGAAGGACTGTCTCGCATTCTGATGGCCCATCTTTTGCCTCGTGGACGCCTTAAGCAAAAATACCATGTACAAGCGCTCACCCATCTCTTGGAGGCAAATGGGAATTCACCAGCGCTACCAAATTCTGGCCTTGGTGTATCGAGACATTTTAGTGCTCAAGAGCATCCGACAATCCCGTCATATTTCCCTGTACCTTAAAAACTCTCATTTACTTACATACTACCCCCCTGTGTGACTTCTGATACGCCTGCCTGGAAGACCATCTCCTCCCACGCACCAAATACCACACTTACTCATTTGATAGGCTGGCTCGCCCGCTAAACACACTCACTTTATGACACATATTTTCGTAGACTATGTATATTATACGTCCCGTATAATCTGTTTCCCTTACTATCCTCCAGCACATATGCTGTTTTTCCAATACGTTTGGAAACTATAAATGTTACTGCGTCACCTGCTTCCAACCTTGCAAGTGGCTCCCTTAAATGAACGTCATCACGTTGCTCTACCTAGCATATTTCTCAGTGTCTGTAACGATGCCCTGTTGCTACTGTCCACACATGCACATATTAAAATACCATCCTCTGCTTTAACCACAGGATAATCCCTACATAAATTAGTGTCCCTCGATAGCATGTCTGCAAGAATGTTATCTTTACCTTTAATATATTTTACTGTGAATTCGTATTCCTGCAGAGCAAGAATCCACCTACTAACTCTGTTAGAACTGAGTTTACAAGTCCTCATATACAGAAATGCATGGTGATCTGTGTGGATCTCAAATTTCCCCCCTACTAAATACATTCTAAATTTTCCTAAACTGAAAACAATACCTAAAAGCTCTAACTCAGTAATCGTGTATCTTTTCTCCGCTGCTGTCAGTCCTCGCGAGGCTAAAGATACAATGCACAGATTACCCTCATCATCTTTCTGACATAATACTCCAGCAATGCCTATATGTGAAGCATCTGTCATAACCACATATTCCTTATCTTTTAACGGATATTTCAGCACTACAGCTTTCTCAAAACCTTCCTTCAGCGCTCTAAAAGCCTGATCATGCTTAGACTCCCATCTCCACCGAGTCCCACTTTTAAGCAATTCCCTGAATGGTTCTACCAACCCTGAGTATTTAAGAACGAACCTCCTGAAAAAGTTGCAAATTCCCAGGTAAGTTTTTAACTGCTTAACTTTCTGTGGCACCTCTGCGTTAAGTATCTTATTAACCCTACTTTCTTCTGGTGTTACACCTCTACTCGACACTCTATGACCTAAAAATGTCACTTCTGACTGACAGAATGACGACTTAGACAGCTTCAAAGTGAACCCTGCCTGATCTAACTTCTGAAAAACTATATTTAAATGACGTAGATGCTCCTCAAAACTGCGTGAACTAATTACCATATCATCTATGTAAATGGTTACAAACTCTCCTGTGTCATCCCCTAATGCGATGTTTAAAGCCCTAATTAAAGCTGCTGAACTACTCTTTAACCCATAAGGTGTTCTACAAAATTGATAAAGGTTATATTTATGACTAAAAGCTGTAAATGGTCTATCTTCGTACATAAGTGGCACTTGCCAAAAACTGGAACTCAAATCTACACAAGTGAAATACTTCTTCCCCTCAAATGTTTGCATTAATTCCTCTATTGACATAGATTTCAGCTGATCTGAACTAATTCTACTGTTAACCAAACGAGCGTCTAAACAAATACGAACAGTGCCGTCGGTCTTGGGTACCGTGATCAAAGAATTAACATATGGACTGTTAGAGTGCTCAATAATCCCATCTTCAAGCATCTGATTAATTTGTGCCTCAACTGCACTCTGATAAGCGAAAGGTACAGGATATCTATGTCCTGTGAATACTGACCTATCAATAACGTTCAATGAATGTGTATAGCAATTGGCCATACCAATGCGATCCTCAAAAACTCTCCTATTACACAATAACACATCATAGAGCCGAACACATTGTTCCACCTCTATATTACCCTGAAATGCAGCCTCACGTAACGAGTCCTCTAGACTTCCGTTCGTAATCACACTGCCCACAAAACATGGAGAACCCCGCTCTACGGCTGGCGATATCTCATTTAAAGTACAAATCACACCTACAATACTACTCCTCTGAATATGGTCATTGAACGCTACTTCTACTTCAGAATCTCCCCATTTAAATTTCAAACTCCCTACATCATAACATAAGTTACCAGACACTCTACTTAGCCACTCTGAACCCAAGATAACACTGAATACTAAATTTGGAATTACAAGGCAAATCTGCTTCTCTACATGATTATTAATTTTAATGTCTACTAAAACTTGCTTAGAAATTACTTTAGACCAATTCCCAACAGCTGTGATAACAAAAGTGCTTTTAATTGGCATCTCCTCAAAATTTACTCCAGTTCCTTTCATTTTATCATAAAATGCACTACTTATGCAACTCTTCATACAACCACTATCAATTAAAACATCTGTGTACGCCTCGGACACGTTAAATTTAACTATGGGGCTCTTACTAACCACTTCCTGAATAATACCTTCATCATTTAGTTCATGTAATAATTCATTTCTCACATTTAGGTCATAGGGTTCCTGTATAATTGTATGGACAGGGCATGCTACAGACTGAGATTCTGACCTTACTTCGCAGCCTGGTTCGCGTTTAAAGAACCGCTACAGCTGGCCGTAGTACTAGTTACTACTGCACTGGTCTGGTTGTTCTGAGTTGTGTTGTCATTGTTTGGCTGTATATTACTACCACTAGGCTGTCCTCTTCCTTGACCCCTATTCTGGTTGTAATTATTGTCATTATAATTTCTCCCTTGATTTCCCCTGAAATCATTGTTTCTCCCTTGATTTCCCCTGTAATCATTGTTCCTCCCTTGATACTGATTACCATAGCCATTTCCTCTGTTCTGATTTAGCTGATTATTATTATTTCTATTTTGAGCATTGGCCCCTTCGCCACCGTTCCCTTGAACTTCCTGATGCCTGGCTTCATTAGGTCTATTATTATTATTACCCTGGTTCCTATTGAAATTGTCCTCATAACCCCCTCTCCCTAGTGCATCAAATGTGCTTAACAAATTTTCTACTTGTGATATAGTCTTTACATTCTGGATACAAGCAGCCTCCTTGATCCTATAGGGAAAGTGCCTAAGTAGCAACCTTACCACATCACTTTCCTCCTTCAAGCCATCCAGATATTTACACACTAATACCTGCCCTAAAAAGTATTCGGTCATGGTGGAGCTTCCTTTAGGGTTATATTTACCACACACTACTCCCTCACGATGCTGCGACTGAATAACCTCATTCCAGAACTTTTCACAGAATTTCATTTTAAAATCATTGATATCAGTAAACTTGTCTCTGTAGACAGCAAACCAATTCCTCGTTTCCCCCACAAACACTTGTTCTAAAATTTCAACTACCTGGCACCACTCAATACTACCATTTTCCAACCTTTCCCCGAATTTATTTTCTATAGTGTTCATGAACTCCATTGGGCACCCCTGTCGATTGCTGAACTTACCCAGTTCTACCTCCCTGTGTGTGCTATTCACAAAAACTGGCCTATTCTGACTATTTTCTTGCCTGGTCCTAGCTTTTAATTTTAATTCTAATTCTGCGATTTTCTCCTCAGCCTTCCTCTCAATACTGTTTACTGTTAATTTAATGTTTCCTTCTGATTCTTCTACTTTATCATATAGCTTTGCTTGTTTCTCCTCAATCTTGCTAATGCTCCCTTTATTACTCTCTCTTAAATCATTTACTTCTGCAACTATTTGTGAGTGGACTTTCTCAATTCTACCCCCCAGCTGTTCCTTAACCTCTTTAGTAGCTACCTGAATTTTGTCAATTTCTCCCCCCAATTGCTTTTTGACCTGCTGTGTTTCCAGTTGCACTAGTTCTTTTAAATTTTCAGCCTGTGTACTGATTCTAATTTCCAACTCCTCCTGTACTTTTCCTAATTTTCTGTCTACATCTGCAATAATCTCTTTAGCCTTTTCTTCCATCACCCCCCTGATCTCACCTCTAATCAGTTCGAATTTGTCACTCATTTCCCTACTGTTTTGTTCTAATTTAGCATTTAAAGTTTCAGTACTCTCTCTATTTTCCTTACTGTTTTGTTCTAATCTGGCGTTTAAACTATCGCTCAATTCCCTATTACTCTCTTTATTTTCCCTACTGTTTTGTTCTAGTTTAGCGTTATTCTGTTCTAACTTTGCATTTAAAGCTTCTGTACTTTCTTTATTTTCCCTACTGTTTTGTTCTAGTTTAGCGTTATTCTGTTCTAACTTTGCATTTAAAGCTTCTGTACTTTCTTTATTTTCCCTACTGTTTTGTTCTAATTTAGCGTTATTCTGTTCTAACTTTGCATTTAAGGCATCACTACTAACTTTGTTCTGATACATAAACTCGAGAAGTAAAGTTTTTAATTCTGGTTGGCCGCCTACACTCCCTGTTTCAGTATCGGCATTTACCTCCGCTACCCCGGTACTACCATCACTCGACATACTGCTCGTATCATCACTCTCCCGTTGATGACCACTACGTAACCTCATCTGTCTTTCTTTCTCATCCCCCATAATGATATACACTGATACAGACAAATAACCCCCAAAATACAGGCACAGAAATATATACCCTTCTCCTTCCACAAATGTTATTAGGTTTTCAGCCCCAAGTTGTCGGCGACAAGTGAAACGTTTTGCTAGCTCCTAACTGTTGGGTGAGAAATGTAACTGTTTACCTTTGCTAAGCTATGTTGTTTTAATGGGCGCCAAGACCTCAACGCAATGTTGAAATCTAAATTTGTATTTAACAACGTCTAGCTCTGGCAGAACACCTTCAAGACTCTATTCACTCAGATCGTGGTATGATTTGATCATTAACCCAACAAACAATTGTATCAGGAGAAGGAATTGGTCTATATCTAATGCTACCTACTGAAAGCAAAGATTGCATTGTAAAAGAAATGAATTTATTATATAAAACAAGTATAGCAAAATTAATAATAATAATAACTATAAAATTTAAATTGGAGCGTTGTGATTTGAATATTACCGATAGAAAATTACGTGAAAACGGAGTCTGATAAATTGATTTTACTCTTATTTCCAAGCTATGAAGTTACTGAAATATGAAATGTAAAACAAAGAAAATGAGAGATTGCGTATTTCTGCGTCATTGGCGCTTACCACTGGAAATTGCCAAAGCATTTCCCTCGTTCTTGATGATGTTGTGAGCTTCCCACAGTCTCCTGGACGTCGTCATCTCCGTCGGAATTTGATGATATTCTGGTAGATTAGATAATTCTATGGTCCGTACCTCGGACCCAAACCCTCGTACAACCAAGTTTTACAAAAGTTCGTCGCTAACTCCACTGAACATCGGAGCGACACGCACTTGCGACCGTACACCTCAAGTATTTCACAGATAGTCCTCGTCCCACGGAACATCGGAGCGACTCCCGCGTATATCCACACTCGGCAAGAACTATACAGATTGTTCTCGTTTCACGGCGCGTCGAACGATATATGCACACGTTGGCTCCCCCACCATGGTACCGACATCTAGCTTACGTCGTCCTCACTGATTGGTTGACCCACCACGCGATCTTCTCCTCCTCCGGGTCATTACACTCGGCGGGAGGGTTCCGTTCCAACAATTCGTCTTTTCTAGACCTTACGACCCAAGATTGCGTCATGCTTCTCGACAAGATTAAGCGTGTACTCGAATTCCCAGTGAGTCACGTCTCTCGATATACCCTAACTGACGAAAACTCCGTAAAATTCCGTAATCAGATAATTTTCTATGATATCGTCGTTCGTAATAATTTGCTGGATAGCGTTTTCTAAGACATAGAAAACCTATCTGAATGCTAATAATTTTTATAAAATGCTCCGAAAATACCTAAATAATAATTATAATAAATTAATAATAATAATAAATTACCATGAAAAATTCTCTTGGCTGAACACTTTGCCGCGTAAATAAATATAGAATGGCTTCCTACTGACTTATGCCAGTTGCATGAAACCCCTCGAAAAACACGTTACAATGTCATCAGTAAATTTCAGAGTTGAAATAATTTCTCCTTGAATCTTTACTCCTACTTTATTTATTTTTTAAATGGCGCCAGAAATATTTTGCACAGTTAACGAGCCAAGCTACCTCCGACCACCAGCAGCACCACCGACAATAACAGACCATCTGCTGTGGTTGTAAAGAAACTCATACATCCGGTTTGGTTATTGAACTCCGGTGCTCTGATAAATGTCCCCACCCCAGATGTAAACCAAAAGAATCTTCTTCTTTCACTGGCAGTGGACAGCGAAAGCAAATAATTCACTGGCAAGCTAGAAAAGGGAACATGTTATTTATCGAGTGAACTGAATAAGAACGGGCTTGCTTTGACATATTTTGTATGGTCGAGAAGATTCATCGCAAAGGGTCGATTAGATTTATAAGATATTTATCATTTATTCAGTCGGTGGTTTGTTCATTTTTTTCTTTAGAAGGGGAGAATTATCGGATAATCATAAACGATTGGAAATAAATGAGTTGTGACATCGTCATTTAGAAGACATTTCAAGGGGAGCGTGATGGCGCAGTGGCATAGCTGCTCGTCTTTCACCCGGATGGCCGGGGTTCGAATCCCGGTGACAGTGGGGAGGAGTATTCACCTGAAAAATCACGTGGCGTCAGGAAGGGTATTCGGCCTTAAATCTCCGGTCAAAGCCAAAATGAGCCTGGTTGGCTCCGGCGACCATAATTAATTGGGAAAAGCCGTGGATTTTTTTTTAGTTTAGTGTGTGAATTTCTAGTCTTTGCTATTAGGAAGGGGGTGAAATATGCTGGATGAAAGTAGTCTGAGTCATAGTTGTGAGGTGGGACTTTTGTTAATGAACTGACCAATGGAATCATACGTGATATCAGTGGCGTAACTACGGGAGCTGATCGCGGGGATTAATCTCTCCACCCTCAATCAAGTATTAAGAATATGAAATTGGATGGAGATTATAATTTTGAATAGAAACAATCGTCGCATTGATGACAAAAAAAATGGATTGTGTTTGTAAACATTTCAAATCACTCGTCTAACATTTGCAGTGTTACCCTTACTTTACAATTACTGACTGAGAAAACTGATCAGCTGTTCAGTTAGTCAGAAGGGTGGCAGTGAGATGGGTTTGGCACTATCTTTCCTTATCCCTTTCCAAAAATACACCACTTCTTAGTTGCCATTCTGTTCGTATCCTAGTTTTAGTGACCTTTTAGAAAGTGAATTACATCGTGTTTTAAGTAAAACTTTATTTGTTAACTGTAGTTAAATAATATTTTTACAATGTCGGTTAATAGAAAGGTAATATAATTTAAAACAGAAAACTGGATTTTATAAATTAACTAGCTGAAGTACCCGTGCTTCGCTACGCGTCATAAATAAATTAAATTGTGAAGGTGACAGTTAAAATAGGGGATAGGCGAGGTGCTGCGCAGAGGGAGATTAAGGATGGAACATTTTGTCCAACTACACCTCTCGGCGTTGACCGTGTTTTATAGCACAAATTTAGGTTTTACTCGCTAACGGTTGGAGATACATTTCGGATAGAAAATTTTATTTTAAACCTCGTACATGCCATCAAAAGCTTGCTATTTCTTGGCGTTCTCTTTTTATTTGAAATGGAAATATGAAAGTTTGAAACCAAAGGGTGTAGTGACGTCACTAAAATGGTCGCCATCCTTAAATAGTGCAAAGTATTGAAATAAAAAGTAACCTATATGTTAACCAGGTAAATCAGCTAATTCCATGTAAAATTCATGTAAATCGGACCAGTGGTATTTGCGTGATTGAGTAATACACAGACACACACCATCTCATTTTTAGCCTCGCTCCGCTCGCGTCATAGTCGTATCATATTGTTATTCAATGAAATGCAGGTTTAACCCCGTTAACACCCCTTTAGAACCTGCATATCCAAAAATCCCTCCTTAGTAGACGTTTTCGACACACAACAAACATATCCCTAAAATATCATTCTTCTAACTTTAATAGTTTTGGTTGGTCGATGAGAGTGAACATCCAAAAATCCTTCCTTAGTGGACGTTTTTCTCCCAGAATTTCACCCCTCCCCATAGGCCCCTTTAATTGCATTTATGAAAAAAAAAACGGTCGAACATCTATTTATTTTATTTATTTATTTATTTATTTTTAAGCTGATTGATTTCCTCCGAGCTTCAAACTCCTCGCCTATGTCGTTTAAGAGATACACGCTCCGTTAGGAATCTTTCAACCTCCACTTTTCATCCCTTTCACCTCATAATAACCGGGTGAGTTAGCCGTGGTCGTTACGGCATGACTAATGGCAGTCGCTCACATCCTGGAGGCAAGGAGTTTCGAATCCCCCCGCCGGCAACCTTGAAGATGGTCTTCTGTGGTTTCCCATCTTCCTTCCAGACAAATGCCGGGGTTGGTCCCTAACTATAGGCCACAGCCGCTACCTTCCAACTCCTCGCCCTTCCCTTCCAACTTTCCTCCCCAACGGTACTTGTAGCTCACCCATTGGGTGTCCGTCTCGAAGCAGCTACAAAACTGGCGAGCCGAACGTGTCCTCGGACACTCCCGGCACTAAAAGCCATACGCTTAAAAAAGCTCATAATATACACTACATCGAAAAACCATTAGACAAGTGTCAGCTTATTTTTAATGATTAGTATATATGCCAAGGATTAGTATATATGCCAAGTATCACATCCCCAAATGAAACCACTCGTGAGATATTGTTATTCAATGAAATGCACGTTTACCCCCTTAACACCTCATTAGAACCTGAATATCCAAAACTCTTTCCTTAGTGGACGTTTTCGACATACAACGAACATATCCCCAAAATTTCAAGTTTCTTACTTCAATAATTTTGGCTGGGCGATGATGAGTGAGTGAGTCAGTCAGGACATTTTCTTTCATTTATTTTTGATAATTTCACCCCTCCCCATGAACCCCTTAAATTGGATTTATGAAATAAATGGCCGAACACCTATTTACTTATTTAAAGCTGTTTTCCCCCTGAGTTTGATGAGTGAATAAGTGAGTCAATCAGTTAGGACACTTTCTCTCCTGTTTTTCCCCCAGAAATTCACCCCTCTCCAAGGGCCCCTTAAATTGGATTTATGAAAAAACGGTCGAACTCCTATTTACTTGTATTTTAAGCTGGTTTTTTTCGCCGAATTTCAAACTTCTCGCCTATGTCGTTTCAGAGATACACGCTCCGTTAAGAATCACTCAACCCCCAATTTTCACCCCTTTCACCTCACAATATACACCACATCTATAAACCCTTAGACATATGTCTGATTATTTTTAATGATTAGTTTATATACCGAATATTACATCCCCAAAGAAACAACTCCTGAGATATCGTTATTCAATGAAATGCACGTTTACCCCCTTAACACCTCTTTAAAACCCGAATAAACAAAAATCATTCCTTAGTTGACGTTTTTGACATTCAGCGAACATATTCCCAAAATTTCATGTTTCCAACTTTAATAGTTTTCGCTGGGCGTGATGAGTGAGTGAGTCAGACAGGACATTTTATTTCAATTATTTTTACCAGAATGTCACCCCTCCCCATGGGCCCCTAAAATTGGATTGATGAAAAAACGCTTGAACACCTAGTAAACTTATTTTTAAGCTGTCTTTTCCCCCTGAGTTTGATGAGTGAGTGAGTGTCAGTCAGTCAGGACACCTTCTCTCCTTCCCCCCCCCCCCCCCCAGAATTTCACCCCACCCCATTGGCCCCTTTAATTAATTTATGAAAGAACGGTCGAACACCGATTTACTTACTTTTTAAGCTGATTTCTTTTTTCACTGAGTTTCAAATTTCTCGCCTATGTCGCTTAAGATAATAATAATAATAATAATAATAATGTTATTGGTTTTACGTCCCTTTTAACTACCCTGGCTATTAGAGACGCCGGGGTTCCGGAATTTTGCCCCGAAGGGGATCTTTAACGTGCCAGTAAATTTACTGACCCGGCTCCCTCGCATTTGCGCACCCTCAAATGCCAGCTGACTGAGCCAGGTTTCGAACCTGCAACCTTTGGCTCAGCAAGCGAGAACGTTACCCCTGAGCCACGCAGCCGGACTGTCGTTTAAGAGATAGGCCTACACGCTCCGTTAGGAATCCTTCAACCCCCACTTTTCACCCCTTTCACCTCATAATACACCACATCGAAAAACCCTTAGACACATGTCTGCTTATTTTTAATGATTAGTTTATATGCCGAGTATCACATCAACAAATGAAACCACTCGTGAGATATTGTTATTCAATGAAATTCAGGTTTAACCCCCTTAAGACCCCTTTAGAACCTGAATATCCGAAAACCCTCCCTTAGTGTACGGTTTTGACATACAACGAACTTATCCCCGAAATGCCATGTTTCCCACTTCAATATTTTTGGCTGTGCGATGATGAGTGAGTGAATGTGTCAGGAAATTTTCTTTCAATTTTTCTTTTCTTCAGAATTTCACCCCTCCCGATGAACCCCTTCAATTTGATTGATCAAAAAAAACTGTCGTAAAGCTATTTACTTACATTAAAGCTGTTTTCCCCCTGAGTTTGATGAGTGAGTGAGTCAGTCATTCAGTTAGGGCACTTCCTTTCCTGTTCCCCCCGCCCCCCAGAATTTCACCCCTCCCCATGGGCCCTTTAAATTGGATTTATGAAATAACGGTCAAACACATATTTACTTATTTTTTATGCTGATTTTTCCCGCTGAGTTTCAAACTCCTCGCCTATGTCGTTTAAGAGATACACGCTCCGTTAGGAATCTTTCAATCCCCACTTTTCACCTCTTTGATCTCATAATATACACCACATCGAAAAACCCCCCAGACACGTGTCTTCTTACTTTTTAATGATGAGTTTATATGCCCTGTATCACATCCCCCAATGAAACCAATCGGGAGATATTGTTATTCAATGAAATGCAGGTTTAACCCCCTTAAGACCCCTTAAGAACCTGAATATCCGAAAATCCTCCCTTAGGCCTAGTAGACGGTTTTGACATGCAATGAACATACCCCCAACTGTCATGTTTCTAACTTCAATAATTTTGGCTGTGCGATGATGAGTGAGTGAGTGAGTGAGTGACTCAGGATATTTTCTTTCAATTTTCTTTTTTCAGAATTTCACTCCTCCTTATGAACCCCTTAAATTTGATTTATGAAAAAAACTGTCGAACTTACTTTGAAGCATTTTTTCCCCCTGAGTTTGATGAGTGAGCCAGTCAGTCAATCAGTTAGGACACTTACTTTCCTGTCCCCCCCACCCGAATTTCACCCCTCCCCATGGGCCCCTTAAATTGGATTTATGAAAAAACGGTCAAACACATATTTACTTCTTTTTTATGTTGATATTTTTCGCTGAGTTTCAAACTCCTCCCCTATGTCGTTTAAGAGATACACGCTCCATTAGGAGTCATTCAATACTCACTTTTCACCCCTTTCACCTCATAATATATACCACATCAAAAAACCCTCAGACACGTGTCTTCTTATTTTTAGCCTACTTTCGATTTTTGCAAAAAATGAAAGTAGACTTATGAGATCAACACAGGGCGAAAAAAGTGTGTCTGTCTGTGTGTGTGTATGTGTGTGTGTGAATCTGTGTGTGTGTGTGTGTGTCTGTGTGTCTGTGTGTGTGTGTGAGTGTGTGTACTCTGAATGTCTGTCCCCCCTATCAATTCGAACACGGTGAATGCGAATTGAACGAAATTTGGTACAAAGGTAGCACTAGCAAAGGACACCTCAGTGTCATGTTTTATATCGCCGCCATCTTGACGGAAACGTAATGGCGGCCACACAAATGTTCAAAGCTTAAATCAAATTACGACTAATCTAATCATCCGATCTCTACCAAATTTTGCAACAACATACCTTTATGGGGGGAGCATCCTTTAACCAAACTAATAAGTCATCAGTGTAATAGTTTGCGGATGGCGGCCATCTTTGTGTGAAAATCAATTCCCCCTATTAATTCAAACACGGTGAAACCAAATGGAACGAAATTTGGTACAGAGGTAGCACTAACAAAGGGCACCTCAGTGTCATGTTTTATATCGCCGCCATCTTGACAGAAACGTAATGGCGGCCACACGAATGTTCAAAGCTTAAATCAAATTACGATTAACCTAATCATCCGATCTCTACCAAATTTTGCAACTACATACCTTTATGGAGGGAGCATCCTTTGACCAATCTAATAGGTTATTAGCCTAATAGTTTGCGGGTGGCGGCCATCTTTATGTCAAAATTGATTCCCCCTATTAATTCGAACACGGTGGAACCGAATGGAACGAAATTTGGTACAGAGGTAGCACTAGCAAAGGGCATCTCAGTGTCATGATTTATATCGCCGCCATATTGACAGAAACGTAATGGCGGCCACACAAATGTTCAAAGCTTAAATCAAATTACGATTAGCCTAATCATCCGATCTCTAGCAAATTTAGCAACAACATACCTTTATGGAGGGAGCATCCTTTGACCAAACTAATAGGTCATCAGCCTAATATTTTGCGGATGGCGGCCATCTTTGTGTGAAAATCGATTCCCCTTATCAATTCGAACACGGTGAAACCGAATGGAACGAAATTTGGTACAGAGGTAGCACTAGCAAAGGGCACCTCAGTGTCATGTTTTATATCACCGCTATCTTGACGGAAACGTAATCGCGGCCACCCAAATGTTAAAAGCTAAAATGTAATTACGACCAACCTAATAATCTAGTCTCTACCAAATTTTGCAACACCATATCCTTATGTGGGAAACATATTCAGACCAAACAGCAAGAACATCAGCCCAATAGTTTGCAGATGGTGGCCAAGTATGTGTGCAAATCAAATCCCCCTATCAATTCAAACACGGTGAAACCGAATTGAACGAAATTTGGTACAGAGGTAGCACTAGCAAAGGGCACCTCATATTCATGTTTAATATCCCTATAGCACGTTGTATTTCAACAAGCTACTACAACCAACATTCAATCATACTCCTTGAAAAGGACAAAGAGTTATAACAATACCCATTTAGGAGTAGGCTATATGTTCTTTACTGAACATCTTGTTAATGATGAGATTATATGCCGAGTATCACATCCCCCAATGGAACCAATCGGGAGATATTGCTATTCAATGAAATGCAACTCTACCCCCTTAATACCCCCTTTAGAACCTGAATATCCAAAAATCCTCTCTTAGTGGGCATTTGCGGCCCTTGAGGAAGCTGCATACCAAATTTAATTTCAATCCGTTCGGTGGTTTCTGAGATTTCGTGATGAAGTAATGAGTGAGTGAGTGTGTGAGTGGTAT
The DNA here is from genome assembly GCA_946902985.2 of Meconema thalassinum. NCBI lineage: Eukaryota > Metazoa > Arthropoda > Insecta > Orthoptera > Tettigoniidae > Meconema > Meconema thalassinum. The sequence continues at coordinate 403,119,696 of OX336392.1, forward strand.
TTGACAAATATATAGTAGATAGTGTCAAGACTTTGTTATGCTAAACCCGGTTGACAGTGCTGTGTGAGCGGTTGAGTAACTAACGGGATTTCAAGTAAAGATCCTCTTTTTAATTTATTAAGACGCGCTCGAAAGAGCATTAAACCTAAATCTAATACATTGATATTTAGTTTTCACTATATTCTCTTATTGTCTTTGTTCTTTTGCCACAGAGTATTATATGGTAACGGTCGCACTTCCTGTTGCACAATGAGCATATACAGTCTTCACCAGGTTGGTGAAACCTTTGAGTTCGCCAGATTTTATGGTGGAAGCCTCTTTTTCTATACCGGTAGTGCAGAGCACAATTGGCATCCAGTCGGCTTGAGCTGTTGCCATGGAAACTATCTGCCTTGCCATTCCTTCATGAGTATATTTTATGATTTGATTAGTCTGTGTTTGAGTGCAAAAGGGCCGAAATCAGAAGAATGAGAAAGACTATCGAAAATTCATGTAGCCAGCGGTTCCTTCTGGGTCCTAAACTATGTGTATGCAAAATTTGCTTGAGATTGGTGGAACGGTGTAGATTTGTATACGGAACCAACCCACCCACATACATACATACAGACTTTCACTTTTATATATAAGATATAAATATAATTGTTCATTTTCGAACATTTACACACTGATAAGTGCAAATAAAATGTATCAAATGCTAATGAAATCATAAACGAAAAAAAAAAAAAAACACCGTTTGATTCAGCAGCCCCTTACACTATCGTTTGCAGCAACCCAACTAACGCGCGTTCGCAGGAAGGTCGATATTTCCCTGCCTGCATCCCGTATGGTACTAATGCACTGCAAGTAAGAAAATCCACAGCCTGCTTCCAGTCTCCGACCGGGTCAGGAATGGAGTGAATGAAGCCCCCATCTAGCGGCGAGGATATGAACTGTGCCGGCTGCCGAGGCCTGACGCACTCCTCTGGGGCAATGATTAAATGAATGACAGATGAAATGAAATGATGTGGAGAGTGTTGCTGGAATGAAATTTTGACAGGGAAAACCGGAGGAACCGGAGAAAAACCTATCTGCCTCCGTTTTGTCCAGCACAGATCTCACATGGAGTGACCGGGATTTGAACCACGGACCCAGCGGTGAGAGGCCGGCGTGCTGCCGCCTAAGCCACGGAGGCTTGCCACTAATGCACTGCAAGTAAATCCTGCAAACAATACCCTATTATTAGCCTACTTTTCACATTTTGCAAAAATGAGGAAAAAGTAGTCTTATGAGATCGGGCAAATGTGTGTCTGTTGTCTGTCTGTATGTCTGTCCTTCTGTCTGTCCGTCTGTCTGGCTGTGTGTGTGTCCCCCCCTATCAACTCCTAAACGGCTGCAACAATCGGATCAAAATTTGGTAGGAGTAAAGATCTATACCTGAATATCTCACGTCCATATTTGAAAATGATGTCAGTGCTACCAACTGCTGAAAAATCGCAATTGAAATTTGAGCTTCATGTTGGATATCTTGGAAGATATGAATTGGAGCTATTTCAAAATTGGCACACATATAGATAATAATATTGCAGTTATATTACAGGAGGCCATACATGTCAGTGTTGCCAAAATGATTATAAGCCTGCTGATAGGTCCAAATTTTAAATGCATATAACTTCTACACTATCAATTGGATTTCAACCAAATTTCGTATGTGCTATGTGTACATAAACATATATTACTGAGCGTATACTTAAGAGCCACCAGGGCTGCCAACTGTTAATAAATGCTCTCAATTTTTTAAATCCAAATACACATATATCAGAAAGTATGCAAGCCGACAGCTTTAAACTAAGCACAAGTATAGTACCTGACATTGTATATTAATTTGGAGTAAGTTATATATGTCAGTGCTACCAACATGATTCTAAGCCTACTGAGAGGTCCAACTTCAAATACATGTAACTTCTATACTATCATTTGGATTTCAGCCAAATTTCGTGTGTGCTATGTGTACCATAACAGATATGACTGTGCCGATTCTTAAGAGTAACCAGGGCTGCCAACTGTTAATAAATACTGTCTCTATTTTTGTTACCCTAATATCAATATATCAGAAAGTATGCAAGCCAATAGCTCTAAACTTTGCACACGTATAGTACCTGGAATTCTAGATTAATTTGGAGTGACTAATATACGTCAGTGCTGCGACATGATTCTAAGATTGCTGATAGGTCCAATTTTAAAATGCATGTAACTTCTATACTAACTAATGGATTTCATTCAAAATTGACACAACAATAGATCATATTATTTTAGATTATTTCTGACCAATACATGTATGTCATTGTTGCCAACATGATTTTACGCGCGCTGTTAGATCCAATGTGTAACTGCATGTAACGTCCACGCTATCCATTGGACTTCAACCAAATTTTGTATTCTGTACCTTAAGAGATGGAACTAAAAATATATTCAGTCACCAGGGCTGCCAACTGTAGTTCTCTATTAGGCAACGTTATGCCAGGTATACAGTATATCGAACTAATTGGAAATTTCGATATTACCAACTTAATTTTGCCATTATTCTAGATAGATCCATAATATAGATTAATCATTGACATGATTCTTAAATTTTAAGAAAAGTAGGCTCTTTAGTTCTTTACGGAACTTCTTGTTTTTTCTCTCGATGTGACAACATACTAATACGAGAAAGAATAATAATGTTCAGTCCCGTAGTTTCTGTATTCTGGCTACGCCCCTAACTGTATGGGGGTGGATGAATGCATGTTATGCGTGTGGCTGTTCATATCCAGTGACCAAGAACCTGGGAGGGGGAGAATTATCGCACGCTCATTTCCATACACTTGCTCGCGAGCTTTTTAAATGAGATGCACGGAAATAAAAAGGTTACTGCTATCTCGAACAAACAGCTCGTGTCAGCCATATCAACAGTTGGTTCTATAAATTACTCAACACACACGACAAGAGTGGTGCACCGCATAGCCTAAGTTTTTTTTTAACAAGAACAGATTTTTTGGATTAGGGTTTTTTAATGGTAACCATGGTAACCATGGCCAGTAGCGTAGCCAAGATCGACCAATGGTAAGGGTTATAATAACTGGGGGATAACCGTAATTTGGGGAATTACAGGACATATTAATATGAAAAGCAAAAACATTTACCATTATAGGAAAGAATGAAAGAATATTGTCGTATTGATTAATAGATAATTAATTAAAATGCTCCGTCAATTAACATAAATTATATTCAAATTAGTACATGTTTCGATCCAGCAAATTAGAATCAAACCTTAAGCAACTAATTTAATAAAACTGTTGAGAAATGAAATTAACTAACACAGTTTCATTGAAACCGACTTTAAAATTATTCATCACGAACTGAATGGCAGAGCTCTTGACATAAAGGAAGCAATCGAGATACACTTAGCTAAAGTAACCAACCCCAATAATTTAAACGAACACACATTCACGGAGAGTTCACGTCTCTTCACTTTACTAGAAAACACACCCCGTCGGAAACAAGACACAACATAACGATGTAGCCAAGCTATATTAGGGATGTTATCCTAAATAACGATGTATCCTTTTCTTCAATAAACCGAGGCCGGTATTAACGGCAGTATTAAAGATACCGGGAAATGCTCATTAGACCAGGCAGCGCTCATATGGCTATTAGCTCATGAGTGGCGAGAATTTAAAGCAGGGCTTTAATAGTTGAAGATTATACTGAATACAGTAACATACACCACATTAGGGAGACTAGACTTGGCCACATACAGTCAGATTTGTACGACGAAAAACAGAAACTTAGGTATGCGAGAGGGGAAATACCTAGGTATATATGAGACCCAGTTCCACAGGAAGCTCGCCCAGTTGTGAGTAGCTAGTGACGGAGACAACTGCTCTCACCAGGACACGCAAGACTTAATCAGATAAGTAGCCTGTACAACACAACCTGAATTGATCATTTAACTACAATCACATATTCACTCTAAACAAGCAAGTTTGAAGGTCAATCACCACTTTCAGTATTTTAACAAAACATCACATAGACTATAACTAACAAATATTGACGAGTTGAACTATCTCAACTAATACCGCAACTAAAGAAGTTTACATATTGTAATTATTTTCACCCATACTTTCAGACAAAAATTTTGTAGCCTAAGTGTAATGGATCTGATGATGATCGCTTGATAATCGAAAATGGTCATCCAAGTGTAGTTATTAATCTCATGTTCATTTTATCAGGATTAGGGAATAACACATCTCATGTTGGTGCAATCGTGTTGACAGACTGAAAAGCATCAAACTTTCGTTTACTAAGGCAACACTGAAAATGGCTTCAAACACCATAATGATTATAATTTGTTAATATTAATACAATGAATCAATTGTAGTGTACTATAATATTTCTTCTTACTACTTTAATACAAGACTTATGTCGTTACTATTTAAAAAAACTTAACTTAAAACTTAAAATTACGAATTTTACTCTTATGTTCAAGTGGTAGTAGTAGTAGTAGTGACAGTGGGAATGTGGTGCAGTGATAACGTTCACGTCCGCTGTTCCCAGGGTTGCAAGATCGAATCTGAGCGCAGTCATTTGATGGTGCACAAGTACGAGGAATCAGGCAGTAGATTTACTGACACGTTTAATGAAATAGGAAAAGATACCTTAAGTCAATAAAATGTAATATTTGAGTACACTGTACCAGTTTCGGTTATATTATAACATTCCTCAGCATAAAGTATACGATACGAATGAAGTTGTAAGATTAGATATGATTTTTTTAAAGTATTAATTCAAAAAATATTTCCAAAACGTTAACTACAGTAGCCTATCTAAAAATATTAAAAATATTCTAACAAATATTAGAATTCAGATCTGTAACAACGTTCTAAGTTAATGATGAATGGACAAATTCTTCGAAAGACAGATGTCAATAATATGGAACTGATGTAGTGGTTCGTTGAAAAATTTTGAGATTGGTATGAATTGTGATCTTATGCTTACGTAGGAATAATCGGCTTTATGATATGTTACAGTGATAATAGTTAGTCCAAAATACTAGAGAAGCTATAGATGAATGAAGTTCCACTTCTGGGCAAACTTACGGGTTCTCTAAAAGCATCAGCAATTAAAAGGGGGTATAAAACGAATAACATTACCGTAGTAGTAGTAGTAGTAGTAGTAGTAGTAGTATTTCAAAATGTAAGTGTCAGTTCTACTTTGGACCCACCCAGTATTTTAAAACGTTGCCGCCACTGCATTCAGGAACAGATAAGAAAGTCCATAACAGAGACAAAGTTAAGATGTGAGCCACGCAAGGAAGTCATTTGCTGTTGTTCTATTAAATGGAATGTAGAAAGCTTTTGAAGCCGGACGGGGTTGGGGGAGTACAGGAATGACAAGTTTGGTTTGTCAAGGAAGATACCGTTAATCAAATCATATGTTCAAGAAAAACAAAGTGAATTGTGGTAGAGGGCCGCGACTAATAGTACCTATGGGTGGCATTGAGGGTTTTTGTAGTGCTTGGTAGTGCTATGGTTGAGTTGAATAACAAGGATCTGATGATGTTAACTTAATGAATGAAATGCGTCATTCTTGTACCTCCCACTAGATAATATTCGTCTAAGTCAGGGGTGCACAACCCTTTTATAAGTGGGACCAAGTTTATTTTTACATAACAGGTGGTGGGTGCCTATGTTCCACATAGGCACTTGCCAAACCCTACCGCTAAAGCTAATTTTACTATTATCTGAATAACCTATCTAACCAGCAGTCAAAAGATGTGTTTCAATACCATTTTTGTGTCCTCTAAATGGTATATATCCATTTATGACGTTTTTTGGCAAATTGCTTTATTAAATTATCAAATTACTGATTTACAATAAACTTCCTCCTAATTCGAATAAGTTTAGGGGAATATAAAATAAAATGATACAATCACAAGGTTGTAAAATTTTTAGCCTACTTTCGATTTTTGCACAAAATGAAAGTAGTCTTATGAGATCAACACAGGGTGAAAAAACTGTGTGTCTGTCTGTCTGTCTGTCTGTGTGTGTGTGAGAGTGTGTGTGTGTACTCTGAATGCCTGTCCCCCCTATCAATTTGAACACGGTGAAACCGAATTGAACGAAATTTGGTACAGAGGTACCACAAGCAAAGGGCACCTCAGTGTCATGTTTTATATCGCCGCCACCTTGACGGAAACGTAATGGCAGCCACCGAAATGTTCAAAGTTTAATCAAATTACGACTAACGTAATAATCCGATCTCTACCAAAGTTTGCAACAACATACCTGTTTGTGGGAAGCATCTTTTGACCGAACTACAAGGTCATCAGCCTAATATTTTGAGGATGGCGGCCATGTATGTGTGAAAATCGATTCCCCCTATCTATTCAAACACGGTGAAACCAAATTGAACGAAATTTGGTACAGAGGTAGCACTAGCAAAGGGCACCTCAGGGTCATGTATTATATCACCGCCATCTTGACAGAAACGGAATGGCGGCCACCCAAATGTTAAAAGCTTAAATCAAATTACGACCAACCAATTATTTTATCTCTACCATATTTTGCAAGATCATACCTCTTTCTGGGAAGCATCTTTTGACTGAACTACAAGGTAATCAGCCCAATAGTTTGCAGATAGCGGCCATGTATGTGTGCAAATCGATTCACCATATCAATTCAAACACGGTGAAACCAAATTGAATGAAATTTTGTACAGAGGTAGCACTAGCAAAGGGCACATCATATGCATGTTTAATAACCGTATAACACGTTGTATTTCAACAAGCTACTACAACCAACATTCAACTATACTCCTTGAAAAGGACAAAGAGTTTTAACAATACCCATGCATTTAGGAGAAAGTAGTCTATATGTTCTTTACTGAACATCTTGTTATTTTTACAAAAGACAGAATTCTTAACATCAAAGTATATCAATAATGAGAATCAATATATCGTCAAACAAATCAAGCAACTTTTTAATCTAATTTTAAAGGAGCATTTTTATAATTTTCTTATTTCAACTAGGGCCTACAATAATAGGAAAAATCTCATCATTCACAATATATATGGGCTATTGACGTTTTCAATAGTATAAAATATTTATCAGCGGGCCGCTTAATTGACCTTAATGGCCGCGGGTTGTACACCCCAGGTCTAAGTCGACTACTTCGAATGTTCGCCAATTCGAAATACGAATAAATTATGCAAATTTTCGAACAATGCGGATATTCCAATATTTCACTTGTTCGAATCATTCGATTATTCGGAGTACTACAGTATTTCCCGGCGGCTCTAAAAGCCGCAGTAGTTAAAAGGGACGATAAACAAGACGAGGACGGATGGGGAAGATGATGATGATGATGATAATTGATGTTTCAAGGGACCTAACATCTAGGTTATTGGCCCCTAATGGTTTGGGTGATCGTGAAGGATGAGATGAGAATGCAAACTATAACTAATACTAACTAAAAACTTACATACTAGAAGAAGAAATTGTAAACAAATAAAGGACAGGAAGAAACAGACTGCCCTCAACACTCGAAGAATGAAGATTGAGGGAATTGGAACGAAGGATAGCCTAACCATGAAAGGCAGATAGGAAAGGGAAAGAGGAGAGGGCCCGCTCCAAGGTCAGAGGAAAAAGGGGAGAAAACGGACTCAGCTCAGGAATCCCTCGGGGTCGCCAACTCCCAAACGCACCAGCCGTGAGCCCTTGAGAGTGTAGCACTATCTAGGGTGCACCATAAGTGGTGGGGCTACATACACCCTGCCTTCTTGAGGGCCTTGTGCAGAAGGCAGGAGATAACATGACAAGAAAAAGAAGGCTGACCCCTCGAAGAATGAGGGTATCAGGAAAGATGAGGCAAGGGCCAATTAAGGCAGAAAAGTGAAAGACTCCCCAGTCGTAATACCGTCGGGGTTGGATGAGAACAAGAGTTGACCAAGAGAGGTTGACCGGAAAGAAGACGGAGAGGAGCCCGGGACAAGTTAGTGGAAGCAATGCTGGACTCAGCTGGAGTCCGTGGTCACCAACCCACGTCTCACGAGATGTGAGCCCCTGGGAGGGAGGGGTCAAAGATGGGGAATAGGTTGGTGCTCACTGCGTAGGTCATGAGGTTTGATGTTTCTAGAGGGAAGATATGTTTGCTCTCACGAAGCAATCCGGATTTAATTTGTGGTAAAATATCCTGTTCCTGTCTAGTGCTCTTTGCTTTCCCTCGGCCAATTAGACAACTCCACAAGTACCATAAGGACCCAGTGCGATTAATTAGTTGTTTCGTTGTTGTTATTGTTTTTGTTGATAAATCATGTTTGTGGCTTGAGACATCGTAGTCATCAGCCCCATGTGGTTGTTAAAGGGCCGTCAACATATTACGTAATCACAAAGAAGCATATGATTACGTAAAGACGTACGTGGTGGGTAAACGAAATGTTTACGTAATCAATTAACAAATAACAAAAACCAGCTTATTTTACGCTTGGCGAGGCTTTTCAGCCACGCTGACGGAAGGCCACTGCCCAGAGTTTCTAACATTGTGTTTCTTGTTGAATTTAATTAAGTGGATAAATTGGTTGGTTGGTTGGTTGGTTCCTCAGTTTAGGGGCTGCGACAACGTGGTCATGTAGACCCGTGTGTGTAGAATCTGTCTGATAACTGGTGCTAATTGTCATGTCTGTATTAGTGTGTGTTATCTGTAATTAAGGTAAGGACTGCAGACGATCAATTTTCAAATAGGTCCTACTTTTCCTACCAAATGCTACCGTCAACGACACCTAGCCGTGAACTTGGCTACTAGATGCCTCCACAACTGGCACCTGGCGGTGAACGTTGGAACTTAATAGAGTGTTCATCAAATCTAACCTATAAATTTAGCTTCACACAATTGTAGTTAGTGGAAGATTCATTTACATGCGATAAATCTATGACATGGGCCCGCCGGCCTTACTTCTCCTCCGAAGGAAGGCATACTGAGGGATTTTTGCAGCTCTTAAAAAATCCGACGACTTCCGCCGGGTTTGAATCCACAAACCCTGCCATTGAACAAATTCTCAAAAATTAACAATTGTGTTGGTATTAAATTATTAAGTCCAGTTTTCTTTCACGAAATCATTTGACCTTTCTATTCACCGTCATTGTATAAATATATATAAAAAGTACAGTTTACAACTAAAGTTTAACTTAAAACAGCAGTACAAGTAAGCAAAATATTGTTAACTTTCCGAAATGGCACTTACACTCGGTTACTAACAGAATGGTAACGAACAAGTAGTGTTGAGGAAATATAATGCCACACCCCTCTGGCTAACAGCACAGATGACCATTTTGCTCAGCCAGTGAAGAAAGATACTATAAATGTTGCACGACTGAAAAGAAATGCTTTCAATCACAATCCAATCATTTGTCATCAATACGAAGATTGGTTTGAATCAAAATTAAGAATTCCATCAAATTTAATATTTTCATTATTTGGCTCTGTGGGGAGAGGGCGAGGGGGGAATCGCCCTCATCTCCCCCTCCGTAGTTACGCCACTGTCCCTGACATTGAATATATTTGGATATGACCTACAGAAAAACATCGTCATAAATGTTAGTCTATACTACACACTTCAGATACTAAATGGGAATTTAACCACCGCAATACTGCTAGCAAACTAAGGACACGTGAGATTTTAGTTTTGTTATATCACGCCTTGTGACATTGAAGGTAAAATGGGTGTATTTACGTCAGTTTCGAGGTACCGTACTGATTACGGTAATTACTGTTGCCATCAGAAGGGCGTCCAATGAACCCAGTGCTCAGTACAATAAGGACCGCAAATACTGTTGTTACTGATGTCTGTAAAATTCACATCTCTTTGGCCTATTTAATAACACCAAGAATGAAAGAAGAAAGCTTGTAATTATACGATTGTTTATCTCGCGATCAACAGCCATGGGACCTCATTTTTACGTGGAATCCGAACCACAGCAGGTGACATTCCATTTCGAAAACCTTGCATGCATTAATTAAGAATCGAACCCGGTCAATCTTGGTGAGAGGCAAGCAGCTTGACTCCCACCCACTTCCCCTCTCCCCATCCATATGAATAAAGTTTTGGTGGACAGTTTGCTTCGTCAAAAATCTCATGTAGGGGAGACTCGGCTAGGCTATATCCGCAATATTAAGGGACTGATGGTAAACAAGACTAATTAAGAGAAAGGATTTCAAAAAATGTACTTTTAAATTAAATTACTACATATTAGTGACATACATTCCATTTTAAACATTTCATCTAGCATGGGTTGTCTAAATGATCTAAAAGAATACTTAAATGGACACTTTCTAAGAAATTTGAATTTAGTAAATTCTTAGGGATTTTTGGTTGATACTGTTGGTACTATGACTAAATCCGTGGTATCATTTGTAAATCTGCAATATGATAAGTGCACTAATTACCACTACGGCATAAATGCATCATCTAAATATATGAGATTATATTTACACTTCAGGCGGCTTCGGTGGCGTAGTTGGTAGCATGCTGAACTTCTATGACAAAGATAGCGGGTTCAAACCTGGCCGAAGCCGTCGAATTTTTTAAGAGCGTTAAAAATCCCTCAGTATGCCTTCCTTCGGAGGGGAAGAGAAGCCGGCGGTCCCATGTCATAGATTTATGGCATGTTAAAGAACCTTCCACTGATTACACCTGTGTGCAGCTAAATTGGATAGGATAAGAATGTAAACAACGCTCTTAGGTTTCTACGTTCGTTGCCAAGAGCCGACTGCGGTGGCGTCTGGTAGCTAAGTTCTGAACTAAGCCTAGTAGTCGTTGACAGTGGCGTTTGGTGGCAAAATTAGGAACTATTTGAAAAATTCTAAGTTGCAGTACTTAAATTTAAAAAGTCCTCTCGGCACGCAGGAAGGCGGAGGTAGATTTCACCGGACAAACTTGGGGATAGGCGAAAATAGGCAGAATATGCAGGTTTTCGTAGAAGGATCAGACCTCATTTATTGCGAGAAAGTATTTTATAATTGGAGCTTAATTAACTTTGTTTTTCGTCATTTTATGCATATTTTAAACATTTTATTGTCTTATGGGGACGGTAACCTTCTTGTCATTTGGGGTCCATTTTTATACTTATGGTCACACTGTCTTTATGCAAGGTTTCGACACTGATGTGTAACTATGTAACGGTTTGTTACTTCTTCACGCAAAATTATATTTCCCGCAGAGATTTTGATTGGTTCCTCAGTTTTGGGGCTGCGACAACGCGGTCATGTAACCCCGTGTACTTTGGGTGAGTGTAGAATCTGTCTGATAAACGGTGTGAATTGTGATGGCTGTATTAGTCTGTAAGGACTGCAGACGGTCAATTTCAAGCAGTAGTTCCTAATGTTGCTACCAGATACTACCATCAACGACACCTAGCTGTGAACTTGGCTATTAGATGCTACCGCAACCAGCAACTCGCAACGAACGTTGGAACTTCCCCTCCAAAGGAAAGCATACTGAGGGATTTTTAGCGCTCTTAGAAAATCCGACGACTTCGGCCGGCTTTGAACCCGCGACCTTGGGCATAGAAGTTCAGCATGCTAACAGTTACGTCACCGAAGACGCTTCACACTTAGTCAGATGGAAATCTGAATCTGATATCGAGCAAGTGCGTTGTCATGGCAACGTCCGATGGCTCATCCGTCATCAATTTAGTAGTGTTGCCATGGCAACCTCTGATAGCTCTTGGCATTTTCTTATAATTCCGAAATCATTTTTCTCATCCCTTGGCGTAATGGTGGGTCATATAAAAAATTCTTTCAGACAAAAGTTTTAGGTAATTATTAGTGGAATATTGTCCATTTTGTACGGTTTTGATATTGTGCCCATTAAGAGAGATATGATTAATGTTTCCCGAAAAACCCACTTTTTCCCACCCCATTGGTCAATGGTTGGTGCTATAAAAAGCTATTCAAACATATATTTTTGGGCTTTATCCGACACATAGTATGAACTTAGAACGGATTCGATATTTCACATATTAAGAGAGATATAGCAATATTTCACTTTTATGAAAAAAGCCCCCCATTTTAACCTCCTTCAACCGATTTAGCCCAGTAACGAACTCGACCGAGATTTTATAGGTACACATATTCGGTAAAAAATTCAAAGTGATTGGTGCAAAATTACGGCAGTTATCGTGTCCACAAGAAACTGATATACATATATACATACATAAATTATATATAAACTTTTGAACTGACGGTGGATTTGGGGTCTGGGGGATGTGAAACGCGAAGATATGTCGAAATTTTCCAGAAGTCGAAACATTGTACCCATTGCAATAGTTAGCTTTCTAATGAAATCTACCTAAAACAGATAACACACACTAATACAGTCATCACAATTAACACCGGTTATCAGACAGATTCTACACACACCCAAAGTACACGGGGCTACATGACCGCGTTGTCGCAGTCCCTAAACTGAGGAACCAACCAACCATATTTACTCTTCATGATTTTTCCACCAAGTGGTAGCATTTGTCGATTGGAAATTCATAGCCAAGAGAGATAAAGCAGTTCACTCAACACAACTGGTGAGATGAACCCGTCTCTTGCGCTGGGGTGTCTTTGCAGAAATAGTACATTATGCAACGAGCCTATAATGGCAATAATTAAGACACGAGAATGTTTATGAAACGAGCATAGGTGAATTGCATACGACTGTTTATGTTCGACGATAATTATCATAACTATTTTATGTTCGAACATAAATATCCATAAATATCTGTCAAAATTTCACCAGTTTTGTGTACTGAACAGAGCGCATGGGACGCAGAGAATACCTTGTATTTGACCGTGGCCTCCTCGATTACCCCACTATGAAACTAGGCCACACAGTGAAATTTAAATTAGAAGGCCTTGGAACTCAGAGCAGGTGCTATGCTATCCTTAACTAATTGGTCAAACAACTGTTTCTTGAGGTCTGATTCATGGGAGAAACTGTCCCATAATGAAAACTTGTACTCATTATAGTACAGTTTTCTGACATATAATATTTACATTTCGACATCGTCGAACATAAAGGAATATTTCAAGTACTGTGGAATTAGCCGCACCGCGGAGTTATCAAAGTCTCGCCTACATTAACGAACACTGTCTTGGTAATAGGCAAGCAACATAACCACTGCGCCATCACCCAACCCACTTCCACTCTCCCCATCTCTAAGAATCAGAGTTTGTTTGTTTACTTTTGTTGTGTGTGTTTATCCTTAGTTTTGCGTTATTTGCATGTTTCATGCTGTTTAACGACGAATGCGCCCAAAAATGAAGCTTGTGTCCATTTGTTTGTTTGTTTGTTTGTTCGCACAATAAGAGCTCGAGAATGGCTGATTAGATCAAAGTAAAAATGTGGTAGGGCCTATCTACATCCATAACAGGAATGACCCAAATACACACATCAAAAAAAGTTTTGCATCACCTCGGTTCCAAGAGTTCCGGAACCGTTAAATACAAGGGGAATAGAGATCAACACAAACAACATTTCAGCTCGTTTTATTGCTCATGAGACCCACACATTGCATGTTGTACCATCATACAGCTATACTTTCAGCATTTGTGGTCCAGATTGCAGTACACACCACTACCTCTAATACCCAGTAGCACGTCCTCTTGCATTGATGCATGCCTGTATTCGTCGTGGCATACTATCCACAAGTTCATCAAGACACTGTTGGTCCAAATTGTCCCACTCCTCAACGACAATTCGGCGTAAATCTCTCAGAGTGGTTGGTGGGTCAAGACGTCCATAAACAGCCCTTTTCAACATATCCCAGGCATGTTCGATAGGGTTCATGTCTGGCGAACATGCTGGCCACTGTAGTCGAGCGATGTCGTTATCTTGAAGGAACGCATTCACAAGATGTGCACGATGAGGTCGAGAATTGTCGTCCATGAAGACAAATGCCTCTCCAATATTCTGCCGATATGGTTGCACTATGGGTCGGAGGATGTCATTCAGGTATCGTAAAGCCGTTTCGGAGCCTTCCATGACCACCAGTGGCGTACGTCGGCCCCACATAATGCCACCCCAAAACATCAGGGAACCACCACCTTGCTGCACTCGCTGGACAGTGTGTCTAAGACGTTCAGCCTGACCAGGGTGCCTCCAAACACGTCTCCGACGATTGTCTGGTTGAAGGCATATGCGACACTCATCGGTGAAGAGAACGTGATGCCAATTCCGTGGGGTCCATTCAGCATGTTGTTGGGCCCATCTGTACCGCGCTGCATGGTGTCGGGGTTGCAAAGCTGGACCTCGCCATGGACGTCGGGAGTGAAGTTGCGCATCATGCAGCCTATTGCGCACAGTTTGAGTTGAAACACGACGTCCTGTGGCTGAACGAAACGCATTATTCAACATGGTGGCATTGCTGTCAGGGTTCCTCCGAGCGGCAATCCGTAAGTAGCGGTCATCCACTACAGTAGTAGCCCTTGGGCGGCCTGAGCGAGGCCTGTCATCGACAGTTCCTGTATCTCTGTACCTCCTCCATGTCCGAACAACATCGCTTTGGTTCACTCTGAGACGCCTGGAAACTTCCCTTGTTGAGAGCCCTTCTTGACACAAAGTAACAATGCGGACGCGATCGAACTGCGGTATTGACCTTCTAGGCACGGTAGAACTACAGACAACATGAGCAGCGTACCTTCGTCCTGGTGGAATGACTGGAACTGATCGGCTGTCGTACCCCCTCCGTCTAATAGGCCCTGCTCATGCATGGTTGTTTACATCTTTGAGCAGTTTTAGTGACATCTATGAACAGTCAAAGGGACTGTATCTTGGATACAATATACACAGTCAACGTCTATATGCCGGAGATCTGGGAACCGAGGTGATGCAAAACTTTTTTTGATGTGTGTATATATATATATTAAATCACTGTACGACTCTGACGACAAAATGCCCTTGTCAGATTATGGACTAAGGTGATGATGAACAGCGCACTTCCCATCCACCAGGATACAGATGGAAACGACGTAGCAAGACTGAAATCCCGGAAACCTGCCTGGAAGACGGCTAGGAATCTAGCTGACATACCATTTAGACCTGACGAAGCATGGAAGCTAGAATGGGCCAGATTACACCCACATGGTCTAATCAACATCGATGACCCAACAGCAAAACCTCCTGGGTTCAACCTCCCACGCACCATCTGGACCAGACTAAACAGGATACGCTGCGGCGTTGGAAAAACTGCTTCTGCACTTCACCAATGGGGGTGGTTGGAGTCTCCTTCCTGCAACTGTGGTGCTGAAGTGTAAACCATCAGCCACATCGTGAAAGAATGTCCTCTACGAGCATTCAATGGGCCTTTGGAGGAGCTACATCAAGTAACCCCTGCGGCACTCACTTGGTTGGAAGGACTAGACATCAGCTTGTGATGAAATCTAAGAATCTGCAGCTGTGTGTGTGTGTGTGTATGTATGCGTGCCTCCCAGTTAGTCTGTAATACTTTGTATCCATGTATATAAATATATATTAAGTTTTATTTTTCTAATAGCAATTATATGTAATACATTTCAAACGATTGTCATGAAGCATCATATGCTAAATAAATAAATAAATAACTGTACGACTCATTAAGATGTGGACTCCCTTCAAAATTAAAAGTTTTGAATTTATTGTCCGACCAACTGACACACCCACGCGTGCTGAGTGGATATCGTGTCGGTCTACTAATCCCAAGCTTGCAGATTCACTCCTGGCCGTGGTAAGTGATTTTTGAAAGGCGGCAAAAATACGATACGCATGTCATACTATGTTGGCATGTCAAAGAACCCATTTGAATTCAGTAGGCCGAGTTAATAATGGCAAAATTAATCTCGGGAGTTTCCGCCAACACAACGTTCCTCATTTCTCTACTAGAAAGCGCTATAGTGTTCAAGGAGCTTAGATATCTAACATCTAACCTCCTTGACTTTCATAGTCAAGGAACAACGAAATTCGACATGCAAGCTACCCTCTGGGTGTCAAATAACAAAGCTTGCACCCGGCACCGAGGCCATACGATATTATTATTATTATTATTATTATTATTATTATTATTATTATTATTATTATTATTATTATTATTATTAATATGAAATATCTCAACGTGACTTTCCATCTGGGATCAAAACGAATAATATTTCTTTGGAAGTAATATCCGACATAGTCAGGTCAAACTATTGAAAAAATAGGGCCAACCTTGAAAAGAATTGTAACAAAAGCAAATCCTTCGTAGTTAGTCTCAATAATATGTGCTACAATATATATACAAAATCCACCAAAATCCATCCACGGGAAATTAGTTAAAATTAATTTTAATGGAACCGGGTAGTGTAAACAGTAGTTTTCAATAAATCTTGAATATCTCAGAAGTTACTTGAGTTATATTTATGAGACTTTGAAGAATTGTTGCAATGACTTGAGGGTATACATTTGTTGAATCTCGCGATGATTGATTGAAACTATGAGCTGTGGCGGAAGGTTACATAAAAAAAAGACGGCTGCTTTGTTTATGTACCTTTTTCTTGTGATTTAGAAGACTCAGAATCACCTATATTGGAGCATGTACCTGTAATTACATATTTGTGGTTGACAGCATATAACAGATGTATGTTGATGGTCTTGATGGTTGATTTTTAAAAAGAAAGAACCACGTAGAGTTGGCAAAGAGAAAAACATTCAACGCTTAGGTTAA
Organism: Meconema thalassinum; assembly: GCA_946902985.2. Taxonomy (NCBI): domain Eukaryota; kingdom Metazoa; phylum Arthropoda; class Insecta; order Orthoptera; family Tettigoniidae; genus Meconema; species Meconema thalassinum. The sequence continues at coordinate 403,136,432 of OX336392.1, forward strand.
GCCCTTCAACGTTAGAGTTTGGCCCTACGCTATATTAATGGTCGTGCTGAAATATAATTTTACTGGAAAATGGAGACTTTTAAACTCCTTGAACCCCTTAAGCCCATTGATGAATTTTACAGTTGCAAACTTTCACAGAAATGTAATAAATGGAGTGGCATTACTTCTTGCAGAAATAGATGGAAAGTTGGATATCACCTCTTGAGATACTGTTGTCATGGATACTGGCTTGCATTCCTTCATTAGTTTATTAAATGAAATTAATTTTCTGAGAATATCTGAGAAATTGTTGGATTTAGAGCCTTAGAATGTTGTTTTTGGGGCCCCTTTACGGCTTTTTAGGGGCCCCGAGTTTCGTTTCTCACATTGAGGGGCTGAAAATGAGCTTTGTCTCACCCTTCTACGCCTTTTTAGCATGCATTTTAAGGTGTTAGGCCCCCTTTTATGAGAGGTACGGAGAAGAGTTACATCTATGGTTAGTGTCGTGCCTCTGATGGATATCTGTATCAAATTTTACTTTGATTCACGCAGCCGATCTCGAGTTATAAGGACACAAAAAATTGTCCACAGACAGACAGACAAAAAAATGTGCACCTATCCGTCATAAAACAGTGTGAAACGCGCAAATATCGCAAATTTCCGTGGAAATTCAGAAGAAACAGACAAACTTTCATTTATATATACTGGGTGTAATTGATATAATGGAAGTCCGTTACACTGGTGATAGAAGAGACTATTGTAAGCTTCCTAGGTAAAAAAAAAATTGTCATCTATCTTTAAAAAGAAAATTTATAATTAAAAAGTCAATATTTTTAGGTTTTTGCGAAATACTTCAAACAGAAGGTGAGACAGCAGGCTGGGGTAAACGGGGCGGGGCTAGGTGGGGCGATGCGCGGAGGAGAAGTTGTTACATAATCGGAGCGTTGACCTTACTAGTTGAGGGGAGGTATCAGCTGTTACGAGGAGCGAGCGATACCCGTCTCGTAAGAACATTTGTATTGCTGTTGTAGTTGCTGTTGTTGTTGAAATTGCACGCAATATCTTGGAACGTTATGACCGGCAGTATTGTGTAGCCTACTTTGTAAGTGTCATTGCCGTCCGGCACGTTAATGAAATACAGTATGACAAAATTCCGACATCCAGTATTATGTTCAGAACTAGCATTTATGACGGAAGGAATATACTTGATGTTTTGTTTGAGAGGCTTGGCAATTTTGGTCATTTAGCCCCATGTGGTAGGGTGTGGGAAGAATTTGTCTGATAACCTGTTTTTTTGTGGTTTCTTTAGTAATGTGGGTGTTTTGTAATTCAGGTGAGGATTGGGAAGGAGGTGGCCGTGGACTTAAGTTAGGGAACATCCCAGCATTTGTCTGGGGTAGAGGTGGGAAACCATGGAAAACTACTTCCAAGATTTAATACTAGTATGGTCTGACAGTGAGGCAGCGCCCCGATCACGAAAACCAAGGTTAACGGCCGAAGGGACACGATGAGCTGATCACGCGTCACCTAAATATCTGCAGGCCAAATGGCTGGGTAGCGTTCGCTTGGTAGGCCTAGGCCCTTCACGGGCTGTAGTGCCAGTAGTTATTTATTACTTTTAATAATAATAATAATAATAATAATAATAATAATAATAACATTAAAGCAAATATAGCGAGTTGGTTGGCCCTATCAAAAGGCAATAGCATTTAGAACGGGTCAAGACCATACCTAACATTGTCTGAAATACGGGCGTGATCCCATGTACCTTGCTCCAAAACCTTAAAGAACTGGTTCTGGTTACTCAAATGGACAAACTAATGCAGAAGGCAGTAGTTCTCTCAACTACCCGAATCGTCTGGAAATTCATGGGTAGCGATTTCGACTTTCCAGCTTAGAAGTGGCTGTTTCAGTAGCAATACTTTGGTTCCCTGAAGCCCGTATAGATATATTGTGATGTACCAGCAATGTGTTATATGTGCTGTATAAAACAATAATAATAATTAAATGACAGTGAGGCTGCGAGCTCAGGTATTAGAGTGCTATCCTTCTCGAGGGTTCGATCTAGTCTGAGTCATGTAATATATGAAGGTGAACAAATACGACAGCCTTATGCCGATGGATGAAATGGCACGTAGCCTACATGAAATTCTGTGAACACAACATTCCGGAATATCGACATGCCTGCCAACAATAAAAATAGTGTGTCCAACAACGTATTATTATTATTATTATTATTATTATTATTATTATTATTATTATTATTATTATTATTATTATTATTATTATTATTATACAAATTATAAGAGATTATGTCTTTACTGAATGTTATTTATTTTTAATTAGGGTTCCAATTGTTTAGGACGTTCAGTAAATAAGTATGTTTGGTAACAATGATGATGGAAGAGACTTGAAAGCTTGTTGTGATGGTTGTTGTTAATTCATTTTAGGGGCTTGGGACATTTGTTTATCAGCCCCGTGTAGTTGGGTGAGTGTTGGATTTGTCTGATAAACTGTGTTTCTGTGGTGACTGTAGTAGTATGTGTAGCTGTAGTTATTAGGGTCGAGAATGAGGTTGGTGCTTCGGGACTCCAAGTACCATACTATCCCGGCATGTGCTTGGAAAGCGCGTGGAAGAATCCAGGGAAATCCAAACTCTGGATAGCCACTGTCGGTGCTGAATTTGGACTTCCAATTACCGGACTTGCTGCGATCGTGGTGTACGATAAAATGCGCATGCCTACACCGCGGGGGTAGGAAAGAAAGCAGTCGTGGTCTTATAAAGGGACATTCCAACTTTGGACTCGTGGGATGCCACGGAAAATCATCTTGTGGCTGCAGATGGTGGGAAGTAAGGAAGCTTGTGTTTTTACATGACCGTAAATTTCGTGATAATGAGCTACTGGACCTCCTTTTTATGTGGAATCCGAACCACAGGACATGGCATTTCACTTCAAAAATCTCACATTCATTGACCGGGAATCAAACCCGGTCCGCCATGGTGAGAGGCCAAAGCTGGACCGCTGCGCCATCACGCCCCGACGTGCATATCGGCTGGTAATGGTACTCTGTCTCAACACTAGCCCCACATGTAGATGATAAAAATAATAATACATAATAATAATAGTCTAATAATAATAATAATAAGAGTCAGCATGTGTAGCTCTGGTGGTACAGTGCTAAAAATAAAAGTCTGGCAGCTCGACATACCAAAAAAACAACAACATAAAGGAACTTAGGTTGGTTCCATAGTTTAGGGGCTGCGACAACGTGGCCAGGTAGCCCCGTATTAAAGAATGTTGTATGTCTAAGATTCAATTATTACTATTATTAGTACAGTAGTAGTAGCCTAGTATAAAAATAGTATTATTAATATTTTTGTTACAGTTGTTGCACTGTCTTCACACAAAGATAGACCAAGGGTTTCTTAAATTAATTTACCAAATCTTTAGGATTTCCATTTTCTATGCATAGGCAATGAGGACGGCAAAATCCTAAACAGATCCACCATCACTAGTCATGTAGCCACTCCCCATGAAGGTGTGAAACAGCTGTTCATAGGCTCGGTTTGTGTATTTCAATGTAATTGGCAGACAAGACGAGGAGGTCACTCAACTTCAGACTCCTGTCAACATTCCTTAGCGTTGTAGGGGAGGGTGATGGGGAGAAAGCAGCTGTGCTGCTGAGGGGAACGAAGTGTAAGCCCGTTTCCTAGACATTGACCGACGATTTTTGTGATTTAATTCCACCTACACTAATTAAGATCCGACTGAATTTCATAAAGATATTTGCTTGGAATACCATCTTCTATCACCAGTGTAACGGACTTCCATCATATCAAATACACTCTGTATATAGAGACATTGTTACATTGCACAATTTTGTTTGGTTTAGGTTGCGGTGTGTTGTTATACTATAGAGTCTATAGTATATAGATGAACCTGCCTTTCAAATCTGTTTGAGGAGAGTAGTTTCAGAAGAAGCGAAAGAATTTAAAAATTCAGTTGGATAATGCACCACCTCTAGGTATTATATTCAGGATAGTATCCAGTGAATGGTACATTTAAGACGGTGCATCAAACCTGGACATTTTCAAATCATTTACTTTATTGATTTACTCGTTAGTTGGAGACAGTATAGCTCTCTCCTCAAACCAACTCTGCATCTTAATAGAAATATTTGAAGGATCTGGGCAAACCTTTTCTATCATGTCCTGCAGATTTGAGGACAAAAAACATTGATCATTCAAATCGATTATTCCATTTATGGTAGGTAATTTATCAGTAACTATTTGAAGAAAAAACTTCAGCAACGGCCCTACCAAATTGGTCCAAATGAAAAAATAATCATATTGGTCTTTTGTTCGAATTTGGTTACATCTGGCCATAGGTAATGCCTCTGTAATGCGTTTACTTCATCAGCTATCGTCCCTGTTGCTACAAATGGTAGTATTTGGCGAAGATCTCCAGACAATAAGACAGTGCAAGCTCCCATTAATGTATCGTTATTTCGTAAGTCTCGCAATGTTCTATCTAAACCTCAACAAAGCTTTTATGTGACATAAAACAATTAACTTGCAATCCAGTAATAATTTAGCTGTGTTGCTTTGTTCTGGTATGTTACAAACGTTAGATGCGTCATCAGGGCAAATCTTGTAGCGAATAGCAAGTGCAGTGCGAGCATCTTCTAAGAGTGTAGCTGCAAAGTCGGCACAAAGCCACAGCGAGAGCGATTCTTTCCTCTTACCTTATTTTAGCGAGCAATAAACTGATTAAAAATGTTTTGCCTGTACCTCCAGGGGCATCAAGGTAGAAAGTTTTGCCTACTTTATTGTTAATTGAGGTCATTACAGCATCATAAACCGTTTTATGGTCCACGCTTAAACGAATTTCATTTTTAACTGTTTTTAACAGACGGGAGTTATCGTAGGACGCCTCTCGTAGAAGATAGTCTCTGTTGGCATCCACACTTGCGTTGTTTGAGAGAGGTAATCCAATTTTTTGACGGTTTTTCTACCATTTCATTTATCTCCAGTAAAGCTTTGTTGAATTAATCTCATCTGAAGAACATTCCTGTCTTCTGCGGTTCAGTACCGTACATATTCAGCCATATTCCCACAATGGTTTTGCCAAACACTTAGGTGTCCATAACTTGGGAAAATGTTATCAAAATGTCAAATCAATATCTGAGTGATTTGGGTGCATTTAGAAACACCACCTTCAGACAGCGTGTTTTCTCATTTGGAATCACCTTCTAACAGACTCATTGCTCTGCACGTCCCTTGAAAGGTATCATGAGTTTCTGCTTACTCAGTTTTTAGGCTTGCATATGACGTCGACCTCTCACTATGTGGTGCTATATCCGTAGGTAAAAACATTCGCTATTATTCGGCTGAATTTCTTATACTCTCCCAAGAGCATCTGTTTGCTGAATGGCCTTTGACTGTAGCGCCAACGGTCACATTCTAAACTATGCGACTTACTTGATATAAACCAATAGAACTTACTTGACGTAAACCGTGATAGGTCAGATAATGTAAAACATATATATTGAGTTGGCGTTGTCATGGTAACGTTTGGCTAAACCTTCATCAATTTCGTAGACAGGGAATGGTTTTCTGGGAATAACTCCGAAACCGACAGCCTTAGGACTTTAATTCTACACATAAATGTTCCTCGATAGACACTCTATCTATTAGTGGAAACTTGAACAAGATACGTTTAGTACTACCTGGGGTAGTGATTTCAAACAGACAGAGAAAACGGAACGACTTTACTTTATGCGATGTATAGAAGAAGAAGAAGAAGAAGAAGAATAAGATGATGATGATGATGATGATGATGATGATGATGATGATGCTAAACAAAAATCAATAACTAGAATCTTCCAAGGGTTTAAGGCTACCCTGTGCGCCTTAATGCGCGCATCATGACCACAATGATAAGCTGCAACAAGTCCGCAGATCGGAGGTTCGATTCCAGGCACTGACAGTGGCTATACTGAATGAGGTAGCTGACGTTATTTCCTTGTGCAGATGACCTCGCTGTTCCTCCCCTTAAAACAACAATATAATCCTTACTTCAGGTTCAGAGTCAACTCCCCCATCCATGCCCTTAAGTAGGGGGATGGTGGTGCTTCTAACCAGTGTCATGGCCGCCGCGTGAGTCTAAGCCAATATCTCATGAACCCAAGGTCGAATGTGGACAAATGAGGTGTCGTTGGACTCTGGCTGACGTCTTCTTTCCTATGGACCTCGTATTATATTTTTCAAAAAAAAATTGGAAAATTTTGTTTTTGAAAGTAGGCGATAGTTTGAAAACCAAACATGATAGAACGTTGTGCTATGGTTCAAACGAGTGGTCTTTATGTCCTTTATTTTTTATAATAAAACTTTTTTATATTTTATGTGTTTTTGAAAACACTCCAATTTTGAAATTCCTATATTTTGGAAACTAGGAACTTTACAAAAACATTTGTTTGACATAAATGAATGGCCATGACCCCCTCTACAGGCAAAATAAATTCCAAGCCTCTAGGACTAAAACTGTGCAGAAGTGTTAATTGGCCAGTTCTACCCATAATCGCGTGTGTGCTTGAATACGTATGGCTATGTTAGAAAAAGTTGGTGGTGGGGGAGGACTAGGGTCGAGTGAGGGGTCGTTTAGATGGTATTTTTTCCGCTCTATTTGATGGTGAGGTTATTTTTACAATGGGTGGAATTTGGAAACGAAATTTGAGGTAAACGTGCGTTTTTGACATTTTGGTGATATTTAATGAGCCTGTAAGGCTAGAACGATGTGTTGTTTAGGAACGGGGTGACGTTTTATTGAAAATGTTTGATTTTTGTATTGGCGCTATTTTGGAAACGGTGAATTGGAAAAAAGTTTGTTTTACGTTAATGAAAGGTGGGTATGCCCTCTAGGCGGACAGCAAGTTTCAATGGTGTAAGAGGGGGAAAAATGATAGCCAACTTTCTCACGAAAATTGGTGATCATTGGCGAACGGATGATCGGATTTTAACAAATGAGGTGTCGTTGGACTCGAGCTGACGTCCTCTTTCCTATAGATCGCTTGTTATTTAAAAAAAATGAAAATTTTTGTTTTTAAAAGTAGGCGATAGTTTGAAAACCAAACATGATAGAATGTTGTGCCATAGTTGAAACGAATGGTCTCTATGGCCTTTATTTTTTATAATAAAACTTTTTTTTTGAGATTTTTTTTGAAAACCCTTAAATTTTGAATTTTTACTATTTTGGAAACTAATACGTTGACAAATAAGTTTGTTTGACATAAATGAAAGGTCCCTACCCCTCTACCATGAAAATAAATGTCAAGTCTCTAGGACAAAGAAAACTAGGCATTTTAAATTTTTTTAAAATATTTTATAAAATAAACCCGTGTTTGTAGAGAGAGAGCCGGTAGCGCTTGACGTGTGTTACAACGAGGCTATGGTTGGCAATGGTGGATACTGAAAATGGCTATTTCGACGGGGCGATGTATGGCAAAACGAGGGGTCGCTTTTCGATATTTTTTTTCCTATGACGAACGAATGAAGGCGAATATTTCGAAAATCCCTCATGATGATTTTTAACAGGTTGGTAAACACTGACCAGTAACCAGACAAAATTCATAATGCTATGAGACGAATAAAAAGCAAGGCTTTTTATAGTTGTTAACAACAGAACTTGCTTTGTATGTATGTATCTCTGACTCGCAGCCAGAACGAAAAAAACCAGAATATCTGCTCGAGAGACCCGCTTGGTGCCTGGCTAGTCGGCTAACAGAATGGAATGTCAGTCAAGCTGACAACACTGCTGTCATATGGTACCAGTTGGAACCATGTGGCAACTCTGTAAAAAGGTGATAACGGCTAGCCAGGCGAGCTGAGCAGTAGCAGCAGGCAGGGGCCTCGCAGTGAGGAAAGGGGGAGAGAGAGGGGAAAGGGGGAAAACAAAAAGAGAAAACAGGAAATCACATGACCCACTGCAGAGTGGTGAGGGGGCGGGGCCAGAGAGCCGGCGAAGAGGTGAGGGGAGGAGTGGGGGAACCCATGACAGCCAATAGCTGAACGAGTTGTATGTCATTATGGAGTGAAGGAGTGAGACGCGCGTGTGGAGAGTGAAAGAGAAACATGTATGGACATGCATGAAGCGTGCAGTGCCGTACACAGAGCTTTCGTACATCATGATTCAATAAATAAATAAATTTAAAAATAAAAAAGTACACAGGTTCACACAACATGTAATTTATTGATCCAAGAATTAAACGTTGAGTTAAATCCTAACCATTTGACATATAGTTTATTTCCTTTTTGCTTCAACACTTTTTCCACAAGGTAATGTTTCGGAAATGCTGTTTTCTGAAGTTCATAGAGATAAAATCTACCTTTTATGGGTTGATGGTTGAGGTCTTGCAGTAAATTGGTGACTGGACTGTCCAAGTTGACTTGACGAATTCGAAATAGTTCAGTCCCCCACTGAGGCGTGTGGCCCTTATTGAAGGCAGACTTAAATTTGCTCACACGAACAAAATCCACAATTTTCAGTCGGTGACGTTTAGGATCTGCTGTTTTTATGGGGTTAAACAGTCTATCCAGTCGTTGAATATTTTTGGTCACGAGACGTGGCTTGGTCCCAATCGTTCTATGTTTGGTGTCATTGTAACGTGACACTAGCTCAGGTAACATGTCCAACCAGCGATAACTGCCCTGAGCGGTAAACGCTTTCCACATATGGGTTTTCAATGTTCGGTTAAAGCGCTCGACCACGCTGGCTTTGAGATTGCTGTACGTGGTGTAATGGTGAATATCCTTAGATTTGAGGAAACTGGAGTAATCCTTGTTGAAACATTATTTTCCCTGATCGGTTTGTAGCAACTGAGGTTGGCGTTTGGAGTGTTGAATAATATGTTGAAAGGCCTTGGTGACTAGTGGACCAGACTTGCGACGCACAGGTTCAACAAACGCCATTTTGGAATAGACATCAATGACAGTCAACATATAGCGTACACCGTCGTTAACGCCAGCATAGGGTATCATTTCAACCAAGTCAGCCTGCCAAAGTTCATCCACACCTCGTGAAGTCACCTTGAGTCGCGGATAGTGACGCCTAGCTGGGCGATGCAACTCGTGAGCAATACCCATTTTAATGGGTGAGGGCTTAAACAATAATTTTGGCATTTCGAAGTTCTTGTTCAATTTCTTGAATTTCCCAATCGTGACCGGTATGGCCGGCTTGACGTGAAGCATGCAACAACTGTAGCTGCTGGATGAGCTTATTGGGATTGTGCCAGTAGGTAACAATCACAAGGGGGTTTTAATGGTTTAAATGTCACTCCCGAAGCGGACACTTTACGACGAGTACTTTGACTGGTGGGAAACATTTCTGCGATGATGGTTTTATATTTTTGAGATATATTGGCATTCACTTGTTGAGCTGGATCATACTGTCTTTTGTGGGCATGGGTATCCAATAAAATGGATTTATATTTGCCAAGGTCCTCTGATGTATAATCATGGAATGAGGGTGTTCGAGAGAAGAGCAGCTTTAACAGTCCTGGCGTCAATTTATAGTTGGTGTTCTTAATGACAGCTTTAGTACGAGCAAATTTAATGGATGAATCCCCAATTTTAAAACTATCATTCTCATAGCGAACACCATACGTGGTATCTGTGTTTCCAATAAATAGATCAATGAGATAGGGTTCTAGTGTTGATCCATAATATTTTATTGAAATGTTTTTCAGTTGAGCCTTATTTTGAGGGGTGGCCAAGACTTGTGAAAATGGAGACGATCTGGAAGGGCAAGGTGTTTCGACCATGACCAAGGATTTCTTTTTTCTCCAAAACTCTGCAAGGGGTGCGGCCTTTTCTTTTAGGCGTAAACACTTGTTCCTCGTCTTCCTCAACTTCGCTAACACTAGTCAAATCTTCCTGTTCCTGTTCCTGTTCCTCTACCCCAGGGTCCTCATGCAGCGTCTTAGTGGCTTGTGAAACGGTGGGTAGCGTTTCAGATGGCTTGAAAGAGGGTTTCAACATGGCTTTTAGCGGAGGTGCTAAATGATGATGAATAAACAAAGCATGATCTGCACGTGATCGTTTCAATTGACGAAACATCTGGCGAATAGTATTTTTTCTCTAATAATATGATTTTTCAATTGACTCTCTGCTAACGCCATGGTGTCTTGACAAATGACTTGAGAGGGAATGAGACAGGGTCTTAAATAGCAATAAAATGATCAAACCCTAAGTGATATCGTCCTTGGTTGAGTTCACTTTGTTTGTCAATCACTAAACAGGCATGACGTTGAGTTTTCCAGCACTTGCCACACTATTCAGTAAACATTTGAAAGGTCATATCCGGATTCACATGTTCATTATAAATGTGACGACTGTTCCTCTCGTCCTGGCGAACTAAAACCATGACATTGGCATTGTCACGAATCAACTGTTTGGACATTTTAGAATACGTTTGTCCAAGATTAAAGCAATCGATATGTTTGTGTCGACCCATGCTGAAATAGCTTTGAATAATGCCTTGACGTTCAGTGGATACATCATTGAAAATCATGAGTGAATCAGGCTTTACCTCATCCGGTGAAATAACATTTTCTTGCGTGGAAAATGTGAAATAACCCATATTCTCTTTTTGTAATCCAGACATGACTTGATCCAGAAACACGTAGAGGGGTTGGTAGAGAGATTTTGCAAAAATATAATTATTTTGAAAACGCAGACCATTGGGCAATGTGATGAGTGTTAGCAAAAGATTGGTCTTTCCACAGCCGGAAGGTCCCACAATGATGCAGCGAATGGAAGATGGAAACAGTTAACCAAGGCGTTGTTCACGTGATGTGGGACAGAGATGGGAAACCATGTCCCCCACGGGGAATGACTCTTGCTGCTTAATAATCTTCATTTCAACTAAGGCTTAGACAGGCTAACAGGCTGTCTATATACAGGACACCAAGCCTTGTCATAGAAACAGTAGACTCGTACTACAGGTTGACGATGGATGTCTTTGGACGTCCGTTGTTGGCAAAAGCTAGGTCTGTCCCCATACATGATCCTAAACAAGAAACAGATCCTGCTAATAAACACTATGTGGATATGTCAGTAGTGCCACGCACAAAACAGGGAGATTATGACTTTAAGGGAAAGCGGTTAACCCATGTGAAACATTCTCAAGTGTCTACAGACGTTACTACGAAAAAGTGTGTGGATAACAATGTGTATGAGTTTTATGACAAAGTGCCCCAGCTTACGGTGAATGGCTATAGCGCTAATCACCATCGGATTATTCACGTGGAAGACCCGCAAATCGAAGACGATGTCTGTACCAAGCGTTACGTGACCTATGAAAAGAAAAGGCTTTACACATTTATCCCATCTGTATTTTTAGTGTAACTGACAAATGAAAAACCTGTGAATGAGAGAAACCATTTACCGCTAGTCCGTGACCAGCACTTGACCTATGTGCTTGCTTCGGGTTTAAGTCACTATCGATTACACTATAATACCAATCACATCAAATACGCCATACCTGATGAGAACCATTTACAAATACAGATAAACGATCATAGGATGTTTGTCCATAACCATGAAATGGTCAATGCAGGAGACGAATTATCCTTTCAGCTTATGTTGACATGGGATGAAAAGCAAGCGGGAAAAAACATAAACGATTTCCCACTTTATGTGGAATTGGAATATACAGCCATGAAATAACAATCTGACGTTAGTTGTGATTTAAACTTTCTTGTGAAAGGTTGTTGGTCATTATCATCATGGTGAAACAAAGGTATGTGGTGAGAAAGACTAAAAAAAAGGACTTTGTCCTTGGCAAAGCCTGGGCTTAAGACATTCATGGACAAACCCTTGCGAAAGAAAAAAAAGAAAATAAATGTGTTGACCATAAGGAAAGCCCTTCGAGCAGCACAGAGACGTGTTATTCCAAAACGTCAGCGACAGGGTTCAAACCAAGGGCGAGTGATTCCCGTCCCCAAACGAGCTGGATTTTTACCTGCTTTAATTGCTGGTCTGGCTGCTCTGGGTTCACTTTTGGGTGGTGCCAGTGCAGTGGCGAAAACCATTAAAGCCACGCAGCAGGGCAAGCAACAACTAAAAGAAAGTCAGCGACATAGTGAAACGATGGAAGGGAATGTTATGGCGGCTAGAAATGTCAATTTAAAGCCAGCTTTTTATCAACAAGGATTTGGGATTTCAACATTTCGAAATATTTAAAAAAAAAACTCAGCCATAGCAAGACATGCCCTGACGCATCAACAAGTGGCAAGCTTTGCTAAACAACTAAAGCTTTATCATTTTCGAGGTGTGTTTATGCGAAACCAATTACCCCCACGAGCCTGGAAACAGGAATGTGCTGTTGTTAATTTGGCTGATCACCGAGGGCCAGGAACGCATTATGTAGCTTATGTCAAAGAGGAATGCACCGTATGGTACTTTGACAGTTTTGGGAATTTGCCCCCGCCCATGGAACTAGTGACCTATATTGGAAACAGGATCAAGATATATTATAATGTGAAACGTGAGCAAAAGTTTAACAGCCAACAGTGTGGACGTTTGTGTTTAATTTTTTTATATAAGACGCAGCATAAGCAAAAACGTCAACAGTATGTCGGCAGAAAGTAAAACGTTTTCACTGCATGGACGTGGACCCGAAGTCAGCCTAGACTTTTACCCGCCTATCGAATTGATTGAAAAACCCTATGGTTTGGGACTTGTCTCTCTTGAAACGTACAATCGAATATCCAACATACGTGAAAATGTGAACAACAAGTTTTACTATGATGATTCTCTGCTCACCCAGAACCCTGGTGGATACATGATCGATGACATTTATGAACACATTTATGTGGTGTTGATCAATGAATATGGTTTAAAGTCATTTCTCGATGGAACGCGCAAGTTTGAACTTGTAGGAAATACCAACACTCATCGCTGCAGTATTTTCTCTACATCCAAAATTGACTTTAAAACACGTCCCGATTCTATTGGTCCATTACTAGGATTTAAACCACGCGTGTTGGAGCCCAACAAAAAACATGAATCAGACCATGAAGTGAAATTCATTGAGGACCATCATGTGTCGGTGACGTGTAATATTATTAGCCAAGTGTACACCAATTAAGAACCATCGCATTCGCTTTATGACTTTATAGTGACATCGCCCAATGGCTATATTATTCGTGAAAACCCTCCAGTGGTGCTTTTTAATTCTGTGGCTGTCGATGGTATTAGTAATACAACATTAAGACTGATCAATAGAGAGCAACAACTCTACCACACCAGTGACTTACAAGTTGGTGCTAAAGCCACTATGAAGTTTGTGTTTAAAGCAACAACACCGTCTAGGAATGGTGTTAGTTGTTTGCCACATGAATACACGTTAACATCTCAAGACAAGCAGATTTTACAGCATTTGGGTTACCACGTCAACTCCCATAATGAATTCTATCCTAGAGGTAGCGAACCGCATCGAGGAGCAACCAGGAGTGGTAAGAATTGATCTCCATTCCTATCAAGCTCAAACACCTGGACTCAATAACAATGATGAAATTCAATTTGTTATCAACAACCAAGATATTTACACCCTACCGCATGAAAGTGTCATTCAGATCGAAGGTCGGCTCACCAAAGCCGATGGCTCTACACCCACCTCATCCAAGTTGGCCAACCATAGTTTGTTTTCAGAAGTACGTTACGTGATTAACGATATCGTGGTAGATAGCACTCGAAATGTGGGCATTTCCAGTGTCATGAAACTATATCCTTCTTATAATGAGGAAGAAGTTAAAACACTTTGCATGGCAGGTTGGTGCCCTGACTCGACCAATGATTGGATGGTACACACCGATGGCACCTTTACTGGATATTTACCTCTTAAACTGATTTTTGGCTTTGCCGAAGATCACCAGCGCATTGTGGTCAACGCAAGGCAAGTGCTTTATCTGGTGAGAGACAGAAGTGATAATAATGCGCTCAAGGGAGCTGACGATGCCCCCATAGATTCAAAAATTCAACTACAACGCTTGCTATGGAAAGTGCCCCATGTGACTCTTGACGATAGCAGAAAACTGGACATACTCAAGATGGTAAAGAGAGATATGCCTCTACTCATGGAATTTAGAAGCTGGGCACTCCACGAGTACCCGCTATTGCCCACCACCAACACACACAGTTGGTCTGTAAAAACAGCTCGCTGTACAGAGAGACCTCTCTACATGATCGTGGGTTTTCCAACAAATCGCAAGTATCAACAAACCAAAGATGCCACGCAATTTGATCACCTGCATTTGAGAAATGCACGTCTTTTCCTCAACGGAGCTGTGTTTCCCTATGAAGGACTGGATTTGGATTTTTCAAAAAATAAGTTTGGCCCCCTGTACGACTTGTTTTCTAAATTTCGATGGCCGTATTATCAAATAGAGAACGGCCCCATGCTGCTACCCCAAGTGTTTAAGGCAAGGGCACCACTGATTGTCTTTGACTGTTCTTACCTGGAAGAGTCTGTCAAGCCATCCAATATTGACATTCGACTAGATTTTGAAACGCATGACAATGTACCAGCCAATACGATGGCCTACTGTTTGATTATTCATCACAAACAAGTCAACTATTATGCACTGTCCAACCAAGTGACGAGTGTATAAATAACAGGTCAACCCACGTCAAGTCGCTCAGTCATGTCTTGCTTTAAAGCATCAAGAGAAGTCACATCCATGAATTTAAACTCTGAGGAACAACGTTTCAAGACTTTTGCAACATGGCCAGTGCCTTTCATAAACCCTGAAGCCTTGGCGACCGCTGGATTCTACTATTTAAAAACAAGAGATGAAGTGAAATGTGCCTTTTGTCCCATCATCATAGACCAATGGCAAGAGAGCGATGAACCCATGCCGGAACATCAGCGCTGGTCACCTGCTTGCCCCTACCTGTGCAGAATGGAGGTGGGAAATATACCCTGTCATTCAAGCTATCCCTCACTAGTGCCTCTGAGTGATGAAAAAAAACCAAGTTACGATACGTGTGGACTGTAGGGTGTCAACGGTGCTTCGGCGAGCAGCTCACCGTCAAAAACGCCTAGTTTAGAGACATTGGGACATCATCGGTGTTATGGACGTTACAAACACAAGAGACTATATTGCTGTGTCAGTTGGTATCGTCCTTATCCCAAAATGACAAAAGCCTGTAAGACGTGTTATGATAATAAAATGATGTAATTCTTAAATTCTTATTTTTTTCATGTCCCCCTGTCCTACCCTAACCTCAATTTTTTTTTCAAACAAGCATGGCAGGTAAGTCCATGTCATGACCACACCTTAGTAATTGATTGTCAGTCAGTCGTCAGTTGAACTTGGTCCAGGCAAGCGGTAACATGTTGCGCACACTCATTGTGGATTGCCAAAGGTTTAAAATTGGTGACAACAAATGTATATTTAAACAAGTGGCCATTATCGATTGTACCACGTTTTGGATATCGCAAGCTACGCATTTGCTATTTAAACCGCCCCATGCTTTTGATTTGCTGTGTGAAAAAGATCGTAAACAAACCCAGTGGATTGAAAATCATAAGCAACTAGACTGGATTCAAGGAACCATTTCCTATAAATATTTGGACGTGGTCATGAAAGCACACTTGTCCTCGGCCAATGTGGTATTTGTGAAAGGTAATGAAAAACGTGAATGGTTGCAACAATTTTTGGCGTCTTACTGTCAATGTATCGACCTCATGGACCTGGGTTGCCCCTCCCTGCAAACGCTCATGGATACTAATTGTTCCTGTGGCAACATTACCCATACAACCCTAGCGCATGCGTGGCATCTCTTTCATTGGTTAACCACTCATGCCTGCTGGGAGTTGTTGAACAAAATTATAACTCAAGATTTACCTGTGAATGACGCCAGTGAGATTTCTACAAGCGACGTGTAAACATCAACAACACCATGGAGAAAGGCAATGCTACGGACAAAGCCATTGGCAAGTTCTTTGTATGCAAAAAGAAACTAGACAGTTTTACCAAAGAAGAGCTCTTGGCGCAGCCCAAGTGGTTCATTTATTATGTGGCCGCCAACGCGGTGAAAGAAATCTGGCAACATGTACCAAAATCATGGACTCTAGACCCTGTGTTGAGTGAATTGCAACCCTGTACGGATTACGATCACCATAAGCAAGTGGCCATGGCAAAAATACCCTCTATGCGTCAGTGCGCGACTTGTCAGCTAGTGAAACTGTATCACGGTCATAAAAGTCCATGTAAAGACTTTGTTGAATCATTCCACGGGTGTCATGGCGAGAAAGCAACAACAACAACAAACACAAACAACCTCCACAGAGGAGGAGGTAGACCAAATCTTTTCACCATCGATGGTAAAGGATATGCCAGACCTGTGCTGGCAATGGCGTCATTGACAAAGGGATTCAATACTTACCTTTCGAAATCCATCTTCCAGGTTATCGTTTTTGTGGTCCTGGAACTCATCTTGAAAAACGTTTGCAGCGTGGTGATGTACCCATTAATCTTTTGGATCAAGCATGCAAAGAACATGACCTATCTTATCTCCATAGTCATCCTGGTTTAAGACATGTGGCAGATAAATTGTTATTGAAAAAAGCTATACAACGTTTCATATCCTGTGATGCCTCAATTGGTGAAAGAATGGCAGCCCTGATTGTGATGAGTGCTATGAAAGGAATGTTGATGATGCATGGACATGAACATTAAGGAATTGAGGAGTGAGGAATTGGGATGTGTTTGTATTCTATTTTTTTCTTTTGTCAATCCCTATGGTTATGAAATAAAAAACAAAGGTTTACCAGAACACAATGTTTCATTTTAATTTAAAAGAAATCATGATGTTGATGGGCTGATGTTTACATTTTCACATTTTCACACATTGTCATTTGCCAATTTGCAATTTACAGTTTTTAAAAATGTCTGTTTCAAGTTTTGCGTTTTTGATGATATGGATTCTCTATTTTGTTGATGACACTTTTAAAAATGTCTGTTTTATGTTTTTGAATTTTTATATTTCACACATGAGCATTTCCAGTTTTAAAAATGTGTGTTTTAATTTTTGCGTTTTTGGTGATATCGAAGTATGGATTTTCCATTTTGTTGTTTTGTCATTTTTCCATTTGGTGTATGTCGAAAGTTGCGATTTGTCAATGATGTCAATGCGAGTGCTTGACCATGATAATGCTGCAATGTGTTTACGTGTGTTTTGAGAAACATTGAGGTCTACGACTACTGCAGGTAAGACTGTTTTTTTTTACAAAAATAATGTCTATTCACCGCTACATTTCAAAGAAAAAAAAACTATCGACAAAACAAAATGAGTATATAAGTGAAAATTTCCCCCTCCCCACCCACCCTACCTCACCGTGTTTGCTCTGGTCATACATACAAACCAGCTCTCTCTCTACTCACACAACCCTACCTGTCTTTTTGGGAACAAACACAACCACTTTATTTATTCCCAAAAGCACATTCTTCACATGCTCACTCATCCCAAAAGAACTTTTTTTAGTTTTCCATTTACGATTTACATTACAAAAACAATATAAATACTAGTCATTAAAGTTACTGAAAAAAGACTATTACTCATTTCATATTTACAAACACTACAACTTTGTACGGCTCTTAAAGAATCACATTATATACTATTTTCCAATTCCCAACTCGGTTAAAATTAAAATTAAAATAAGGTTGCATAGAACTTTTTTTAAGATCAGAAGGTTCAAGTGGGTTGCCACTATTTACAAAATCTACTATTTACAATGGCAAAAGACCAATATTTACAAAATACAAAATACTAAATCAACGAGTTACAAAAAGCCATGCCCCTAAACGAACAAACAGAAAAATCACACCTCCTCCTCCTTGCGGTCATAACCCCAGGGCAGGCTCGTGAGCAAGTTATTGGCCCACACACGTTTGTTATCCATGGAGGCGAGGGTGCGTTTTCTCTGTTCTACAAGATACAAATGATGGTTGCTGGATTGTATCCTGCACTGTGTATGGGACATAGCTTTGCCAGTGCGTAAAACCGCTAAGTAATCGTCTACACGTAGCGATTTTACCACTGCCCTACCTACACCTTTTGCTCTTTTGGCTTCCTTACAGTCTAGTGTGCGATAAGCATACATTTTCGAAGCCAAACCTACGAATTCTATCATAATGGAATCACCGCATTCATCTTTTAAAACACCCATTTCCTTCTTGTTTTTATGGGCAGCTGAAACTTGTTGTCAGCACTATACGAAGAGGTGTCGAACCAGTCACTATGCTGCCTTATGACGTCATAGGCGTTGCAGTGGCGAATGTGGTAAATGAATGAGTCTGTATCCATATACAAAAGAGATACGTCCTCAAAAGATGGTGAAAAGGATATTTACCGTCTGGCCAAAGCCCGAGCAAGAACTGCAAGGGATATTGAACACTATGTGTGCATAAATAGCAAGGAAGGCCAAAGACTACACAACAAACATGCTATTCTCAAGCGATGGAAAGAACATTTCGAGGAGATCTCAAACATAGAGTTTCCGCATCCAACAATCCCAGAAGGTGTCCCAACTAGGGGGCCTATCCCCCAAATCACTCCACAGGAAGTTACCACTGCCCTAAAAAGCATGAGAAACCATAAATCTCCTGGGCCAGACAACTTCCCTGCTGACTTCTGGAAACTTCAAGAACTGCAATCTACTGCGATAGATTGGCTTGTTACCTTTTTCAATGCCATATTGGACTCTGGCCACATCCCTATTAACTGGGCTACAAACATTACAGTACCGATTTTCAAGAACAAAGGAGACCCAGCGGAATGTTCAAACTATCGCCCAGTACGTCTTCTCTCACATACAATGAAGATCTTTGAGAGGATTCTTGATCGACGCCTACGTGCCATCACCGAAATCAGCTCCAACCAGTGCGGGTTTGTCAAGGGGGCTGGAACCGCTGACGCCATCTTCGCAGCATGGTTACTGATGGAGAAGCACCGTGAGAAAAGAAAGCCTCTGCATATTGCCTTTCTTGACCTTGAAAAGGCCTTCGATCGTGTTCCTCATGAGTTGATTTGGTATGTGCTCCGCAACCATGGTGTGCCAGAGTCATTTGTAAATGTGGTCAAGATGTTATACACGAACACAAGCAGTAGAGTTCGTTGTGCTGTTGGCACCTCGGAAAACTTTCCTGTAAATGTCGGCGTCCACCAAGGCTCAGCACTATCACCGTCCCTTTTTGTTCTTGTGATGGACACCATCACTCGTGACCTGCAACGGAATGTTCCTTGGACCCTTCTGTATGCAGATGATATAATGGTTGCAGATGACACCCGAGAAAAACTCCAATGTCAAGTTGAAGATTGGAATAACCGCCTCTCCCAGTACGGCCTATGTCTGAATGTGAAAAAGACGTAGTATCTGGAGTTAAACCCAAGCGACGGTACCATTCAAGTCGCTGGACAAAATCTCGTCAAGACAGAATGCTTCAGGTACCTTGGATCTCGTCTTCAGAGTGATGGCAACTTCAATGATGAAGTAAGAGCCAGGGTAAACGCAACCTGGTTGCGGTGGAAGGAGGTCACGGGTGTGCTTTGCGACAAGAAAATGCCACTTCGTCTCAAATCGAAAATATATCGGACAGTGGTACGGCCAGTTGCGCTGTTTGGAGTTGAATGTCGACCATCCGACAAAATTTCAGAACGTCGCCTGCACGCCATGGAAATGAGAATGCTCCGTTGGACAATGGGCATCTCCCTTATTGACCTTGTCAGAAACGACACAATTCGGGAGCAAATGGGTGTCGCCCCAATTGTGGACAAAATGAGAGAGAAACGGCTCCGATGGTATGGCCATGCCCTGCGTGCAGCGCCTGATATTGTTAATAACTCTGTCCTTCACTTTGAGGTGGAAGGCCTAAGGCCCAGAGGACGACCGAAGCAGCGTTGGCAAGACACAATAAATGGTGATTTAAAAATTACCGGCCTAAATCCAGCTAACGCACAAAACCGGACAAAATGGAGGTCAATGACCAAAAAAGCGGACCCTGCACCAGCGGGACAACGCTAGGAAGAAGAAGAAGAACATACGTCCTCGAAATGGCGTTTGGCAAACTCATAGTGGAATCGATACATGAGCGATTTAGAAAAGTCTAAAATGACTTGGCCCAAGTAAATGGGCTTATCCATGGTCACGCTGGTCCTACTCATTTCAATAGTAGTCAAATTCTCATCGATAATTTTGATCGATTTGAAATTTGGCTTGGCAATGTACCGCCGAGCACCCCACTGCCCCTCCCATACATTCACCAATTTAATGTCACGGTATTTGCGGGCATTCTCCATGGACTTGCCATAGATGCAGTTGTTCATTAATTAAAAAATAATAATTTCAAACTGCTGTGTTGCCATTTGTCGGTGCCCTGTGTTGAGTTGCATGTATGGCTTGAGCCATGCTTTTTGAGCAAATAAAATACATCTATGGATTTTCTTCAAAACTAAGCCTTGGGCGAGGCATTGCACCAACATTTGGATATGTAGAACATACCGATTTTTGTTGCAAAGTGTGCCCATGAGTTTTTCAATTTTCACATTACTGTCAGGGGGGACCATTTGCTCAAGGCAGAATGGGAAATCGGCATGTTCATCATACGAGGATGAGGGATATTCAATATCCACTTCTAAGACATATCCGCGGCCTGTTTCTTGACTAGCCTTGATCACATGAAATTCTGACACTTGTTTCTCTGTCAGCCAAACAAACTTTCCATAGGGCAAAGGCTGACTCATTGCGTAACCATAAAAATTATCCACGTCATAGTACATTAAGTACGATTCTGGTTTGTCTGGTGAATAATCAGGCATGTAGACATTGTTCGCTTCGGCATGGCGCTGGTTAAGCGACACAAAGCCACCGCGAATGCCCTTTTCGAAAAATAGAACCGTGTCTACATCAGTGAGTAAATCCAATTCCACTTGAGTGTATTTTAAAGCGGCATCAAACGAGAGCCCAGGACTCGTATAATATTGAGCCGGGTCAAGACCATAAATGTGCTGACACAACTCACGAAATTTTTCAAACACATCGGTGAGCAGCAATACATCCAGTTTTAGGTAATGCATAGCATATTCACTTAGCGTCTTAATGTCAAACACTCGCCAAACTTGACATGCATGTGCATAGTCTGCATCGGAAACGGTACTACGTGTTAGTTTCGAGTAAAATTTCTCTTGTGGTGGGAGTTTTGTTTGCTTTAACACGTCCCAGCTCTTGCAGAAATCATACGGGAATATACCTTTCCGAATGCACAATTGAAATTGCTTTGGATCATTAAAATGCATTCTGGTATTTTTTAATTCCTCTTCATCCAAGCCATTCACAAGACTGTCTAGCGAGGATGCTATAAACTTAAAGGAATCCAAAAATCGAATGCTAAAGTTGCTCAACCGCCATGTCAGGGCTGAAAAACGCTCATGGTTTTGGGGGATAATGGTAAACGAGCCCTTGTTGACATGACCCAATTCACGAATCAAAAACTGAATGTCATAATTTGCCAGATTGTGGAAAAAGACACTGATGAAACGAGGAGCTGGAAAGTTCAAGTTTCATTTACTATGCGCAGCTCCACGAAACTCCCCCGTAAAGTGCGAGTGATCACGAACGGTGTCTTCAGCACTGATCAGTGGCTTTTCACAAATATGGCATGTCTTCGCATGCTCATACTGCTGCTGCTGTTCTGGAGATAGGCTCATGGGTGCAGGGTGGTCTGTTAATCCCTGTACATGGTCGGCCAACTGTACAAGTTCATCCAAAAACCATCTGGCACAATGTGGCCCCTCACGGTATTTGTAAACGGATTGTGTGTGGTCATAGGCACACACTACATTAAATCCTATGGCAAAGGGTTCATGTTTTTGAATAGGTTCACATCCCGCCATGGGTGTAGTGAGTGCTTCGAAATCTGCATATACCACATAGGGAACAGTGTCACGCTTATGAATGTCCTTAAACTTTAACACAGCCTTGTCCACTTGTGGCAATATCAATCTCACCGCTTCCTGAGAAACGCAATCTACCCTATGACGTTCCAAAAGCGTAGGGGTTTTAAAATATTGCAGACAACGGTCTCAAATATGTTTTACACCAGCGTGCTTAGACACGTGTCTGCTTAGCAATCTACTCCGGCTTTTAATGAGATAATAGTGATTCACCTCTCCTACAGATAAATATAAAAGATGAATGTGGTGTCGTTTTGGTTCTTTTGTGGCATAAAGAGGACCATCAATCTCATTACCATTAAGGCCATACACCATGAACGAAAAGTCCTGGTTGTGTTGTACAAACCTACGGATCTCGGTTAAGTCCATAGGGAACGATACTCGAGTTAAATTTAAAGTTTGTTTTAATTCATCAAACTTGGCCTTGTACTTTCCCGGCCAACAACCATGATGTTGTACCGGCTGCAAATAGGCAGCCACAGACCACAGGAAGCAATCATTGTCACGATTCTTTAAATTGACCACAGCCTTTTTCGAAGCTATTGCTGGTGGTGTTTTAATATAGCTAGACCCACCATTCAACGGGTTGAAATAACAAATGTTGATTTGCAGGTAATGGATTTTGTCTAACGCTAATCCACTTGGTCCTTGTTGCAGTTTATCAAATTTTGATAGCAAGGCATTGACCACATGGGATTGATACCACTCGTTCAGATTATCGGCTATCAAAAGCTCTTGCATTTTACTGCCAATATAAAATGGTTTTTTGTGCTCACCGTCCTTGTTTTTGTAAATGAAATCGCACACGAGTTGTGTATTGACCTTTAAAGCCGTATGCAACCTTTGCGCTGTACAAATTTGTTCTTTAAAAATGTCAAAACATGATTCGACAAAGTCTTTTGGGATTAAACTCTCTCTAACATTCACTACGCGGCCAGAGCAAACACGCTTTTTTAAAACAAGAGTCAAGGGGTTCCCAAGTTGAGCTATCGGTAGCAGTGTCAAAAGACATGATTTTTATAAAAGAAACAATCTCACCACAGTTTTCAGCCGTAGACTGCTCGGTTAACACTAGTCCCCAACACACAGCAGTGGTTGTAGTGGTCAAGCGTATTCCAACACACTAAAAAGAAATAAAATATACCACCATGAGTATATCCATTCCAAATAGCATTTATCATAAAAAATAAGAAAAAATAAAACAGGATATAATATATAATTTCAAAAAATCTTTCCTGGGTTTTGTAAAAAAACTTGCTTTTTCTGCCTTGTCTTGTAGGCTTCTGTGAAACGGTTTGCCTCTCTCTGTCTCTCTCTCTCTTTGTCCACAACAACAGGTATATAGGTTATCTAAAACAAACAAAATAAAAAACAATTCATCAATCAAATGGTAAACCAATAATAATTTAATCATTGATTAGCATAAAATAAACTAAACAGTGTTATTCCAACACTTACCTCAAATATATAATGTATCCAATATAGTAACCAACTGTGGTTGAGCACAGGAATGCAATTATTTTTATACACATATGACACAGCCTATGTTAACACAGTAACGTGTAAAACAGTAATGACTAACTGTGTGTCATAACATGATCAACACTCTAATACCCCCCGGCCCTCCTCTCCTCGCCCCAGACCCTCGCCCTGTGTCCCTCTTACCACAGCTGTTAACATCGCTCTTGCCCTGCAATTGGCTATGGCAATGGTAGGGGGAGGAGTTATTCTCGCTTACTGCATTATTTCTCTGACGTCGTTGCGATATTTTTCGACCTCCAACTCACCTCTACGTCACAGTAATTTTCCATTGGCCTGTTGTCCCGTCCGCTTACATTCCTGACTCGCGATAACATGTTACATCCTGTCACCCAGCCAGCCAGGCTCCAAGCTGGCCTCTCGAGCAGATATTCTGTTTTCCCATTCTGGCTGCCAGTCAGACATAGAAAAACAAGTTCTGTTGTTGTCGACTATTTTTATTCGTCTCATAGCATTATGAATTTTGTCTGGTTACTGGTCAGTGTTTACCAACCTGTTTAAAGATCGTCATGAGGGATTTTCGAAATATACGCCTTCATTCGTTCGTCATAGGAAAAAAAATATATCGAAAAGCGACCCCTCGTTTTGCCATACATCGCCCCTTCGAAATAGCCATTTTCAGTATCTACCATGGCCAATCATAGCCTCGTTGTAACACACGTCAAGCGCTACCGTCTCTCTGTCCACAAACACGCTTTTATTTAAAAAAAAAAATATTAAAAAAAATTAAAATGCCTAGTTTTTTTGTCCTCACTCGACCCTAGTCCTCCCCCACCACAAACTTTTTCTAACATAGCCATACGTATTCAAGCACGCACACGATTATCGGTAGAACTGTCCAATTAACACTACTGCACAGTTTTAGTCCTAGAGGCTTGAAATTTATTTTGCGGGTAGAGGGCGTCAGGGCCATTCATTTATGTCAAACATTTTTTTATGTAAAGTTCCTAGTTTCCAAAATATAGGAATTTCAAAATTGGACTGTTTTCAAAAAAACATAAAAAATAAAAAAGTTTTATTATAAAAAATAGAGGACATAACGACCACTCGTTTGAACCATGACACAACGTTCTATCATGTTTGATTTTCAAACTATCGCCTACTTTCAAAAACAAAAATTTTCCTTTTTTTTTTTTTTTTTGAAAAATATAATACGTGGTCCATAGGAAAGAGGACGTCAGCCAGAGTCCAACGACACCTCATTTGTCAACATTCAACCTTGGGTTCACGAGATATTGGCTTGGACTCACGCGGCGGCCATGACACTGGTTAGAAGCACCACCATCCTCCTACTCCTTTAATACAGCTACACACACGAATGTACTATAGTCATCCCAGGAACGCGGGTTATCAGATAAGTTAAACACACCCCAAGATATACCAAACTTCTAAAATGTGAGATTTTCGAAGTGAAATGCCATGTCCAGTGGTTCGGATTCCACGTAAAAAGGCGGTCCTGTGGCTCATAATCACAAGATTCACGGTCACGTAAAACTACAATCTTCCGTCTTTCTAAAATGGAATATTAACAACGGTTTGAAGACCGGAGATGATTTGGCCATGCCATCCTCACATTAGAAATAATCACATTCGTAAGACAATTGAAGAGCTTATTTCCAAAGTGTCGTGTATCCAATAATGACTGTTTTTCAGTTTTTTCCTTCGTAAGCAAGTTTATAGGTTCTCTCAACGTATAGCAAAGGTTTTAAGTCGCAATACGTCGTATATCCCGCATTAACAGAGATCTAAACACTAAGTTTATTTACAAAGTGTGTAACTCCAACGTGTATTTATTTCCAATGTGTCTTATATCCATGTTGACCAATCCGATGGCTCTCTGGACATCACGTGATACCACGTGATAAATCAAGGCCATGGCTAACTTTGAAGAATATGAAGAGCATCAGTTTGTATCTGTCGTATTTAAACCATTTAAATGTTCATACATGTCACACAAAGCGTATGCCAATATATGATTTATTTCCAAAACGTCCTAAATCCAACTTACAGGAGACGATTACCACTATTTCCATTTATAGGATTTTTTAAAACACAGTGTCAGGATGTGCATAAAATTAATGAATGAATAGTACATTATGCAACGAGCCTATAATGGCAATAAGTAAGACACGAGTATGTTTATAAAACGAGCGAAGCGAGTTTTATAATTTACATACGAGTGTCTTTATTACCATTACTAGTGCGCCCGTGCGAGCTTTCGCAACGTGAATGTAGGTTTATGGGGTAGTAGGGGAGAATGTGGGAGAAGGAAGTTTTAAGTATTGAAGAAATGTATTTATTGTTGTTAACCGTGACACCTGAAAGTAGCTCGACAGGATGTGCTGATTGGATTGGATTGTTAGGAGC
Source organism: Meconema thalassinum (assembly GCA_946902985.2). Lineage (NCBI taxonomy): Eukaryota > Metazoa > Arthropoda > Insecta > Orthoptera > Tettigoniidae > Meconema > Meconema thalassinum. The sequence continues at coordinate 403,162,332 of OX336392.1, forward strand.
TGTTTGATGGGTTGACATAGAAGGGATGCTGTTGGCATGTTGAAGTCCCGAAGTTGATGGATGTGCAGTTGTTGTCGGAGAAGATGTAACACTGCCAGTCACCAATGCAGTTGGCTTCGGGCTTGGTTGTGATGAGGGCACAGTTTTAGTACCTGTTGTTTCACGATGTTTCTGCAGGTTGCGTTTATCTCTTGCAGTACGATAGTTTAGTGGCTTTTCCTTGGCCTTATATTTCACGCAGCGTGTAGGTCACTGCAAGGGAAATGAATGAGTAAACGTATTGTACAGAAATCTGAGATTAGGTAGTAGTCTATTGTAGGTCTTACCTTGTTCACATATATTCAGGCACATGAGAAGTAAACATGCCAATGCAATGCAAGAAATGCAAAGCATAAATACAGTCTGGAAATGTTCACATACGTTCAGGCAAAAGTAAACATGCCAATGCAATGCAAGAAATGCAAAGCATAAATACAGTCTGGAAATACAGAACGACATATATGTTAGGTATCTTGCCAATGCCGCCGTGCTGCCCTGCGCTCTAGCGGCAGGTTTGCCTAGCAGTACGCCGCGGTACAAATAGTGTCAAGTCTTTGTTAAGCTATACTGGGTTGACAGTTCTGTATGAGCAGTAGAGTAACTAACGGGATTTCATACAAAGAGTCTCATTTTCTATACCGGTAGTGGAGAGCGCTACTCGCATCCAGTCGGCCGTGTATCGTCAAGAGCTACTGTTGCCTGGAAACGACATGACTTTCCATTCCTTCATGAGTTAATTTTATGGCTTTAAAAGCCTTTTCACGAGTGCAAAATGGTATTTATTTAATTGTGAGGCATTTAAGGAGTACGTGAGTGTGTTTCGTGCACACATTGGGTTATGCGGAACCTGTAGGTATCCCATATGTGTAGGCTGGTGTTAATAGGACCTTATTTTCGGTACAAAACTTGAATGGGACCTTAGCAGAATAATATGGGGAGGGATAGGCGAGTTGCATACGACTGTTTATGTTCGACGATAATTATAACTATTTTATGTTCGAACATAAATATTCATAAATATCTGTCGAGATTTCGCCAGTTTTATGTACTGAACAGTGCGCATGGGACGCAGAGAATACCTTGTATTTGACCATAGCCTCCTCAAATACCCCACGATGGCACTTGCCAAGTAGTGAAATTTAAAATAGGTGGCCGTGGAAGTCAGCGCAGGTGCAATGCTATCTTTACCTAATTGGTCACACAACTGTTTCTTGAGCTCTGATTGGTGGGAGAAACTGTTTAATAATGGAAAATAGTGGTATAATGACCCTCATTATGATACAGTCTTTTGACATATAATATCTACATTTCGACATCGTCGAACATAAATTACATTATATCCATAATCACATCTGAATTTAATTATACGAAGAACAAAACCGCGATCTCTGAAGTTTTGCATTTCATGGATTTACGTCACTTTGGAAATAAGCGCTTCAATTGTGGCGAGAAAAAGAAAACCAACAGATGCTTTTCCATTTCATGCGCAATGACGTCAAGTGAGCTAGCTATGACATTACTCTTATCTAATGTAGGACAGGGAGTAAAAATGTATCACTCGGTTGAAACCTGGTACAATATTTTCCTTTGGATGCTCCTCAGGTCCTCTCTCCTGCGGAGGGGATTCACAACCTTCAGAAACTCCGGTGTGCTTCCGAGCTGCAGCATTTCTCAATTTAGAACGTATACCCTGAATCGAAATCAGTGACATTACATGACAAGTGTGCTGGCTCGGATAATCTCCCCTCATTACCCCTGGCATGCAATACACGCTGGATCAACCACCTTACAGGTCACGTGATCACTCAGACCTTGTGCGTGATGTCACACTACAGCCTAATAAGGCTCTATAACAAGTGTAACACAGTGGTAACGTTCTCGCCTGCTATGCGAAAGGTTTCAGGATCGATTCCTGGTGCAGTCAGTTAGCATTCGAGAGTGCGTAAATACGAAGGAGCGGTGCCAGTAGATTTACCGCCGCGTTAAAACCTCCTTTGGGGGCAAAATTCCGGCACCTCTACGTCACTGAAAGCCACAGCAGTTAAAGGAGACATAAAACCACTAACATTTTATTACGTATTATAACAAGTAGGAGTAATTCAGTGACCGATCGGCATTATTACAGAGGATAGTGCCAACTCAACAATAACAAGTAGTTCCGTGAATAACTAAATAATCTATTTTCATATATCCTACTTATGTTAAGAAATAAATACGAAATTTTGAAATTTCGCACAGCTGCCATCTTGAAGTTATGAGAAAAAATAGATGTCAGTGCATTACAATGTGTATAAACATTTGTTGTACCAAGTTTCACTGCGTTCGGATGGTTAAATCGCGAGAAATGTCCATTTAAATGTTTCAAATTCGCCTAGCCGCCATGTTCGTTTTGTAGTTAGCGGGTTTTTGAAAGTCCCATAGGTAAACTTCTAGTAGTGCTCTTCATCATCGTACAACATTTCAGTGTGATATGAGTAATAGTTTCGAAGACATAGAATGCCGGTGAAATATTTCGCACAGCCGGCATGTTGGATTGGTGAGACGTAATAAAATTTAAAGAACACGGTCGGGGTAGGACAAAATAGTACTATGACGTTACCGATTTTCATTGAAATCGCTTCAGCCGTTTAGATTTTATAAGGGGTGGACACACGCACACATACGCACTCACTCACACACGGACAAAAGGTGACTTTCATAAGCCTATATTTTCATAAAAGGATTTCCTAAAAATTTTGTGAGCCTACGTGTAATGGATCTGATCACGATCGCTTGACGATCGAAACTGGCAATCCAAGTGTATTTATTAATCTCATGTAATTTTTTCAGGATTAGGGAAAAACCCATCTCATTTGGGTACAATCATGTTGTCCGCTGAAAAGCATCAGACTTTTGTTTACGGAGGCAATACTGAAAAATGTCTTCAAATACCATAATGTTAATTACTATTATTGTTAGTTATATGTTCACCAAGTCATTGGGTACAATTCTCCGTTTCATCGGCATTTTACAAGATGGAGTGGAGTTCTCTACGTTGATAGGTTGAGGAAAGAACGAACTATGGAGCAGGTCTCTAAAATAACTACTTTCTGCATACTGGAATACAAATTATGATGGAGCCCCAATTTATCGAGGTTGGCCTTCAGCGTCTTCGTTATAATTCCTATGAAAGAGATTATGATAGGCAATACAGTGAAAAATCCCTGTCGCCACATCTGTCGAATCTCTTCAGCCAGAGCCCTGTATTTCGTCACTTTCTCAGCATAAATGTGTTGGATATTATGCGAGTTAGGGACTGCGATGTTTATTAGAAGACTTCTCTTCTGCTCTTTATCAATAAGAATAATATCTAGGTCTGTCTGAAAGCCTCCGTGGCTTAGGCGGCAGCACGCCAGCCTCTCACCGCTGGGTCCGTGTTTCAAATCCCGGTCACTCCATGTGAGATTTGTGCTGGACAAAACGGAGGCAGACAGGTTTTTCTCCGGGTACTCCGGTTTTCCCTGTCACAATTTCATTCCAGCGACACTCTCCACTATCATTTCATTTCATATGCCATTCATTTAATCATTGCCCCAGAGGAGTGCGTCGGACTTCGGCAGCCGGTAGAGTTCATATCCTCGCCGCTAGATGGCTTCATTCATTCCATTCCTGACACGGTCGGAGACAGGAAGCAGGCTGTGGATTTTCATTTTTTCTAGGTCTGCCTGTGTGATGTTCATTTCATTCAACTTGGACTTCAGAATCTTGTTGAGACGTTGATTGTACATCGCTACTGTTTGATCCTTAATGATCTTGTGATCAATTCTCTTTGACTGTTGGAGACCAAGATATTTTAACTCTCAGTTTCTTCCATGGGCTGAATGAGACATCGATTTTCGACTACAAATATTCGGGCTTCTAACTTTCCCTGTCGGAGAGTAAGAGTATGACATTTATCCAACCCAAAAGACATACCGATGTCCATAGAAAAGAAAACTTTGATAACAATGAGATTATCTATATGCTTTTCAGAGGGTGCATATAGTTTTATGTTATCCATGTACATCAAATAGCCGACCCCGGGGCCTCCGGATGAGAGGCAGGTGCGCTACCCCAACACCACGGGGCTGGCATTATTATTATTATTATTAATATTATTATTATTATTATTATTATTATTATTATTATTATTATTATACAAATTCTCCTGCTGTCTGGGTAGGGGTGGTGGGTTTGATTTCAACCTCAGCCATCTTAAAAATAGTTTTCTGCGGTTTCCCACATTTTTGCAGGCAACCAGGATGGTTCGTAACCTACACAAATATTATAATTACACAGGTTATCTGACAGCTTCCATACTCAACCAAGTACGCTGGACTACACAAACACGATGTCGCAAATCCTGTGAATTAAGCAACAACAACAACAACAGAGAAGCTTACTGCAGCACCACGAAGCCTGCCGCAAAGTACGAAGGATCTAGAGTTCTGATTTCAGTTGGCGACCGTGATAATGCAAATTATGGTGTTGGGGGCGCATGCGATCTTTCATAAGAATTAATAACCGCAAGCTATGTTCGGCAAGGACCTGATCATTACGAGTACAAGCCGGACGGACCATCCCGTCGTTAGAATAAAAAGAACCACTCGTTCTGACCAAAGTTCGTCATGCAAGAATTATACAAGATGCTGTTTCCAGTCAAGGTCTCGGGCCGATAAAGCGCGACATGGAACGAATATAATGGACGGTGATAAAATAAGAAGAAAATAAGGAAAGGCTCTACCTTGCGCCGGAGGGATGTATTAAACTTGGGTCAAACAACAATTTATTATTAACCTACTTCCCTTATAATATCAATAATAATAGTAATAATAATAATAATAAGTTAATAATAATAATAACCATCCGCAACATATATAACAAAAAGTGCTTTTCTATTAACACAAAAATTCGTCACTACACTGTCATCAAACCAGTACCGCTATATGAATCTGAATGCCTTATCCTATCCGAGAAATGTTTGCTCGCGAAGTTAGAGAGAAAAGAAAGAAAGAAAGAAAGAAAGAAAGAAAGAAAGATTCTACACATCATACTTGGCCCAGACAACAAAAATGGCATCTACATCAGAAACTCCAGGCAAGAAATTTACTCGAGGATAGAGAAGATCACAGACACAATGCGAAAACGCTGAGTTTTCTTCTACGGTCATATACGACGGACGATCGACTCCCGGTGGACGAAACGTATCTTCAGTATATTCGACTCCATACCAAAAACTACAATGCCATGGTATGTTAACGTCCAGAAAGATCTTAAACAAGTAGTTCCGTGAAGAACTATACAGCCTATTTTCATATATCCTACTCATATTAATTGCCTCTATCAACATACAAAATTTCAGTCTGATTGCTATGTTAGATTCGTAGATACTGAGAACCGACTAAATATTGCAGATGGTAGCCAGGTTGGATTTTTATTTATGTACTATTACATGAAGATTATTGTGTACGTGCGGTTTTCAGACTTCAATCGCATGATTAGGACACAAGAAGTAAAAACGAGATCTTAAAATTTCACACAGCTGCCATCTTGTGGTTATGAAAACAATTGAAATAAATTACATACCAGTGGATTAACATTTGTACAAGCATTAACGTGCAATGTTTCACTGCTCTCAGATGGTTAAATCGCGAGAAACGTCCATTTAGATATTTATACTTCGCGTCGCCGCCATGTTGGATAGGTGCTCACCGGGTTACTGAAAGTCATATAGATGAACTTATATTCAGAGCCTCTATGAACATAAAAAAATAGATTGATTGCTGGAAAAGATTCTTAGATATTGAGAACCGTCAAAATATTTCGGATGCTCGCCATTTTGGATTGTTATATGTATAGGTCATAGAGTTATGTACCATTAAAGGAAAATTATTGCATAGCTTCATTATTCAAACTTTCACTTCGATCGCATGATTACGACACAAGAATAAAAACTTAATTTTAAAATTTCGCACAGCCGCCATCTTCAGTTTATGTAAACAATTGAACTAAATTAGATGCCAGTGAATGACAATATGTATAATCATTTACTCTACCACATTTCAATGCGCTCATATGATTAAATCACGAGAAAAATGTATTAGAATGTGTCAACTTCGCTTGGCCGCCATGTTCGTTTCGTAGTGTACAGGTTTTTGAAAGTTACTTAGATAAACGCGTAGCAGTGCTCTTTATCACCGTACAAAATTTGAGGTTGATATCATAAATAGTTTCGGAGATATTGAATGCCTGTGAGATATTTCACACAGCCGCCATTTTGAGATTATGTAAACAATTGAACTAAGTTAGATGTCGGTACATTACAATGTATATAAACATATACTGTGCCAAGTTTCATTGCGTTTGGTTGGTTAAATCGCGAGAAACGTCCATTTAAAAGTCGCAACTTCACTTGGCCACCATGTTGGTTTCGTAGTTACCAAGTTTTCAAGGGTCACATAAGTGAATTTCTAGTAGCTCCCTTTATCAGCATACCAAATTCCAGGGTGATATCTGTAATAGTTTCGAAGATATTGAATGCTGGTGAAATATTTCGCACAGCCGCCATGTTGGAATGGTGAGACGTAACAAAATTTGAAGGGCACGGTCGGAGTCGCCCGGAATAGAGCTATGAACTTACCGAGTTTCATTGAAATCTCTCCAGCCGTTTAGGTTTTATTAGGGGGGGACACACACACGAATCACACCCACACGCACACACACACGGACAAAAGGTGATCTCATAAGCCTATTTTTTCAAAATTGAAAATAGGCTAAAAAATCGGGATACGAGCAGAAGATACACGAGACCGAAATCTTTATAGAGCAGCCATCAAGACGCTTGGGACTTTCCGGGACGAAAACTGGACAAATGGTGCGAAATGGACAGAAGAACGTCGTGCTAAACACAATGAGTTCATGAAGACAATGTGGATCAAGCGAAAAATGAACAAATGCCAGAATGTAAAATGAGGCTTATCGTGGTCCCTAGTTGGCCGATTAGCGAAATTGAATGACTAATACTAATATCATTGGTTTTACGTCCCTTTTAACTGCTGCGGCCAGGTTGCCAGAATTTTACCCCGAGGGGATCTTTAACGTGCCAGTAAATCTACTGGCACGGCTCCTTCGCATTTGCGCTCCCTCAAATACCCACTGACTGGACCAGGATTCGAGCCTGTAACCTCGGGCCCAGCAGGCAAGAACGTTACCGCTGAGTCACGCCACCAGTCACTGTTTACTTTATCATTAGATCGATCAAGGAGTTATGTGTGTAAGTCCGTCTGTTTGTTCTCCTATTATCTTCCGAATGACTGCACCAATTTATTACAGTGATATGCTTTTGTTGTTGTTGTTGTTGTTGTTGCTGTTTTTTTAAGGACTTCTTGACATCGTGTTCATGTAACCTCGTATATTAAGTTGTTTGTATAATTTGTCTGGTAAATTGGCAATTGATAAACAATTGATATTTTATTTTTCAGTCGATCAACACGAAAACAATCCCAATTATTGTAAAATGTGATACAACCTAAAATCAATACATGTGTGTGTATTTGTAATTGAGGAAGGATTTTTTGGTAGGAAGTGGCAGTCGCCATAAGTTAGGTTCCATCCTAGCATTTGCCTGTAGCAGAAGTGAGAATCCACTCTCAGGATGGCTGAGGTAGGAATCAAACCCACCTCTTCTCAGTTTAGTCCCCATGGGGCTTATTGGACCCCGTTTGAGCAAGTACACCAGATTTGAATTTCTTGGCAGAGCCGGGAATCAAACCTGAAACTCAGCGGTGATAGCCAAGAATGCTATCCACTACGGAACGTGGTGGACTGTTTTTTTTACGTAATATTGCTTCCGGTCGTCCTACTTTTGATATTCTCATTAACATTAGTTTGGCCAAATGTTGATATTAGGCCTAGGTGGTTTCGCTCAAAAACTTATGCTTGAAAACGCTACAAAACATTTACCGCATTTCGACCAAAATTTGTACGAGCTTTAAAAGTACCACTAAGAAGCAATTTGTAAAACTCTTGTTCACTCCAGGGTTGCCAACCGTTAATAATATGTGGTTATACCTTACAGATTAACCTTAGAAAGCTCGCCAAGGACTGATCCTATTTTGACCGAAATTAAGCACAACAGTCGTACTCCTGGATACAAGAGATTAAATTAATTACTTATTATCCTGATGATGATGATGATGATGTTGATGATGTTGATGATGATGTTGATGATGACGATGCTGATGATGTTGATGATATTGATGATGATGTTGATGATGATGTTGATGATGACGATGCTGATGATGTTGATGATGATGATATTGATGATGTTAATGATGATGTTGATCATAATGTTGATGATAATGATGATGATGATGATGATGATGATGATGTTGATGATGTTGATGATGATAATGATGATGGTAATAATGATGATGATGTTGATGATGGTAATAATGATGATGTTGATGATGTTAGTGATGATGGTAATAATGATGATGATAATGATGATGGTAATAATGATGATGATGTTGATGATGATGTAAATGATGATGTTGATGATGATGATATGCTGATGTTGATGATGTAAATGATGATGTTGATCATAATGATGATGATGATGTTGATCATTATGTTGATGATGATGATGTTGATGATGTTGATGATGCTGACGTTGATGATGTTATGATGTTAATGATGATGTTGATGATGGTGCTGATATTGATGATGTTAGTGATGATGTTAATTATTTATTTATTTATCGTATGGCTTTCAGTGCCGGGATTGTCCGAGGACATGTTCGGCTCGCCTGAGAGTCTGTAGTTGCTTCCAGTGGACACCCTAAAGCGTGAGCTACAAGTTCCGTTCAATTTCAAGTAGTTCCAACTTTCGCCACCAGATATCAATGATACCTAGTGGCGAACGTTGGAACTTTGATAGAGCGTTCTGACGAAATCTAAACTAACAAATTTTGCTTTACACAAGTTTAGTCTGTGAAAGGATCTTTTACATGCCATAAATCTATGACATGGGACCGCCGGCTTTACTTCCCCTCCGAAGGAAGGCATACTGAAGGATTTTTAACGCTCTTAAAAAATCCGACGACTTCGGCCGATTTTGAACCCGCTATCTTGGGCACAGGAGTTCAGCATGCTAATGATGATGCTGATCATAATGATGATGATGATGCTGACGTTGATGATGTTAATGATGATGGTGCTGATGTTGATGATGTTAATGATGATGGTGCTGATGTTGATGATGTTAATGATGATGTTGATGATGGTGCTGATGTTGATGATGTTAATGATGTTGATCATAATGTTGATGATGTTAATGATGATGGTGCTGATGTTGATGATGTTAATGATGATGTTGATGATGGTGTTGATCATAATGTTGATGATGATGTTGATCATAATGTTGATGATGATGTTGATGATGTTGATGATGATGTTGATGATGTTAATGATGATGTTGATGATGGTGCTGATGTTGATGATGTTAATGATGTTGATCATAATGTTGATGATGTTAATGATGATGGTGCTGATGTTGATGATGTTAATGATGATGTTGATGATGGTGTTGATCATAATGTTGATGATGATGTTGATCATAATGTTGATGATGATGTTGATGATGTTGATGATGATGTTGATGATGTTAATGATGATGTTAATGATGATGGTGCTGATGTTGATGATGTTAATGATAATGTTGATCATAATGTTGATGATGATGGTGCTGATGTTGATGATGATGTTGATCATAATGTTGATGATGATGGTGCTGATGTTGATGATGTTAATGATGATGGTGATGATGTTGATGATGTTAATGATGATGTTGATGATGGTGTTGATCATAATGTTGATGATGATGTTGATCCTAATGTTGATGATGATGTTGATGATGTTGATGATGATGGTGCTGATGTTGATGATGTTAATGATGATGTTGATGATGGTGTTGATCATAATGTTGATGATGATGTTGATCATAATAATGATGATGATGCTGACGTTGATGATGTTAATGATGATGGTGCTGATGTTGATGATGTTAATGATGATGGTGCTGATGTTGATGATGTTAATGATGATGTTGATGATGGTGCTGATGTTGATGATGTTAATGATGTTGATCATAATGTTGATGATGATGATGTTGATGATGTTGATGATGATGTTGATGATGTTGACGATGATGGTGCTGATGTTAATGATGATGATGATGATGATGGTGCTAATGTTGATGATGTTAATGATGATGGTGCTGATGTTGATGATGTTAATGATGATGTTGATGATGGTGTTGATCATAATGTTGATGATGATGTTGATCATAATGTTGATGATGATGTTGATGATGTTGATGATGATGTTGATGATGTTGACGATGATGGTGCTGATGTTAATGATGATGATGATGATGATGGTGCTGATGTTGATGATGTTAATGATGATGTTGATGATGGTGTAGATCATAATGTTGATGATGATGTTGATGATGTTGATGATGATGTTGATGATGTTGATGATGATGGTGCTGATGTTGATGATGTTAATTATGATGATGATGATGATGATGATTGTTGTTTAAGGGGCGGAACAGCGAGGCCGTTTACCCCTCATAACACGGTTCTAAAATAGCAATTTAAAATAATTATTAAAAATAGACCCTCTTACCTACGCTAATCATGGGTACATTACCTACGCTAATCATTACAAAATAAGAAAGTAAGGAACAACTATTAAATTGTTGAACATCTATTCAATTGTTCAATTGTTGTACATGTTCCGCCTTGACAATGAAGCCTTCTTCAGCTAAAAGTTCAAGTAAGTACATTAATAAAGTATAATAAAATACGCACACAACTACCGAAACCACAACAACACAGGCCATCAGGCAAATGGATATTCATTAATTTTAAGGGGATACGGAATCACCTATGATATTCGCGTTCGAATTCAGACTGCAAACACTAAACAGTTGTGCCTGTCTTGTTCATGGCAAGCATGTATTACCCCGTACGCGTACTGAAGAGTTAACAATCCAACCCCACAATTAAGATATCTCTGAATTAATGGGCCCTGCCAGGCGGGAAATGCAGTAGAGTAAGATTATGTTTACAGATAAGAGCTATGTCAACTAATATCAGTAAGAGACTTTCTGCGCTTTATGCTGCCGTACTACATCGATCAATGGCATAAAAGATGGTTATCGTCAAAGTAGGCACGGTATATCGCTGGTACCTTATACTGTACTTGCGTGCGGTTTACCTAAATGCACTATCATCAATATTATGTGATGGCTATGATACTGTATGTCTATCAAGTAAGCTTTCTTTCTGTTTTGTTTGCACGTTTATCGTTTGTATTTTTGCCTGTTTGTACTTTCCGTTTGTATATTTGCCTGTTTGTACGTTTGTCTGTTTGTATTGTCTGTTTTTACTTTCTATTTGTATCTTTTTGCCTGTATGTTTGTCTGTTTGTAATTCCTGTTTGTATTATGTCTGTTTGTACTATCTGTTTCTATCTTTGACTGTTTGTATGATGGTCTGTTTGTACTTTCTGTTTGTATTTTTCTTTTTGCACGATTTCCTTTTTATACGTTTGTCTTTTTGTATTGTTTCTGTTTATATTTTTGTCTGTTTTAACGTTTGTCTGTTTGCACTTTTGTCTGTTTTCACGTTTGTCTGTGTTTTTGTGTTTTTGTCTGTTTGTATTTTTGCCTGTTTGTACTTTTGTCTATTTGTATTTCTGTCTGTATTCTTGTCTGTTGCACGTTTGTCTGTTTGTATTTTTGTACTTTCTGTTTGTATTTTTGACTGTTTATACTATCTGTTTGTAGTTTTGTCTGTCTGTACTGTTGTCAGTTTATATTTTGTCTGCATATTTGTCTGTTTGTATTATGTTTGTTTTCACGTTTGTCTGTTTGTATTTTTGTATTTTCTGTTTGTATTTTGCCTGTTTGTATTTTTGTCTGTTTGTACTTTCGTCGGTTTGTAATTTGTCTGTATTTTTGTATGTTTGTATTATGTCTGTTCTCACGTTTTCCGTTTGTATTTTTGTCTCTTTGTACTTTTTGTTTAAATTTTTGTCTGTTTCCATTGGAGCGAATGCCATAAAAATTCATTTCTATGTAAAAGGCAACCATTAAATAAAGCCAGACTACCAATTACTTATGCAATAGCCTATAAAAGACCCCGTGGCGTAGCTGTGCTCAATAAAAGGTTCACTACGGCTGCGTAGGGGCCTACAGCAAGTCCAGAGATCGTCGCAGGTTTGAATCTCCCCGTTGACAGTGGCTATCATGGAAGTGGTTATCCCCGGTTTGTTCCACACTCCCTCCTGGCAAATACCAGGATAATTTTTCAGTTCCGGAGCACATATTTATAAAAACTTCCTCATTTCAACCCTATGTCTCAGAGAGCCTGTCCACTCCACCTGCTAGCTCACCAGGCTAATTTCCATTGGCCCAGCTTCCGTGTGCGACATCGACGTTGATGGGATCAGCCTTCACGCTTTCTTTCAAAAAACGGGGAAATCACTAGGTCCGGACTGTTGATGGGTGGTCAGACTCTCCCAGTGAAATGACCGGAGCTTGTTGGCGGTTCTGGTTGCCACATGTGGTCTCACATTGTCATAGTCCGCTGAAGAGGTTCCTGGCAGAACAGCGATTTGGTGCAACGATGACGCCAAGACAACAGTCCGACAATGGTTCCACAGTCAGCTGGCTGAATTCTACAACAGGGGCATCTAAAATTCAGTGCTGCGATGGGAAAAATGTGGAGACTATGTGGGAAAATACAGTAGTGTAAAGTACGTAGAAGAGTACGTATATTTGTAATTGTGTGTGTTTGAGTCTTCAGTTCTTTTCACTGGTTTGATGCAGGGCACCATGCCTCTCTGTCCAGAGCTAATCGTTTCATCTCTACATAGCTACCACACCCTACATCCGAGGCAATCTGTTTAACATATTCTAACCTTGGTCTACCCCTACAGTTCTTGTCCTCAACCCTTCCTTCCATAACTAAGCTTGCAATTCCTGGGTGTCTTAGTATGTGTCCTACTAACCTATCTCTTCTCTTCATTATCAGTCGCCAGAAACATCTCTCCTCTCCCACTCGTCTCAATACCTCTTCGTTTTTAACTCTATCTGCCCATCTGATCTTCATAATTCTCCTGTAACACCACATTTCAAACGCTTCAATTCTCCTCTTTTCTGCTACACCAATAATCCAAGTTTCACTTCCTTAGAGCGCCACGCTCCAGACAAAGGCTTTCAAAAATGACTTCCTTATACCTAAATCTATATTCGATGTCAACAGATTCCTTTATTATAGAAATGCTTTCCTTGCCTGAGCCAACCTACTTTTTATATTCTGTTTGCTTCGTCCATCACTGGTCATTTTGCTTCCTAAGTAAGAAGTCTCCTACTTCCTTCAGCTTCTCACCTGCCAATTTGATGTCCATAGATGTTTCTGATTTCTTTCGGCTGCATTCCAATATTTTTGTTTTATATTTATTAAATTTCATCATGAATTCTTTCCTCAAGACGGTGTCCATACTATTCAAATACGCATTCAAATCCTCAGGCGTGTTGGCCAAGATGACGATGTCATCAGCAAATCTCAGAGTTGAAATTATTTCTCCTTGAATCTTCACTCTTTTTTTATTTTTTTCTACAATTTCCTTCATTGCTTGTTCAATGTAAAGATTGTAATTACCTGTATGTTTTTTATTTATTTCGCTAAACAGATAGGGGCAATTACTTATAGATCCGCCCCCGTAGCATAGGCATATCTCCCGGTCACGGAGACCAAGAGTAACGGCCGAAGGGATCCAACGTGCTGACCAAGCGTCACGCCATACTCTCTAGGTGAAATGGCTAGTAGGCTTAGGCCCTTCATTGGCTGTAGCGCCATGGGGGTTTCGGGTATAGACTTATCTCCGTTAACCAAGAACCTATGTTTGACGGAAATATTTGTGATTCCGTTCGCGACCGTTGAAGGCAGGCTTTGCTGTAATTCTTGTTGAACTGGCATTTTCTATTAATTGTAATCGATATTTTTTGTCGGTCATTGTATTCGGGCCGGTCATTGTTATCGGAGAACGCTGCAGAGCAAAAGCCGATGGAAACAAACAGCATTAAGGAGAGAGACCAGGAGGTTATACATCGTCGTGTGAATAATTCCTTATCTTCATGAGCACGACTAGATGACTCAAAGTGCATCACATGATTACAAACCGGTATTGTAATTCTCTACTAGAGAAGGGGTCTTTAACAACAAAAAACATGTCTTTTTTCTTTCTAGCTGAAGTCACTGTCCTTTTATTAGTCGTCAATTGAACACTCGATCTGCTCCGTGCATGACAGCACGTTTCCCTCGCATTTATGCTTCTGACATTGACGGAATACCTCAGGAACAAAAATAGAGGTGCATAGTTTCCCAGGCATCTGAAGTCAAACTGTTTTACTCCCCCATCCTTTAAAAACTTGTATTTATTTGTGGGCGTTAATCATGTGATTTTGAGCCTCGGGACCTCCATTTAAACCCGTGAGGACTGGCGCGTGGCTATTTTAGACCCGTGGCTTAAATAATGCTCTATATTATTGTTTTGGTCAGTCCTCATTTCCTGTCACCTACAATACCTTCCTTCCCAAACTTCAACTGCAACCTGCAAAAGTAACATGTCCATAGCGTTTTGAACTCCCAAATTATATCTATGTTATTTATGGTCGGAAGATCTCAGGACCATTGGCATCTCTCGGGATGATGCCGAAGCTGTTGTGATCGACCGACATCTCTGGAGAAGACTTGCTGCCCAATTTGCTTTGCCATGATTTATGGTCGGGGCAGATTTACCCATGGCACCAGCCCTGTGTGCCAATTCTTGGTTTACGTTAGTTGCGATGATATGACAAAAAAAAGGGGGGGGGGGATCCACCATTTTAGGTGAAGCACAAGCTTATACCACAGCGCTATTGCCCTTGCAATGCTAATAGGAAAATGTAAGTGCAATGTCGCAACAGTGGAATAATGAATTGTGGCCAACATTCAGCTCTTGCGTGCCATCAATAGGGATCGTGCGAATGCGAGATTTTTAGTAGCTGGCGCCCCTAGCGGAAGCAACGACAACGGCGTGGAGTGAGACCGCTCACAGTGAAGATCAACGGAGCCATTGCAAAGGGCATTGACATTTGCTTGCAAAACAAACGTGTAAAGCTTAATGAATAGTTCTTAATAAGAATTGTACTCTCGCCTGAATCAATACTATAAAGAACATTAATTATTTAACTCGTTTTAGTACATGTTTCGAGGATTAATTACATTTTATCCCCTTCATCAGCTAAAAAACATATTGAAAGAACAAAATAAAACTTAGCACAGTAATAAGATACGTTATTAAACCTAATATGGCGCACCATATAATTTAGGTTATAAGATCAGACTAAAATGAAATGAAATGAAATAGATGGTGACGGTGATCAGCTTGCAGGTGCTTATGACAAATAGTAGTTCCGTATTGAAGCTTGAAATGGTAGATTTGGAACACCAAAACTTCACCAATCCGTGTAGGTGTATAATTAATGAAGAGCCTGTATGCTTCCATATTTAAGCCTTTTCAAATCAAAGTGGCTTCAAGTAACACGACGTGATGGAAAGTGATCTCTTGGTAAAGAGAGGATAGTTCAAAACATATGGTGTATGAGGTTAGGAACCACCAAAATGAGTCATTTAAACAATGTAAGCTTAATGAAGGCAAGAAAGAAAGGAAATACATCCTGTTGGAGCAATGGCGACGAGAAATTTTACTGTAAACGAATATTTATAGTGGGAAAACATTAATATTCTCTGTCGAACGCTGTGGGGTCTTTCACAATACACTTAACTGCAGTCTATAATGCACGTGCAAATTTTATAATGTGCCTTAAAAGAAATTGGCATTGTTTTCATGATACTAGATCGCTGTGGCCAGAAAATCTACGCCTTCGTTTTCTCGAATAAGTTCTGTAGAATTAATTTAGAGGCAGCAGAAGCTGTCGTCCTATGGCAACTACATATTACACCAAGAGCATCAACACCGATTCCTAGTTTCATCTTCATCAAAAACAGGAGCAACATATTATATACCGGTATTCTAAGTGTACAGTTGCAGTGTATAGAAGGTAATAATGACAACAGAACATGGAACACTGATAATTTTACGCCCGCGATGTCCAAGTGCTGCTGTTCATTTCCCTTAACTGATTGGAACCCGTAAGATGAATGTTTAGGTTGTAAAATGTAAGCTTCAACAATGCGATCTCTTTTGGAACAATTGTCTCTCATGGTTTGCTTATTGACTAGGGGCAAAGGAAGACTAGTCTGAGTTTCTGCCTCACCATTGCTTTTCAAGTTACAGAACAGGACATTAACTTAATTTACATCGCGGGTTATTAAACTAGTGTGTGTCTGAATACCGTATCACCACTAGTCGGCGAGCAAGAAGTCACTTCCACCGCCAAAGTGCTATCTTCTGTTCTGCCGTCTCTGTGCCTTAGTGTTCTTCGTCCCCCCAGGGGCTTACATCTAGTGGGACGTGGGTTGGCGACCACGGGACCCCAGCTGAGTCCAACATTGCTTCCACTTACTTGTGCCGGGCTCCTCTCCGTCTTCTTTCCTGTCGACCTCCCTTGGTCAACTCTTGTTCTTTTCCGACCCCGACGGTATTAGGGTATCCGAGTCCCAGGGATTCTTTCACTTTCCCGCCTTAATTGGCCCTTGTCTCATATTTCCTGATCACTCCTTCTTCGAGGGGTTGGACCTCTTGTTTTCTTTTAATTATAGTTCCTTTTCTCTTCAAGAGTCCTGCACTGTTTTTCTTTTATTGGTTCTCCGTATATCTAAATTCACTTTTGCACTACGTTGTACGTTGTATTTTGTACGTATTTTCGATCTAAATGCATTTTGGGAGTATTTTCAACCTCAATTGCATTTTGTAAGGATTGACAATCTAATTTTTTTAGTAAGTCTTTCAATAAAGGGCCTGGGACTTAGTGAGTATTTTGAATTTCAATTGCATTTGTAAGTATTTTCAACCTAAACCGCTTTTTGCAAGTATTTTAAATCTAACTTGCATTTTGTATGGTGGGCATTTTGTAAGTATTTTAATTCTCAATTGCATTTTGTGGGTATTTTGAATCTAAATTACATTTTGTAAATATTTTCAATCTAAATTGCATTTCTTAAGTATTGTCCATCCAAATGAGTGGTAAGCATTTTCAATTGCAATTGCATTTTGTAAGCATTATACATATCAATTGCACTTTGTGAGTATTTTGAATCTGAAATGGGAGTTTTTCAATCTAAATTGCAATGTGTATTTTCAATTTCAATTGCATTAAGTATTTTGAACCTCAATTGCATTTTGTGCGTATTTTCAATCTCATTTGCATTTTGTAAGTATTTCGACTCTACATTGTATTTTATATTTTATACGTATTTTGAACCTAAACTAAATTCTGTGCGTATTTTTCAATCTATTGATTTAGTGAGTATTTTTCTTCTAAATTCCCTTTTGTATTTCCACTCTCCTTTTTGTGAGTCGTTACAATCTGAGTTACATTTTGCAAGTATTTTCAGTCTCACTTAATTTTCGTTGTGGTTTCCATTTCATTGTCATTTTCGCTATCACCCAGCCCATTAGGGGCCGATAACCTAGATGTTAGGCCCCTTAAAACAACAATTATCATCATCATCAGTTTTCTTCGTTTGTATCTAGCTGCAATGTTTTCTGCCACAGCGTGCTGATTATTTACCCACGGCGTCATGTAGACTGTATTGCTCGGTTCTAAGCTCCATGGACCTGAGAGGAATGTGCATCGCGGACTATGAGAAGTGGTGTTGACGAGTGATGAGGTTTCTCGGTCCGTACTTAGTACATTTAACCAAATACATTGTTCGGTGACTCAGTCACTCATTCCTAACACCACACTGGTTTCAGAAAAGACCCTATGTTAGCAGTATTGGAATAGACGAGCATGTCAAGTAACACGGCGGGCTGTTGACAGGCCCTTCTCTTCTCGCCTGACCCTTCCCTGCTCTTTATCCTCATCCTGCAAGTTCATGGAGCTTGGACTCGCACAGTAGGTACGTAACCTGGGCAATCAGAATCTCTTGTTGGTGAACCATTTACGAAATGTTGACTGCAAACTCGAGAATACTTGCTAGTAGTCCACGGTTTTCCCTCTATTGTGTCACGTTCTACTGCCGCTATCCAAGCTTTTCTTCAGATACCATGCTGAGTTTCGTTAGGAAATCTGAACAGTTTAGTTCCCCGAGCACTGTTTCAATATGTAACACTACACCTAATGACACAACAGTTTTGATTACTTTTACGTTTTCTGTTCTCCATTACTGTACTTCATTGTGAACATTCTGTGACTCAACACTGAAACAGATCACTGTACTTCACACTCCCATTCATCGCTTGCTAGTGTCTTGCAGCAAGTCCCTCCAATCGTTTACTGAGCCTGCCACCAGAACGCAGCACTCGCCATTCGCACGGTCCCTATAAACGGTCATCAGAATGCCAAATATGTGAACATTTTGGACAGTCATGCATTGTTGAAGAATGAAAGTCTCGATTTCATATTGGCTGCAAATGGTAATTGAGATTTTTACAGTAGAATAGGGTAGATATTTGTTTGAAACTTTTACTTTAGGTGATTAAATTGAAGATACTGTACTGTAATTGCTTTGCCGCCACAATCAAGGTCAATTTTAGTGTTATTTTTCGCATGTTAATATGTAACTAAACCTCATTTATTTATATTTGGGATTGTTTTTTCGGAAGGCACCAGGTGTAAATTACTTCGTTTAAGTCCGCACGACTAGAAGAAAAACGGGGTGTCACACCATGGGTCAAAATGACCCGGCGCCAGTCCTCGTGTTATAATAATCACGCCATTTCTCAAGGTTAACGTTGAATATGAACCACAGGACCTGATATTTCTCTTCATAAATGTCACATGCATTTGCCAGAAATGAAACCCGGTCCGAATTGGTGAGAGGCAAGCATATTGACCATTGCACCACCTCACCCCTGCCCGTCCTTCAGTTCACGTAACTATTTTTACTGTAATATACAGCTAGCCGGCCCCGTGGTGTTAGGGTAGCGCGCCTGCCCCTCATCCGGAGGCCCCGGGTTCGATTCCCGGCTCCATCATGGATTTTAGAAACTGACGTGATGGCTGGAACTGGGTGCTCTCAGCCTCGTGAGGATAATTGAGAAGCTCTCTGACAGTGAGGCAGTGCCCCGTTCACGAAAACCAAGATTAACGACTCGCAGACCACGCGTCACCCCTATATCTGTAGGCCAAATGGCTGGGCAGCGGTCGCTTGGTAGGCTGAAGTGCAATAGCGATTTTTTAATATAAAGCCAATCAGAAAACTACTCATCCGGAAGATCAAAGTTCATTATTTTCAAAATGTTTATTATGCAAATGTATTCTACTCAGATGGTGGGGTCATACGAAGAGAATGGGAGAGGAGAGATTACCTAAGAGGTTAATGAATAGAGGGTAAGAGGAGCAGAAGTAGACCAAAGAGGCGATGAATGTGTGAAATGTAAAACGGTTTCAAGGTGAGTTTTTTTAGCGTATGGCTTTTAGTGCCGGGAGTGTCTGAGGACATGTTCGGCTCGCCAGAGTTTGTAGCTGCTTCTATGCGGACACCCATGGGATGAGCCTCAAGTACCGTCACGTGTTGGGTGTTGTCAGGGGAGGAAAGTGTGACTATAAGGACGAGGAATTGGAAGGCGGCCTATAGTTAGGGACCAACCCCGGCATTTGCCAGGAAGGAAGATGGGAAACCAGAAACGACCATCTTCAAGGTCGCCGGCGGGGGGATTAGAACCTCCTCCCCTCCCGGATGTGAGAGACTGCCTGCAGCCACGCCGTAACAACCAAGGCTAACTCACCCGGTTGCTATCTGCTAATAGGGGATCATGAACGTACTCGTTCGCAAACAGAGGCTTGCCGATGAAAGAAAATACAATTGAAAATGATTGAATGAATGAATAATTGAATGAAAATGTAGACCTCAGGGGAGTTTCGTGTGTCCATCTGTTATTATTTGTTGTAGTTGGTTGATTTAGTGGCTTTGCGACATCGTAGTCATGAAGCCCCATATCTACTTTGGTGTGTTTGAAATTTGGCTGATAACCTGTGCTATTGTGATGGCTGAATTATTGTGTATTTGTAATTCAAGTGAAGATCGGGAGAGAGGTGGCCGTGGCCGCGACCTTACCTTAGGAACCGTCTCGGCATTTGCCTGGGGTAGAAGTGGGAAACCACGGAAAACCACTTCAAAAATGGTTGAGATGCGTATCGAACCCTTCTCTTCTCAGTTTTGCTTTACGAGGCTGAGACCAGCCCTCAGTCCAGAATTAACTTTTCTTGGCAGAATCAAACCCAAGAATGCTAGCCGCTACACCACAAGGTGGCCAAATATTTATTTCTTTTTCTTGCTTCGTATATGCCAACTACGGACCACGACATTCAACTATCGTGTTTGGAGTGGGCTTCCTCTGGCTGTGTTGTTCCTTTCTCTCCTTTGTCCAGAGGCTACCTGTCTTCTTCCTTGGGGGTTTGTCCTGGAACATCATTTGCTTCAGTTCTCCTGAGAGACTTTCGATCTTTTATGTGTTTTTCAGTAACTCCCAGCTCTAGCAGATCTTTGTCCATGGTGACTTGGTCTTCCTACTTTGCCAGTATGTGAGAAGCTGGTTGGTCAGCCTGGTGGGATTCATCCTGGAGACGTGTCCATAACTAGAGCCCTGCGCGGATAAACAAAACGTTATCCGCATCCGCACGACTGTTATCCGCATCCGCCCCGCATCCGCTCGACTGTTATCCGCATCCGCTCGACTGTTATCCGCATCCGCCCCACATCCGCACGACTGTTATTCACATTCGCCCCGCATCCGCTCGACTGTTATCCGCATCCGACCCGCATCTGCACGACTGTTATCCGCATCCGCCCCGCATCCGCTCGACTGTTATCCACATTCGCCCCACATCCGCACGACTGTTATCCGCATCCGCCCCGCATCCGCTCGACTGTTATCCGCATCCGCCCCACATCCGCACGACTGTTATCCACATTCGCCCCGCATCCGCTCGACTGTTATCCGCATCCTCCCCACATCCGCTCGACTGTTATTCACATTCGCCCCACATCCGCACGACTGTTATCCGCATCCGACCCGCATCTGCACGACTGTTATCCGCATCCGCCCCGCATCCGCTCGACTGTTATCCACATTCGCCCCACATCCGCACGACTGTTATCCGCATCCGCCCCGCATCCGCTCGACTGTTATCAACATTCGCCCCACATCCGCACGACTGTTATCCACATTCGCCCCGCATCCGCTCGACTGTTATCCGCATCCGCTCCACATCCGCACGACTGTTATCCACATTCGCCCCGCATCCGCTCGACTGTTATCCGCATCCGCCCCGCATCCGCACGACTGTTATCCGCATCCGCCCCGCATCCGCTCGACTGTTATCCGCATCCGCCCCACATCCGCACGACTGTTATCCACATTCGCCCCGCATCCGCTCGACTGTTATCCGCATCCGCCCCGCATCCGCTCGACTGTTATCCGCATCCGCCCCGCATCCGCATGACTGTTATCCGCATTCGCCCCGCATCCGTACGCCTGTTATCCGCATCCGCCCCGCATCCGCTCGACTGTTATCCACATTCGCCCCGCATCCGCTCGACTGTTATCCGCATTCGCCCCGCATCCGCTCGACTGTTATCCGCATCCGCCCCGCATCCGCTCGACTGTTATCCGCATCCGCCCCACATCCGCACGACTGTTATCCACATTCGCCCCACATCCGCACGTCTGTTATCCGCATCCGCCCCGCATCCGCATGACTTTTATTCTCATCCGTCCCACATCCGCATGACTTTTATCCAAATCCGCTGATATTTCAATATTATGTTTAATTTATTAGATCAAGCATAACGTGTTAAACCAACACCTTTAGACATTTGAGGGAAAGTCGTTCCTGACAATTTGCTTCATTGCAAGGAGCTTCAAGTTGGCATTCCAAGTGACTTTAAGATGGATGACACATCTGGTTCCTTGACCTCCGCTTTGGACAAAAAATTGGCTATACTTTTTTGGCCACTTTCGCACTTATCCTCAGTAAGCTTGATGTGCCCGATTTGTGTCCTGAGTATGAATACACTTTTTTACAGGTAAAACATCACTATATCGTTCACCTTTTTGTTTCCACTGAAAACGTAACCAAATGTCTGCCATATCGTTGCCTTGAGCTTTGTTTCACACGCTATTGAATATTCACCTTGTTTTATTTTAATATATAGTGTATCCATATTGGTGAAATTATGTTCATACTCACGGTCGCGGTAACATTCACTACGTGAACTTCTCTTTACGCATGGAGAAAGGAATTGACATTTGGCCGGAAATTCCAAGTCAGTCATCATCCTTCTGCTTCTGGACCCATCCATGTTCACATGGATGATGTCATAGTTGATGTTGCAATATCACAGCCAACGTGCTTCAGTGACAAGCTGGAAATAAATCTAGAGATAAACCTGGATCCCGATCTTCCAGGATAGCTTATTTAAATGGCGAAGTAGCTGACTTGAGGAATGTTAATGATGTCACCACGATCAACTAATAAGCTTATTGACAGCATTATATCTCGTACGTATAGTATTAATGGCAGTGAGAATTGATGATTATGATGATGAGATGTCAAGACCATCTACTACAAACATACGGTACTTAATAAAATGTAGTTGAAAGCATATGAGTAAAATGATCTTCTCGTGTATAAGTGCAATACGTGCCTGAATATTTCGTACGCAATAGGCTATAGGAGTATTCCTCTTTTAAGCATGAAGCTGTAGATTGGCTTATCAAATATATAATATTAACGTAAGTTTGTATTCTAAAGACTATCCGCAAATTTACTCGAAATATTATCCGCAGTGTATCCGCTATCCGCACAGCAATGCAAACAATATCCGCGGATATCCGCATCCGCGCAGGACTTTATCTATAACATGTTAGATGCCTCTTCCTGGCCACGTCTGTAATTCTTTCAGAGTAACTATAGAGCTCCTGGTTGGGTCGTTTTTTGTATTCACTCCCTTCCTTGACTGGTCCCAATATTTATTTATTTATTTGTTTATTTATTGAACTCCTGCACCGAACTCCACAATATGTTGGTGTTGTTTGAGTCTTCAGTCTTTTGACTTGTTTGATGCAGCCCTTCATGCCTCCCTGTCCTGAGCTAATCGTTGCATCTTTACATAACTACCACACCCTACATCCGAGGCAATCTGTTTAACATTTTCTAACCTTGGTCTACCCCTACAGTTCTTGTCCTCGACCCTTCCTTCCATAACTAAGCTTGCTACTCCTGGGTGTCTTAGTATGTGTCCTACTAACCTATCTCATATCTTCATTAGAAATCGCCAGAAACATCTCTCCTCTCCCACTAGTCTTAATAACTCTTCGTTTGTAACCCTATCTACCCATCTGATCTTCATAATTCTCCTGTAACACCACATTTCAAGCGCTTCAATTATCCTCTTTTCTGCTGCACCAATAGTCCAAGTTTCACTTCCGTAGAGCGCCACGCTCCAGATAAAGGCCTTCGAAAATGACTTCCTAATACCTAAATCTACATTCGATGTCAACAGATTCCTTTTCTGTATAAATGCATTTCTTGCCTGAGCCAACCTACTTTTTATATCCTCTTTGCCTCATCCATCATTGGTTATTTTGCAGGGGCGTGGTGGCTCAGCGGTCTAGCTGTATGCCTCTCACCAAGGCGGTCCGGGTTCGATTCCCGGTCAATGCATGTGAGATTTTCGAAGTGAAATGCCATGTCCTGTGGTTCGGATTCCACGTAAAAAGGAGGTCCCGTGGCTCATAATCACAAGATTCACGGTCACGTAAAACTACAATCTTCCTTCCTTCCTTCCTGGTTATTTTGCTTCCTAAGAAACGGAAGTCTCCTACGTCCTTTAGTTTTTCACCTGCCAATAGAATTATGTTATGTAATAAGCCCGGCTTAGATGTTTGAATTTTGGTAATTTCAGTTGCTCCATTTGCTACAGTGGTTATGCTTTCAGATATATAGTGCTTTAACATAACACGTATCTACCCTGAATGTCGATGTGACATATTGGTCTCCAGTTACAAAGGCTTATGCTAGGATTGAAATTACGTAATTAGTACGATCGTTACCTACGGCGTAATTTACATACACCAAACATTTGCTTCAATTATGTCGATGATAAATAACCTACTCGCAACTAACGTCCTTCCGTTCGTGAAGATAATGGAGATGATAAAGCTTTTATTGCTGACAACATAAAACAGAAAATGTACACTTTATGTAAGAGTAAACAGACGGAAGTAATATTACACGGGAGTACAATAACTTCTCAGTTGGGCAGCTATAAATCGAACTACATGGTACAACCTTTTTGAGTGATAAAACCCGGGGAATTTATTTTCCAATATTTAGTAGGCAATCTCATTCGATAAAGTTTTATGACTTTTCCCACTTTAGCATATTTTTGCAATGTCAGGACACTGCAAATAGGGGAAGATTTTCTTTCAAGATACAATGGGTAATCACTGTATACCGTATATAATAAATTATTGTTATTATTATTATTTTTATTATTATTATTATTCTTTCTTCGATTCGGCCAACTAGGGACCACGTCAGTTCAACTGTCTTTTCTTCGGAGCTCTAACTACCGCCCAGTGTTCCCGCATTCGTCTCCGGTGTTGTTCGTTTCTCTCTTGGGACCACGCCTTCTCTGTCTTCAGCTTCGGCTTTTCCTGGAAACCTTTGTGCGTACGTAGTTTTTCCTGAAGTGGAACACGCTCCTGCATATCTTTAGGGGAAATGTCCATTTCACGTAGATCTTTCTCAACTTCCGTGAACCATGCCCCTTTGGTTTGGTTGTTCTTCTTCTTCTTCTCCTTCTACTTATTCTTCTTCTTATATATGAAATTTACATAAAAAATACTAAACATCACCGTCGGACTCCTTGCGAACCAAAGACACTGATGATAGCACTGGATCTCAAGATGTTCAGAGCAAGTCACTGAAGAGACACAACTTTACTTACTATACTTGCAGTACCAAGGAAGGCAGCTTTTTGCATTAACTACATATAGTTCCTCTTCAAGCCAAGGCTATCCTTTGCATTTTCCCAGTCATTTGTGACTAAACCATTCACAGAGACAACTAGGATGACGAAAACTTCCTTTAAACCCTATATGTGGCTGAGCTTAACTGCAAGTGGCTGGCATTTGCGCCTTTTCTCAGCCACAGTATTCTGTAGGTTTTCATCAAGTATAACAGCAACGTGGACAATGGCTTTTACAAAACGATCATTTATTACAGTGCAATCCCATAAGATCTTAGCTTTGTCATTGTTCAGAACTTGATCAGGTCTGCATTTATAATATGGGACCTCCTTCTCACCAATACCGTATCGCCGCGCAAAAGCTTGATGTACTACTTTCGCTACGTTATGTCGCTCCAAGTATTCTTTTGGAGCAAGCTTTATTATTATTATTATTATTATTATTATTATTATTATTAGGGGCAGATGACCTCGTAGTTCCGCCCCTTAAAACAACAATAACTAACTAACTTATTATTGTTTCAGTTTTCAATCTCTTGGCTGGTTTGATGTAGCCCTCCATGTCTCCCTATCCTTACCTAATCGATTCATCTCTACCTATACCACATCCTAAATCCTGTGCACTCTCTTTAACATATTCTCACCTTCGTCTACCCCTACAGTTCTCATCCTCGACCCTTCCTTCCATAACTAAGCTTGCTATTCCTGGGTGTCTTAGTAACTGTCCAACAAACCTATCTCTTCTGTGGTTTCCCATCTTCCTTCCAGGCAAATGCCGGGGTTGGTCCCTAACTATAGGCCACAGCCGCTACCTTCCAACTCCTCGTCCTTACATTCAAAACTTACCTCCCAAGATAACACTCCACACGCGACGGTACTTGTAGCTCACCCATTGGGTGTCCGCCTAGAAGCAGCTACAAAACTGGCGAGCCGAACATGTCATCGGACATTCCCGGCACTAAAAGCCATACGGTAAAAAAAAATATCTTCTCTTCATTATCAGTCACCAGAAACATATCTCCTCCACCACTCGTCTTAATACCTCTTCACTTGTTACTCTATTTACCCATCTGATCTTTATTATTCTACAGTAACACCACATTTCAAACGTTTATATTCTCCTCTCGTGTGCCAACAGTCCAAGTTTCACATCCATAGAGTGCCACGCTCCAGACTAAGGATTTCAAAAATGACTTTGGTTAATGCCCATTTACCATGAAATACGAATATGTCGACATGAATCTACGTCAAAATAAAAGCAATGTATGATAATTCCATAATTATCTTGTTGTTGTTGTATAGATAGCTTTGAAACCACTTTTAGTGTTGTCTTATAAAATATCATTGGAATCTGTATGATAACCTGTGTCATTGTGGTGGCTGTAGTAGTGTCTGAATTTTTAATTAGGGCTAGGATTTGTAATGAGGTGTCGTTGCCCTAAGTTAGGAATAACGTGGAAAACCACAGAAAACTACTTCTAGAACAGTTGTGATGGGAATCGAATCCGCCTCTTCTCAGTTGTGCCTCACGTGGCTGAGTGCTTCCCGTTCCAGCCCTAAGACCAGAATTAAATGTCTTGTCTTCCTCCATCAGCGCAAAGTGCGTGAGACTTTACGGTTGACTCACAAATGCTGTGAATGGGGAGCCCACAACTTGGGAGAACTCGCCGACCGGCCATTACATACTGCAGCGGTGTGACCTTGGCAATACATTTCGTACGCAGGTAGGAGAAGGGCTTTACCAAGGCTAATTCCTCGCTTCCTCACATCACAAAGTATTGCAAAGCACTGGAATAAGATAGATGGGATCGTTCTAGATAGTTGTAGAAGCTGACGTGACTTAGTGGCTTATAACAACATTCACAGCCGCCACGCGCATGCATAGGCACCCTGTCAACCAGTTGATTTCACAGAGTGAGCCAGGTAGCGCCGAAATTGAAATCTCGGGGAAATTGGGGTGAATCTAGGGAAATTTCTTTCCTTTTAAGGGATACTTCACAGCCACACGTTGGCAACCCTGTTTATCGAAAATTGCCCCCAATTTCTACAATTATCTAGAACGAACCAAGCTATCCCACTCGCTGGTCCTGAAACACCCTGTATATAAAGTGCAGTATAAGTAGCTGGTGACCGTGATATCCATGGTCAGTAATTTGAAAACAAAAACAAATTCCATGACTTCGTGACATCGTCTAAATTCATTTCCTGATAGTAAACGATATGAATTAGCAGTGGTATATAATAATATCGTATGGCCTCGGGTGCCGGGTGCAAGCTTTGTTATTTGCGCCCAGAGGGCAGCTTGCATGTCGAATTTTGTTGTTCCTTGGAATACTATGAAAGTCATATAAGCTCCTTGACACTATAGCGCTTTCTAGTAGAGAATGGAGGAACTTTTTTGTGTCTGCGGAAAATCCCGAGATTAATTTTGCCATTATGAACACGGCCTACTGAATTCAAATGGGTTCTTTAACATGCCAACAACGTATGATATGCATGCCGTGATTTTTGTCGCCTTTCAAAAATCACTTATCACGGCCAGGAGCGAACCAGCAAGCTTGGGGTTAGAAGTCGGACACGATAGCCGGTCACCCACCGTGGCAAGCAATTAGCTGAGGTGTATGGAGAGATTTAACGCGGATATTTGTGAAGGAGCTGCGCATGATCATTGATTGGACTTGCTGATAAATGCGCGCAGCATCCTCATGGATACAGTCTTTGATGGGTTTACCGATGCGTGTAACGTAATCCCTTGAAGGCATGTCACAATACACGTGTAGTAAGACCGGTGTGAAACACGGCCGAAAATCCGGTTCCTTTGATTAGACTGGGCCGCCGTACTGTTGAGAGATACGGGATGATGGAGCCCCTGTCAAGCGTCTGCTCTTAAAACAAGAAGTACTATCTACCGACTCGTACTTGACTCACTCTCTTCATTATTGTACTGGTACAGGAAATGCATATCAACAAGAGGGCGAATGTTAGCTCCATAATATTTGGGTCGGCACTTCAGCTAGTTTAAAATAGAAGCCAAGACAATAACATTAAATAGTCGTCTTCGTAAACATAAAATGTTGGCTTCCTCCTTGAATAATTAGAAATGTCGGTTAAAAGAGTTTTTATCCCGGAAGAGGTTTACTCAGCAAATAAATCCTCTGTTTATTGTTTGGAAGCAAATAAAGTGATTATATGATGGAGAAGGAAGGGAGGAAGGAGGGAAAAGGGAATTTGAATACATAGAGAACTGCCACGGAGGATAAGGAGCGCCTTTATGTAAAGTATACATAGCGTAGGAAGGAAGGAAGGAAGGAAGCAAGACAGGAGAAGGAAGGTTGATGATGATGATGATGATAATTGTTATTTTAAGGGGCCTAACATCTAGGTTATCGGCCCCTAATGGTTGGGGTGATCGTGAAGATGAAAATGAAATGCAAAACTATAACTAAAAACTAACTACGAACTTATATACTAGAAGAAGAAATGCAAAACAAAAGGAGAATAAGGTAAATAAAGGACAGGAGGAAAAGAAATGCCATCAACCCTCGAAGAATGCGGATTGGGGGACTTGGAAGGAAGGAGAGCCATGGAAGGCAGATAGGAAAGTGAAAGAGGAGAGGGTCCGCCCCCGAGGTAATGGATAAAAGGGGAAAACCAGACCCAGCTCAGGAATCCCTCGGGGTCGCCACCTCCCGAACTCACCAGCCGTGAGCCCCTGAGGGTGTAGCAATATCCAGGGTGCACTAGAAGTGGTGGGCCTTGAGCTTAAGGCAGGAGATAACAGGAAAAGTTAAAGAAGGCTCACCCCTCGCAGAAGGAGGGTATCAGAAAAGATGAGACAAGAGCCAATTAAGGCGAGAAAGGAAGAGACCCTCTAGGCCTCGGATACCCTAATACCGTCGGGGTCGGAAGAGAACAAGAGTTGACCAAGTGAGGTCGACAGGAAAGAAGACGGAGAGGAGCCGGCACAAGTAAGTGGAAGCAATGCCGGAATCAGCTGGGACCCCGTGGTCGCCAAGCGACGTCCCACTAGATGTGAGTCCCTAGGGGGGGGGGGAGGAAGGAATAGGTAGGAAGAACCAAGAAAGAAAGCAGAAGGATGGAGAAGGAAGGTAATGGAAGGGAGGGAGGAAGGAAGGAAGGAGAAGAAAGGGACTAAGAAAGGAGAAGAAATAATCGAAAGAGGAAAAAGTATGGAAAAGAAAGGAAACAAGGAAGGAAAAGGGTAGGACGGGAGGAAGGAAAAAAGGATTGAGAAAAGGAACGGAGGAAGGGAGGAAAAGGAATGAAATGGGCAGGGAGGAAAGAATGAAAAGAAAAGGAAAAGGGAAGGAAGAATGGAAGGAAAAGGAAGGAAGGAGAAAGAAAGAATAGGCAGCAAACAAGAAGAAAAAAGGAAAAGGGATGGAATGAAGCAGTGAAGGAGTAGGAAAGGAAAGGAAGATAGAAAGCAAAAGGAACGATTAGGTAGGAAGCAAGGGAGCAAAGAAGGAGAAGGAAGGATTAGGTAGGAAGCAAGGGAGCAAGGAAGGAGAAGGAAGGATGACTTAGGTAGGAAGCAAGGGAGCAAGGAAGGAAGAAAAGAAAGGAGGAAGCAAGGAAAGAAGGAGGGAAGGGAGCTTGTAGTTTTACGTGACCGTTAATCTCGCGATCATGAGCCACGATACCTCCATGTTTACGTGGAATCTAAAGATTGCTTTGAAGACATTTTTCAGAGTAGCCTAATTGACAACTAATATTGTAGCTT
Source organism: Meconema thalassinum (assembly GCA_946902985.2). NCBI lineage: Eukaryota > Metazoa > Arthropoda > Insecta > Orthoptera > Tettigoniidae > Meconema > Meconema thalassinum. Next base: position 403,192,352 of record OX336392.1, read on the forward strand.
TCAGTTGGTCAACACAAATTCATCCCAATTACTGGAATATAGAAAAACAATTACCTGAAATAAATTACATGTGATTAAGATTTATAAATATTGTTACGGACTATTGAGGAAGAAGAAGAAGAAGAAGAAGAAGAAGAAGAAGAAGAAGAAGAAGAAGAAGAAGAAGAAGAAGAAGATAACTAAGGATGAAATGTTTCGCTCGTCAAGCGAGCATCTTTAGATCCAATCATGTAAGACAAATAGCTAGACAAAACACTTTGAAACCTACTGCACCACCCACTCAAAGTAAAAATAAGAAATAAAACCCGTCAGATATCTTAATAAGTGTGGTAATTATTACTAATAAATATTAAGGCATAAAAAATCAGTTTAGTTGCTATAATAGATTCGTAGATATTCAGAGCCGTCTAAATATTTCGGATGGTCGCCATGTTGGATTGTTAAATGTATAGGCCATAGAGTCATGTACCATTAAAAGAAAATTATTGCGTAGGTTCATTATTCAAACTTTCACTTCGATCGCATGATTACGACACAAGAAATAAAAACTTAATTCGAAAATTCGCACAGCCGCCATCTTGAGGTTATGTAAACAATTGAACTAAATTAGATACCAGTGCATTACAATGTGTATAGACATTTCCTGTGCCAGATATCATTGCGTTTGGAACATTAAATCGCGAGAAAGGTCTATTTAAAATTTTCAAATTCGCTTGGCCGCCATGTTCGTTTTGTAGTTAACCGGTTTTTGAAAGTCTTATAGATGTACTTTCAGTAGTGCCCTGTATCTCCGTACAAAATTTCAGGGTGATACCGCTAATAGTTTCAGAGATATAGAAAGCCGGTGAAATATTCGCAAATCCGCCATCTTGTGGTTATGTAAACAATTGAACGAAGTTAGATGTCGGTGCATTACAATGTGTATAGACATATACTGAACCAAGTTTTATTTCGTTTGGTTGGTTAAATCGCGCGAAACGTCTATTTCAAAGTCACAAATTCTCGTGGCCGCCATGTTAGTTTTGTAGTTACCAGTGTTTCAAAAGTCACATAGGTGAACTTCAAGTAGATCCCTTTATTACCGTAAAAAATTCCAGGGTGATGTCGGGAATAGTTTCGGAGATATTGAATGCTGGTGAAATATTTCGCACAGCCGCCATGTTGGATTGGTGAGACGTAACAAAATTTGAAGAGCACTGTCGGGGTCGTCCGGAATAGTGCTATGAGCGTACCGAGTTTCATTGAAATCGCTCCAGTCGTTTAGAAGTTACTACGGGACACACACACACACCTCTCTTTCTCTCTCACACACACACACACGCACACACACGCGCGCGCGCACACACACACACGGACAAAAGGTGATCGCATTAGACTATTTTTTCAAAATTGAAAATAGGCTAAAAACAGTCTTCCTTCCCTAAAACTAATCTATGAAGGTGTAGCTACTATTGCTGTGATACACTTAAGCAGTAAACCCGAAAACTACAGTAGAATTGTAGACTAATATGCGGAAATGAACTACAAGTGCTCTGTTGTGATGATCAAGAGCTATAACAACAACATACAATATTGGTTGTCTATTACTAATATAAGGTGCGTTCAAAAAGTAACGAGCCGGAGGCTGGAATGCGCAAATCGCTGACGACATCGGCCAATCGTGGCGTGTGTAACGAGGTGTGGTTCCGACCAGTGCGTGGAAGGTCACAGCCCGTCACGCGTGCACGTCATGTGACGATACAAAGCGAGCAGCAGCATGCATCAATCGTCCTACCAAGACCAAGACAGTAGGCCATTCGACATGCTTCCTGGTGTGGTTGAAGTCTGTTGGGCTCCCATTGGGCAGACACTTTCCGCAACTGCAGTCGTTCCTTCATGATGGTGTGCACACTTCCGACGCTCCATCCGACCACGGCGGCTATGGCGTTCATTGTCACTCGGCGGTCCTGGGTAATGAGTGCATCATCTAGCTGGACGTTGTCATCGGTAATGCAGGGGGGTGCCCCAGACCGGGCATCATCGGCTAACGATACCCGTCCTTCCCTGAAGCGCTTGTGCCACGCCTTGACCCTTTCAAGGGACATGCAGTGTTCGCCGTACACGTGTGACATTCGGCGATGAATGTCCGTTCCCTCTACTTCTTTCGCTGTCAGAAACCGAACAACACCTCTTTGCTCTTCGTTTGACGCCTCCATGTCACTGTTTGCATTGCGACTAGCAGCGTTGGCCGATTGATGCATACTGCTGCTTGCTTTGTATCGTCACGTGACGTGCACGCGTGTCCCCTAACGACGAGCTGTGACCTTCCACGCTCTGGTCGGAACCACACCTCGTTACACACGCCACGAATAGCCGATGTCGTCACCGGTTTGCGCATACAGCCTCCGTATCGTTACGTTTTGAACGCACCTTATATGTAGAAAGATCTGATGATGATACTTATCTTATCTGAAGTTGTGGAATGTCTACAACCAGATTTGGTGCAGGCTTTAGTAAAAGTATTAAATAATAATCTTAGTTCTTTGAATTTGAGATGCCTTCATAAGAGCATGTATCTGGTTGGTTGGTTCCTCAGTCTATGGGCTACGACAACGCGGTCATGTAGCGGTATACTTTCGGTGTGTGTAGAATCTGTCTGATAACCAGTGCTAATTGTGATGGCTGAATTACGGTGTGATATCTGTTTTTAATTCAAGAAGTACTGCAGACGATAATTTCAAATAGTTCCAACTTTCGATACCAAATGCTACCGTCCACGACACCTAGCTGTGCACTTGGCTACTACTAGATGCCATCGCAACCAGCGTCTGGTAATGACCGTTGGAACTTAAGAGCATTAATCAAACCTTACCTACAAATTTTGCTTCACACAAGTTTAGTTAGTGGAAGAATATTTTACATGCCATAAATCTATGACATGGACCCGCCAGCTTTACTTCCTCTCCGAAGGAAGGCATAGCCTACTAAAGGGATTTTTGAAGCTCTTAAAAAATCCGATGACTTCAGCCGGGTTTGAACCCGCAACCTGGGGCATAGAAACTCAGCCTGTTACCAACTACGCCACCGAATCCGACGAGCATGTATCTCTTAAAAAGGTTTCTGATTATGTAGGTTTGGCAGTGTTTAAAATGTTGTATGACAACCTGTGTGATAGTGATGACTGTATTCATATGTGTAGCCTATTTGTATTTTAGATAAAGATTGAGGAAGGAGGCGGCCATGGCCTTAAGTTGGGATTCATCCCGGCATCTGCCTACTGTAAACGTCGGAAACTACGGAAAACTACTTCCAGAATGGCAGAGGTGGAAATTGATCCCACTTCCTCTCAGTTTTGCCTCACGATGCTGAGTGTACCCCATTATAGACCAGAATTGAATTTCTTCGCAGAGTGGGGAAACGAAACTGGTCCTCTGGGATGACAGCCAATAATGTACCGCAGGCTATAGCAACAGTGGCGGATCAAGGCCTTGCGGGGCCCTGGGCATATGATAAGTTGGGGCCCACAACAATAGGAAATTTAAAAAAAAATGGATTTTTTGTAATAATAATAATAAAATAAAGAATGGTTACAATATTTCGAATACAACACAGTACATTTTTTAAATAATATATAACAAACCTTTAAGTCCCATTGAAGAAGATTATGTAAACTATGAAATATTAAAATATTACTTTGAGACTTCAATATTTTTGGAAATTAGCATTTTTAAATAATATGTTATATTTATTGTCAAAAACACTCATGTTAATAATAGTTATGTGAAAAAAAGAGTGAAATAAATTCATTGTGGTAATTGGTAGAATGGCAATTTAGTTTACAATACAAAAATTTGGACACCCCTTTAATTGTAAATTAACCCTGAAGTCTTCCATCATTTCACTGAAATCTAAACTTGCTAAACGGTCACGGGAGGTCATAGCTGCACAGAAAAAAGAATATAAATTAAAAATTAGTTTGAAAAGTATAGTTAATGAATCAATTAAAGTTGAAGCAATCCATGGCGCGGGGCCCTCGGACCGCGGGGCCCTGGGCGGTCGCCCTCCACGCCCTCCCCTAGATCCGCCCCTGTATAGCAATATTGTTGTACCTTCCGTAACCTGCTCGTACGATGACGTACTCGTATCTCCCAAGACTTTACTAAAACATCCAGGGGAAAGTTCTTATTTCTCGAGGTCAGTAATTTTCATTAATTAGAGGAAACACTCTGCACCACAGTTGTCGGCATGGTCTTTGATGACATTACTACAACGTCATGCGTAATCTGGAGATAAATTAAAAAGCCCAGTGTGTTCATTAGTGTGTAGAATGCCCTTGCTTGCATTTCCTGCGTGTCCGTTCCAAGTTATCGGCAGCGAGTGGCCATGGTGGGGCTGATAGCGCTAACCGCACTGATTCTGAGGAAGCCTAGATGTGATTCAGAGTGAGAGATAAGTGTCACCGCGAACCGGAGCTGTTAAAACATGTGACTGACTGGATGATCTAACAGGAAGAGGGTTCAGTGCCTCACATAACAAACCCATCCGCTGCTCCGTGTCATACTGCCTGGTGACTGGGACCGGAATCAAGTTATTTTAACTTAATTCTGTAACTCAGCAAAATTTCTTGATTTTTGCGCTGCCTGTTTACGGAGTTTTACCTAGGTGCAACAAGTCCGGCTCTTCAGTGGGATAATGGTGAATGTACCAGAACCATCACAGGAGGGGTGAACCACTCTCAATGTTGAAAGCATTTTTTATCATTTTAAATGATCTTGTTGACTTCGTCGTTACGCTGCAGTCTGGCGTTACGTTACGGTGACGCGACGAAATGTACCCAGATGCACTGAGGTGTGTGACGTCATGGTACCGCTTGGTGCATGTGTACCCCGACAATCTCTACTTCGTTAGTATAAGACAAAAATCCCCGATTCTTGGATGTCACGGGTAATCTCGAGAACCACTGGATGGATTTTGATGCGGTTTTCACCATTCTGTAAAGGATATCTCGAGGAAAGATTCTGTAGAAAATAATTTTTGTATGATCAAAGGAAGCCAAGCAGTAACGATTTCAGTGAAAAAGGTCGAAAACAAACTTGGCGTCCGTGCGCTTCTTTAGCTTACGCTGGGCAAACCGTTATAAATATCAATATACTATGAGCGTAAGAATTGGTCAGCATGACAGTTCTACAAAAAAAAGTCCACGAGAGCATATCTCTATCTTCAATACATCGCCCACTATAAGTGTTTTTAGACTGGGTGGAAGGGGCAAGTCCCCGCGCGCTCTGGTGAGCGTGCGGCATTCCCTGCGCTGGACCTTGCTTTGCCCTTGGTTTGCACTTGCCCTTCGCGAGTAATTTGAAACAAGATGAGCAAGATAAGTATTATGCAGATAATTTTCTAACATGTCAAGAGTCTTTGGCTTCGAGCGTTTTTCAGCATTTGTAGCATTTAAAATGATACAAAGTCTAGTCTTTCAGACTGACTGTTACTTTTTTTCAAATGATACTAACTGTACCCGGCATGCGTTGCAATGCCAATCAAAGACAGAAAGGAAGATAATAATAATGAATCCACGGCCAAAAACCGTGGCGTGAACTGTATTGGAATAGACAGCAATACAGGATAACACTGCGGGCTGCTGACAGGCTCCTCAAGTCCCCTTGCGATGATTCAGCAAGCTATTCTCACACCTGGCATTGCGGTGTGATAAGTATACAGATGGTGCAATTGGGTTACTGAGGGACTTAAGGGTTCCTGTTAAGTCCCCCACCCTTTTGTGTTACATAAATGATTTGTAGCTAGAAACCTTCCCTGGAGTGCACACAACAACTCACCCAAGTTCCATCGCAATCTGATGATTGGTATATGAACGCATAGGGGACATACATACAGGCTGACAGACAAACTATCAAGTAACTGATTTTTAGTCTATTTTCATTTATGAAACAAGATGTTCAGTAAAGAACATATAGCCTACTTTCTCCTAAAAGCATGGGTATTGTTATAACTCTTTGTCCTTTTCAAGGAGTATAATTGAATGTTGGTTGTAGTAGCTTGTTGAAATACAACGTGCTATAGGGATATTAAACATGAATATGAGGTGCCCTTTGCTAGTGCTACCTCTGTAAAAAAAAACATTCAATTCGGTTTCACAGTATTTGAATTGATATGGGGAATGGATTTGCACACATACATGGCCGCTATTTGCAAACTATTGGGCTGATGACCTTGTAGTCAGTCATAAGATACTTTCCACAAAAAGGCATGTTGTTGCAAAATCTGGTAGAGATCAAATGATTAGGATGGTCGTAATTTGATTTAAGCTTTTAACATTTGGGTGCCCGTCATTCCGTTTCCGTCAAGATGGCGGCGATATAAAACATGACACTGAGGTGCCCTTTGCTAGTGCTAACTCTGTACCAAATTTCGTTCAATTCGGTTTTACCGTGTTTGAATTGATAGGGGGAATCGATTTGCACACATACTTGGCCACCATATGCAAACTATTGGACTGATGATCATGCAGATTGGTCAGAATATGCTTCCCACATAAAGATATGTTGTTGCAAAATTTGGTAGAGACTAGATTATTAGGTTGGTCGTAATTAGATTTAAGCTTTTAACATTTGGGTGGGCGCCATTACGTGTCCGTCAAGATGGCGGCGATATAAAACATGACACTGAGGTTCCCTTTGCTAGTGCTACCTCTGTACCAAATTTCGTTCCATTCGGTTTCACCGTGTTCGAATTAATTAGGGGAATCGATTTTCACACAAAGATGACCACCATCCGCAAACTATTAGGCTAATGACCAATTAGTTTGGTCAAAGGATGCTCCCTCCATAAAGGTATGTTGTTGCAAAATTTGGTAAAGTTCGGATGATTATGTTAGTCGTAGTTTGATTTAAGCTTTGAACATTTGTGTGGCCGCCATTACGTCTCCGTCAAGATGGCGGCGATATAAAACATGACACTGAGGTGCCCTTTGCTAGTACCACCTCTGTACCAAATTTCGTTCCATTCGGATTCACCGTGTTTGAATTAATAGGGGGAATCGATTTTGACACAAAGATGGCCACCATCCGCAAACTATTAGACTGATGACCTATTAGTTTGGTCAAAGGATCCTTCCCCCACAAAGGTATGTTGTTGCATAATTTGGTACAGATCGGATGATTAGGTTAGTCATAATTTGATTAAAGCTTTGAACATTTAGGTGGCCGCCATTACGTCTCCGTCAAGATGGCGGCGATATAAAACATGACACTGAGGTGTTCTTTGCTAGTGCTACCTTTGTACCAAATTTCGTTCAATTTGGGTTCACCGTGTTCGAATTGATAGGGGGGGACCGACATTCAGAGTACACAAACTCACACACACAGAGACTCACATACACACACACAGACACACACAGACAGACACACAATTTTTCGCCCTGTGTTGATCTCATAAGTCTACTTTCCTTTTTTGCAAAAATCGAAAGTAGGCTAAAAATTGGCTTATGAGATCACCTTTTGTCCGTGTGTCTGTGTGTGCGTGTGTGATTCGTGTGTGTGTGTGTGTCCCTAATAAAATCTAAACGGCTGGAGCGATTTCAATGAAACTCGGTTAGTTGATAGCACTATTCCGGATGCCCCCGACCGTGCCCTTCAAATTTTGTTACATCTCACCAATCCAACATGGCGGCTGTATGAAAATATTTCCCCAGCAGTCAATATCTCCGAAACTATTACTGATATCACCCTGGAAATTCGTACGGTGATAAAGGAAACTGCTAAAAGTTCACCTATGTGACTTTTCAAAACCTGGTAACTACAAAACCAACATGGCGGCCAAGTGAAATTGAAAGTTTTAAATATACTTTTCTCGCGATTTAATTATCCAAACGCAATGAAACTTGGTACAGCAAAGGTTTATACACATTGTAATGCAATGGTATCTAATTTAGTTCAATTGTTTACATAACCTCAAGATGGCGGCTGTTCGAATTTTAAAATTAAGTTTTTATTTCTTGTGTCGTAATCATGCGATCAAATTGAAAGTTTGAATAATGAACCTACGCAATAATTTACCTTTAATGGTACATAACTCTATGGCCTATAGACTACATATAACAATCCAACATGGCGACCATCCGAAATATTTAGAGGGTTCTCAATATCTTCGAATCTATTACAGCAATCAAACTGAATTTTTTAATGTTCATAGGGGCTATGAACATAAGTTCACCTATAGGACTTTCAATAATCTGGTGATCACATATCCAACATGGCGGTGAGGCGAAGTATGAATATTCACATGGACGTTTCTCACAATTTAACCATCCGAGTGCAGTGAAACTTGGTACAGTAAATCCGTATACAAATGTTAATGCACTGGCAGCTAATTTATTGCAATTGTTTCCATAACCACATGATGGCAGCTGCGCAAAATTTTAAAATCTCGTTTTTACTTCTTGTGTCCTAATCATGCGATTGAAGTTTGAATACTACACGTACACAATAATCTTCATGTAACAATACATAACTCTAAGACCTACATATATAAAAATCCAACATGGCGACCATCCGAAATATTTAGACGGTTCTCAATATCTACGAATCTATTACAGCAATCAAACTGAAATTTTGTATGTTGATCGAGGCAATTAACATAAGTAAGATATATGAAAATAGGCTTTAGTTCTTCAAGGAAATACTTGTTATACAGTCAGATTCATTTGATGGAGTGAGGCCAGCGGCCAGCTACCAGGAGCGCTCGTCTTCCGTCAGCCAACCGAACTCGGACCGCAGTGCGCGCAAGACTTAAGTCTCCACCAACACAATTACTGTACATTGAGGATTATGAGCTAGATTATACTGCATATACCTAGAAGACTAAGAACATTCAGACTACAGGGTTCCAGTTTGACAATATATTGTGCCAAATTTTGGAAAGCTAGAAGACCCGAAAAAAAAGTCAAAATACGTGTTTTAAAATTCTGTATCATATTTTAAAATAAAATCTAGAAAATTACTGCGGGTTTTAAATGAAATTAAACTTTCCATGTTTTAATCTATTTTTTGATTCTTTATGTGGGAAACAGATTCTTGATTTCTCAAAATGGAATTAGATATTTCGATTTTGATTTCACCTTGTATGCGTCAACACTAGCGCTCGTAGTGATAGATTAAGGTTACTACATCTGAAGAAATATGTGGTCTAACGCTTGGTGTTCATGACTTGTCAGTTTGGTGTGTGTCACCAAGCCGCCAACACGTAAGAGGATTTGGTTAGTACACAAAATATTTAAAAGTGGAATAATACAATTTTATTTAATCGTGTCCGGAATAACAAATTACATTAGATTTACAGAATTTAGCTGTGTCACGACCATTTGGAGCTACCTGCACCAGATCCTCCATAGTGCATTGTAGAGGACACAAACTACACTTTAAGAAATGGTACTATGACTGTTTTTCACCACATTCACAAAACACAGAATCGCAACGAAAGCCCCACTTCTGATTATTAGTCTTTGATCTCCCATTTACCTTGTTCCTCTCATTTGTTTTTCATTTCTTCTTATATTATGTAAGTCTGTAGTTAGTTTTAGTTACAGTTTCCATATGTTTAGCCTACTTTCGATTCATGCAAAAAATGAAAGTAGACTTTACGCAGGTCCAAAAATTGTGTGTCTGTATGTGTGTGAGTCTGTGTGTGTGTGTGTGAGAGAGAGAGTGTGTGGGTGTGTGTGTGTGTGTGTGTGAGTGTGTGTACTCTGAAAGTATGTCCCCCCCCCCCCTCTATCAATTCGAACACGGTGAAACCGAATTGACCGAAATTTGGTACAGAGATAGAACTAGCAAAGGGCACCTCAGTGTCATGTTTTATATCGCCGCCATCTTGATGGAAACGTAATGGCGGCCACAAAAATATTACAAGCTTAAATCAAATTACGACTAACCTAATCATACGATCTCGACCAAATTCTGCAACAATATATATTTATATGGCGAGCGTCTTTTGACTAAAATATAAGGCCATCAGCCCAATAGTTTGCAGATGGCCGCCATGTTTGTGTGCAAATAGATTCCCTCTATCAATTCAAACACGTTGAAACCGAATTCAACGAAATTTGGTAAAGAGGTAGCACTAGCAAAGGGCACTCCAGTGTCATGTTTTATATCGCCGCCACTTTGACGATAACGTAACGGTGGCGACACAAATGTTAAGAGCTTAATTCAAATTACGGCCAACGTAATCATCTGATCTCTACCAAATTTTGCAACTTTATACCTTTATGTATGAAGAATCATTGGACTAAACTACAAGGTCATCAGCCCACTGCTTTCTGGATGGCGGCCATGTATGTGTGCAAATCAATTCCCCCTATCTATTCAAACACGGTGAAACCGATTTGAACAAAATTTGGTACAATGGTAGCACTAGCCAAGGGCACCTCATTGTCATGTTTTATATTGCCGTCATCGTGACGAAAAAGTAATGGCGGCCACCCAAATGTTACAAGCATAAATCAATTTACGACCAACCTAATAATCTGATCTCTACCAAATTTTGCAACGACATACCTTTATGTGGGAAGTATATTGTGACCAAACCTCAAGATCATCAACCCAGTAGTTTGCAGATGGCGGTCATGTGTGCAAATCGATTCCCCTATCAAATCAATCACGGTGAAACCGAATTGAACGAAATTTAGTACAGAGGTAGCACTAGCAAATAACACCTCAGTGTCATGTTTTATATCGCCGCTATCTTAACGGAAACGTAATGGCGGCCACCCAAATGTTCAAAGCTTAAATCAAATTACGTCTAACCTAATCATCCGATCTCTACCAAATTTTGCAACAACTTGTATGCATATAGCGAGCGTCTTTTGAAGAAGAAAAAACTACAAGGTCATCAGCCCACAGGTTTGCTGATGGCTGCCATGTATGTGTGCAAATCGATTGCCCCTATCAATTCCAACATGGTCAAACCGAATTGAACGAAATTTGGTACAGGGGTAGCACAAGCAAAGGGCACTCCAGTGTCATGTTTTATATTGCCACCATCTTGAGGGAAACTAAATGTTGGCCACCCAAATGTGATAAGCTTAAATAAAATTACAACCAACCTAATCATCTGATCTCTACCAAATTTTGCAACAACATACCTTTTTGCGGAAAGAATCTGTTGACTGAACTACAAAGTCATCAGCCCAATAATTTGCAGATAGCGGCCATGTATGTGTGCAAATCGATTCCCAATATCAATTCAATCACGGTGAAACCGAACTGAATGAAATTCTTTACAGAGGTAGCTCTAGCAAAGGGCACCTTATATTCATGTTTAATATCCGTATAGCACGTTGTATTTCAACAAGCTACTACTACCAACATTTAATTATACTCCTTGAAAAGGACAATAAGTTATAACAATACCCATGCATTTAGGAGAAAGTAGGCTATATGTTCTTTACTGAACATCTTGTTTCTTCATCTACACTATCACCCATACCTTTAAGGGCTGATAACCTAGATATTAGGCCCATTAAGACAATAATATGATCATCATGATGTTCTTAAAAATATGGTGTATTGGCTTTCACGGCCGCTGATTTAAAACTCCGCAATTCTTCTAGGTTTGTGCCGTGTCTTGTGTGGGAGTTTCGTCTAGGACACCAAGCTGGCTCATCGGCGGGCTCTTGGTGTCCCCGCCCGGACGCCCACAGGAGTAATGAACTGCGCGCTACCTCCCTTTGTATAGAGTGCAACTGCACTACTTGACTGCGAGAACTAAAGGTTCAAGCAGCCTTTACCTCCGTAAGAAGGCTTCCAAAAATATGGTATATTGGCTTTCACGGCCGGTGAATTAAAACTCAGCAATTCTTCTAGGCTTGTGCCGTGTCTTGTGTGGGGTTTCGCCTAGGACATCAAGCTGGCTCATCGGCGGGCTCTTGGTTTCCCCGCCCGGACCCCCACAGGAGGAACGAACTGCTCGCTACCGCCCTTTGTACAGAGTGCAACTGCACTATTTTACTGCGAGATGTAGTCAGATTCCAGGACATAGCCAGTACAAGCTAGAACACGGAATTAGAAGCGGGATCTGGTACTTGTGGTAACCCTGGATGTAGGGCGTGTGCACAGTGAATGCAGACCAATAATCGCGATCAGCTTGATCTCTTTCTTCTTCAATAATTAAGAGTTGGATAATGTTCCTTAACGAGACACAGATTCACATGTCCCATTATCTCAATGAAATAAAAACTAGAATTATAGAACGTGGCGGACTCCCTTGAGGGAGATAACGAGTAATGAAGTGGGTCTCACAAAGGCACGCGGCTGGGTCACTATCGCTTCTTCTAGGGAGAGGAGCACAAAAACTCGACCTTCGGCGGACCATCCCAAGACACAGAATGACCCAAAAATGTATCAGTACTTCTAGTGGTGCACCTACGGGGTGATCAATCCCCCCCCCCCAAGTAATAAAAACACGTAATCCGATAAAATTTTAATTTGGATAAAAACCATCTTCGGATAGATGACAAATGACAAAGCAAAAAACACAAAGCAAAAGCAGAAAATAACCAACACAAAGCCAAAAACACAAGCAAAAGCAGATAACAACAAACTTAAAGCCAAAAACACAAAGCAAAAGCAGAACACAACAAATACGAAGCCAAAACCACAAAGCAAAAGCACAAAATAACAAACACAAAGCCAAAAACAAAAGCAAAAGCAGAAAATAACAAACACTAATCCAAAAACACAAAGCAAAAGCAGAAAGCAACAAACACGAAGCCAAAAACACAAAGTAATAGCAGAAAATAACAAACACAAATCCAAAAACACAAAGCAAAAGCAGAAAACAACGGACAAAAAGCAGAAAACACAAAGCAAAAGCAGAACACAATAGACACAATGCCAAAAACACAAGTCAAAAGCAGAAATCAACAAAAACAAAGCCAAAAACAAAAGCAAAAGCAGATAACAACAAGCACAGAGCCAAAAACAAAATCATAGGCAAAAAACAACAAACACAAAGCCAACTTCAGAAAGCAAAAGCAGAAAACAACAAATACAAGCCAAAAACACAATGCAAAAGCAGAAAATAACAAACACAAAGCCAAAAAAAAGCAAAAGCATAAAACAACGGTCACAAAGCAGAAAACACTAAGCAAAAGCAGAAAACAATAGTTAAAAAGCCAAAAACTCGAATCAAAAGCAGAAAACAGCAAACACAACGCCAAAAACAAAAGCAGAAAACGACAAACACAAAGCAAAATCAGAAAACAACAAACACAAAGCAAAAACAAAGAATGAAAACCAAATGAAAAGCAATATGAACACAAAGGTAAAAACAAAATCAAAATCCAAGACAAAAAAGTCCTCTCGGCACGCCGGAAGGCGGAGGTAGATTTCACCGGGCAAACTTGGGGATAGGAGAAAATAAGCAGAAAATGCAGGTTTTCGTAGAAGGATCAGAACTCATTTATTGCGAGAAAGTATTTTATAATTGGAGCTTAATTAACTTTCTTTTTCGAAGTTTTATGCATATTTTAAACATTTTATGTTCGACCCTGACTGTTCTATGTCTGAAAACTCTATCATAATGATGGTCATTATAACACTACTTTTCATTATGAAACAGTTTCTCCCACAAATCACAGCTCAAGAAACAGTTGTTTGACCAATTAGATAAGGATACCTTCGCGCATGCGCTCAAAATCCAACATGTCTATAAATTACCGAAAGTGCACCGTCCATATATTCGCATAAATAAACTGGTGAATATGAGACAAGAAATAGCACTGTACCTTAATATCTCCAAATCCAATTTCTACACAGCGCGTTGTTTTCAAACGCATTCGGTGACATTTTTACTGAATACTGGCGCTCAATCTGCACATATGGCATTGAAGCACACAGAGCGCATGCGTCGGTCGATCAGAGAGCTTGGAAATCAGAGATACCCTATACTCAGCGCAGCACCCGATCACAAAATTCTAGTGACAATCTCAACAGATATTTATGAATATTTATGTTAAAACATATAATAAAGTTATAATTATCGGCGGACATAAACAGTCGTATGCAACTCGCCTATAATGGTAATTGAGACACTCGTATGGAAATTATAAAACTCGCATACGCTCGTTTTACAAAGATACTCGTGTCTTAATTATAGCCATTATAGGCTCGTTGCATAATGTACTATTATTGTCTTATGGGGACGGTAACCTTCTTGTCATTTGGGGCCCATCTTTATACTTGTGGTCACACTGTCCTTACGCAAGGTTTCGACACTGATGTGTAACTATCTAACGGTCTGTTACTTCTTCACGCAAAATTTTTATCTCCCGCAGAGATTTTAGTTGGTTCCTCTGTTTAGGGTCCGCGACAACGCGGTCATGTAACCCCGTGTACTTTGGGTGAGTGTAGAATCTGTCTGATAAACGGTGTGAATTGTGATGGCTGATATTACTCTGTAATTCAGGTAAGGACTGCAGACGGTCAATTTCAAGCAGTAGTTCCTAATGTTGCTACCGCATACTACGGTCAACGACATCTAGCTGTGTCTTGACTACTAGATACCACTGCAACCAGCAACTCGCAACGGACGTTGGAACTTCCCCTCCAAAGGAAAGCATACTGAGTGATTTTTAGCGCTCTTAGAAAATCCGACGACTTCGGCCGACTTTGAACCCGCGACCTTGGGCATAGAAGTTCAGCATGCTACTAGTTACGTCACCGAAGCTGCTTCACACTTAGTCGGATGGAAAACTGAATGTGATCTAGTGCAAGTGCGTTGTCATGGCGACGTCTGATGGCTCATCCCTCATCAATTTAGTAGTGATGTCATGGCAACCTCTGATGGCTCTTGGCATTTTCTTATAACCGGGTGAGTTAGCCGTGGTCGTTACGGCATGACTGCTGGCAGTCGCTCACATCCGGGAGGCGAGGTGGCTCAAATCCCCCGCCGGCAATCTTGAAGATGGTCTTCTGGGGTTTCCCATCTTCGTTCCAGGCAAATGCCGGGGTTGGTCCCTAACTATAGGCCACAGCCGCTACCTTCCAACTCCTAGTACTTACAATCACACTTGCCTTCCCAGACAACAATCCACACGCGACGGTACGTGTAGCTCACCCCATGGGTGTCCGCCTCGAAGCAGCTACAAAAACTGGCGAGCCGAACATGTCCTCAGACACTCCGGGCACTAAAAGCCATACGCTATAAAATATAATTTTCTTATAATTCCGAAATCATTTTTCTCATCCCTTGGCGTAATGGTGGGCCATATCAAAAATTCTTTCAGACAAAATTTTTCGGTACTTTTAGGGAAATATTGCCCATTTAGTACGGTTTTGATATTGTGCCTATTAAGAGAGATATGATTAATGTTTCCCGAAAACCCCACTTTTTCCCACCCCTTTGTTCAATGGTTGGTGCTATCAAAAAACTTTTCAAACATAAATTTTTGGGCCTTATCCGACACATAGTGTGAACTTTAAATGGATTCGATATGTCAAATATTAAGAGAGTTATAGCGATATTTCTCTTTTTCGAAAAAAGCCCCCGATTTTCACCCCCGTCGACGGATTGTTCCCATTAACGAACTCGAACGAGATTTCATCGGGATACATATTCTGTAAAAATTTCAAAGTGATTGGTGCAAAATTGCGGTAGTTATCGTGTCCACAAAAAAGTGATATATATATATAGATAGATAGATACATATATACATATATACATAAATTATATATAAACTTTTGAACTGACGGTGGATTTGGGGTGTAGGGGATGTGAAACGCGAATATATGTCAAAATCTTCCGGAAGTCGAAACATGATACCCATTGCAATAGTTAGCTTTCTAATGAAATCTACCTAAAATTCTGACACTAAAACCTAACATAAAACCATAAAACTCTCATTATAACCTAGGATATTAGTTCATCTTTGTCTCCGCTCATCCCCCTCCAAGAGCAAATCTTACGACACTGAGTACATCAACCCATAGTTTTCACCACCTCGTCGCGTAGTGGTTAGCATTCTTGGCTATCACCGTGGAGGACCGGGTTTGATTCTCGGTTCTGCCATGAAATGTAATTCTGGCCTGAGGGCTGGAACGGGGTACTCTCAGCCTCGTGAGGCAAGACTGAGAAGATGCGGGTTAGATTCCTACCTCAACCATCTTGGAAGAGGCAAATGCCAGGGTGGTAGGCTACTTAACTTTATGCTACGGCCGCTTTCTACCCAAATCCTACCTCAATTCCAAATTCCCACACTAGTTCGAACATCACAGATACATTCTACACACACCTACGTACAAGGGGCTATATGAACCATGATGTCGCAAAGACCCTAAATAATCAACAACAAAACTGTGTGTCAAAATTTGATACTTTTCAGTCGGTGAACACGATTGCACCAAACCGTGATGAGCCACTCCCCAATCCCGAAGAGATATCCAAATGAGATCAACAAACACATCTGGATGATCAGTTTCCATCGCTAAGCGATCATCATCAGATTCATTACACTTAGGCTATTAAATCTATGTTTAAACTATGAGGGAAGGTATTGACAATATGTACACTTATTTAGTTGTAATTGTGGTTAAATTAATGCAACTAATCAATATTTGTTAGGTTGGTTGGTTGATTCCTCAGTTTAGGGGCTGTGACAACGCGGTCATGTAGCCCCGTGTACTTTGGGTGTGTGTAGAATCTGTGTGATAACCGGTATTAATTGCGATGGCTCTATTAGTGTGTGTTATCTGCTTTTAATTCAAGTAAGAACTGCAGACATTCGATTTTCAAGTAGTTCCAACTTTCGCTACCAAACGCCACCGTCAACGACCAACTAGTTCTGAACTTGGTTATTAGATGCTACCGCAGTCGGCTTCTAGCGATGAACGTTGGAACCTAAGAGCGTTAGTCAAATCTAACCTATAATTTAGATTCACACAAGTGCAATAAATATATGGCATGGGACCGCCGGCTTAACTTCCCCTCCGAAGAAGGGCATACTGAGGGATTTTTATCTCTCTTAAAAATCCGACGACATCGGCCGGGTTTGAACCCGTGATCTTGGGCATAGAAGCTCAGCATGCTACCAACTACGCCACCAAAGATGCTAATATTTTTTAGTTTTAATCTATGTGATGTTTTGTTAAGATACTGGAAGTGGTGATTGACCTCCAAATTTGCTTGCTTAGTGGACTATCACCACTGTTATTTAATATCTACATTGAAGAAGCCATTCAAGAATTCTTAGCTACCAACAGTCATGGCATAAAAGTTAATGGCAAGCTGTACAGTACAATACAATTTGCAGATGATATAGCCCTGATAACTGAAAATGAGTGTGATCTGGAAAATGCTCTGTATCGCATAAATGAATTATTGCAAGAGAAGTGTGGTATGAGGATAAATAAAAAGAAATCCAAAGTAATGGCATGCACTAGGGATGGCGACCAAATAGTCAATGTGCTAATGGATGGTGAAAAACTAGCCCAAGTAAAGGATTTGAAATATCTGGGGGAGCTTGATCACATCAAATGGAAAGTGTAAGATAAGTAAATGCTCGAATCACACAGGCAAAAGGAGCCTTCTCAAAAAAGAGGTCTTTACTAACATCCAAGACTGTTAACTTAGAGGTGCGAAAACACTTCGTGAAAAGTTTTGTATGGATTATTGCAAGTTATGGCTCTGAAACATGGACTCTGCGACAAGCAGATGTATCAAAACTTAGGGCATTCGAGATGTGGAGCTGGCGACGACTACTAAAGATACCTTGGACTGATAAAAGTCACGAATGAGAATGTTCTCAAAAGAGCAAAGGAGACACGTACCTTGGTTGAATCCTTAAATAGAAGAAGGAATAGTTTTGTTGGCCATTTGATTCGTCATTCTGACTGGTGCACCACACTCTTCGAAGGGAAGCTAGAAGGAAAGAGGAGTCGAGGAAGACCAAGGACTCAATTCATAGACAGCATTAAAGGCAAGCACACTTATTGCCATTTGAAACTCCAGGCCAGAGAAAGAAGACGTTTTGGAAGACATGCATGTTACACACCAAGAAGAAGAAGAAGAAGAAGAAGAAGAAGAAGAAGAAGAAGTGTATGTGATTGTTGTTAAATGGTCAGTTCAGATTTTATTGCATGGGCTACTTAGCTGGTTGGTCTGGATGAGAGCAGTTAACTTCGTCACTGTCTGCTCTCAAATGGAAGAAGAGCATCAAATTTCAATTACTAAGGCACCACTGAAAATGGCTTCAAACGCCATAATACAATCTGTGTATCAAGTTTAAATTCAAAACTGTAATGGGATCTACCCAAAATCAAAACGAACGGATTTCTTATTATACCAGACTTGCACACAAAACCGATCTGGATAGTTCAAGGCGATAGAACGCAGCGCCACTGGGACAAGGAACTCATTGGTTCGCACTCCACCGTCAGTCTTCGTTGAAATAATTTTTCTCCGGTTTCTCATTTTCAACTCCAGTCAAATGTTGTGATGGTGCTTTCTTGTAGGCAACGGCCTTTTCCTTATACTTTGCCCAATTTTCATTTCTTCTCTCAATAAATTCTGGTTTGCATCAGAAAGCTAATCCGACCGTGTAAACAATATTACACCTAGCCATTCGCCTCAACTCATCACCGACCTGTTAGAAACGGATATACTAACGAGGTAAAAACCCATACTGTTTTTGTACAAAACCATTAAATAACTCATTCAAGGAAAAATAACTGTATATGACTTCATAAAGACAGTGAATGGCAGAACAAACGATAAAACGGGTGTTTCTCCACCAAGCAAGCAGACAATTAGTGATATTGCAGTTGGGTCGAGGTTCAACTTCCTGGTACTTTAGTACCCCCAGCATCTCATTACGCGTTTCACTAACTCTTGTTATGTCCCTGTGTTCTAGGACCGACAGGATCAGGAATACAGCCGCCTGGAACGAGAGTCTTCAGTCTGTCGACTGGTTTAATGCAGCTTTCCATATTTCCCTGTCCTGAGCTAATCGTTTCATCTCTACATAGCTACCACAACTTACATCCGAGCCAATCTGTTTAACATATCGATGGCCTAGTTCCAATACAACGTAAGTCTCTTTGGTTGAGAGAGGAAAGGAAGTCTTCTACAGCAAAGCCCAATCAATGTAGGTAAAAGATTGACACCCTAGGCCTCCGATGGCCTAAAACGTCTGCTATTGAATCCTTTTGCTGACTGCCATTGACTTACTGCTCAGGACGAGGCGTAATTAATCTCGTTCCGCCCTTCACTTGTAGCAATGCCTGCCTGAGAGGTTTCTACAGCCGCTCTGTGCGGTTATGGAACAAACTACCTGGGGATGCCAAAACCTTGCCTCTTCCTAAATTCAGGTCGTTCACAAAAAATAATTGCATTACCGGCCACGGCGGTCAAGAGCGCTAACGTGCTACCTAGTACCTCGCTGGCATCGTGAGAGCTTGGGTTTGAATCCCACCTCGGCTGTCCCGATAATGGTTTTCGTGGTATCCCATTTTCACCACCGGGAAAATGCCGGCTCAGTAGGTCCACGGCTGATTTTCGGACCCATCCAAAAATACATGGCCATTGGCTGCATTAATAAAGGTAGGTGGTAGCTTATTTTACATGCCATAAATCTATGACATAGGACCGCCGGCTTTACTTCCCCTCCGAAGGAAGCATACTGAAGGATTTTAGCGATTTTAACAATCCGACAACTTCGGCCGGGTTTGAACCCGCGATCATGGGTGTAGCATTTGAGCATGCCACCAACTACGCCACCGAAGCTATATTATTCTTGTTATTAACTAGTAGTAGCACCCGGGTTCATCCGGTCGAGTAATCATGAAGTCTCAAAGTCTCCTGAAGCTCCCTCGTCTGTTAACATTCTGAGTGATGAGTGACATGTATTTATTTATTTACTTATTTGTTTATTTATTTTATTGTGTTTTAGATTTTAAACAATATGTTCAGTTAAGAACATATAGCCAACTTTCTCCTAAATGCATAGGTATAGTTATAACTCATAGTCATTTTCAAGGAGTATAATTGGATATTGGTTGTAGTAGCTTGTTAAAATACAACTGCTGTATTATACGTTAATTGATTGAATCCTGAATTATACACACGCTAATACAGTCATCACAATAACACAGGTTATTAGAAAAAATTCAACACTCACCCAGGTACATGGGGCTAAATAACCATGATGTCCAAGCCTCTGAAAAGAAGGAACAACAGCTTCCTACTCAAATCCTTCCTCGTTTAAAGGTACACACAGTAGTACAGACATCACAGTGACACAGGTTTTCAGAAAACGTTTAAGCACACCCAAGTACATGGGGCTACTGCTCGAGTCCAAGCTCTATGAACTTGCGGGGTGAGGAGAAAGAGCAGGGAAGGGTCGGGCGTGAAGAGAAGGATCTGTCAACAGCCCACCGTGATATATGGTATTCCTTTCTATTCCAATACTGCTAACATTCGGCCGTTGCTCAAACCACTGTGATGTTAGGAATGACTGAGTGAGTCACTGACCAATGTATTTGGTTCTGTACTATGCACGGACTCGTCAACACCACTACTCTTAGTCCGCGATGCACATTCCTCTCAGGTTCACGCAGCTTAGACTCGAGCAGTAGGCTACGTGACCATGATACCGCTAAGCTCCTAAAGAATCAACAACAAAAGTTACTACCGCGGATCATGGGCAACGAATTTTATTCGCTGTAATCGAGTGTTGAAATAAGTGGTGTTATAAGTATATACAGTATAACATTTTCGTTTGCAAATACACACTATATACAGTGTGCTTAACATTATAACGTGTAAGTACACTAGTTATCAATCAATTAATATAAAAAATCAAGGAAAAAGAATTGAAATCACTTGGATTCGAACCACGAGCCTCTACGTTATGTGTCTGAGGCGCTACCATTACGCTACACCCGCCCAGTACTAACATTGCGTTAATAACAGCTATAGTATAATTGCCTATAATATTTTGTCCTGCAATGAACGATTTCATTAGCGCCTTCTGCCGTTTTATAAACCATTTGGTATTAAATTTGTATTATTTTGTTCAGTATATCCGTAAAAGGATATCAGTCTACTGAAATATGGTTTAGGGAGAAAAACAATAGCCATCTTGAAACTATTCGGCTGATGATCCTGTAGTTTGAGCAAAAGACGCTTCCCACAATTAGGTATATTGTTTCAAAATTTGGTAGAGATCAGATGATTAGATTAGTCGTTATTTGATTTAAGCTTAGAACATTTGGGAGAGCGCCATTTCTGTTTCGTTATGATGGCGGCGATATACAACATGACACTGAGTTATCTTTTGCTATTGCTACCTCTGTACCAAAGTTGGTTCGATTTGGTTTCGTTGTGTTTGAATTGATAGGGGGGATCCTTTTGAACATATACATGGCCGCCATCATCAAACAATTTGACTAATGACCTTGTAATTTCGTCAAAGCATGCCTCCCATATGAAGGTATGCTCTTGCAAAATTTGGTAGAGATCAAATGATTAGGTTACTCGTAATTTGATTTAAGCTTTGAACATTTTGGTGGCCGCCATTACGTTTCCGTCAAGATGGCGGCGATATAAAACATGATACTGAGGTGTCCTTTGCTAGTGCTACCTCTGTACGAGATGTCGTTCAATTCAGTTTCGTGTTTGAATTGATAGCGGGAGACAGATATACCTAGGCACACACACACACTCTCACACAAACATACAGACTGACTTTTGGCTCGTGTAGATTTCATAAGCCTACTTTTATTTTTTGAAAAAATAGAAAGTAGGATAATAAGAGCAAAACACCATGAAAGCCATATAAAATAATGTGTAGCCTAGTTTATTGCGTTGTGAGGGTATCAAAAATAAAGTTCTGGAGACAGGTGAGAGGGGTTAGCTCAGTTAGTTAGTTGGTTAGTTTAGTTGTGGCTTAACTTTCAGATCCTGTTTGACCACCGGCAGCCTAGCGCGAATTCAGATAATAATTTAAACAAGTAGTTCCGTCAAGAACTATACAGCCTATTTTCATATATCCTGCTCATGTTAATTTCTTCTAACAACATACAAAATGTCAGTTTAATTGCTGTAACAGAATCGTAGATATTGAGAACCGTCTAAATATTTCAGATTGTCGCCAGGTTGGATTTTTATTTTTGTACTATTACATTAAGATTATTGTGTACGTGTGGTATTCAAACTTCAATCGCATGATTAGAACACAAGAAGTAAAAACGAGATTTTAAAATTACGCACAGCAGCCATCTTGTGATTATGCAAACAATTGAAATAAATTACATGCCAGTGGATCAACATTTGTATAAGCGTTTAACGTGCAACGTTTCACAGCACTCGGATAGTTAATTCGCGAGAATCGTCCATTTAAATATTTATACTTCGCGTCGCCGCCATGTTGGATTTGTGCTCACCAGGTTAATGAAAGTCCTATAGGTGAACATATGTTCATAGTCTCTATGAACATAAAAAAATCAGTTTGGTTGCTGTAAAAGATTCATAGATATTGAGAACCGTCTAAATATTTCGGAAGCTCGCCATTTAGGATTGTTATATGTATAGGCCACAGAATTATGTACCATGCAAGGACAATTATTGCCTAGGTTCATTATTCAAACTTTCACTTCGATCGCATGATTACGACACAAGAAATAAAAACTTAATTTTAAAATTTCGCACAGCCGCCATATTGAGGTTATATAAACAATTGATTTAAATTAGATGGCAGTGCATTACAATCTGCAAAATAATTTACTGTACCACATTTCACTGCGCTCAGAGAGTTATATCACGAGAAAAGTCTATTAAAATATGTCAAATTCGCTTGGTCGCCATGTTCGTTTTTTACTTTACGAGTTTATGAAATATACATAGGTAAACTTGTACCAGTACCCTTTATCACCGTACAAAATTGCAGGGTAATATCTGTAATAGTTTCGGAGATATAGAATGTCAGTGAAATATTTCGCACAGCCGCCATTTTGAGGTTATGTAAACAATTGAACTAAATTAGACTCCAGTGCATTACTATGTGTATAAACACTTGCTGTACCTAGTTTCATTACGTTTGGATGGTTAAATCGTGAGAAAAGTCTATTTCTAAGTCTCAACTTCGCTTGGTCGCCATGTTCGTTCTTTACTTTACAAGTTTATGAAATATACATAGGTAAACTTGTATCAGTACCCTTTATCACCGTTCTAAATTGCAGGGTGATATCTGTAATTGTTTCGGAGATATAGAATATCAGTGAAATATTTCGCACAGCCGCCATTTTGAAGTTATGTAAACAATTGAACTAAATTAGACTCCAGTGCATTACAATGTGTATAAACATTTGCTGTACCAAGTTTCATTACGTGTGGATAGTTAAATCGCGAGAAAAGTCTATTTAAAAGTCTCAACTTCGCTTGACCGCCATGTTGGTTTTGTAGTCACCAGGTTTTTGAAAGTCTCATAGGTGAACTTCTAGTAGTACCCTTTATCACCGTACACAATTGCAGGGCGATATCGGTAATAGGTTCGGAGATATTGAATGCTAGTGAAATATTTCGCACAGCCGCCATGTTGGATTGGTGAGACGTAACAAAATTTGAAGGGCACGGTCGAGGTCGCCGGGAATAGTGCTATGAACATACCGAGTTTCATTGAAATCGCTCGAGCCGTTTAGATTTTATTAGGGGGGGGACACACACACGAATCACACACACACACACACACGCACACACACACGGACAAAAGGTGATCTCATAAGCCTATTTTTTCAAAATTGAAAATAGGCTAAAAACCAATGGATTCAAGGGTGACTGCAATCAACAAGAAGAATGTGTGAAGAGGATTAGATTAGATTAGATTACCCTATGCTCCAAATCTCGGATAGCCAGAGATTGGGCGAGAGTATTAATTATTGCAAACATCACCTGATACACGCGATTATTACAATGATTACAGCGATTCCTCAATAGCCTAATACAAAAATCCTTCTTCGTAAGAGTAATACATCGCAACATAAAATTTAAAATATAAGACACAAACCTACAACTACCGTAATTTACATTGCATTGAAAGTTATAAACAATTATCAAGGCACTAATAATGGCTATTAATTATGAACTAACATAATCTTATCCTAATTGATACAGAGAGGCTGTCCTAGATTTTAACTAAGTTGTATAGCTTACGAAACCATCTCCTGTAGCCGTATACTCATTAGTGAAGATAATTAGTTATCCTTACTTCTGTCCGTCGACATTTACATATATAATGTTATTGGTTTTACGCCCCTTTTATCTACCGAGTCCTTTAGAGAACCTGAGGTGCCGGATTTCAGCCCTAAAGGGGCAAATATCTTTGTAAAATATGTGAAAATCCACAGCCTGCTTCCAGTCTCCGACCGGGTCAGGAATGGAATGAATGAAGCCCCCAACTAGCGGCGAGGATATGAAGTGTGCCGGCTGCCGAAGCCTGTCGCACTCCTCTGGGGCAATGATTAAATGAATGATAGATGAAATGAAATGATAGGGGAGAGTGTTGCTGGAATGAAATTGTGACAGGGAAAACCGGAGTACCCGGAGAAAAACCTGTCTGCCTCCGTTCTGTCCAGCACAGATCTCACATGGAGTGACCGGGATTTGAACCACGGACTCAGCGGTGAGAGGCCGACGTGCTGCCGCCTGAGCCACGGAGGCTGTATCTTTGTAAAACATGTAAATATCGTAAAAACGAAGAGTAGACGTGCGTTGTGCCAATGAGGCATAAAATATGTGTGGCTTGCCCTTTTTCACTAGACCTTCCATACTTCTTGCATGCTCTATGGTAAATAAATAAATAAATTAATTAATTAATTCATAAATAAATAATAGTAATAATAATTATTATTATGTCAACCATGTTTTGTTGAACTTATGGTTGAAGCATGGTTTGCTCTTCAGTGAAACTTAAGTCTTCGTCACTGCAATACAAGACCGAGCAATAGCCATGAAAAACTATAGAAAACACAGAATGAGAACGTGGCCGATGAACGAGGCTATTGATGCACCTTGGCGCTGAAAACTATTGACCACATCATTGGTGGCTGCTCTTCCCAAGCTGGTGTGGAGTATACAAAGACGCATAATGATGTGGCCAAGAGCTTGCTATAACTTCTGGAAATACCATGGAATATTAAAACGTACTTAAACGTACTTAAAAACGAAGTTCTAACGGGCAAAAAAAAATCGGCAAATCGACCAGATATCGTGTGCCTTAACAAAACAAATCAAATGGTTTAACTATTAGGCTTAGCGGTGCCACTGAGCCAAAACCTCAAGACTCTCAGGAAGAAAAAAAAATATATATACGCACCGTTGGCAGAAGAAATCAAGAAGATGTGGCGAGTAAACTCGGTGAAAATGTTAGCTCTGGTAATGTCAGCAACGGGAATAGTTCCAAGGGCTCCGGTAACGGGTCTGGAGGAACATAGTCCGATTATTTTTATCTCATTAATAATTAGGTACTTAATTGTAAAGTCCGTATCTTATATATTGAGATCCATGAGGAAATATAGATGATAATAATAATAGTCTAATAATAATAGAACGAAAAATCCTGAGAAAGATCCTAGGACCAGTCAGAGAAAATGGATGATGATGATGATGATAATTGTTGCTTTAAGGGGCCTAACATCTAGGTTATCGGCCCCTGATGGTTTGGGTGATCGTGAAGATGAAAATGAAATGCGAACTTAAAACTAAAACTAACTACTAACCTATATACTAGAAGAAGAAATGGAAAACTAAAGGAGAATAAGGCAAATAAAGGACAGGAGGAAAAGAAATGCCCTCAACCCTCGAAGAAGGCGGATTGAGGGACTTGGAAGGAAGGAGAGCCATGAAAGGCAGATTGGAAAGTGAAAGAGGAGAGGGTCCGCCCCAAAGGTAAGGGACAAAAAGGGAAAACGGACCCAGCTCAGGAATCCCTCGGGGTCGCCAACTCCCGAACTCACCAGCCGTGAGCCCCTGAGGGTGTAGCATTATCTAGGGTGCACCAAAAGTGGTGGGGCTACATACACCCGGCCTCCTTGAGGGCCTTAAGCAGAAGGCAGGAGATAACATGAAGAGAAAAAGAAGGCTGACCCCTCGCAGAAGGAGGGAATCAGAAAAGAAGAGACAAGGGCCAATTAAGGCGGGAAAGGAAGAGACTCCCTAGGCATCGGATACCCTAATACCGTCGGGGTCAGAAGAGAACAAGAGTTGACCAAGTGAGGTCGACAGGAAAGAAGACAGAGAGGAGCCCGGCACAAGCAAGTGGAAGCAATGCCGGACTCAGCTGGGGGCCCCGTGGTCGCCAACCCACGCCCACAAGATGTGAGCCCCTGGGGGAAGAGAAAATGGAGAGTACAGGAGGCGATATAACAACGAACTCTACATACGCGTGGAAAGGATACCGGACTTGATGCGAAAAAGGAGAATTAGTTTCTATGGCCACATAACACGTGTGAGCTCGCAGAGACTAACCAACCGCATATTTTCCTACTTTGTAGACTAGAAAACCAAGAGACCATGGTTCTCTGAGATCTAAAAAGATCTTCTAGAGTAGGGATTTCGCTTGAGGACATTTAAGAACTTCTTCCTCAACTTAGAGCACACCATCGCTTCCAAGAAAAGCCGAAACTGAGAACAGGCAACAAGTGGACAGCTGACAGAATGGATGCGCACAGGAATCGAATGAAGGACTACTGGGAAAAAATTAAAGCTCAAAGACGGAAACAGTTGAAGTAACGTGGTCCATAGCAGACCGAAACGGATAATAATAATAATAATAATAATGTCGGGAATTGACCTACGTAGGTTGACTTGAAAGATGAAATAGAGGATCCCAGCACAGAAATTGGAATCAATACCTATGATCCCAGAAGCCTCCGTGGCTTAGGCGTCAGCACGCCGGCCTCTCACCGCTGGGTCCGTGGTTCAAATCCCGGTCACTCCATGTGAGATCTGTGCTGGACAAAACGGAGGCAGACAGGTTTTTCTCCGGGTACTCCGGTTTTCCCTGTCAAAATTTCATTCCAGCAACACTCTCCACTATCATTTCATTTCATCTGTCATTCATTTAATAAAGGTATTTATTGCAGCCAATGGCCATGAGGCAATATAAAAATAATAATAATAAAAACCCAAAATATTCAAGATCACATTCAACAGTCATTGACAACAAAAGCTATTAAGTGACTCAACCCTCCGTCCGCATGTCATGGCATGATACCTTTCACAGACACTTCCACACAATTTGCAAATGCATTTCATACTAGGCTCATGATACCCTTCCATTTTGCATAACTTGAAATGGAATCCATGTATTGCGAAACGAGTGATTGTATGTCTCAGGTCGTAACATGGACCCTTCCACTCATCGGACGTCATTGCGGCTGTTAAATAAAAGTCACTCCATATTTGCATCCTCTTCGTTTTGAGCTCTTTTAGAAGGTCCTCGTACTGGGCCAGAGGAGTGCGTCAGGCCTCGGCAGCCGGCACAGTTCATATCCTCGCCGCTAGATAGGGGCTACATTCATTCCATTCCTGACCCAGTCGGAGACTGGAAGCAGGCTGTGGATTTTCATTTTCACCTGTGATCCCATTGCCACCAACACAATGGAGATGGAGACACTGCTGTGTAAGTGGGACTTGCCTTTTCTGTATCTGCCGTTCATAAATTGTAGGTACAATTTTTGGA
This sequence comes from Meconema thalassinum, assembly GCA_946902985.2. Classification (NCBI taxonomy): domain Eukaryota; kingdom Metazoa; phylum Arthropoda; class Insecta; order Orthoptera; family Tettigoniidae; genus Meconema; species Meconema thalassinum. Next base: position 403,220,079 of record OX336392.1, read on the forward strand.
AAATAAATAAATAAATAAATAAATAATAATAATAATAACACACGTCCTACTAGTTGTGAGTCCCTTAGGGAGCACAGGATCTGTCATGTTCAGCCTACGTGAAGCCCAAGAGATCATGTGTTCGACAGTGAGTTGGCATGAATCTCAGCCACTATGTCAGCCTCTAATATATGGTTTTGTCGGTAACCTTCTGTTTCCCTCCCATCCGTGGGTTGGATGTGAACCGGCATTCCACCCCGTTAATTTAGTATAGGTCTCGTCAAGTATGCAGGTATCCAGCCGGCAACCTTGACTGCTCCCTACGGCCACCGTATGTTCCAAATATTGTTTACCAATGAAGGACTCATGAAGCCCAGCTGTTATGAATACTAATCCCAAGCCAAGCTTAGTGAAATTACACATTTTTTATTTTTTTAAAGTATCTTCTAGTGAACAAGAGATCAAAATTAATGATTTTCAGTCAGTCAACTCGATTGTACTCAATTTAAATGGGTGTTTCCATAAGCCTGAACAAAGATACATGAGATCAATAAATAAATTCACTTGGAAGATCAATTTCGATCGTCCAGCGATCATCATCAGATCCTTTACACTTGGGCTACAAGGGAAACATGGTACTGGATTATGATGTACTTTGTACCAGATTATCAATAAACCAAGGCCGGCATTAACCGCAGTATTAAATAGTCCACGACACTCTCAATAGTCCGGGTTCCCTGTTTAGATTACTCGTGGCGAGAATGACAACTGGTCTTTAATAGTTGAAGATGACTAGAATATAGTAACATACACCATATTCTTGTTAGAAAAAGTGCCCTGAAGCCATTTCTCATAGTATTCGGTACAGCTATTTTGCCTTGTATATTTGGATCTCATGATGCTCACCTGACGAGCGAAACATGTCATCCCATAGTTTTCTAGTTGTTTTGTAGTCTATAAAAATAAATATGAGTCGTAGTCAGACAGTGAAATCAGCCATTTCATGAAAGGCCGGCATATCATCTACAAAGGGATAGTTGCACTATCTGACGCGTTTCTTCATGAAGTGACGGACCGATTCGGGCAGATGATATAAGAAATTATTTTACACTTTCAGCCGAGGCACTTCATGAAGATCCGATGTTTGTTGATTGGACTCTTCATGAAATGACTGACGTAATGGAGTCGTACATTACTGCCGCAGTCGAACTATTTAAAGAAATAAATCAATGCTTCTCTATTATGGTTTAAACTGAATTTACAACAAGAAAAAATAATAGAACAACAGAACTAAAAACACAAAGAAATCGTTAATTGGTGAAAATATTCTACAAAAAACAAGAACCTTTGAACGTCTACAGTGACTTCCATACGGTATATTGACACTGTTCATTTTTGGAAAATACACCGCTACTTCAAAAAGTGAAGGGATGGACTTCTAGTCAGATAATGAGCAAAAGGAAATACACTATTTAACGAAGAAATTTAGTATTTTCATGAAACTACGCGTCAGATAGTGCAACTACCCCTTTATACACCATATGCCGGCTTTTCATGAAGTGCCCAGAATTTTCGTGAAATGATGGATTTCACTGTGACTAATAGCCTCTATACCAAGTGAATCAGCTGCCCCTAATAATATCTGGAAGGTTGATATTTCTCTGCTTGCATCCCGTATGGTACTAATGCACTAATCCTGCAAATCATACTGAACACTAATATTTTTCCCTTGATGTGACTACAGACTAAAACGAGAGAAAAACAAGTAGTTCCGTGCAGAACTATACAGCCTATATTCATATATCCTAGTCATGTTGTTTGCCTCTATCTACATACAAAATTTCAGTTTGAAGGTTGTGATAGATCGTAGATATTGAGAACCGTCTAAATATTTCAGATGGTCGCCAGGTTCGATTTTGATTTATGTACTATTACATGAAGATTATTGTGTACGTGTGGTATTCAACTTCAATCGTATCATTAGAACACAAGAAGTAAAAACGAGATATTAAAATTTTGCACAGCTGCCATTTTGTGGTTATGAAAACAATTGAAATAACTTTAATGTAGCTTGCCACGGTGGGTGAGTGGATAGCGTGTCGGTCTACTAACCCCAAGATTGCAGGTTCGCTCCTGGCCGTGGTAAGTGATTTTTGAAAGGAGTCAAAAATACGATACGCATGTCATACGATGTTGGCATGTCAAAGAACCCATTTGAATTCAGTAGGACGAGTTCAAAATGGCAAAATTAATCTCGGGAGTTTCCGCCAACGCAAAGTTCCTCATTTCTCTACTGGAAAGCGCTATGGTGTTCAAGGAGATTAGATATCTAACCTCCTTGACTTTCATAATGATTCAAGGAACAAGGAAATTCGACATGCTACCCTCTGGCTGTCAAATTACAAAGCTTGCACCCGGCACCGAGGCCATACGATATTATTATATTATTACTTTAATGTCAGTGGATTAACATTTGTATAAGCATTTAACGTGCAAAGTGTCACTGCACTCGGATGGTTACATCGAGAGAAACGTCCATTTAAATATTAATAATTCGCGTCGCCGCCATGTTGAATTTGTGCTCACCAGGTTACTGAAAGTCCTATAGGTGAACTTATGTTCATAGATTTTATGAAAATTTGAAAAATCAGTTTCATTGCTGTAAAAGATTCGTCGATATTGAGAACCGTCGAAATATTTCGGATGCTCGCCATTTTGGATTGATATAGGCCTATGTATAGGCCATAGAGGTATGTATCATTAAAGGAAAATTATTGCGTAGCTTCATTATTCAAACTTTCACTTCGATCGCATGATTACGACATAAGAAATAAAAACTTAATTTTAAAATTTCTCACAGCCGCCATCTTGAGGTTATGTAAACAATTGAACTAAATTAGATGCCAGTGCATTACAATATGTATAATCATTTACTGTACCACATTTCACTGAGCTCAGAGAGTTAAATCTCGAGAAAAGTCCATTAATATGTTTCAACTTCGCTTGGCCGCCATGTTCGTTTTGTACTTTACGTGTTTATGAAAGTTACTTAGATTAACTTGTACCAGTGCCGTTTTTCACCGTACAAAATTTTAGGGTGATATCTGTAAAACTTTCGGAGACATAGAATGCCAGTGAAATATTTCGCACAGCCACCATTTTGAGGTTATGTAAACAATTGAACTAACTTAGACGCCAGTGCATTACGATGTGTATAAACATTTGCTGAACCAAGTTTCATTACGTTTGGATGGTTACATCGCGAGAAAAGTCTATTTAAAGTCTCAAATTCCCTTGACCGCCAAGTTGGTTTTGTAGTTACCAGGTTTTTGAAAGTCTCATAGGTGAACTTCTAGTAGTATCCTTTATCACCGTACACAATTTCATGGTGATATCGGTAACAGTTTCGGAGATACTGAATGCTGGTGAAATGTTTTGGACAGCCGCCATGTTGGATTGGTGAGACACAATGAAATTTGAAGGGCACGGTCGGGGTCGGCCAGAATGGTGCTATGATCAAACCAACTTTCGTTGAAATCGCTCCAGCTGTTTAGAAGTTATTAGAGGGGTGCACAAACACACACACGCACGCACACACAGACACACGGACAAAAAATTATGTCATAAGCCTATTTTTTTTCATAAAATTAAAATAGGCTAATAATTGTGATCAGTATCGTATGCGGGATATGCTTGCCGTGCATTGCATACGACTGCAAGCACAGAAATATCAACCTTCCTGACAACACGCGTTAGTTGAGCTGAATAAAACAATATTATTATGGTTAGCTGATTAACCTGGTAGGCTATATACACTAGCAACCCACCCCGGCTTCGCCCTGTATCTTTAACGGATTACCCAGCGTAACGTTAAAAGGCGCACGGACGACAGGTCCCAGACGCAATTCAGAAAAGTCGAGGTGAACAGCGAAACTCTAAGCACATATAGGCCTACTCTTCTCTGAAGTCTTAACTCGACACGACTCAACAAGTTTGATGCTGGCCGAAGCTGCGGGGATAGGCTCGCTCCGAAGCTAGTAATATTAATTTCCACAGAATGTAGATTGTTAGAAGAAATGAAAAAGTAAACCACTTAAATTGGGCGATGTATTAAAGATATAGATATGCTGTCACAGACGTTTTGTAGAACTTTTCATCCTGAACAATTCTTACATTCATAGTATTTTTAACGGCTTACCCAGCGTAAGCTTAACAGTCTCACGGACGCGAACGGCAGGTTTCTCTTCGAATTGATTCACTGAAATCGTTACTGCTCGGCTTCCTTATGTCATACTAGCTGAAGTACCCGTGCTTCGCTACGCGTCATAAATAAATTAAAATGTGAAGGTGACAGTTAAAACAGGGGATAGGCGAGGTGCTGCGCGGAGGGAGATTAAGGATGGAACATTTTGTCCAACTACACCGCTCGGCGTTGACCGTGTTTTATAGCACAAATTTAGGTTTTACTCGCTAACCGTTGGAGATACCTTTCGGATAGAAAATGTAATTTTAAACCTCGTATATGCCATCAAAAGTTTGCTATTTCTTAGCGTTCTCTTTTTATTGAAATGGAAATATGAAAGATTGAAATCAAAGGGTGTAGTGACGTCACTAAAATGGTCGTCATCTTTAAATAGTGCAATGTATTGAAATCAAAAGTAACCTATATGTTAACCAGGTAAATCAGCTACTTCCATGTAAAATTCATGTAACTCGGACCAGTGGTACTAGCGTGATTGAGTAATACACAGACACACACCATCTCATTTTTGGAATCGCTTCGCTCGCGTCATAGTCGTGTCATATTGTTATTCAATGAAATCCAGGTTTAACCCCGTTAACACCCCTCTAGAACCTCAATATCCAAAAATCCCTCCTTAGTAGACGTTTTCGACACACAATAAACATATCCACAAAATATCATTCTTCTAACTTTAATAGTTTTGGTTGCTTCATGAGAGTGAACATCCAAAAATCCTTCCTTAGTGGACGTTTTCTTCCAGAATTTCACCCCTCCCCATAAGCCCCTTAAATTGGATTTGAAAAAACGGTCGAACACCTATTTCTTCTTCTTTCCGATGAGGCCTGCTAGGGAACACGTGCCAATTTCAATTCTTCACACTTTGTTGTTTTCTCTTCCGTTCCCTCCAGTACTCCTTCATCCGTTCACTAAGCTGCTTCTTTCTGTCCTCGGACCACTTCGCACCAGGTTTCTTTGGCAATCTTCCTTGGAATCCTTTCATACTTAATACCCTTTTTCTAAAGATCTCTCTGTTCACCGTTTCTTCTTCACTTATATTATTTCTTTCTAAATCTTTCTTTACTTCTTGAATCCAGCTAGTTGTTGCCCTTTTCTCCCAAAGGTACTTGAATATCCTTTTTGTTAGTCTGGAATCATCCATTCTGTAAATATGTCCAAAAAATTGCAATCTCCTTTTTCTTATCGTTTCTGTTATATTTTCTATGTTCCTGTATATTTCATCATTAGATCTTAATTTCCATACTTCTGCTGTTTTCACTGGGCCTAAAATTTTCCTCATGATTCTCCTTTCTAGTACTATTTATTTTATTTGTGTATTTATTTATTTATTTATTTTTAAGCTGATTGATTTCCTCCGAGTTTCAAACTCCTCGCCTATGTCATTTAAGAGATACATGCTCCGTTAGGAATCTTTCAACCCCCCACTTTTCATCCCTTTCACCTCATAATATACACTACATCGAAAAACCATTAGACATGTGTCAGCTTATTTTTAATGATTAGTATATATGCCAAGTATCACATCCCCAAATGAAACCACTCGTGAGATATTGTTATTCAATGAAATGCACGTTTATCCCCTTAACTCCTCTTTAGAACCTGAATATCCAAAACTCTTTCCTTAGTGGACGTTTTCGACATACAACGAACATATACCCAAAATTTCATGTTTCTAACTTGAATAATTTTGGCTGGGCGATGATGAGTGAGTGAGTCGGTCAGGACATTTTCTTTCATTTATTTTTGATAATTTCACCCCTCCCCATGAACCCCTTAAATTGGATTTATGAAACAAACGGTCGAACACCTATTTACTTATTTAAAGCTGTTTTCCCCCTGAGTTTGATGAGTGAGTAAGTGAGTCAATCAGTTAGGACACTTTCTTTCCTGTTTTTCCCCCATAATTTCACCCCTCTCCAAGAGATCCAATTGGATTTATGAAAAAACGGTCAAACCCCTTTTTACTTGTATTTTAAGCTGGTTTTTTTTCGCCAAATTTCAAACTTCTCGCCTATGTCGTTTCAGAGATACACGCTCCGTTAAGAATCCCTCAACCCCCAAATTTCACCCCTTTCACCTCATAATATACACCACATCGATAAACCCTTAGACATATGTCTGATTATTTTTAATGATTAGTTTATATACCGAATATCACACACATCCCCAAAGAAACAACTCATGAAATATCGTTATTCAATGAAATGCACGTTTACCCCCTTAACACCTCTTTAAAACCCGAATAAACAAAAATCATTCCTTAGTTGACGTTTTTGATATACAGCGAACATATTCCCAAAATTTCATGTTTCCAACTTAAATAGTTTTCGCTGGGCGTGATGAGTGAGTGAGTCAGACAGGACATTTTCTTTCAATTATTTTTACCAGAATTTCACCCCTCCCCATGGGCCCCTTAAATTGGATTGATGAAAAAACTCTTGAACACCTATTAACTTATTTTTTAAGCTGTCTTTTTCCCCTGAGTTTGATGAGTGAGTGAGTTAGTCAGTCAGTTAGGACACTTTCTCTCCTTTTTTCCCCCAGAATTTCACCCCACTCCATTGGTCCCTTAATTTATGAAAAAACGGTCGAACACCGATTTACTTACTTTTTAAGCTGATTTTTTTTTTTCGCTGAGTTTCAAATTTCTCGCCTATGTTATTTAAGAGATAGGCCTACACGCTCCGTTAGTATTCCTTCAACCCCCACTTTTCACTCCTTTCACCTCATAATAATACACCACATCGAAAAACCCTTAGACACATGTCTGCTTATTTTTAATGATTAGTTTATATGCCGAGTATCACATCCACAAATGAAACCACTCGTGAGATATTGTTATTCAATTAAATGCAGGTTTAACCCCCTTAAGATCCCTTTAGAACCTGAATATCCAAAAATCCTCCCTTAGTGTACGGTTTTGACATACAACGAACATATCCCCGAAATGCCATGTTTCCAACTACAATATTTTTGGCTGGGCGATGATGAGTGAGTGAATGAGTCAGGACATTTTCTTTCATATTTTTTTCTTCAGAATTTCACCCCTCCCGATGAACCCCTTCAATTTGATTGATCACCAAAAAAAAACTGTCGAAAAGCTGTTTACTTACTTTAAAGCAGTTTTCCCCCTGAGTTTGATGAGTGAGTCAGTCAATCAGTTAGGACACTTTCTTTCCTGTTCCCCCCCCCCCCCCAGCATTTCACCCCTCCCCATGGACCCCTTAAATTGGACTTATGAAAAAACGGTCAAACACATATTTACTTATTTTTTATGCTGATTTTTTGCGCTGAGTTTCAAACTCCTCGCCTATGTCGTTTAAGAGATACACGCTCCATTAGGAATCTTTCAGTCCCCAATTTTCACCCCTTTCACCTCATAATATACATCACATCGAAAAACCCTCAGACACGTGTCTTCTTACTTTTTAATGATGAGTTTATATGCCGTGTATCACATCCCCCAATGAAACCAAACGGGAGATATTGTTATTCAATGAAATGCAGGTTTAACCCCCTTAAGACCACTTTAGAACCTGAATATCTGAAAATCCTCCCTTAGTAGACGGATTTGACACACAATGAACATATCCCCAAACTGTCATGTTTCTAACTTCAATCATTTTGGCTGGGCGATGATGAGTGAGTGAGTGAGTGAGTGAGTGAGTCAGGACATTTTCTTTCAATTTTCTTTTTTCAGAATTTCACCCCTCCCCATGAACCCCTTAAATTTGATTTATGAAACAAAACTGTCGAACAGCTATTTACCTACTATAAAGCAGTTTTCCCCCTGAGTTTGATGAGTGAGTCAGTTAGGACACGTTCTTTCCTGTCACCCCCCCCCCCCCCCAAGAATTTCACCCCTCCCCATGAGCCCCTTAAATTGGATTTATGAAAAAACGGTCAAACATATATTTACTTATTTTTATGCTGATTTTTTTTCCGCTGAGTTTCAAACTCCTCGCCTATGTCGTTTAAGAGATACACGCTCTGTTAGGAATCTTTCAACCCCCACTTTTCACCCCTTTCACCTTATAATATACAATATACACCACATCGAAAAACCCTCAGACACGTGTCTTCTTATTTTTAATGATGAGTTTATATGCCGAGTATCACATCCCCCAATGAAACCAATTGGGAGATATTGCTATTCAATGAAATGCAGGTCTACCCCCTTAAAACCCCTTTAAAACCTGAATATCCAAAATTACTTTCTTAGTGGGCGTTTGGGCCCGTGCGGAAGCTGCATACCAAATTTCATTCTAATCCGTTCGGTGGTTTCTGAGATTTCGTGATGAAAGAATGAGTGAGTGAGTGGTATTTGACAAATATATAGTGGATAGTGTCAAATCTGTGTTATGCTATACTCCGCTGACAGTGCTGGGTGAGCAGTTGAGTAACTAACGGGATTTCAAGTAAAGATCCTCATTTTCTATACCGATAGTGCAGAGCGCAACTGGCATCCAGTCGGCCGTGTCTCGACTTGAGCTATGTTGCCATGGAAACTATCTGCCTTGCCATTACTTCATGAGCATATTTTATGATTTGATTAGCCTGTGCTTGAGTGCAAAAGGGCCGAAATCAGAAGAATGAGAAAGACTATCGAAAATTCATGTAGACAGCGGTTCTTTCTGGGTCCTAAACTATGTGTATGCAATATTTGGTTGAGATTGGTGGAACGGTGTAGATTTGTATACGGAACAGACCCACCCACCCACATACCCACCCACCCACATACAGACTTTCACTTTTATATATAAGATATGATTGTTATTCTACAGAAACCTTCCTCGAGAAATCCTTTATAGATGGTGAAAACCGCATCAAAATACATCCACAGGTTCTCGCGATTACCCGTTACATCCAACAATCAGGGACTTTGTTAATTATGTGTAGGCCCTATACGTATTTTTTGGGTATTTTTTTTCACGTCCCATTAAATGGGATTACGTAGTGTGGACCAACTGAAAAGTTGAAATAACAAAAGTTACCTCGGCCTTTGTAACTATCATACCGATTTCTTTTCACAAAAAGAAACGTAATTTTGTCACTATATTGATAACTGTAACCTACCCAACCTTGTACAGAGGTGTGCAAATTATTAGACTCGATGGCAGTTTTCTAGCAGGCCCCGTGGTGTAGGGGTAGCTCGCCTGCCTCTCACCCGGAGGCCCCGGGTTCGATTCCCGACTCCGTCAGGGATTTTAGAAACTGACGTGAGGACTGGAACGGGGTGCACTCAGCCTCGTGAGGACAATTGAGTAGCTGTCTGACAGTGAGGCAGCGCCCCGGTCGAGAAATCCAAGATTAACGGCCGAGGGGATCCGAGGCGCTGACCACGTGTCACCCCAATATCTGCAGGCCAAATGGCTGGGCAGCGGTCGCTTGGTTCATGGGCCGTAGTGCCAGGGATTAGGTTAGGTTTGGCAGTTTTCCAACTTTTACTTTGTGCGTTTTGTGACTTAATACGGTAGAAATGTTTTGCAATGCACTGAAATTAATTCAAACTTTTTTTTTAAGCTTATGACTTTTAGTGCCCGAAGTGTCCGAGGACATGTTCGGCTCGCCAGTTTGTAGCTGCTTCTATGTGGACACCCATGGGGTAAGCTACAAGTACCGTCACCTGTGGAGTGTTGTCTGGGGAGGAAAGTGTTAATATAAGGACGAGGAGTTGGAAGGTAGCGCTGTGGCATATAGTTAGGGACCAACCCCAGCATTTGCCTGGAAGGAAGATGGGAAACCACAGAAGACCATCTTCAAGGTTGCCGGCGGGGAAATTCAAACCTCCTCGCCTCCCGGATGTGAGCGTCTGCGTGCAGCCACGCCGTAACGACCACGGCTAACTCACCCGGTATTTCAAAACTTTAATCAAAAGTCTTAATAACATGTGTTTAAAGAATCTGACAGTAAACTAATTTGTTACAGTTCCCACTAAAAGAGGAGCCTTGTTAATGCAGAATTTTACACGTTTGGTTTTGATTAATTTATTCTAGTTTTCCTGTGATCTAGACCAGTGAGATTGGAAGTCTTTTATTACTGATTGTCCTCTCTTGACCTATTCAAAGATTCGTGGACAATGGATTCAAAACACCTGATTTAGGGGATACATGTTTAAGTCAATGAAAATATGAACTAAAGGACCCAGCTCAGGTGTCCCTCCGAATCTCAAATTTTGAAAATTTCCTGATGCAATTCCTTATGGGAAACATTGTAAGTCCACAGGAGAGAAAACGTTACTAAATAGGATGATAAAAATAAAATAAAATGACTTTGAACAAAAAAATGTGATTGATTTAAATTCTTTTTTCGAGTCTAATAATTTGCCCGCCTCTGTACTTTGAGGAACTCTGACCCAAGGGGGAAGAGTTACACAGTGTGTCAGTGGCACATATTGCTCATAATTCGCAGAAGCAATAACTCTGAAGTAGGACGAATATTTAATTGAATGAGATGTAACGTTAAGCTATACCTGATCTCTGAACCAATGTGCTGATGGCAGAGATACTCGCTTGCTCCCTCCACAACTCTCCCTTTCCGGCAGGGACAGGCCGGTTGTACAAATGTTTGTTCTCTTACACAAGCAGCCCACAGGAAACAGAGATTCATGTTCCATTTACTCTTCCAGAATAAACACTCCCAATCTGGTCTCGTTGATAGGGACATCACTAATGACCGTGCTTGATAGATCTACGACTCAATCAGTTTCAGTTAGAAACCCGATCAAAATATGCCAGGCCAGGCATTCTTAACCCTTAAAAGAACTGTGAGCACCAACCTCATTCCATACCAAGTACCCGAGCACCATTAACTAGAATATAATCATAATAATAGTAATAATCAAAATAATAACAATAATAATAAAAATTACACGAATTTTCACAAAAGACTGGTCTCCTGATATCTTATGAAAAAAACTCAGTACATAGAACGATCCCTGTCCGACAATCTACCCATGAAGACGTGATATGGTTCTATATCAATAGTTTCCCTTTTTAAACACTTGGGAGAAATCATCCAACCTTCAGGTCTAAACATAATAGCAAATCAAGAACGAATGAGATAATTACAGAGAGCCTACAGACTTACCTGGAAGCATTACAACAAAAAATCGATCTCTACAAAACTAAAACACTACAAAACAGTAGTTCTTCCAGAAGCACTTTATGTCGCAGAAACAACATTAATTCATGGTCACTCAAAAATAAAGAAATACAAAAACAAGAACGTAAAATCCTCCGAAAAAGTTTTGGACCCAATAATAAAGAGGGAGTATGGATTAAGAGACCATCATCAGAATTTTATAAATCCATAGAAACTATCACCGAAACTTTCAGAAAGAGACGAGAGAATGTTTTTGGTCACATATACAGAATGAACCAGCAAAGAATTACAAAACAAATTCTCAACATCACCCTCAACAGTAAAGACAAGTCCAAATGGATACAGGAAACTGAAGAAGACCTTAAGCAGCTAAACATCACGATGCATGCTCGATCATGACACGAATGATCGGGTTAAATATAGAAAAACCATAATAAAACATAAATTTGATAAAGAACTGCTACCAAACATGCCAGGAAAAAAGTGGACGGACGAACGGAAGAAAGAACTTACTGTACGAATGAAAAGGATTTGGGAAGAACGTCGCAGAAAGACTGGATTGTCATAAAAATTGTTCGAGTTCACACGCTCTCTTAAAAGGGAATGTACGATAGTAATAATAATAATAATAATAATAATAATAATAATAAAATCATTAAGGCAGACATACCAGATGGCAAATGCAGGAGATGCCATCGTGAATCGGAGACCATCCAGCATATCACAGGGGGGCTGTACAACAATTTCAACTACGTACTACTTGAAGAGGCATGACCAAGTAGCCAACATAATCCACCTGGACCTGGCAAAGGAGCACTCCTTAAGAAATAATGTTCTGCCTTATTATCAATATATTCCTGATGCTGTCCTTAAGAACGATACACACAAGCTACTCTGGGACAGGTCAGTCATCACAGATAGACCTATATCAGCAAACAGGCCAGACATTATTCTTATTGATAAAGTGCAGAACAAAACTCTTCTAATAGACATCGCAGTCCCTAACTCGCATAATATCCAGCACAGTTATGCTCAGAAAGTTACGAAATACACGCCACTGGCTGAAGAGATCCGACAGATGTGGTGACAGGAATTTGTCACTGCATTGCCTATCATAATCTCTTCCACAAGGATCATACCAAAGTCGCTGAAGGCCAACTTCGATAAATTGGGGCTCCACCATAATCTACATACGAACATGCAGAAAGTAGTTATTTTAGAGACCTGCTCCATAGTTCGTTCGTTCCTCAACCTACCGATACAAAGAACTCCACTGCATTTTGCAACAAATGCCGATGAAATGGTGAATTGTACCCAATAACATGGTGAACGAACATAATAATAATATTAATAATAATAAAAATAATATTGTTTGTCTACCCCTGATTATTCCCAATTTTCAACGAGGTCGGGGATGCAAATCAATGTGACGGGTGGTATTTACGGCTGGATGTCCTTCCTGGCGCCAATCTCATGAGAGGACTTAATGAGAGAAGACATGCATGAGGATGAATGAAACTGGACAAGGATGTGGAAGGAAGCGGCCGTGGCATGTCAGAAGGTACCATCCCAGCATTTGTCTAAAGTTGAAAATGGGAAACCACGGAAACTATTACAAGGACGGCCGACAGTGGGGCTCGATTCCACATCTACTAAGTCCACAGATAGCTTTGTCCCATGAACTAGCGCTGCGCGTTAGTGAGCTCCATTACCGATGTCGGTAATAATAATAGTAATAATAATAATAATAATAATAATAATGACACAAGCAAGCACCTCTCTTTCCCTTTCCTGTACCTCTCTCCCTCTGAAATGCTGGAATAACTAGGGATTCACCACTCACCAGGCATACTGCTACTACTTGCATTTCTCATTTACGTGTGGACAGTCGAGTCGAATCAACATATTTCGTGCTATTCATAAAACAGGGATGTTCTCTTATTTTTACTGTAGATTTAAAAAAGTATATTTCACAAAATTATAAAAATAAATTAATTAATTGCAATTAACGATATTTTTGATAGAATTAGTTATTTTTAAGAATATGTAGGCCTATTATGTTTAAATTTCTTTGGTTTAATAGAGAGTTAACATTACCTTTAACACGAAATAAGATCACACTCGCAGACGGCAGCACAACCTAACGCAAGCCGTCATTGATCATAATAAGCTCGCAATTTTATCAATACCATATTTCCTAAAACCACATGTAAATATTTGCTGATGAAGACCACAGAGTGGTCGAACTAGTCTAATAATAATAATTTATAGTGGTTACATTCATTGGCTAATGATGGATTCATAACTTTAATACAGGGCGCCAGGGAATGTTCTCCGCAGCGCCTACTTGTTGCAGCGAGAGGTAGCAACGGCAGTTTAGTTGGCAGCACGGTGTCCTGGACAGGGTAGCAGTATAGTGAAGGCCACACGTGTACGCTGTGGGCTGGCGAAATCGGCAGTGTGTATTGCAGTAAACCAGCGCTCAGATAGATTATTGAAAGAGTGCACGAGTAATTTTTACTACTGAAGAGAGAGCTTCTTTCGGGGAATACGTTTTCCGCGAAGGCGATCGGTTTACAGAAAATGTAAAACTAAAATTTCAGCCGCGGTTTCCTAATTCAAAGTATCCAAACCTGGATACCGTTCGGGATTTGATAAGTAAATTTCGTGTGACCGGCTCAGTTTACGACGTATCGCGAACAGGCAGGCCTACGCTTTTAACCGACGAAAAACTTGATGAAACCTCCGATATAATGCTGCATAGTCCACGAAAATCAACACGCAAATTAGCTCAAGAAACAGGAATCTCTAAGTGGTCAGCACATAAAGCTGTATGAGACATGCTTCAGTTGTTCCCTTATAAAGTTACCAGTTGATACAAGCGGCAGCCGTGCTGCCAACGTAACTGCCGATGCTACCTCTTGCAGCATGTGGGCGCTGCGGAGAACATTCCCTAGCGCCCTCTAGAACCGACCGCGGTGGTCGAGAGCGCTAACGCGCTACCTCGTGCCTCACCGGCATCGGGAGAGCGTGGGTTCATTCGAAACCAATCTCGGCCGTCCACAAATTGTTTTCGTGGTTTCCCATTTTCACCACCAGGCAAATGCCGGGACGGTTCCTTTCGATAGGCGCATGGCTGATTTCCTTTTAATATCCCTTCCCTGACCCGTCCTGAAAAGAAAAGTACATGGTCATTGGCTGCATTAATCAAGTTCTAACTCCCCCCAGATGCTCACGTCTAGTGGGACATGGGATGGCCACCACGGGGCCCCAGCTGAGTTCGGCATTACTTCCGCTTACCTGTGCCAGGCTCCTCTCTGCCATCTTTCCTATCGACCTCCCTTCGTCAACTCTTGTTCTTTTCCAACTCCGACGGTATTAGGCTATCTGTGGCCTAGGGAGTCTTTCACTTTCCCGCCGTAATAGGCTCCTGTCTTATCTTTTCTGATCCCTCATTCTTAGAGAGGTCAGACCTCTTCTGTTCTCTTCATGATATCTCCTGCCTTCTGCTCAAGGCCCTCAAGGAGGCCAGGTGTATGTGGCCCCACCACTTTATGTGCACCCTCGATAGTGCTACACCCCCAAGAGCTCACGGCAGGTGAGTTCAGGAGTTGGCTACCCCGAGGGATTCATGAGCTGGGTCCGGTCTTTCCCCCTTTTTCCATTGCCTCTGGGGCGGACCATCTCCTCCTTCCTATCTGTCTTTCATGGCTCTCCTTCCTTCCAAGTCCCTCAATCCTCATTCTTCCAGGGTTGAGGGCATTTCTTTTCCTCCTGTCCTTTATTTGTCTTATTCTCCTTTTGTTTTCCATTTCTTTTTCTAATATGTAAGTATGTAAGTTTTAGTTATAATTTACATTACATTCACATGTTTCACTGTCGCCCACACCATCAGGGGCCGATAAACTAGATGTTAAGCCCCTTAATGCAACGATTATTATTATCATCATCATCATCATCATAAAATTCTAACATTAATTTTCCTAAAAATAATCATGGCTGGCTAATTGTACTCTATAAGAACAAGCAACAACCACTAGAGATGCTATATATAATAGATGTCTTCTGGGAAGAATGCACCCTATTCACCCCTTGTGTCGATAGTATTTACGTCTTCATCAACTCCCTGTCTGAAGACTTCCCCATTACTGTCTAGGGTTGTTAAAATCGTGTTCACTTTGATGTTCTCTCGACAGACGCAACTGAAGTCGTCAAATAAATATCAACAAAGACTAAACCACCCGTTTTAAACGTATTTATTTATGTTCATCTCCCCAGGGGGACGCCTTGGCGTGTTTCTCAGCTTACTTCTCTTTGTAGAAGATTAAATTTAACGTTCGCCACTTATGACGTACTGGTAGGTAGTCCAGACCAGTCATTCTTATTACAGGGGGTATCTGACTCTCTGTGCAGGTATTCAAAGCGGGGGTAGGACAAGAAGCGTCACGCTATGGTTACGTAATCGACCTTCACCGCTCGTATTATTTAAGAAAGCTTCCCAGTTGTATTTATGTACCCTAACCTAAAAGAAACAAGGTATTATTTCAAAATTTATTATTTTATGTACAAAATGGGGTAAATAATTGGTCGATGTGTTTCAAACGTCAAGCACTCATCTTCAGATCAAATTCATTTAGGCTTAGTTATTGTACGATGTTTATGAATTACACTTAAGCACAAATATATATACAATGTTTAGATTACATAAGTTTGTAAAGTAATTGTGTAACGCGTCAAACATATTTACAGAACTGCATTAGTAATAACGCTGGAAGCCTCCGTGGCTTAGGCGGCAGCACGCCGGCCTCTCACCGCTGGGTCCGTGGTTCAAATCCCGGTCACTCCATGTGAGATCTGTGCTGGACAAAACGGGGGCAGACAGGTTTTTCTCCGGGTACTCCGGTTTTCCCTGTCACAATTTCATTCCAGCAACACTCTCCACTATCATTTCCTTTCATCTGTCATTCATTTAATCATTGCCCCAGAGGAGTGCGACAGGCTTCGGCAGCCGGCACATTTCATATCCTCGCCGCTAGTTGGGGGCTTCATTCATTCCATTCCTGACCCGGTCGGAGACTGGAAGCAGGCTGTGGATTTTCATTTTCATTAGTAATAACGCTACAACCATAGAAGTGAGCTATAATAACTGTAAATAAGATTGACGCGTTACACAAGTGTTTACAAACTTATGCAATGAACTTATGAAACTGATTTCCAGGTTTCCAAAATTATGGCAAGCAAACAGAAACACAGTTCGTGTACTTAAAATATAAACTCGAAGTGATAACGCTAATACAGAGATGGCCAATTTATTATGGCAAAGCGGAATAGAACTAAATTCTTGATTACAAATTAAGATACAATGCAATAAAATAGAAGGCTTTATTTGAGACCGAGTCTCCATAGCAGGACACATCTTGGTTCTATTTTGTCATATATTCACCAAATGTGGTACAGAAGACATTTGTCGAACCACAACATATGAATTTACGCATTTTTACACAGCGTTAAAGTGCTTTGATATTATTTTGTTTTCTATTAAACAACATACATTAAAAGCCTATCCTTAAGAAAGCAAAACGTTGTGGTGTCGGAACTAAATTAAATCAATCGTCGAATCTTCTTTTGTTACGAGTAGGGTTTGGCAAACGAATATCTTAAACAGAAGGAATTATTTCACAGCAAATCATTGACTGGAAATCATTAATTTAAATAAATTCCAGCCACGTTAGCTCAATTGGTGGCAAAAACTGATCTGGTTAGGATACCACAAAAACACATCCACCTCATCAAGATACAGGAAATCTATAACTTGTGTAATACTGTGAACCAATTAACCATACAGAATTTGGTTATATTTAGCTTTACCATAATAATGTGACCACCTGTGTAGACAGAGGAGAAATATCAACGAAGTTGGCTGCTGAATTTGGTTTTGCTAGAGCGACAAACAGTGACTTGAAAAAGAAACATGGGAAAATTAAACAAAAATTTAGTACATTAATATATCTTGACTCCTTTTTAACACAATGAAAATATGTTGCATAATGGTCTTACTTAATAATAAATTCGTTCTATACTCTGTTATGTGGTTCCATTAAAATGATATTCGGAATTCCCGGAATTTCGTATTTGAGGGGTTCGGATTTCAGGGGTTCCTTAGTGTCACGTATATATATAATTTGCTAGGGCCATCCAGGACCACGTTGTCTTCTCACATTTGGCTTTCTTTTGCGCCAAGAATTCCCTCATCCTTTGGAAATGAGCCTGCTTGCGTTTCTCTGTCCAATACTCGGTTTAGCCCTTTCGTCACTCTCTTCTTGAGGAAAAGAAAACTGTCCAATGCGTCGTCGGGATTGGTTTGGAGCATTGGGAGGCCTTCCTTGGTGTTTCTAAACCAGGCCATCGTGGTTTTGTGGTTGGATTCAAAAAAGTGAAAGATCTTCTTTGTCAAAGTGTTGCCGCCCATTCGTCTTTGGTGGTCATAAAACCGTGCCTGTCTACTACAGTTTGTGTCTGTATGCTTCCATATTTTACTATAGACTTCCATGTTGGATCTGTTTTGGTGGATGTTATTCTTGTAATTGGATCCCATGATTCCTCTAATGATTCTGCGCTCTTTTTTCTCCAGTTTATCGAAGAGCCCTTTATCGGCATTTAGGGAAAGGGTTGGTTCGTTGGTTACTCAGTTTAGGGGCTGCGACAACGCGGTCATGTAGCCCCGTGTACTTAGGGTGTGTGTAGAATCTGTCTGATAACCGGTGTTAATTGTGATGGCTGTATTAGTGTGTGTTATCTGTTTTTAATTCAATAAGGACTGCAGACATTGAATGTTGAAGTAGTTCCTACTTTTGCTACCAAACGCCACCGTCAACGACCGACTAGTTCTGAACTTGGTTACTAGATGCCACCACAGTCGGCTCCTGGTAACAAACGTTGGAACCTAAGAGCGTTAGTCAAATTTAACCTATAATTTAGCTTCACACAAGTGTAATTAGTGTAAGGTTCTTTATCATGTCATAAATCTATGACATGGGACCGCCGGCTTAGGGAAAGGTTTTCGGATGCATACATAGCTGCATATTATTATTATTATTATTGTTTATTTTTTGATATCATTAACACGGCAAATACCCGGTTTCATTTCAAATTACAGTCTGGTTCAGCCTTAGCAAGGAACCATCTGTACTGAAATACAATGTATGTAAAGTACATTGTGCATGTATCCTCACATTACATTATTTTCGTGCCCGCACTCTTCACAGGTCTCCTTCATAATATATAGGATGAGCTAAATTTGCATATGAGTCGTTTTCGAGCCTTCCTGAGCAATGATGATGATGATAATAATAATAATAATAATATGTGGGTTTTTTTAGGGGAAGAAATGCATTTACGCACAGAGTGTCGGGCTCCTGCTCCTGAGTAGCAGACTACCGACTAAAACTCCCCCGTTACTTCTGAACACAAGCCTGGAACCGTTTATCACATTACTTCAGGCTAGAGTCATTTTATATTTGCCCGTAGGGCACTCTTCCGTAATGAATCATCTTCAGAGGCGATCCAGATCCATCTTCTTTGTTCGGAGGATATCTTCAACAAAACTTGCTAACAGTTTCCAATTTTCCTCATTTTGTAGCATCACTGCAACAATATTGTCCGGGGATATCTCTACATCAATGTGATCTTGAAGAGACTGCCTATTTTGGACCCACCGTCCACAAGAGAAGAAGGTGTGATTAGCATTATCTAATTCGTTGATACAGTAGATGCAATCTGATGAATCCTCCTTCCCCATCTTCTTAAGATAGGAACAGAAGTACCCATGGCCAGTCAAGAACTGAGTGAGATAGTAACCAACCTCACCATGTTTCCTCTCTGTCCAAACCTGCACCTGAGGGATCATTCTCTTAGTCCATTGGCTTTGATCTCCTTGCTCCCATTTGATCTGCCAATTTTGAAAGGTTTGTACTCTTGCCGATCGTCTTGCATTTTATAAACCCATATCAGATTTCATCAAGTAAATGTTCTTGCGTTCTTTCGCAAGAAATAAAAATAGGAATAATCCTGGCAATAACGAGAACTGCTTCCTCAGAGACCGTGCGATATGCAGATGCCACGCGCAAAGCACCCCGCCTCTGCACTTGCGCCAGTGACTTCCTATAACTTTCCTTATCCAGGGCATCCGCCCATACTTCCGCTCCATACAGCAGAACTGAATGGATGGCTGTCATCAATAGTCTTCTCTTACTAGATTTTGGCCCACCAACATTGGCCATGAGCCGACTGAGAGACATTACTCCTCTGGCTGCCTTATCTGCAGTCCGTCTAATCTGTTCTCCAAAATTCATTTTACTGTCGATCATGATGCCCAGGTATTTTACTGCTGGCTGCGTCTCTATTTGAATTTGTCCTACCTGTATTGGAAGTATTATTTGAATTCTCTTCTTTGTTAGGATGACAATTTCCGTCTTACTACGTGCTAGAGACA
The DNA here is from genome assembly GCA_946902985.2 of Meconema thalassinum. Taxonomy (NCBI): domain Eukaryota; kingdom Metazoa; phylum Arthropoda; class Insecta; order Orthoptera; family Tettigoniidae; genus Meconema; species Meconema thalassinum. The sequence continues at coordinate 403,239,914 of OX336392.1, forward strand.
GGCCATGTTTCTCCATACATCTATTGATTTTGCGCATTACCATATTGAGTCGCAACTGTGTCTGCTCGACACTTCTTCCTGCTACAAGAGCAGCAACATCATCTGCATATCCTACTAGAATAGTTTCTTCAGGCATGTCAAGCCTCAACGAGCTGTCGTATGTAACATTCCAGAGATCAGTTCATTGAATCGAACGCTGGGCAGCCCCAGCCGTGACTTGTACTCTACGGATCCCTTCTGTAGTATAGTAGAGTAGAGCACGATCCTTCAAGTAAGAGTCTAAGATCCGAAGGAGATACCTTGAAACATGAAATGAAAATTCTAGAGCATCCATGATATCTATCCAATTGACAGAGTTGAAAGCGTTTTTAACATCCAGTGTAACAAAGAGAATCACCCAGCGAGAGTAATGATTATAACTTTCCGCTCTTCGTACTTTATCGGCGACTTCTTGCACTGCATCCAGTGTCGACCGGCCTACCCTGAATCCAAATTGTCTTGGTGATAAATCCCCGGCTGCGATTATTGCGTCAAGCAATCTCGGTCTTATGGGTTTCTCAAATAGTTTGCCTGTTGTGTCAAGCATACAAAGGGGGCGGTACGATGATGGTAACTCAGGGTCACCCATGCCCTTACTAATGAGCACTAAGCGACAGATCTTCCAGCGAAAGCTAATGATTCCAGCTTTCAAGCACACATTGAACATTCTCAACAATAACAACATATCTTGATCAACTATTATTTTCAGAACCTCGTTAGGAATCCCATCCGGCCCCAGGGCCTTGTTGTTCCGTAAAGAATGCGTTGCAACCCGTAGTTCATCTTCAGTAAACAGTGGGAAATCTAGACCACTTTCAAAATTCCTCTCAGGTCTTGTGGGATGAGTTGGAAAAAGGGTTTGAACAATTGTGTTCATAATATCATCCTCCATGATGCACGATGTTCTGCGACTTCCAAGTTTCTGTGCTACAATTTTGTAACCCAAACCCCATGGATCAGTGTTTATGTCTTCCTGAAGCTTTCTCCAACTCTGAACCTCGCTCGTAGTTATAGCTTTCCGAAGTAGCTTCTTTGCTGCTTTATGCTCCGCTGATTTTTCATTAGCTTCTTCCCGATTTCTTGCTCTCTGGACAAGAAGGCGAAGCCTGAGGCAGTTCTTCCTTAATTCTGCTATCTCTCTGGTCCACCAGTATACAGGGCTCTTTCGGTGACGTGGTACTGAGGAGGGCATCGAAACATCACAAGCTGACGTAATAATTTTCATGGTTGCTGAGACCAGATCCTCAACCTCAAACTCTCTCCGTGCTTCAGCACTTCGAATCTCTTCTGCACCTTTCCCAATGATATCTTTGAACGTGTCCATGCTAATCCTATTTACATTCCACCGTCGACATTTCTGGGGAGGAACTTCCCGTCCCTGAACATTTGTTTCAAAGTCAAAGGCGATGTAATGATGATCGCTAGCAGAATAATCTTCCAACACTTTCCATCTCTTAATGACTGGCACAATTACTTCTGATGCCAGGGAGACATCCTGAATTGTTACTTCACATCCTGGACGTCGGAAAGTTGGAACTGTACCAATATTTAATATTAGAAGGCCTATCCTGGATGCCATCTCTAGAATGTACTTACCCCGGGAATCTGTACTTGGCATACCCCATTCCACTGCTATGGCGTTAAAGTCTCCAGCCACTATGACACTATCTGTGGCGTTTAGAATTGCATCTTACAAAGAATTTACTTTGCGGCGGAAGTCCTCAATTGCCTAATTAGGAGTTAGGTAAGCACTAAAATAGGTTACCCTTCTGGTCTTCACCCAAACATAACGATAAGAACTTCCATGATCCTTTATAAGAACTTTTCTAGAATCCAACACCCAGATTGCAGAAGTGCCAAGTGTGTCACTGAACCAAAGAGATGACTCTTTATCTTTATACTGTTCACTGATATTAATAATAATAATACCGGGGGAGTTAGCCGTGGTGGTTACGGCATGACTGATGGCAGTCGCTCACATCCGGGAGGCGAGGAGGTTCGAATCCCCCCGCCGGCAACCTTGAAGATGGTCTTCTGTGGTTTCCCATCTTCCTTCCAGGCAAATGCCGGGGTTGGTCCCTAACTATAGGCCACAGCCGCTACCTTCCAACTCCTCGTCCTTACATTCCAACTTCCCTCCTTCCCTCCCCAACGGTACTTGTAGCTCACCCATTGGGTGTCCGTCTCGAAGCAGCTACAAAACTGGCGAGCCGAACATGTCCTCGGACACTCCCGGCACTAAAAGCCATACGCTAAAAAAAAACGTATGTCCTTGAGTGCCGGGTGAAAACGTTGTTATTTGACACCCGTAGGGCAGCTTGCATGTCGAATTTTGTCGTTCCTTGGAACGCTATGAAAGTCAAGGAGGTTAGATATCTTAGCTCCTTGACACTATAGCGCTTTCTAGTAGAGAATGGAGGAACTTTGTGTTGGCGGAAAATCTCGAGATTAATTTTGCCATTATGGACACGGCCTACTGAATTCAAATGGGTTCTTTAACATGCCAACAACGTATGACATGCGTGTCGAGATTTTTTTCGCCTTTCAAAAACCACTTACCACGGCCAGGAGCGAACCTGCAAGCTTTGGGGGTTGGTAGTCCGACACGATAACCACTTACCCACCATTCCTGCGTGATAGACTGGAGTATTTTCCCCAAGAAACTTCCTGACAATATCGCAGGTGTTTAACTAAACTGCCTTCTGTAGTTCAATATATATCTGCAGATGCATATTCAATACTGGTGGACTACTGTGGAGGGTTTTGGGTATAATACCAGTAGATAATACAATATTGGGATTGTAGTCACCGACTCAAGTTTCCACATCTGCTTGATGATTATTATTATTATTATTATTATTGTTATTATTATTACTATTATTATTATTATTATTATTATTATTATTATTATTATTATTATTATTCATTCATTCATTCATTCATTCAATTTCGCTAATTGGCCAACTAGGGACCACGATAAGCCTCATTTTACATTCTGGCATTTGTTCATTTTTCGCTTGATCCACATTGCCTTCATGAACTCACTGTGTTTAGCACGACGTTCCTCTGTCTATTTCGCACCAGTTGTCCGTTTTTCGTCCCGGAAAGTCCCAAACGTCTTGATGGCTGCTCTATAAAGATTTCGGTCTTGTGCATCTTCCTCGTATCCCCATTTCTTTCAGATCCTTCTGGACGTTAACATACCACGGCATTGTAGTTTTTGGTTTTGAGTCGAATATACGTTTCGTCCATCGGGAGTCGATCATCCGTCGTGTATGACCGTAGAAGCAAACTCTGCGTTTTCGCATTGTGTCTGTGATCTTCTCTATCCTCGAGTATATTTCTTTCCTGGATTTTCTGATGTAGATGCCATTTTTGTAGTCTGGGCCAAGTTTGATGTGTAGGATCTTTCTTTCTTTCTTTCTTTCTTTCTTTCTTTCTTTCTTTCTTTCTTTCTTTCTTTCTTTTCTCTCTAACGTCGCGAGCAAACATTTCTCGGATAGGATACGGCATTCAGATGCATATAGCTGTTCTGGTTTGATGACAGTGTTGTAGTGACGAATTTTTGTGTTCATAGAAAAGCACTTTTTGTTATATATGTTGCAGGTGGTTTGGAAAGCAACTTCCATTTTCTTGGTTCTTGCTTCTATGGCTTCCTTTTCAAGGCCATTTTGCTTGATTCATTCCCCAAGATATTTAAATTTATTAACACGGTTTATCGTTCCATATTTGGTGTTAAGTTGTGCTGTATCATCCTTGATGTTCGACATTACTTCTGTCTTTTGTCTTTTGCGGGTGGTTTGGAAAGCAACTTCCATTTTCTTGCTTCTTGCTTCTATGGCTTCCTTGCCAAGGCCATTTTGCTTGATTCATTCCCCAAGATATTTAAATTTATTAACACGGTTTATGTTCGACCCTCACTATTATGTGTCAGATAACTGTATCATAATGATGGTCATTATAACACTGTTTTCCATTATGATACAGTTTCTCCAGCCAATCAGAGCTCGTTCATTGACCAATTAGGTAACAATAACTTCGCGCATGCGCTCAAAATCCAACATGTCGGACATAAACACAACATCGAACTATAATAAATTACCGACATGGAATACCCACCGTCCATATGTTCGCGTAAATAAACTGGCGAATATGAGACAAGAAATAGCACCGTACCTTAATATCATCAACCCTAATTTCTACACAGCGCATTGTCTTCAAATGACTGCGGTGACAATATTACTCAGGGACGGCTGATGTAAACATATGGCTGCATATGGCATTGCAAGCCCACAGAGCGCATGCGTCGGCCGTTCAAAGCTCTTGAAAGACAAAGATATAACACCCAACGCTCGCTCTGCGATAACAAAATTCCAGTAGCTGACTCTCAACAGATATTTATGAATATTTATGTTAAAACATATAATAAAGTTATAATTATCGTCGAACATAAACAGTCGTATGCAACTCGCCTATAATGGTAATTAAGACACTCGTATGGAAATTATAAAACTCGCATACGCTCGTTTTATAAAAAATACTCGTGTCTTAATTATAGCCATTATAGGCTCGTTGCATAATGTACTATTATCGTTCCATATTTGGTTTTAAGTTGTGCTGTATCACCCTTGATGTTCGACATTACTTCTGTCTTTTGTCTTATTATTATTAATTATTATTTATTCAATTCACCATTACAAACATGGGTTTCTCTAAAGCACGGGTTAAACCAAGTGCTTTACAACAATACATAAAAACTATAATACAAACTAGAATACATAGATATCATGTATATACAAAATATAAGAGTTCATTATCACTCATTCACTAGCCAGGAAGGATCGCACAATATTGCATGTGGACAATAGGACAGAATGCTGCATACTCTTGTAGATGGTCGGCGGAAGATCCAATTCCTTCAGACTATTGTGGAGTGTGTGAGGTATGAGGCCGTTGACTGACAAGATTACAGGCACTATCCGGACGCAGTTCATCTTCCATATACTCTTGATTTCCTTTGCAAGCTGTCTATACTTGGTGATTTTTAGCCTATTTTCAATTTTGAAAAAATAGGCTTATGAGATCACCTTTTGTCCGTGTGTGTGTGCGTGTGTGAGATTCGTGTGTGTGTGTGTCCCTAATAAAATCTAAATGGCAGGAGCGATTTCAATGAAACTCAGAAAGTTCATAGCACTATTCCCGGCGACCTCGACCGTACCCTTCAAATTTTGTTACGACTCACCAATCCAACATGGCGGCTGTGCGAAATATTTCACCAGCATTCAATATCTCCGAAACTATTACCGATATTACCCTGACATTTTCTATGGTGATAGAGGGAACTACTATAAGTTCACTTATGTGACTTTTGAAAACCTGGTAACTACAAAACCAACATGGAGGCCAAGCGAATTTGCGACTTTTAAATAGACGTTTCTCGTGATTTGACCAACCAAACGCAATGAAACTTGGTACAGTATATGTTTATATACATTGTAATGCACCGACATCTAACTTCGTTCAATTGTTTACATAATCACAAGATGGCGGATGTGCGAAATATTTCACCGGCATTCTATATCTCTGAAACTATTAGCGGTATCTCCCTAAAATTTTGTACGGAGATAAAGGGCACTACTGGAAGTCCATCTATAAGACTTTCAAAAACCGGTTAACTACAAAACGAACATGGCGGCCAAGCGAATTTGAAAATGTTAAAAAGACCTTTCGCGCGATTTAATATTCCAAGCGCACTGAAACCTGGTACAGGAAATATTTATACACATTGTAATCCACTGGTATCTAATTTAGTTCAATTGTTTACATAACCTCAAGATGGCGGCAGTGCGAATTTTAAAATTAAGTTTTTATTTCTTGTGATGTAGTCATGCGATCGAAGTGAAAGTTTGAATAATGAACCTACGCAATAATTTTCCTTTAATGGTACATGACTCTATGGCCTATACATTTAACAATCCAACATGGCGACCATCCGAAATATTTAGACGATACTGAATATCTACGAATCTATTTTAGCAATCAAACTGCATTTTTTAATGTTCATAGGGGCTATGAACTTAAGTTCACCTATAGGACTTTAAATAACCTGGTGATCACAAATCCAACATGGCGGTGACGCGAATTATAAATATTCACATGGACGTTTCTCGCAATTTAACCATCCGAGTGCAGTGAAACTTGGTACAGTAAATCCTTATACGAATGTTAATCCACTGGCATCTAATTTATTTCAATTGTTTCCATAACCTCAAGATGGCAGCTGTGAAAAATTTTAAAATCTCCTTGTTTTTTCCTGTGTCCTAATTATGCAATTGAAGTTTGAATACTACACGTTCACAATAATCTGCATGTAACAGTACATAACTCTAGGACCTACATATATAAAATCCAACATGGCGACCATCCGAAATATTTAGTCGGTTCTTAATATCTACGAATCTATTACAGCAATCAAACAGAAATTGTGTGTGTTGATAGTGGCAATTAACACAAGTAGGATATATGAAAATAGGCTGTATAGTTCTTCACGGAACTACTTGTTTTTTCATTGTGTTTACGTTCGATGTTGGTGTCGTTGGGAACTGCTATGTCTATTATAAATGTAGTGCCATCAACCTTATTTACCACTATGATGTCTGTTCGATTGTGATCTATTGTTTTATCTGTCACAATACCAGTGCCCCAGTATATTTTACACAATTCATTTTCGGGAAGGGATGGTGGATGATACTTGAAGTAAGGGATATACTCTCAGTTAATTTATATTTCTGTGCGAGTGCTTGATGAATGATGCCTGCAACCTGATTGTGCCGTTTTGTATATTCAACTGATGCTAGTATTGGGCAACCTGCAGTGACATGGTCAATGGTCTCGAGACGAATGGCGCATCGCCTGCATTTGTCTGAAATTACACTGGTATCTTTGATGATGTATTTCTTGTAATTTTTTGTAGCAGTAACTTGATCTTGGATGGCAATTGCGAATCCCTCTGTTTCTCCAAATAGTCGACCACTTTGTAACCACATACACGATGCGTTTCTATCAATACTCTATTGGGATAGGTTGCTGTAGTATTTTACATGGAGGGTCTTTTCTCCCCATGCCTTTTCTTTTTCATGTAAGTGTAGTGGCTGGCTGATATGATCATCAGAGGTTGTACGAAGGTTCAATACAGTGTGTTTATCAGCAAGTACAATGGCTTTATGGAGAATGCTGCTTTCCTTTCTTTGATAGAAATATCTTCTAAGGGTTTTAATTTGGTTCTGGAGCAAAATTTGTAAATCCAGTACTCCTCGACCTCCCATCTTTCGTGGAAGAGTGACACTTTCTTTACAGGCGTTTGGATGATGTAAACGGTAAGTAGTGAGAAGGGTCCTTGTTTTTCTCTGCAGGCTTTCCATTTCTGTTGCTGACCATTTCAGAATCCCAAATGAATATACTAGGGTTGGTATAGCGTATGTGTTGATAGCTTTAATTTTGTTCTTTGCACATAGATTGGTTCGCAGCACTTGATGTAGTCTTGTGGTATATTTCCCAATGAGTTCATCTTTGATACTTTTATGATCCAAAGTTGTATTTTCAGCAAATCCCATATATTTGTAGGTTTCTATTTCAGTCATTCCTTCAATTAGAGATCCATTGCGTAGCTCATGTGGTTCAGAAGTTGCATATTTACCTCTTTCATTTGTCAGACGCTTGCATTTCTTCACTCCCAACGTCATTCGGACATCGGATGAATATGAATCTATTATATTTAGCATGGCATTCATTTGAGTCTCATTGTGTGCATATACTTTGAGGTCATCCATATAAAGGAGATGAGATATTCTGTATTTCCTGTTGTAGTATTTGATGTCAATTCCGAAATCGGTGGTTTTTAGAATGTTAGAGAGAGGATTGATGGCTAAGCAAAACCATAATGGGCTTAGCGAGTCTCCTTGATAGATACCACGCTCAATTTTTATTGTGTCAGATGTGACACATTCATTGTCTGTCTTAGTAAAAAGTACTGTTCTCCAATTATCCATCGTGACCTCCAGGAAGTGAATTATAGCAGGGTTAATTTTATACAGATGGAGGATTTCTTTCAGCCATGAATGCGGGACTGAATCAAATGCTTTCTGGTAATCTATGTATGCCGTATACAGATTCCTTTGATTATGTATCGCCTGTTGTGTTATCACAGAATCAATAACTATCTGTTCTTTGCATCCTTGCGACAGCTTCTTCCATCCTTTCTGTTCCTCAGCCAAAATGTTATGTTTGTCGAGATACTTGTATATTTCGTCCGCAATTATGGACGTAAATAGTTTGTAAAGTGTTTGGAGACAGGTGATAGGTCTGTAGTTTGATGGGTCTTTAGTATTTCCACTTTCTTTTGAGATTAGATATGTAATTCCAGCAGTAAGGAAATCATTATTATTATTATTATTATTACTATTATTATTATTATTATTATTATTATTATTATTATTATTATAACTATTATTCCCAGACAGGGCTCATACTCCCACCACAGACCAAGGAACAGCTGTTGGGGAATGCTACCGCATCCTTCCCACACTATGATTACGCACAATATTGACGTGTGTGTGTAAACAATTCCATATTGGTCGGGATATCCGGTGTTGGAGACTAAACCGCAGCTTCCTTGCGCGAGTCTAGCTAGCAACCACGTGGCCCTGAGTTTCCTTTCATCTCTGCCGCTTCCTTACGTGTTGAGACCATGTGGAAGCGAGTAGTATCTTGAGGTCGAATTCAAGGGTCACCAACTTAACTGCGACGAGAAATTTGTGTTTCATTCCGATTATTGATAATATTTATAACACCCGAGCAGAGGATCAATAGAAGCCGCGGGTAATTGATGGCTACAAGAGTTGTCTGAGAAAGAGAAAGAAACATCTGGTGATAGTATGCACCATGGTTGAATCTAAACCGTGAAAGGATACTGTCTGGTAAGTACGAATTAGCAATGGCTATTCCTAATATAAATACATACAGTATTTATGTTATTTGAAACGCTTCATCAATGCTAAAATATGTAGTTTATTATTATGATTTAAACGAATATGTTTCTATATTCAGGTTTAACCAATGTATTTCATGTTTAGCCTACTTTCGTTTTGTGCAAAAATCAACACAGGGCGAAAAATTGTGTGTGTGTGTGTGTGTGTGAGAGAGAGAGAGAGAGAGATTGTGTGTACTCTGAATGCATGTCCCCCCTATCAATTCGAACACGGTGAAACCGAATTGAACGAAATTCGGTACAGAGGTAGCACTAGCAGAGGGCACCTCAGTGTCATGTTTTATATCGCCGCCATCTTTACGGAAACGTAATGGCGGCCACGCAAATGTTAAAAGGTTAAATCAAATTACGACCAACCTAATCATCTGATCTGTACTATATTTTGCAACAATAGCCTATACCTTTTTGTAATAAGCATCTTTTGGCCAAACGAAAAGGTCATCAGCCCAATAGTTTGCAGATAGCGGCCATGTATGTGTGTAAATTGATTCACCATATCAATTAAAGCACGGTGAAACCGAATTGAATGAAATTTTGTACAGAAGTAGCGCTAGCAAACATATTCATTTTTAGCCTAATTTTCACATTTTGCAAAAATGAGGAAAAAGTAGACTTATGTGATCGGGCAAAAGTTTGTCTGTCTGTCTGGCTGGCTGGCTGGCTGTGTGTGTGTGTGTGTGTGTGTGTGTGTGTGTCCCCCCCATATCAACTCCTAAATGGCTGCAGCAATCGAAACAAAATTTGGTAGGAGTAAAGGTCTATACCTGAATATCTCACGGCCATATTTGAAAATGATGTCAGTGCTACCAACTGCTGAAAAATCGCAATTGAAATTTGAGCTCCATGTTGGATATCTTGGAAGTTATCAATGGGAGCTATTTAAAAATTGGCACACGTATAGATAATAATATTGCAGTTTAATTTCCAGGAGGCCATATAAGGCAGTGTTGCCAAAATGATTCTAAGCCAGCTGATAGGTCCAATTTTAAATGCATATAACGTCTACACTATCAATTCGAATTCAACCAAATTTCGTATGTGCTATGTGTACATAAACTGATATGACTGAGCGTATTCTTAAGGGCCACCAGGGCTGCCAACTGTCAATAAATGCTCTCAACTTTTTTAAAATCCAAATACCCATATATCAGAAAGTATGCAAGCTGACAGCTTTAAACTATGCACACGTATAGTACCTGACATTCTATATTAATTTGGAGTAACTTATATATGTCAGTGCTACCAACATGATTCTAAGCCTGCTGAGAGGTCCAACTCTAAATACATGTAACTTTTATACTATCATTTGGATTTCAACCAAATTTCGTGTGTGCTATGTGTACCATAACAGATATGACTATGCCGATTCTTAAGAGTAACCAGGGCTGCCAACTGTTAATAAATACTGTCTCTATTTTTGTTAACCTAATATTAATATATCAGAAAGTATGCAAGCCAATAGCTCTAAACTTTGCACACGTACAGTACCTGGCATTCTAGATTAATTTTGAGTAACTAATATAGGACTACGCCAGTCCTGCCAACATGATTCTAAGCCTGCTGACACGTCCAATTTTAAAATGCATGTAACTTCTATACTAACTAATGGATTTCATTCCAATTTGGCACAACAATAGACCATATTATTTCAGATTATATCTGACCAATACACGTATGTCATTGTTGCCAACATGATTTTACGCGCACTGTTAGATCCAATGTTTAACTGCATGTAACGTCCATGCTATCCATTGGACTTCAACCAAATTTTGTATTCTGTACCTTAAGAGATGGAACTAAGAATATATTCAGTCACCAGGGCTGCCAACTGTAGTTCTCTATTAGGCTACATTATGCCAGGTAGCATATACAGTATTTCGAACTAATTATAAATTTCGATATTACCAACTTAATTTCGTCATTATTCTAGATAGATCCATATAGATTAATCATTGGCATGAATCTTAAATTTTAAGAAAAGGAGGCTCTTTAGTTCGTTACGGAACTTCTTGTTAATATCCGTATAACACGTTGTATTTCAATAAGCTACTACAACGAACATTCAATTATACTCCTTGAAAAGGGCAAAGAGTTATTACAATACTCATGCATTTAGGAGAAAGTAGGCTATGTGTTCTTTACTGAACATCTTGTTTTAAAATTTCAATCCCCTACAATGACTTCTCATTATAAAGACAAGTAGTTCCATGAAGAACTAAATAGCCAATTTTCATATATCGTACTTTTGATAATTGCCTCTATCAACATACACAATTTCAGTTTGATTGCTGTAATAGATTCGTAGATATTGAGAACCGTCTAGATGTTTCGAATGTTCGCCATGTTGGATTTTTAATATGTAGGCCATAGAGTTATGTACATGAAGATTATTGTGTAGGTGTTTGATTCAAATATCAATCGCATGGTTAGAACACAAGAAATAAAACCGAGATTTTAAAATTTCGCACAGCCCCCGTCTTGTGGTTATGAAAATAATTTAAATGAATTACTGCAGATGCCAGTGGATTAAAGTTCATATAAGCATTTACCGTACGATGTTTCACTGCGCTCGGATGGTTGCATCGCGAGAAACGTCCATTTAAATATTTAAATTTAGCATCGCCGCCATGTTTGATTTGTGCTCACCAGGTTATTAGAACTCCCTTAAGTGAACCTATGTTCCTAGGCTTTACCAACAAACAAAATTTCAGTTCGGTTGCTGTCATAGATTAGTAGATTATGAGAACCGTTTAAATATTTCGGATGGTCGCCATGTTGGATTATTATAAGCCATAGCTTAGAGAAATATAGTCTACCATTAGATGACGATTATTGCGTAGGTTCATAATTCAAACGTTGACTTCGATCACATGATTAGGTCATAAGAAATGAAAACTTAATTTTAAAATTACGCACAGCCTCCATCTTGAGGTTATGCAAACAATTGAACTAAATTAGACATCAGTGCATTACAATGTGTATAAACATTTGCTGTACCAAGTTTCACTGCGCTCGGATGGTTAAATCGCGAGAAAAGTCTATTTAAATGTTTCAACTTCGCTTGGCAGCCATGTACGTTTTGTACATAACAGGTTTTTGAAAGTCGCTTATATGAACTTCTAGCTGAGCCCTTTATCACCGTTGGATTGGTGAGACGAAATAAAATTTGAAGGCCACGGTCGGGGTCGGACAAAATATTGAAATTGCTCCAGCCGTTTAGATTTTATTAGGGACACGCTCACATACGCACACACACACGGAAAAAGGTGATGGCATAAGCCAATTATTTCATAAATTAAATTTGGCTAAAAATAAGTTTCAGAGTTTTATGGTGTTTGGATTCCTAATTTTCTTATCGTGTTTTAGATAATAAATGGAGTGGCGTAGTCTCTTACAGAGATAGATGGCAATTTAAAAGCCTGCTACACACTATCAGACCAGACCAGACCAGACCGGACCAGCAGACGTGGACGGGCAAGTTGCTAGGTAGGGGACGGCTTTGCATACACACCAACTCACCAGACCTCAGTTGTATTGAGTCGTCCGCCAGTAACAAGTAAGAAGGTTATTGTTATTTTGTTGAGTATTTACATACGGTATTGTGTGTTGCATTGATCAGTGATGAGGATACACGGAAGAAGAGATGAGTATTGGAGAAGAAGATGTATAAAGAAAAGCACAGGCAGAAGTTGGAATCAGCTGATTTCCGCACTTTTCTACGAATGGATGAACAGTGTTTCACCGAATTACTCTGTATGTTCCAGCCATACATTTGAGTGATAGTATCTCCCTCATGATCGCCTACTTCATTATTATCGGCACTTGCGTTGTTTCCATGCTGGGAATATTGAGACATGGCGACAGAATCGTGTAATAAGACGTAGTTCCTCTCTGTTCAGCACTAGAATAGGTACTGAACTGTTGCAGATCGCGACGGAGTCCGTCAGTCGGCCAGACAGCCCTACACACAACGCAGACAAGACCAGCCAGGCGAGGGGCAGTCTGATGGTCTGAAGGTTTTCCAGCCAAACCGTCAGACAGTCTGTGCAGACCGAATTGGTCGGCAGACAGGCCTACACACTATCAAACTGCCCGCCCATCAGCTAATTTTTCCGACCGTCTGCTGGTCTGGTCTGGTCTGGTCTGATGGTGTGTAGGTTTTTTTTAAATGTCACGTCTTGAGCTACCGTACTGTTGCCATGGTTACGGTCTTAGCAGTTTATCAGAGCGTAGACAGTTTTCTGGGAATATCGGCGGAACTGTTGGTTTTAGGCCTCAAAATGTGGTTTTGGGGTCCTTAGGGACCTATCGAGTATTGTTTCTTGCATCGAGAGCCACAAAATGAGCTATGTCAGGTCTTTAAACGACAACCTCCAGATTATATCGTTGTGCTCGAATGTCAAAGGGCCGAAGTCAGAACAAGATGTTCAGTAAAGAACATAAAGCCTACTTTCTCCTAAATGCATGGATATAGTTATCACTCACAGTCTTATTCAAGGAGAATAATTGAATGTTAGTAGCTTGTTGAAATACAACATGCTATACGGATAATATACGTTGATTGATTGAATCCTCACCTTAATTATAAATACACACACTAGTAAAGCCATTACAATAACACAGGTTATCAGACAAAATTCAACACTCAACCAAGTACATGGGGCTAAATGACCATGATGTCCAAGCCTCTCAAATTAAACAACAACAGCTTTGTACCCAAATTTCTCCTCTTTTAAAAAGACATACACTAGTACAGACATCACAGTGACACAGATCATCAGAAAACTTCTACGCACACCCAAGTGCACGGGATACATCAATATGATGTCGCTAAGCCCCTAAAGAAACAACAACAACAAGAGACTCTACCGAGGATCGAGGACAATGAATTTGAATCGCTGTGGTCGAGTGTTGAAATAAGTGGTGTTAATAGTACATTATGCAACGAGCCTATAATGGCTATAATTAAGACACGAGTATTTTTTATAAAACGAGCGTATGCGAGTTTTATAATTTCCATACGAGTGTCTTAATTACCATTATAGGCGAGTTGCATACGACTGTTTATGTTCGACGATAATTATAACTTTATTATATGTTTTAACATAAATATTCATAAATATCTGTTGAGAGTCAGCTACTGGAATTTTGTGATCGCAGAGCGAGCGTTGGGTGTTATATCTCTGCCTTTCAAGAGCTTTGAACGACGCATGCGCTCTGTGTATTTGCAATGCCATATGCAAACCATATGTTTACATCTGCCGTCCCTCAGTAATATTGTCACCGGTGTCAGTTGAAGACAATGCGCTGTGTAGAAATTAGTGTTGGTGATTTTAAGGTACAGTGCTATTTCTTGTCTCATATTCGCCAGTTTATTTACGCGAACATATGGACGGTGGGTATTCCATGTCGGTAATTTATTACAGTTCGATGTTGTGTTTATGTCCGACATGTTGGATTTTGAGCGCATGCGCGAAGTTATCGTTACCTAATTGGTCAATGAACGAGCTCTGATTGGCTGGAGAAACTGTATCGTAATGGAAAACAGTGTTATAATGACCATCATTATGATACAGTTATCTGACACATAATAGTGAGGGTCGAACATAAAAGTATGTATAATATTTTTGATTGTGAATACACACTAAATATGCTAAATATTATAACGCGTGATTAGTTATACATCAATTAATATTTTAAAAAAATCAAGTTAAAAAAGCGAAGACACTTGGATTTGAACCACGAACCTTCACGCAACGAATCTGAGACGCTACCATTACGCTACCATTGGGTTATCAACAGTTTTTGTATAACTGCCTAAAATATTTTGTCTTCCAATGAACGATTTCATTAGCGTTTTCTGCATTTTTAGCCAACTTTTCACATTTTGCAATAATGAGGAAAAAGTAGACTTATGAGATCGATCCGGGAAAATGTGTGTCTGTCTGTCTGGCTGTGTGTGCGTGCCCTCCCCCTATCAACTCCTAAACGACTGCAGCAATCGAAGAAAAATTTGGTAGGAGTAAGATCTATACCTGAATATCTCAATGCCGTATTTGAAAATGATGTCAGTGCTACCAACTGATGAAAAATTACAATTGAAATTTGAGCTCCATGTTGGATATCTTGAAAGGTATGAATGGAAGCAATTTCAAAATTGGCACACGTATAGATAATAATATTTCAGTTTAATTTCCAGGAGGCCATGTATGGCAGTGTTGCCAAAATGATTATAAGCCTGCTGATAGATCCAATTTTTAAATGCATATGACTTCTACACTATCAATTGGAATTCAAGCAAATTTCGTATGTGCTATGTGTACATAACCAGATATGACTGAGCGTATTCTTAAGAGCCAACAGGGCTGCCAACTGTTATTAAAGGCTCACAATTTATTTTACCCAAATACCAATATATCAGAAAGTGTGCAAGCCGACAGCTTTAAAATATGCTCACGTATAGTACCTGACATTCTATATTAATTGGGATAACTTATATACGTCAGTGCTACCAACATGATTCTAAGCCTGCTGAGAGGTCCAACTTTAAATACATGTAACTTCCATACTATCATATGGATTTCAACCAAATTTCGTATGTGCTATGTGTACCATAACAGATATGACTGTGCGTATTGTTAAGAGCAACCGGGGCTGCCAATTATGAATAAATGCTGTCTCTATTTTTGTTACCTTAATATCAATATATCAGAAAGTATGCAAGCCAATAGCTCTAAACTTTGCACACGTATACTACCTGGCATTCTAGACTAATAGGGAGTAACTAATATACGTCAGTGCTGCCAAAATGATTCTAAGCCTGCTGATAGGTCCAATTTTAAAATGCATGTAACTTCTATACTAATTAATGGATTTCATTCAAAATTGGCACAACAATAGATCATATTATTTTAGATTATTTCTGACCAATACATGCATCACATTGTTGCCAACATAATTTCACGCACGCTGTTAGATCCAATGTTTAACTGCATGTAACGTCCATGCTATCCATTGGACTTCAACCAAATTTTGTATTCTGTACCTTAAGAGAAAGGAACTAAGAATATATTCAGTCACCAGGGCTGTCAAATGTAGTGCTCTATTAGGCTACATTATGCCAGGTTTCGAACTAATTGGAAATTTCCATATTAGCAACTTAATTTCGTCATTATTCTAGATAGATCCATATAGATTAATCATTGGCATGAATCTTAAATTTTAAGAAAAGTAGGCTCTTTAGTTCGTCACGGAACTTCTTGTTATAAACCATTTGATACTAAATTTGTATTAATTTGTTCAGTACATTCGTAAAAAGATATGAATCTACGGTACTGAAATATGGTTTGGCGAGCAAAACAATAGCCTCCATTTTGACTCAACGGGACGGCAAGGCCCAGACGATACGGCACAGTTGACCTGAACTGTTAATCACTGCTGCGGTATATTATTCTAATAGAAAATGAAAATATCCTACCGGTCACCTCCTTGAGAACAGTTTAAATCACCCTCTGTACGATAACCGGATTTGGTTCGGCCGGGCCTTGTTGTATCGTAAGTTACGGTTAGGCTATAATACTTGCATGATTTATACGTTCGCCATCTTGAATCTATTTAGCTGATGACCTTGTAGTTTAAGCAAAAGACGCTTCCCACATTAAGGCATATTGATGCACAATTTGGTAGAGATCGGATGATTAGGTTAGTCGTAATTTGACATAAGCTTAGAAGATTTGAGTGAGCGCCATTCCTTTTCGTTATGATAGTGGTTATATACAACATGACACTGAGTTGTCCTTTGCTAGTGCTACCTCTGTACCAGAGTTGGTTCGATTTGGTTCTGTTGTGTTTGAATTGATAGTGGGATCGTCTTGAACACATACACGGCCGCCATCTTCAAACTATTTGACTGGTGACCTTTAGGCTATAATACTTGCATGATTTATACTTTCGCCATCTTGAATCTATTTAGCTGATGACCTTGTAGTTTAAACAAAAGATGCTTACTACATTAAGGTATATTGATGCACAATTTGGTAGAGATCAGATGATTAGGTTAGTCGTAATTTGATTTAAGCTTTGGACATTTGGGTGGCCGCATTTACGTTTTCGTCAAGGTGGCCCCAATATAAAACATGACACTCGGATGTCCATTGCTAGTGCTACCTCTGTACCTAATTTCTTTCAGTTCGGTTTCGTCTTCTTTGAATTGATAGGGGGGTTAGGTATACACACTAACACACACACTCACTCACACACACACAGACTGACAAATTTTGGCCCGTGTAAATCTCATAAGTCAACTTCCATTTTTTTGCCAAATTCGAAAGTAGGCTAAAAATTGGAAATAATATTGAACATTCATGTAGCCTGTGCTTTTTTTTTCTTTGTCCTGAACCATGTGTATGCAAAATTTAGGTGAGTTTGTCTAAATTGTCATTATGGCTAATTCCCTCAAATGAACCAACAGCAAGAAACTGTACGGTAAGGTGAACAAGGAGAGGTAATGCACTGCATGCAGAGCAAACAGGTGTCTGAATACTAAGTAACATATTAACACTTGTTCGGGAGCTCGCTGTACTTAACAGTTTCCAAATAAATTTCACGCTCATGCACATGCTTGTTTTTGGTTTCTTATTTTCCTGCACAGTGAACATAAAGTAACTTCATTTAGGCTGAGTCAAAACAGCTACAGATTCAGTATAACTCAAATATACTGTATATACAAAGATCATTTCATGTCATGGCGACTATGCCGTCTGCATCTTCCGAAATAACCTAAATGTGTTTAATGAAGAACTTATGCTAAGGTATTAATAATAATATCGTATGGCCTTGCGTGCCGGGTGCAAGCTTTGTTATTTGACACCCAGAGGGTAGCTTGCATGTCGAATTTCACTACTTTCAATAACTTAAACAATTCTGTCCAAAGCTCTCTTGAACAGTGCAGAATCTCAACTGGATCCAGAAATCAGCGAATATCAAGGGGGGATTCAGAAAAGGACGGTCATGCGTAGAGCAAATTATAAATCTAATGAACTGTATGAAATATTTCCACAGCTCATGAAACAAGAATTATGTCATCACATTCGTCGACTTCAAGAGAGCATACGATAATATAGACAGAGGATCACTTTTTAAAGTACTAGAAGAATTTGGACTTGATCAAAAGACGACAAACATTATCAAAGAAACACTCACGGAGACCGAATCCAAGGTGAAATTTATGGGAGAACTGAGCACAGACTTTCAAATAGATACAGGAGTACGACAAGGCGATGGACTGTCCACGTTGCTCTTCAATTGTGCTCTTGAGAAAGTTGTACGGGAATGGAGAAAAGCTGGTGAACCAACAAACCGACTGGGACCAAAACTGAAAGGCATAGGATTAGACTGCTTAGCATTTGCTGATGACATGGCACTAATTGCCCACGATATATCTGACGCGCGAAAGCAAATTGAACTAATACAAGATCAAGCGGCGAAAATTGGATTACAAATCTCGTTTGAAGAAACAAAATTTATGACTGACATCAAAACCGCATCAAATGAACTTCAAATTGGCAACAACAAAATCTTTCGAGTAAACGAATTTAAATATTTAGGTGAATGGATTACAGCAAATTGTAAGGAAAGGAAATCAATTGAATCGAGGCTTCAGAAAATGGAAACTGTTTTTCAATCAACAAAAAATATTTATAACAAAAAGAATCTCTTCTGGAACTGCAAAATTCGCCACTATACAACTGTAATCAAAATCTATCTAAGCTCTCTATGCCGCAGAGACACTTAATCTCAAACACAAAACACTAAAACACCAAATAGAAGTGAAAGAACGCCAAATAATGAGAAAAATCCTTGGACCAAGAACAAAAGATGGTGTACATTATCCAAAGCCTAATACAGAAATATACAACAACAACAAAAAAAACAGACACAATGCGAATGCGAAGAATCCAATTTATGGGACACTTAGAAAGAATGGACCCGAACAGAATGACACACAAAATCCATACTTTCTTAAAGAACAAGGCTACTAGACCGAATTGGTATAAATTTACAGAGAGAGACTTAAAGGAATTAGGATAACCAAACTTACATGACCGGAAGGAAATCAGGAAAATCACTCAGACGCGGGGTTTCGAGGAGGAAGAGAAGAAGACTACACAACATCGATGGTCAGAGCAACGGAAACAAACCCACTCGTTGCGAATGAAGGAATACTGGGCCAACAGGAAGGCTAGAAAGTGTTGATTTCACGTGGTCCTAAGCGACCCATTCGCGAAGAAGAAGAACAAGAAGACGAAGAAGAAGCAGAAGAAGAAGAAGCCTTGCTAATGCAGAATACCACACGTTTCATTCTGATTACTTGTCCGGCTCCGTGGCTAATTGGTTAGCTCGCTAGGCTTTGGCCCGAAGTGTCCCAGGTTCGATTCCCGGCCGAGCCATCAGGGATTTTAATCTCCTGGGGTTAATTCCCGTGGCTCGGGGACGGGGTGTATGTGACCTATTTATCATCACTTCATCCTCATTACACCACTCAGGCCACCCACGGGCGTCAACTAGAAAGACCAGCACTTGACCTCTCAGGAGGCCACGCGACAAAAATATTTTTGATTACTTTATCCTAGAGTTTTCTGTGAATTTGGATCTAAGGAATTTGAAGTCCTTAATTACTGAGTTAGATTGTACATTCCAAAGTAAATGAAAAATAAGGAGAAAACTGACCTAGCTCAGGTATCCCTCAGAATCTCCAATTTTGAAAATTTTCAGACACAATATCTTATGGAAATTGTTGTAAGTCCATAGCGGGAGAAAGCATCACTAAGTAGGGTAACAAAAAATAAAAGAACTTGATTTTTAATAAAAATGTGTGACTGATTTACATTCTTAAATTAAGTCTAATAATTCGCACACCTCTGTAATTACCTCCTCGTTTTCGCTAAATTCCTCCAATTTAAAGATATAGCAGCTCCCACCAGTAAAATTGTTTTGAAAATAAATGAAAACCATAAAATAGCTATTGAAATGATCCAATGTAATTATGTACAATGTTAAAATGAGATTCCGCGTGGATGCAGTAATTAAGTAATTGTATTAATTGGAATGAAAGCTATAGCAGTTTTAAATGCTGGAATACCTGTGTCATTAACAATGGTTTCTATTAATTTGGAAAGCAAACTATGCAGACAAATAAAAATATATTGATTGTTGTATTATCATGAATGTATGCTAATTTATCTAATTATTTCAGGAGGACTAGCTGCCAGCCAGGGTTGCCTAATGTTTCGACCTACCATAATTTTATTTTTAACGCGATATATAATAATCCTCCTCCAATAACTACTCAATCTACGATAACTTACGGTCATTGTAACTTCAATACGATGTGCGATAATTCTCTAACTGTTCAATCTATGATAATTATAACTTCAATGCGATAATCTTCTTCCAGTAAGTGTTCAATCTACGATCATTTTAACTTCAATGCGATGTGCGATAATCCTCTCCATATAACTGCTCAATCTACGAGGATTATAACATCATTGCGATATGCGATAATCCTCTGCCTATGACTGTTCAAACTACGATAATTGTAACTTCAATGCGATATGCAATAATTCTCTTCCTATAACTCTTCAATCTACGATAATTATAACTTCAATGCGATATGCAATATCCTCTTCCTATAACTGTTCAATCTACAATAATTATAACTTCAATGCGATATGCAATATCCTCTTCTTAAAACTGTTCAATCTACGATAATTATAACTTCAATGCGATATGCGATATTCTTCTTCCAGTAAGGGTTCAATCTACGATCATTGTAACTTCAAAGCGATGTGCGATAATTCTCTCCATATAACTATTCAATCTTCGATAATAATAACTTAAATGCGATACGCGATAATCCTTTTCCTTTACTGTTCAATCTACGATAATTGTGAATTCAATGCGACGTGCGATAATCATTTTCCTATAACTGTTCAATCTACAATCATTGTAATTTCAGTGCGATTAGCTCAATCTATGACCATCATGCGCTTCACGGAACACCAGTGAGAAACGCTGGCCTAAAACCGATTTCAATGGCAGAGGGTGCACTTGAACGAATATATCATGTTTCACTTGTTTTTCGTTGTTTGAGCTATACTCTGCCTGTTTTGTGGCATAAAGTCCATGCCACCAAACAAATGACCCTGCAACACCTTCGCTATTTTAAAACATATTCCACAAATTTCCGATAATAACCCACAAAAATGTATTCACTAACATGCAAAGGAATAATTATAATCTCTCTAGATATAAATCGTGCATATCAATCAAATCCTTTGACGTACACTATTTTACGATTAGGACATGATAAATTATCTCTTCATTTCCAAGAAAGAGTCAAACTTCTAGAATTCGTTTCTCAGAAAACACTTCGTGATATTTGTAGCTAAGAAATTACTTCCTTCACTATTGGACGTCTGGTAGGCTACATCCGGTTTTCTTGAACAAATTACGTATCGCTGTCATTTTCATTACATCCTATCGGTGAACTAAAAGCAGTGGCGTAACTAGGGGGGTAATCCGGGAGTTCGTTTGTCCCCCGCAAGCTGAAATAATACAAATACATAATTCGATGAAATGTTTCTTTTGAATAAAACCAATCTTTGGATTGATGACAAACGAGTTAGTTATTGTTGTTCAAAGGGGAGGAACCACGTGGTAATCTGCCCCTGATTACAAACGACTGGATTATTCTACGTTTCTACTCAATAAAACAAAAATATTGGAATGCAAACGAAATAAATCAGAAACCACTTTTGACATCAAATTGGCAGGTGAAAAGCTTTTGGAGAATTTTGTTACTTAGGAAGCAAACTAACCAGCCATGGACGAAGCAAAGAGGATATAAAAAGTAGGTTGGCTCAGGCAAGGAAAGCATTTCTACAAAAAAGAATCTGTTGACATCGAATACAGATTTAGATATTAGGAAGTCATTTTAAAGCCTTTTTCTGGAGCGTGGAGCTCTATGGAAGTGAAACTTGGACTGTAGGATCAGCAGAAAAGAAGAGAATTGAAGCGTTTGAAATGTGGTATTACAGGAGAATGATGAAGATCAGATGGATAGATAGGGTTACAAATGAAGAGGTATTAAGACGAGTGGGAGAGGAGAGATGTTTCTGGCGACTGCCAATGAAGAGAAGAGATAGGTTGGTAGCACACATACTAAGACACCCAGGAATAGCAAGCTTAGTTATAGAATGAAGGGTCGGGGACAAGAACTGTTGGGGTAGACCAAGATTAGAATATGTTAAACAGATTGCCTCGGAAGCAGTTAGTTATCGAGGTTTTAATGGGCGGAACTACGAGGTGTGGTAGCTATGTAGAGATGAAAAGATTAGCTCAGGACAGGGAAGCATGGAGGGCTGCATCAAACCAGTCAAAATACTCAAACAACAACATACTCATTAATTCGAGAATATTTCTATTTACTTGTGTAAAACGTTTAGTAATACCTAAACTGAACACTTGCACATTGATAGGTGCAAATGTTGTCGGGATAAAATACAAAAACTTGTACTGTAGTTTTGCTTTCATTGATTGTGTCTCATGTCGTCAAGCCTTCCCCCCTACCCCCGCATAAAGCAAAACAAAAAATCATGAACGAAATAGAAAGCAAACCCAAATCCAATCACAAAGAAACAAAGATAGGACCAAAAGCAGAAAAAGACAATCACGAAACCATCAAAAAACACAAAACCAAACACAAAAAACAAAGCAAGGACCAAAGGCAGAAAAAGACAATCACGAAACCATAAAAAAAAATTAAAACAAGCAAAATTAAAGAAACAACAAAACACAAATACAAAGCAAAAAGCAACAAACACGAATCCATAAACAAAAAACACAAAGCATAAAACCAACAACAAAAATAAAAACAAAGGAAAAATTAAACGAATAAACAAATCAAAATCACAAAGCAGAAATCAAAAGCAAAAGCAGAATAAAAACACGAAACCACAAACAAAAGTCAGATGACATAAAACCAATAAAAAAAACAAGAACAAACACAAAACCAAAGCAAAAAAACATACAAAAATCTTAAAACACAATGAGAGAAGAAAAGAAGAAAACTATCGAAAAATAGTTATGTTCTATATACGCTCTTCATAGCTTACAGTATTAGTTCATATTTGACGCCACTCATCCCCCTCTAGAAGCAAATCCTAGTTACGCCACTGGCTCAAAGCACCAAGACTGGGGACGAGTCATTCCATGAGAAATCAAACAGCACAATACTGTAGAGTTGGTACCACCTTACAGTACTTAAACTACTACAAAGTAAGTTGTTAAAAATAAAATCTAATTCTGACCTGTATCAAAGTTAGGATCAGCCAATACCAGTATGCGACGTGGGAGGCTTAAGTTCTACGGGCACCTACAACGAATGAACAGCAACAGGCTTACCAAGAAGATCGTCTCTTTGGTTAAAAGCTACAAGACTGGAAGCCTGTGACTTAATGAAGTACTAAAGGACATGGATTCAGCTGGAATTGCTGACCTTGATGTAGAAGATCGTTCTAAATTTGGACCCCACCACCTAGAGTCCCTAAATGTCGGAAGCCCCTTTCGCAGGAGAGAAAGGATAAATTATCAGCAGCGCTCAAGAGATATTGGGAACGGAAAAGAGCATCGAAGAAGAACTAGTCATAAGCGCTCCGTAGTGGGCTTAAATCAATAATAATTATATGTTATACAATTTTCATAGCACACCGGGGCGAAACACTGTCATATTGTTGAGTTATGCCGGAACATTTAGCACTATTTGTGTTTAAATATATTTTGGCTCAACGGACAATGCATATTTTCTTATGAAAATTGTATATTGAATGCCAAGGTAAGGTTATAATGCTTTGGAATGGAGTTTCGACTCCCATAGTGCACTGGCTTGCTCGTGACGCGGATACACAGGTATCAAATACGTCTTGCAATGGCCTTCCCAGTGTGCACTAGACAGCGTCTTGGTGAGGTGTGCTTTAACCAGCTGAAGAGCCCAATAGCACACCGGGGCGAAACACTGTCATATTGTTGAGTTATGCCGGAACATTTAACACTATTTGTGTTTAAATAATTATATGTTGTTAAAAATCCTGGACTAAACTTTTCGTCTGCGACATTGCTGACAATTTATAAGTAGATAATAACACTCTTAACTGTTGTTAAAACACGCAGCAATAACATAACAGTATGCAATAATTAGGGGAGGTATTCTTTCACAAATGCGATCAAGCGTGAAATGCTCATAATGATGATAATTGTTGTTTTAAGGGGCCTAATATCTCGGTTATCCGCCCGTAACTCTTTGGGTGATCATGAAAATGAAAATGAAAAAGGACACTATAACTAAATCTAACAACAGACTTACATAGGTTACTATCAGAAGAAAGGGGAAATAGAAAATGGAACCTCAAATAGAAGAATGAGGTAAATGAAAGTTAGAAGGATAGGAAATTCCCTCAACCCTCGATGAAGGAGAATTAACGGACCTGGAAGAAAAGATAGTCATGGAAGTCTGATAAGAACCGGGTTTTCCGCTTTTTCCAGTGACTCTTCTTTCCTATCTGCCTTTCATGGCTCTACTTCTTACCACGTCTCTCAATATTCATTCTTCGAGGGTTGAGGGTATTTCTTTTCCCTGTCGTTTATTACCCTTTTTTAAATTTTTGTCCTTTTCTCATTCTAGTACATAATTTAAATCTAAGGTCTTATTTGTAGTTTTCAACAGCATTTTCACAATCACCACAATCTTTATACAGGCCGACTACCAGAAGTACCCATTCATCGAACGGTCTTCGGCATTAATAACCAGACGTAATCAATTGAGCTACTGTTGCAATGGAACCTGTTTGTCGACAAAGAAAAATGATTAGTTAAAATATGCTCTGAAACTAAATTCACCTAACGTGTACTTCCTGACGTGAAAATAAAACTGGAAACCTCGTAGACGAAACGCAATACACGTCAAATAAAACTGACCATCACTGTTGTGTCAAGTCCCCATCCAGAGGAAGACCCCTTTAATAAATTATAAAGGCTTGTTGTGCATGAAAATTCAGGTTTTTAGCCTCCAATGGCCCCAATTCCTAAAAGCAAACAGCAACAGACTTACATAGGTTTGCCATTTGCAAACATTCACAGAAATTTAATAAATGGAGTGGCTTTACTTCTTGCAAAAATAGATGGAAAGTTGGATGTCACCTTTTGAGATACTGTTGTCATGGTTACTGGCTTGCATTCCTTCATCAGTTTATTAAATGAAATTAGTTTTCTGGGAATATCTCAGAAACTGTTGATTTTAGAGCCTTAAAATGTAGCTTTCGGGAACCCTTTACAGCTATTTAGGGGCACCGACTTTTGTTTCTGACACCAAGGGGCTGAAAATAAGCTTTGTCTCGTCGTTGTAGGCCGTAGTATAATAATAATAATGATATTAATAAAATAACAATATAGGGCCTCATACAAGACACAGAGGGTCTACAACAAAAAATTGTCTGTCACATTCACTAAACTTCGTCATTACAACACGGTTATTAAACCTGAGGTGCTTTAGGCTAGTGAGACGTTGACGTTACACACTAAGGGCGACTTGGAAAAAATCCTCACAGAGGAAAGGAAAATAATTGGACCAAAGCACACAGATGAAGGATACAGGCTTCACTCCAGAGACACCACAGATAAATTGTCCAACCTCGCAGCAGACATCTGAAAGAGGCGACTAAAATTTTACGGCCACATCAGCAGACTCCCACAAACCAGACTCACCAACAAAATTCTTAGATACATACAGCGGCTCAAGATTACTACACCCTGGATGATGCAAGTCAAAATTGATCTAGTAAAAGCACAGGTCGACCCAGAAGACGTCATAGACAAAAGCGTATTTAGACACAAGGTATACAAGTGGGAAGTGTTGTCAGAGAAAGCAGCACCTACAGCCCAAAGACCAAAGTGGACCGAAGAAAGGAAGAGGGCCTTTAGTGCACGAATGAAAGAGTACTGGAAAGACAGGAAGAACAAAAAGTCATGATTGCTTCGCGTGGTCTAATAGGCCTGTAACTTGTAAAATAAATAAATAAATATAACAATATAGGGATATAATAGACCATCCGTACCACACCCACACGTGTAAATCGCGTGAAAAAAAATATAGAGTACCCCTTGACCCCCTTAAGCGCATTATATGACATTGATGAATTTTACAGCTTAATTTGTTTCCGTTATAACCTTATAGCCGTTTGCAATCTTCTCAGTGATGTAATAAATGGAATTGTATTGCGTCTTATAGCAATAGATGGACCTATGAGATTCCGTTGCCATGGTTACCGGCTTGCATTATTTCGTTATTGTATTAAATGAAATTAGTTTTCTGGAAATATCTCAAAAACTGTTGGTTTTAGGGCCTTAAAATGTGGCCCCCCAGTCTCGTTCTTCACATTGAGGGGCTGAAAATGAGCTTTGTCTCGCCCTTCTACGCCGATTTCAGCAAGTATTTTTATGAGAAGTACAGAGAAGAGTTACATCAATGATTAGTGTTTGGCGTCTGAAGAATATCTGTGCCAAATTTTACGTTGATGCACCCAGCCGTTCTGGAGTTATAAGGGAACAACCACTTTGTCCACAGACAGACAAACAGACATACAGACAGACAGACAGACAGACAGACAAAAAAAATATTTTCGCCCGCATCCGTCA
This sequence comes from Meconema thalassinum, assembly GCA_946902985.2. NCBI lineage: Eukaryota > Metazoa > Arthropoda > Insecta > Orthoptera > Tettigoniidae > Meconema > Meconema thalassinum. The sequence continues at coordinate 403,266,747 of OX336392.1, forward strand.
TAAAACAGTCTGAAACGCGTAAATAACGCAAATTTCCGTAGAAATTCTGAAAAAAACAGACGAACTTTCATTTTTATATATATACTAGCAGGTACCCGCGGCTTTGCTCGCGTCATAGTCGTGTCATATTGTTATTCAATGAATTGTAGGTTTAACCCCGTTAACACACCTTTAGAACCTGAATATCCAAAAATCCCTCCTTAGTAGACGTTTTCGTCACACAACAAACATATCCCCAAAATATAATTCTTCTAAGTTCAATAGTTTTGGTTGGTCGATGAGAGTGAATATCCAAAAATCCTTCCTTATTGGACGTTTCTCTTCCAGATTTTCACCCCTCCCCATGGGCCCCTTAAATTGGATTTATGATAAAACAGTCGAACACCTATTTACTTACCGTATTTTTAAGCTGATTTCTTTCCCGCTGAGTTTCAAACTTCTGGCCTATGTCGTTTAAGAGATACACGCTCCGTTAGGAATCCTTCAACCCCCATTATTCACCCCTTTTACTCATAATATACACCACATCGAAAAACCATTAGACATGTGTCAGCTTATTTTTAATGATTAGTTTATATGCCAAGTATCACCTCCCCAAATGAAACCACTCGTGAGATATTGTTATTCAAAGAAATGCAAGTTTACCCCCCTTAACACCCCTTTAAAACTTGAATATCCAACAATCTTTCCTTAGTGGACGTTTTCGACATACAACGGACATATCCCCAAAATTTCATGTTTCTATCTTCAATAATTTTGGCTGGGTGAATATGAGTGAGTCAGGACATTTTCTTTCATTTATTTTTGAGAATTTCACCCCTCCCCATGAACCCCTTAAATGGGATTTATGAAATAAACGGTCGAACACCTATTTACTTATTTTTAAACTGATTTTTTCCCGCTGAATTTCAAACATCTCGCTAATGTCGTTTAAGAGATACACGCTCCGATAAGAATTCTTCAACCCCCAATTTTCACCACTTTCACCTCATAATATACACCATATAGATCTACCCTTAGACATATGTCTGCTTATTTTTATTGATTAATTTACATGCCGAATATCACACCCCCAAATGGAACAACTCGTAAGAAATTGTTAATCAATGAACATGATTATCCAAAAATCCATCCCTAGTGGATGTTTTCGACATACAACGAACATATCCCCAAAATTTCATGTTTCTAACTGCAATAGGTTTGGCTGGAGGATGATGAGTGTATATCCAAAAATCCTTCCTTAGTGGACTTCTTTCCCCAGACTTTCACCCCTCCCCATGGGCCCCTAAAATTGGATTTATGAATTATGGTCGACCACCTACTGTATTTGCTTATTTATCAAGTTTATTTTCCCCCTAAGTTTAATACTTTATGCCTCTGTCTTTTAAGAGATACTTGATCCGTTAGGAATCCTTCAACCCCCCACTTTTCACACATTATTCTTAATGATGAGAGTATATGACGATTATCGCATCCCCCAAGGAAACCAATCGGGGGATATTATTATTCAATTAAATGCAGGTCTACCCCCTTAACACCCCTTTAGAACTGGAATATCCAAAAATCCTTCCTTAGTGGACGTTTTCGACATACAACGAACATAACCCCAAAATTCTATGTTTCTAACTTCAATAATTCTGGCTGGGCGATGATGAGTGAGTGAGTAAGTCAGGACATTATCCTTTATTTATTTTTAATAATTTCACCCCTCTAATGAACCCCTTAAATTGGATTTTAAAAAACCCGGTCGAACACCTATTTACTTATTTTTAAGCTGTTCTTCCGACCTGAGTTTGATGAGTAAGTGAGTTAATCATTTAGAAAACTTTCTTTCCTGTTTCCCCCCCCCCCAGAATTTCACCCCTCTCCTAGGGCCCCTTAAATTGTATTTATGAAAAAAAACGGTCGAACACCTATTTACTTAAATTTTAAGCTGATTTCTTTCCGCTGAGTTTCAAACTCCTCGCCTATGTCGTTTAAGAGATACACGCTCCGTTAAGAATCCTTCAACCCCCAATTTTCACCCCTTTCACCTCATAATATACACCACATCGATAAACCCTTAGACATATGTCTGCTTATTTTTATTTAATGATTAGTTTATATGCCGAATATCACATCTCCAAACAAACAACTCATGAGATATCGTTATTCAATGAAATGCACGTTTACCCCCTTAACACCTCTTCAGAACCCGAATAAAAAAAATCCTTCCTTAGTTGACGTTTTCGACATACAGCGAACATATTTCCAAAATTTCATCTCTCCAACTTCTTTTTTTTCTTTCTGGGCGATGATGAGTGAGTGAGTCAGTTATGTCATTATCTTTCAATTATTTTTACCAGAATTTTACCCCTCCCCATGGGTCCCTTAAATTGGATTTATGAAGAAACGCTCGAACACCTATGTACTTATTTTTAAGCTGTCTTTTTTCCCCTGAGATTGAAGAGTGAGTGAGTTAGTCAGTCAGTTAGGGCACGTTCTCTCCTTTTTTTCTCCAGAATTTCACCCCACCCCATTAGCCCCTTAAATTGAATTTATGAAAGAACGGTCGAACACCTATTTACTTACCGTATTTTTAAGCTGATTTTTTTTCCGCTGAGTTTCAAACTTCTCGCCTATGTCGTTTAAGAGATACGCGCTCCGTTAGGAATCCTTCAACCCCCACTTTTCACCCCTTTAACCTCCTAATATACACCACATCGAAAAACCCTCAGACACGTGTCTTCTTATTTTTAATGATGACTTTATGTGCCGAGTATCACATTCCCCAATGAAACCAATCGGGAGTTATTGGTATTCAATGAAATGCAGGTTTAACCCCCTTAAGACCCCTTTAGAACCTGAATATTCGAAAATCCTCCCTTAGTGGACGGTTTTGGCATACAATGATCATATCCCTCAAATGTCATGTTTCTAACTTCAATAATTTTGGCTGGGCGGTGGTGAGTGAGTCAGTACTTTTTCTTTCAATTTTCCTTTTTCAGAATTTCACCCCTCCCCATGAACCCCTTAAATTGGGTTTATGAAAAAAACTGTCAACCACCTATTAACTTATTTCCAAGCTATATTTTTCCCTGAGTTTGATGAGTGAGTGAGTGAGTCAATCAATTAGGACACTTTCCTTCCTGTTTTTCCCCCACATAATTTCACCCCTCTCCATGGGCCCCTTAAATCAGATGTATGAAAAAACGGCTGAACATCTATTTACTTATTTTTCAAGCTGATTTTTTCCCGCTGAGTTTCAAACTCCTCGCCTATGTCGTTTAAGAGATATACGGTCCGTTATGAATCCTTCAACCCCCACTTTTCACCCCTTTCACCCCTTAATATACACCACATCGAAAAACCCTCAGACACGTGTCATCTTATTTTTAATGATGAGTGTATATGCCGAGTATCACATTCCCCAATGAAACCAATCGGGAGATATTGTTATTCAATGAAATGCAGGTCTACCCCCTTAACACCCCTTTAGAACCTGAATATCCAAAAATCCTTTCTTAGTGCGCCCTTTCAAAATACATCGAACATATCCCCAAAATTTCATGTTTCTAACTTTAATAGTTTTGGCTGGGCGATGATGAGTCAGTCAGTCAGGACACTTGATTTTATATAAGAGATATAGAGAATAATCTAGATGTTAGGCCCCTTAAAACAACAAGTAAGTAAGTAAGTAAGTAAGTTGTTGTTTTTGCTTCATTTGAAGGGCTAGGGCATCGCTGTCATTTATCCCCGTATATTTGGGTGTATATATATATATATATATATATATTGAACCCATGGGCCATAGGGTCCATGACGGTCGAATCCATGTCCGTAAGGAAGAAATGAAAGAAACGTATAGTTTCTTAAAGGAACGGAGAGAGATTTTAAGCCAGGAATATAGCTTAACATTGTGCAAGCGACTAGGGACAGATGTTCCTTAGATGAGATCACCCCACTCGACATTTCAGAGAGGGCTGGTCACGAGTATTAATAACTGAGTGGAAATTTCCACCGTGATAGAAAGAGAAGCCTGAATCGGAATTCAAGCTGACGTTGCTGGATTTTGACAACGCCGCATATGCACCAGAAGAGGAATAATTAAAATTAACACGTTTACGAGCATAATAATGAGTAAACAAGCACAGCACAGTGAATCATTTTGAATGAGAGATTTTTCAGTATAGAGAAACCATGTAATAATTGTGCAGAAATAAACTGCCGACGTAAGACGACGTCATAGGGGAATTACCTAAGCCTCTGTGGAGGGGAGAGAGCAAAAAGAATGCAACACCCACACAATTGAGGACGAGAAATTAATTAATATCTCCGAATTGCACGATCGATTCTTAGGTGCAATAAGATCATTTGACATTGAGAAGATGAGCTTTCGGAAGGTATAATTTTTATATTTGTGGCACCATTATTTTAGAAGTTGACCACAGAAAAGGCTTGAGTCTTATTTTTTTGTAGTAAAACAGTATAAAGCTTCGGGTGTTTCCAAGCTAATCATGCAGTATTCAGACAACCTGAGGGCACGTCACTGTGTCACATCGCATGCAGTCCTACGAGCATTCCGTGAGGGGAAGTGCTGCTCCACGACGTAGAAGAAGTCATTCCGACAGTCCGTGAAGGGACGTAACTCTACGTTACATCGATAACAGCTACCAGTACTCCTTGAGGGGAGAAACGCTGTTTTACACCGCTGAAGCAAGATTTGATAGCCACAGGCGTCACAGTAGTAACGACTTGCTTGCTTCCATAAGGAGCAGCCAATACGAAATTTTAAAGTATCGCCGCAGTGAAGTATTAGGAAAATCCTAATTATAGGATTTAGGCCCGACTGTATACAAGTTAAAGTGAAAATTCGCAAGATATAGTCATAGCAGGCTGCGAACGTCGGACTTAAAGGCGATAGGTCGTTAAATGTACGAACGAATAGATCATAATGTACGGAAGTATCGTACCAGACAGAGAAACTGTTGTTTAAATTGAAGGAACTTAACAAGGAAGAACAGAATAAGGTTCGAACGTAGGAGTGTTAAAACAGTTCAAATAAATAGAATAGGAGACTATAACATTAGCTCCAGAAAGCAGGCGAACAATTCTAATAGTACTAGAATCGAGAAGTGCTAGCTGCTATAAACTAAATCTATAGGTCTTAGAGGAGACCTCGATCCATATAGACTTTCGTTAGGATCGATAGACAGATCTACAGAGAAGCCGTTCAATCTAGATGAATAGCCGGTTATCCAGGATAGGAATAGCAGAATTGAACTCCAGGGAACAGTAGATGTTTCGGGACTTTCGCATTCTTCAGAATAGGAAGCCGACATCGGATAAATTCCACCCTTGGAAACGGGAATTTAAGAAGATCACGTGTGAGAGGCTCAGAAACACGGCCTAGTGATCGTTGTGAAGTGTAAAATAATCCAGATTGTGTGTTAAATAATATTTGTAGTGTTTATTATGCGTTCAAAAGGGACACATCAGAATATAAAAATGTCGTCAATATTAAGTGTTTTAGATATATGTTTATTTGTGTTTTTACGTAAGATGAATACCTTTAATATGGTGTAAAAAGTTCAAAGTGGGTCCAAAAATGAAACACCGCACCAGATTTAAGATCAGGGGATGATCTGGAAAATATGTAAGTACTAAATTCATTTTTATTTTGGTGTCAGAAATTGATTGTGTACAAAACCCACCGGAGTTTTGGAGTGAAAGGGATGTGTTTTAATGAATGAATGCTGAATAATCAAGAATACGGTCTGAACAATAATAAAATAAATAGAGAAATTATGAATAATTATGTAAAGAATAAATCCCGTAGAGGAAATAGGTGAATAAAGGGTTAATGTATTTAACAAATGTCATAAGAGCAAGCGAAATATCATTTAATTATCATGAGAGATATTGAAATAAAGTAAAGTTGAGATATGAAAGAAATAGCTTTTGAGCTTGTATAAAGAATAAAGATAATAATAATAATTAAATATGGAAATGTTAAATAAAAATCAAATAAATTGATATGAATATAAGAGCGTTAAGCCTTAACGTATGTGTAAGAGATGAGGTTCAATGGAATATTTTGAAACAGGGAGCGATTTATCGACCACGGAAAGATTAATATGTGAATAAAAATAATATGAATTGTTACTAAAGAGATTTTATCAGTTCTTGGGAAGACATTTTCGGCTTAAAATAATGCATAGCGCATAATGAGCGCAAATATAATATTAAAGTGTCACGCTAGGAACGCGTAGTGGTTAAATACTTGGTACATTACTTATGGAGGGTAGTTGATTGCAGTGAATTGATAATTGTGTAAGTCCTCTATTTGTGACATTAGTATCACGAGGCATTGTGTATGTATTTAAAAAGGGAGCTAATATATGGTATTATTGAGCGTATGTCATATGGGCCACGGCCGACTCTAAATCGCATTTTGTATAAGTCCTCTGTAGGGATTGGTTCCCGAGGCACCTGAAGAGATTCGAATGCAGGATCTTCTTATGATAAAAGCCCCTGAAATTCTCCGTCGTCGTATGTGTATTTAATCTTCCCAATCAATGAGGACCCTCTCATAATTAATAAATGCCAAGGATATAAAAAGGGTCTTTGAACCAAAGAATAGTTGTTTGAATGTTATGATACAGTAAAGCCCGGTCTCCCCAGAACTGGATAGAATGAGAAGGTTTGTTTTGAAAGCCTTGAAAATAAGCTACTAATGTTGGGTCAGACAGGATGTCTCCGCCACCCTAACGTGTCATAAATCGCACCCCATGTAGTAGAGACTAGCTCTTTTAAAAGCGAGGGGGAACAGAGACCGTCTCGTAAGCTGTTAGAAAGAGAAATGAAAACACCAGGAGTGTTTAAAGTTGTTAACGACCCGGGCGTTGAACCGAGGTCCTTAAAGATGGATATTTCGTTTGCTGGTTCAGATCGTAGTTTCTTATATGATAATGGTCTATTAAGACATAAGAGATAAATAACAATCCCTATGGTAATAATGTATGGACGTGGGATTCCACGAGTTGATCGAAGGCAACTGAGTTCGGGAGTAACTATAGTTTTTTGACTGTGTCAAGTACCTTCACGCTCTGGAGTACACAATTGATTTTCTGATTACCTTAATATATTTGTGAAATAAAGAGAGATGATAACAACTGAATGTGTGGACATGCCCAAAATATTGAATTAGATAATTCACATAGATTTTAAATATAATTATATATTGTTTTTGAGAAATAAGAAAATATAAAAGCTAGTGTTTGAGGTGTACAAGAATGACACCGTAATAATGTAAATGCATGGAGCCAAAGAGCTCGGAGTTATGTAAACTTAATGTTAGTGCTTTATGGAAGTGAGATTAAGTAAGAATTGTTGGTTTATGTGGAAACCACAGGGTTTGAATACAATATTTGTTTATTTTATTTTGTGATCCCTTGTTCATTTGGAACAAGCAGTTGATATTTGGGTCAGTAATTAAATTGTTTAAATGTTTGTAGCGCCATTAATTTATTAATTAAATGTGTTTAAATAGGAGTTGATTTTGTTGTTATTTTTGCAAGTGTATCCTCTAATTAATCCAAATATGTGAGTCACAGAGTGGGGGAACTTACCGCTGCCCCGAAATCCCGAATTGAGCTACGCTGGTATACTGTGATTGGCATATTTCTTGCTAAATGGGCACAGGGGGATATATAAATACTGTGCTGGATTAATAACTAGAGGAACACTTAAGTCGGTCATATCATGTAAAATTAAAGTAATAATAGGAATAGCTACAACGTAAAATATTAACTGACCGCATGGGTCCCTGGAAACTCATACCGAGCAGCCCTGAATATATTATATATTATGAACCCCCTAGCAAATCTTAGGATTTTGGCGCCCAGTACGCAGGGATGAGTTTTCCTAGGGAAAACCCGAGTTTTCTCGAAAAATCAAAATTTTCATTTTTTTGAAAAAAAAATGGTTTTTCGAAATTTTGAATTTTGAATACTTCCATAAAGGTTTATGAAATTGAATAAGATTATCAAAAGGGTACGTTGTAAGTGAATACCCGTACCAAAGTAAAGTTTTAAAGAAAATGGGACACGCGGATTCAGAGTATCATCTCTCAAGCATGTACTAGTGTGGTGGCATTTGTGGCCCACTATATTCTCATAAGATGGTATTGAGTGAGGAATTGCAGGGGCTTTTGGAGGCGATAAAAGCCGATAGTAATGAGAAGTTGGAGGCTATAAACAATACATTGGGTCTCCAAAAGGATGAAAATAACGAAGTGTTTGAATCCATAAATAAGAGTTTAAATAAGTTGGATAGCCAACAGACTGAAAACAAAGAAAGGTTAGGATCCATAACTGAAAGTTTGGAGTCAATAAAAACTGATAGTGCTAATATGGGCACTAAATTAGATAATATCGAAGTTAAAGGGAAGTTAATGGGAATTAAATTAGAAGCTATCGAGGCTAACTGTGTAACAATGAACAATGAAGTAAAGGCTGAGATAGATAAAATAAATAACAAGTTCCAAGGTTTTGACACCATGTTTGGGGACAAGTTAACTGAGTTAAAAGGGGAAATCGCAAGTGAGATTAAAGAGGAAAATAAAGGATTCCATTCCGGATTGCAAGCCCAATTAGATATTATGAACACAAATATGATAGATTCCCAAGATAAATGTCAAAATCATTTTAAAAGTATTGAGGGTAAAATTAGTACCATGGAAAATAAGTTTGGTTCTATAGAAACTAAATTAATTAACATAGAAACAAAGGGTGATGAGTGTGAAAATAAACTTGTAACCCAGATCCAAGGTGTGCAGGAAAAGTTAGAAGCTCAGATAAAATCCAACAGCGATATTTGTAAGGCATCCCGGGAGGAAATAAAACAAAGCGTGAATAAGCTAGGAACCCGATTTGAAAGGGTTGAAGAGAAAGTAGGGATCCTCGAGGACAAAATCGGTGTAGTTCAGACTGAGGTAACTGAGATGAAAAATCAAAATCTAAAGGATGTTAAGGAGATGAAAGATCAAATTGATCATTTTACCGGGCAGGTAGATGAGAATCTGAAGACATACGAAACGAAAATAGATCAAAGATTAGGTGTATACGAGGGGCATCTCCAGAGTGAAAGAAAACAACGAGAGAACGAAAGTAAGGAAAGTACCCATAAAATAAATGAAATAAGTCAGGGTATTATTGAGGTTCAGGCAACCATCGGAACATTAAAGGATCATGTAGGAAAAACCAATAAGGAAATTAATCAGGTCCAAGATGAAATCATGAAGTTGTATAAGAGTCAAGAGAAGACCGAGGGAAGGCTTGAAGGAATGAAAATAGATATGGTCAAAGGACGAAAAGAAGTGGAGAAGCAAATAAAGGAGATACGAGAGGGCTTGGAGACCATAGGGGACGTTAAGCCAGAAATTATAGACCAACATGCTAAGATCATTAAGAAAGAGGTAGAAGACCAAATAAATGGATTTAGGGATAGCGTCAGGGATGAGAAATTCCAACTCAAAAAGATAGAGGAAGATATTAAAATGAATCAAGAAAGAATTCAGAATGAATTAAGATCCCGATTGGAGAGGACGGAACTTAAGAATAGTCAAATGGAAATCCAACTCATGGCAAATGAAGAAAGTGCCCGAAGAGAAAGGAAGTTAGAATTCGAAAATCAGGAGGAGTTTCCAAAGACAGGATGGGTAGAGTCCCGTGAACAAGGCACAGATACGGAGAGGGACTTAGGAGGGGAGAGCCCTTATAAGATCCCAGGATATCCAATGGCGATGTCAACCCCGTACACAAATCAGACAAATGGCCAAATAATAAACATTATTAAATCCAATGAGGATAGACCAGTAAAGTTTACGGGTAATAACATGTCTATTACTCCAAAATACTGGCTAAAAGAAGTGGCAGAGTATCTAAATGAAATGAAGGTTCCTCAGGATCGGAGACTGAGAGCTATTGAAAAGCTGTTGGCAGGTGATTGTCTCACCTGGTTCAGAAGCTTCAGATACACTTTTGATACGGTGGAAGGCTTTAGGGAAGCATTTTTAAAGCGATATTGGGCAGCAGATGTCCAAGAAAATTTAAGGCTAGATCTGTACTCTAGGAAGTACAGCACCAATGCACCCACTAAATACTCGGAATTTTTCACCGCTCAGCTGTGTAAATTCCGCGAACTGGATATTGCTCCGGCAGAAAACGACCTGTGTGCCGCCATTGCAAGACAGCTTCCATATGAGATTCAGAGGCTGTTAATCTCATCCAAAGCCAGAAGTGCTGTGGAAGTGGAAAGCGTATTACGTCAGTTAGATATGACGACTTCGCACGTAACACCTCGGCATCAGAGACAAACGGAGCAAGTACACATGGCCAGCAGTCAGGAAATTGGAGAAAAACCAGCGACCAGGAATCAGTCCACCAGTACGGATACTCAAGGACGAGATCGAGAGTATGGGCACCAGGAGCCTAGAAGGATACAGCCATATTACAGGGGAGGATATCGAGGAAGAAATCCTAGAACGACGGGTTATAGGCAACAGGAAAGCCGACCCTATAACAATAACCAGCAAAGGCTGGATAACAGAAAGAAATGGGAGAATTATCCCAGGAGAAATGTAAGGCCAGACGATAGGGATGATGAATATCGGGCCGAAATAGAAGAAAGATATCAGGAGAGTCTTCGTTATATGAACGAAAGACCAGATGAACCTGATAGGCAAAAAGTCCGTTGGAGTGAGGCAATCAAGAACCGGAAATCACCCGACCGACTAGATGGAGCTCAAAGCTTGGAACTACAAGCTCAGTTGAAGAATGAGGGAAAAGGGAGCCCTCAGGATAAAAAAAAAACTCCAAATTTAAATTGTCAAAAGTGGAAACATACCAGGAGCTGGGAGGAAGTAGAAATTGTAAATTGGATAGCTAGACCAGATGAACTAATTAACGAGGATGTGGAAGGAATCCCACCTGTTAAAAGAGAACTACCTATAATTATGCTTAGGATAGAAGGATTACTGGTCAGAGCATTGATTGATACTGGATCCACAATAAGTCTAATTACACAAACCCTGTTAAATGAATTGGAAACAAGGGGCCGAGTACTAAAGATTCCCACATCAAGTGTAAAGATTAAGGGAATTATCCCTGAAAAATCCTTGACATGTAAATTTCAGGTATACATTGATTTAATCATGGGTAACGCTGAAATTTCGCAGTGCTTTTTGCTGGTAAATCAATTACCGTATAATGTCATATTAGGTATTGATTTTATCCGTGAGAACAAGGTCATTATAGACCTAGCGCAAAATTGCATTAGAATTCAAAGAGAGGATGTGGATGAGCAAAATATTAACCTGCAGGATCAGGATGCGAAAATAGCAGAACAGGTATGGCATATGGAAGAAGTGATTGAGGAAGATTATAAGGACATAGAAAAAATATTTGAAGTCCTCAACATAGAACTCGAAGATAACGTGGAAAATGAGTTCGAGACCAACCTGTCAGGAAAAGTGGAGGAAGCTAAAGTCAGCCTCGAAATTAAGGAACAGTTAAAGAAATTATTATTGGATTATAGGGACGTATTTGATTCCAAGCCAGGGAAGATTGAAAATTTTAAATACGCGTTCCAAGTCAACGATTGGGCACCGTTCAAACAAAAACCATACCCGGTTGCGGAAAAACATTACCCACAAACCAAGAAAACACTGCAGGAGATGATGAATGCAGGTGTTATAGAAAAGATGGCGACACCATACGTTAGTCCATTAGTGATTGTGAGTAAACCGGATGGCTCAGTAAGGGTGTGTTTAGATGCCAGAAATCTAAATGCAAAAATCATACCAGAAAATGATTCGGCACCACCCATAAAAGAAATACTGAGGAAGTTTAAAGGCAAGAAGATTTTTACAAATATTGACATGACTTCTTCGTATCATCATCTCGAACTGGAAGAGAAAACCAGCTTGTTGACTGGATTTCAGTTCGATCAACAAACATACTGCTTTAGAAGATGTCCGTTTGGATTAAAGACTGCAGGATCGGCATTAATAAGAGCGCTGGATCGAAACCTGTCAGAGGAAGTGAAAGAGTGCACTATCCGATACGTAGATGACATTTTGCTTACCTCGGAGAACATTGAGGAACATTTAGAAAATTTGAAGAAATTATTAGAAGCCCTAAGAAGGGCAAATTTTAAGATAAATTTAAAGAAGTCGAACTTCTGTCAAAGGCAAGTGACATTTTTAGGGCATGTGATTAACAAGGATGGTGTTAAACCAAATCCATGCAAATTGGAATCGATAAGGGATTTTCCAAGGCCTTTGAAAGTGAAGAACGTTCGCCAGTTTTTGGGATTGATTGGGTTCTTCTCAGGACATTGTCCATCATACACCAAAACTGTTGCACCACTACAGGACCTTCTGAAGAAGGGGGGCAAGTGGAAATGGACGGAGGAAGCAGAAAAAGCATTCGTGGAGGCCAAGGAAATGCTCTTGAACTACGTGAAGCTAGGATATCCTGATTTTAATCAGAGATTTATCATTCAGACAGACGCATCCCAGATTGGGATAGGGGCAATGCTATATCAGGAGAACCCGGAAAACCCTGATAAGAAGAACTATCTAGCTTTCACAAGTAGGAGACTGAAACCACACGAGAAAAATTATACGATCAGCGAGATCGAGCTGTTAGCGATATTGCACGCGTTGCAATATTGGCGGAAGATCGTATATGGGTTTCAGGTCATTCTAAGGACGGATCATAAAGCCTTAACCTTTCTGATGAAGACTGATTTATCCAGTCAAAGGTTGATGCGTTGGGCTTTATATATTCAACAATTTGATGTCAAGATAGAGTACTGCCCAGGAAAGGAAAACATCGTTCCAGACTACTTAAGTAGACAGCCAGAGTCCATAGAAGAGAAAGTAATGGCTATAGATTTGGAAGACAGGGATCAGCGTACTCTTAATGAGTTAAGAAGCATTAGTCAAAGACAACGGGAGGATCCATGGATGAACATGCTCATATCATTCCTTGAGGGAAGCTTGATAAGAGGAACACCAGCGTACACAGAAGCTGAGAAGATAGCACAAGACTACACGTTTTATAATGGGTTATTATATAAGTTTGTGGACTCTGACCATACGAAATTAAGGATTGTTGTACCTGCAATTTTGCAGAGGAAAATAGTATGGTTAGCCCATAGATCGTTCGGACATATGGGAGTCGACAAAACAGTCTCGATGCTGAAAGAAGCATTTATATGGCCGAGACTGAGAGAAACTGTAAGGGACACGCTAAAGACATGTGATTTATGTCAAAGGATAAAACCTAATGCATTTTTGATGAGACAGAAGCCTATACCATTGTTGCCCGAAAGGCCCGGCCAAATCATATCTATTGATAATTTTGGACCTTTGCCAAAGGCAAGAAGAGGAAATCGACACATAATGGTGGCTATGGATGTCTTCACTAAAATGGTTGTCCTTGCTCCCATACAGAAGACTAGTACCAAACAGGTGTTAAAACGACTTAAAGAAAAAGTGATACCGATTCTGGGGAAACCTGAGAATTTGTTGTCGGATCACGGCAGTTGTTTCACCAGTGTAGAGTTCAGACGAGAATTAGAAAGACTTGGAATACGTCAAATTTTGTCAAGTATCCGCCATCCTGAGGCAAACCCTGTAGAGAGAGTTATGAGAGAGACGGCCAAGTACTGTAGAATATACTGTGCCGAAGAAAATTGGAAGTGGATAGATATTTTGGATATTATTGAATTTTGTATAAATAATACAATCCATGAATCCACCGGAGAGATACCCATAACGTTACATCGGAATGAGCAACCAGAAAGACCTTGGAGTCTGGTAATTCCTAGACCAGCAGACGCTCAGCCGGGAAGAGATGTACGAATTAGGAGAGCCTTTGAGCATCTAAAAGCTCAAGCCGACAGGAGGCAGAGAAGGAATAGGCATAAGAGGTATCATCGACCATTATTAGCAGGAGAAATGGTGTTAGTGAAAAGACCAGCCATTTCGGATCCAGGGAACCGTGTGTACAAGAAGTTCCAGAAAATGTACCACGGACCATATCAGATAATCAGAGATTTGAGGAATAACGCATATAGAATTCGGCACTGTGAAACGGATCACGAAGTGACTATGAATTCAGCAAATTTGAAATTATATTACCCTCCCGAAGATTTTGATGAAGAAAATGAACAAGCCCTGGTCATGGAAACATTTAGAGATGAATCCGCTTTTGACATAAACAAGAATGAGGAAGAAATAGAAAATAGAGTTCAAGCATTCGAGTGCGAATGCGAATTGGAGAAAGTATATTGGGAAATTAAAGAAATAATTGAATTTATTGAAGAAGAAAATTCCAATTTAAGAAAAGAAAATGATGAAATAAGGAAACGGGTAGGGATAGACCAAACCCGTAAGGGAGAATGAGGTTCTGGGAACTTAAAGTCCAGACAAATAAAGAAAGAAAGAAAGAAAGGGTAGGGACAGAGCATACCCGACCTACACAATTAGTGGAAGGAACCTTAAGAAAATAAAACAACAGTAAATACGGATGACGTTATGATGGATTCGACGGAAAAGAAATACAAAATTAAATTGAAATAAATTTCCTCAAAATTTTCGAAAATTTATTTACCTAAGGAGGGGAGAGATGAACCCATGGGCCATAGGGTCCATGACGGTCGAATCCATGTCCGTAAGGAAGAAATGAAAGAAACGTATAGTTTCTTAAAGGAACGGAGAGAGATTTTAAGCCAGGAATATAGCTTAACATTGTGCAAGCGACTAGGGACAGATGTTCCTTAGATGAGATCACCCCACTCGACATTTCAGAGAGGGCTGGTCACGAGTATTAATAACTGAGTGGAAATTTCCACCGTGATAGAAAGAGAAGCCTGAATCGGAATTCAAGCTGACGTTGCTGGATTTTGACAACGCCGCATATGCACCAGAAGAGGAATAATTAAAATTAACACGTTTACGAGCATAATAATGAGTAAACAAGCACAGCACAGTGAATCATTTTGAATGAGAGATTTTTCAGTATAGAGAAACCATGTAATAATTGTGCAGAAATAAACTGCCGACGTAAGACGACGTCATAGGGGAATTACCTAAGCCTCTGTGGAGGGGAGAGAGCAAAAAGAATGCAACACCCACACAATTGAGGACGAGAAATTAATTAATATCTCCGAATTGCACGATCGATTCTTAGGTGCAATAAGATCATTTGACATTGAGAAGATGAGCTTTCGGAAGGTATAATTTTTTATATTTGTGGCACCATTATTTTAGAAGTTGACCACAGAAAAGGCTTGAGTCTTATTTTTTTGTAGTAAAACAGTATAAAGCTTCGGGTGTTTCCAAGCTAATCATGCAGTATTCAGACAACCTGAGGGCACGTCACTGTGTCACATCGCATGCAGTCCTACGAGCATTCCGTGAGGGGAAGTGCTGCTCCACGACGTAGAAGAAGTCATTCCGACAGTCCGTGAAGGGACGTAACTCTACGTTACATCGATAACAGCTACCAGTACTCCTTGAGGGGAGAAACGCTGTTTTACACCGCTGAAGCAAGATTTGATAGCCACAGGCGTCACAGTAGTAACGACTTGCTTGCTTCCATAAGGAGCAGCCAATACGAAATTTTAAAGTATCGCCGCAGTGAAGTATTAGGAAAATCCTAATTATAGGATTTAGGCCCGACTGTATACAAGTTAAAGTGAAAATTCGCAAGATATAGTCATAGCAGGCTGCGAACGTCGGACTTAAAGGCGATAGGTCGTTAAATGTACGAACGAATAGATCATAATGTACGGAAGTATCGTACCAGACAGAGAAACTGTTGTTTAAATTGAAGGAACTTAACAAGGAAGAACAGAATAAGGTTCGAACGTAGGAGTGTTAAAACAGTTCAAATAAATAGAATAGGAGACTATAACATTAGCTCCAGAAAGCAGGCGAACAATTCTAATAGTACTAGAATCGAGAAGTGCTAGCTGCTATAAACTAAATCTATAGGTCTTAGAGGAGACCTCGATCCATATAGACTTTCGTTAGGATCGATAGACAGATCTACAGAGAAGCCGTTCAATCTAGATGAATAGCCGGTTATCCAGGATAGGAATAGCAGAATTGAACTCCAGGGAACAGTAGATGTTTCGGGACTTTCGCATTCTTCAGAATAGGAAGCCGGCATCGGATAAATTCCACCCTTGGAAACGGGAATTTAAGAAGATCACGTGTGAGAGGCTCAGAAACACGGCCTAGTGATCGTTGTGAAGTGTAAAATAATCCAGATTGTGTGTTAAATAATATTTGTAGTGTTTATTATGCGTTCAAAAGGGACACATCAGAATATAAAAATGTCGTCAATATTAAGTGTTTTAGATATATGTTTATTTGTGTTTTTACGTAAGATGAATACCTTTAATATGGTGTAAAAAGTTCAAAGTGGGTCCAAAAATGAAACACCGCACCAGATTTAAGATCAGGGGATGATCTGGAAAATATGTAAGTACTAAATTCATTTTTATTTTGGTGTCAGAAATTGATTGTGTACAAAACCCACCGGAGTTTTGGAGTGAAAGGGATGTGTTTTAATGAATGAATGCTGAATAATCAAGAATACGGTCTGAACAATAATAAAATAAATAGAGAAATTATGAATAATTATGTAAAGAATAAATCCCGTAGAGGAAATAGGTGAATAAAGGGTTAATGTATTTAACAAATGTCATAAGAGCAAGCGAAATATCATTTAATTATCATGAGAGATATTGAAATAAAGTAAAGTTGAGATATGAAAGAAATAGCTTTTGAGCTTGTATAAAGAATAAAGATAATAATAATAATAATTAAAAATGGAAATGTTAAATAAAAATCAAATAAATTGATATGAACATAAGAACGTTAAGCCTTAACGTATGTGTAAGAGATGAGGTTCAATGGAATATTTTAAAACAGGGAGCGATTTATCGACCACGGAAAGATTAATATGTGAATAAAAATAATATGAATTGTTACTAAAGAGATTTTATCAGTTCTTGGGAAGACATTTTCGGCTTAAAATAATGCATAGCGCATAATGAGCGCAAATATAATATTAAAGTGTCACGCTAGGAACGCGTAGTGGTTAAATACTTGGTACATTACTTATGGAGGGTAGTTGATTGCAGTGAATTGATAATTGTGTAAGTCCTCTATTTGTGACATTAGTATCACGAGGCATTGTGTATGTATTTAAAAAGGGAGCTAATATATGGTATTATTGAGCGTATGTCATATGGGCCACGGCCGACTCTAAATCGCATTTTGTATAAGTCCTCTGTAGGGATTGGTTCCCGAGGCACCTGAAGAGATTCGAATGCAGGATCTTCTTATGATAAAAGCCCCTGAAATTCTCCGTCGTCGTATGTGTATTTAATCTTCCCAATCAATGAGGACCCTCTCATAATTAATAAATGCCAAGGATATAAAAAGGGTCTTTGAACCAAAGAATAGTTGTTTGAATGTTATGATACAGTAAAGCCCGGTCTCCCCAGAACTGGATAGAATGAGAAGGTTTGTTTTGAAAGCCTTGAAAATAAGCTACTAATGTTGGGTCAGACAGGATGTCTCCGCCACCCTAACGTGTCATAAATCGCACCCCATGTAGTAGAGACTAGCTCTTTTAAAAGCGAGGGGGAACAGAGACCGTCTCGTAAGCTGCTAGAAAGAGAAATGAAAACACCAGGAGTGTTTAAAGTTGTTAACGACCCGGGCGTTGAACCGAGGTCCTTAAAGATGGATATTTCGTTTGCTGGTTCAGATCGTAGTTTCTTATATGATAATGGTCTATTAAGACATAAGAGATAAATAACAATCCCTATGGTAATAATGTATGGACGTGGGATTCCACGAGTTGATCGAAGGCAACTGAGTTCGGGAGTAACTATAGTTTTTTGACTGTGTCAAGTACCTTCACGCTCTGGAGTACACAATTGATTTTCTGATTACCTTAATATATTTGTGAAATAAAGAGAGATGATAACAACTGAATGTGTGGACATGCCCAAAATATTGAATTAGATAATTCACATAGATTTTAAATATAATTATATATTGTTTTTGAGAAATAAGAAAATATAAAAGCTAGTGTTTGAGGTGTACAAGAATGACACCGTAATAATGTAAATGCATGGAGCCAAAGAGCTCGGAGTTATGTAAACTTAATGTTAGTGCTTTATGGAAGTGAGATTAAGTAAGAATTGTTGGTTTATGTGGAAACCACAGGGTTTGAATACAATATTTGTTTATTTTATTTTGTGATCCCTTGTTCATTTGGAACAAGCAGTTGATATTTGGGTCAGTAATTAAATTGTTTAAATGTTTGTAGCGCCATTAATTTATTAATTAAATGTGTTTAAATAGGAGTTGATTTTGTTGTTATTTTTGCAAGTGTATCCTCTAATTAATCCAAATATGTGAGTCACAGAGTGGGGGAACTTACCGCTGCCCCGAAATCCCGAATTGAGCTACGCTGGTATACTGTGATTGGCATATTTCTTGCTAAATGGGCACAATATATTGTTTCCTGATTACCTGTGTTATTGTGTTTCCTGTAGAATCTGGGTGTGTATTTGCAAATGATTGGGAAGGAGGCGGCCCTGGCCGTAAGTTGGGAACCATCTAAGCATTTTCCTGGAATAGACGTGGGAAACCACGGAAATCCACTTCCAGGATGACTGAGGTGGGGACCAAAACCACCTCTTCTCAGTTTAGCCTCACGAGGCTGAGTGTACCCCGTTCCAGCCTTCAGATCAGAATTAAATTTCTTGGCTGAGCCAGGTATATAAACCGTACCTCCGGAGTGACAGCCAATAATGATACCGCTACGAGGTGGTCAAGTAAGTAATGAAAATTAAGCAATGCCAGATTCAGCCTGGGTTCCATGGTCGCCAACCCACGTCCCAATAGTTGTGAGCAACTGGAAGAGAGAGGAGTCCAAATATGTTTGGCATAGTTACAAAATTGGTCTCGATTCGCCCTTGGATCGGTCCTCCTTGCAAGTATGTCTCAAATGACCCAGGGCGCGGAGGAAAGCGAAAGAAATCATTTCGTGCTGCTATGTGACGCAAGCTCCTTCAGCTGGTGACTTGGCAATCGCTGTGGGCTCTCAACATAGCTTTGGCTTCTCTCCCTTCTCTTCTGGTTTCCTTGTCCTTGTCCTTGAAGTCGATGATTGGCGGCAATGACTTTAACAAAAGACAGATGTTGAGATTTTGATTTCTTCTCATAACGTTGTAGGTCGTCGTCAAGAGCACGATGAAGTGTTCCATCATGTCTGTCATTTCTACAGGCATGTTTCCCATCAGCGTCTGACACTGAATTACTTTGACATAACAGCCTTGGGCTTGCCAAAAATACAAACAAAAAATAACAAAATATGTGCTTAAAATCGAAAGATGAAAGAGGACAGCATCAGAAGTGAGTAATACTCGATCCACGATGAAAAACTATCGAGGTGATTGGCACTCTTCAATGAAATGCAAGGTTGAAACAGAGGCAGAAACAAAACAAAAACAGAAATAAAGAACAACAACAAAAAATTAAGTTTTCAAAGAGTTATCCCTTATTACATTCAATATCTCTGCAGCTATTTAAGGAATTTTCTTCAAATGCAGCGCATGCGTAGATATGCCTTGGGTGATCTTAGAGCATGAAAAAAAATGGACGATGAGATTGGATTTATTGATTTTTAAAATTTTAAGGCCTTAATTTTTCAAAAAACTAAATATCTTCAAAAGTATAGCAGAAATGGGAATTTCTGTCATGCCTCATGAGAGTAAAGGTTTTATTCTAGAGATCGAACCATCATGAGATTAACAGATATATTTATACAGTTGTAGCCTAATACTGTGTAGTGAACTGAAGTGAACGTTAATACAGGAACACCCAAGAATCAGCTATGTCGTCATAACAAGATTATCAACTCGGATATAAAAGGAAGTGTCGTAAATCCGAACTAATTGGGAACGGGACCTGTTCGGATTAGCCGGTTTAACCGGAAAATCGTCCATGGAATATAGCATTGAACTCAGATGTCTTAAGATGTTTTGAGATATTAAGCCTTTATAGGACAGAATATTATTTATATTTATTTAAATTTAATTTCATGTTAGCCTAATTTTAATTACTGCATTATTAACTTAATTTTTGTTTTCTTTTTAACATTTTACCGTTCATAAAATTTCGTCTGTTTCGTGAAGGTCATTTTCAATTTCGATTACCTAGCCATTCTTGGCTTTTAATGAGGAGTCTTCATTAAATATCCTCTTAATAAGTCTTTCATTCTCCATTCATTGAATACGTTCATAAAATTTCAATCGTCTTTTTCTAATAGTGTCTGATATTTTCTCGGAATTTGGGTAAAACTCGTAAGACCTCCACACTACCTTTATGTAGATAGGGCCAAAGGATTTCCTTTCGTGTTTTTCTAAATGTTTCGTTAGTGATCTGCGTATTAATCAGGGGTTTCTGATGCGTATAATACTTCAAGTTGAATTATCGTGCTATTATTTTTATTATTATTATTTTCGTTTCGGTCTTCTAGGGACCACGAGCCAATTTCAATGCTTTGTCCATTGCTGTTCCTTCTTCTTCTTCTTCTTCTTCCAATATTCCTTCATCATCTCTCAATGTTTCCTCTTATTTTCCTCGGACCATTTTGAGCCGGTTTTCTTTCCCTTCCTCTCATGGAATCTTTCCATTTTTAGCACGTTTTGCCTAAAAATATCTCTCTGGGGTGTATCTACTGCTCTGATAGTATTTCTTTCCAAATCCTTTTTGATTTCTTGAACCCAGGTTGTTGTTGACTTGTTGTTCCACAGGAATGTGAAGAGCTGCTTGGTTAACCTACTGTCATCCATTCTGTACAAATGTCCAAAAATAGCAATCTCCACTTCCGTATTGTTTCTGATATGTTTTCTATTTGTCGATATATTTCATCATTACTTCTTAATTTCCAGAGTTCCAGAGTTACAAAGTATTTTTCGTATAATTCTTATTTTCTTTCAACTTCTTCTATTTAATCTAATTTGTAATTCAATACTAGACTTTCACTCGCATACAGGCATTATTTTTATTTTTATCTTTACTTTTATTATTATTATTATTATTATTATTATTATTATTATTATTATTATTATTATTATTATTATTATTATTATTATTATTATTATTACGTTGAAATCAACGAAGTTGCCTACTGATGGGCGATTAACGCAACGGTGGTTGTATACGATCAAGAGTTAGCGTCTGGGCTGACCCCATACTGAGTGGCTTGAAGAGTGCGATGATGTTATCCCTCTGGCCTCAATTGGACGTGTTGCGAACAATAGCCTGCAGTGTAATCAGCCACTGCATCAAGCTTAATCACCATAGGTCATTACACAATTGGGTAATGCAAATTTAGCAATATTTTGATCTCTCCTCTTGGAAAATCTACCGCAACATCTGACCTCATCTTTGTGTTGTATAATAACACTCGCAGTGATGTTGACAGCATCTCATTTGAGTGAGAAGCTTGTGATGTACCTGATGTCCATGGTTTCGATCCCGACCATAGTAAATCTAGTGGACCTAAACGGAAGGCTGCCCTTGAATTTTCCTCTAACCTGCTCAAGTTGCGCAAGTTTATAATTGCTGATGTAACCAAATAAGTGTATACAGGGTTAATTTTAAGTACACCGACTTCATTACTGGAAATTGAGCAAATAAAGTCCTTATCAAATAGGCTTATATCCAAAAATGCGTCGTTGCTACGGTAGACGTAATTTTCGTTTCTCTTAACTTCCTGCAGAACACTCTATCGTTGTTGATTGAGAATGTGTATTTGGCAATACGACAGGTTATGTGGCTGCTACAGGACGTATCGCCAGCCCACTTCTGCATTACCGTTCACCGACCCCTCAACAACACCTTCCCCAGACTGTATGGCCTGCTCGATCACCAGACCTAAACACCCTGGATTATTTCTTGTGGGGGCATCAGAAAGGCATTGTGTTTGGTGAGCCTGTTCTCGATGTACAGACCCTTCAACAGTGTGTCCGTGAAACCTGTGACGAAATTCGGGTAAAGGCCGGAAGATTCGAAAGATGCGACGTGTGAACGTTTGTATTGCATACCACGGAGGCCACTTTAAACACCTGTTGTGACATGGGTGAGCTTCAGACCATGCACTGTGTGCCGGGTCTATTTGCTGCCACTGCATTTTCACCGTCCATTTTCTGACATTGACATTTTTTCTCTATTTTCAGTCAGAATTCCCTCCCTGTAGTTTGCCAGTCTACTTAAATTTCACCATGTACAAGGGCTGTTTCCTTTTTTTTTTTTTTTTTTTTTTTTTTCAATTTCCTATGGACTGTATAAAAATAACAGATTGACATACCAAACTGATTTTGCTACCAAAGTTTTGCTTGATTTATTCTTATGTCTCAACGTAATCGCCAAAACGATTGAAACATTTGTCTTAATGTTACACCAGCTTTCCAATGCCCTCAGCAAAATATTCTGTCGCCACTGAGGTGGATACGTCTGGACGGTCTCCTGAAGTGTTTCCTTTTTGGCGAGGCGTTGCCGCCCAACCATACCTTCAATTCTGGAAAAGGGTGAAAATCATTCACAACCGCACTGTGCCAACGTTACGATAGACTTTTTCAAAGAATTCAAGTGTGAAGTTTTGGACCATCTGCCGTTCAGTCCATACCAGCACTGAATGATTTTCACCTTTTTTGAGAATTGGGCGAAAACGCCCCGCCAAAAAGGAAACACTTCAGGAAACTGTCCAGACTTACCCGCCTCAGTGGCGGCAGAATTTTTTGCCGAGGGCATTGGAAAGCTGGTGTAACATTACGACAAATGTTTCAATCGTTTTGGCGATTACGTTGAGACATAAGAATAAATCAAGCATACCTTTAGTAGCAAAATCAGTTTGGTATGTCAATCTGTTATTTTTATACAGTCCATCGGAACTTGAAAAATTACCAGCCCTCGTACATTGTAATTACCATCACCCACGTACTTGTAGATTGTAAATAGCTATTCCGCTACAACTCGAGGGTGATTTTTGAAATGAAAAGACCAGTGCAATATATGAAAATAGACCATATAACTCTCCACGGAACTACTTGTATAAAAATAAACTTCAAATTAAACAATGATTTCTAAGTTCAGTTCGGATTTACCAGCCTTTCGGATTAGTGAGACTCCGCTGTAATTATGTTATAAGTTCCAAAGGTCATGGCTCCAAACGATTGTTATGGGAAGTATAAGTGCATCTTTATTATTATTATTATTATTATTATTATTATTATTATTATACAAGTTTAGTTGCACCTTTATCTGTGACTAAAAGTGAATTTGAGTTGGCAATGAGGACATTACCAAATGAGAAAGCTCCAGGCATCGATAACATCCCTAGTGAACTAATCAAGTCTGCTGGTGATAAAATTAATGAAAAACTATATGACTTAACGCAAACAATCTACGAAAAGGGTATTTGGCCATCTGAATTTCGAAACTCCATCATGGTCCCTTTACCAAAGAAAGCAAATGCGACCAACTGCAGTATGTATAGAACAATTAGTTTGGTTCCTCATGCATCCAAAATTATGATCCAAATCATAAAGAAAAGAGTAGAAGGGGCAGTTTATGGCTGCATCCAAGAAACACAGTTTGGTTTCCGTCGAGGAGTTGGTACCCGAGATGCCATTGGCATTCTTAGAGACCTCGGAGAACGTATGACGAGCAGGAGCCAAAATCTGTATATATGCTTCATTGACTATGAAAAGGCATTTGATAGAGTTTCCTGGCATAAACTATTCCCATTATTAAGGAACATACGAGTCGAAGAACAACTCAATACACTCATATGGGACCTCTACAATGGTCAAAATGCAATTGTACGTTTACGAGAAGGTCTTACTAATCCAGTTCCTATCAGAAAAGGAGTAAGACAAGGATGTCCTCTCTCCCCAATTTTGTTTAATGCTTTTGGTGAGTTGATGATGGCAGAAGCTTTAGAAGACACAGGTTTAGGTGTGAAGATCAATGGAATTCCCATAAATGTAATTAAGTTCGCAGATGATCAGGCCATTCTAGCTGGTAGCCCATCTACTTTGCAGGCAATGTTGTCAAGAGTTGCATCAACGGTGCATAAATACGGCATGAAAATAAACACCTCAAAAACCAAATGCATGACAGTCTCAAAACTCCCTAAACCTCTTCGAATAAAGATTAATAACTCAGACATACAACAAGTCAAATCCTTCACTTACCTAGGTCAAAAGATTACAGAGGACGGAAGGTGCACCACTGAAGTTAAATGCCGCATTGCTCAGGCAAAACTAGCTTTTATGCAAAAGAGGAGATTACTGTGTACCAGTCGGCTTAAGCTTTCCCTCCGAATGAGAGTGCTACATGCTTTTGTATGGACAGTTGCGTTGTATGCCTGTGAAACGTGGACACTAAATAAAAATGAAAAGAACCGTCTTGAAGCCTTTGAGATGTGGTGCTATCGTAAGATGATAAATGTGACGTGGAGAGACAGGATATCGAACAAAAGGGTTCTCGACACCGTGAACCAACGGAGATCAATCCTACGCACAATCCGTTAACGTCGTCTCGCATGGTGGGGTAATGCGCAACTCCAATTTAATGAGAACTGTGGCAGAAGGGTTCATTGAGGGAAAAAATCCACGAGGAAAACCTAGAAATATCTTCCTTAAACAAATGCTAAACGACACACAAGCACAGAATTATAATTCAATGAAGGAAGCGGCAATTGACAGGACGATCTGGACATGTTAGGTAGATTTCATTAGAAAGCTAACTATTGCAATGGGTCCCATGTTTCGACTTCCGGAAAATTTCGACATATCTTCGCGTTTCACATCCCCCAGACCCCAAAACCACCGTCAGTTCAAAAGTTTATATATAATTTATGTATATATATATGTATATATATATGTATATCAGTTTCTTGTGGACACGATAACTGCCGTAATTTTGCACCAATTACTTCGAATTTTTTACCGAAGATGTATACCTATAAAATCTCGGTGGAGTTCGTTACTGGGCTAAATCGGTCGAAGGGGGTGAAAATGGGGGGCTTTTTTCGAAAAAGTGAAATTTCGCTATAACTCTCTTAATACGTGCAATATCGAATCCATTCAAAGTTCATAATATGTGTCGGATAAGTGCCAAAACTTTATGTCAAATAAGATATTTGATAGCACCAACCATTGACCAAAGGGGTGGAAAAAAGTGGGTTTTTCGGGAAACATTAATCATATCTCTCTTAATAGGCACAATATCAAAACCGTACAAAATGGACAATATTCCCCTAATAATTACCTAAAACTTTTGTCTGAAAGAATTTTTGATATGACCCACCATTACGCCAAGGGACGAGAAAAATGATTTCGGAATTATAAGAAAATGCCAAGAGCTATCAGTGGTTGCCATGGCAACACTACTAAATTGATGAGGCATGGACCATCAGACGTTGCCATGACAACGCACTTGCACGAGATCAGATTCAGTATTTCCATCTGATTAAGTGGTTGGTTGGTTGGTTCTTAAGTTTAGGGGCTGCGACAACGCGGTCATGTAGCCCCGTGTACTTTGGGTGTGTGTAGAATCTGTCTGATAACCGGTGTTAATTGTGATGACTGTATTAGTGTGTGTTATGAAAATCCACAGCCTGCTTCCAGTCTCCGACCGGGTCAGGAATGGAATGAATGGAGCCCCTATCTAGCGGCGAGGATATGAACTGTGCCGGCTGCCGAGGCCTGACGCACTCCTCTGGGGCAATGATTAAATGAATGACAGATGAAATGAAATGATAGTGGAGAGTGTTGCTGGAATGAAATTTTGACAGGGAAAACCGGAGTACCCGGAGAAAAACCTGTCTGCCTCCGTTTTGTCCAGCACAGATCTCACTTGGAGTGACCGGGATTTGAACCACGGAACCAGCGGTGAGAGGCCGGCGTGCTGCCGCCTAAGCCACGGAGGCTTCACAGTGTGTGTTATCTGTTTGTTAATTTAAGTACTGCAACTAACAATTTTTCAGATAGTTCCTACTTTTGCCGCCAAGCGCCACTGTCAACGACTACGAGGCCAAGTTCAGAACTGAGCTACTAGACGCCGCCGCAGTCGGCTCTTGGCAACGAACATAGAAACCTAAGAGCGTTGTATACATTCTTAACCTATCCAATTTAGCTTCACACAGGTGCAATTAGTGGAAGGATCTTTAACATGCCATAAATCTATGACATGGGACCGCCGGCTTTACTTCCCCTCCGAAGGAAGGCATACTGAGGGATATTTAACGCTCTTAAAAAATCCGACGGCTTCGGCCGGGTTTGAACCCGGTATCTTGGGCATAGAAGCTCAGCATGTTACCGACTACGCCACCAAAGCCGCCTGATAAAGTGGGAAGCGGCTTCGGTGACGTAACTGGTAGCATGCTGAATGTCTATGCCCAATGTCGCGGTTTCAAAGCCGGCCGAAGTCGTCGGATTTTCTAAGAGCACTAGAATCCCTCAGTATGCTTTCCTTTGGAGGGGAAGTTCCAACGTTCGTTGCGAGTTGATGGTTGGGGTGGCATCTAGTAGCCAAGTTCACAGCTAGGTGTCGTTGACGGTTGTACCTGGTAGCAACATTAGGAACTACTGCTTGAAATTGACCGTCTGCAGTACTTACATGAATTAAGACTAATACAGCCATTACAATTCACACCGTGTATCAGACAGATTCTACACTCACCCAAAGTACACGGGGTTAGATGACCGCGTTGTCGCAGCCCCTAAACTGAGGAACCAACCAGAGGTAGATTTCGTTAGAAAGCTAACTATTGCAATGGGTACCATGTTTCGACTTCCGGAAAATTTCGACATATCTTCGCGTTTCACATCCCCAGGCCCCAAAACCACCGTCAGTTCAAAAGTTATATATAATTTATGTATGTATATGTATATCAGTTTATTGTGGACACGATAACTGCCGTAATTTTGTACCAATCACTTTGAATTTTTTACCGAATACGTATACCTATAAAATCTCGGTCGAGTTCGTTACTGGGCTAAATCGGTCGTTGGGGGGTGAAAATGGGGGGCTTTTTTTTTTTCGAAAAAGTGAAATATTGCTATAACTCTCTTAATATGTGAAATATCGAATCCGTTCAACATTCATACTATGTGTCGGATAAAGCCCAAAAATGTATGTTTGAAGAGTTTTTTTTATAGCACCAACCATTGACCAAAGGGGTGGGAAAAAGTGGGTTTTTCGGGAAACATTAATCATATCTCTCTTAATAGGCACAATATCAAAACCGTACAAAATGGACAATATTCCCATAATAATTACCTAAAACTTTTGTCTGAAAGAATTTTTGATATAACCCACCATTATGCCAAGGGATGAGAAAAATAATTTCGGAATTATAAGAAAATGCCAAGACCTATCAGTGGTTGCCATGGCAACACTACTAAATTGATGAGGGATGAGCCATCAGACGTTGCCAAGATAACGCACTTGCACGAGATCAGATTCAGATTTCCATCTAAGTGTGGAGCGGCTTCGGTGACGTAACTGGTAGCATGCTGAATGTTTATGCCCAAGGTCGCGAGTTCAAAGCCGGCCGAAGTCGTCGGATTTTCTAAGAGCGCCAAAAATCCCTCAGTATGCTTTCCTTTGGAGGGGAAGTTCCAACGTTCGTTGCGAGTTGCTGGTTGCGGTGGCATCTAGTAGCCAAGTTCACAGCTAGGTGTCGTTGACGGTAGTACCTGGTAGCAACATTAGTAACTACTGCTTGAAATTGACCGTCTGCAGTCCTTACCTGAATTACAGACTAATACAGCCATCCCAAAGTACACGGGGTTACATGACCGCGTTGTCGCAGCCCCTAAACTGAGGAACCAACCAAAATCTCTGCGGTAGATATAATTTTGCGTGAAGAAGTAACAGACCGTTACATAGTTGCACATCAGTGTCGAAACCTAGCATAAGGACAGTGTGACCACAAGTATAAAAATGGACCCCAAATGACAAGAAGGTTACCGTTCCCATAAGACAATAAAATGTTTAAAATAAGCATAAAATGACGAAAAACAAAGTTAATTAAGCTCCAATTATAAAATACCTTCTCGCATTAAATGAGGTCTGATCCTTCTACGAAAATCTGCATATTCTGCCTATTTTCGCCTATCCCCAAGTTTGTCCGGTGAAATCTACCTCCGCCTTCCGACGTGCCGAGAGGACTTTTTTTATGGCAACTGACCAGTCTTAGGACTGCAAACCAATGATGATGATGATGATGATTACTATTACTATTATTATTATTATTATTATTATTATTATTATTATTATTATTATAATTATTGCCAGCTAAAATATGAATTTGAATATTAAACAACTAGTTCCGTGACGAACTACAGAGTCTACTCTTCTTATAACTTAAGATGAATGCCAATTATTAATCAATACATCAGTAATGAAAAGTTATATGGGATCTATCAGCAGGCGTAAAATCATGTTGGCAACAATGTGATGTATGTGTTACTCAGAATTAATCTGAAATATCATTATCTATTATTGTCCAAATTATGGATTAAATACATTTGTTAGTATAGAAAATACAAATATTTATAATAGTAGTGGAGTACTAGGAGTTCTGCCCCACTTCAAAACCCCCCTTGCTCTACTACTAAGCCTCAGCCATGTTAAATATCTCTTGAACGCATGGTCCGATTTTGACAAATGAGGTATTGTTGGACTCGGGCTGACGTCCTCTTTGCTATGGACCACTCATTATATTTTTCAAAATTTTTTTGAAAATTTTTGTTTTCGAAACTATGTGATAGTTTGAAAACCAAACAGGATAGAACGTTGTGCCATGGCTCAAACGAACAGTCTTTATGACCTTTATTTTTTGTAATAAAAAATTTTTATTTTTTATATTTTTTTGAAAACACTCGAATTTTGAAAATCCTATATTTTGGAAACTAGGAACTCTACAAAAAAAATTGTTTAACGTAAATCAATGGTCCCTACCCCCTCTACCCCCAAAATAAATTTAAAGTCTCTAGAATGAAAACCTGCAGTAGTGTGGTAAGGACAGAGCTGCTTATAAAAGCAAGTGGTGAGCCCCTGCGACCTTGGAATGGAAGGAGCCATGCTAGGAGGGCGTGCTTGGATTCGTTTTTTTCGTCTCGTTGTGCTCTTTACGGGAATGTCGGTGTCGAAAAGGTGAAAATCTGGAAACACAGTCTTTTTGGGGTAAAAACGTGATTTTAGACTTTTTGCTATATCTCGCGAACCAATCATGCTAGAGGCATGTTCGACAGGTCCAAGGACTCGGGGTGACGTCCTCTCTGCTATGGACCACTCGTTATAATTTTTAATAAAATTGGAAACTCGATTTTGGGGTAAACACATGCTTTTTGTGATTTTGCCGATATCTAACGAACCAATAACGTTAGAGGCATGTACGACGGGTCCAAGGACTCGGGGTGACGTCCTCTTTGCTATGGACCACTCGTTGTAATTAAAAAAAAATGGGAAATGCGATTTTGGGGTAAACACGTGTTTTTTATGATTTTTGCCGATATGTCACGAACCAATAACGCTAGAGACGTGTACGAGGTGTCCTAGGACTCGGGCTAACGCCCCCTTTCAAATGTGGTAGATATTTTTTTTCCAAAAAGATAATTCACAAAGGGCCTAACGCCATACATGTTGAAAAAACGTTTTCTTTTTCTTTACCTGTTTATAATTTTCATGGAGCGTGGTGGTTGAGAGAGACGATACTGCTGGATGTGTGTGTTTCAACGAACTTGTCGCTGACCAAGGTGGCTGTGTTCAATAGATCAATTGATATTTCGACGAGTCGGTGTATGACAGAGCGAGCGTGCGTTTTCTGATATTTTACCTTTAACGTGTAAACGGTGATGAGAACTAGGTTCTATGTTGGTCGAAGCGAGTAGAGAAAACAAACTTACAGGAGGTGAATGTCATTTGAGCTTATTGGAAGGCTCCGATCTGACTTGACAATAGGTGACGCTTGAAGGTGAAATAATCTGACCATCGTGGTGGCAGGGGAGTGTGAAAGGCATGCACACACATTTGTGAAACCACATGTAGGCTAAACCAGTGACATCCTGTCTTGCTTCGTACGTGACAAAATGCAAGTTCAGGTGAAATTTGATCCGGCACAGGTGTTCGCTTGGGTGTTATCTGTCCACGTGCACGATAAGAGAATGTTCAAAGCGTGGGAATCGCTGAATCAGTAAAAAGTATAATGCAACTTGTCGGAATAATGTCACAACCAATAGATAGGCAAGAGCTGCAAACAGCAGTGGTGGGAGGTGAAGGGAGGGAGAGGGGAGGGGGTGATGTATGAGAGAACACAGGAGGAAAGGGAAAGACAAACATGTATGAACATGCATGAAGCGCGGAGCGCTGTACACATAGAGCTATAGGTGGTGTACAACATGTGTGAATAAATAAAAAGTACACAGGTTCACACAACATGTAGTTTATTGATCCAAGAATTAAACGTAGAGTTAAACCCTAACCATTTGACGTAGAGTTTATTTCCTTTTTGTTTCAACACTTTTTCCACAAGATAATGCTGAGGAAATGCTGTTTTCTGAAGTTCATGGAGATAAAATCTACCTTTTATGGGTTGATGGTTGAGGTCCTCGAGTAAATAGGTGACTGGACTGTCCAAGTAGACTCGACGAATTCGAAATAGTTCAGTCCCCCACTGAGGCGTGTAGCCCTTATTGAAGACAGACTTAAATTTGCTTACACGAACAAAATCCCCAATGTTCAGTCGGTGACGTTTAGGATCAGCTGCTTTTATGGGGTTAAACAGTTTATCCAATCGCTGAATATTTTTAGTCACGAGGCGTGGCTTGGTCCCAATCGTTCTATGTTTGGTGTCATTGTAACGTGATACTAGCTCAGGTAACATGTCCAACCAGCGATAACTGCCCTGAGCGGTAAACGCTTTCCACATATGGGTTTTCAATGTTCGGTTGAACCGCTCGACCACACTGGCTTTCAGATTGCTGTACGTGGTGTAATGGTGAATATCCTTAGATTTGAGAAAACTGGAGAAATCCTTGTTGAAAAATTCTTTCCCCTGGTCGGTTTGTAGCAACTGAGGTTGACGTTTGGAGTGTTGAATAATATGTTGAAAGGCCTTGGTAACTAGTGGACCAGACTTGCGACGCACAGGTTCAACAAAGGCCATTTTGGAATAGACATCAATGACGGTCAACATATAGCGTACACCGTCGTTAACGCCAGCATAGGGTATCATTTCAACCAAGTCAGCCTGCCAAAGTTCATCCACACCTCGTGAAATCACCTTGAGTCGCGGATAGTGACGCCTAGCTGGGCGATGCAACTCGTGAGCAATACCCATTTTAATGGGTGAGGGCTTAAACAATAATTTTGGCATTTCGAAGTTCTTGTTCAATTTCTTGAATTTCCCAATCGTGACCGGTGTGGCCAGCTTGACGTGAGGCATGCAACAATTGTAGCCGCTGGACGAGCTTATTGGGATTGTGCCAGTAGGTAACATCCACAAGGGGTTTTAATGGTTTAAAAGTCACTCCCGAAGCGGACACTTTACGACGAGTACTTTGACTGGTGGGAAACATTTTTGCAATGATGGTTTTATATTTTTGAGATATATTGGCATTCACTTGTTGCGTGGGATCATACTGTCTTTTGTGAGCATGGGTATCCAATAAAATGGATTTATATTTGTCAAGGTCCTCTGACGTATAATCATGGGAAGAGGGGGTCCGAGAAAAGAGCAGCTTTAACAGTCCTGGCGTTAATTTATAGTTGATGTTTTTAATGACAGCTTTAGTACGAGCAAATTTAATGGATGAATCGCCAATTTTAAAACTATCATCCTCATAGCGAACACCATACGTGGTATCTGTGTTTCCAATAAATAGATCGGTGAAATAGGGTTCCAATGTTGATCCATAATATTTTATTAAAATGGTTTTCAGTTGAGCTTTATGTTGAGGGGTGGCCAAGAGTTGTGAAAACGGAGACGCTCTGGAAGGGCAAGGTGTTTCGACCATGGCCAAGGATTTCTTTTTTCTCAAAAACTCTGCAAGGGGTGCGGCCTTTTTTTGAGGCGTAAACACTTGTTCCTCCTCATCCTCAACTTCACTATCACTAGTCAAATCTTCCACTTCCTCTTCCTCAGGGTCCTCGTGCAGCGTCTGCGTGGCTTGTGAAACGGTGGGTAGCGTTTCAGATGGCTTGAAAGAGGGTTTCAACATGGCTTTTAGTGGAGGTGCTAAATGTTGCTGAATAAACAAAGCATGATTGGCACGTGATTGTTTCAATTGACGAAACTTTTGGCGAATAGTATTTTTTGCTCTAATAATATGCTTTTTCAATTGACTCTCTGCTAACGCCATGGTGTCTTGACAAATGACTTGATGGCGAATGAGACAGGGCCTTAAATAGCAATAAAATGATCAAACCCTAAGCGATACCGTCCTTGGTTGAGTTCACTTTGTTTGTCAATCACTAAACAGGCATGACGTTGAGTGTTCCAGCACTTGGCACACAATTCTGTAAACATTTGAAAGGTCATATCCGGATTCACATGTTCATTATAAATGTGACGACTGTTCCTCTCGTCCTGACGAAATAAAACAATGACATTGGCATTGTCACGAATCAACTGTTTGGACATTTTAGAATACGTTTGCCCAAGATAGAAGCAATCGATATGTTTGTGTCGACCCATGCTGAAATAGCTTTGAATGATGCCTTGACGTTCAGTGGATACATCATCGAAAATCATGAGTGAATCAGGCTTTACCTCATCCGGTGAAATCACATTTTCTTGCATGGAAAATGTAAAATAACCCATATTCTCTTTTTGTAATCCAGACATGACTTGATCCAGAAACACGTAGAGGGGTTGGTAGAGAGATTTTGCAAAAATATAAATATTTTGAAAACGCAGACCATTGGGCGCTGTAATGAGCGTTAGCAAAAGATTAGTCTTTCCACAGCCGGAAGGCCCCACAATGATGCAGCGAATGGAAGATGGAAACAGTGAACCATGGCGTTGTTCACGTGATGTGGGACAGAGATGGGAAACCATGTCCCCCACGGGGAATGACTCTTGCTGCTTAATAATCTTCATTTCAACTAAGGCTTAGAAAGGCTAGCAGGCTGTCTATATACAGGACACCGAGCCTTGTCATAGAAACAGTAGACTGGTACTACAGGTTGACGATGGATGTCTTTGGACGTGCGTTGATGGCCAAAGCTAGGCCTGTCCCCATACATGATCCTAAACAGGAAACAGATCCTGCTAATAAACACTATGTGGATAGGTCAGTAGTGCCACGCACAAAACAGGGAGATTATGACTTTAAGGGAAAGCGGTTAACCCATGTAAAACATCCTCAAGTGTCTACAGACGTTACTACGAAAAAGTATGTGGATAACAAAGTGTATGAGTTTTATGACAAAGTGCCCCAGCTTATGGTGAATGGCTATAGCGCTAATCACCATCGGATTATTCACGTGGAAGACCCACAAGACGAAGACGATGTTTGTACCAAGCGTTACGTGACCCATGAAATGAAAAGGCTTTATAAATTTATCCCATCTGTGTTTTTAGTGTATCTGACAAATGAAAAACCTGTGAATGACAGAAACCATTTACCGCTAGTCCATGATCAGCACTTGACCTATGCGCTTGCTTCGGGTTTAAGCCACTATCGATTACACTATGATGGAACCATTCACATCAAATATGCCATACCTGATGAGAACCATTTACAAATAAAGATAAATGGTCATAGGATGTTGCTTCATAACCATGAAATGGTCAATGCAGGTGACGAATTATCCTTTTATCTCATGTTGACATGGGATGAAAAGCAAGCGGGAAAAACCATAAACGACTTCCCACTTTATGTGGAATTGGAATATACAGCCATGAAATAACCATCTGACGTTAGTTGTGATTTAAACTTTCTTGTGAAAGGTTGTGGGTCATTATCATCATGGTGAAACAAAGGTATGCAGTGAGAAAGACTAAAAAAAGGACTTTGTCCTTGGCAAAGCCAGGGCTTACAACATTCGAGGACAAGCCCTTGCGAAAGAAAAAAAGAAAAAATAATGTATTGACCATAAGGAAAGCCCTTCGAGCAGCACAGAGACAGGTTATTCCAAAACGTCGGCGACAGGTTTCAAACCAAGGGCGAGTGATTCCCGTTCCCAAACGAGCGGGATTTTTACCTGCATTATTTGCTGGTTTGGCTGCTCTGGGCTCACTTTTGGGCGGTGCCAGTGCAGTGGCGAAAACCATTAAAGCCGCGCAGCAGGGCAAGCAACAACTCAAAGAAAGTCAGCGACACAATGAAACGATGGAAGCGATTGCCATGGGGGCTAGAAATGCCAATTTAAAGCCAGCCTTTTATCAACAAGGATTTGGGATTTCACCATTTCGAAATATTAAAAAAAAAAAAAATTAACCTCAGCCATAGCGAGACATGCCCTGACGCATCAACAAGTGGAAAGCTATGCTAAACAACTAAAGCTTTCTCATTTTCGAGGTGTGTTTATGCGAAACCAATTACCCCCACGACCCTGGAAACAGGAATGTGCTGTTGTCAATTTGGATGATCACCGAGGACCAGGAACGCATTATGTAGCTTATGTCAAAGAGGGATCCACGGTATGGTACTTTGACAGTTTTGGGAATTTGCCCCCGCCCATGGAACTAGTGACCTATTTTGGAAACAGGATCAAGATATATTATAATGTGAAACGTGAGCAAACGTTTAACAGCCAACAGTGTGGACGTTTGTGTTTAATTTTTTTATATAAGACGCAGCATAAGCAAAAACGCCACCAGTATGTCGGTAGAAAGTAAAACGTTTACAGTGCATGGACGTGGACCTGAAGTCAGCCTAGACTTTTACCCGCCTATCGAATTGAGTGAAAAACCCTATGGTTTAGGACTTGTTTCTCTTGAAACGTACAATCGAATATACAACATACGTGAAAATGTGAACAACAAGTTTTACTATGATGATTCTGTGCTCACCCTGAACTCTGGTGGATACACGATCGATGATATTTATGAACACATTTATGTGGTGTTGATCAATCAGTATGGTTTAAAGTCATTTCTCGACGGAACGCACAAGTTTGAACTTGTAGGCAATACTAACACTCATCGCTGCAGTATTTTCTCTACCTTCAACATTGACTTTAAAACACACCCCGATTCCATTGGCCCATTACTCGGATTTAAACCACGTGTGTTGGAGCCCAACAAAAAACATGAATCGGACCATGAAGTGAAATTCATTGAGGACCATCATGTGTCGGTGACGTGTAATATTATTAGCCAAGTGTACACCAATCAAGAACCATCGCATTCGCTTTATGACTTTATTGTGACATCGCCCAATGGGTATATTATTCGTGAAAACCCTCCAGTGGTGCTTTTTCATGCTGTGGCTGTTGATAGTATTAGTAATATAACATTAAGACTGATCAATAGAGATCAACAACTCATTGATCTAGATTCCACTACACCAGTGACTTACAAGTTGGTGCTAAAGCCACTATGAAATTTGTGTATAAAGCAACAACACCGTCTAGGAATGGTGTTAGTTGTTTGCCGCGTGAATACACGTTAACATCTCAAGGCAAGCAGATTTTACAGCATTTGGGTTACCACGTCAACCCTTATAATGAATTCTATCCTAGAGATAGCGAACCACATCGAGGAGCAACCAGGAGTGGTAAGAATTGATCTCCATTCCTATCAAGCTCAAACACCTGGACTCAATAACAATGATGAAATTCAATTTGTTATCAACAACCAAGATATTTACACCCTACCGCATGAAAGTGTTATTCAGATTGAAGGTCGGCTCACCAAAGCCGATGGCTCTACACCCACTACATCCAAGTTGGCCAACCATGGTTTAGCCTTTCTGTTTTCTGAAGTACGTTATGTCATTAACGATATCGTGGTGGATAGCACTCGAAATGTGGGTATTTCCAGTGTCATGAAACTATACCCCTCTTATAGTGAGGAAGAAGGTAAAACACTTTGCATGGCAGCTTGGTGCCCTGACTCGACCAATGACTGGATGGTACACACCGATGGGACCTTTACTGGATATTTACCTCTTAAACTGGTTCTAGGCTTTGCCGAAGATCACCAACGCATTGTGGTTAACGCAAGGCAAGTGCTTTATCTAGTGAGAGACAGGAGTGATAACAATGCACTCAAGGGGGCCGACAATGCCCCCATCGATTCAAAAATTCAACTACAACGCTTGCTATGGAAAGTGCCTCATGTGACCCTTAACGATAGCAAAAAACTGGACATACTCAAAATGGTAAAGAGAGATATGCCTCTACCCATGGAATTTAGAAGCTGGGCACTCCATGAGTATCCGCTATTGCCCACCACCAACACACACAGTTGGTCTGTAAAAACAGCTCGCTATACAGAGAGACCTCTCTACCTGATCGTGGGTTTTCAAACGAATCGCAAGTATCAACAAACCAAAGATGCCACGCAATTTGATCACCTGCAATTGAGAAATGCACGTCTTTTCCTCAACGGAGCTGTGTTTCCCTATGAAGGACTGGATTTGGATTTTTCAAAAAATAAGTTTGGCCCCCTGTACGACTTGTTTTCTAAATTTCGATGGTCGTATTATCAAAAAGAGAACGGTCCCATGCTACTACCCCAAGCGTTTAAGGCAAGAGCACCACTGATTGTTTTTGACTGTTCTTACCTGGAAGAGTCTGTCAAGCCATCCAATATCGACATTCGACTAGATTTTGAAACGCATGACAATGTACCAGCCAATACGACAGCCTACTGTCTGATTATTCATCACAAACAAGTCAACTATTATCCACTGTCCAACCAAGTGACGAGTGTATAAATAACAGCTCAACCCACGTTAAGTCGCTCAGTCATGTCTTGCTTTAAAGCCTCAAGAGACGTTACATCCATGAATTTAAACTCTGAGGAACAACGTTTCAAGACTTTTGCCACATGGCCAGTGCCTTTCATAAACCCTCAAGCCTTGGCGGCTGCTGGATTCTACTATTTAAAAACAAGAGATGAAGTGAAATGTGCCTTTTGTCCCATCATCATAGACCAATGGCAGGAGGGCGATGAACCCATGCAGGAACATCAGCGCTGGTCACACACCTGCCCCTACCTGTGCAGAATGAAAGTGGGAAATATACCCTGTCATTCAAGCTATCCCTCACTTGTGTCTCTGGGTGATGAAAAAAATACAAGTTATGATACATGTGGGCCGTATGGTATCCATGGTGCTTCGGTGAGCAGATCACCATCAAAAACGCCTAGTTTAGAGACATTGGGACATCATCGGTGTTATGGACGTTACAAACACAAGAGACTATTTTGTTGTATCAGTTGCTATCGTCCTTATCCTAAAATG
Organism: Meconema thalassinum; assembly: GCA_946902985.2. Taxonomy (NCBI): domain Eukaryota; kingdom Metazoa; phylum Arthropoda; class Insecta; order Orthoptera; family Tettigoniidae; genus Meconema; species Meconema thalassinum. The sequence goes on from OX336392.1 coordinate 403,304,325, forward strand.
AGAAAAGCCTGTAAGACGTGTTATGATAATAAAATGATGTAATTCTTAAATTCTTATTTTTGCATGTCCCCCTGTCCTACCCTAACCTTCTTTTTTGAAACTAGCATGGCAGGTAAGTCCATGCCATGATCACACGTGATCGTCAGTCAGTCGTCAGTTGAACTTGGTCCAGGCAAGCGTCAACATGTTGCGCACACTCATTGTGGATTGCCAAGGGTTTAAAATTGGTGACAACAAATTTATATTTAAACAAGTGGCCATAATCGATTGTACCACGTTTTGGATATCGCAAGCTACGCATTTGCTATTTAAACCACCCCATGCTTTTGATTTGTTGTGTGAAAAAGACCGTAAACAAACCCAGTGGATTGAAAATCATAGGCAACTAGACTGGAATCGGGGAACCATTTCCTATAAATATTTGGACGTGGTCATGAAAGCACACTTGTCCTCGGCCAATGTGGTATTTGTGAAAGGTAATGAAAAACGTCAATGGTTGCAACCATTTTTGGCGTCTTACTGTCAATGTATCGACCTCATGGAGTTGGGCTGCCCCTCCCTGCAAACGCTCATGGATACTTGTTCCTGTGGCAACATTACCCATACAGCCCTATCGCATGCGTGGCATCTCTTTCATTGGTTAACCACTCATGCCTGCTGGGAGTTGTTGAACAAAATTATAACTCAAGATTTACCTGTGAATGACGTCAGTGAGATTTCTACTAGCGACGTGTAAACATCTACAGCACATGATACCATGGAGAAAGGCAATGCTACGGACAAAGCCATCGGCAAGTTCTTTGTGTGCAAAAAGAAACTAGACAGTTTTACCAAAGAGGAACTCTTGGCACTGCCCAAGTCGTTCATTTATTATGTGGCCGCCAACGCGGTCAAAGAAATCTGGCAACATGTACCAAAATCATGGACTCAAGACCCTGTGTTGAGTGAATTGCAACCCTGTACGGATTACGATCACCATAAGCAAGTGGCCATGGCAAAAATACCGTCTATGCGTCAGTGTGCGACTTGCCAGCTAGTGAAACTGTATCACGGTCATAAAAGTCCGTGTAAAGACTTTGTTGAATCATTCCACGAGTGTCATGGCGAGAAAAAGCAACAACAACAACAACAAACACAAACATCGTCCACAGAGGAGGAGGAAGACCAAACCTTTTTACCATCGATGGAAAAGGATATGCCAGACCTGTACTGGCAATGGCGTCATTGACAAAGTGATTCAATACTTACCTTACGAAATCCATCTTCCAGGTTATCGTTTTTGCGGCCCTGGAACTCGTCTCGAAAAACGTTTACAACGTGGTGATGTACCCATTAATCTTTTGGATCAAGCATGCAAGGAACATGACCTTTCTTATCGCCATAGTCATTCTGGTTTAAGACATGTGGCAGATAAATTGTTATTGAAGAAAGCTAAACAACGTTTCACATCCAGTGATGCCTCAGTAGGTGAAAGGATGGCAGCCCTAATTGTCATGAGTGCTATGAAAGGAAAGTTGATGATGCATGGACATAAACATTGAGGAGTGAGGAATTGGGATTTGTTTGTATTCTATTTTTCTTTTGTCAATTCACTATGACTATGAAATAAAAACAAAAGTTTTCCAGAGCACGATGTTTTGTTATTTTTAATTTTAAGAAATCGTGATGTTGATGGCTGATTTTTTCATTTTACACATTTCACACATGATGAATTCCACACACTGTCATTTATCATTTTGCAATTTACAGTTTTTGAAAACGTTCGTTTTAAGTTTAACGTTTTTGATGATATGGATTTTTCCATTTTGCTGATGACACATTTTAAACAATGTCCGTTTGAAGTTTTTGAATTTTCAAATTTCACACATGGCCATTTCCAGTTTTTAAAAATGTCCGTTTTAAGTTTTGCTGTTTTGGTGATATGGAAACATGGAATTTCCATTTTGCTGTTTTCATATTTTTTCCATTTGGTGTATGTCGAAAGTTGAGATTTGACAATGATGTTGATGCGAGTGCTTGACCTTGATAATACTGCAATGTGTTGATGTGTGTTTGGAGAAACGTCGAGGTCTACGACTACTGCAGGTAAGACTGTTTTTACAAAAATAATGTCTTTTGACTGTCACATTTCAATGAAAAAACGAAACTATTTAAAACAAAATGAATATATAAGTGACCATTTACCCCCACCCCACCCACCCACTCTACCTCATCGTGTTTGCTCTGGTCAATCATACACACCAGTTTTCTCTCTCCACTCATACATTCACACCTGTCTTTGGGAACAAACACAACCACTTTATTTATTCCCAAAAGCACATTCTCGACATGCACACTCATTCCAAAAGAACTTTTTAGTTTATCATTTACATTACGAAAAATAATTAAATACTAGTTATTAAAGTTACTAAAAATCTTACTTATTTCATATTTACAAAAAAAACTCAACTTTGTACAGCGTTAAAAGAATCACACTATTTACCAATCAAAAAAATTTTAAAAAATAAGGTTGCACACAACTTTTTAAAGAGCAAAAGGTCCAAGTGAATTGTCACTATTTACAAAATCTACTATTTACAATGACAGAAACCAATATTTACAAAATTCTAAATCTACAAGTTACAAAAAGCCATGCCCCATAAACGATTAAACAGTGAAATCACACCTCCTCCTCGTTGCGATCATAACCCCAGGGCAGGCTAGTGAGCAGGTCATCAGCCCACACACGCTTGTTATCCATGGAGGCGAGGGTGCGTTTTCTCTGTTCCACAAGATACAAATGATGGTTGCTGGATTGTATCCTGCACTGTGTATGAGACATAGCTTTGCCAGTGCGTAAAACCGCTAAGTAATCGTCTACACGTAGCGATTTTACCACTGCCCTACCTACACCTTTTGCTCTCTTGGCTTCCTTACAGTCGAGTGTGCGGTAAGCATACATTTTTGAAGCCAAACCTACGAATTCCGTCATAATGGAATCACCGCATTCATCTTTTAAAACGCCCATTTCCTTCTTGTTCTTTATGGGCAGCTGAAACACGTTGTCAGCACTATAGCAAGAGGTGTCGAACCAGTCACTATGTTGCCTCATGACGTCATAGGGGTTGCAGTGGCGAATGTGGTAAATGAATGAGTCCGTGTCCATATACAAAAGAGAGACGTCCTCAAAATGGCGTTTCGCAAACTCATAGTGGAATCGATACATGACCGATTTAGAAAAGTCTAAAATGACTTGACCCAAGTAAATGGGCTTATCCATGGTCACGCTGGTCTTACTCATTTCAATAGTAGCCAAATCCTCATCGATAATTTTGATCGATTTGAAATTTGGCTTGGCAATGTACCGCCGGGCACCCCACCGCCCCTCCCAGACATTCACCAATTTAATGTCACGGTATTTGCGGACATTCTCCATAGACTTGCCATAGATGCAGTTGTTCATTAATTTAAAAAAATTAATTTCAAACTGCTGTGTTGCCATTTGTCGGTGCTCTGTGTTGAGTCGCATGTATGGCTCAAGCCATGCTTTTTGAGCAAAAGAAATACCCCTGTGGACTTTCTTCAACACCAAGCCTTGGGCGAGGCATTGCACCAACATTTGGATATGTAGCACATACCGATTTTTGTTGTAAAGTGTGCCCATGAGTTTTTCAGTTTTCACTTTACTGTCAGGGGGAACCATTTGCTCAAGACAGAATGGGAAATCGGCATGTTCATCATACAAGGATGATGGATATTCAATATCCACTTCTAGCACATATCCACGGCCTGTTTCTTGGCTAGCCATGTTCACATGAAATTCTGACACTTGTTTCTCTGTCAGCCAAGCAAACTTCCCATAGGGCAAAGGCTGACTCATGGCGTAACCGTACAAATTATTCACGTCATAGTACATTAAGTACGATTCTGGTTTGTCTGGTGAATAATCAGACATGTAGACATTGTTCGCTTCAGCATGGCGTTGGTTAAGTGACACAAAGCCGCCACGAATGCCCTTTTCAAAAAATAGAACCATGTCTACGTCAGTGAGTAAATCCAATTCCACTTGAGTGTATTTCAAAGCGGCATCGAACGAGAGTCCAGGACTCGTGTAATAGTGAGCCGGGTCAAGACCGTAAATGTGTTGACACAACTCACGGAATTTTTCAAACACATCAGTGAGCAGCAATACATCCAGTTTTAGGTAATGCAAAGCATATTCACTTAGCGTCTTCATGCCAAACACTCGCCAAACTTGACATGCATGTGCATAGTCTTCATCGGAAACGGTACTGCGTGTTAGTTTCGAGTAAAATTTCTCTTGTGGAGGGAGTTTTCTTTGCTTTAACACGTCCCAGCTGTTGCAGAAATCATACGGGAATATACCTTTCCGAATGCACAATTGAAATTGCTCAGGATCATTAAAATGCATTCTAGTATTTTTTAATTCCTCCTCATTCAAGCCATTCACAAGGCTGTCTAGCGAGGATGCCATAAACTTAAAGGAATCCAAAAATCGAATGCTAAAGTTGCTCAACCACCATGTCAGGGCTGTAAAACGCTCATGGTTTTGGGGAATAATGGTAAACGAGCCCTTGTTAACATGGCCCAATTCACGAATCAAAAACTGAATGTCATAATTCGCCAGATTGTGGAAAAAGACACCGATGAAACGAGGAGCTGGAAAGTTCAAGTTGCATTTACTATGCGCAGCTCCACGAAACTCCCCCGTAAAGTGCGAGTGATCACGAACGGTGTCTTCAGCATTGATCAGTGGCTTTTCGCAAATATGGCATGTCATGGCATGCTCATACTGCTGCTGTTGTTCTGGAGATAGGCTCATGGGTACTGGGTGGTCCAGTAATTCCTGTACATGGTCGGCCAACTTGACAAGTTCATCCAAGAACCATTTGGCACAATCTGGCCCCTCACGGTATTTGTAAACGGATTGTGTGGGGTCATGGGCACACACCACATTAAATCCTATGGCAAAGGGTTCATGTTTTTGAATGGGTGTGGTTGAGCTCATGGAGGGATCTGGTTCACATCCCGCCATGGGTGTGGTGAGAGCTTCGAAATCTGCATATACCACATAGGGAACAGTGTCACGCTTATGAATGTCCTTAAACTTTAACACAGCCTTGTCCCCTTGTGGCAATATCAATCTCACCGCTTCCTGAGTAACACAATCTACCCTATGACGTTCCAAAGAAGTAGGCGTCCAAAAGTATTGGAGACAACGGTCACAAATATGCTTTATACCATGTGCTTTGGACATTTGACTGCTTAGCAATCTACTCAGGCTTTTAATGAGGCAATAGTGATTCACTTCTCCTACAGATAAATATAAAAGATGAATGTGATGTCGTTTCGGTTCTTTTGTGGCATAAAGAGGACCCACAATCTCATCACCGTCAAGGCCATACACCATGAACGAAAAGTCCTGGTTGTCTCGTTCAAACCTATGGATCTCGGTTAAGTCCATAGGGAACGTCACTCGAGTTAAATTTAAAGTATGTTTCAATTCAACAAACTTGGCCTTGTACATTCCTGGTCTGTTAACATGACGATCTTGAGCTGGCTGCAAGTACGCAGCCACAGCCCACAGAAAGCAATCATTGTCATGGTTCTCAATATTCACCACAGCCTTTTTCGAAGCTATTGCTGGAGGTGTTTTAATATAGCTAGACCCAGCATTCAACGGGTTGAAATGACAAATGTTGATTTGTAAATGATGAATTTTGTCTAAGGCTAGACCACTCGGTCCTTGTTGCAGTTTATCAAATTTTGACAGCAAGGCATTCACCACGTGGGTTTCATACCACTGTTCCAAATTATGGGCTATGAATAGCTCTTGCATTTTACTGCAAATATAGAATGTCTCTTTATGCTCTACATCCTTCTTTTTATATACGAAATCGCACACTAGTTCTGTATTCACCTTTAAAGCCATATGCAACCTTTGCGCTGTACAAATTTCAATTTTAAAAATTTCAAAACAAGATTCTAAAAATTCTTTGGGAATCGAACTTTTTCTAACATTCACTATGCGGCCAGAGCACACACGCGATTTGAAACAACTGTTTAGGGTTTCCCAAGTTAACGTATCCGCAGCAGTAAAAGACATTATTTTGAAAGAACACACTCACCTGAGTTTAGAAATGTAGACTGTCTGACAATAATCCAAAAAACAGACACGTTCCTGGTTATTCACAGAGGTCAAGCGTTTTCCAACACTCTAAAAAGAAATAAAATAAACCACCATAAGTATATCCATTCCATATAGTTTATGCATTTCATAAACAAAACAAAATCAAACAGGTTATATATTTAAAAAAACAAATCTCACCTTGACGTGTAATGCTTTTCTATATTCCCGTCTCGTGGGCTAGTATGGAAATGGTTTTCTTTTCTAGTTGTCTGTCTTTCTCTTTCTTTAATATATTTCCCACAGACACACGACAGGTAGGCTATACACGTTATCTGCAAACAAATAAATAAATAAAATCATTAATTATCTAATCAATAAATAATTGCATGTATTTATATAAAATCAATAAATATATAAATGAATAAATATATACCTACCCCACAACAAGGTTAAGTATTTTCCACCAACACCAAAACTGATAAACGCAGTGTGTTCAAAGGTAGTCACCTAAGTGAGCGTGGAAATGATAACGACATGTCTTTATATATGCTACATTGCATGTATAATCTTTTTTTTTTTTCCACGCTTTGACCATTCTGTTATCAGGCACGTGGACAGATAACGTCCCAGGTGAACACCTGAGGTAGATCAAATGTCACCTGAACTTGCATTTTGTCACGTACGAAGCAAGACAGGATGTCACTGGTTTAGCCTACATGTGGTTTCACAAATGTGTGTGCATGCCTTTCACACTCCCCTGCCACCACGATGGTCAGATTATTTCACCTTCAAGCGTCACCTATTGTCAAGTCAGATCGGAGCCTTCCAATAAGCTCAAATGACATTCACCTCCTGTAAGTTTGTTTTCTCTACTCGCTTCGACCAACATAGAACCTAGTTCTCATCACCGTTTACACGTTAAAGGTAAAATATCAGAAAACGCACGCTCGCTCTGTCATACACCGACTCGTCGAAATATCAATTGATCTATTGAACACAGCCACCTTGGTCAGCGACAAGTTCGTTGAAACACACACATCCAGCAGTATCGTCTCTCTCAACCACCACGCTCCATGAAAATTATAAACAGGTAAAGAAAAAGAAAACGTTTTTTCAACATGTATGGCGTTAGGCCCTTTGTGAATTATCTTTTTGGAAAAAAAATATCTACCACATTTGAAAGGGGGCGTTAGCCCGAGTCCTAGGACACCTCGTACACGTCTCTAGCGTTATTGGTTCGTGACATATCGGCAAAAATCATAAAAAACACGTGTTTACCCCAAAATCGCATTTCCCATTTTTTTTTAATTACAACGAGTGGTCCATAGCAAAGAGGACGTCACCCCGAGTCCTTGGACCCGTCGTACATGCCTCTAACGTTATTGGTTCGTTAGATATCGGCAAAATCACAAAAAGCATGTGTTTACCCCAAAATCGAGTTTCCAATTTTATTAAAAATTATAACGAGTGGTCCATAGCAGAGAGGACGTCACCCCGAGTCCTTGGACCTGTCGAACATGCCTCTAGCATGATTGGTTCGCGAGATATAGCAAAAAGTCTAAAATCACGTTTTTACCCCAAAAAGACTGTGTTTCCAGATTTTCACCTTTTCGACACCGACATTCCCGTAAAGAGCACAACGAGACGAAAAAAACGAATCCAAGCACGCCCTCCTAGCATGGCTCCTTCCATTCCAAGGTCGCAGGGGCTCACCACTTGCTTTTATAAGCAGCTCTGTCCTTACCACACTACTGCAGGTTTTCATTCTAGAGACTTTAAATTTATTTTGGGGGTAGAGGGGGTAGGGACCATTGATTTACGTTAAACAATTTTTTTTGTAGAGTTCCTAGTTTCCAAAATATAGGATTTTCAAAATTCGAGTGTTTTCAAAAAAATATAAAAAATAAAAATTTTTTATTACAAAAAATAAAGGTCATAAAGACTGTTCGTTTGAGCCATGGCACAACGTTCTATCCTGTTTGGTTTTCAAACTATCGCCTATTTTCGAAAACAAAAATTTTCAAAAAAATTTTGAAAAATATAATGAGTGGTCCATAGCAAAGAGGACGTCAGCCCGAGTCCAACAATACCTCATTTGTCAAAATCGGACCATGCGTTCAAGAGATATTTAACATGGCTGAGGCTTAGTAGTAGAGCAAGGGGGGTTTTGAAGTGGGGCAGAACTCCTAGTACTCCACTACTTATAATGTGGACCTATCAGCAGGTTTAGAATCATGTTGGCAGCACCGACATGTATCAGTTATTCCAAATTAATCTAGAATATCAGGTACTATATGTGTGCAAAGCTTACAGCTGTTGGCGTGCATACTTCCTGATATATTTGAATTACGACAAAACAAGATGTTCAGTAAAGAACATATATCCTACTTTCTCCTAAATGCATTGGTATAGTCATAACACATTGTCCTTTTCAAGGAGTATAATTGAATGTTGGTTGTAGCAGCTTGTTGAATAACAACGTGCTAAAATATGGACTAGCGAGCAAACAATAGCCTCCATTTTGACCCAACGGAACGGCACGGTCCAGCATGATACGGCACGGTCGGCCTGAACTGCTAGTGACTGCTATGGTACAATAATTATATAATAAGATGTTAATATCCTACGGTTCACCTCCTTGAGGACAGTTTAAAACACCCTCCCTGCAATAAACGGATTTTGGTGAAGCCGGGCCTTGGTGAATCGTAAGTAACGGTTAGGCTATAATACTTGGATGATTCATTCACCCGCCATATTGAAACTATTTGGCTGATGACCTAGTAGTTTAGGAAAATGACACTTCCCACATTAAGGTACATTTTTGTACAATGTGATAGAGATCGGATGATTAGGTTAGTCGTAATTTGATTTAAGCTTTGAACATTTGGGTGGCCGCCATTACGTTTCCGTCAAGATGGCGGCGATATAATTCTTACACTGAGGTGTCCTTTGCTAGTGCTACCTCTGTACCAAATTTCTTTCATTTCGGTTTCGAGGGGTTTGAAATTGATAGAGGGGGCGGGGGGTCAGATATAAACACGCGCACGATTTTCACACATACACGGCCGCCATCTTCAAACCATTTAAATGATGACCTTCTAGTTTGGGAAAAAGACGCTTCCTACATGAAGGTATATTGTTGCAAACTATAGTAGAGATCAAATGATTAAGTTATTCGTAATTTGATTTAAGCTTTGAACATTTGGGTGGCCGCTGAGGTGACCTTTGCTAGTGCTACCTCTGTACGAAATTAGTTTCAATTTTATGGGGGGGGGGGGCAGATATTCATAATCACACACACTCACTCACACACACAGACTGACAACTTTTAGCCCGTGTAGATCTCACAAGTCTACTTTAATGTTTTGTTAAAATCGATGTAGGCTAAAAGAAGACGCATCTAAATTAGCTTTTACAGTAATAAGATACAAAAATGTTAACAATTGAAATATATTATTAAAGATTTTAAAAATATTGTACAACGCCTGGTAAAAAGAATTACAACATACATACAGGTACATGAATTTCGAAACAAACGAATTATAAAAAAAAGTATATTAGAGGGAAAACATTGAAATTCAAATTATATTGCATTGACTAGTAAACACCGTCTCAAAATACTGTATTATATATTAAAACTAGCTGTACCCGGCATACGTTGAAATGCCAATCGAAGAAAGTGTTGGCAATGTAACTTGGTTTGTTTAACTGCTTTTGGATTCCCAATATTTTTTCTTCTTACGTTAACCACCTCTAAACTATTATAAAATTGATTTACTATCTCAGAAACATTCATGGGAGCGTGCTCAACAGCTCACCAACGTTTCATCGTAATGAAATGAATGGTATATGAAAGCATACGGGTCTTTGTTGAAACGATTCGAGCGCTGTCACCCATTTGTTGAATATACTCGTACGCTACCTATTGTAAAATGGATTTACTAAGTCGAAAACCTTCCCAGGCGTGTACACAATATCTCACCCAAGTTTCATCGCTATCGGACGAATGGTATTTGAACGCATACGGGACTTTGTTGAAACGCTTCACGTGTCTTCACTCATTTGTTGAATCTACTCGTGCGCTACCTATTGTAAAATGGATTTACTAAGCCTCAAACCTTTCCTGGAGTGTACACAATAACTCGGACGAATGGTATATGAACGCATATGGGACTTTGTTGAAACACTTCGCGCGTTGACACTCATTTGTTTAATCTACTTGTGCGATACGTATTGAAAAGTGGATTTACTAAGCTAGAAACCTTACCTGAAGTGTACACAACATCTCACCCAAGTTTCATGGCTACCAGACGAATAGTATATGAACGCAAACGGGACTTGGTTGAAACGCTTCGTGCGTAGTCCCTCTTGTTGAATATACTCGTGCGCTACCTATTGTAACATGGATTTACTAGGCCAGAATGCTTGCCTGGTGTATACACAACCACTCACCCAAGTTTCATCGCTATCGGACGAATGGTATATGAACGCATACTGGACTTTGTTGAAACGCTTCAAGGGTCGTCTCTCATTTGTTGAATCTACTCGTGCGCTACCAATTGTTAAGTGGATTTACTGCGCCAAAAACTTTCCCTGAAGTGTACACATCATCTCACCCAAGTTTCATCGCAATGGGATGAATGGTATATGAACGCATGTGGGTGATTGTTGAAACGAATCGCACGCCATTTTATTGAAGCTACTCGCGCGCTATCTACTGTAAATTGGATTTACTATGCCTATAACTTTCCCGGGAGTTTGCACGACAACCCACCAAAATTTGGTCGCAATCGGATGAATTGCATATGAACGCATCGCCAACACTCATTTGTTTAAACTACTGTGGATTAACTATGCATATAACCATCCCGGAGGTGTGCTAAACAACCCACCAAAATTTGATCGCAATCGGATGAATTGTAGGCTATATGAACGCATCGCCAACACTCATTTGTTTAAACTACTCGCGCACTCTCTATTGTAAATTGTATTTACTATGCCTACAACCATCCCGGAAGTGTTCACAACAACTCACCAAAATTTGATCGTAAACGGATGAATGGTTCATGTACGCATAAACGACGAACAGACGAACATCTTTTTTTTAGCCTACTTTCGATTTTTGCAAAAATGAAAGTAGACTTATGAGATCAACACAGGGCGAAAAAAAGTGTGTCTGTCTGTGTGTGTGTGTGTGTGTGTGTGTGTGTGTATGTATGTGTGTGTGTGTGTGTGTGTGTGTGAGTCTGTGTGTGTGAGAGTGTGTGTACTCTGAATGAATGTCCCCCCCCCTATCAATTCGAACACGGTGAACGCGAATTGAACGAAATTTGGTACAAAGGTAGCACTAGCAAAGGACACCTCAGTGTCATGTTTTATATCGCCGCCATCTTGACGGAAACGTAATGGCGGCCACACAAATGTTCAAAGCTTAAATCAAATTACGACTAACCTAGTCATCCGATCTCTACCAAATTTTGCAACAACATACCTTTATGGGGGAAGCATCCTTTGACCAAACGAATGGGTCATCCGCCTAATAGTTTGCGGATGGCGGCCATCCTTGTGTCAAGATCGATTCCCCCTATTAATTCGAACACGGTGAAACCGAATGGAACGAAATTTGGTACAGAGGTAGCACTAGCAAAGGGCACCTCAGTGTCATGTTTTATATCGCCGCCATCTTGACGGAAACGTAATGGCGGCCACACAAATGTTCAAAGCTTAAATCAAATTACGACTAACATAATCATCCGATCTCTACCAAATTTTGCAACAACATACCTTTATGGACGGAGCATCCTTTGACCAAACTAATAGGTCATTAGCCTAATATTTTGCGGATGGCACCCCATCTTTGTGTGAAAATCGATTCCCCTAATTAATTCGAACACGGTGAAACCGAATGGAACGAAATTTGGTACAGAGGTAGCACTAGCAAAGGGCACCTCAGTGTCATGTTTTATATCACCGCCATCTTGACGGAAACGTAATCGCGGCCACCCAAATGTTAAAAGCTAAAATGTAATTACGACCAACCAAATAATCTAGTCTCTACCAAATTTTACAACAACATATCTTTATGTGGAAAGCATATTCTGACCAAACTGCAAGGTCATCAGCCCAATAGTTTGCAGATGGTGGCCAAGTATGTGTGCAAATCCATTCCCCCTATCAATTCAAACACGGTGAAACAGAATTGAACGAAATATGGTACAGAGGTAGCACTAGCAAAGGGCACCTCAGTGTCATGTTTTATATCGCCGCCATCTTGACGGAAACGGATTGACGGCCACCCAAATGTTAAAAGCTTAAATCAAATTACGACCATCCTAATAATTTGATCTCTACCAGATTTTGCAACAACATGCCTTTTCGTGGAAAGCATCTTATGACTGACTACAAGGTCATCAGCCCAATAGTTTGCAAATAGCGGCCATGTATGTGTGCAAATCCATTCCCCATATCAATTCAAACACGGTGAAACCGAATTGAATGTAATTTTTTACAGAGGTAGCACTAGCAAAGGGCACCTCATATTCATGTTCAATATCCCTATAGCCCGTTGTATTTCAACAAGCTACTACAACCAACATTCAATTATACTCTTTGAAAAGGACAAAGAGTTATAACAATACCTATGCATTTAGGAGAAAGTAGGCTATATGTTCTTTACTGAACATCTTGTTTATATATATATTGAACCCTTTATCCTCTGTTGGATAAATGATTCTATGTTTTATTTCTTCAATTAATAAATATTTCCACCAGCATCATGAAAGTAGCCAGACGGAGATGAGGAAATTTCAAGCATTTGTGGGAGACAGCGGGGACATACCTGAAGCAGATTGACAAAAGGCTAAATACTTTAGCTGTGAAAGGAAATTGCCTAGCGATGTGTCAGAAGGACAGGTGTTGGCCGCCTCAAAAATAGAAGCGACGCGCAGTGAGACATGCTGCTGGTATGTTCATTGTGATATTCGCGCCTAGAAGTAATATGATGCAGTAACGTGAGTGGCTGATGAAGAAAATAGACACTCCTACGACGCCAAGATATGCTAAAAACCGCAAAATTACAGAAAATGTGGGAACCAATGAGAGAAGAATGCCTATTTAGCGCGGCAGGTCTAGCGTGGGCACGCTCGGCTAGCATTCACGCGGGAGATCGCCTAGACAAAATCTCTACGATCGATTCTAGGATTAATGGGCATATTCTAGACCTGCGCTATTTTACGAGTTCAGTGATATTTATTTCATTCCTGTATCACCATTATTTCGAGAAATTTTTATCTAAATTCCCCCCATCAAGACCTAGGGCCAGTTCATTTATAAGTGGTGTGAAGAGCCAATACTTTGCTTATTATTATGTGCGTCTACGGACGTAAGCTTATTACTCTGTGCGTCTACGGACGTAGACTTTGATTTTGTGTGTCGTGGACACAGGTTGCTTATTATACTTTGCGCGTCTAAGGACTTTGACAGTTATACTTTGCGTGTCATGAAGGACACAGAAATTATTATTAAAAGTGTTAAATTCAGTGTTAGATAGTCACAGTACTATATTTGTGGGGGCAGTATCTTCCATAATTCGCCAATAGACTGTTTTGGGGAAAGAAGTACCCGAACGGCGAATTTGGTAGTCAGACATCAAGTGTATAATAATTTCATTTTTGAATCAGCACGAGAGATGACATCATTGACCATGGAGGAAGCCTGGAAATTTCAAGACTCCGTCAAGATGGTTGAGATGAGATAAGAAGAATCCAGTTGGGAAATGGCTGCAGATGTTCTTTGACGGATGACTGGCTGAGGATGAGTACCGAATAATATTTATTATCATCTGATAAATTAACTTATGGTGTATGGGACATATCTTGTTTTGTAAATAATTTGCTTGTGTGATTAACGTAGTCTATTTAGTTTTGGTCTGACACACCTTTTGCATGGAAACAGCTCGCATATATATTAGTAGAAGGTTCTTTTCTTGTTTATTGTTTTAACTAACGTAGCTATGTGAACGGCCGTGTTTGCATATGTTACGCGATGCGGTTAAAAACGTCTCTCGGAGATATGTTGTGTTTCAGAAGTAGGACTGAAGTAAAATAGTTATACAGTAGATTGGAGGGTAATTAATTTCTCTTGTTTTATTATTGATCAGATTCAATGAGATTATTGCCTTTGGAGCAATGTGATTTGTGACGAAGAGCAGTCAGCTCTGTCGTAGGTTTTAATATTTTTTTAATTGATGGCGAGCATCCATTCAGCCGATCTGTGTGAATAAGTATTGTCATTCCCAGATGTGTGTGTGTGAGTGTGTGTTTTTTGTGTCATTACAAGCGGGATTTTCAGCTTAGACTGATTTCTGGCAGCTTGATGACAAATCCAGATTGTGACCTCGCGAGGGCAATTCTGGATATTTTGATTAATGTCTGACCATATTTTGAAGTGGTTGAGTTTGTTGCTGTTGATTCCTTGAGATAACGGCACAGCTGGTCAGTTATATTTATACACACTGGAGTGGGACAATGGCAGGTGATTGAGGAAGAGGGGAGATGTTGCACAAGACGAACTGAAGGGTGCCAGCCAGGTCATTAGTGGAGAGTGCCTGTGTGGCTCAGTAATAACTTGTAATACTGAATTAAGAACTGATCAATGGTAAAAATTGTTTAAATAAATGGGAGTTGCCTACGAATCACGATAATCTCCGAAGCGTTAGCTTAACATGCAGTTTTGTTCATATAAAGTAATGTCAGCCAGTCAGGCTTTTGTTGTTGTTGGTTTATTCCGTGTTTTTATTTTATTCAGTGACCCGTGAGTCACATGCTTGCTGTATTTCCTTGTTTGTGTTGAGCAATTTGGCCCGTGTTGGCAGCTCATAGTCAAGTGCGTCTTCGCGCTAATGAGGGTCTCAGGGAGATTCCTGTAAATAGTAGATTTGTAGTGCGTGTGTCAGCATTACTTTTTAAGGGTTTTATTTAATGTCATGTTCCATGTCCATAAACGTTGATTTACGAGATGATTGTTCGTAAGCATCGTGGCTGTTAACCCGTTGTAAACGAACAGTCATCCAAAGTACTCATTCCTCGTAGTTAGTCATTACGCGCACATAAAACCCAAATTGCAAGGTAGTGGAACCAGGATCCACATTTTAAATAAAAGGGGAGGTCCGTCTGACTCTTAAAATTTATAGATATTCCTATCATGGGAAATTCAGGGAGGATTGTTTTATATTTTATTGTTGTTTATTTCTTTTTATGCACTATTAGTCATTAAATCATGTTATTATTTTACATCTTGTCACCTTTCTTTCTAATTGATAGTTTATATCCTATGACCCTTACCTCAGTAGAGCATGTTGTTTGGCGAACGTAAACATCACATAGGAACTGAGCGCGACCCCTTGATTAAGATTTCTTACATTAAACACTGCTTTTCTGAAGGGTTCATAGGAGTAAACTGGCGCGGCCAAGCGTGGGGCGGTTCACTGTGGTGTAACGGCAAAAATTTTGCACATGTCAGTGTAAGCGTAGTTGGGTTTTCAAACTGACGCAACAATGAAGGTGTAATTTTATTGCTGGTTCGCTGCTGGAACACATTTAAGTGGCGTATTTGAGTAAAACTGACATGCCGCAAGTGCAGGCAGTTATGGCAGTATTTTAATCACCGGGAAGTGATATTTTATTAAAAGTAAGTGAGGCGAAGAGGATACCGCCAAATGTGTGAAATCTAAAGTAAAATCAGGAGTTTGCAATGTAAAATACGGTTCACGTTTTTGTCTATTGAATTAAAGTAAAAGGTAATATGTGATACCGGGCGCCCAATGATTAAAGTTAAAATTAGATTTGTTTAGAAAGCCAAACTCGTGAAAATGTTAGGAGGCTGTAGCCTAAAATGACAATTAATACTTTGTTAATTAGTCAGTGTTAATATCAGATCAGGATAACAATTTAATGACTGAATATGTGTTTGGGTTTAAATTAAGTTGAGTAAAATTAGAACTACTCAGAGATGCAATCGACTAGTGGGATTAAATGTAAAAATAAATGAACTGAGTAGGGTAAAGAAATTAAATGTGCATTGGATTTTATGTGTGTGTCAAAGGGCATTGCTTTATGCCATTTCCCTAATGTCTCATATAAAGTGTGTAATATGGCAACGGTTGAACAGATTCAAGAAATCATTGAGAGTGCAGCTAGGAGAACACAGGCATTGTTGGACACTAAATTGGCGGAACAGAGTCAATCATTAAACAATAGTATGTTAGAACAAAGTGAAGCATTAAAAGCGAAGTTATCTGAACAAATAAACGATAGACTATCAGAACAAAGTGAAGCAATAAACAATACTATGTTAGAACAAAGTGAGTCGATAAACAAATTATCAGAACAAAGTGAATCATTGCGGACACAATTAAATAACAGTAGAATTGAACTGAATGAATATCAGGCGGAACAAGCTAGGTTGTTAAAAAGTGAAATTAATGACACTATCAATTCACAGTTAGAGACGCTAACCGCAGAGATGAAAGATCACACTAATCAACAGATGGTATTACTGGCCCTAGATGTGAGTAAAAATAATGAAAAGCAATTAGACCAGATTAAGAAAATGGAAAATATTTTTGATCAAAAACTTAGCATTTTGGATGAAACGGTGTTAGCTAAATTAGAGCAAATTGAAATAGCGTGCACTATGAATACAAGCGAGGTCAAGATAGCTCAGGAGAAGTTAGAAGGACGATTTATGGAGATGGAAAAGAGCGGCAAAGTCATTCAACAACAATTATCAGCAGTAGATGAGAACATATCCGGCATAATTAAAGATATGGATCGTCTCGAAATAAAATCAGCGGAACAATGGAAAAGCCTAGAAGCGGATCAGAGTCAATTAAGGAGTACCATCGAAGATAGGCTGAGCCAGATAGAAAGCAATCAGGATGACACTAAAAGCCAGATTGAAGAAAAAGTAAGCACGATTAAGGAGCAGATAAGGAAAGATTGGCGAAAAATGAATGTCGATTCTAAAGAGGAAAGATCCACCATCTTAAAAACAGTAGGCGAAAATCATACTCGTATTCAGGCGTTAGAGCAAGAAATGAAGAGCAAGCTTAAAGAACAGACGGACAGGATCATTAAAGCCAAACTCAGGTCATTAGAGCAATCGTCGATATTGAGAACAGGAACATTGAAAGACAAGCAGGATGACTCAAATAGCCCGGAGACGAGCACAGCAGGAAGTCAGACTCAGGCGGAGAGCCCATTAACAACAAACACGGAAGGATTTCGCAAGAATATCGATAGGAGCTCAACACCACAAGACGGTCATCAGCCTACTCAACTTATCCAAGTAATTCGCTCAAGTGATTATAAACCGCAGAAGTACACGGAAAATTCAGGGGTGACGCCTAAAGCTTTTATCAAAGAGATTGAAGACCATTTCAATGACACTGGGGTACCTGAAGCACGTAGATTGAGGATGATGGAGAGATTTTTATCAGGAAATGTCCTTACATGGTTTTTAAGCTTCAAATACACATTTGGAACCATGTCAGATTTTAAATTGGCGTTTCTGCGCAAATATTGGTCGCCCGCAACACAACAGAGTCTAAGGATGGAGCTTTACTCTAGAAAGTACCAAACCACCCAGCAAACAAAATACTCAGATTTCCTTAACATGCAAATGTTAAAATTTCGCGACCTGGATTACCCTTTAAATGAAGCGGATCTGGTGATGACAATAGCGAGGCAATTGCCAGTCAATGTACAACAAGTACTAGTCGCAGCGAACGTTAGTACGGCCATACATGCAGAGCAGATATTACGCCAGATAGATGAGACTACGTCTCATAATCATTATAGAGGAGGAAGACAGCTGGAGTTAGTCAATGCGACAGAGGTCATAAAACCTAAGCAGGCAAACACTAAAACGCAGGGCACTAATACAAGCACTTCCACACCTAGGCGAAACCAGGAAGAAGGAAAAAACAGACCATACCAGCGTAACGAAAATAACTACAATAATAGATCATATCAAGGCAACAATAGGTATCAACAGAGAGGATATCAACATTGGCGTGAAAATCGAAGAAATGACAGGCCTTATGGAAGATACGGTGATTACAATGCTAATCAAAGATGGAAAGGAAGAAGAGACCAAAATCAAGGAGAGCCACGAAATTATCGAAATGACTGGGATGATAGGCACGCTCAATCACAAAATTACCTAGAGGAATTACACGCTAGTCAAGGTGGAGAGCTAGGAAGATGGGAAAAAGCCATTGGGAACATGAAGAATCCTGTTACACATACTGAGGAAGCTGGAAGTCTACTGAGACAAGAGGAATATCAAGGACATCGGCGACAAACGGATGATGGGA
Organism: Meconema thalassinum; assembly: GCA_946902985.2. Lineage (NCBI taxonomy): Eukaryota > Metazoa > Arthropoda > Insecta > Orthoptera > Tettigoniidae > Meconema > Meconema thalassinum. The sequence continues at coordinate 403,322,831 of OX336392.1, forward strand.
GTCGCACTGGAGCTAAAAAAAATGCTAAATTTGGATAAAGAAGACAGCCTACAAACGCAACAGTCGGAAGTTGAAGAGGGATGGATAGTAGCGAACATACAAGAATGGATTGCTTTGCCAGAAGACTGCCTGGAGGAGACGGTGAAACCACGGAACGATGAAATTAGGCAGTTACCCATTATTTACGCAAGGATTGGTGGAATTAATATAAGATGTTTATTGGATACGGGGTCACAGATCAGTCTGGTATCGGAGGCCTTGGTTCGAGAGTTGGGACGGAGTCAAAATATTCCTATAATTCCCGTACCACAGCTCAAAGTGAGGGGTGTTATTCCTGAACGCACCGTCACTTGTAAACGTCAGGCATACTTAGAGCTGAACATATTGGAACACACTTTTGGGCAAACATTCATTATCATGGCAAAGATGAATTTCAATATAATTCTTGGTGCAAATTTTATTTGTGACTATCAAGCAGTGATAGATTTGCACAAGAATACTGTCAGTTTTAGAGAGTATGATCAGCTGAAGAATGTGGGATTGCATATGGATGAAATCACCACCGGAAGAGATGTAAATTCTTGGGCATTGGAAGCAATATCGGAAGAGACGGAAGAGGAGGTACGAAAGGCAGAAGATAACATCATAGAAGGAGCTGTTGTGGAACTAGATGAGGAGAGTGAATCCCAGGAGATATGGTCTTTATTAACGGAAGGAGACGACAGTGAGGCACAATTTGAAGAGTTACTACAGGAGCGGCTCAATGATATTCAACTTGGGGGTGAACACAGAAAGCAATTGGAAGAGATTTTAAGGAAGCACAAAACAGTATTTGATACAGTACCTGGGAAAATATTAAATTTCAAATATTCTATGCAAGTCGAGGACTGGTCACCGTTCAAAAGCAGGTTGTACCCAATTCCTGAAAAATATCGTTGTCAAGTCAAGGTCATTATAGATGAGATGTTACAAGCTGGAGTGATAAGGAAGACACCTACACCTTATCTAAATGCGATTTTGGCAGTCACAAAACCAAATGGATCTATTAGACTTTGTTTAGATGCCAGAAATCTCAACACGAGACTCATTTTTCCTGAGTATGACAGAGCGCCAATTATCAGAGACGTATTAAAAGGCTTTAAAAACAAAAGCATTTATTCATCAGTAGACTTGACGTCCAGTTTCCACCATATTGAATTGGATGAGAAGTCACAGCTTCTAACTGGCTTCTTATTCGATAACCAAACGTTTTGCTTCGTTCGAATGCCCTTTGGAGTCAAAACAGTGGGCTGTGCCTTAATCCGAGCCCTGGACCGGAATCTAACCGAGGAAGTTAAGGAGATGACGGTACGCTACATTGATGACATTTTGCTGGCATCCGACAACATTGAAACTCACATGGAAAATTTAGATAAAGTATTAGGCAACCTGAATGCATCGAATTTCAAAGTAAATCTGAAGAAATCGCATTTCTTCAAGAGCGAGATCTTATATTTGGGTCACATCATTGACAAGGAGGGAGTGAAGCCAAATCCCGCTAAGATCGAAGCGATAAAGAATTTCCCTACACCAACGAGAGTCAAGCACATTCGGGCTTTCTTAGGCGTAACGGGATTCTTTAAGGAAAACTGTCCAGGTTATACGGAGACTGTAGCCCCCATGCAGGAAATGTTAAAGAAGAATAATAAATGGTTATGGAATGCGGAGTGTGAGAAGGCATTCCAAGCAACAAAACAGCTATTGGAAAACTGCATTAAATTAGGATATCCAGATTTCAAGCACAAATTTATAATCCAAGCGGATGCTTCACTGGTGGGTATAGGTGCTATGCTCTACCAAGAGGATCCAGCTAACCTGCAGCATAAAACATATTTTGCATTTGTCAGTCGAAAATTGCGTAAGCACGAGCGAAATTATACTGTAACGGAACTAGAGCTGTTGGCCATACTTCATGCGCTACAACAATGGAAACGAATAATCTATGGTTACCCCATTGTTGTCAGGACTGATTACAAGGCATTAACATTCTTGTTTAAGACGTCGATGGCAAGCGAACGTGTGACACGTTGGTCTATATATATTCAGCAGTTTAGCATTGAGATTGAACATTGCCCAGGGAAGATGAATGTGATTCCGGATGCACTCAGCAGGAACCCAGAGCCTGATAATGAAGAAACAGCGATGGTACAACACTTGGAGTTAACACCGAAGGACCGGGAATTCTTGGAGGAGTTACGTGAGATACAGCGAGAACAAGAAGCGGAACCATGGATGATGCTTTTAATTCAATACTTCAGAAAGCAACTACCTACAGGAACACCTGCATTTCGAGAAGCAAAAGCCAAAGAAGGAAGATATGTTTATGTCAACAATTTGCTGCACAAATGGGTAGATAATGACCACACCAAGTTACGCATATTAGTACCTGCTTCTTTACAACGAGGACTGACATGGCATACTCACGAAAGTTACGGTCACGTGGGCGTAGACAAGTGCGAAGCGACTATAGGAGAGACATTTACATGGCCACGTATGAGAACAACTATATGTGACGTCATTACAACTTGTGATCCGTGTCAGAGGACAAAGCCCAATAATTATTTAATGAGGCCGTAACCTAGACCATTGTTACCTCAGAAACCATGCGAGCTACTGGCACTCGACTGTTTCGGTCCAATCCCGAAGGGAAGGCGAGGTTGCCGACCCTTACTAGTATGCATTGATGTATTTTCTAAGTTTGTCGTATTATGCCCCATTCAGAAAACTACTTCAAAACAGGTACTCAGTCGTATTCGGAATAGAGTTATTCCAATCCTTGGAAAACCAGAATTTATATTATCAGATCATGGCAACTATTTCACAAGCGCCGAATTCAAGAAAGGTATGGAGGACATGGGTATAAAACACATTTTAAGCAGTATCCGACATGCTCAAGCAAATCCAAGTGAGAGAGCAATTAAGTGTGTAACATCATATTTGAGAATCTTCATTCCAAATGAACATCACAGATGGGTGGATAAAATCAAGGATGTAGAGACATGCATGAATTCTACCAGGCACGAGTCAACAGGACAGATCCCTATGGTCCTACACAAAAACGAGTATCCAGTGAGATCGTGGAAAAGCATCATTAACTGTCCACAAGATCCCATGATAGCACCTGACTTGCGAATTGAGAGGACGAGAGCCTACATGAGGAAACAAGCAGACCGCAGATTACGGCGAGTAAGAAATAAGAGGTTTCACAGTGATCTTGAAATCAACCAGCTTGTTTTGGTGAAACGACCCGCTACATCGGACCCAGAGAAGAAGATCTTCAGTAAATTCTGCGAAAAGTTCATAGGACCCTATTCTATCGTAAGAAACCTTGGAAATAATGCTTACATAGTGAAAGAATTAAGTACAGGAACAATGTCAGTTTACAACGCTGCCAACCTAAAAAAGTATCGTAGAAGTGAACCATGGGAGCGCCGAAATAACGATGCAGTTTGAATATATGGACGTCCTACTATCAACAAAGTGAACGGGGAGCAGTTGAGTACGGCACGTGAAGGAGGAAGTAGAGTTGGTGTTGACAAACATTAACGAGGCGAGCAGAGTGTTGCCCCAGGCATCAGCGTCACGCAAGCAGTAGAGAGAGTCATTATGAGCAGGATGTGAAACGAGTAAATGCCATTCAAGACAGGAGCGACTAGACCAAGTAATAGAAAAGGGGTGATTCCGAAATAAAACAATTTGGCCTACGGAAGTCTTTGAAAATTGTCGACTTTATTCCTAAGTTCGAAATTTTGTGAGTGGGAGAGTTGTGAACCCTTTATCCTCTGTTGGATAAATGATTCTATGTTTTATTTCTTCAATTAATAAATATTTCCACCAGCATCATGAAAGTAGCCAGACGGAGATGAGGAAATTTCAAGCATTTGTGGGAGACAGCGGGGACATACCTGAAGCAGATTGACAAAAGGCTAAATACTTTAGCTGTGAAAGGAAATAGCCTAGCGATGAGTCAGAAGGACAGGTGTTGGCCGCCTCAAAAATAGAAGCGACGCGCAGTGAGACATGCTGCTGGTATGTTCATTGTGATATTCGCGCCTAGAAGTAATATGATGCAGTAACGTGAGTGGCTGATGAAGAAAATAGACACTCCTACGACGCCAAGATATGCTAAAAACCGCCAAATTACAGAAAATGTGGGAACCAATGAGAGAAGAATGCCTATTTAGCGCGGCAGGTCTAGCGTGGGCACGCTCGGCTAGCATTCACGCGGGAGATCGCCTAGACAAAATCTCTACGATCGATTCTAGGATTAATGGGCATATTCTTGACCTGCGCTATTTTACGAGTTCAGTGATATTTATTTCATTCCTGTATCACCATTATTTCGAGAAATTTTTATCTAAATTCCCCCCCCCCCCCCCCCCCCATCAAGACCTAGGGCCAGTTCATTTATAAGTGGTGTGAAGAGCCAAGACTTTGCTTATTATTATGTGCGTCTACGGACGTAAGCTTATTACTCTGTGCGTCTACGGACGTAGACTTTGATTTTGTGTGTCGTGGACACAGGTTGCTTATTATACTTTGCACGTCTAAGGACGTTGACAGTTATACTTTGCGTGTCATGAAGGACACAGAAATTATTATTAAAAGTGTTAAATTCAGTGTTAGATAGTCACAGTACTATATTTGTAGGGGCAGTATCTTCGATAATTCGCCAATAGACTGTTTTGGGGAAAGAAGTACCCGAACGGCGAATTTAGTAGTCAGACATCAAGTGTATAATAATTTCATTTTTGAATCAGCACGAGAGATGACATCATTGACCATGGAGGAAGCCTGGAAATATCAAGACTCCGTCCAGATGGTTGAGATGAGATAAGAAGAATCCAGTTGGGAAATGGCTGCAGATGTTCTTTGACGGATGACTGGCTGAGGATGAGTACCGAATAATATTTATTATTATCTGATAAATTAACTTATGGTGTATGGGACATATCTTGTTTTGTAAATAATTTGCTTGTGTGATTAACGTAGTCTATTTAGTTTTGGTCTGACACACCTTTTGCATGGAAACAGCTCGCATATATATTAGTAGAAGGTTCTTTTCTTGTTTGTTGTTTTAACTAACGTAGCTATGTGAACGGCCGTGTTTGCATATGTTACGCGATGCGGTTAAAAACGTCTCTCGGAGATATGTTGTGTTTCAGAAGTAGGACTGAAGTAAAATAGTTTTACAGTAGATTGGAGGGTAATTAATTTCTCTTGTTTTATTATTGATCAGATTCAATGAGATTATTGCCTTTGGAGCAATGTGATTTGTGACGAAGAGCAGTCAGCTCTGTCGTAGGTTTTAATATTTTTTTAATTGATGGCGAGCATCCATTCAGCCGATCTGTGTGAATAAGTATTGTCATTCCCAGATGTGTGTGTGTGAGTGTGTGTTTTTTGTGTCATTACAAGCGGGATTTTCAGCTTAGACTGATTTCTGGCAGCTTGATGACAAATCCAGATTGTGACCTCGCGAGGGCAATTCTGGATATTTTGATTAATGTCTGACCATATTTTGAAGTGGTTGAGTTTGTTGCTGTTGATTCCTTGAGATAACGGCACAGCTGGTCAGTTATATTTATACACACTGGAGTGGGACAATGGCAGGTGATTGAGGAAGAGGGGAGATGTTGCACAAGACGAACTGAAGGGTGCCAGCCAGGTCATTAGTGGAGAGTGCCTGTGTGGCTCAGTAATAACTTGTAATACTGAATTAAGAACTGATCAATGGTAAAAATTGTTTAAATAAATGGGAGTTGCCTACGAATCACGATAATCTCCGAAGCGTTAGCTTAACATGCAGTTTTGTTCATATAAAGTAATGTCAGCCAGTCAGGCTTTTGTTGTTGTTGGTTTATTCCGTGTTTTTATTTTATTCAGTGACCCGTGAGTCACATGCTTGCTGTATTTCCTTGTTTGTGTTGAGCAATTTGGCCCGTGTTGGCAGCTCATAGTCAAGTGCGTCTTCGCGCTAATGAGGGTCTCAGGGAGATTCCTGTAAATAGTAGATTTGTAGTGCGTGTGTCAGCATTACTTTTTAAGGGTTTTATTTAATGTCATGTTCCATGTCCATAAACGTTGATTTACGAGATGATTGTTCGTAAGCATCGTGGCTGTTAACCCGTTGTAAACGAACAGTCATCCAAAGTACTCATTCCTCGTAGTTAGTCATTACGCGCACATAAAACCCAAATTGCAAGGTAGTGGAACCAGGATCCACATTTTAAATAAAAGGGGAGGTCCGTCTGACTCCTAAAATTTATAGATATTCCTATCATGTTTATCATGTTTATGTTTGTTGTTTATTTCTTTTTATGCACTATTAGTCATTAAATCATGTTATTATTTTACATCTTGTCACCTTTCTTTCTAATTGATAGTTTATATCCTATGACCCTTACCTCAGTAGAGCATGTTGTTTGGCGAACGTAAACATCACATAGGAACTGAGCGCGACCCCTTGATTAAGATTTCTTACATTAAACACTGCTTTTCTGAAGGGTTCAATATATATATATATATATATAAGATTCTTAACCCGCAATTTAAATATATAATTACATTTAAACCATAGCAAATATAAATATAACAAAGAAAGCACTATGATAGAGAGAAATAGGTGGATAGATGTTCTGTATAGTTAAATTGTTAGTAATCCTATCTTAGAATATCCTAATCCCCTCAATGAAACTGATATAAATCATGAGTTCTTCAACTATATTGACTGGTCTTCTTTCTTTATGCTCTAGTCGTTCTTACTAACGCATGTAACAAGACTCATTGCTCATTATCCTCATACGCTCTTTTGCGATGTTCTCTTCGATTGAGTGAGACAGCCTTTCTGATGATCTTCACTCTTACAAGGTAATCATTACCGTGTGCTATTAGAATGACTGGTTGTACGTCTAGGCAGTAATTTACCTCCTGCAAGTTCATATTAGGTGAGCATAACATTGGATCATCTTCCGGTCCGCAATTCCTATGAGGCCATTGGTATCAGCTGGGTGGGCCTGAAGGTAAATGCGCACGAGGTCACGGTCGACACCGAGAAATGAACCAACAACCTTCAGCTTGGCAACTCAACAGCTCGCCCACAAGAATCTTAATGAAGGCCATTATCAAGGTATGGCAAGTGCGTGCCCGGAGGAATATTAAAAAAATATGTAAATGCTTTACTTTGCCCGGCCTCGATGTGTAGGTGTAGCGCACCTGCCTCTCACCTAGGAGGCGCTGGGTTCAATTCTCGTATACATCAGGGAATTTAGAAACAGGAGTGAGGGATGGAACGTGATGCACTTAGCCTCGTGAGGACAATTGGGTAGCAGTCTGATCAGAGAAGCAGAGCCCCGATAATAAAATCTAAGATTAATGGTCTCATGGTCAGCTCGGAGGGAGATTAGATTTGGTCCCATGGAACTGTCCCCAGTAGTCGCAGACACGTTTGAGTTGGATTTACGATCAAAATATATCTTTGCGGACCTAGGTTAGATTAGGTTTGGTAGTGTTATGTGAGGTTAGATTATGTCTCGTTAGGTTAGGTTAGTTTAGTTGAGGTCAGGTTAGTTAATCAGATTAGGTTAGGTTAGAATAAGTCACGTTAGATTAGGTCACGTTAGGTTAGGGTAGTTTAGCTTAGGTTAGGTTAGATTAGGTCACGTTGGGTTATGCTAGGTTAGGTCACGTTAGGTTAGGTTAAGATTAGTTAGGTCACGTTAGGCTAGGTTAGTTGAATTTATGTGAGGTTAGATGAGGTTAGGTTAGGTTAGATTAGGTTATGTCACGCTAGGTTAGGTTAGGCGAAGTAAGGTGAGGTTAGGTTAAGCTACGCCCCGTTAGATTTGGTGAGGTTAAGGTAGGTGAAGTTAGGTAAGGTATGGTTAGGTTACGTTTTGTTAAGTGAGGTTGGGTTATGTCACATTATGTAGGTTAGGTTAGGTTAGGTTAGGTGAAGTTAGTTTAGGTTATGTCACGTTAAGTTATGTTACGGTAGGTTAGGTTAGGTTATTTTAGATTATGTCATGTTAGGTTAAGTAAGGTCAGGTTAGGTTAGGTTAGGTGCGGTTAGTTTAGGTTATGTCACGTTAGCTTAGGTTAGGATAGGTTAGATTAGGTTGGGTTATTTTAGGTTATGTCACGTTCGGTTAGATTAGGTCACGTAATGTTAGTAACCTTCGAAAAGAAAAATATCAGAAATGTAATGTCAAGAGCTAATTAGGACAGTTCAATGATTGACAGACTAGGCTTCTGATACTCTAATACCACCATGCTCGCAAGTTGACCAATGGAAACCGGCAGGAAAGGTGACAGAGTGGAAAGAATGCCGGACTCAGCTATGGGACCTTTGGTCACCAATCTACGTCACTGTTGTTGTGGATTCACTTAGAAGTTTTGCAACAACGTGGTCAACTATCCCCATGTATTGGAGTGAATGTAGGAATTGTGTCATAACCTGTGTCATTGTGATCGCTATACTAATGTGTGTATTTATTATTCAAATTATAAGTGGAAAGGAGACGGTCGTGGCCTTAAGTTAGGAACCATCCCAACATTTGTCACCATTAGAAGTAGGAAGCAATGGAAAATCACTTCTTAGATGGGTTAACCACCGCGTGGTGTAGTGGCAATCATTCCTGTCGCCCCGGAGGTCCGAGTTCGATTCCCGTCTCTGCCAAGAAATGTAATTCTTGTTTTAGGGCTGGTTCAGGGCACACCCAGCCTCGTGAGGAAAAATTGAGAAGAGATGAGTTCGAGTCCCATCTCTACCATCTATCACAGGCTAATGCCGGGCCGCGGCCGCATCCTACCCAATCCACAAACAACATCAACAACAACAACAACAATATGGCAATCGAACTTACATCCTTTCAGTTCTGTCTCATGAGGCCAAGTGTACCCCGTTCCTGCACTCAGACTAGATTTAAATTTCGTGGCAGACCTAGGAATCGAATCGGATCTCACGGGTGTCAAAAAAGAATGCTAGCCATTACACCATGAAGTGAAAATCCACAGCCTGCTCCCAGTCTCCGACCGGGTCAGGAATGGAATGAATGAAGCCCCCAACTAGCGGCGAGGATGTGGACCGTGCCGGCTGCCGAGGCCTGACGCACTCCTCTGGGGCAATGATTAAATGAATGACAGATGAAATGAAATGATAGTGGAGAGTGTTGCTGGAATGAAATTTTGACAGGGAAAACCGGAGTACCCGGAGAAAAACCTGTCTGCCTCCGTTTTGTCCAGCACAGATCTCACATGCAGTGACCGGGATTTGAACCACGGACTCAGTGGTGAGAGACCGGCGTGCTGCCGCCTAAGCCACGGAGGCTTTTACATCATGAAGTAAATAATAATAATAATAATAATAATAATAATAATAATAATAATAATAATAATAGTAATAATTTACAGATGACGACTGTCGAGACAAAACACAGTCCAGAGAAATACTTTGGAACATAAAGGTTCTTGTGGGAGAAAAGAAGGAACGCAGGGGAGGAAGATGGACAGCAGAGAGAAAGGCGCAACACTTTGAAAGAATGAAGGAAGTGTAGAGGAAGAGAAAGGAAGAAAGAACTATGAGAAGGAAATGAAATGATATTTGCGTGGTCCTTAGTTTTGGCTGGTTTGCATAATGTAATGTAATGTAATAATAATAATAATGTTATTGGTTTTACGCCCCTTTAATTTACTACGAATTTTATAGGTGCCGGAATGCCAGAATTTTGCCCTACAGGAAATCATTAACGTGCCAATAAATCTACTGACACGGCTTCGTCTCATTTGCGCACCCTTAAATGCCAACTGACTGCACCAGGATTCGATATTGCAGCCTTGGGAACAGCACACCATGAAATTGTTGTTAGTGATTCTTTAGGGGCTTGAGAGTTCGTGGATATGTAGCCCCTTGTACTTGGGTGTGTGTATAATTTGTCTGATAACCTGTGTCACTGTGATGTCTGTACTAGTGTGTGTATTTGTAATTGAGGAAGGACCTGGAAAGGAAGCAGCCGTGGTATTAAGTTATGTACCATCCCAGCATTTGCCTGGAGTAGAATTGGTGATACCATGGAAAATGACTTCCAGGATGGTTGAGATAGGAATAGTTCTCAGTTTTGCCTCACGAGTCTAAGTGTACCCCGTTCCAGTCCTCAGACCAGAACTAAATGTCCAGGCAGAGGCGGGAATCAAACCCGGGCCACAGCGGTGAAAACCAAGAATGCTAGCCACTACGCAATGAGGCGGACACAATAAAGTATTCACCAATCTAGGTCACTTTGTTTTGTGCCCTTGGGGGTTCGATAAAGTACGTGATGATGATGATAATTGTTGTTTTAAGGGGCCTAACACCTAGGTCATCGGCCCCTAATGGTTTGGGTGATAGTGAAAGATGAGATGAGAATGAAAACTATAACTAATACTAACTGCAGACTTACATACTAGAAGAAGAAATGGTAAACAAATAAAGGATAAGGCAAATAGAGGACAGGAAGAAAAGAAATGCCCTCAACCCTCGAAGAATGAGGATTGAGGGACTTGGAAGGAAGGAGAGCCATGAAAGGCAGATAGGAAAGGGGAAAGAGGAGACGGCCCGTCCCGAAGTCAGTGGAAAAAGGGGAAAAACGGACCCAGCTCAGGAATCCCTAGGGATCACCAACTCCTGAACTCACCAGCCGTGAGCCCCTGACGGTGTAGCAAGATCCAGGGTGCACCAGAAGTGGTGGGGCTACACACAACCCTGCCTCTTTGAGGGCCTGGAGCAGAAGGCAGGAGATAACATGAAGAGAAAAAGAAGTCTGACCCCTCGCAGAAGGAGGGTATCATGAAAGATGAAACAAGGTCCAATTAAGGCGGGAAAGGAAGAGACCCTAATACCATCGGGGTCAGAAGAGAACAAGAGTTGACCAAGATAGGTTGACAGGAAAGAAGACGGAGAGGAACCCGGCACAAGTACAGTAAGTGGAAGCAATGCCGGACTCACCTGGGGTCCCGTGGTCACCAACCCACGTTCCACTAGATGTGAGCCCCTGGGGGGATAAAGTACAGATAGCCTCGATGTTCCTGCCATTAAAACAACAATCGATGTTAAATAATGTGATGATGGTGGTGGTGATTGTGGTTTTTAGGGGTAAAATACGAAGGTTATCTGCCTCCATACATGTAATGAATGTACTGACCACATATCTCAAGGCCAAGTTCAAAACACTAATTACTTTAACAATACAAGGGCAGGTTTGCGTGCAGTACTCTGTATTTTAACATATTAGATAATTGCAAGCAAGAATCGATCAACACACCTCGAAGCAGAACTTGCGAAAGCCTTTATATAACGACTTTGGCCATGGCAGCAACTGAGTGAAAAGTGTGTATAATTTACAATACGTAATTTAGCTACAGTAGTTGCTAAGAGCGTTTGAAAGGTGTTGTTCTTGTTTCAATTAGTTCCTTGGGATATCATGATCATCAGTCCCGTGTACTGTATTAAGGGGTGCGTGTGTAAACCGTGCGATAACGTACGTGTGTGAGTGGTTTGTGTTCTTGCAATTAACTCTGGGAGTGGGAAGGAAGTGGCCGTGGCATTTACCTTCAGGAGGCCAAGTACGAAACCCTGCTTTAACTACCTAGGTACATAACGGAGCCGTGAATATACAATAGAATCCGGGCCGACTATATGGAAAGCTAACATACCTCCAGACCACGGCGAAGGGCATCTAGTTAATGTACAGTATATGAACCATTTCAGCCGCCTCCATAGCCTAGCGGTCAGCATGGTTAGCTGCCGTCCCGGAGGTCCTGATAAGAGGACTAGAACGGTGTCTACTCAGCCTCGGGGGGCCCAAATGAGTAGAGGGGGTTCGATTCCCACCTCAGCCATCCTCGAAGTGGTTTTCCGTGGTTTCTCACTTCGTCTTTGGGCAAATGCCGGGATGGTACAGCCTTGACTATCCGTCGCAATCTTCCCCTCCCTTCCCATCCCTCATGAGGCCCCTGTTCACTTTGCAGGTGAGGCCGCCAGGACGAGGTGCTGATCACACCTCCTCAGTTGTATCCACTCCGACCAGATGTTCCCAGCTCTAGGACACTGCCCGTAGAAGCGCTAGTGGTGAGTTCCCTCGCTGAGCTCATGGGAAACACCAACCTGCAGGGTAGGATCGATTAAAAAAAAAAAAAAATTGAAATCTGTAGGAACCTATTGCCTTGCACTGTGTTACTCTGCCGGGAAATATGCAAGCCCAGTGTGGTTTAAATCTAGTCACGCTAAAATAGTATATGTTGCTCTTAACGACGCTTGTCGTCTCATTACCGGATGCTGGACAAGCTCTACAGCCTTGCTGGCATTGAACCTCCTGACATCCGTTGAGAGGTAGTGGCAAAAACTGAGGAGAGAAAGGCGCAAATTTCTCAAGCCAAACCTTTATATGGATCCCGACCAGCAAACCCACGACTAAAATCAAGGAAAACCTTCCTCAGAACAACAGAGGCTCTTCTCGGGACAGCACAGCAATCCCGAATCGATCTATGACGTGCAAGGATTAACAGACCGGAGGGTTGGCTCTCACCATGTGAAAAGTTACCCGCAGGCTACACAGAGAAATGGATCACATGGGGATCGCTCAACAGAACACGGTTAGGAGTTACTAAATGCAAGAGTAGTTGAATGAAATGGAGTTTCAATGTGGAGTTGCCACTGTGTGGTGTAATTCAGACTTCCTCCCACCTGCTCCAGTGTAGCCACTGGCCAACAACTTGCACATTAGAAGACTTGGTACGTGCAACACCAAATGCAAAAGAGGTTGCAGCAGTGTAAATGAACTGCCAAGTAATGTAAATGTGTAAATAATTATGTTCATGTAAATAGTGTGCATTATTGAGCATATTCACTTTATATATTATAAGTAATTTTGACACGAATAAATAAAATTTGAAATGTGCTAGGCTACTCTTGGGTGAAAGACTAACAATAATGTCACTAAGCTATTAGGTCGTCATCTATGACGGGTTAGCTAACATAGGGCATCAGAGCTCACATACGGATGATGAGTTTTAGGGACAGGTGCTCCTTACGGTGTTCCTTTCACCCTATTTAACTAAATGAATTTAAAACATTTTGGTAAAAATCGTTTATGTTGTTGTTTGAGTCTTCAGTCTTTTGACTGGTTTGATGCAGCTCTCCATGGCTCCCTGTCCTGAGCTAATCGTTTCATCTCTACATAGCTACCACACCCTACGTCCGAGGCAATCTGTTTAACATATTCTAACCTTGGTCTAACCCTATAGTTCTTGTCCTCGACCCTTCCTTCCATCACTTAGTTTGCTATTTCTGGGTGTCTTAGTATGTGTCCTACCAACCTATCTCTTCTCTTCATTAGCAATCGCCAGAAACATCTCTCCTCTCCCACTAGTCTTAATACCTCTTCGTTTGTAACCCTATCTACCCATCTGATCTTCATCATTCTACTGCAACACCACATTTCAAACGCTTCAATTCTCCTCTTTTCTGCTGCACCAATAGTCCAAGTTTCAATTTCAAAGAACACCACGCTCCACACAAAGGCCTTCGAAAATGACTTCCTAACACCTAAATCTATATTCGATGCCAACAGATTCCTTTTTTGTAGAAATTCTTTCTTTGCCTGAGCTAACCTACTTTTTATATCCTCTTTGCTTCGTCCATCACTGGTTAGTTTGCTTCCTAAGTAACAGAAGTCTCCTACTTCCTTTAGTTTTTCACCTGCCAATTTGATGTCCATAGATGTTTCTGATTTATTTCGGCTGCATTCCAATATTTTTGTTTTACATTTATTAATTTTCATCATGAATTCTTTCCTCAAGACGGAGTCCATACCATTCAAAAACTCATTCAAATCCTCAGGCGTGTCGGCCAAGATGACGATGTCATCAGCAAATCTCAGAGTTGAAATTAATTCTCCTAGAATCTTCACTCCCACTTCAAAATTTTCTCCAATTTCCTTCATTGCTTGTTCAATGTAAATATTGAAAAGTATGGGTTATAAGTTGCAGCCTTGCCTTACACCTTTCTGAATACCAGCTTCTCTCTCATGTCCTTCAGCTCGAATGACTGCTGTCTGGTTTCTGGATAGATTGTAGATCACCCTCCTATCCCTGTACTTTATTCCAAACGTTTTCAAAATGTCAAACAATGTAGTCCAATCAACGTTATCAAAAGCCTTTTCTAAGTCTACAAATGCCATGAACGTTCTCTTATCTTTCCTTATTCTACCTTCCAAAATTTGCCTAAGACATAGTACAGCTTCCCTTGTTCCTACATTTCTCCTGAAACCAAACTGGTCTTCACCCAACTCCGTTTCTATCTGTCTTTCCATCCTCTTGTAAATTATTCTTGACAGGATCTTTGAAGCATGACTAAACAAGCTGATTGTACGGTAATAGCGGCTTCGGTGGCGTAGTCGGTAGCATGCTGAACTGCTATGCCCAAGATAGCGGGTTCAAACCCGGCCGAAGTCGTCGGATTTTTTAAGAGCGTTAAAAATCCTTCAGTATGCCTTCCTTCGGAGGGGAAGTAAAGCCGGCGGTCCCATGTCATAGATTTATGGCATGTTAAAGATCCTTTCACAGACTAAACTTGTGTAAAGCAAAATTTGTTAGGTTAGATTTCGTCAGAACGCTCTATCAAAGTTCCAACGTTCACCACTAGGTATCATTGATATATGGTGGCGAAAGTTGGAACTACTTGAAATTGAACGGAACTTGTAGCTCGCCCTTTAGGGTGTCCGCTGGAAGCAGCTACAGACTCAGGCGAGCCGAACATGTCCTCGGACACTCCCGGCACTAAAAGCCATACGATAAATAAATAAATAAATAAATAAATAAATGTACGGTAATCTTCACATCTGTCAGCTCCATCCGTCAGTTACATTTTATAAGAGAAATGTTCATAGAAAACCCAAGTAAAGAATTATTAACAAAGCTTTGCTCATAATTACATGAGTTTCTCTTATTTTTAACAACATCGCTGACAATGGCCATAATATGGCCGAAACTGGCCAGGGAGACTTTGCTTACTCTGCATTATGGCTAATTCCGCAGTACATGACATACTTCTTCTGCAGATATAGACATACCCTAGCGCAAGAGACGTGTTCATCTCATCAGTTGTATTGACTGAACTGATTAATTTCACTTTACTATGAATTTCGAAACGACATATGCTACCACCTAGTGGCAAAATCATGAAAACCAGTGTTGTATTTTGTTTCTGAAGTTAGTATTCATAAAATCACGTGTATTTCGTTGACGCATTTATCGGGTGGTGATAACGTAGCATATTATTAGACTTATATTGTAGATTTAGACAAGGTATCACAGTTTCAGCCCTAGAACTACTAGTCTAAAAAAATCTAAAAAGTTACTAAATTCAAATTTCTTCGAAAGTGTTATTAATTTGTACAACCCACACCATATGATTTTTGGGATCCATATCAAGTAGGGCTCATCAATGAGATGAAGTGGTACCAAAAAAAAGGCCGCTAGATGTGTGTTCAGTGACTTTAATCCCAGGAGCAGTGTGAGCCGTATGTTAAAGAAACTTGGGTGGGAATCACTTGAGACTAGGAGGATGACATCTAGACTCTGCGTATACAAATCAACCAGCATGGAGTGAGCTTAGCAAACGTATGGAAAACCCACTTACATGAGTAGGAGTGATCATTCTTTCAATGTTAACGACCGACCATAGCGTACAAATTGTGGTAAACGTTATTTCGTAAACCGTGTCATTAGTAACTGGAACTCTTTACCTGCGCTGACTTACAGCCGTTTCCCAAACATATAGGTGTGTTTAGGAAAAGGCTGACGATTGTGTAAATACCCCAGTTTAAATGTTATTGAATTGTTATGTATAACTTAATTGTTTATTTATTATGTACTGTATAGGCTACCCAATTTGCCACTGAGGGACACTCCCCCAATTGCAAATAAATGAATGAGTGAATGTATGAATGAATGAATGAATGAATGAATGATTAAATAAATAAATAAACAAATAAATAAATGAACAATAAATGCATGAATAAATGATGGAATGAATGGATGAATGAATGGATGAATGAATAAATGATGGAATGATTGAATAAATGAACGAATAAATGAATAAATTAATTAATTAATGAATGAATGAATGAATGAATGGATGGATGGATGAATGAATGAATGAAATTATATCTTCATTCTTTCACTGTGCTCTCTTTTGCGTTATTTTGTCCATCCTGTATTCTTCCGAGTAGGTTTCCCAGGATTTTGTTTTGTGTTTATTGGGGTTCTAAACTTTGTTCTATTGTGAATGACTTCTTCGTTGATACCAATTGCTTGTGTGCCTTGTGTTTTCTCTACCAGCCAATTGTTGAGGTTATTGTTATTATTATTGTTATTATCTTAAGAAGATGGGGAAGGTGGATTCACCAGATTGTATCTACTGTGTTAAAGAACTAGATAATGCTAATCACACCTTCTTTTCTTGTGGACGGTGGGTTCAAAATAGACAGTCTCTTCAAGAGCACATTGAGGTGCAGATATCTCCTGACAATATTGTTGCGGTATAGCTACAAAATGAAGAAAATTGGAAGCTGGTAACACGTTTTGTTGAAGATATCCTCCGAACAAAGAAGACAGATCTGGATCGCCATTGAAGATAATTCACTACGGAAGAGTGCCCTACGGGCAAAGATAAACTGACTCTAGCCTGATGTAATGTGATGAACGGTTCCAGGCTAGTGTTCAAAAGTAATGGAGGGAAGTTTTAGTCGGTAGTCTACCACTCAGGAGGGCGACACTATGTGCGAAAATGCATTTATTCCTCCCTAAAAAAACAAAAGAAAATATTGTTATTATTATTATTATTATTTTTTTATTTTTTTTTTGGCATCATTAACACGGCAGATGCCGGTTAAATTCTATATTACAACCTGGTTCGGCCTTAGCAAGGAACCATCTGTACTGAAATACAATGTATGTAAATTATAGGAACCTCACATTACATTAATTTCGTGTCCGGACTCTTCACGAGTCTCCCTCATTTATAGAATGAGCTAAATTTCCTTCTGAATCATCTTCGAGCCTTGCTGAGTGTTCGGCGAGGGTATTGTCTCCAAGGAACTTCCTGACAATATGGTAGGTGTTTAATAGAACTGCCTTCTGTAGTTCAATATATATATGCGGGTGTAGATTCAATATTGATAGACTACTGTGGAGAGTTTTCGGTATAACACCAGTACACGATACAATTATTGGGATGGTAGTCACCGACTCAAGTTTCCACATCTGCTTTATCTCAATTGCCAGCTCTGTGTACTTAGATATTTTAGTAGCAACTGTTGTTTGGATGTTTTGAGTGTTGGGACATGCGATATCTATCAGTAATGCCTCTCTGTGTTCTTTATTGATGACAATGATATCTGGCCTGTTGTTACTGACTGCAACATCTGTCAGAACTCCTCTGTCCCAGTAGAGCTTGTTATTATTATTATTATTATTATTATTATTATTATTATTATTATTATTATTATTATTATTATTATTATTATTATTATTACTATAATCAATGATTTCCTTATAAAGAATTCGAAGAAGGGAAGGTGTTGATCTATGAATGGTTCGTGTACAGGTAAACTGAGGAGAAGGGATGGATACTCTCAGACACCTTGGGATAGCCAGTATCCATTAAAATTTGTGAGCCCCTGAGCAAGTAGCCAATTTGGCACCAGTCAAGGTGAACGGTGAGAATGAAGACTACGCCCCACAAGAGCCTCCCTATCGTCGCCTCTAACGACATTCAGAAAATATCGTAGGAGAACTCAACACCCGGATCAAAACGAGATGAGATTCGAGATGGTAAATGAAGGACACTAGCTTTCAAAAACATAACCGAAGTGCAGTACGAAAAACAAGGTGTAATCTGAAGAACAAATCACTTACTTACATTGTCATTAATGGGTCCGATTCTATCTTCTGACCTTGAAAGCAGCATCACGATGACGATAAATATAATAATGAAGATACTAATAATAATCATAATAATAATGATGATGATAATACAAATAATAATAATAATAATAATAATAAAATTGAGGCAATCCTAGGCCCAGTCTCCTCAGGAGGAATCTGGATGAAAAGGATTCTCCGCAGTTTTATCAGCTTTCTGACAGTATGAACGATACCTTCATGGAAAGGCGATTAATGTTCCACGGCCACAATAATAGAAGAAACAAGGACAGGCTAATAAAAAGATTCTCCACTCGCTCTATCAATGAATGTCAAGAAAAATTGGCTTGGTGAAATTGAAAAAGATCTTCAGGAAATGGACATCACGTAGAAAAATTGTACAACATAGACTCCAATTCAAAACAGCAATCAACAAACATAATTTTTCTGACAAAATGACTACCAGGACTGAAGAACGGAGGAAACCCATCAGTGCCCAGATGAAGATATTTTGGGTGAAGAAAGAAATCAACATCTTCAGCTGAATAAGTTCTGTCACGCTACAATAACGTTGTAAAGAAATAATTCGTTTGTCCGCCTGGAAATTGAATGAAAGACTAACAACAATGTCGGAAGGAGTAATCATCAATCATCATCGTCATCTATAACGGGCTAGCTAATATGGGGTATTGGGGCTCACATACGGATGAAGAATTTCAGGAACAGTTGCTCCTTGTGGTAGTTCAATGGAAGTCTTGTACCCTCATTAGCATTTGATCAGCTAATTCAATATTGTGTAATATACTTTGTCCTCGTGGCAGCCATAGAATGAAGAAAATAGAGTAATATAAGAGGGAAGTTTCGAAAAAAAAAGTTTCGTCATGTATTTCCCAGGGACTGTTTCATGCCAAACCATGGTATCATGAACTGTACACCTTGCCTATGGCCGCCTCTTTCCAAATCCTAGCCTCAATTACAGATACACACACTATCACAGCTATCACAATGATCCAGGTTATCAGACAGATCCTACGTCATACACCTAAGTACATGGGACTCTATGACCACGTTGTTGTTGTTTGAGTCTTCAGTCTTTTGACTGGTTTGATGCAGCTCTCCATGCCTCCCTGTCCTGAGCTAATCGTTTCATCTCTACATAGCTCCGACACCCTACATCCGAGGCAATCTGTTTAACATATTCTAACCTTGGCCTACCCCTACAGTTTTTGTCCTCGACCCTTCCTTCCATAACTAAGCTTGCTATTCCTGGGTGTCTTAGTATGTGTCCTACCAACCTATCTCTTCTCTTCATTAACAGTCGCCAGAAACATCTCTCCCACTCGTCTTAATACCTCTTTGTTTGTAACCCTATCTACCCATCTGATCTTCATCATTCTCCTGTAACACCACATTTCAAATGCTTCAATTCTCCTCTTTTCTGCTGCACCAATAGTCCAAGTTTCACTTCCATAGAGCGCCACGCTCCAGACAAAGGCTTTCAAAAATGACTTCCTAATACCTAAATCTATATTCGATGTCAGCAGATTCCTTTTTTGTAGAAATGCTTTCTTTGCCTGAGCCAACCTACTTTTTATATCCTCTTTGCTTCGTCCATCACTGGTTATTCTGCTTTCTAAGTCTCCTACTTCCTTCAGCTTTTCGCCTGCCAATTTGATCTCCATAGAGGTTTCTGATTTATTTCGGCTGCATTCCAGTATTTTTGTTTTGCATTTATTAATTTTCATCATGAATTCTTTCCGTAAGACGGAGTCCATACCATTCAAAAACTCATTCAAATCCTCAGGCTTGTCGGCCAAGATGACGATGTCATCAGCAAATCTCAGAGTTGAAATTATTTCTCCTTGAATCTTCACTCCCACTTTAAATTTTTCTCTAATTTCCTTCATTGCTTGTTCAATGTAAAGATTGAAAAGTATGGGTGATAAGTTGCAGCCTTGCCTTACACCATTCTGAATACCAGCTTCTCTCTCATGTCCTTCAACTCGAATGACTGCTGTCTGGTTTCTGTACAGATTGTATATCACCCTCCTATCCCTGTACTTTATTCCAATCGATTTCAAAATGTCAAACAATTTAGTCCAATCAACATTATCAAAAGCCTTTTCTAAGTCTACAAAAGCCATGAACGTTCTCTTATCTTTCCTTATTCTACCTTCCAAAATCAGCCTAAGACTTAGTACAGCTTCCCTTGTTCCTACATTTCTCCTGAAACCAAACTGGTCTTCACCCACGATGTCGTAACTAATGCACAAATACGAGTATGTATGTATTTTTTTTCCCGAGTAAAGGCAATGAGGAAAAGAATTGCCAACCCTAATTCCACTCATACAGTAAAATAAACCTGTCCGGCTTAATAGCCAGGGGATGTTCGACGGCATGGTTGCAGGCGGCCTAACAGCGGCGTTTAAACAGCTCGTGTAGAATGGGCCTAAGAACCACGCAAAATACATTTTTGCTCGTAGGAGGACGACGAGTAACCAGCAAGTATTAAAAAGAAGGGAAAGCAATAAAATACACATAGCCTACAACTCGATACGTGGAAACAGACGAATGTTAAACTTATTCCATTACGTAAAAGCAAACTGTGCATATGCATACAAATACGACGCGACACATGGGGGATATCGAGGGGTGTTCGCTAACCATAGCCCGCAGAGCGCTCTGATTGATGTGGTAACATTAGTTAAACGAGCAGGAACTGAATCCATTATTCTGTGACTTGCAGGGAGGAAATTACGTGTTATGAAATACTATCGATAAAGAAATGAGCAGAGATCGAAGAGTGTGTGGAAAAGCCAACACGGGTCTACTAAGAATATTGTGGAAGTGAAAAACGAGGTGATTTTATAATGGGGTTTGAAGCCATTTTTCAGTATTGCCTTAGTAAACAAAAGTCTGGTGCTTTTCAGTCGGTCAACACGAATGTACCCGAAAGAGTTGGGTTATACCCTAAACTCTCTTCGGCTTTTCCCAATTAATTGGGGTCGCCGGAGCCAACCATGCTCATTTTGGTTTTGGGCAGGGATTTAAGGCCGGATGCCCTTCCTGACACCACGTGATTTTTCAGTTGAAAATTCCACCCCGCTGTCACCGGGATTCGAACCCCGGCCGTCCGGGTGAAAGACGAGCAGCAAAGCCATTGCGCCATCACGCTAGTTGGGTTATACCCTAATCCTGAAAAAACTTAGGCCTACATGATAATAATAAATGAATTTATTACCAACTCTTTTGGGGTACATTCGTGTTGACCGACTGAAAAGCACCAAACTTTTTTTTGAGGTGATTATAGCTATAGCCCTGCGCAGATGCGGATATCTGCAAAACATTTCACCATGCGGATAGCGGATAAGCTGCCGATAATGTTCGAAATAAATTTGTGGATAAGTTTTAGAATACATGAAGGCCTCATGAAGGATGGGAAGGGATGAAAGATTGGGATGGATAGGCTAGGAAGAGGGAAGGAGGACGCCGTGGCCTTACAGTAGGTACTGCCCCCGTAATTGAATTATGTAGAGACCACGGTGGCTATATTTGAAAATATAGTGAAAGTTATGGTTGTCATAGTTATGACGTGGGTAGTCATGACGTAAGCACGGATGACGTAAATGTTATGCCAGCAGGCTACTTGAGCTGAGATTCTCAGTGACGTCAGCTTTTAGTCGAGAATGTTCCAAGATGTACGACGCAGTCGCAGGAAACGAGGAATTCTGCTGAGGAAGAAACTATGCTATTGGAGGAGAGGCATGAACCAATCAACGACAGTTTAAAGGAAGACGGAGATTGCTGAAACTATGGTATTTTTATTACTTTTGGAATGCAGAATTGTGGAAATCCATTTGCAGTAAAGGCATTGATTTGGAATTTTGGTGAAATTTATTTTCAGTTTTTGAATTTTGAAAATCCGTCATGTATTAACGAAGTTGGAAGTTTTAGCGATGACGTAGTATCACGCTTTGGAAGGGATGGAAACGCCCCTCGAGAAGTTAATAAAAGGGCTTGCGCAGAAGAGAGGAGCTCTCTTTCGTTCTCTGATCATTCTGAGATCTCATTCTCAGAGCATCGAAGTCTATTTGTGAAAGTTCTTTTCTTATACATTCATTATAGTGAGACGTCGAAGTGAACAGCAGTGAAAAGAATCGTCTTTATAACGCGTGGCGAGGCCACTATATTAACGAGATCCAAGTCAAACTAGGTGAAGTTAAAACGGACCTTAGAAAGCTTCTACAAGATTAGCTTCGAACAGTTAGCGGTCTCCGATAAGCTAATTGCATTGTGCAGTGCTACATGCAGTTATAGAGAAAAGCAGAACAATTTCAACCGATTAGTTCGAAAGATATTAGCAGTTTTATACGACTGAGAAAAGTGATTATCTCGCCACAAGAGAAGCACTTTCGTATAGCCAGAAGCAACGCAACGGCTGACGCTACGAGTGGAATAGAAAGACTTCAGATTGCTTGGTTACAGAACGATACAGTATAATGGAGCAATTGAATACGGCAGTTTGTTCTTCTAACACTACAACCGAAGAGCAGATGGAAGGCTAAGGGCTTATTGCAATTGGGACATACTTCAACGGAGTAAGATAGCGACATGGAACTTCGCTAATTGCTATTCCACACAAGCGAGCATGCGGTGAATACCATCTACACCCATGTTTCGTAATTAAAGGCTGAATACCATCGAACAGCCATAAAAACAATTTCATACTCTGAATATGAATAATTTCTTCGGAAATTTCTACAAAACTTCATGGCGATTGTCTACTGGAACTTCAGGGAATTTTTCAAGAGAGGTCAGGGATATCCCGACTCACAAGGAAGATTATTGCCGGAAGGATGTCTATTCGTCTTCGAGGAGCAGAGCGATTCACGGAGAAGGAAGCAGTTCGATTCTCCGAGGGTGCTATTTCCTATTTCGAGGATGGAGCTCAGCTTTAACGTGGTGAAATGGATCCATCAGCAGTCTTCTTTGGGGAATTTTCCTCTGGAACGTCAATCGGCAGATAAGGTAGTCGTGAACGTTTATTGTATTTGAGTTTACTAATGATGTTTGAGCAACCATTTTTCCCATATTTTTATCCTCATGTATTTTGCCCCATTTTCTTGTTGAGATTCTTATTCTCAGTACACCTTGATGAGTTTTGCATTTTTCGACGATTTATTAAGACATTGTTATGTCATGGGCATAGTTAACGATTTTGAATCAGTTGAGACTGATATTTGGATTTTTCAGTAATTAATATTTTTGTAGTCACGATTTGACTGTAAGTTAATGATTTTTAATGGCAGATTTAAATTCAGACAGCGTGTCACTTTATTAAAGTAATTCTACCCCAGTTTAATTACTTTGAACAATTTTCTGTCATCATCAAGAAGGAAGAACATTTAATTGATTTTAGAGCGTTAAAATCTCTTACGTTGTCGACGATCTTGGAAATACTAGTCGTTATTTGTATTGATTGCAACACAGACATTTATCGTCAGTTATGAATGAACATTGCATTACAGACACTTTTGTGAAAGAGTAACTTTAATAATGAATTATTGAATGCATTAAAGTCAAGAACTTTTGTTAGGAGTTTTTCTCAATTAGAGATTTATAGAACGATGTTTGCATTCCCCAGTCTAATTGGATTCTATTCGACTACTTTGCATTTTAGTCGCACTTTATTTGAAGATAGTATTTCCATACTATAATTTCTTTTAGGATGTTAATCTTAAATTTTGATAGACCAGACAGGCGTATATAAGCGTATTCACTATTAAATTTGTTTGTGATTGGCAAGTTTTGACTTCATTTCGGTTCATGAATGAAATCCACGAAGGTTATAGAAAAACAGTTTTGAAACAATTAATGATTATAAAAATTTTTAAGTGGAACTATGAATGTATAATCGCTAGTGCAGCGCGTGTTGAAAGTCGCTGAGGTATAATGCCCTTGAATATGAAGGAAGTTCCCACAGGAATAAATGTTAAAGAATTATTTGTGGAAGTTTTGTAAGTTATGTGGAAGTTTAATACCATATAGATTAATATATGATGATTTTGGGCATATTTTTAATGCAGTTTGTGCATTAACTTGTTAGCGAAGAATTTTCCGCTGGAGTAAGATTGTCATAGTTCGTTGAAAATAGATCAAGTGATTTACTGTTATAATTAACACGAGTTTTGAAAGAATTTGAGATAAGATTTTGAATGAAGGTTGCCGTCACAAATCATTATTAAAACCTTTATTAAACCAGATTGTGACATTAACATGTATAACTAACCTTCATTGGTCGATTATATTAATCACGATTATGAAAATTACCAACCGAATGGACATGTGGTCAATGTATTTCTGAAATTAATAATTTAAACAATTTAAAATGTTAATATTGTAAATAATTGCTGTAAATATTTTGAAAATAATATGGAACGAGAGTGATGTTAAAGGCGTGCTTATAATATTTTTATTGTCTTTGACAAATATTATAAACAATTTCTAATTGTTATAAATAATTTATGTGATTTTGTTATAAACATTTAAGAGCTAATTAAACATTTGGATTGAAGTTAACAAATTTAGGGAATTAATATAATGATCCAATAGGATGTGAGCCAAGTACTTGAAGGATTTGCGTAAATTTAATGTGAGTCGTCTTGTAGACATTTAAAAGCTTGAGAGAGCAAGCTGTATGTTACGTAACATAGCATGTGAGAAGGGAGTGCATTTGACCAGTATGCAACAGGTTCGAGGGTAGCTCGCAGCTGGGACAACATCTGGTTCACAGAGAGTGAGGTCGTCCACACTCCGGCCTTGCGACTATAAATACCATTCTCATGTTTATTAAAAGGAAACCAAATGCTCTATATATGTCACACCCTGACGTCCTTCTCCAATCCAATAGTGTTATGAATATTACGTTATTTGGAGCTCTTGGGAGCTAAAATGTTTTATATCATGTTGTATGATAATTTTTGCAAGTCCTGCTGGAGGACGTAGTCAGATTGACTTGGGCTACTGATAGCCACGTTTATTTTGGTGTGTTAGTAAAATCATACCCTTTATTAGAAATAAAGCTTTTGTACAGTTCAAAGTTCTCGTCTTCGCTTTGGTTCATTTTTAAATGTCATGGTGGAGGTTATTGTGTGAACAGACTTTAGTGATCCTGTTGTCAACTCAAACCCCGAGATAATTAAGAGGTAAGTAACGGTAAGTATGAACCCCCGTCTATTTTGGTGTGTTCCACAATGATTTCCTGTGAACTTCTGTGCTCTTATCTCGATAGTATCTGTCAGTGCCATTTTCATTGATGTAGCTGAGTCGGTGCGATTGATAATTGGCAATCCGATTGAGGGGGCGGATATCTGACAGCCTACTATCCAGGTAAACGGGGACAGTACCATCCCGGCATTTGCCCGAAGACGAAGTGGGAAACCACGGAAAACCACTTCGGGGATGGCTGAGGTGGGAATCAAACCCCCTCTACTCATTTGGACCACCCGAGGCTGAGCAGACCCCGTTCCAGTCCTCATACCACTTTTCAAATTTCGTGGCAGAGCCGGGAATCGAACCCAGGACCTCCGGGGCGGCAGCTAACCATGCTGACCGCTACGCTACGGAGGCGACTTGGAAGGATTTTTACACGCCATAAATCTATGACACGGGACCGCCGGCTTTACTTCCCCTTCGAAGGAAGTCATACTGAAGGATTTTAAAAAATCTGACGACTTCGGCCGGGTTTGAACCCGCTATCTTGGGCACAGCAGTTCATCATGCTACCAACTACGCCACCGAAGCCGCCATTAAGCACTATTAACACTCCTTATTGAAGGGGTTGCAACTCTGGCTGTATAATATTCATTTTCAACATAGTCCAAGGGAACGACTCTCTCCTCAAATGTGTAAATGTGTTGCTTTAATATTTTATCTAATTAAACATATTATTATAATGCAAGTAGATTCGGATAACAAACGTGCGGATGGGGATAGAAGTCGTGCAGATGCGTGGCGGATGCGGATAACGTTTTATCAGCGTGTAAAAACCTGCGGATATCCGTAAATTTTTTCAGCATGCGAATATAATTTGCTTGGCTGTGCGGATAGCGGATAAGCTGCGGCTAATATTTGGACTAAATTTGCTGATAGTTTTTAGAATAAAATATTGACCTGGATATTTTTTAAATAAATGTAATTTCTCTTAAGATCTGCGTCTTTTCCGTTTCTTGATATTTTCCTATTATTTTGGTTTCGCTTGGATTGAAGTGATACGAGGTGCGTTTAAATGAAATGGTACGTAACGATACTGTGGGTACAATTTATTCGCCCTGTGCACATGTGTCCCATTGCTCCACTAGTCGCAGAATCCCTGTTCCCAGAAGTCTTGTGGTTGTGATAGGAGCCAATCCTGTACGGTGTCCATTAGTTAGTCGTCCGATTGGAAACCACGGACGAACCATTAACAGTGTGACGTGTATTGTGCGACACTCCGTAGCCTACGCAAGTCAATCAGGAAGAAACAGCCTGGACTGCTCACGAAGGGAGTGATTCTGCTCGATGACGCTCATCCACACGTCTCTAATTTGGCCTGTTGCACACAGGGCGGATTATTCCGAGCAGTTGTTTTCGGTCGGAGATTAACCGTCGCCGGCCGGTTACACACACGGCGCAAAATTTTCCGTCGCCATCGTACGAGTAGTTGCAATGTAGTTCCTGAAACCACCTAATGTTATTCCGTCGTCGAATGAAAAGGAGAAGAAAAAATCGACTGGGTTCATCCAATTAATGAAAGGAGAGATGAGGTTGGCACTTTCTACACGTTATTTGAAGAGCTGAGGCAGGATAACACAAAATTCTTCAATTATTTCAGAATGTCAATGACTTCCTTCGAAGAATTGCATGGCTGGTTGAAAGATACCATTCGGCGCAAAAATACCAAAATGAGGAACTGTATTCAACCAGTAGAAATGTTGGCAATAATACTGAGGTATGTGAAAATAACGTATTGTGCCCGTTTAGACCGGAGTCCGCACGACCACATATGCATTTTACCAAGAATCAGTCAGCACGAGAGTCAGAATATCCCGGGGCGCCAGATGGGTTAAAGCTAATCGCAAAAACGACATCAAATGAAAAAAATGCTTTACTGATTTTTGGCTCAATGCAACAATAAGGATAGAAGGAGATTCAACTGGGCATAACACATCATGTAAAATTATCTCATTTTATTCTGAATTTAAAATTGACTGCAAAATAAAATGCTCAAAACAGCATCATTCATGTGTGGCGACCCACATTACTATTTACACAATGTACAGAAATTTTCCAACACATTGGACAATTATCTTTGGAGACACAAGTCTGATTATCAGTCCTGTAGACTGTGTTCCAAAATTATATCCATTATTTATGATTAAATCCAGTTCAAATTTAATTGTCTTTACTGGAAATACTGTAGTTCACTGGTTGAATTTTTACATAATATTAACACTCGTAGAATAATTGTTCATAGAATTTTTAACTTTCACTTATTTTTCCAGTTTCAAAAAAATATTGTCAAAAAATATTATTATCTCTGAATCAATACAAATTATGTACACATATTAATAACAACATCTGAAAAGTATTTGACCATTGAGCATAGCATCGAAGAACTGTGCGAAGCACAACAAAATTAATTGTTCTTTTGACATTAAACGTTTCGAGAAGTGACTCGATTATGAACTTCAAGTTCCTAACAAAATATATGATTTCTGAATCATCAACTTGATCAATAAATTGTTGGACCATTCAAATATTCTATTTTTCACTTGGAATCATTATTAATAAAAATATTTATATTTGTGGCCATTTTAGTAACTTTCACAACTTGCAATTCTTTAACAGAATGAGGAAATAAGAATTGTAGCTTCATAATAAATTCATTTATTTCATGACACTAGGATTGAAAACATCCTTCAAATTATTCGTGGTTATAGAATTATTTTTTAATTGGCAGTGGCCCATTCTATTATTTTTATAAGAACACAATATTCCAACAACAACGGCAAAGGTCTTCCTCTGAAGAAGAATAAAATACTATCATGACAAATCCGGGTTCTAGCAAAATCAAAGTCTTAATGGAATCCGTAAACAAGGTTGAAATAAGAACTGATGGTTTTTAAGAAATAACCTTTGGGTCATTCATACGACGCAATGTGTAGTTCCAATACTCCTTCTTTAACACTGAGTCATCGAACCTGCTATTTGATTGATGCTCAAATAAAAACCTCCTCATTCCTGCGAGTTAAACATGCGCACCTGGGAATGGCATTTCAACTACTCCACACATATACATTTTCTTCCCAAAATTTATACAATAAATCAAGCCTCTGCTTGTTATCAACACTGGAAGATTTATAAACTTACAAGTTTATTTTATTTTACCATTCAGTTCAACCCGTGAAGTTACCATACTTATGATACTCTCTATTTCACTTTCGAATGTGTATCTACGTCATGATTTTATATAAATACAAAAATATCCTAATTGATACAAATATCATTTGTTTCCCGTTTCATGCCTCTCCGTGTTATCTGAAAAATATACTTTGCTCATGGCAAATATTAACTGTTCAACCAGAACTGTAATGTTGGTTGAATGCGGGCTAGCGCTAACCACTATCCTTCGGAAAATCACCTGTTCCAAACTAGAAATGATTAAACTACTTCATAAGCTCTCTCTCAATGAATGTGACTATTAGAAAATATAAGATCCAAGAATTATTTATAAAAGTTATGAAAATCATTATTATTATTATTAGTGGATTATTATTATTATTATTAGTTATATTATTGTAAATGTGTTTAATTATTATTTCATTATGTGAGAATCCACATGTTCGATTCTTCGAATATGGATAAAATATCAATTTCTCAACAAAAATAATTATTAACTTTTACAGTTACATCGGCTGATTACCGTGATTATCAAAAAATATGAAACATTCAAATAAATGCTCGTTCTGCTCGGTCATCGATCCTAAACTGTTCTGAGTGCTGAAAATACTCAGAATAACTCTAATATGTCTTGCGTAAATCATTGCAAGATTTAAATACGAAGAAAAACAAATGTGGTGGTCATCTGCAGAAAATGAGTTTGTTCCAATTAGCTAGGCATAATATAAAGTCAAAATGTGGCTTACATTTCTCGTTGGTCTTGAAGCGTAGTGAACCTGGTCTGTACCAGATTTATCCAGATACATGCCCTATCGGACACTCACGTCTAATCCTTGTATCGGCCGTCAATATATATCCACAATCTGTCTAACACGACATAGTGGAAATATTTCTTGAAGTTTGAAGAAACTGCTGATCCATTTTAATATTGGCTTCAATTAAATCCATAGCCTTTCGCTTAAATGGGGTCAGATCCAAGTGATCTATTCTCAAATATGTCAGTTGTAACATAACTCACGGTAATCTTTTCAGTACAAGAAAACACTGACAGTCTAAATCAATCAACGGCTGTTCTGAAGATCGTTCCCTGGGCATGGCTTATCACCATCTATCATGCGCGAAGCAACATATAGTTTCCCTTCGTTGGCTAATGAACAACACCGTGATAGACTGGCCTTCAATCTACTGAAAGATCGGAGTGGTTATTAAGTTACAATTTATTAAACTGACTAATTGGACTAAAATATCCTAGTATTAAATTATTATTACTGGACTGTGACAAAAGTACTTTCTAGACAAAGTCTAGCATATGTCCATATAGAAATAAAATATTTCACCAGTGTCCGTAGAAAAATAACAATCACCTTAGTGATTCTCTCTGCCGGAAACTTACTATGTTCCACATGTATCGCAGCACTTTTATAACTATCACAATTTAAAGATATCTTCTGCGTAGATCCGGCAACCATGTGCCTTGGCTCAACGTGGCAGCACCTTGTCATGCAAGAGCTTGGTTCGAAGTGAGCTGATGTTGCTTGGGCCGGCCGGCTTTTATTCAAAATGGTCAGGACCACGTTGAATCACGCTGACATATGGAAATCCTCATATCTCTGGTATCCCTGGTCCGATTTACTTGATACTAAGTTCATTCTCTTTCATTTGGCCGTGCCAGTAATCTGATCCAAGTCTCAAGTCTCTACTCCATGGCTAACTATTAAATCAACAAATAGTCTCGACCTCTGCTACTACTCGCTACGTCACTTGACATGCTCTTGGCTGCATAAAATTTCCATTCCCTTCTAGAAGTAATGGAGCGCGATATTCAAATATCTCAACTTTCAAAAGCGGCTGTAGCCTTTCCCTTGATATCTAGGTGTCTGAATCTTGGAATACCCATTCCTAGAGTTGGGCACAGTATAAAGTTGAAAAGTTGAAAATAATATAGAATAATATAAGAAGCAGGGAAAATCACGTCACTCATGTTTACGAAATGATACGATATTCAGATCACGATATATAAACGATGTTCACGCTAGAGACTATACTTCTCTGCAAATGTGAAGTTGAAATCGGTGTGCTAGCAGCTGGAGCGGTAGACAATGAGCTGTGTGTGTAAATGCGCGTTTGTGTGGCCACGTTCAAGTGGGAGCACCTTGAGTATCCGCCCTACAACCCGGACTTGTCACCCTGTGACTTCTATCTGTTTGGTCCGTTAAAAGAACATGTCAAGGGAAAACGTTTCCAATCGTACGACGAACTAAAGGATACCGTACAGGATTATCTCCTGTCATAACCACAAGACTTCTGGGAACAGGGAATCCCGCGGCTAGTGAAGAAATGGAACACCTGTGCACAGGCTTGTGTTGATTACTTTTGAATGACGAATAAATTTTACCCATAGTATCGTTTCGTACCTTTTCATTTGGACACCCCTTATAGAACCTATTAGTTCAGTGTTGCCTAGTTCTATTCGACGACTGCTCCAGGAACGTGTTGCCTTCAGCCAGGCGCGGATTCAAGGCTGGGGGGGGGGTCACGGGGGTCATGACCCCCACCCCAAACGGAGACCAATTTTTTGCAAACTCAAAAAACGAAAACACAATAACCAGACAAATAAAACTTAACGAATTTTAACTGAAAACAGTTTTTTTTTCATTTATTCAATACTGAAAATATATTTATTCCAATTATTTTGTTCTGTTACAACTGTACATATTTACAACTTCATACCTGATATATAAAAACGATTATTTCTATAACAAAATCAACTCGTCTATTTTGTTTAGTAAACTTTAGTAAACCTTGTGATTACCGAATCGATGTCTATAGTGATGTCACGATGAATGTGCAGCAATGCACGGATAGGAAATTGGGGCTTTTTTTGCACCAAAAAATTTGCCGACGTCCAAACTGCAAGCTTGGTTGGCAATTTAAGCTGTGACTTTCTCCCTTTGTCGGTACCAACTCGACTTGCCGAAACTGTAACGTACCTTGATACTTTTCTCGAAGCGCGATGCAAAAGTCGCAAAACATGCCGTTGCAATTTGTACGAATATATTTGGTGCGCTTAACGCATCAAATTTCTATCCATGTAGCTTGCAAAAAAATTGGTCTGGTTTTGTACGTTTGGTTATTTTGTGATTGCGTTGTTAGTGATACCATTTTTCTTAACAATTTCAATTCTGTGACCCCCTCCCCCAAAGCCAAACTCTAGATCCGCGCCTGCCTTCAGCATTGAAACGCATCAGGTGCTACAGGCAAACAGCTAACCGGTGTGCTTTTAGTTCGGCATTAAATGCCCGGGGTATCGCTGCAGCAACGCCCTAAAACGAAAGCTTTTTGATCAAGCCGTATATGATCATCAACATTACACATATTTGCAATGTACAGGTGTTGATTTGGTGCTGTATATATGATTCAGATATCTTGGCCTTATTGAAGGTCTTGGTTTCCTCTAACTACAAGCCCCCAACCTTCACTTCCTCCCCACAATAAGTGTGTAGACATGCTCACTTAACAATATGGAATTGGACAAGAACGAATTAATGACAAATACCACAACCGATACGTACTGACAACCATGTGCTAACCAATTCAGCGCTGACGAACTAGTAGTTATTATCTGCGTGACGTAAGCCACCAAGGTCACCGGTAAATTATCAGACATTCCACTTTTATTTCTCATTCCCTTTGCCTTTCAGTTTTTATTCTTTCGCTTTCCTTTTTTGTCTGGATATGGATCAAGTAAGAGTTGGCAGCTGGATGCGAGAGGAGGCGGGGAATTATCAGTATATCATCAACATAACAACAACCTGATGCTATGTTTCAAATATACCTGACTAGTCGCAAAAAAAGTGGATATCGTGACAAGACTCGACTGAGAAGCATTCCTGAGAACAGCGCAGTCCAACCTAGCACTTCACACATTATTAACATGAATATGGTTTATGGCCTACTATCTTTCAACAAGTTGTTCAGTAAAGAACATATAGCCTACTTTCTCCTATATGCATGGGTATTGTTATAACTCTTTGTCTTTTTCAGGGAGTATAATTGAATATTGGTTGTAGTAGCTTGTTGAAATGCGTGTTATACGGATATTAAACACGAATATGACGTGCCCTTTGCTATGCCACCTCTGTACACAATTTCATTCAATTCGGTTTCACCGTGTTTGAATTGATATGGTGAATCGATTTGCACACATACATGGCCGCCATCCGCAAATTATTGGGCAGATGAACTCGTAGTTTGGTCAAAAGATTCTTCATGCATAACGGTATAATGTTGCAAAATTTGGTAGAGGTCAGATGATTAGGTTAGTCGTAATTTGATTTAAGCGTTTAACATTTGGGTGGCCACCATTACGTTTTCGTCAAGATGGCGGCGATATAAAACATGACACTGAGGCGTCCTTTGCTAGTGCTACCTCTGTACCAAATTTCGTTCAATTCGGATTCACCGTGTTTTAATTGATAGGGGGGACAGACATTCAGAGTACACACACTCACACACACACACACTCACACAGACAGACACACAATTTTTGGCTGTGTGTTGATCTCATAAGTCTACTTTAATTTTTTGCAAAAATCGAAAGTAGGCTAAAAATAGTAACCAAGATGCTACTATACCAACGTGTACCGACTTCGGTGCCGTAGTCGGTAGCATGGTGAACTCCTTATGCCTAAGATCGCGGCTTCAAACCCGGCCGCAGTCGTCGGATATTTA
The DNA here is from genome assembly GCA_946902985.2 of Meconema thalassinum. Classification (NCBI taxonomy): domain Eukaryota; kingdom Metazoa; phylum Arthropoda; class Insecta; order Orthoptera; family Tettigoniidae; genus Meconema; species Meconema thalassinum. The sequence continues at coordinate 403,355,999 of OX336392.1, forward strand.
AGAGCGTTAAAATCCTTCAGTATGCAATCCTCCGGAGGGGAAGTAAAGCCGGCGGACCCGTGTCATAGATTCATGGCATGTAAAAGATCCTATCATTACAGTTAGTAGTGTGTAGCCAAATTTGTAGGTTATTTAGTTATAAATGCTCTATCAAGTTCCAACGTTCGCCACTAGGTGTCAGTGACAGTGGCATCTGGTAGGCAGAGTTGGAACTCCTTGAAATTGAACTTGCTACGAGACCACGGGCGTTCAATTAAAATACCCTTCTATGGCCATTGACCGGAATTCATATATAACAAATGAAGATTGTTTCCTGTACTGTCATTTCAATTATCTCTACCCTCGTGGAGAGGAAACAGTGCAGTGGTTCACAGCAGAAATTGGTTGGTTGGTTCCTCAGTTTAGGGGCTGCGACAACATGGTCATGTAGCCCCGTGTTCTTTGGGCGTGTGTAGAATCTGTCTGATAACCGGCGATAATTGTGACGGCTTTATTAGTGTGTGTTATCTGTATTTCAGGTGAGACATTCAATTTTCAAGTAGTTCCTACTTTTGCTACCAAATGCTACCGTCAACGAGAACTAGTTTTGAACGTCGTTACTAGATGTCACCGCATTCGGCTCCTGGCGACGAACGTTGGAACTTAAGAGTGTTAGTCAAATCTAACCTATCATTTAGCTTCACACAAGTTTAATTAGTGGAAGGTTCTCTTACATTCCATAAATCTATGACATGGGCCCGCCGGCGCCGGCTTTACTTCCCCTGCGAAAGAAGGCATACTGATAATTTTTAACGCTCTTAAAAAATCCAACGACTTCGGCCGGGTTTGAACTCGCAACCTCGGGCATAAAAGCTTAGCCGCCACACAGCAGACATTAGTGACTTGAGCAGTTTCGTGAAAATTGTTAGATTGGGGTGTAGCATCACCCCACCGTGTGTTTTTTTTAAATTGTGATGGAATTTTCCTAATGGCTCCTTATCTGACACAAACCAAGTTAGAACATTATGTCATTATTACTACTGTATTCCCGATTCATTTGTTTTCTATCTGCGAACATAATACACTAGATTTTGGTGTTCAGTAACATCCCTAGAAGGTCTCCCTACTGCAATCACCGTCAAATGTTACATCAATGACCACTAGCGCGTCAGCGGCATACCAAAGGGTTAACTTTGATTGCGACTGCACTCCACGCGACTATTACATAACTAAGCTTGAACTTCATGGCTTGCTTTGTTTACAATTAGGAAACTAAATATATTATGAACCCTTAATTGTAGAAAATTACTCACCTATTCGAAAATATTAAGTTATATGTTCTTACTCAATACTGGAAATATTACCAAATTTCTTTCAAAAGTTCAAATGAAATAAGTTTTTCATGCTGTGTCAAAATACAGGTTTGGTATTTCATGTACTTGTCTATGATTGATTTATTGATCACACTCCATCCTTCTTATAAAACGCATGTCTCTCACCCCCGAGACCCCTGGTTCGATTCCCGGCTTCGTCAGGGATTTTTAAAACCGACGGAAGGGCTGGAACGGGGGTGCAGTCAGCCTCTTGAGAAAAATTGAATAGCTGTCTGACAGTGAGACAGCGCCCTGGTCACGAAATCCAAGACTAACGGCCGAGGGGACCCGACGCACTGACCACGCGTCACCCCAATATCTGTAGGCCAAATGGCTGGCCAGTAGTCGCTTGGAAGACCTAGGCCCTTCGTGGGCTGTAGTGCCAGGCGTTATTGTTATTCTTCTTATAAAATCAAAAATCAAAATTTTCGAACAATAAGTAGCTATTAAATTACCCATTGCCAATTGGCCTACGATTGTAACCTGCGCATGTACTGGCGCTACATTTTTGAGCGCGATCACTGGACGGTTAGTGAAATACAAAGTAGTGACGATGAAGGCCCAAATCTAGAATTAAATAAGGAATTATTATTATCATTATTAAGTTATTTTATATATATATATATATTATGCGTTTGGCCCTCTAAGAAGCACGTAGCATTGGTCTTCTTGTTCTGTTTTTCTTCCCAAAACTTCCTCATCCTTTCGCTATGCGCCTGTCTTCTTTCTTGTGTCCATGCAGCTTTGAGCTTCAAATTCCGTCCCGTAGGGAACTTGTTTGGAAACTTATATGAGTTTACTTTCTGTCTATATGCAGTCCTTGTCGTTATTAGTGGGTCTAAGTTGATTGCAGTGAGGTCTTTTTGGGTGTCTGCTAGCCAGCGTACTTTAGTTTGTCGGGTTCCATTGACTATGAGGAAGATTTTCTTGACAGTCGGGATTTGTCCATTCGAGCTATATATCCGTAGAATTGCATGCGTCTTTTCCGTGCAAGTGACGTGAATCGTTCAGTCAATGAATATAGATGTTCCTCATGTAGGTACCGTCCTGAAGCTTTAATCCAAATATTTTCCTCAGTATCTGCCTTTTTATCTTCTCAATGTCTTTGATGTTGATTGTTAATGATGACGTCTCAATCGCATAGTGTGCCTCTGGGAGAATGACTGTGTGGTAGTAATAGAATTTGGCATAAGTGGAAACCGATTTCTTGATGTAAATATTCCAAGTGATTGTGTAGGCTTTGCGTAATTTTTCTGCACGTGTTTTGTTAGTCATACTTTGGTTTCCCGATAATTTCACCTAAGTACTTGAAGCGCATAATTTATGTGATGTCAGCATATTTGGTTGTAAGTGATGCCAGGTTTGTGCTCTTGGAATTCATGTAGGCTAGTGTGTTATCTCGTAAGAGATCTGGAGGCCGGCTCTGATCGATATCTCATAATAATAATAATAATAATAATAATAATAATATCGTGAGGAATTTTTGTGTTGGTGAAAAATCCCGAGACTAATTTTGCCATTATGAACACGGCCTACTGAATTCAAATGGGTTCATTAACATGCCAACAACATACGACATGCGTGTCGTAATTTTTGTCGCCTTTCAAAAATCACTTACCGTGGCCAGGAGGGAACCTGCAAGCTTGGGATTGGTAGACCGACACGATAACCACTCACCTATCATGACAAGGATGGATATCTGATGAAGCTTCTCGGTGTCATGTTTGGCTTCTTCGGGAGTCCGGGCAATTATTCCTAGGTTATTATTATTAGTAGTATTGAATTGATAATACAGTATTACGAGTAACCCTTGCACTCACTCACAAGAGGTACGACTGGCATGAGTCATGTGTGATTTTTGCGTGACCCTGGGATTGTCGCGTGACTCCCGAACGTGTAAGATCACTTTCATGCCGTGAGAATAGCGAGCGTCTTTTCTTCGTATTCACGCGTCTCTTGTGTCACGATGATTCCTTTTTTTCTTTTTTCATACAATGCGCCATTTCCAACTTGTCGCAGTCATTTCCTTCATCGTGATGTGAATACATTTAAACCAGAACTATGGCACTTCTAAACACGGGATTATATTTATTTTAACTTTGTTATCCCCCTAGGGCTCACAACTAATAGGACCACGGGACCCCAGCTGAGTCCGACATTCACTTGTGATGGGCTCCTCTATATCATGAATCTTGTCGACCTCCCTTAGTCAACTCTTGTAATTTTCCGACCCTGATGGTATTGGGGCATTTGAAACCTAGAGTGTGATCTATTTTTCCGGACTTAAACATCCGCAAGGACACTGGCTTATTTTACACCATTTAGTACACACGTTTTAAAATTATGTTTCTCCTACTTCCATTTATTACATTATTTAAATGATTCATGGTGGTTCCGTATTGATATCCTAGAATAGTTATTAACAAGAAATGTACATCGCCTGAATCAATACTACCGTATAAAGAAAAAAATAATTATTTAACTTGTTTTCAGTACATGTTTCGAGGATTAATTACATTTTATCGAAGGGGATAAAATGTAATTAATCCTCTAAACATGTACTGAAAACAAGTTAAATAATTATTTCTTTCTTTATAGTATTGATTCAGGTGGATGTACATTTCTTGTTAATAACCATTCTACTTCCATTTGGCAGACAGTTATAAATTGAACATTCGGCAGAGATATAAAGAAATGTAATCTTTTTCAGCGTGTCAACACGATTGCACTCAATTATAATGGGTGGTTTCCCTAATCCTGAAACACATTTACACGAAATTAATGAATGAAATTTGATGACCAGTTTCGATCTTGAAGCTATCATCATCGGATCTATTACACTGAGGCTATAAAATTTACTGTATGTTTACATATATGGGTGATGGTATTCACTTATTTAGTTGCAGTAATTATTGAGTAACACAACTAATCAAGATTTGTTAGTTATTGTGATCTTGTTTCTGTTAAGTTGACTTGTGTAATTAACTGGTTGGTGTGGGTTGTGAACTTAGCTGATTACAGCGTGTTGTGTGGTCCTTCCCTTGCAGATGCCAACACCACTTTCTGCTCAGCATAAACCCCGCCTTCACTTATTTATTTATTTATTTATTTATTTATATATATATATATATTTATTTATTTATTTATCGTTAAGGCCTACTTAGGACCACGGGGCTCATATCTACTCTTCGGTAAAGTTGTTGCTTTCTTCTTCTTCCAATAGACTCTCATTTTCTAACTATGAGTCAGTCTTCTTACTTCTGTGCATACTGTATGCAAACTGTTTGAAAACTGTATGAAGACTGTATGTATACTACTTTGGAGTCTGGAAACAGTCTCCATACAAGGCTGCATACAGTATGCAGACTGTATTGAAACATTGTATCCGATACAAGTATGTTACTTGTTTTGCGTCCACACTAGAATTAGACCTCTAGTCCACATTCATACCTTTACCACAGGGTGATTTCTTATAAAGTCTGCGAATGTGTAAATTGGGGGATCGAAGTGAAACGATCATGGTGGGAGGGGGATTGTGTTTAAATGTCCCTCTTGTATTAGTCGAATGAAAAAATGAAAATCCACAGCCTGCTTCCAGTCTCCGACCGGGTCAGGAATGGAATGAATGAAGCCCCCATCTAGCGGCGAGGATATGAACTGTGCCGGCTGCCGAGGCCTGACGCACTCCTCTGGGGCAATGATTAAATGAATGACAGATGAAATGAAATGATAGTGGAGAGTGTTGCTGGAATGAAATGTTGACAGGGAAAACCGGAGTACCCGGAAAAAAATCCTGTCTGCCTCCGTTTTGTCCAGCACAGATCTCACATGGAGTGACCGGGATTTGAACCGCGGACCCAGCGGTGAGAGGCCGGCGTGCTGCTGCCTAAGCCACGGAGGCTATTGAATTAGTCGAATAATTAACCAAAATACTCATTCTACTAATATTTCATATAACAACCGCTATTTTCTTTTTGTGGTGAGGGGGTGAAATTTGACACCCCGCCGGTAGCCCCACTAAACTACATTTTGTGGCAATATAATGAGATCACTGTGTGGTCATTGGTGGGACATGTTTCAAGGCCCCACTAAACTACATTTTGTGGCAATATAATGAGATCACTGTGTGGTCATTGGTGGTACATGTTTCAAGGCCTAATTAGTTTTGGTCCCTTCATCAGCCTATATGAATTAATAAATGTCAAAGACACACGAAATGTATAGCGTAACAACAACAAGTCCCTTGTTATTAAACCTTATATGGTGCACCATAAAGAAGGATGGGAAATTGAAACTAAATCAACACAATATGATGTGGAAAATCGGGGCTAGCTGGATGTGTCTGTGGTTTGTATCCGGTCTACAGTTTCAAAACACGTCCACACAGGAAGACTTGAGACAAAATACTTGTTTCTTGTATGCGTGTTTTCCATTTCGTTGGAAAACAGAAAACATTGTATCTTGTATCTTGAAACACGAGATTTGTTTGACATTTGTATGTCAATTGTATGCAAACTGTATGCAGACTGTTTCCAAACATCACTCGAGTCTCCCGATTGTACGTAGAATGTTTTCAAAAAGTATGCAAACATTCCGCATACAAATGGGGAACATTTGGGAAACAGTCTGCATACAATGTTTCTGGAAACAAATCTGCCGGTGTGGAAGAGGCTTAAGGGACGTTGGGAAAACGACCTGACGGAACATCAGAAGGTCACGTGATTTCAATGTGAAACTCAGTAAGCTCATAATACTACTATGACCGACCTCGACCGTGCCCTTCAAATTTTATTACGTCTCACCACTCCAACATGGCGGCTGTGAGAAATATTTCACTGACAGTCTATATCTCCGAAACTTATACCGATATCACCCTGAAATTTTGTACGGAGATAAAGGGCCTACTAAAAGTTCAGCTATGTGCCTTTCAAAAATATGTTAACTACAAAACGAACATGGAAGCCAAGCGAAGTTGAGATATTTAAATAGACTTTTATCGCGATATAACCATCCGAACGCTGTGAAACTTGGTACAGCGAACCTTTATACACGTTGTAATGCACTGACATCAAGTTTAGTTCAATTGCATACATAATCTCAAGATGGCGGCTGTGACAAATGATCAAATTAAGTTTTTATTTCTTGTGTCCTGTCGCCTCCGTAGCGTAGCGGTCAGCATGGTTAGCTGCCGTCCCGGAGGTCCTGGGTTCGATTCCCGGCTCTGCCACGAAATTTGAAAAGTGGTACGAGGACTGGAACGGGGTCTACTCAGCCTCGGGTGGCCCAAATCAGTAGAGAGGGTTCGATTCCCCCTTAGCCATCCTCGAAGTGGTTTTCCGTGGTTTCCCACTTTGTCTTCGGGCAAATGCCGGTATGGTACCTTCTTCAAGGCCACGGCCGCCTCCTTCCCTCTTCCTTGTCTATCCATCCTCACCATCCCTTACCTTCCCTCATGAGGCCCCTGTTCGCTTTGCAGGTGAGGCCGCCTGGGCGAGGTGCCAATCCCACCTCACCAGTTGTATCCCTTCCGATTCGATGTTCCCAGCTCTAGGACACTGCCCGTAGAGGCGGTAGTGGTGAGTTCCCTCGCTATAGTCCGTGGGTTCCACCATCCTGGAGGTTAAACGACTAAAAAAAAAATAATCTTGTGTCCTAATAATGCGATCGAAGTCAACGTTTGAATAATTAACCTACGCAATAATCCGCACCTAGGCCTAATAGTACATCACTCTATTGCCTACATATATTAAAATCCAATATGCCGACCATCCGAAATACAGTATTTAGACGGCAATTAAACTGAAATGTTGTATGTTGATAGGGGCTATGAGCATAAGTGCACCTATAGAACTTTCAATAACCTGGTGAGCACGCATCCAACATGGCGGCGACGCGAAAGTAAAATATTTAAATGGATGTTTCTCGCGATTAAACCGTCCGAGCGCAGTGATATTTGGTACGGTATATATTTATACAAATTTTTATCCACTGGTATCTAATTTATTTCAATTGTTTCCATAACCAAAAGATGGTGACTGTAAGAAATTTTTAAATCTCGTTTTGATTTCTTGTGTCGTAATCATGTGATTGAAGTTTGAATAATACACCTACACAATAATATTCATGTAATAGTACATTTGATGGTTCTCAATATTTACGAATCTATTACAGCAATTAACATAAGTAGGATATAGGAAAATAAGCTATATAGTTCTTCACGGAACTGCATGTTGTAGTTTGTACATAAATGTTACTTTTGTTTGAATTTTGTAGTTGTTAGTTTTTTTGTCAGGGTATGTGTTTTTAAGTTATTATGAATGTTATTGTAATATGCTGCCACGGACAGCGTCTGAATTGCAAATAAGTGTAAGGTCTGAGGGATATTTAACCACTTCATATAAACGTAAAAACATTTCTGGAAGCCGATGATGGACGTTTAAATACATTCAAATTTGGCTTATTTTATGCTTAATGGGTATTTAATAAATGTATTACACTGTAGTCAATAATAATACATTAATATACATTAATTAGTGAAATACACCAGTTTCGGCCATATTAAGGCCCTTCATCAGCGATATTTTAAAGAAGGAAAGAAACTAATTTAATTACGAGCAAACCTTTGTTATTAATAATTTACTTGAGTTTTCTATGAAACATTTTATGAAAATAATTAAAAGCAGATATGTAAATAATGTGGGCTTTAATTTGATGTTAATAATATAATTTTGTGAAATTGACATACTGTATATCTTATTTATTTATTCATTTATCGCATGGCTTATAGTGCCGGGAGTGTCCGAGGACATGTTCGGCTCACCTGAGTCTGTAGCTGCTTCCAGCGGACACCCTAAAGGGTGAGCTAAAAGTTCCGTTCAATTTCAAGTAGTTCCAACTTTCGCCACCAGATATCAATGATACCTAGTGGTGAACGTTGGAACTTTGATAGAGCGTTCTGACGAAATCTAACCTAACAATTTTGCTTTACACAAGTTTAGTCTGTGAAAGGATCATTTACATGCCATAAATGTATGACATGGGACCGCCGGCTTTACTTCCCCTCCGAAGGAAGGCATACTGAAGGATTTTTAACGCTCTTAAAAAATCCGACGACTTCGGCCGGGTTTGAACCTGCTATCTTGGGCACAGCAGTCCAGCATGCTACCAACTACGCCACCGAAGCCGCTACTGTATATCTAAATAATTGGTATTTGTAGTCTATATACCTATAAATTAGTCTACTTTAAAAGAAAATCTTGATATGGTCAACAGGGTGTGAACTGTGTTTGCTATGTGATGAATAAAGGCTCTTTGTGGAATGGAGCTTAACTTAATTTTAAAACAGCCGCCATATTGTGTTTATGAATACAGTTGAAGTAAATTAGATGTCACTAGATAAAATCATTTTCACGCTTTTAATGTTGGAATATGTATTTATGTTCCTGCTCCAAAGGAAATTTTGAAGAGATCCGAAAGGGAAAAGGTCCTAGACACAAAAAAAAATGTTGTTTTGTTATCCATAGTAGTCTTATTTATCGAAATTGTAATGCAATTGGATTTTTTGATATGTTATGTATTAGTTTTCAATTGTAGTTCTCGTGGATATTAATGCAAGATATTAAAAAGTAAAACACGAAGAAATCAGAATTTTCGTCAAATTCTCAAAAAATCAGCATTTGGTGAATTTATTCGTATTTTGGCAACACTGCTGGACATACTCGGGGAAACCCCGGGGAGAGCAAGTGCACTTGCTGTTGCCACTAAACAAATGAGAGCAAGTCGAGGGGCACCGCCCTAGTAAAAATAGTTGGCCCAGTCCATAAACTAGGCTTAATACAGCACGTCTTATGTGAAATTTTTATGACTGTGTTTCACATTTCCAGTTGGACGCGTCTGGACTTTAGTTAGGTAGTAAGTGGAGTTCTCGGAATCCCCGCAGAGGAAATGGCGGGTGTTTGAACCTAAGACCTTGAGTCACGGATTGCTTGTTTGCTAAAGGGCATTCAGTCAGCAATGACCAAGTCATGCTATAATAGCGGCAAGCTGACTGGCCGTGTTGACCCTGACATTCCAACAAGCTGCTTGTTTCCTTTACCACCGCCATTCTATCTTACGTAACACGTTCACCACATTATCATTTACCCTCAGTCGCGCTTTGGCTGTCAGTGCAGACACGGCCTCCAAACACCGGACACATCTATCGTAAATTCAACACCGGTAATACAGAAAGTGAGACAGGGATTATTCTCTATTAAGCAGAAGCTTTTCAGTCGTCCAAAACGAGAATACATAGGCCTAATTACAGCAATAGCTATCTTGAATAGGGTGCCGTATTTCAATGATGATGATGATGGTGATCGTCTGGCCTCCGGAGAGGCCGAGTGCAGGTCTTTCTAGTTGACGCCCGTGGGTGACCTGCGCGTCGTAATGAGGATGGAGTGATGATGAAGACGTCACATACACCCAGTCCCCGAGCCATGGGAATTAACCACAGGAGATTAAAATCCCTGATGGCCCGGCCAGGAATCGAACCCGGGGCACTTCGGGCCAAAGCCTAGCGCGCTAACCATTTAGCCATCGAGCCGGACAATGATAATGTTAATAATGTTAATGTTAATGTTAATGATAATGTTATTGGTTTTACGTCCCTTTTAACTACTGTGGCTTTTAGAGACGCCGGGTTGCCGGAATTTTGCCCTGATAGGGATCATTAACGTGCCAGCAAATCTACTGACACGGCTCCCTCACATTTGCGCACCCTCAACTGCCAGATGACTGCGCCACGATTCGATCCTGCAACCTTGGGCCCAGCAAGTGTGAACGCTGCGGTACCGCTGAGCCAAGCAGCCAGTCTGTACTTTAATGAGATAGGAACAGCATGGATGCCGCCTCTGAATCCTCATGTGAATTACAACTACACACACTAATACAGCCATCACAATAAAACAGGTTATCAGACAAGTTCCATATAAACACACACCCAAGTACACGAGGCTACATGACCACGATATAGAAAATTCCCTAAATCAATCAACAACAACAACAACAACAAATGACCCTACCAATAAATTCCAAAATCAATGAAATGAAATGACTAGTTTTGATCGTCAAGCGATCATCATCGGATACTTTACACTCAAGCTATTAAATCTATGTCTACCCTCCTTGTGTAGTGGCTTTGCATTCTTGGCTGCCACCGCGAAGGTCCGGGATCGATTCCCGGCTCTGCCAAGGAATTTAGTTCTGGTCTGAGGGCAGGTACGGTGTACACTCACCGTCCTGAGGTAAAACTGGGAAATGGCGGGTTTGGTTCCTTCCTCAGCCATCCTGAAAGTGGTTTTGCGTTGTTTCTCACTTCTACTCCAGGCAAATGCCAGGATGTTACGGCCAAATCCTAATCCTACCACAATTGAGTCGTCCAGTTGCAAAACTCGTTTACTCCACTTGTGGATAAGGATCATTTTCATGATAATAAACGAATTTTGCAACTGGACGACTGAATTACAAGTACACACATTAGTACAGCCATCACAGTGGGTGAGTGGTTATCGTGTCGGTCTACCAACTACAAGCTTGCAGGTTCGCTCCTGTTCATTGTGACTGATTTTTGAAAGGCGACAAAAATCACGACCCGCATGTCATACGTTGTTGGCATGTCAAAGAATCCATTTGAATTCAGAAGGCTGTGTTCATAATGGCAAAGTTAATCTCGGGATTTTCCGCCAACACAAAACTTCCTCCTTTCTTTACTAGAAAGCGCTATAGTGTCAAGGAGCGTAGATATCTAACCTCCTTGACTTTCATAGCGCTCCAAGGAACAACAAAATTCGTTGTGCAAACTGCCCTCTGGGTGCAAATAACAAAGCTTCCACCCGACACCCGAGGCCATACGATATTAAAACAAGATGTTCAGTAAAGAACATATAGCCTACTTTCTCCTAAATGTATGAGTATAGTTATAACTCGTTGTTATTATCAAAGAGTATAATAGAATCATTTCTTGGTTGAAGACCCTAGAAGCTATTTACCTCTACCAAACGCCACAACCTAGATAAAAACTGCTACCATCATTGAAGAAAGAAAGATAAGAAATATCTCAAGAATGTTATGGATCTGGAGACATCATCGACCGGACTGGCTGCGTGGCTCAGCGGTAACGTTCTCGCTTGCTGGTCCGTAGGTTGCAGGTTCGTATCCTGGCGCAGTCAGCTGGCATTTTTGAGGGTGCACAAATGCGAGGGAGCCGTGTCAGTACATTTACTGGCACGTTAAAGATCCCCTTCGGGCCAAAATTCCGGCATCCCGGCGTCTCTAAAAGCAGCAGTAGTTAAAAGGGACGTAAAACCAATAACATTTTATTATTATTATTATTAATATTATTATTACATAATCGACCTGCCGTGGGCAACATCCAACTTTGAGTTGAGGCATGTCTTTACACGTCTGGTCGTGCATGGCTTTCACAGCCCTAATTGAATTAACAAATCTTTCCATGACCCTACAGAGACGAGTGTATACAAACTATGAGGATATTTTCGATTGCTATTTGCCTGAAATAAAAGTATTAATTAATAACCTGAACTAGCACCAACGGCTAGAATTCAGTTACTATGTGAAATCGTTTTGTTCTTTACTTCAAATAACATTTTCAAATAACGCACAATAGGCTGTTACAACCCTTTAAAATAAAAAGTAAAAATGTATCGTAGTATCATCGTGTCATTCTTCAAATTCGATGCGCATAGAATGCCAATGGTATAGTAATCAATGGAGTCCCACGTAGACCAGTCGTGACATCTAGTGGAGAAGTGTCGAACAATATAATCCTAACAGGGCGAGTGCATTCTAGCGGCCATAAGAATAAACTTTTCAATAAAATCTGGTCGGCGTGCAGTTACCTTTTTGGCTGCTAGATGTCTCGAGCAAATCTGCTAGCGAATTATGTTTTAATTAAATAGACTATATAATTTCCACCATAATATGCACAATATAACGCTTAATTTTAAAACGTCTGAGTCATTACAAAACAATAAATATATAAAATGTCAAGCAAAAAAACCTAACTCTGATAGGGTTCGAACCATAGGCATGTGAGCGATAGGCCAACCTTTTACCACTGAGCCAATTGTGACAACGGACATCGGTCAATATAAAATGACTTACATAGAACTTGTTAGCAAATAATGATTTATACTAAACGATTTCATCAGTGGATTATATTATTTATACATAAAGCATTTCATACAAAGTTTATTTATTTTGTATCAGTACGCTATATTGCATGCAATACTCAAATTAGTGAAATATAAGTCAAGCACAAGATATCCACTGCCATCTTGTCAAATAACCGAGACGACTCAGCTTTTTAAAATCACGTCTGCACTATAGTATTACAAAATAAACTTTTAATTTCGAACGTGCCTCTTCCTTTAGAACAGTTAAAACGATTCTCGGCTCGATAATCGGAACTGGTGGGTCCCATGATATGGATTATAAAGTTTGCATAATTCGCACGGCCGCCATCCTGAAATTGTATGGCGGATGACCTTGTAGTTTGGTCACAAGACGCGTTCTATATGAAGGTGTGTTGTTACCAAATTTGGTAGATATCGGATGATTTGGTTAGTCGTTATTTGATTTTACGTTTTGACCGTTTGGGTGGCCGCCATTCAGTTTTGGTAAAGATGGCGGCGATATAAAACATGACACTGTGGTGCCCATTGCTTGTTCTACCTTTGTACCAAATTTCGTTCAATTCGGTTTCACCGTGTTCGAATTGATAGGGGGGACAGACATTCAGAGTACACACACTCACTCACACACACACACACACACTCACACACACACATACACACACACACAGACAGACACACATTTTTTGGCCCTGTAGTGATCTCATAAGTCTACTTTCATTTTTTGCAAAAATCGAAAGTAGGCTAAAAAGATTGACACAGGTTATTAGACAAATTCTAAACACACCCAAGTACGCGAGGCAACTTGACCACGATGTCAAACAAAACCCAAATCAATCATCAACAACAACTAGTCTACTAAAGATCCTACCAATAAATTTCAAAATTAATGTGAAAGCGCGTTAAGTGGAGTCGAATACATTCTCACAAATGTCCAAAATTAAATAATGCACCTAAAATTACCGTCATTAAAAGCAAAACTGGTGTTGACCGACGGAAAAGCATTATATTTCATTTACTGAGGTGTGTTTTTTTTTGTCGTGTGGCCTCCTGAGAGGCCGAGTGCAGTTCTTTCTAGTCGACGCCCGTGGGCGACCTGTTCGTCGGGATGAGAGATGGAATTATGAAGATGAATGAAACTGGGCAAGGATGTGGAAGGAAGCGGCCGTGGCCTGTTAGAAGGTACCGTCGCAGCATTTGCCTGGTGTTGAGAATGGGAAACCATGGAAAACCATTTAAAGGACGGCCGACGGTGGGGCTCGAACCCACGCGTCTACCGAGTCAGCAGAGAGATAGGCCCTATGACATAACGCTGCGCTTTAGCGACCGTAGCCACGGCTGTCGGTATTTACTGAGGTAGTACATAAAAAAAGAAAAGTGTCTTACAATACGATAATGTTCCTTTCCAGTTACATGATTCTGAAAGTGCAGGGATTACTTCAGTCAGCCGCCTCTGCTGTCATTAAGGAGAGAGCTAAGAATACGAACGTGGGTTGCACTTGATCGCCGTAGAATCTTAATGATCGTCCTAATTGTGGTCAGGTGTGGCGATCCTATGTAATAACAGTGTTTATCTATAACCTCACATGATCCCGTGGCCGCTTCAGCATGGGCTTGTCGCAGGTTCGAGTTGCTATGCTAATTAGAACTCAACAGAGAAGGAAGAATCACATGGCATCCATCATTCAAGGTCATGGTCAAACACCGGGAGGGAATCAAACTCGCGATCACCATACAACTGGTCCGTCAGCCCACCAGCAACATCGCCAAAGGCCGCACTCTGGCAAATTATCGACTTGAAACGCAAATCGTCAGGCGAGCGTGGGAAATCAACTATGGCAACTATTTGATATTCCCACGATTCCAGATGGTCAAAGGTAAGTTTAAAAAAGAAGTGTCGTTATGCTTCTAAGCAGGACTTGCTAAAGAAAATATTAAAGAATATATTCATCACATAAATCAGAATATCTTTATGACTGCAGAGTCATAGTTTCCGCAGTGATGGAACATGTTTAACTCAACGGATTTTTTAAAAAATGCAGCCAATGCCCATGTACTTTTCTTTTCAGGATGGGTCTCAGAAGGGATATTGGAAGGAAATCAGCCGTGGACATATTGAAAGCAACCGTTCCGACATTTGCCTGGTGGTGAAAATGGGAAAACATGAAAACCATTTTCAGGACAGCCGAGATGGGGTTCGAACCCACACCTTTCCGATGCCATCGAGGCACGAGGTAGCGCGTTAACGCTCTCGTCCACTGCGGCTGGTATGGAATTTTGATAAAGAATATAGTTTCCTATAGGAATTATACAATTTAGAGATGAATGAGTAAATAATAAAAATCTGCCTTAGGTAAATTAGACCAAGAAAGAAAATAAAATTGTTTGTTGTTTGAGTTTTCAGTCTTTGACTGGTTTGATGCAGCTATCCATGCCCCCTGTCCTGAGCTAATCGTTTTACCTCATCATACCTACCACACTCTACATCCGAGGCAATCTGTTTAACCTAACAAACCAAAGAGTAAGAAATAAAAGAACTCAAATCAAAAATTAAATAGTAATAAAATAATTCAATTTTAAATAAATAAATAAATAAATAAATAAGTAAGCGCAAGTTACTTGAGTCCAAAAAACACTGGAATATTTGCATTGCTGGCCCTAACCCACTAACTACCTTATTATCCAACCTTCTTTGTACATATTTCACAAGACTGCGCAGCATGTATCTCGAGTAGAAACTGGAGGTTATTGTGGCGAAACCAGTACCAAAGGCCGGCTATCTTCCTGGAGATGCACTCATCGCAGCTGATATCATACGGGCCACACTCCCCGGGTCATGGTATCAGATCCGCTTGGCCCAGCGATACGCTCGAGTTCTCCTCCAACGAGACTCGTCACGACTCTTCCGCGATAATCACCTCTCTCATTAATCCGCTGATCAGCAAGCTAATACGTTATTTCATGGCAAGAGAACGGTAGCTGATCCCAAGGAGATACCAGTGAACACAGGTGGTGCAACCAAGCACCTGCAGCACTTTCAGATAGCGGAAGATCTTAAATATATTGCGGAAGATTCTTACGATTACGTCATAATCTATCGCAATACGGTGCAATACACACACCCAACTTTGATTAGGAACTAAGGCAGGCGCTATCAACCTAGTGCTTTCGTCATACGAGTAAAACTGTGCTCGCAAGTACAAGCTTCCCCGGGATCCATTCTTTCTTTCTTTCTTTCTTTCTTTCTTTCTTTCTTTTTTCTTTATCGTTTACCCTCCAGGGTTGGCTTTTCCCACGGACTGAGCGAGGGATCCCACCTCTACCGCTACTGGCAGTGTCTTGGAGCTTGAGATTCTGAGTCGGGGATACAACTGGGGAGTGTGACTAGCACGTCGCCTAGGCGGCCTCACCTGCAAAGCGAACAGGGGCCTGATGAAGGGATGGGAAGAGTGGCAGGGATAGACAATGAAGTGGGAAGGAGACGGCTGTGGCCTTAAGTTTGGTTCCATCCAGGCATTTGCCCGAAGGTGAAGTGGGAAACCACGGAAAATCACTTCGAGGATGGCTGAGGAGGGAAATTGAACCCCTCTACTCATCTGGACCAACCGAGGCTGAGTAGACCACGTTCCAGTCCTCATACCACTTTTCAAATTTCGTGGCAGAGACAGGAATCGAACCGCGGACCTCATGGGTGGCAGCTATTCACGCTGACCACTACACCGATATCCATTCTTCAATTCAAATTCTCGATGATAATGATGTCATTGGTTCTACGTGCCTTTTAACCACTGAGACTTTTAGAGTCGCCGGAATTTTGTCCCGAAGGGGATCTTGAAATTGACAGTACATCTATTGACACGGCTCCCTCGCAATGCGCACCCTCATACTCCAACTGAATATGCCAGCATTCGATTCTTCAACAGCAGGCAAAAACGTTACCGCTGCGCCACGCAGCCAGTCCAAAATTCTATTGCTCCAACCAGACTAATACTGTAGTGTTTTCATTGACAGTCAGAAACCTTATCATTTTGTGGAATATTATTTTTAATCTACAGTAAAAGTATTGAGACATCCCTGTTTTATGAGTAACACGACTCAACTGTCCACTCGACGCAAATGTACTCATATCTTCATTGGAGTCATCCAAGCAGTGTCAGCATGTTTGGTGAGCGGTGAATCTCTAGCTATTTCAGCACTTCTGAGGGAGAGAGATAACAAAAAGAAAGAGAGGCGCATGATTGTTGCATTATTATTATTATTATTATTATTATTATTATTATTATTATTATTATTATTATTATTATTATGGGGAGCGTGATGGCGCAGTGGCTTAGATGCTCGTCTTTCACTCGGACGGCCGGGGATCGAATCCCAGTGACAGCGGGGTGGAATTTTCACCTGAAAAATCACGTGGCGTCAGGAAGGGCATCCGGCCTTAAATCCCCGGCCAAAACCAAAATGAGCCTGGTTGGCTCCGGCGATCCCAATTAATTGGGAAAAAGCCGAAGAAAGAAGAAGAAATTATTATTAGTATTATTATTTATAATTTATTTAAGCGGCTTCGGTGGCATAGTTGGTAGCATGCTGAGCTTCTATGACCTAGATCGATGGTTCAAACTCGGCTGAAGTCGTCAGTTTTTAAGAGCGTTAAAATCCTTCAGTATGCCTTCCTCCGGAGCGGAAGTAAAGCCGACGGTCCCATGCCATAGATTTATGGCATGCAAACGAATCTTCCACTAATTAAACTTGTGTGAAGCTAAATTTGCAGGTTAGATTTCGTTGAAACGCTCTATCAAAGTTCCAACGTTCTCCTATAGGTGTCAGTGACGTCTGGTAGTGAAAGTTGGAACTACTTGAAATTTAACCCCATGGGTGTCCGCACTGAAGCAGCTACTGCCTCTGGCGAACCGAACATGTCCTCTGACTTTCCCGGTACTAAAAGCCACTCGCTAAATAATAAATGATTTATTTAATGGATTGTTCCCTTTAGGAGAGCGATTGAACTTGAATCCACGATTTCATCTTCGGACGTTTTCTCTCTATTCTTCGCAAATTCTCTTCATTCTCTCGGAATGCTCCTTCTTCCACTCAGCTGTCCATTTTTTTCCAGGTTGTCGTGAAGTTCTTTGCTCACACTTAACATTTTTGATTTTATTCCGGCACTCGGTGTGGTCTTCGAGATATTCTATGTTGAACTGTTGTAGGTCCCACTGGAACTCTGTCAGTCATTCCGTGCCGCATTTAGCCTACTCTTTGTTATGATGTTGAGTAGTTTCTTTGCCTTCTAGATCTTCCCAACTTGTAGATGTGTGTGTAAATATTCCATTATTATTATTATTATTATTATTATTATTATAGGTCGCCTCCGTAGCGTAGCGGTCAGCATGGTTAGCTGGCGCCCCGGAGGCCCAGGGTTCTATTCCCGGCTCTGCCACGAAAATTTGAAAAGTGGTATGAGGACTGGAACGGGGTCTACTCAGCCTCGGGTGGTCCAAATGAGTAGAGGGGGTTCGATTCCCACCTCAGCCATCCTCGAAGTGGATTTCCGTGGTTTCCGACTTCGTCTTCGGGCAAATGCCGGGATGATACCTACTGTAAGGCCACAGTCGCCTCCTTCCCGCTTCCTCGCTTCTCCATCCCCATCTCCCATCCCTTCCCATCCCTCCTGAGGTCCGTGTTCGCTTTGCAGGTGAGGCCGCCTGGGCGAAGTGCTGATCACATCGCCCCAGTTGTATCCCTCCCGTCCAGAAGTTCCAGGCTCCAGGACACTGCCCGTAGAGGCGGTAGTGGTGAGTTCCCTCGCTGAGAGGGTAAATTGACTAAATAAAATATATATATATATATTATTATTTTAATATTTATTATTATTTTATTGTTATTACATTCGATTTAATGATGCTTGGGTATTTGGTATGGCATGGGCAGAGGAAAGGAAGACAAATCATAGTGAGAGAATGGCTTAGATCCAAAAGGAGGGAGAAAATGTAAAATACCCTAGATCATGGATACCCTACTACCGTCGGGATCAGAAATTTACAAGAGTTGGCCAAGGGAGATCGGCAGGAAGGATGAAGGATGATCTAGCATTGCTCATCGATGACGTTTGTTGAAAGTGCTTAATGTAATGGCTGGTAATGTAGCAACGGATATAGGCCTATTTATCTTAATATTATGTTGCTGGTAGAAATCAATAAATAATGCGCACTCCTAATGACACAAGTTACCATACAATGTTGCTATAGCTCATTTTTCATCGCAGGAAGCCAGAACAAAGTCCAGGGATAATGGTCTGTTAAGTCACTCGTTTCTTTTCTAAAAGGTCAGCGAATTAGTGCCTAATTATTATTAATCATGCAAAGAAAGTGATGAGTCAAGCGAGATGAGACGCACGCAGCAGAAAGGAAGCTACATAGTTGCACACTTAGTCACCTACACAATATTACAGGTTTCACCTACAACTACTCCGTCAAAACATTGAGTAATCATATTCCAGGGAAAGGAATTCGGCTTAGTCATTTATACTGCAGCTCTCAGCATGTGGAGTGAACACTTGTCACGATTCAGTAACATCTGAGTCACCCCAGGTGTTATGATGTTGTCTTTCATGCACAATTATTGTGTGTCATAAATAACCCAGTCATATGAGGGATAATTTCAACGGCGATTTGCTGCTGACTTTGTCATCTTGGTCGATTCACCACAGGATTGTCAGGAGTACACAACCCACGCCCTCAACGTCAGTTTATGCGGCCTGCAGCCCGGTCACCAATCTTTTTGGTTGCTTGGTTCCTCAGTTTAGGGGCTACGCCAAAGCGGTCATTTAGCCTTGTGTACATTGGGAGTGTGTAGAATCTGTCTGATAACCGATGTTAATTGTGATGGCTGTATTAATGTGGGTTATCTGTAATTCAGGTAAGGACAGCAGATCAATTTCAAGTAGTTCCTACTTTTGCTACAAAATGGTGCCGTCAACGACACCCAGCTGTGAACTTGGCTATTAGATGCCAACGCAAGCAGCATCTGGTGACGAACGTTGGAACTTATAGAGCGTTCATCAAATCTAACCTACAAATTTTGTTTCACACAATTGTAAATAGTGGAAGGTTCTTTTACATGCCATAAATCTATGACATGCGCCAGACGGCTTTACTTTCCCTCCAAAGGAAGGAATAATAAGTGACCAGTCTTTTTAAGGGTCAAAATTGAATTGGAATACCGAGTTTGATCTCATTATTGTAAGTTAAACTCAGCAAATTGTAATAATGTACGATTTCAAAATGTGAGAAAAATTGAGACGTGTATTCTCTACCACTCACCACTGAGGTTGCGACAGTGTCCATTCTTTTCCAGATGAAACTAATTGATCTTCAGCGTAAGTTACGGTTGAACCAAAAATATTAACCATGATGGATAATGCAATTAATAGACGTATTAACTATCATATTAATAAAGTTTATTGAGACACCTGTTATTATTTATTGAAACATGTATTCAACCCTTTATTGGGGTCTTCATCAGCACTGCTTTAACATACTGTACTTATACTGTACTCTAAATAGGCCTTTTTTATTTTATTTTTTACGAAAAATAGTATATCTACAGTGCGTCAGGGAATGTTCTCCGCAGTGCCTAGGCACTGCTACGTTAGATGAGACCCGGAGTTAAGTTGGCAGCGCGGTGTCTGACCTTTCGCTCACTCGCCGAGCTTGTCTTCTCCAAGGACGACAGGATATCAGAACACACGTGTGAGCTGTGCTGTGCTGTGCTGCCAACTAAACTCCGGCTCTCACCTAACGTAGCAGTGCCTAGGCACTGCGGAGAACATTCCCTGACACCCTACATATACTGTATGTACGTCCCGTATGCGTTTATATACCATTCATCCGATTGCGATGAAACTTTGGCAAAATGTTGTATGCACTACCGCGAAGGCTTCTGACTTAACAAATTTATTTTACCATAGGTAGTGCATGAGTAGATTCAAGAAATGAATGACGGCGCACGAATCGTTTCAACAAAGTCCTATATGCGTTCATATATATAGCATTAATCTGATTGTGAAGAAACTTTGGTGAGTTGTTGTGCACGCTCCCACGAATGTTTCTGAATTAGTAAATCCATTTTTCAATAGGTGGCACGCATGTCGTTTCAAAAAAGAGATTTGGCACGTGAATCGTTTATACAAATGAACTTTGGTAAGTTATTGTAAGCACGCCCTCGAAAGTTTTTGAAATATTAAATTCATTTCACTTAAGGTGGAGTGCGAGTCGTTTCAACAAATGAGTCCTGACGCGCAAATATTTTCAACAAATGAACTTTGGTCAACTGTTGTGCACGCAAAATTAGTAGAACCATTTTACAATAGGTGGGTCATGATTCGATTCAACAAATGAGTGTATTTCAAACAGTTTAGAAGCTTTAACGGAACACGAAAAAAATATTGTGTATTCAAAAGCACTTCAACAAACAAAATTACGAAGCCAACACTATCTTTGATTGGCATTGTAACGCATGCCGGGTATAGGGGTAGTAAATGAAACTTAACCCTAAGAATACAATTTTGAATATAAAAGTCTAATAGAAATAGACTTCCTCACAGAAGTATTTCTGAAAGTATTTAAACATGTATTTGAGCTCGAATAAAGGCAATTGATATGAAAATTTAATCAAATATCCTTTACAAAAAATGTTGTATTATTTAATTACTAGTGGGCCCATGCGAGCTTTCGCAACGTGAATGTAGGTTTATGGGGTAGTAGGGAAGAATGTGGGAGAACGAAATGCCGCCGCCGCGCTGCCCTGCGCTCTAGCGGCAGGCTCGCCAGGTCACGGTGCTCCCTTTGTAAATGTACATTTTTTAAGGTATTTATTTAATTGTGAGGCATTTAAAGAGGAAGTGAGTGCGTTTCGGGCACACATGGGGTTATGCGGAACCTGTAGGTACCCCATATGTGTAGGTTGGGGTTAACAGGACCTTATTTTCGCTACAAAACTGGAATAGGACCTTAGCAGAATAATATAGGGAGGATTATATCTTGACATTTCCATGTAGTGCCAAATAGTATTTTAGGTCGTGCAACAGTCTTAGTTTTAATGTCAAGCGAATCTGTTATCTCAGGAAGTCTATTTGTATATTGCTGGCTTCTGTTTATGTTGTCCTTTATTAATGATGGTTGGTTGGTTCCTCAGTTTAGGGGCTGCGACAACGTAGTCATGTAGCCCCGTGTACTTTGGGTGTATGTAGAATTTGTCCGATAACCAGTGTTAATTGTGATGGCTGTATTAGTGTGTGTTATCTGTGATTCAGGTAGAAGGACTGCAGACGATCAATTTTTCAATAGTTCCTACTTTTGCTACCAGATGCTACCGTCCACGACACCTAGCTGCGGACTTGACTACTAGATGTCAACGCAGCCAGCACCTGGCCATGAACGTTGGAACTAATATAGCGTTATCAAACTAGCCTACAAATTTTAGCTTCCACAAGTGTAGTTAGTGGAAGGTTCTTTTCATGCCATAAATCAATGACATAGGACCGCCGGCTTTACTTTCCCTCCGAAGAAAGGCATACTGAGGAATTTTAACGCTCTTAAAAAATCCGACAACTTCGGCCGGGTTTGAACCCACGATCATGGCCATAGAAGCTCAGCATGCTACCAACGACGCCACCGAAACCGCTCTTAATTAATGATTAAGCATATTTCAACGTCAAAGGACACATTTGAATACATCTATTCATACCTTACTTACAAATTATGCTATTTGCATTCTAAGCCTAGTCTGGGCCAAATAACCCCGTATTGCACCACTGCCATGCAGGTCACTCCTAGACAGCTCTATTCAAGTCCAGATAATAACGAATAACGATAAAAGTTACGACCATAGACATGATCACGCACACGCTATATGACAAAGGATTGCCGCAATTATGAGTGTCATTGCAGCGGCAAAGTATTATTGAGCATAACAGCTAAAACATGTCACAGGATTATTCAGGCTAGGAACATAATGTTAAAAACACGACTTAATAATTAAGATTTTAGAATAACAAAGGAAAAATAATAATAAACGTTATATCAATTTAGTGACCTACATACGACAAAGCATGTGATCTAACTGTTGGTGTTCATGACTTGCCAGTAAATACGGAAGTAGATATTTCGATTTTGATTTGACCATGCATTGGGTCAACACTAGCGCTCGTAGTGAAAGATTTAGCGAACTACATACAACGACGGATGTGGTCTAACGCTTGGTGTCCATGTATTGTTTGAACGAAACCATAGGAATATTGTGTGTCTTCGTCTACTGTTGGTGAGGTTTGCGCTTCTTTGAAGTAATTTAATTTGTAGTATTGTTGATCGTTCAAAGATTACATTGTCTCCATCTTGTTGCCGACTCGTTTAAGGTTCATCGCTGAATCTTACTACGTTTCGCTTCCTGCTCTTTTGAATATTTTGTGTATTAATCAAACGCCTCTAACGTGTTGGCGGCTGAGTGACACACATTAAACTGACAACTCATGAACACCAAGCCTTAGACCATATCCTTTGTCGTATGTTGTTCAATAAATATATCACTATGAGCGCTAGTGTTGACCCATACATGGTCAAATAAAAATCTAAACATCTACTTCCGTTTTGACTGACAAGTCATACACACCAATAATTAGACAACATCCTTTATTGACTAAATCTATCACTACGAGCGCTAGTGTCGGCCCATACATGGTGAAATCAAAATATCTAGTTCCGTTTTGAGAAATTCAAAAATTTGCTTCCAACAAATTGAAGATAAAGAATCAAAGAATAGACTAAAACAATTAAAGTATAATTTCATTTAAATCTGTAGACCAAGTTTCATTTTAAAAACAAGCATCTATCTTTAAGTTTGCTTGTTCAAAATATCATTTAAACCAGAATTAATGTCATTGTCTATAAATATGTTCTCAACACAAATATACTGATTCTTCAACGATATACTTGAATATTAATCATAGTGGTTAATATTGGCGTTATCTTTATTGATCTACAATCAGAATACAATAGAATGTTGTCCGCCAGCCAATGTTGTAATATGTCAAAAATGTTAAAACGGTTTGGTCATGTTTCTAAACAGGGGAGGCACCGTCATGAAGGGTTGAAAGGATCCCGCCCACGCAGGGCGTCACCGTGACGAAATCGGGATACATTTCTGTTCCCCCCACTTCTCCTTTTTGTCCAATCCCCACCAGTGTTTGCCAGTCCTAAAATACAAAGCAGATTAGTCAAAATCCTAGAAAAGAGAAAAAACACAAAAATCAAAATTTGTCAATATTTGTCTAAAATGCTCAAAAAGTAAATAAAACGAAAAAATACTTAAATTCTAACAAAACGCAAAAAATAAAAATTAATGAAAATCCAAAAAGGAAACACTCACAATTAGTCAAAATTAGTGAAAACCAACTCAATATATCCAAAATTAAATTAATTAATTAAAAATCAATCAAAATAAAGAAATTAACAAAAACAAACAAATTTATTTAAAATCAGCTTATCCAGAGAATGAAATAAAAGTTGACGCAAGTGGTATTTATTATCCGCTTCTAGAATCATAGTCGTCACCGTTGCGAAGCGCTACCAATAACAACGTTGCAATTAGCGCTACCGTTCCAGGGTTAATGTCTCTAAAATTACTTTCAATTGCAGATATTCTACTTAAAATAGGTGTTCTTCCCTTCTCGAATCTCTAAAACGAAATTCTGTAAACATAACTCATCCTTAGCTGATGTTCTTGCTTTCTTGTCCTCCCAAATGCTCTTCATCTTCTCGCTATGACTCTTTCTGAGTACGTTCCTCTGTCCAGGTTCTGTTGATTGTAGGGGCAGATGAGAGGACAGGACTGGGGGCAGGCAAGGGTTGAGTGAGAGAAGGGCGCCGAGTCTGCTGGAAGGATCAGTGTTGATAACTTATTTATTTATTATTTATAATAATAATAATTATTATTATATCATTTTTACAGCCTCCGTGGCTTAGGCGGCAGCACGCCGGCCTCTCACCGCTGGGTCCGTGGTTCAAATCCCGATCACTCCATGTGAGATCTGTGCTGGACAAAACGGAGGCAGACAGGTTTTTCTCCGGGTACTCCGGTTTTCCCTGTCACAATTTCATTCCAGCAACACTCTCCACTATCATTTCATTTCATCTGTCATTCATTTAATCATTGCTCCAGAGGAGTGCGTCAGGCCTCGGCAGCCGGCACAGTCCATATCCTCGCCGCTAGATGGGGGCTTCATTCATTCCATTCCTGACCCGGTTGGTGACTGGAAGCAGGCTGTGGATTTTCATTCATTATTATATCATTTTTGCCCTTTTGGACAGTGTTTGAACTTAAATATCTCATGATGACAAAATGTTCACTTCTCTCCCTTCTTTCTCTTCTCTTCATCCTTTGACTGTAAACCTGTTTCCGTTGTTCTGTCCACAATGTTTTTGTCTTCATCTTTTCATTTGTTTTAAATTTTGTGTTCTTAATTTTGTTTCTGAATTCTCCTCTGTCTCCAGTCTTTTGCCTGTCGATCCCCACCTGCCTTAAGTCTTCCTCTATTCCCTGATACCAATTAGTTTTCCTGCTTGAGCTGTCTACTACATTATTTATTTATTTATTTATTTATTTATTTATTTATTTATTTATTTATTTATTTATGTCTTTGGTAGTGAGAAAATTACGGCTCATGGCCCCCTCATAACCAATCAATACGGCACTTATGGAACAATTTTACAATACAATAAATATAAGTTCGTGATGATGATGATGATGACGGTGATGGTTATTATTATTAATAATGAAACGTTAATTAACTAAATTAATTATGTAAATATTAATGTTAATAAATAAGACACATGTCTAACAATAGTCTAATAATAATCACACTGTTACATACCTTTCTATGACATCCTAAATATTACCCTAGCGCAATCATACGTCCTACCAGCCATCACTATTCACATGAATCAGTCAGTAGCATTCAACAGGCAATCTTGGCATGCGGCCTTAAAATTCTTACACAACTTTTACAGAGATTTTAGGGCCGTTTTCACCAACGTCATTTATCTCTCAGTCCATCATTAAGGGTCATTTAACTTTGCACGAGCATTTTATCAAAAAGAAACGCTCTTTAACTTACCACTAATAAGGAATTACGTTAAGCGGCCAAATGTGACTCTCTAAAGCAGGGGTCTCCAAACTACGGCCCGGGGGCCACATCCGGCCCGCGGACAGATTTTGTCCGGCCCGCGGAGAGCTAGCATACTTGAAAACTCCTTTTAGAGAACATATTTTTTATAGCAAATTAAATTTAGTTTACTGAAGTATTCTAATTTTATGTTGAATAATTATTAATATGACATCTACATTGATATGGTCATGGGCTAACTACTCATAACATTGTTGTAGGCTTATTGTTATTGTTTTTGTGATAAGTTGGATAAAGAAACACAGAATTGTAATGAGTAAAGACTTGTATAACATGCAGACATATGAAATACTAATGAGATTTATGTAATTGAGATTTTCCACTGACAATAGTTTGTAGTTGTGGACTAATTTTACTTGTACCAATTATTAAAAGAGATTTAAGATGCTCATCAGTTAATTTAGATCTGTAAACATTTTTTTTGTACTTCATTTTGGAGGAGGTCTTCTCACACAAATAAGTAGTAGCAAAAACAGAAAACAGCCCATGAGCAAATTTATGCAAATTATCAAATTGTGTCAGTGGATGACGCTTATAAAATTCCAACAAAGATGAGTTTTGATATTTGTTCTTAATTATATCACTGCACTGTAGTTCAATCATTTCCATTTGAAGTTCCGGGGCTAGGGTTTCAATGTCAGTATCAAAAGGATCCTGAAAAATCTTAATTTGATTCGCAAAGGCATCGAAGTCCGAGAAACGAGTATCAAAATTTATTTTCAAAGCACTCAAAGTTTCGATTGCAAAATCGATAGGAAACTCAGTCTCAGTGGTGTGGCTGAATATTTCACATGTTTTAAAATGTGAAAAACATTTACTTCGTAGTTGTGATTGAAACAGTATCAATTTCTTCCGGAATGATTTGATATTAGTGTATAAATCAGGAAGATGCTGGTTTTCTCCTTGCAATCTCAAATTCAGTTCGTTCACATGTTTTGTCAAATCAACATAGAATGCTAACTTCCACAGCCATGCGTTGTTTTGTAATTCAGTAAGAGGACGATGCTTTTCATTAAAAAAAAATTCGATCACTGCTCGAAGTTCAAAAAAGCGCTGAAGGACTTTCCCACAACTAAGCCATCGTACGGTAGTATGATAAGGTAAGTCATTTTCTCCAATCTCTTCAATAAATTGTCGGAATTGTCGGTGATTCAGCCCAAAAGATCTCATAAAATTAACAGTTGATATGACTGGTTTCAGAACTTCAGACATATCCAAACATTTTCCGCACAAAGACTGTTGATGAATGATACAATGTAAGACTAATGGTT
Source organism: Meconema thalassinum (assembly GCA_946902985.2). Classification (NCBI taxonomy): domain Eukaryota; kingdom Metazoa; phylum Arthropoda; class Insecta; order Orthoptera; family Tettigoniidae; genus Meconema; species Meconema thalassinum. The sequence goes on from OX336392.1 coordinate 403,383,048, forward strand.
TTGAACCACCGTCATTTTCTACAGCCTTTGACACAAGAGCGACCACTCCTTTATCTTTCCCACTCATGTTTTTGCCTCTATCAGTTGTAATACATTTCAAGTTTTTCCATCGAAGGTTCTTTTGATTAATGGCCATTTCAACTCCTTTAAAAATATCTGTACCAGTAGTTGTGCCATGAATACTATACATATCAAGAAGTTCTTCATGCACTTCATAGCTTTTATCTACTCCTCGAATATAAATCAACACCTGAGCAGTATCTGACACATCCGTTGACTCATCCAAGGCCAAAGAAAACCACTCAACATCTCCATTTTTGTCGAACAGTTGAGAGGATATATTTTCAGCGATGTTTTCTACCCTTCGAGCCACAGTGTTTGCTGACATACTGACAGTTTTTAATAAATTTACCTTTTCAGGGCACATTTCTTCGGCTGCTGCAATTATGCATTCTTTGATCATTTCTCCATCGGTGAATGGTTTTCCACGTTTTGCAATTTCAAGAGCCACACGAAAGCTGGCACGAGTTGCAGCCTCTTGTTCGGTTTTGAGTTTTGTAAATGAAGATTGCTGCGATTTCAATCCGCGCTTCATAGCTTCGAATTTTTCTGTCCGCAAACTTCCTCTATATTTTGAGTAATTTTGAAAATGTTTTGTTTCATAATGACGTTTAATGTTATATTCCTTAAGAACGGCTATGCTTTCATTGCAAATCAAACATAGCGCCTTGTTACTGGACTCAATTACGAAATACTGAATGTTCCACTCATCTTTGAATTTTCTGCATTCACTATCAATTTTTCGCTTCTTTTCCATACTACTAAATCACACACAAAAGCAACAATTCAAATCAAAATACTGTTACAAAGATGTCTTAAACTTAAACACGCACAAACACGTTTTAAGGAGGTACGCACTATTTTATTTCACAACAGTGTCATAGGAATTGACTTGTGGTTGCGCAACTAGCCTTCTTATATATTCCAATTACTGCCATCTAGAAGTGAGTGGAAGACACCAGAACTCTCTCGAACCAACGAGATTACTCTGTACGTGCTATTAGCGCCATCTGTTAGCGATAGAAGGTACTACCTATTTCCGCTTGTGTCCACCAGATGTCGTGTCACGTTACTCCTCATGGCTCGTACTCTACGACTAATCTAGAAATTACAGATAATGACAGGAAAATTAATAATATGCAGTGTTGCCGTTTTGCGGACTTTAGTCCGATTTGCAGCCTTTTTTCAACGTTGCGTACTTTTTCGGACTTTTTTTCATCAGTGGACTATTTCACTTTTTACCACCGGCAACAATGATAATATGGTTTTGGCCCTCGGAACTTACTGGAGTAATCAGTATGGCCCTAAGGCTGGAAAGTTTGGAGACCCCTGCTCTAAAGCATCGTTAAAGTGGAGGAAAACAACTGAACTCTACCTCGTGCATCTCGCAATGGCGGATTGTTTCTGAGTTTCACACGAACTTTCTTCCATATGAATATAAAATATGTTTATGACAATGTTATTATAAAACATCATACATGTTACTAAGTTTTAATAGCCTACTAAGAAAGAAAAATACTGGAAAAAAATCCAAAGTGGGATTCGAACTCCCTCCAGCTCTCCATAATGAACTCAGAGTCTGCACCACAACCACTTACACTACTAAGACAACTGGGAGAATGTGTCCTATGTAATCGAAGTAAACTATGTGTACACCCAATTGCCAGTTCTCCTAAATACTTCGTTCATATCAAGTGATTGGTTCCTCAGTTAAGGGGCTGCGACAACGTGGTCATGTAGCCCCGTGTACTTCGGGTGTGTGTAGAATTTGTCTGACAACCTATGTTAATTGTGATGGCTGTAATTCAAGCAAGAACTGCAGCCAATCAATTTTCAAGTAATTCCTACTTTTGCTACCAAATGCTACCGTCCACGACACCTAACTGTGAACTTGGCTACTAGATGTCATCGCAATCAGCACCTGGCAACGAACGTTGGAAATAATAGAGCGTTATTAAATCCAACCTACAAATTTTAGCTTCACACAAGTGTAGTTAGTGGAAGGTTCTTTTACGTGCCATAAATCTTTGACATGGGCCCACCGACTTTACTTCCCTTCCAAAGGAAGGCATACTGAGGGATTTTAACACTCTTAAAAATCCGACAACTTCAGCCGGGTTTGAACCCGCGATCTTGGGCATAGAAGCTCTGCATGCTACCAACTACGCCACCGAAGCCGCCTTCGTTCATATCATTTTAAGCTTTTCCCACGAATAAGACCTTCTGTATTTCCCTTTCTTTATAATCTGAAGGAAGCATCCCAAACAACAATCAGTGCTACACGCTTTTTGAACTTTCCACCATGTTCCTCCAAGATGAAACCGAGTTTGCGCATGTGCGAGGGCCGTAAAGCGTATTTAAGTAATTGCGAACCCGACTGCCATTGTGAAACGCATCGACGATAACCATGCATTAACTTCACTCTCGTATTTGAATTAACTAGCTAATCGTCAGTAAAGAGTTGGTGAAAACGGCCCTTAGGTAAGTAACATTTTGAATTTTGCATTCATTTATGGGGATTTAATAACTATTTACTCTATTCCCCGTTAACGGCAAAATCATTGCTCTATTCGTAATTCATGAATCTAGTGACATTTGACTACCACTTACCTTTAATTTTAACTTTAGTTGGCAACACTGGAAAAGGACCACTTATTCGTACACTAACTTACTGTCAAAAGCAATACTATGGATTACTCAACTATTGGACTCTTCTTTTAAATAAATGACATGGTAACCTTAACACTTTGGCGAAAGAATACCTATCGACTTAAAGACTCTCTCGACGATGGTATTATTGATAATAATATTATAATCCCGGTAAATGAAACTTATTGTCTTCAATGGGGTCGTACTATTGTCTATTGACCGAGAAGACAGTCGGGCGTGACAGACCAGATATTGTAGTTAACAGTAAGCAGGAAGTCGTCCTGATCGATGAGACAGTACCCAATAGTGACAACTTAAACGTCAAGGACGACTAAAAGATCTCCAAATACAGGGTCATTATCTATGTGTGCCCCGATGAACACGGCGCAGATCGCGGGCGCGCATAGACGGTTCAGCCGGTAGTGGCGCGCTCCGCTGACTCATATCGTTAGTTCACACGTGTTTTGTCATTCATATGGACGTGTATCTGCAAAGCTTAGACGTTAGTGTTGCACGATTAGTGAGTATTGTGTTTACTGTGATTGTTGGTCGTGCCTAGACACCAATTCACATTGTGTGAACGTATGTATACCCATAACTCGTACGTATATGAAAAGCAGAAAGACTTGTTCTGAAACAACACTATTATTTCCAATCAAGTTTCCAGGAAGACTTATGCCTAATGCCAGTACAATTAGGAAGCTCGCTAAACGATTCAAGAAACCAGGCTTCGTAAATAATGAAAACGTTAAGAGACAACGCTGTGTTCTTACAGGAAAAAAAAATATTAGATGAGATTGTTGTCCATTCTTTCATTAGAAGATGTCAAGTGTGTGTTACAAGAGAGGGAGGACGTTTTCAGCATCGGCTATGGTCTCTGTAAGTACAAATTATTGAACATGTTTGGTAAAAGTGTAAAAAGTGTGCGCCACCACCGGCTGAACCGTATACGCGTGCCCGCGATCTGCGCCAGTCAAAGCCGGCTTAGCTTGCCGTGTTGATCGGGGCTCACATAGATAATGACCCTGTATAAAGATCTAGTGGAGGCTATCAGGAAGCAATGGCAGATTGAAAAAGGGAATATTATTCCAATTGTCTGCTCGATTACTGGTGCTGTACCTTGGAGCCTGCTGCTTGTTTTGAAGAAAGCTAATTCAAAGAACAGAACGTTCTATCTTAACTTTTTCATTATTTACGGAGCCTGGTTTCTTGAATCGTTTAGTGAGCTTCCTAATTGTACTAGCATTAGGCACAGGTCTTCCTGGAAACTTGATTCGAAATGTTCGTCTTGTTTCAGAACAAGTCCTTCTGCTTTTCATATACGAATTATGGGTAGGCTTATACATAAATTCACACAATGTGAATTGGTGTCTAGGCACGACCAGCAATCACAGTAAACACAATACTCACTAATCGTGCAACACTAACGTATAGGCTTTGCAGATACGCGTCCATATGAATGACAAAACACGTGTGAACTAACGATATGGGTTAGCGGAGCGCGCCACCACTGGCTGAACCGTCTATGCGCGCCCGCGATCTGCGCCAGTCAAAGCCGGCTTAACTTGCCGTGTTTATCGGGGCGCACATAGATAATGACCCTGTATTTGGAGATCTTTTAGTCGTCCTTGGCGTTTAAGTTGTCACTATTGGGTACTGTCTCATCGATCAGGACGACTTCCTGCTTACTGTTAACTACAATATCTCGTCTGTCAAGCCCGACTGTCTTCTCGGTCAATATACAATTGAAGGCAATAAGTTTCATTTACCGTGATTATCATTATTATCATTACCACCATCGTCGAGAGAGTCTTTAAGTCGATAGGTATTCTTTCGCCAAAGTGTTAAGTTACCATGTCATTTAATTTAAGAAGAGTCGAATAGTTGAGTAATCCATAGTATTGCTTTTGACAGTAAGTTAGTGTACGAAATAGGTTCAATAGCACTTCTTAGTTGGGCACAACGTCGTAAAGAAATAATAACAATACGCGGGAAACTTGAGAAAAGGGAATTATTATCTGTTAATCGGCCGTAGAGGAATGCTCACACCACAGCCGAACAGGGATTACGTCATAATCCGCAGATAAATGTAATAAAATAATAATGACATGACTTGCGAATAAAAAGTGTAGGTCGTTGTGGGTTGAGGAGACCATCTGCCGAGATAAAAGTCGAGAAGTCAACAGCCTGACACACTCCAATGACCTGAGTTGAGAGGACATCACGATCCATTCAAGTGATGTACGGAAACGCCTCCGAAAACGATTTTTTCTACAGGCTGTAGAACTTGCTGTAGCCCAAATCCGCATGCAAGGTTCGTGTTGATGTGAAAGGGAATATCAGTCATAATATGAAGGCTATTACATAAGTAATGGCAACTTCGTATTGCGCCCTTATCTACGGTCATAGGCTAAGTTCGCATGGTTTTCAGTCATACTAAAAAACAGCGTTTAAATGAGCCTCGATTTTCAGGGAAAAGGAAGTCTGATTTTGCGTAATTTTAATCATATTAAACTCTTGCCGCAGTGTTATTAGGGCACGTCATGCAACTGGCCGCTTGACGAACCTAAGATACGTCGCACGGAACTCGCAGACAAAGGCTAGTCGAGAACATACTTCTATAACGCGCATTTACCAACGCAGGTGTACGCTCAACGACTTTCGGGGGGCTTGCATCAGATTTCGTTCTGGAAAGTTCTGTTGTACGTCGTATTCTGGTTACACCACGCCCCTAAGTTGCTAAATTAATTTATTTTTACGATACGGCATCACCCAGGATCGAACCATTGACTACAATAAGCCGGAAGTAATCCTGAGATTTTTTGCAGATGAACAGAATAATTAAGTCATCAAGAAATTAATAAATCAGTGGTCCAGAACTGGGATCCTTGCGCGGATCCGTCTGGGTTGGAGAGTTTTGGTGTGAGAGTGGGGATGGCGTATATTTCGCCATAAGTAGTCCGGAGGACGCAGTATTGATATCCCCTAAAATTACGATCGATTATCGATGATAATCCTATGATTCGACGGACCTTACTATCACGAATAATGAGTACACAGTGTATTGAAATAGATGTGTTGGAATACGGAGCTCTCGCTTGTGGAACAATCTTCAGGTGTTCAGTCGCCATGTTTTAGATATATTGCACCCCTGCGCAGTCCACGTGGTTAGTCTTCCGCAGTCCACACAGTTAGTTAGTCGACCGGAGTTTGGTTGTCACGCAGTTAGTGCGCGAGTTGTGAGTCTTCAGCCATCACTCGTGAGTGTTAGTTGATGCATAGTTTCGCGAACCCGCTGGAGACTGTTAGGGTGTTCGCAGTGTGCTACCGTGAAGTTCGACACATTTTCGATAAACAGTTACACGCACTCACGTTAAGTCAGTTTACAGTCAGTCGTCATGCAGTTTTCACGCTACAGACAATGACACCCAGTTGTATGTAAATGGTCAGTACGACTCAAGGCTGCAGGTTGAACATTTCAGAGAGGCAGTAGTAACTTTAGTAGGCAGCATATGTGTGCAGGGAGAGCCTGCAGTGTTACAAGTTAACACAGGTTGTATAGCTGTAGAAACAGTACTGTCAGTCGCAGAAGTTGGGAGGTGCGCAGTTGATCGCTCGAGACTCGAACCCTCGCCACTGGAACAAGGACCGTTCTGTGAATGAACAGTGGGAAGAAGGAACGCATCGAGATTGCCAGTGCGGCGCGTATGAAGAGTGAAGTAACAGAAGAATAAGCGCATGGTCTAACGAGTGTTGCGTAACCCTAGCCCGATTTTTATGTGAAAAGTGTATTGTGATGTAACGTATGCGTGTTGGATAAGGCACTGGAGTACAGCAACCGTACCAGTAGTGTTATTTTTTTGTGTAAGAATAAGGTGAAATTTAGTGGTAACCATGATTATCAATCACTCAGTGGAATAGTGCATTGAATGTGAATATGTGTAGTGCCGGTATGGCGTGAAAGGCGTGTTTATTATAGTTTGATACAGGAATTGATATTTGTCTTAGTGTAATATTAGATTTTGAGTTTAAGTATTATTTGTGGTAGGTTAGGTGTATCCGTGACGACGGAACGCTATTTGTTTAGTTCAGGAGATGCTTGGCGATGATATTTGTTCACGAACCGCGCCAAATTGTACATATTGATAGGAATGCATGTATTTGCCCCATTATGTTGTATGTATTTCAGCCCCAGGATAGAGATGGCGTAACAAGCAGAGCACGTAGATTTGGAAAGAGAGAGTGATTTAAAGAATGTAAAATTTATAGACCCACTAATAACGTTATTAATAATCATAGTAATAATAATAATAATAAATATGACGTCAAGTAGGGATAATAATAACAATATCGAGAGTAATAATAATATCGAGTATGGATAGAAGGGGAGGAAATTTAATGTTAATGCCGTTATTACGACACATGTGGTGATAATTATTCATATTGTTACGTTTTTAGGGTTCGTAAAAATAGGTCAGGCTATAATGCACTAAATCTTTATTTACAATAGTGTTATTTACACTAGTTAACACTAAATCAAATTATTTACACAAATTAACACTAAAACAAATTAGGCCTGTTTACTTGCACACACACATACACAGAATCTCACTTTATACAGCTACAAGTTACTATTTAAATACACTGATCTCTACAAGTCAGTTTCTCTTGCAGTCACTATTTATCTTCCACAGTCACTATTTACATTATTTATTTCCACATTTATCTTCACACCCCGTCTTCGCTATTTACAGTCCTCCATTATTTATTTTCACTCATCGCGCTGGGCACGGTAAACTGCTTCAACTAACACTGACTCCGATCTAACACTCGCTCGCTCCCACGCAGAACTGCCTCCTCACCTCAGCTTGCTCGTATATATGTAGTCAGCCCTCTGGTCTCGAAAGTTCTAGTTGTTACTCCTTCCAGTAGCGTCGAGTATGTCCTCGTGGTTGGCTTCCAGAATTATCTAGTCACTCCCAGCGAGGTTCGGGACCTTCTTGTCACACCCAGTAGTCTCCGGAAGCAGAAGAGTCTGGAAGCCTTGCTTCAAAAGTCTACCTGATTCGTAGCGCTATTGTATTGGTGGTGGCCTTGGGGAGGGGCTACCCTAATTAGCCCGGCCGGACTGGCTATTCTGCATTCCTCACACACCCCGCCTGCCCGTCACTACGAGGATAAAGAATGGCGACCGCTGGGCAATTGCACGAATCTTTACACTGCCCCCTCCTTAACACTGTTCCGTCTCGGAGCAGACACTTCCAACAGGGTGACGGTAGGAACAGCTCGGTCCTTCACGGCATCGTGAGTTGACGAAGAAGTAACAGTCCACCGTTTTCTGAGACCAGCAGCACACCAGAACTTCAATCCCTGTGCGTCGAAAGACTTCCTCTAGCATGCTTCTTACAATCCTCCAGTCCAACCCATCTAGTCCACAGCCCAACTTGGGTACAGCTAATTTGGATATGCTTCGCTCCAGTAGGTGTTCCCGCATAGCAAGTAGACTATCCCAGATGGCACGATAGGAGGGCTTCAGATGGGAAAGTTCTTTCGTCACCAGATAGAACAGCGATCGTTCGTTCCTGGTTAAGCACAACACGCCCCCGACGCGAGGCTCTTGGCTCTGTAGCTCTTCAATCCCGCCGTATTTCCGCCGGAACACCTGGCCGATTCCCTGGCTCATCCTCAGGTCCTTAGCCACACAGTGAGCCAAGGCATACTCACTGGCGGTTTGGAATAAATCTCGTCGAATCTCGGTAGGGACGCCATAACGAACTTTTCGGCCAATTCGGCATTGAGACATTAACTCTTCGAAGGATCGTTCTGCTTCTGGCAATCGACAGATACGGGCGTGTTGTACGTGCCCCTCGTCATCGTTGTCGTCCAGGAACGGTGCCAGCCGATTGAAATGGACCACTCGGGGTTTGCCATTCGGTCTTCTGATACGATAGACGACGTCGTTGATCCTCTTCAGTACCTCATATGGTCCGTCCCAGGAGCGTTGTAGCTTCGGAGAGAACCCTCGCCGCCTTTTTGGGTCGAAAAGCCAGACTAGATCTCCTGCTTGGTACCCTCCTGATTCGGCTCTTAGGTCGTAACGCTCCTTCATCCGGTCGCTCGCATTCTGGATGTTTGCGCGAACTCAGTCGTGAATGTCATTCATCCTTCGACGGAGGTCGGAGATGTAGTCCTCGCCAACAACGTCATCCTTAGGTTTGCAGCCGAACGTCAGGTCACACGGCAACCGCAGCTCTCGGCCAAACAGCACATTAGCTGGCGTTTGGCCAGTGGTCTCATGTATAGAAGAGCGGTATGCCAGTAGAAACAAGTGGAGAAACTTGTCCCAATCCCGCTGGTGGTCGGATACAATCTCGGACAGGTATTTCTCCATTGTTCTGTTCATGCGCTCCACCATGCCGTCGGACTGTGGATGCAGGGCAGTTGTTATTGTTTTCCGGATCCCGAGAATCTTGCACAATTCCTGGAACACCGACGACTCGAAATTTCGCCCCTGGTCGGAATGCAATTCCAAAGGTACACCAAATCGGCTCACCAGCTCCCTTACTAGTGTCTCGGCAACCACCACCGCCTCTTGATTGGGCAATGCTGAAGTAATCTATTGCTACCAAGATGTATTCATTTCCACTCTCAGTCGTGGGGAAGGGGCCCGCTACATCGATGGCGATCCGTTCGAACGGTGCACCAACGTTGTACTGTCTCATCGCTGCTCTTCTCTTCTTCTGAGGCCCGTTCGCAGTGGCACAAACCACGCACTTTCTGCACCATTCACGAACGTCGTCGGAGCAATTGAACCAGTAAAACCGCTCTCGGATTTTCTCTATGGTTTTCCGAACTCCAAGGTGCCCTCCGGACGTTCCATCATGCAGCAACTGCACTATCTCGGATACCCTGTTTCGTGGAACAATAAGCTGTAGCCTCTCATGAGTCCCATTCTCATTCTCCAGTACCCTCTTTAGAACCCCGTTTTCCAAAATCACGGAATTCCACTGAGCCCAGTAGGCTTTTACAGAGCGCGAGAAGGGAGCTACCTCTTCCCAGGTCGGTCGTTCCTCAGACTTCTTCCAACGCAGTAGGTGTTTTAAGTCCGGATCGTTTTCTTGGTCCTTACGGATTTCCTCATCCTGCCAGTGGTCGTCAGTCACAGTACTTCTTCTTACCGCTGCAATTTTGTCTTCTATCCGATTGCAGTGCTTGCAGTCTTGCGCGCACGGTCTCCTAGATAGAGCAACAGCATTTCTGTGTTTAAGACCAGCCCTGTGTTCAGAGTCGAAGTAGTATTCCTCGAGCCTTTCGATCCACCTGGCTACCTGTCCCTCCAGGTTCTTGAAACTCAGCAGCCACGTAAGTGCTGCATGATCAGTCCGTAGAACGAACTTCCTCCCGTAGAGGTACTTGTGGAAATGCTCCACCGACTTCACTACAGCAAGCAATTCCCTTCTAGTCACGCAGTAGTTCCTCTCCGGTTTATAAAGAACCTTGCTGAAGTAAGCTATCACTCTTTCCTGCCCACCTTGCAGTTGGGAGAGCACGCTACCGATGCCCACATTGCTAGCATCGGTGTCCAAAACGAACAGTCCTTCCGGTTGTGGGTAACTCAGGATAGGAGCATTGGTCAGTACCTCCTTCAGTTGTTCGAAAGCCTGTTGACAGGTTGTGTCCCACACAAAACTCCGGCCGTCTTCGGTAAGTCGAGTCAGAGGCTTCGCGAGATTAGCAAATCCTGGCACGAATCGACGGTAATAGGTGCATAGTCCGAGAAAACTCCTAACTTCGCGCTTATCCTTCGGTATTGGCCACTCCTTCACCGCGTTTATCTTCTCCGGATCTGCTGCAACCCCCTCTCCGGAAACAACGTGGCCCAGGTAATTAACTTCTTTTCGAAAGAGGAAGCACTTCTTGGGGTTAAGCTTCAGGTTGGCTTGTTTTAGACGTACGAACACCTGCTCCAAATTCTTAAGGTGGTCTTCAAACGTCCTTCCGAGAACGATGATGTCATCCAAGTAGACCAAGCAGGTTTCCCAAGACAGCCCTTTTAAAACTCAATCCATCAAACGTTCAAACGTAGCAGGGGCGTTACAGAGTCCGAACGGCATAACTGTGAAGTTCCACAGTCCCGAACCAATCGTAAAGGCGGTCTTCTCCTTGTCGTTGGGGTCCAACCCGACCTGCCAGTAGCCACTCTTGAGGTCCAATGTGGAGAAGACCGTGCTCCCACCCAAGGTGTCCAGGGTGTCATCGATGCGTGGTAGAGGATAACTGTCCTTTTTCGTAACATTGTTCAGCTGGCGGTAGTCTACGCAAAACCGCGTAGATCCATCTTTCTTCTTCACCAGAACCACTGGCGAGGCCCAGGGGCTGCTTGAAGGTTCAATCACCCCGTCGCGAGCCATATCACTTATTATTCGCTCGGCTTCCTCTCGCTTGGCTAGTGGCAATCTTCTGGGCGTCTGGCGAATAGGTCTTGAGTCACCCGTATCGATGCGATGTTGCACCACGTTCATTCTTCCATTACCAGTCCCATCCTGGAAGGCATCTTTATGACGTTTGAGAAGTTCCCTTACCTCTCGGCTCTTCTCAGGATTTAGCTCTTGACACGCTGCCTCGATAAGACTGTCAAGCTACACTGAATGTATACCGGATGAGGAGGCAGCTGCTCGCTCTTTGCGTACGACGGAGGACACAGACGAACATATTCCCAGGCTGGTTCCTTCCCGAACGGTTACTGGGTGATCATGAAGGTTCATTACCCGCACAGGAATCTTCGCCCCTGCACGAACCAAAGCTTTGGCTACCAGCATTCCATGTCCAGTTTCGTCTTCGCCAAACGTAGGCCCTACCATGACGACACAACCTTCAGGAATTTCACCGTCCAGCTTCCCTTCTACCATTACTTCACTACGTCCTGGCAGTACCATATCTATCGCTGCTATCACCCGTACCGACGCGGCGTTCCTCTTCTGCAGCACTACCTCCTCGTTTCCGACTCTCAAAATTCCGCTTCCCAAGTCTAGTCCGAATTTGTACTTAGTCATGATGTCCATCCCGAGAATAACGTCCTCTTCCACCTCAGCGATCAAGACACGATGGCGAAACTGGGTATCACCGATGATGAAGTCGACGACTGCCTCCCCTCGAACGTTGGCTGGCTCCCCCGTTGCTGTTCGCAGTGTCCATCTTGTGGGTGTTATTGCTCATCTCACGATGCCTGGTCGGATGATGGTCATTGTGGCCCCTGTGTCCAGCAGTAGGTCTCTGGGTTCTCCATCCACATGGCCACCGACAAAAATTGAGTTGGCTTGACGACCCAGAGACGCGACGATAGCAGAAGTGGGGGCATTCCTGGTGTTGGCGCGGGTTGACAGTCGCCCCTTCCCATCAACCCTCTTTAGTTTCCCTGCGACTGGTACTTGTTAGTCGTAAGTTTAGGGCATCGATCTCTGAGGTGCCCAACCTCCCCGCAGCCCCAGCACCTCGTCGGTTTCTTTTTGGTCTGCAAGGCTTGAAGAACTTTCTCCACGATTTCTTCTATGGAAGGCACAGGATGGGCCTCCTTGTCTCCCTCCAGAGCTCGAATGCGCACCTGGCTGCGCACGGATTGTTGAACAGCCTCGAACTCAAGGGCTAGGGTCAAAGCATCATTCAAAGTTTTCGGGCGCGCCAGCTTCACAGCCCGCTGAGTCTCGGTCTCGCGGAGCCCGTCGAGAAACTTCTCGTTAGCAAGACTCTCGTAAACGTCGTTGGGCACTGTTGGGTAGGCGCTCCTAACAAGACGGACTATGTCTGCTTCAAACTCCTGTAGTCTCTCGTTAGGTCTTTGGCAGCGATTTCTTAACTGGGAGCGATATAGCTGCTCCATGTGTCGATGTCCGAACCGCATTTCCAGTTTTTTAACAAGAACGTCGTAGTTCTGTCTCTCCGATAAGGGAACAGCTTGTAGGACTCGTAGGGCCTCTCCGCGCAGCGACAAGCTCAGCAATTGCAGCTTTCGTGGCCTCTGACCACCCATTAACCATGGCGGCGGTCTCAAACAAGGTGAAGTATTCTTCCCATGCAGATTTCCCATCGAATGTTGGCAGGTCAGAACGCCCAACTGCGGGAACGGGTGCACGATCCATTGGCAAGTCAGTCCGCCCAGTGGCGGGAACAGGTAAACTCTCCTTACCTTCCGATGGTTCAGCAGCGGCAATGGTTTCGTTTCGTTGCTTGTCCTTATTTTGAAGTAGGGCGCTCGCAAGCTCGTCCTCCAACTTCCGCAGCGATTCTTGAAATTCCTATCTCAGCTTCGTTTCCGTAGTAAGTGTTACTTCTCGAAGTTTCCTCTCAAGATTGGCATTATTTCCCATTATATTCCTTTCCATAATTTTGGAGTTTTCTACTATTTTCTTCTCCAAATTTTCCACATTGTCCGCCATTTTCTTTCCCAAAATTTCCACCACCTGGCCTATGCCGCAAGGAAGCTCAAAAAGGAATATATCTGGGTCCTCACCTCCGTCCAGCAGTAACTGACCTAATCGCACTTGTAGCGTAGACTTTGTTCCCGTGGTATCAGCTTCTCTTTCTTCCAATTCCTGTCGTAATTCCGAAACCTTCAGTGCTGAAAGTTTTACTTTCCTTGTCGCCATTTTACAGTACAAAATGCGAGACACACGCACAGTCAGCACACGATTAACCAGGCTTCCAGATGGTACACACAAGACAGCCACTAATAATTAACTATCGTACACCCTTCCTTAAAGTAGGCCTTTTCAAAAGTACGCACTGTTTCATACAGAAGCACGCACGCATAACCTGACCCTCACATCTGACACCAATTGTTACGTTTTTAGGGTTCGTAAAAATAGGTCAGGCTATAATGCACTAAATCTTTATTTACAATAGTGTTATTTACACTAGTTAACACTAAATCAAATTATTTACACAAATTAACACTAAAACAAATTAGGCCTGTTTACTTGCACACACACATACACAGAATCTCACTTTATACAGCTACAAGTCACTATTTATATACACTGATCTCTACAAGTCAGTTTCTCTTGCAGTCACTATTTATCTTCCACAGTCACTATTTACATTATTTATTTCCACATTTATCTTCACACCCCGTCTTTACTATTTACAGTCCTCCATTATTTATTTTCATTCTTCGCGCTGGGCACGGTAAAGTGCTTCAACTAACACTGACTCCGATCTAACACTCGCTCGCTCCCACGCAGAACTGCCTCCTCACCTCAGCTTGCTCGTATGTATGTAGTCAGCCCTCTGGTCTCGAAAGTTCTAGTTGTTACTCCTTCCAGTATCGTCGAGTATGTCCTCGTGGTTGGCTTCCAGAATTATCTAGCCACTCCCAGCGAGGTTCGGGACCTTCTTGTCACACCCAGTAGTCTCCGGAAGCAGAAGAGTCTGGAAGCCTTGCTTCAAAAGTCTACCTGATTCGTAGCGCTATTGTATTGGTGGTGGCCTTGGGGAGGGGCTACCCTAATTAGCCCGGCCGGACAGGCTATTCTGCATTCCTCACACACCCCGCCTGCCCGTCACTACGAGGATAAAGAATGGCGACCGCTGGGCAATTGCACGAATCTTTACAATATGAATGCACTCTGAACTGTGTCAGGGATGATTTGACGCGTCCTTTTTCTTAGATTAACGCAGGTAAGTTTGGTATTGAGTAGGAGAAGTTATTAGAGTATCTATTTGAGTGTATTGGGGAGCAAGGTGAACATCGGAGTAGTCGTGGTATGTTAATGAGAAAATAGTTGAATGGTATGCCAATGTGATACCGGAAGTTTCCGTGAGGCCCCGGTGGTTCAACGATGAATAAATAAAATGGTATAATGGTATTGCAAAAGTATAAGAAGTTGCAGGTGACACAGCCATATGTCATTCGACTGCCAACTGAAAAGAAAAAGAAAGGTAAGAGATGTGTGTTGAGCATACCCAATGGAACAGGTAAGACTAAACTATGCTTACAGGTGGTTTGTGTGATAAATAGGACCACGATAATGATATTGCTCCAGGACCAGGTTCCACTCGGGTCGAACCAAAGACTATCTAGATGGTGAGATCGTTTCTCCCCGTGTTTCATTTTGCCTGTGTATTTTACTAAGAGTGCAGGTTGAGAGCCCACAGCACTTAGTGTCTGAGCTACGGTGGCATTCGCCAAGGTCGTACACTCCCTATCCCTCTCCATAACGGGACCCTTTGTGTCCTAATGAGGCTAAGTTTGACAGTCACGTTCATGTAGACAGCTGACTTCCTGGTCAGAGGAAATCATGCATAATATTCAGATTCATTTCCAAGATTAATTCATGATGAGATTTACATATGGTACTGTAATACACTAACCTTGTGATCCAAGTCTATTATGAAGGTATTAATTATAATAATAATTATGTTAATAATTATAATATTAATAATAATAAATCTTATTATGTGATTTTAACGCACAGTTAGGGAAAGAAAGGAAATTCAAGGATACCACAGGCCCTCATACTAAATACAAACGTACCAACAAAAATGGGGAAAGATTAATTGACTTCTGTAGAAACTTTGGACTTAAAATCATGAGCACCCGATTTCAAAAACCTGCACATAAATTGACTACATGGAGATCACCCAGTCTTAAACAGGGTGCGTACCAAATTGACCATGTCGCAATCTCCAAGAAAAACATAAAAGAAATTTTGAACGTCAGGGCTCGTAAAGGCGTCTTTGAATCAGATCATTATCTTCTCCAAATAAAGACAAAATTCCAACCAAATAGAAGACCAAAACGCCCACCAAAAAATTTCAGACCAGATCCGGAATATCTGAAACTCCACAAGGAAGAAATCATTTTGCAAATCAATCAGGAGGAATCAACAGACTGGAGAATACTAACGGGGAGAATTCAGGAAGCCATGAAGCTAGGACAACCACCTCGCTCCAGAAAACATCGCTGGTGGAACACAATTTGCGATCAAGCAGTTGACAATCGCATAATGGCTTGGAAAAAATTTCACAGTAGCCAAACAAAGGAAAACTGGGAGAACTTTCTTACCACTCAAAAACAGGCCTCAAAATAATTGGGAAAGAAAAACGAAGGTATGACAACAACAGACTCTACGAAATCCAGCAGGATTTCACCAAAAATAATACTAGAAATTTCTACAAGACATTTAGAGAAAATCTACGGGGATACAAAGAACCCAGTCTGTGCTTCAAGAGACACGACGGTTCATTGGAAACTAACTCCAAAAATAATTGCAAACTATTAGCCCAATATTTCAACTCTCTTCTTAACTGTGAACCATCTCTAGTAAAACTTGACTACTCTCCTCCGGTATTCATACACTTGGACTCGCAAGCCCCCGACATTGAAGAAATTACGGAGATAATCCGACAACTCAAAAACAACAAAGCACCAGGGGAAGATGGGATCATTGCTGAACTCTGGAAACTGAATGATCCCACACTGACGCGGAAACTCCATTCCATAATTTCAGATATTTGGACAACGGAGCAATTACCACATGACTGGAAATGCGCTTTGATTCACCCGTTGCACAAAAAGGGCGTCAAGACGGACATCAACAATTATAGAGGAATTTCCCTGCTCCCGGTTGCTTATAAAATCCTTTCCACAGCACTTCTGAACAGGTTAGAGCCCCAAATGGATCCACTCATTGGTGACTACCAGGCTGGATTCAGAAAAGGGCGATCGTGTGCTGAACAGATCTGGTGCCTAAAGACGATCTTACAAATGAGGAAATGTAGAAATACCGTGATTGCATTCATCGACTTCAGAAAAGCATACGACTCTGTTGACCGCAACACCCTCTTTAAAATCATGGAAGAATTTGGGATCGATCGTAAGGCACGCAAAATCATAGAACAGACACTTACAGGAACAATATCCAAAGTGAAATTCGTGGGTGAAATATCAGAGCCCTTCGAAATCAAGACGGGAGTCCGACAGGGGGATGGTCTATCCCCAATCCTCTTCAATATGGTTCTGGAGAGGATAATTAGGGAATGGGAACCTCTTGTAAAGGGCATTCAAATCGGTATTAAAAAAGAGAACAGAACTAAAGTCAAATGCCTCGCTTTCGCGGACGATATTGCAATTGTCGCAGACAACAGATCGGAAGCGACTTACGCAGTGGAAAAGCTCCATGAGATTGCACAAAAGACCGGATTACATATATCTTACGACAAGACCAAATATATGGAGAGAAGGCCTGAAAATAAATCCCCTTTAAACACCAAATACGGTAAAATCGCACAAGTCTGCAGTTTTAAATACCTTGGCGAAATTATACAGCCCTCAGGACTTAATCGAATCGCCAATGAAGACAGAATCACTAAGCTCCAGAAGGCCTACAGGCTAACGTGGGCCCATTACAAAAAGAAATGCATTTCGACAAACGCCAAATTACGACATTATAAAACAGTTATTCTTCCAGAAGCAACATATGCGGCTGAAACAATATTAATCGATGGTCATTCCAAGATTAGGGAACTGGAAAAGCAGGAACGCAAAATTCTCCGGAAGATCTACGGAGCAATCAACAGAAACGGCATTTGGATGAAGAGACCTAGTACTGAACTCTATCAAAACACCATTACGATAACAGACAAAATTAGAAAACGCAGAGCCAAATTTTACACTCACATCCACAGGATGGCCACCTCCAGAATGCCCAAGAAACTACTCAGTATCATAACACAGAGCAAATGCGGCACAGAATGGCTTAAAGAGGTACAAAGAGACTAACAAATTATCAATATACAAAATTTCGAAGACCGAACTGAGTGTCAGACGAAAATCAAGAATGTTAAGTTCGAACCAAGATCATTACGATAACCTGAAAAAAAAAAGTGGACGGATGAGAGGAAGCGGGAACATTCCGTGAGAATGAAGAGATTTTGGGAGGAGCAGAGGAGACACGCCTCCAAATGACATCATGTGATCCAAGTTTAATCGCTCTCCTGTAGGGGAATTTTCGCTTAAATAAATAAAATAATAATAATCTGTTATCGAGTTGAGGATAGACTTATGTAAAGGGTACTTTAATCCAATAACCTTTTGTGTCCCTGCTTTGCCGCGAAGAATTTATTCAAATAGATTAATAACCAGATGGATCTTAATAATAATAATAATAATAATAATAATAATAATAATGATCCATAGATTTCAAGACTGGATTTATTTTAGGGTACAGGTATCCAGTAACCTTTGGATAGTGGATTCCATTACGGCGGTAATAATTAAAGGTGATAATCATATTGATAGCATTAATAGCAATGATAATAATAATAATAATAATAATAATAATGGTGTCTTTTATTATAGTGGAATTCGTTTGGCGATTGATTTTCCTTTTCGTGAAGTTAATTGCTCTCTCAGATAGTAGCAAGCGACTGTGAACGTGCAATGCTCTGAAAAAGGTAGTTGAGAGTCCTTGCATCGAAGCCTACGAGTGTATATATATTTCCTGCTAGCGTTTTCTCCTGTAAATACATATTTGTGTCATGTTGTTTATTGCAGTGTCGCAGGCATCGTTGACAAGATACACACACCGTTGTTTAATTTTAGTTGCTCAGTGCGGTACGTGAACATAGGATGTTTTTTTTAATGTATTTGGAATATGCGAATTTTCTGCATACAGTTGGTATTCATTTTGGTTTCCTTATTTTCTTACCTTACGGTAAGCTTTGTGTTTTTGCCATGATACTCGCAAGCATCTCGAGTTGTATTTATGTGGTATAGTTAAGCACAC
Organism: Meconema thalassinum; assembly: GCA_946902985.2. Taxonomy (NCBI): domain Eukaryota; kingdom Metazoa; phylum Arthropoda; class Insecta; order Orthoptera; family Tettigoniidae; genus Meconema; species Meconema thalassinum. Next base: position 403,401,539 of record OX336392.1, read on the forward strand.
GCCCATAAGACTTTGACAAACGGTATTGAATCCGGGACCCGGATCATTTTGTTACGAGTCCTGAGTTCAATCCTTGGATGATCATGTTTCTAAGGTATCTTGTGTTTACTTTAAGTATCAGTGTAGCACATCTCAAACTCAAATCCCATTGAGGTCGTATGAGTGTAAATTTGCCAATTGATATTAATAAGTACGCATTGACGTATGCTTAAAAGCTCAAAGGTATAAGTGTGCGAAATTTCATATCCATTTGAAGGGCAAAGTTGTAGTTGTAGTTGTGAATAAGGATACATGAGTATTGTGATTTGGTGAAAGTGTCTTAATCCACCAAAGGGATCACATGGGCAATGTTGACAGATCATGTTATAAAATGATTACCTCATGAATATTATAATTATGGAAGCCCTAAATTAATGGTGGATACGCAAATGGCTTAATGTTTGTTGTACTGATTAATTGGCACACAACGGCAAGTTGCCGTGGTATTTTGAATATTGAATTCAGAGATGTGGAATGTATTACAGTGAATATTATTTATGGTCAGATCAGATTGATTGTCATCTTGGCATATGATCAATGATTGGTTGTTTGTTTAATTGAGAGGTTGAATTAATTGATTGATAATCGATTATTGATAATTGATGGGATTCACATTTCAATCAAAGTATAATTGATTTAATTTGAATATTATTTGATTCACTGAGTAATTTGAATTGATAATTAATTTAATTGAGGTTAATTTATTTGAATTGATAATTGATTTAATTGAGGTTAATTTAATTGAAATGTAATTGATTTAATTGAGATTGATTTAATTAAAGTGTAATTAATTTAATCATGGTTGATTAATTGAAGTGTAATTAATTTAATTGAGGTGTGATTAATTTAATTGGAATTTAATTATTCATTTTTTGAGGTTTTGATATATCTTTTTTAATCTTTTGGATTGATTTTAACATTTTTCGTTATTGTTGATTTCTTTTGGATTTATTTCAAAATTTTGTAATTCGTTAAGTTGTTTTGAGATTGGTTTAATTTTGAATAGTTTCTTATTCTAAATTTTGATTTTCCTGAGTTAATATTTTTGGTTTTCGCTCTCCTTTCGATCATTTTTGTATTTTTTTTACCAGTGTTAATAAAGTTGTTTTTCCTTTGGTTTTGAATCCTGTGTGTGATGATTTATTAATCAGCCCTATTGATCTTCCTAATGTTGCATACCAGGACAGTTGTTAGCTTCAAGCAGGAACGCACCACCCCCGAGAATAGAATCCTGTCCTGAAGGTCCTATGTTCAAAAGGGTACAGTATGTTACACTGTATCTACGGAAATAGGCGAAATTTGGTAAAATCAGTATAAATGTTTGAAAACCTGCAATACACTGTACGGGATGCCACCATCGGATTATGTCTGTATGAATCGGTGGGTAGTTGACAGCACACGTAAAAATTAGTATGCTAGAGGCCGGACTCCAAGATAGATCCAAGTGCTATTGTAGATCATTCCTGATGTACTATCTGCGTCAAATAAGCCAAAGAAAACATCCAACACTACTCGACAATGCCATAATCCTCCAAGATAACTCACACTGTAGCTCCTGTTAGGTACCTTTTGCAGCGGTAGGAGATCTTAAAACATCCTTCCTACTCGCTTGATATGAAATTCATGCGACTTAGATCTCATTCTGAAAGTGAAGAAACCGCTACGACGGAACAACGATTTGTCGAGAGATGGCACACATGGACGAATCGTAGACAGGCGATGGTATTCAACGCCTTCCTCGCCGTTTGCAATTATGAATGGAAACCTCGGAAATTATTTTAAGGGGGTTACCTTTCAGTAAAACACTTAGATGATCGATGTTGCAGATGCACCTGAGTGCTGGAAACCATTGATCACATCATCGGTGGCTGCTTCTACGCTGGCTGGTATAGAGTATACCAAGAGGCACAATGATGTTGCTAAGGTCTTACATCAAGAGCTAGCTGTAAAATGTGGACTTCCGGAAACGAGCATGGTGTACTACAATTACCAGCCTGCCAACGTGCTTTAAAATGACTACAGTAGGCTATATAAAATATATTGGGATGGTCCGATATTATAACAGACCAGAAAATCCTGTCCAATCGATCCGATATTTTCTATCCCAATAAAAGAAACGAAAAGGCCTACTTGATAGGCATTGCTGTCCCACTTAGCCAAAATATGCCAACTACCCAAGCTAAAAAGACAAACAAGTACGCACCTTTGGCTGAAGAATTACGGAAACTATGGGGAATAAAATGCGTGAGAATTTCGCCAGTGGTGATCTCTTCCACAGGAGTTGTTCCAAAGACGTTGGTAATGGCTTTGGATGAACTGCAAATGAGACACCTGATTGCCAGAATACAGAAAGCAGTGTTGGTGGATACCTGGCATATTGTTCGGCAATTTCTATCACAGTAAGATTGACTTGATGCTTGTTTGTGAGATTCTTATCTTGTAGACCGAGATGTACCATATTTATGAGAAACTAGCAGCAGCGCCCGGCTTCGCCCGGTGGATTTGTTTGCTTTATGGATAATAATGAATACTACTACAGAACTGGCACATGATACTTAACCTAACAAAAAAGAAATATTTTAAAAATATAACTTTTTGTGGTGGTGGGGGTGATGGTTGTAGTAGGGATGATAAGTAGCACAGTATAATGGACGTAACATTCAGGTTATTTTCCCGTAATGATAATAATGATAATAATGAATAGGGAAACGGCCATTTAATAACTACAGAACTGAAACATGTAATTAACAAACGAATTTTAAAAAATGATTAGAGAGAGGAGTAAGTGAAATGGAAGACACTGCCTAGGGCCTATATCTCATTGGCTGTTAGAAATGTAGAGACCAATGGTGCCGTCTTTTGTCGCATAGCGCCGTAGGAAAATAATCAGAACACTTTGGAAAACTTCGGCTGTCCCAAGCTACTGAGGTAGCAATAGTATCTTTGATCGCCTCATAGCGCTAAACGATAAGGTTCGAAATGAATGAAGGTAAATTTGAAAGCGCCAACGCTTATTGGAGCTGATAACCTCAATGTACTGCACCAACACCATTGCACTTATACAGAGGCATAATATTTTCATGATGATAACTGTTTTAAGGGGCCTAAGAAATCTTTTTGCACTAATTACTCTCCGTGACTGAAATTTATAAACAGTGCAAGATGCAACTATTTTCGCAATTCTGCACCAGAACACTGGTAGGGGTGACGTGATGCAGTCCGAATTGCCAGTTAACAATAGACATATTAAAATACTCTTACAGTTACACTAATACGGACATGAACGGTTCTAGGGCCTTAATACGTGGTTTTCAAGTGCATTTTGTCTGTTATTCTAAATGAAGGGAATGGAGAGCGTTGTCAAAAATAGCAAGTGGACAGTGGTACCGTCAGGGTTTCAAAATGTATGTAAAATTTGGTGCAATTAGGATAAACGGTGTAGATTTGTGATAAAGGGCCTAAATGCAGGAAATGGAGTGGTCTGTCCAAAATTTAAAGTGGACAGTGTCATCTGCAGGGTTCCAAAGGGCAAGTATACAAAATGTGGCACAGATCGTTGAAACGGTGTAGATATGTGCCAAAGGACCTAAATGCAGGGAATGGAGTGGTCTGTCCGAAATTTGAAACAGTGTCACTCGTCGGGTTCCAAAGGGTAAGTATGTAAAATTTGGTTCAGATCGGTGAAATGGTGTAGATTTGTGCCAAAGGGCCTAAATGCAGAGAATGGAGTGGTCTGTCCGAGTTTTCATGCAGACAGTGTTAATTGCAGGGTTCCAAAGGGTAAATATACAAATTTTGGTTCAGATCGGTGAAACGGTGTAGATTTGTGCCAAAGGGCCTAAATCCAGGTAATGGAGCGGTCTGTCCGAAATGCCATGTAAACAGTGTTACTCGCAGGGTTGCAAAGAGTAAGTATATACATTTTCGATCAGATCGGTGAAAAGGTGTAGATTTGTGCCAAAGGGCCTAAATGCAAGGAATGGACTGGTCTGTCATAAATTTCATGTGGACAGTGTTACTCGCAGGGTTCTAAAGGGTAGGTATACAAATTTTGGTTCACATCGGTGAAACGGTGTAGATTTGTGCCAAAGGGCCTAAATTCAGGGAATCGAATGGTCTGTCCGAAATTTCAAAGAGACAGTGTTACTCTTTGGTTTCTAAAGGGTAAGTATACAAATTTTTGTTCAGATCGGTGAAACGGTGTACGTATCACTAACCATAACGTCAGCGCATGCGGATAGAGCTGTTCGGGAGCACTTGTTCTACCGACTTACCGAACAAAAATCAATCTTTAAGGTTACCTGAGAGGTGTAGCCTAATGCTACATAGCCTAAACTATTCTTCTTGAATCTGGCTATCATATATAAAAAGAATTTTTCGAATCCGACTGATAAATCCAGACATTAGCGCGTTTAAACACACAAACACACACACAAATTCTTCAGCTTTATTATATTAGTATAGATTAAAAGCCCCTAAAAGAATCAACAGTTGAACAATGGTTTACGTGTTGCAAAGCAAAAGCCAACTCCGTACAGGCCATGGAGGCCCTGGGAGTAGTGGAAGGTAGAGTCTTCCACTTTTTGTGACATCGGCACTAGATGCGATGAAGTTGTCAGCTCCACGCCTGGCCGCCTTTGCTCCCAAGAATTACCCTGGTACTCACTTCTGGTGTAGGCTGAGTGAACCCCAGGGCTATTTGCGTTTCCGAAAGTGGTAGTTTTGTTTCTAAAATCCACTACCTGGGTGGGGATCGAACCCACTCCCTTTCACTTAGAAGCTCAGCGTCTCCACCGACTGCGCCACGCAGCCCCCGGTTTACGTGTTGACATTTAATTTTTCCAATTCCTGTTACCAGGGAGCTCGTACGTTTTTTTAATACCCCTGGTATAACCCTTTAATTGATTTTTTAAAAGCATGTCTGTTAATGTATTTTATGGAGGGATTTCAGCAGTTTGGGAAGCGAGCGACCAGGGAGAAGGGTCAATATGGGCTCAATGGCGTGGTTTAAGCAAAATAGCAATTATCAGTTTTAACGAGCAGCGCAGCGGTGAGCTGTAATGGCAGTAATTATTGGATGAACACCTACTGTACTTGATGAAGTAAGATGAGCGTTGACCATAAGCTCCCAACAGTCACCGGTCGTGAACAGCATCCATCCATCATGGTACTCGGACACCTCATTAATATAGTGATAGCACTTAGTAAATGGGTGGTCATGTGTTCGATTCTGGAACGATAATAATGATGTCCCATCAACTTCGCTTAATGTTCACAAGTATGACCAGTGAGTTGCAAACAGTGCATTATTATGATTCGACGCTTTTCAACGAGTATTGACTCCCCTCAAACAATGATTATGACGACTATTGTTGGTCTTAAAAACCTAAGTTATAACTATTTATTTATTTATTTATTTATTTATTTATTTATTTATTTATCGTATGGCTCTTAGTGCCGGGAGTGTCCGAGGACATGTTCGGCTCGCCTGAGTCTGTAGCTACTATCAGCGGACACCACTAGGGTGAGCTACAACTAAGTTATAACTATTAGCCTATTACAGCTCCACTATGCCCGTGTTGAATGATGACGATGATGATGATAATTGTTGTTTTAAGGGGCCTAACATCTAGGTTATTGGCCCCTAATGATTTGGGTGATAGTGAAAAATGAGAAGAGAACAAAAGCTATAACTAATACTAACTAGAGACTTACAGATTAGAGAAGAAATGGTAAACAAATACAGGATAAGGCAAATAAAGGACAGGAAGAAAAGAAATGCCCTGGGACTTGGAAGGAATGAGAGCCATGAAAAGGGATAGAGGAGAGGGCCAGCCCCAAAGTCAATGGAAAAAGGGAAAATCGGACCCAGCCCAGAAATCTCTCGGGGTCGCCAACTCCCAAACTCACCAGCTGCGAGCCCTTGATGGTGTAGCATTATCCAGGGTGCACCAGAAGTGGTGGGGCTACATACACCCTGCCTCCTTGAGGGCCTTGTGCAGAAGGCAGGAGATAACATGAAAAGAAAAAGAAGGCTGACGCCTCACAGAAGGAGGGTATCAGAAAAGATGAGACAAAGGCCAATTAAGGCGGGAAGGGAAGAGACTCCCTAGGCCTCGGATACCCTAATACCGTCGGGGTCGGAAGAGAACAAGAGTTGACCAAGAGAGGTCGATAGGAAAGAAGATGGAGAGGAGCCCGGCACAAGTAAGTGGAAGTAATGCCAGACTCTGCTGGGATACCGTGGTCGCCAACCCACGTCCCACTAGATGCAAGCCCCTGGGGGGGGGAGGGGGGCAGGGGGCCCATGTTGGAGATGTGAACTGAGCAGAGATAATAATAATATTGTTATTGGTTTTACGTCCCATTTAACTACTGCGGCTTTTAGGGACGACAGGGTGCCAGAATTTTGCCCCGAAGGGGATCTTTAACGTGCCAGTAAATCTACTGACACGACTCCATCGCATTTGCGCACCCTTAAATACCAGCTGACTGCGCCAGGATTCGATCCTGTAACATTGGGCTCTCCAGCCGAGAACGTTAGCGCTGAGGCGGAAATCATGATGATGATTGTAGCTGTAAATGGCGAAACATCGAGGTCATTTGCTCCCAATAATTAAGGAAATCCTGACTATCGGAGCAGGGTAGATCATCCGCATAAAGTTAAGGGCCGAACGCAGCGCACAAATTATGGGTAATATTCCTTCATTAATCGTGGTATTGATAGTTGGATTTTACCACCTGCCTCAGTCTCAGAGCCTTTCCCCAAACATATCGATGTGTTTAAGAGAAGGCTCAACTTTTGTGTAAACACTACAATGTAATTTGCTATAGTTTCCAAATCCCGCCTTGTGTACAGTCAGTATGTTTGATATTATTTTTGGTCATTTGCTGTAATTGTATAATTTGCCACCGGGGAACTACCCCCATTTGCAAATATACGAAGGTGGATCAAAAAGTTAATTGCACTAACGCGCTGCAGCAGCGCACTGTGTGTCGCAAACGTGGGCACTGCGGAGAAAGGGACAGACACTGCCCACACGTCTGTTAGGCAGGTCGCTGTGGTGTCTCGTCTTGTATGGTGTCAATAACGGCCAAATGCAATGGCGCGTCGACTGGACGTTCACTCCAAATATGAGGTGCGTGCGACAATCTGATTCCTATGAGCCAATAGGAAGAATTGCACGGACATTCATCGAGAAATTAGTGCTGTGTATGGGTAGCGGGCCATTTCCCGGCAAGGGATCGTAAAGTGGTGTCAGCAATTCGAAGCCGGACGCACGGATATCACGGACGAATATCGCGAAGGCAGGCTCGCAACGTCCAGGACCCGTGCAAATGTGACTTTCATTTGTTCGGTAAGCTCAAAACGGAGCTCGGTGATCGACGTTTCCAGACCGATGAGGAAGTGAAGGCCGCTGTCTCCGTGTGGTTGCAGAACGCTGGTGGAACTTTCTATGCATCCGGCATCGATAAGTTGGTTGTGAGTTCGCAGAAATGTTTGGAGTCTCTTGGAAACTATGTGGAAAAGTGACGTTACATTGTAGTCGTGTTGCTGTTGTATAGGTGGTGTAATAAATGGCCATAACTGGGAAGTGCAACTTATTTTTTGATATGCCCTCGTAGTAAATGAATGAAAGAATGAATACTAGAAGAAGAATGGAAAAATATAGGTTATTGACTGTCACCCCTGAGGTCCGGGCTCGATTTCCGGCTCCGCCAGGAAATTTAATTCTGGTGTGTGGGCTGGAACGGAGTTCACTCTGCCTCTTGAGCCATCGTGAAAGTGATTTTCCATGGTTTACCTCTTCTACTCCAGGCATATGCCGAGAGGATTCCTAACTTAGGCCTCCGCTGCCTACATCCCAACCCTCACCTGACTTACAAATACACTCTCACTACTGCACATACACAATAACACAGGTTATCAGACAAATTCTATACACACACATACCCAACGCATGGAGCTGATATGACCACGATGCCCAAGTCCCTCAAATGAAAGGACAAAGAAATTATAGGAAAAATGGAAATGAAGGACAGAGAAAAGGAATGTCCTCAACACTCGATGAATGAGAATTGAGGGTCTAGGAAGAAGTAGAACCATGGAAGGCTGATAAGAAAGGAAAGGAAAGGAAAGGAAATGAAAGGAGAGGAATGGAAAGGAAATACAAGAGAAGAGAATCCACTTGAAAGTCAATGGAGAAAGGGGAGAAAACGAACCCAGCTCAGGAAAACCTTCACCCACTCCCACGCTTACCAGCCTTGAGGCTTTGAGGGTGTAGCACTATCCAGGGTGCACCGTAAGTGGTGGGGCTACACACACCCTGCCTCATTTAGGGCCCTTATCAGAAGGCAGAAGAAGATATAAAGGTCCATTAAAGAAAATGTAAACTGATAAATACCTTAAAACCGATAGGGTTGAAAGAGAAAAAAATGACCAAGGGAGGTCGAAAAGAAAGATGAAAAAGAGTGGTTGGTTGGTTCTTAAGTCTAGGGGCTGCGACAACGCGGTCATGTAGCCCCGTGTACTTTAGGTGTGTGTAGAATCTGTCTGATAACCGGTGTTAAATGTGATGATGACTGTATTAGTGTGTGTTATCTGTTTTTTAATTTAAGTTTTGCAACTTAGAATTTTTCAAATAGATCCCACTTTTGCCGCCAAGCGCCACCGTCAACTACTACTAGGCCAAGTTCAGAACTTAGCTACTAGACGCCACCGCAGTCGGCTCTTGGCAACGAACGTAGAAACCTAAGAGCGTTGTTTACATTCTTAACCTATCCAAATTAGCTTTACACAGGTGCAATTAGTGGAAGGTTCTTTAACACGGCTTCGGCCGGGTTTGAACCCGCTATCTTGGGCATAGAAGCTCGGCATGCTACCGAAGAATAGAGCTTGGCACAAGTACTGTATGGAGCTCAGAAGGATGCGAGTACAGTACGGGGTGAGGTGAAGGACGAGGAGCAGGAGGTTCCCTACACACGGACGTCATTCGCTGCTATGGCAACCGGCATACGACTCGGCAGAATATATCAGCCTGTTACGCACTAACAAGGGGAGGATACGATGCATGGGTCACCGATTCCAACCATCTTTAGTACACGTGTAGGACATGACCAGGCGTATGCCAGGTGCAAGTAGTAAGGTGCGCTTCTCAGCCGTTTCCGAGAAATTAATTAATTAATTACAATTACAGTGCGGCGTCTATGTGCGTTGTTCGCTAGCAAGAATTCAACGAGCGCGTGGTGCAGTGGTAAGAGCCCTGCTTCGTGACCACGGGATCGCTGGATCAAATCCCACCGGTGAGCATTTGCAGTGTGTTGTGTTTCATTCTTTTTTTATTTTTTATTGTAAGCATTGGCAATTTCCAATTAATACCCACAGCATGACTCACTGAGTCGCCTCCGTAGCGTAGCGGTCAGCATGGTTAGCTGCCGCCCCGGAGGTCCTGGGTTCGATTCCCGGCTTTGCCACGAAATTTGAAAAGTGGTATGAGGACTGGAACGGGGTCTACTTAGCCTCGGGGGATCCAAATGAGTAGAGGGTGTTCGATTCCCACCTCAGCCATCCTCGAAGTGGTTTTCCGTGGTTTCCCACTTCGTCTTCGGGCAAATGCCGGGATGGTACTGTCCCCGTAAATCCGGATAGTAGGCTGTCAGATATCCGCCCCCTCAATCGGATTGCCAAAAATCAAACGCACCGGCACAGCTACATCAATGAAAATGGCACTGACAGATACTACCGAGATTAAAGCACAGCAGTTAACGAGAAATTATTGTGGAACACACCAAAATATACGGGGGTTCATACTTACCTTTACTTACCTCTTCAAATTAATCTCGGATATGGGTTGCCAACTGGATCACTTAAAGTATGCCCTCACAATAACCTCCACCATGATATTTAAAATGAACCAAGACGGAAACAAGAAACTTTAAACTGTACAATAATTTATTTCACATAAAGGAGTGACTCTAACAAAAATTCAACAAAATACACGTGGCAATCAGAAGCCATTGTCAATATAATCATGTCCTCCTGTAGGACTTGTAGACGTTACATACAAAATCTCAGCTTTACTAGCTTATAAAGAACGTAATAATAGTAATACACTTGGAATGGATGAGGGAATTGGGACGAGACATGTAGCCATTGTTTTCCTCTTTCATAAACATCACACTTTATTTATAACTGCAAGCCTGTTATATAGTCGACCTTGGCCTCTAACATACAGTTGTCAGGCCAGCTGCGATCCACCCTACATCAAGTCGCATGCCTACGTCGTCAAACGGACCCACCTGTCCAGCTAACCTTAGCATATGCTCGTGACATCAGAGCCTAGCTCCTTTTCAAACACTTTAAATGTCCTCAACTCAACTCAAATATTATCACGCAAATCTTTTAAATGCTCCAATCAAATGTTACTGTATTACTCTAATCATCCCAAAACTTGTTTAATTACATAATCCACTTGTTTCATCAGCGTTGTTTAGAGTATATTAACAAAACTCTTAATGTTTATAACAAATGCTCATTAATTGTTTATAACAATTACAAATTGCTTATAGTATTGTCAAATGACAATTGAAAATCTATACACGCCTCTCTTAATTCCTTTCATTTCCAATTATTATTAAAGATATTTACACAATTATTTACAATATTAATATTATTTATTTTAGAAATACATTAAACCACACGTTTATCCGGTTGATAATTACTCAAATCAGGTTAATATAATCGACCAATGAAGGTTAGTTATATTTAAGTTTATATTCAGGTTTAATAAGTTTTAATAATTATTATTATTATTTGTGACGGTAACCTCCGTTCAAAATCGTTATCTCAAATTATTCAAACACTCTTGTTAATTATAACAGTAACTTAACATGATTAATTTTCAAAGGACCCGGACAATAAACTCAGCGGAAAAATACTTCGCTCAAACGCACAAAATTGCATAAAATAGGCCCAGAATTCATCATATGTTTCCATATATATGGCATAAAAATCTTCCACAATATATTCAAAAACCTCCACTTACAAATTCATTAACTTCATTCTTATTACTGTGGGAATCTCCTTCACTTATTCAAGGGCATTATTCATCAGCGACTTTTACATGTCCACTGAACTAACGATTATACATCCATAGTTCCACTTCAAAAATTCTTATATTCATTAATTGTTTCAAAACTGTTATTTATTTAACCTTCGTGGGTTTCATTCATGAATCGATATGAAGTAAAAATTTGCCAATCACAAATAAATTTAATAGCAAATACGATTATACACGCCTCTCTGGTCTATCAAAATTGAGATTAATATCTCCTAAGTAACGTAGTATAAAAATACTATCTTCAAACAAAATTCATCTAAACTGCATAAATAGTCGAATAGATTACAATTAGACTTTGGAATGCAAACATTATTGTTCCAATCTAGTATTGAGAAAAATTCCTATCAAAAGTTCATTACTATAGTGTATTCAATAAATCGTAATCAAAGTTCATATTTCATAAAATTGTCTATAATGCAATGGTAATTTCAGAACTGACGATAAATGTTTATGTTGCAATCATGTTCATAAAACGACTAGTATTTCCAAGAACATCCATACAGAAATAGATTTTAACGCTCTAAAATCTTTTAATTATTCTTCTTTCTTGAGGATGACAGAAAATTGGTCAAAGTAATTTACTGAAAAGAATTACTTTAATAAATATGACACGCTGTCTGAATTCAAATCTGCCATAGAAAATCATTAACTTTACAGTCAAATCGTGACTCCAAAAATATGCAAATTACTGAAAGAATATATTATCAGTCTCAACTGATCCAAAATTATTTAACTCTGCCACTGACATAACAATGTCTTAATAAATCGTAGAAAAAGGCATAAATCATCGAAGTGTACTGAGTACAGAAATATCTAGCAAAAATATGGGGCATAATATATATGGGACAAAAATATGGGGAAAATGGTTGCTCACACATCGCTAAATGACTCATATAAAACAAGAAACGTTCACGACTACCTTATCTGTTGATTGAAGTTCTAGAGGAAAATCTTCCAAAGAAGACTGGTGATGGTTCCATTTCACCAAAAAGATGTGCTCCGTCCTCGAACCTGGAACCAGTGCCCTCGGAGAATAGAACTGCTTCCTCCTCCGGAAATTGCACTGCTCCGTGTATACGATAGACATCCTTCTGGAAAAAACTCTTCTTTGTGAGCCGGGTCTACCCTGGCCTCTGTTGATAGTTCCCTGAAGTTCTGGTAGAAATTCGCCATGAAGTTTATTGCAGTTATTTCCGTAGAAATATTCATATTTGTGGAGTATGAATATATTTCCACTGCCATTTGATATAATTCAGCGTTGGACCACGATGCATGAGTGTAGTTGGATGTTCACTACATGCTCGCTTTTGTAGAAATACGATTAGCGAAGTTTCATGCTGCTATTTCACTCCATCGATATATGTCCCAATTGCATTAAAGTCCTTAGCCTTCCATCTCCATTTCCGTTATAATGGTTGAAAGAACTGCGATATTATATTGTTCCATGTTAGAGTGCAGCGTTGTATCACCAAAAGCAATATGAAGTAGCACGGTTGCAATACGTGTCAGCCGTAGCGTAGAATGTGATATTTAAAAGTGCTTCTCAGGTGGCGAGAAAATCACTTTTGTCTGCCGTCTTAAAATGCCAATATCTTCTAAATTATAATCTTGAAAATGTTCAATCTTTCTACACACTTTAATATAGTACTGCACAATCGAATTAGCTCAAAGGCATTAGTCAACTCTTGATATATTATCTTGTAGACTTGAAAATGTGTGCGTTTCAATTTCGCCTAGTTTCAAACACCGTAAAATGGAACTGCGGCACGCTCCGTACTCGTTCAATGCGGTGGGCTATACCACACGCGCTAAAGACGACTTGTTTCACTTATTCACTCGAAAATGACTATATGACATCAGAAATATATATGCGGTATGAGATATATATGCGATATGAGAGCTCCTCTCTGCTGTGCAAGACCTTTTATCAACTTCTTAAGGGGCGTATCCATCCCTTCCATAGCTTGTTTCTCCGTCATCGCTAGAATTTCTAACTTTGGCTATACTTGACGGATTTTCAAATTTCAAAAACTCAAAAATAATTTCTTCAAAATTCCAAATCAATGTTATAACTGAAAATAGTTTTCCACAATTCTGCATTCCAAAAGTAACTAAATATCGTAGTTTCAGTAATCTCCGTCTCCCTCCAAACTATCGTTCATTGGTTCGAGTCTCTCCTCCAATCGCGTAACTTCTTCCTCAGCACAATTCCATGTTTCCCTGCGACTGCGTCGTAAATCTCAGATCTTTCTCGAACAAAATCATGACGTCACCAAGAATCTCATCTCAAGCAGCCTACTTGCGTGAAGTCTGTGTCATCCGTGCTTACGTCATAGATATCCACGTCACAACTATGACAGCCATAACTTAATTCATATTTGCCAATACAGCCACCGTGGTCTCAATATAATTCAATTTACGGGGGCAGTACCTACTGTAAGGCCACGGTCGCCTCCTTCCCTCATCCTCGCCTATCCCTCCCAATCTTCCATCCCTTCCCTTCCCTCATGTGGCCCCTGTTCGCTTTTCAGGTGAGGCCGCCTGGGCGAAGTGCTGATCACACCTCCCCAGTTGTATCCATCCCGACCAGATGTTCCAGGCTCCAGGACACTGTCCTTAGAGGCGGTAGTGGTGAGTTCCCTCGCTGAGTCCGTGGGAACCACCAACCTAGAGGGTAAATTGACTAAATAAAAAATAAATAAAAAAAATAAAATGAGTCACTGCTTGTGGGGTACGGGGTGGTCTGATGGTTCACAGACGTGCAATGAATGAAACAGAATGGGCCTCCAATGTATAAATGTATAGGCCTATCGGTACGTATAATGTAGAATGCACCTGACCGTGTATAATACCAATGTATTTGTAATCCCGATAGTGTACATTATGTAATGTCACAAACGTTGACCCCCATACGATGATTTCTGAATCTCTTTTCCCGCTCACATAATACGTTATCACAAATGACTGCAAAATTAACATTATTTACGATACCTACAGTTGTACGAATTATCAATGTTTGCAAAAAAAGAAAAATACAACACACTGCAAAAGCTCACTGGTGGGATTCGATCCAGCGATACCCCTCTTACGAAGTAAGGCTCTTACCACTGCACTACGCTCTCGTTGGCTCTGTGTTAGCGTACAGCGCACATAGACGCCGCACTGTGATTGCATTAATTAATTTCTCAGAAACGGCTGAGAAGCGCACCTTACTACTTGCACCTGGCATACGCCTGGCCTTGTCCTACACGTGTACTAAAGATGGTTCGAATCGGTGACCCATGCATCGTATCCTCCCCTTGTAAGTAGGGCGAGTGTACACTGGTCGGAAGATATGGCGTATTGTTTTAGGGGAGGCAGATATCACAATGTTATCGCTGGCTTAGCTGTCGGTGGCTATATCCCTCTACCTAGAATTCTTCTGAACTCCGTACAACAAGTGGAACCAATACCGGACACAGCAGGGATCCCGTAGTCTCGAACCCAGTCCCACAAGATGTGAGCTCCTGGGGAATGTAGCTGTGTTTGTATTGTCCACGTGCCAGGAGAAGTCAGCTGGATTTGATCTGCAGAAGCCGCCCCACGTACTGAGTACCGTCAATTCCAAAACATTCCACAAGATGTGAGCTCCTGGGGAATGTAGCAGTGTTTGTATTGTCCACGCGCCACGAGAAGTCAGTTAGAATTAACCTGCAGATGCTGCCCCACGTACTGAGTATCTTGCATTGCAATAACATTCCACAATAATTGAGCTCCTGGGGAATGTAGCAATGTTTGTATAGTCCGCACGCCAGGAGAAGTCAGTTAGAATTAACCTGCAGATGCCGCCCCACGTACTGAGTATCTTGCATTCCAATAACATTCCACAAGAATTGAGCTCCTGGGGAATGTAACAATGTTTGTATAGTCCGCACGCCAGGAGAAGTCAGTTAGAATTAACCTGCAGATGCTGCCCCACGTACTGAGTATCTTGCATTCCAATAACATTCCACAAGAATTGAGCTCCTGGGGAATGTAACAATGTTTGTATAGTCCGCGCGCCAGGAGAAGTCAGTTAGAATTAACCTGCAGATGCCGCCCCACGTACTGAGTATCTTGCATTCCAATAACATTCCACAAGATGTGAGCTCCTGGGGAATGTAGTAATGTTTGTATTGTCCACGCGCCAGGAGAAAACAGATAGAATTAACCTGCAGATGCCGCCCCACGTACTGAGTATCGTAGATTCCAATAACATTCCACAATATATGAGCTCCTGGGGAATGCAGCAGTGTTTGTATTGTCCGCGCGCCAGGAGAAGTCAGCTGGATTTGATCTGCAGATGCCGCCCCACGTACTGAGTATCGTGCATTCCAATAACATTCCACAAGATGTGAGCTCCTGGGGAATGTAGCAATGTTTGTATTGTCCGCGCGCCAGGAGATGTCAGTTAGAATTAACCTGCAGATGCCGCCCCACGTACTGAGTATCGTGCATTCCAATAACATTCCACAAGATGTGAGCTCCTGGGGAATGTAGCAATGTTTGTATTGTCCGCACGCCAGGAGAAGTCAGTTAGAATTAACCTGCAGATGCCGCCCCACGTACTGAGTATCTTGCATTCCAATAACATTCCACAAGAATTGAGCTCCTGGGGAATGTAACAATGTTTGTATAGTCCGCGCGCCAGGAGATGTCAGTTAGAATTAACCTGCAGATGCCGCCCCACGTACTGAGTATCGGGCATTCCAATAACATTCCACAAGATGTGAGCTTCTGGGGAATGTAGCAGTGTTTATATTGTCCACGCGCCAGGAGAAGTCAGTTAGATTTGATCTTCAGATGCCGCCCCGCGTACTGAGTATCGTGCATTCCAGTAACATTCCACAAGATATGACATCCTAGGGAATGTAGCAGTGTTTGTACTGTCCGCGCGCCAGGAGAAGTAAGATTAGATCTGCAGATGCCGCCCCACGTACTGAGTTTCATGCATTCCAATAACCTTCAGCAAGATGTGAGCTTCTGGGGAATGTAGCAGTGTTTATATTGTCCGCGCGCCAGGAGAAGTCAGTTAGATTTGATCTGCAGATGCTGCCCCGCATACTGAGTATCGTGCATTCCAATAACATTCCACAAGATGTGAGCTGGGGATTGTAGCAGTGTTTGTATTGTCCGCGCGCCAGGAGAAGTCAGCTGGGTTTGAACTGTAGATGCCGCTCCGCGTACTATCGTGCATTCCAAAATCATCAAGTTGGACACTACCTCCTCCACTCACTCAGCACATTCATTCATTCATTCTTTCTTTCTTTTTTTCTTTCTTTCATTCTTTCTTTCTTTCTTTCTTTCTTTCTTTCTTTCTTTCTTTCTTTCTTTCTTTCTTTGTGGAAGGGAGGAAACAATATACATGTGAATCACGATAACAGCAAGCATCATGCAGGAAGTACCAGCAACTGATTAGCTGCTGATATATTTAGATTAGGAATAGGCGAGCATGTAGACTGCCGGACCCACATTCTTGACGGCGTTTTGAACTGACTTCTTCAGCCACGATGTCATTAACATCAACTGTCAACGTGCAGATACCAGCAGATACCATACAGGTATTTTTCTGAGGTTTGGACGGGGATGGGCACTGCCAGGATCGGGCTTCGAACCTCGAATCACCGAACGCCAGCCTACTACTCAGTTGAGAAGTGGGACGTGTTTAATCGTCTCGGCTATGCAGGTTAATTCTTGAGCTATTAATGATCATTGGCGTAGACCGTAGAGGGAAGGTGTGGTATGGTGATCCTTGTGATTATCACTGAACCACATCACATTGCGACTAGGACTTATTAGTTCCTCATTATGTTAATATTAACTTTAACTAATCTATCACACATTAATTACCCGTCTACCAACGGTACCAACCTGTCCTCATATGGTCTCACATGGCATACATGGAGAATAATAAGCCATAAGGCGTTACCCAGTGAAATTTGTCTTCCAGGCCACTCCTATGTCTTGACCACCTATTGACTTCCTGTCGCCCACGCAGGCACGTGTGCTTATATAATTTAGTGACTCTTACACGGCTTGTAAGAGCAGTGAAGACATTCAGAGAAGAAACGAACTGCCAGTACTCTTTCTTAATCGGTAATTAGGATGAGCAAATATAGTAATTTTGCGAGACTTGTTCGTCCCACTAACACTTTATTTCGAGGAAAATCACAGGGCCAAAGTGAGGAGTGGTTCTAAAGATGATGATTACCGTGTGCTCGCCACACACGAAGTGACTAACGAGGTCAGAAGCGATGGTGATAAACCATGCCATTATTTCCGCCATTGCATTTTTTAATGCTAGCACCGGACTTGGCGCCTGTCTGTAAGCACCAGAAACATGGTATAATATTAAATTCTCGTGCGGAGGAAGATTTGCACAATAAGCTTATTAGATACTGTACGTGCCCACACTGAAGGATATAGGGGGTGGGAATTGAAGGCCTCGTCTTGAAATTTACCGCTTTCTGCGGTGCAGTGTAGAGCCAGGAAGGCTTGTGCAAGCCCACCCGGTGGTATAGTCGCGACGGGCAACGCGTTCAGGGCTTACGTTTGATCCTTAGCCCCTTGCAAGTGTTTATCACCCAGCAGGGAGGAGGGAGGAGGAGGTTTTATGTGGGTTCTAGGCTTTAAACGGGAACCAGTTCAAGAACATGTATTAAACATATCTTTATGTTCGATTCTGACAATTATATGTCTGAAAACTGTATCATAATGATGGTCATTATAACACTATTTTTCATTATGAAACAGTTTCTCCCACCAATCACAGCTCAGGAAACAGTTGTTTGACCAATTAGATAAGGATACCTTCGCGTATGCGCTCAAAATCCAACATGTCTATATAAATTACCGAAAGTGCACCGTCCATATGTTCGTGTAAATAAACTGGTGAATAAGAGACACTGTACCTTAATATCCCAATATCCAATTTCTACACAGCGGGTTGTTTTGAAACGATTTCGGTGACATTTTTACTGAATACTGGTGCTCAATCTGCACATATGGCATTGAAGCACACAGAGCGCATGCGTCGGTCGGTCAGAGAGCTTGGAAATCACAGATATCCTACCCTGCGCAGCACCCGATCACAAAATTCTAGTGACAATCTCAACAGATATTTATGAATATTTATGTTAAAACATATAATAAAGTTATAATTATCGTCGAACATAAACAGTCGTATGCAACTCGCCTATAATGGTAATTAAGACACTCGTATGGAAATTATAAAACTCGCATACGCTCGTTTTATAAAAATACTCGTGTCTTAATTAAAGCCATTATAGGCTCGTTGCATAACGTACTATTATGTTCGACAATGTCGATATGTAAATATTGTATGTCAGAAAACTGTTTCATAATGGGGGTCATTAAAGTAGTATTCTTCTTCTTAGTCGTTTACCCTCCAGGTTGGTGGAACCCACGGACTCAGCGAGGGAACTCACCACTACCGCCTCTACGGGCAGTGTCCTAGAGCTGGGAACATCTAATCGGAGGGGATACAACTGGTGAGGTGTGATTGGCACCTCGCCCAGGCGGCCTCACCTACAAAGCGAACAGGGGCCTCATGAGGGAAGGTAATGGAAGGTCAGGATGGATAGGCAAGGAAGAGGGAAGGAGGCGGCCGTGGCCTTGAAGAAGGTACCATGCCGGCATTTTCCCGAAGACGAAGTGGGAAACCACTGAAAACCACTTCGAGGATGGCTGAGGTGGGAATCGAACCCCCTCTACTCATTTGGAACACCCGAGGCTGAGTAGACCCCGTTCCAGTCCTCATACCACTTTTACAAATTTCGAGGCAGAGCCGGGAATCGAACCCAGGACCTCCGGGGCGGCAGCTAACCATGCTGACCGCTACGCTACGGAGGCGACGTCATTAAAGTAGTACTTTTCAATATATCACAGTTTTTTTAACCAATCAGAGCTCAATATTTTCATTCACTGACCAATTAGGAAAGGATAGCTTCTGACATGCACTCAAAATCCAACATGTCGGACATGAATTACTTGTTTTGAAAGTTGACAATGTAGCCTATATTGGATCAACCATTGTACTTACAATGCATAAACAAACTGGGCAATATTGAAAAAGAAATAGCACTGTACCTTAATATCCACAACTCCAATTTCTACACATTCGTAAGATTTCACCGACAATTTTAGTGAATGCCGTTCATTGTTGACATTAACACACCAGAACGTCATGGAGGAAGCACGCATATGACATTAGGCCTACTTCCACGGAAATTATAATCCAGCTCTCAGATTAGTAAATGGATTTTTACGTGAAACTTTTCTGCCAGATGTCATAACTGTTCTATTTGGGACTCAATTGATTTGCATTCCGTTGACATTCTACACGCATCGAATTTGAAGAATAACTAGTTGATAATACGATACATTTTAATTTTAAAGCGTTTGTAACAACCTATGCAGTGTTACTTGACCAAAATAACAAAATGATCTGACATAGTAGCCTACCTGTGCGCTATCTGTTGGTGTTACTTCAGGAATAACAATGTTTCAAAGCGTTGGGATTTGTTATTGGGTAGAGTTCTAATGCTCAGCCCACACATTTCCCAAGGAGAAGAAGAAGTCAACTGACAGAATCTCGACAGATATTTATCAATATTTATGTTAGGACATATAATTATAATTATCGTCGAACATAAACAGTCGTATGTACTATTATCAAACACACAATGTGTACATTAATTTGAGTTTTAATTATCACCAGTCTTTTGTTTAGTTCTGTTTTCATGTCCTGAGGAGAAACCCTAAACTTCATACCCAGTTTCAACTACTTGAGTGTTATACCAGTGGCGTAACTACGGGGAGTTATCAGGGGGATCAAATACCCCCAGAATCAAGTACAGTACTATAAATGAAATGAAAATCCACAGCCTGCTTCCAGTCTCCGACCGGGTCAGGAATGGAATGAATGAAGCCCCCATCTAGCGGCGAGAACATGGACTGTGCCGGCTGCCGAGGCCTGACGCACTCCTCTGGGGCAATGATTAAATGAATGACATATGAAATGAAATGATAATGGAGAGTGTTGCTGGAATGAAATTTGGACAGGGAAAACCGGAGTACCCGGAGAAAAACTTGTCTGCTCCCGTTTTGTCCAGCACAGATCTCACATGGAGTGACCGGGATTTAAACCACGGACCCAGCGGTGAGAGGCCGGCGTGCTGCCGCCCAAGCCACGGAGGCTTAAGTACAGTACTATAAATACGTTATTAAAATTTGATGATATGATTATGCTTCCTGATTGTTGAGCATTTTTCTTTACTCGTGTAAAGCATATTAATAATAATAATAATATCGTATGGCTTCGGGTGCCGGTTGCAAGCTTTGTAATTTGACACCCAGAGGGTAGCTTGCATGTCGAATTTCGTTGTTCCTTGAAGCACTATGAAAGTCAAGGAGGTTAGATATCTAAGTTCCTTGAACACTATAGCGCTTTCTATTAGAGAAATGAAGAACATTGTGTTGGCGGAAACTCCCGAGATTAATTTTGCCATTATGAACACGGCCTAATTAATTCAAATGGGTTTTTTAACATGCCAACATCGTATGACATGCGCGTCGTATTTTTTCCGCCTTTCAAAAATCACTTACCGCCTCCAGGAACGAACCTGCATTCTTGGGTTTAGTAGACCGACACGCTAACCACTCACCCACCGAGGCAAGCTTAAAGCATACTGATAGGTGCAAATAAAACGTATTAAATGCTATCGAGATCAATCAGGAAAAAGTAGTATTGCTTTCGTTGATTATGTCTCATTTTGCCCAAATTTCTTCCCCCACTCCCGCATGAAGCAAAAACAAGACACAAAAACGAAAGGAAAAGCAAACAACCAAAAATCAAAGTTAAAAGCAAAAATCAAACCAAAGCAGAAGACAACAAAATTATAATAACAATATCGTATAGCCTCGGGTGCTGGGTGCAAGCTTTGTTATATGCGCCCAGAGGGCAGCTTCCATGTCAAATTTTGTCGTTCCTTGGAACGCTATGAAAGTCAAGGAGCTCCTTGATACTATAGCTCTTTCTAGTAGAGAATGGAGGAACTTTCGGTTGGCGGAAAATCCCTAGCTTAATTTTGCCATTATGAACAGGGTCTACTGAATTCAAAGGGGTTCTTTAACATGCCAACAACGTAAAAATATGCGTGTCGTAAATTTTGTCGCCTTTCAAAAACCTAATAATAATGTTATTGGTTTTACGTCCCTTTTAACTACACTGGTTTTTAGAGACGCCGGGGTGCCGGAATTTTGCCCCGAAGGGGATCTTTAACGTGCCAGTAAATGTACTGACACGACTCCCTCGCATTTGCGCACCCTCAAATGCCAGCTGACTGCGCCAGGTTTCGAACCTGCAACCTTGGGCTCAGTAAGCGAGAGCGTTACCCCTGAGCCACGCAGCCAGACCTTTCTTTCAAAAACCACTTACCACGGCCATGAGGGAACCTGGAAGCATGAAGTTGGTAGTCCGACACGATAACCACTCACCCACTGTGGCAAGCGACAGCAAAATAATTTAAAAAAACATAAACAAACAAAAAAGCGAAATCTTTTTGTTTTTCGCTAGTGTTTTTTTTAGCAAATACAAACACAAAATAAATCAGAAATCACAACAACAACAACAACAAAAAACAGGCAGAAAACCTGAACTCAAAACAGAGAAAACATTTGAAAATAACGGATTTGTCCTATAAAGAGTATACTCCTAGTTAATGGCTCTTCATAGCTTATTGACTCCGCCACTCCCCCCCCCCCCCAACCCCTCCCCCTCCAGAATCAAATCCTAGTTACGCCACTGTATTATGCTACAATCGACCGGAACCGCCTTCTCACTACATATACAGGAGCGAGCGACTCCTGCAATGAAAGCCACATATGGCATAGCTAAACTCCAAAGTCTATCCCTGCCAACTACGAAAACGTTGTACAAGCTCAAAGTAATGCCTGCCGCCACACATGGAATCCAACTACCGTAATAAGGTCAATATACCATCTTTTTGGAAGCCTTCATAGGTAGGTTATGGCTGCTTGAGATTTTAGCTCTCGCAGTGAAGAGGCGCAGGTGCACTTCACACAGAGGGAGGTAGCGCGCAGTTCGCTAGTCCTGTGGGGGTCCAAGCGGGGACACCAAGAGCCAGCTGATGAGCCAGCTTGGTGTCCTAGGCGAAACCCCACACAAGACACGACACAACCCGAGAAATATTGCCGAGTTTTAATTCACTTGCCGTGAAAGGCAATATACCATCTTTTTTGAAGCCTTCATAGGGAGGTTATGGCTGCTTGAACTTTTAGTTCTCGCAGTGAAGAGGCACAGGTGCGCTTCATAAAAAGGGAGGTAGCGCGCAGTTCGCTACTCCTGTGGGGGTCCGGGCGGGGATACCAAGAGCCCGCTGATGAGCCAGCTGGGTGTCCTAGCCGAAACCCCACACAAAACACGGCACAAACCTAGAAATATTGTTGAGTTTTAATTCACTTGCCGTGAAAGCCAATATACAGTGAGTCCGGGAATGTTCTCCGCATCGCCTACATGCGTCTGCGAGAGCTAGCTACAGTAGTTACGTTGGTAGCACGGCTGCCGCTTGCATCATAAGAAATAAACAGTAAACTTCGTACTCACCACATCCATTCATAACAGATGATGGAACCATTCACAGTACATCACTATTTTTCCGTAATCAGTTTGTTTTAATTCATGAACCACGGTAACTGTATCAGGGAACAACTAAAGCTTGTCTCTTACAGCTTTATGTGCTGTCGTCTTAGAGATTTCTGTTTGTTGAGCTAATTTTCGTGTTGATTTACTTGGACTACGCAGCATTATATCGGAGATTTTATCAAGTTTTTCGTCTGTTAAAAGCGCAGGCCTGCTTGTTCCCGGTACATAGTGAACTGAGCCAGTCACACGAAATTTACTTACCAAATCCCGAACGGTATCACGGTTTGGTCACTTTGAATTAGGAAACCGCTCCTGAAATCTTAATTTTATATTTCTGTACACCGATCGCCTTCGCGAAAAACGTATTCCACCAAAAAAGGCTCTCTCTTCAGTAGTAAACATTACCGTCTGTATACTGTTGCACTCTTCCAATAATCTGAACGCTCGCTTACTGCAATGCTGCAATACACACTGAAGACATACAGGCTCGCTCGCTTATCGCAATACACACTGACAACCCACACGCGGGAGTCCCTCTTTCAAGGACACAGTGCAGCCAACTAAACTTAAGACTCAACCACTCGCAGCTGCACGTACCCACTGTGGAGAACATTCTCGGGCGCCCTGAACCATCTTTTTGGAAGCCTTCATAGGGAGGCTATGGCTGCTTGAGGTTTTAGTTGTCGCAGTGAAGAGACGCAGGCGCACTTCAATAAAGGGAGGTTGCGCGCAGTTCGCTACTCCTGTTGGGGTCAGGGTGGCGACACCAAGAGCCCGCTGATGAGCCTAGGCGAAACCCCACACAAGACACGCCACAAAACTAGAAGTATTGCTGAGTGTTAATATGGTCATATTTGAAGGGTGAATAATCTTAAAAAAGTCGACCATGTTAAAGCAAGGTATGTAAAAAGAGCTCTCTCAATCTCAAAGTTCACAAAGAACAGCTATGCCTGTACGGAATAATAGCTCAGAAACTCTTCTTTATCGAAGACATAAGACACTGCTTCAGACTACCGGAACGCAAGCATACAAAACCGACATCGAAGAGAGACAGAACAAACCCGAGAGAAATAATGAAAACAGAACCCTGGAAGGGACCAAATTTTGAGCTTCGCCACATTTACACACGATTCGACGCCCATGGGAAGATATGCCAGAACAAATCATACCAAAATAATAATCTAAGGAAGCTTGTAGTTTTACGTGACCGTTAATCTTGAGATCATGAGCCACGGGACCTCATTTTTACGTGGAATCCGAACCACAGGACATGGCATTTCACTTCGAAAATCTCACATGCATTGACAGGGAATCGAACCCGGAACGCCTTGGTGAGAGGCATACAGCTAGACCGCTGAGCCACCACGCCCCATAATAATATTCTCTACTTAGTATAAAACAAAGTCCCCGATTCTTGGATGTTACGGGTAAACTCGAGAACCACTGGATGAATTTTGGTGCGGTTTTCACCATTCTGTAAAGGATATCTCGAGGATGATTTCTGTAAAAAATAATTTATTTATGATCAAAGTAGGCCGAGCAGTAACGATTTCAATGGGAAAGTCGAAAAAAACCTGGCGTCCGAGTGCTTTGTAAGCTTACGCTGGGCAAACCGTTAACAATATCTAAATACTATGAGTGTAAGAATTGCTAAGCATGAAAAGTTCTACAAAAAAAGTCTGCGAGAGCATATGTCTATTTTCAATGCTTCGCCCACTATAAGTGTTTTTACGTTTTAATTTCTTCCAACCATGTCCATTCAACTACTGAGGCGACAGTTTACGAGTTAGCTAAGGGCGAGTCTATCATCCCTGTTACAGCCTAGCTAGCGGGCGAAACTATTGGCCCAGATACAGCCAGCAGCAAACTGTTGAGTCATGTTGAGTTAAGACTTCTGAGAAGGGTGGTTCCGCAAATTTCACAGTCAAGTTAAGATTGGTCGGAAGGGGGATTTGTGTTTCATGCACCTCGCCATTCCTAAATTACGTCTGACAAGAAGTTGTTGCACATGCATCTCCATGATAATATAATTAATAGTCCAGTGAGTGATTTTAACCCATCATGCTGAGACGTAAAACAGATATTGGTCGTTGTTCATTGCCATTGGAAAAAAAAGCGCTTATAAAGTAATGCATTCATAACTGTTCCCGGGCGAAGCCGGGTCGGGTTGCTAGTATTATATAAAATTGTATGACCTCGGGTGCCAGGAGCATGCTTTGTTATTTGACGCCCAGAGTTCTGCTTTCATGTCGAATTTTGTAGTTCCCTGGAGCGCTATGAATGTCAAGGAGGTTAGATATCGAAGCTCCTTGACACTATAGCGCTTTCTAGTAGAGACAGGAGGAACTTTGTTTCGGCGGAAAATCCTGAGATTAATTTTGCCTTTATGAACACGGCATACTGAATTCAAGTGGGTTCTTTAACATGCCAACAACGTATGGCATGCGTGCAGTGATTTTTGTCGCCTGTCGAAAATCACTTACCATGGCCAGGAGTGAACCTTCATGCTTGGGGTTACCATAATACCTCGTTATGAGAAACATGAAGGGTAGCAGTATTCAGGCCTTAGAATTGGCTCACAGATGTCTTGTGAGACAAATATTGGAGTACGCCACGATTGTGTGGGAGCCCTACCAATCAACTCTAACGAACAAACTGGAGATGGTGCAAAGGAAAGCTACCAGATTCGTACTTGGCAAATTCTCCCAAACTGACAGTGTCTATGACATGTTAAAGTCATTGGGATGGGAATCCCTTCACAGAAGAAGACATAAAAGAAAACTCCTGGAGATGTACAGATGTACAGGGGAGCCGGCCTGGAATGAATGGGAAACAGAATGCATGAGACAGATTATATGGGTAGGAGAGATCACGAATACAGAATTAGACCCAAAATGCAAAAAAAAAAAAAAAAGCTAAGTATTATTTTATAAACAGGGGTATTCAAACATGGAATGAGTTACCTGAAGAAGTCTTAGAACCTATTCCTAACAGTTTAAAAGTTTCCAAGAAGAAAATCAATGTTGCATTCAGGGATCACACCGACATTATGGCGAGAAATTGAGATATACAGTATGTCAATATCTTCTTACCACCAGGTTTTGCTTAACTGTAATAAATAAATAAATGAGCCTAAAGAGGACTGTCTCTGCAAACTATGCAGCAAACCATGCCTCAAGATCATGAATTAATAGATTACATAGCGTGGTTTACTGTACATGGAAAATGGCCACGTGGACTACGTGCAGATTGCGTGTAGAAAGCATGCATATACACAAACAATATAGTCTACAGCACAACATTAAGACGGATAAAGGTGTGACGCTCTTCGGATCCCCAACGGTGAGTGAAGGGAGAGGCTTTTTCATCCCCTTAGAAGTGCACATCGTCCAGCAGGGGAGCTATTTTATGAGGATAGTGGTCACTAGGCGGAAGTTGTGTTTAAAGTTTCCAGTCTCCAAGACAAATCCTTGCTACAGTGTTGACTTTTATTTACTTATTTATTTATTTATTTATTTATTTATTTTGAGCTCAATATTAACCAACAAAAGTGAAGTGACGAAAGAAGTACATCAACGCATAACAAGTGCGAATCGTGTGTTCTTTAGTCTGAACAATATCTTCAAATCTCCTCTGATATCTCGGAAGAACTAAGTCCATCTGTACACGGCACTGGTGAGGCAGCACTTTTATACGCTTGTGAAACTTGGGCGACATCAGCAACGACAGAAGATTCTATATGTGCTTTTGAAAGAAAGGTACTTCGAAAGATATATGCACCCGTCTACTCTAACATGGAAGGTAAATGGGAGAGAAGAAAGAAAGAAAGAAGACCTGTACCAGAGATTTGGGAAGCCACATATTGGACGGATATTGGAACAGAAGCGACTACAATGGTTTGGACACATATTACGAGCGGACGGATCCCTTCCTAAGAGAGTCCTCCAATCTCAACCCACGGGAAAACGCCCGAGAGGACGCCCGAGAACACGATGGAAAGATCGAGTGACGACGATCCTTCAAGAAGTGGAACCGACAGCTATGGAGGATGATGCTAAAGACCGGAAAAGATGGAGTGCCATCTGCAACAAAAAACCTCCTCTCATGATTGACTGACTTCCCTTTTATTGGATCTTTTTTGTGTTTTGTAATATTTTTTCCTTTGTTATAGGCCTATTGGTGTTTTTTTTTAATATTTATATTTTCCTATTGTCCTTCTGCTGTAGGCCTCAAAGGCCCGTGTAATGCAATAAATGGTGATGATTATGATGTATTTATTTAATTCTCAAAGATGATGTTGGTTACGAAGAAACACAGTAAAATAAGATGGCAAGCAGGTCGAACTCAGTTCGAGCAGGTGGGTCATTTTAAGTACCGTACTTCGAATGTGTGTTCTGTTAGGATAGTAGAATAGTGAAAGAGATAGAATCGAGGTATAGAAAAGCCAATAGGCCTACAGTAAGATGTCATTTGAGGTCTACTATATTTTGCTAGAAGAGAGTTAGTGTAGCGACGAAACTCTCCCTTCATCACTCCGTATTTAGACAGACCTTATTATATGGAAGTGAGAGCTGGGTACATAAGCATACATAAGCTAGAGGTAACTAATACGAGGGACAACTCCAGGGTCTTTCACATATAAAATAAGAGCACCAACCGGCGGCTTTGTTATCCGCAGCTGCGGTTACCTTGGCCGAGCTTGTGGCGCGCCACGGCCCCCTGCTGTAGTATTGAAAGCGCGTGCATAGTACATACAAGGGCTGGTTTTTTTAGTTCCACTGGACTGTATAAAATAACAGATTGACATTACCAAACTTGACCTTGCAATAAGCGTGTAGGTGCTCAGTCGCCAGTCTAAACCTCAAGTGCTAACATGGTGAGACAGTTATCATTGCAACATCGTATTTTTTATGTAAAACTTACTTGAAGTACGAGTCGGCTCGGCGGGTACGTGATGCATTTGTTCAGCAATTTCCTGATGAAGTGCCACCTTCACTAGCACAGATTCACGCAATTGCAAATAAGTTTGACACTACTGGCTCGGTGCTCAATAAAAACATGCCCGCACACGAACATTTTTAACAGAGGATGAGCTAGATGACATTGGCGAGAATCTTGAACGGTCTCCGAATAAATCACTCACAAAATTTGCACAAGTAGGGGTTTCGGTTTCATCAACAATAACTAACTAACTAAAGTAAGATTTCAGCATTGTACACACGCTAGCAAGGCCGCTGCATCATATAGGATTGTACACACGCTTAAAGCAGGGGGCCTTGGCGCGCTACAAGCTCGGCCAAGATGACCGCAGATGCGGTTAACAAAGCCGCCGTTTGGCGCTCTTATTTTATATGAAAGACCCTGTACGTGGCAGCAATGGCAGGAAGGTACTCGTAATGAGGAGAAAAAGGTTAAGTTAGAAATCAACACGCTAGATGAAGTTGTTTGTATGAGCCAACTCAGATGGTGGGGTCATGTGCAGAGAATGAGGGAGGAGAGATTATCTAAGAGCGTAATGAATTCAGCTGTAGAAACTAAGAAGAGAAGAGGTACACCAAAGAGACCAAGGTTAGATTCAGTGTAAGCGATGTCAAGTTGAGAGGTGTAGCAGAGGAGGCCGCTGTGCTAACTGGTAATAATAATAATAATATGCAATATGACACAAAAGAGCACGTTACTTCGTTTGAACAGCGCCAGATGGCATGGTTACGAAAAGAACTGCATGGTATACACCCTCACATGCTCAGCCAACATCATGTCGACCGATCATTGTCGAACTTATGGTTGAAGCATGGTTCGCTCTTCAGTGAATCTGAGGGCTTTGTAATTGCGATACAGGATCGTGTCATTGCAACAAAAAATTATAGAAAGCATATCCTTAAAGAGAATGTAGCAAATGATCGATGTCGTAGATGCACCTCAGCGCTGGAAACCATTGATTACATCATCGGTGGCTGATCTACGCTGGCTGGTATAGAGTATACCAAGAGGCACAATGATGTAGCTAAGATCTTACATCAAGAGCTAGCAATACAATCTGGACTTCTGGATACGAGCATGGTGTACTACAATTACCAGCCTGCCCACGTGCTTGAAAATGAGGATTATAAGATGTATTGGGATAGACCTATTTTAACTGACCAGAAAATCTTGGCCAATAGACCTGATATTGTCTATCTCAACAAAAGGAACCAAAAGGCCTACTTGATAGACGTTGCTGTCCCACTTAGCCAAAATATGCAAACTACCCAAGCTAAAAAGACAAACAAGTACGTAGAAAACTATGGGGACTAAAATGCGCGAGAATTTTGCCAGTGGTGATCTCTTCCACGGGAGTTGTTCCAAAGACGTTGGCAATGGCTTTGGAGGAACTGCAAATGGAACATCTGATTGCCAGAATACAGAAGGCAGTGCGGCAGGATACGTGCCATATTGTCAGGTTATTTTTATCTCAGTAATAAGTTTACAGGATACTTGATCCCAAATCCGTATATTGTAAACTGATTTGTACAATAGGCTAATTATGAGAAATTAAAGATAATAATAATAATAATAATAATAATAATAATAATAATAATAAAATAATAATAATAATAATAATAATAATAATAGTTATAATAATAACTAGCGGCCCCGTGCGAGAACTCTCGCATAATGGACTGTGTGCGTCCCCATGTGTACAGACTACCCGCTCGGTTTAGTGCTCTGCGGGCTGTAGGTGACAGATTTCTCGCAGGGGCTATCGTCTTGTTTATTTGTTTAAAAGCACTTGATGAATGAAAATCCACTGCCTGCTTCCAGTCTCCGACCGGGTCAGGAATGGAATGAATGAAGCCCCCATCTAGCGGCAAGGATATGAACTGTGCCGGCTGCCGAGGCCTGACGCACTCCTCTGGGGCAATGATTAAATGAATGACAGATGAAATGAAATGATAGTGGAGAGTGTTGCTGGAATGAAAGTTTGACAGGGAAAACCGGAGTACCCGGAGAAAAACCTGTCTGCCTCCGTTTTGTCCAGCACTGATCTCACATGGAGTGACCGGGATTTGAACCACGGACCCAGCGGTGAGAGGCCGGCGTGCTGCCGCCTAAGCCACGGAGGCTAGTTAAAAGCACTTTATAAACAAATAAATTATTTCCGTTGACTTTTCAAGAAATGCAAGATTTTTCCTGTACTATTGAGACGATTTGAAAGATTTTGGTACAAACCACAGCTTCTAACTCCTTCTGGTTTAGGAGCTTGAGTTTTGTAATACATACACCTTAGTCTTAGCGTATTATGTAATGAGATTATACTGGCCTGAAGCCTCCGTGGCTTAGGCGGCAGCACGTCGGCCTCTCACCGCTGGGTCCGTGGTTCAAATCCCGGTCACTCCATGTGAGATCTGTGCTGGACAGACCGGAGGCAGGCAGGTTTTTCTCCGGGTACTCCGGTTTTCCCTGTCAAAATTTCATTCCAGCAACACTCTCCACTATCATTTCATTTCATCTGTCATTCATTTAATCATTGCCCCAGAGGAGTGCGTCAGGCCTCGGCAGCCGGCACAGTTCATATCCTCGCCGCTAGATGGGGGCTTCATTCATTCCATTCCTGACCCGATCGGAGACTGGAAGCAGGCAGTGGATTTTTATTTCATTATAATGGCCTCGGGTGCCTGGTGCAAGCTTTGTTATTTGACGCCCAGAGGGCAGCTGACATGTCGAATTTCGTCGTTCCTTGGAACGCTATGAAAGTTAAGGAGGTATCTAAGCTCCTTGACACCATAGCGCTTTCTAGTGCTAACTGCTAATAAGGGTTCATGGAGGGGACTCGTTCCCAAACAGAGGCTTGCTGACTTAACTGTACGCAGAGAGGCAAATAAATTCAAATAAAAATGAAATTATGAATTTTTAACTAAGAAACTGCGCTTGTTGCACGATCGGTGTAAATAGGGCCCTAAATGGTTTCATGGGCCCCTTGTGTATCATTGAGGACCTGTCAGTTTTGAAGCAATCACATGTTGATACAAAGCCACTCCCACTCTGAGCAGTGCGTCATCCGCTTCGTATTATTCATTATTTACCTCAGATTGGAGGTCAAGGACCGGCCGGACGCCTACTCACCTGCTGTCGTCCCTGACCTCGCATCTGCTTCTTCCGCCATTCAGAGGAAATGACATGTCAAAACGAAAACACTCCAACAAATACTAACTTCACTCAAAGCAACTAAAAGTTGAGTAAAAAAAGCAGACCTTTAAGGAAATGAGGGCGAAGCGTAGACCTGGAAACTTCTACGAGCAGCAGTACCATAAATTCCAAGCTGAGAAGAAATTCATGTATTTTATTATGGATGGAAATACTTATAGAATTAGATCACCACAGGAGCCTGACACAATTAAATGGAACTCAGCTTGGACCCCGCGGTCCCCAACTCTCAAGATCCTCTGAGGTACTTAGCATTCACCAGAAACATGACTGCTAAATGGGCATAATGGTACCATTAGGCGGCAGCACGCCGGCCTCTCACCGCTGGGTCCGTGGTTCAAATCCCGGTCACTCCATGTGAGATCTGTGCTGGACAAAACGGAGGCAGACAGGTTTTTCTCCGGATACTCCGGTTTTCCCTGTCAAAATTTCATTCCAGCAACACTCTCCACTATCATTTCATTTCATCTGTCATTCATTTAATCATTGCCCCAGAGGAGTGCGTCAGGCCTCGGCAGCCGGCACAGTCCATATCCTCGCCGCTAGATGGGGGCTTCATTCATTCCATTCCTGACCCGGTCGGAGACTGGAAGCAGGCTGTGGATTTTCAATCACCGTCAAGATGGAAGTGAGATATTCAAAGTTAACCTTTGATATTTAATTCTTATTACACGGATGAAATCTGAAAATAACATATTTACGTAGAGGGGGCCTACATTTAACTTTATAAACTAGCAACCCGCCCCGGCTTCGCCCGGTATCTCTAATGTTTTACTCAGCGTAAGCTTAAAAGGCGCACGGATGGCAGATCCCAGACATAATTTAGAAAAGCCGAGTTGAACAGAGAAACTCCAAACACCTATACAGTTCTCTTCTCTGGAGTCTTAAGGGACACTAGGGCTGAGTTTTCCAACTTCCACATTTTTTCTCAGAATGAGTTGAAATTTAAACTGCATAGCCTACTTAGAATAGTAACACTAAAGCACATACCAAATTTGAAAACAATTGGATGAAATGTAATTGATTTTTTACTAATTATATTGTTAAAATATACCGTGTGATCAAAATGCTCCATGAGCATTAGCAATTGTATTGAGACATTTCAGGAAAGTGAACATGTATGCTGTCAGATTAATGTTTTCTTTATATGCCATCATGTGTTATGAATTTTGATAACTTTTCATAGTTTTTTTTAATATTTTTTGGTCTGTAATTTACAGAGTGGCTGGAGATAGGATGTAATTAGACTGAATCTTATTATTTACCAACAGATTCCACCCAGAAGAGCGCAGAATTTCATTATAAAATAAAATGTATCCCACTCTACGTAAATATGTTATTTTCAGATTTCACACGCTACATAATATAAAACTAAGTCTCCGATTTTTTTATGTAACGGGTAATCTCGAGAACCACTGGATGGATATTGATGCGATTTTCAACATTCTGTAAAGGATTTTTCGAGGAAGGTTTCTGTAGAAAAACATTCATTTATGACCAAATGAAGTCGAGCAGTAACGATTTCAGTGCCGTCCGTGCGTCTCTTAAGCTTACACTGGGTAAGCCGTTAAACATATCTGTATACCATGAGTGTAAGAATTGTTCAGCATGAGAAGTTCTACAAAAGAGTCCATGACAGCATATCTCTATATTTAATGCATCGCCCACTATAAGTGGTTTTACGTTTTCATTTCTTCCAACATTCTCCATTCAGTGGCAGTTTAAATTATTAGCTTCAGTGCGAGTTTACCAGCTAGTGAGCGAGCCTATCATCCCAGCTTCATCTAGCATCAAACAGTCGAGTCATGCCCAGTTAAGGGACACTAGGGCTGAGTTTTTAGAAAAAAATTACAAAATAACTGTTTTTTGTTTTTCCCATATATATATCTTATGGACCCCTGTGGATCATTTCAGTAAAACCGTTTTCATGCTCCGTCATTTTTAAAGGCTCAGCGACATTTTTAAATCTCCTCTGCATAAAAAGAAGATGGAAGGCAAATCATAGAAAGTAGGCTATACTTTTAAAAGTAGAAATCCTGGTGCAGTTACCTGGTATTTGATGGTGCGCAAATGTGAGGGAGCCTTGTAAGTAGATTTACTGGCACGTTAAAGATCCCCTTCGGGGCAAAATTCCGGCACCCCGGCGTCTCTAAAAGCCGCAGTATTTAAAAGGGAGGTCGAACCAATAACATTATTATTATTATTATTATTATTATTATTATTATTATTTTTATTATTATTATTATTATTATTATTATTATTACTTATCTGCTTCGCCAACAGTCCAAGTTTCACTTCCATAGCGTGCCATGCTACAGACAAAGACTTTCAAAAATATATTAATCTACTGATAATGTCAGCACATTGTGGAGGCCATGAGCGGCGAGCTCTTTGGAGGACTTGACGTTCTTTGGCTTTACTCTGTGCCCGTTTTGTATGCTTTGCTTTCTGTTGGTAAAAGGATTGTAAGAAATAATAAAAAGTTCCCTAGTCAAGAACATCAGATATATATTTAAGTACCTAAAATATATCTTTTCTGTAGAAGTGCTCTTCTTGTCTCACGCAACCTACCTTTTATATCCTCTTTGCTTCGTCCATCACTTGTATTTTGCTACCTAAGTAGCAGAAGTCTCCTACTTCCTTTAGCTTTTCACCCGCGAATTTGACGTCAATTCCGTTATTTTTGTTGCGTGGCTTCGGTGGCGTAGTTGGTAGCATCCTGAGTTACTATGCCCAAGATCACGGGTTAAACCCGGCCGAAGTCGTGGGATTTTTAAGAGCGATAAAATACCTCAGTATGCCCTCCTTCGGCGAGGAGGTAAGGCCGGTGGTCACATGTCATAGATATTAGAAACATATCTCGGCTTTCACTGAAATCCGCCTTAGCACTATTTGATGCCAAGATTGTTTCGGTCCTCACATATGGGTCAGACATAGTCCGGGGTAAATTAAGCTTGATCGATCTCAGATCAATTGAAAAAGTCAAAGCGCGATGCTTAAAGGTTGCCCTAGGAGTATCAAAATACACGCACTCCTGACTTGTTTATGAACTTGCCAGGGAAACGTTTCTTATTGAAGACTTAAGATCTCGATTACAATTGCCTTCTACTGGACAGGAACAGGAATTCCTAAGGATGAGACAAAGAAAGCGAGCGGAAATCGACATATAATTCTATGGGACCGATTCCATGTCTCAGAGAAATTGGACTGAACCTAACAATGAAATGAGGAGTGCTCTGAATAGACTTGCTGTGCACGGCTTCCATCATAAGCTGTGCGCGCGGCGTGGCTTTCATGGACCTTCTGAACAGTGGGTGCATATTATGTGCTAAACAGTGTGGTCGATATCATTTTAGTAAATGCTCTAAGAGAACACTGTCCTTATTGGATTACTCGAAAATGTAATGCACATTTGTGCGCAGTTCCTTTATTATTTTTATGATATCGATCACGTGAAGCATTGCACAGACCAAGGATCACGTTATATGGGGCGCGCACTGGTCGGTGGGTTGGTGGAATCCGGGTCTCGAGCGTGGTTTGTGGTGGAAACGGGTGGAAACCATGCACCGCTAGTCTATTTATTTAACTTCTCATCTGACAGTTAATGATATTATGATGTATTTATTCCAAATGCACTTTCGTGCGCAATTATACTATTAATTAAAAGAACCTTTCACTAACTAAAACTGTGTGAAGCTAAAATTTGTATGTTAGATTTGATTAACGCTCTCAATTTGAACGTTCATCGCCAGGGGCTGGTTGCGGTAGCATCTAGTAGCCAATTTCACAGCTAGGTGTCGTTGTCGGTAGCATTTGGCAGCAAAAGTAGAAACTACTTGAAATTGATCGTCTGCAGTCCTTACCTGAATTACAGATAACACGCACCAATACAGGCATCACAATTAACACCGGTTATCGGGCAGATTTTACACACAATGTACAAGGAGCTACATGACCAAGTTGTCACAGCCCCTAAATTGAGGAACCAACCAACCATTATTTTTGTAGTTTAATTTGGAAGCAATGGAAATTGAGAATTTGGTTCGTTAAGCTCCATAACTGACGTTCATTCCTGTATAACGGAAATCGTCAATTAAAATGGGAAGTTGTGACAATAAAGGGGAGGAAAAGGGGGGGGGGGAAGGGGAGGTGAGTCAGCTGTGTGCCGGCGTGGGTGGTGAGGCGAGAAGAGCTATCCGACAGCGACAATTAACGTGTCTGCTGACACACGTTTCCTCGCCATGCATCCGGCTTATCACTTATTCTATTGTCTTGGTTACATCACGATACGTTCCTACAAGTACTGTATTCCTCCTCAATAATAACTCATAACTTAATGAGTTCTGTCGCGCACAGTGAGATATGCTACACCCAGTGCAGTATTCCCATGCAATGATCCACACAGTCTTCTCATTTACAGATCTGTACAAATTACAGTAGAGTCCTGCTATTCCAAACCCCGCTATTCCGAAAATCCGCCTATTCCGAATAGATTTCAGAAAAATACCGATTGTTCGTTATTATTTTTCTATTTTTTTATATTATACTTAACAAGTAGTTCCGTGAAGAACTATACAGCCTATTTTCATATATCCTACTTATGTCAACTGCCACTATGAACATACAACATTTCAGTTTGATTGCTGTAATAGATTCGTAGATATTGAGAACCGACTAAATATTTCGGATGGTCGCCATGTTGGATTTTATATATGTAGGTCCTAGAGTTATGTACTGTTACATGAAGATTATTGTGTACGTGTAGCATTCAAATTTCAATCGCATGATTAGGACACAAGAAGTAATAAGGAGATTTTAAAATTTCGCACAGCTGCCATCTTGTGGTTATGGAAACAATTGAAAAAAATTAGATGCAGTGGATTAACATCCGTATAAGGATTTACTGTACCAAGTTTCACTGCACTAGGATGGTCAAATAGCGAGAAACGTCGATGTGAATAGTTATAGTTCGCGTCGCCGCCATGTTTGATTTGTGATCACCAGGTTATTTAAAATCCTATAGGTGAACTTACGTTCATAGCCCCTATGAACATTTTAAAAAATAAGTTTGATTGCTTTAATAGAATCGTAGATATTCAGAGCCGTCTAAATATTTCGGATGGTCGCCATGTAGGATTGTTAAATGTATAGGCCATAGGGTCATGTACCATTAAAGGAAAATTATTGCGTAGGTTCATTATTCAAACTTTCACTTATATCGCATGATTACGACACAAGAAATAAAAACCAAATGTTAAAAGTCGCACAGTCGCCATTTTGAGGTTATGTAATGAACCCGATGGGGTTATGCTGACTGGAATCGAACATGGTTCTCAGAGACTGTGATCTCAGTATAAAGGTTCCACCAGGAAGCGAACCAGAGATCTGTAGAGGGAGTTTCTTGGTAAAAAACCCTCGAAAGAAATGTATATTTAATCACTGGTGTGATTTTTGATGAAATGGCATTATTTATTAAAATAATGTAGGAAATAATGAGCAGATTATATCATTATAAGACGATTTGGTGTAAGCTATTGGAGGCTTGAAGCACAGAGGAGGGCAGAGCTGACATTTACTAATTGGCCCAGAATTGTGGGTTGGTCCCAGTGGAGCCACGTCCATCTCTGTCACCCCATTATGTCGTCTGGAGCAGGGGTGAGGCCTGAATAATGACATAGTTATTCCCCGACGGAGAATGGATTTGGAGTAGGGGCGGAGAAATGCCCAGAAAAATCATTGATTACTCGTGATTGGAGTAACGAATCGAGATGAGAGTTGCACACAGGTGAATATCTTGGCAAGAAGATAATTTTAGAGTCTTTTACCTGCGAAATTGGTGCATATTTAATGATGTGCGTAGGACTGTAAAACGACCATTGTTCGCGGATGGATGTGAAGATGTTGCCGGGGGTTTCCCGTTAGGTAGCGTCCCACGCCATGGAGAAAGGAATTAATATTAATTAATTGGACGAGCGATTCCTTTGCACACAGATAGTTTTGGGACCTGTGAAGAGAGAGGAACACAATGATCATGGTTTGAAGACCTGAATCATGCTGTGAGAGGAGCCAAGATTACGCGGGAAGATGTTGCTCTACTTTCTGTGGAAATCCGATATAAGGGAGTAGACCCCAGGAGGAGCTCTCAGTCTTACTCAGCTATGCTCAGTTGAAACTCAGTTGTCACGCAGTCTACATGCCGCCAAGCGCAGTTACAGCCAGTTACAGTCTTACTCAATTATCAATTGTAGCACAATGGCAATAAGTTGCAATCAGTATGCAGCAAATATGGAGCAGTACGAGACAGCGTGTAAGCCGCATATAGAAGTCTTCAAATAAGTTACGTGCAGTCTTCGAGTGAAACTTCAGGCAGCTACAGCCAGGGTGAAGCAAGTTCGTCAAGGCAAAACGCATGACGATTCTATTCATCAAGACGCCGAACAAAGACTGGTATGTGTAAAAGAAACAGTAAACATGCTTGTATGAATAATAGTCGTGTTATAGTCATACTCAGCAGCACGAACTATGACGTGTTCAGTTACGAAGCACCGTATAGACTAACGGTAGAACTATTGTATATAATTATTTGTGAAAGTGTTGAACTTTATTAAGCGCAGTGTGTATAGTATTAATTAATCGTGTATGTGTAACTACGATAGAATGCGCGAAAGAAACTCTACTAAGTGTTTGGTATTGCCATGAGAGTACCAGATGTTAACGCTCATGTTTGGGAGCCAGCGTATTGATGTAACGCAGGACGCTTACTGTAGGAATGATATTCATAAAAACTGTTGGAGAGTTCCGAGAGCAGATAACCAGACTTTCAATCAGGAGTTGGTAACGTAAGATGCCGTCGACACCTGCAATTTCGATCTCTGCTAGGGAATTTCAGCATTGAAGTGTGTATAAAGTGACGAGTGTTCAGTGTAATGCATATGTAAAAATATCATTTAAAGTAGTGTTTGATGAAGTGTTTCACATGTTTGGGGAGTGATAACTTCCTGAAAGGTATGCAACGTGTCGTGTTGGTGATAGAAATTATGTGTAATCAAATGTGTGTAAACAAGAGAAATATGTCGCGTTAAACCCATTATGGCGGGCGACATGGAAGAATATGATTGGTCGGAGCCACCTTAGATGCCTATAGAGATGTAAGTACCCCACAAATTATGGTTATGATTATGTAGAAGTAGGGACCGCTGCATGTCTGTGATTCCGTAAAGATATTGTGAATTCCTTATAGATGCCAATAAAAATCAGTTAGGAGGCTGATCCTTCATGTTTAATCAGTATTGAGTTGATTTTGATAGAGTTGAGATGTTGATTTGCATCATTAAGTGGAGTAATTATTCCCACTATGAATTAAGAATGGCAATCAGTTATGTAAATGCAACGAACGCGATTGTTCGAGTTTAAAACGTATAGCTATGTCGGAAATTTTGGTAATTTATGTGAGAATAATAATAAATGATGATTTTGATCATTTATGTCAATGAGATTTATAATAAAAATAATAAAGGATGATTTTGGTCATTTATGTCAGTGAGAAATGATGATATAATAATAATGGTTATTAAGAGTATGAATAAACACATCAGGAAACAAATAAATGTTGTAAGCGAGAATTATTAACGCTAAGTGCAAGACTTATCAATCTAAGCAGGAAGATGTTACAGTGAGATTACATTACAGTAACTATGGAAAGAAGTTTTATATCAGAATATTGCAGATATTCAGTAATGATACCAGTAATGAAAGAGCTTTTAGTGAATTGAATTTGCAGCTTAATTGAGAAGCTTATAGAGTAA
Source organism: Meconema thalassinum (assembly GCA_946902985.2). Classification (NCBI taxonomy): domain Eukaryota; kingdom Metazoa; phylum Arthropoda; class Insecta; order Orthoptera; family Tettigoniidae; genus Meconema; species Meconema thalassinum. The sequence continues at coordinate 403,440,391 of OX336392.1, forward strand.
ATGTTAGATTTCTCTTAATATTATAGGTCGGAGTGTCGTAGCATGGAGCATTAGGGGCCAGATAGTCTATTCTACGTATGAATTCTCCTATGTCGTGGACATTGTTGGAGATATTATTTATTCCAGAGTTTTAGTGATGGACCCTAACTCTGAAGAAAGGATTGAAATGTGTTCCGGACTGGATTCTTGATAGGGTCGAGGAAACAAGGACACCTCGCAGCTCTATGATTTCCCGAGAACTTATTGATGAGTTATTTACGCTCGTTGGCAGCGAAACTCAGGGCGACAGTGGTTTTCTGCGCCTATATTATACTTGAGACATCGGTCAAACCGCCAGGCTCATGCATTGCGAACCCCGAACCTTCATGTTGAATGGACCCATGTGAGGCCATTAATTAATCATTATCCTCGACGTAGGAATAATTACAAAAGCTCATTCAATACCTGTTGGCATAATAGTCAATTAAGATCCTTTGGGAACATGTGTGTCGGTCAGGACACAGTATTTTGTCTTGTAAACCTTCACTGCTTAGAGAGAGGGAGGCTTTCAAACTTTTAGAAAGGTCGAGATAATTGGTGAAACGACCCATTCCACTTTCTATTGTGTAGCGACTTCCTTAGCCGAGGGTCGGTGCTAGCCACCCGGACCGCTCAGGCAAGTTATAAAGGGAAGAGATTCTAGACCTTGTTAAAATGACATATAATGCAAGATTGTTATGTTGAGTATTATGGCCATGTGGTTTGTGAACACATGGATAATTATAGTTCATCCTGATGGTTCATTATTTTAGCTATCTGACGAATAGTTACATGATATATTTGTACTGTCACTGGAGCCAAGTCATGTAGTTGGTGACTAGATGCCAATCGCCATGAGCGCGAGGTAGTCTATCGTACAATCCGACATAAGCTATAACGTAACGTTTTATCTAGGAATCACAGACAGCACGCGGGGAAACCATATAATTGGAGGATGTGTAGGGGGTAGCTTACATAATTATGGAGTTGCACGTTGATTTTGGTGCAACGTCCAAATAGGTAAATGCATGCAAAGCATTTCATTGGTGAGAAGAAAAATATTAAAACACGCACGGCACACATAATTGTTTAACATAAAGAGGTTTAAGGAATAATCCTTGTTGTAATATTAAAGAAGTCACAGTGTATGACTGTTATGTTAATGTACAGTTTGTTTTGAAGTCGTAGGTGCATCAGCGCACTAGTATATCCTTGTGAAGTTCACAGAAGGGTAAAGCCTTATGGCTAGGTATGACTTTGTTGTGATTTTATATTTGTTTACTTATGGATTGTGGAAGCAAAAATTTTGTTTGCTTTATTTTATGCTTTTTGGGTATTGTTTTGTGTTTGAAGCCATGATTTATTTTAATGAATTAAAGTTTTAGAATAGAGTTGTGCCTTATCATTGTAGAGTTGATACCTTTTAGCCTCAAATCCAAAATATGCACTGCTCAATTGGGGTTACCGTACACGCCTGAGAGCTGATGCTAGTTGGAGGCAGATGCATATTATCCACCGAGATTACTCACATGGGTACAGTAAACAATTGAACTAAATTGGATACCAGTGCATTATAATGTGTAGAAACATTTCCTGCACCAGATTTCATTGCGTTTGGAACATTAAATCGCGAGAAAGGTCTATTAAAATGTTTAATTCGCTTGGCCGCCATGTTCGCTTTGTAGTTAACCGGTTTTTGAAAGTCATATAGATGAACTTCCAGTAGTGCCCTTTATCTCTGTACAAAATTTCAGGGTGATACCGCTAATAGTTTCAGAGATATAGAATGCCGGTGAAATATTTCGCACAGCCGCCATGTTGGATTGGTGAGACGTAACAAAATTTGAAGGGCACGGTCGGGGTCACCCGGAGTAGTGCTATGAATTTACCGAGTTTCATTGAAATCGCTCCAACCGTATAGAGGTTATTAGGGGGGACACACACACACACACGCACACACAAACACACGGACAAAAGGTGATCTCATAAGCCTATTTTTTTTTTCAAAATTGAAAATAGGCTTTAAAATAGGAGAAATTAAGAAGACGTTAGTTTTTCGGGCAAAGACGTACATGTATTGTTATACTGTGCAAGGACATTAAATAAATGCTATTAGAGAATACAGTTCAACAAATTTGCAACAAACACACACAGTTAATTAAACTTCGCTAGAGTAAACACTGGCCTGACATATAGGACCAGACAGAGCGCAGTTCAGTGAGTCGTGTGTATGGAATGCGGGACGAGAGGAAGGAAGATTGTAGTTTTACGTGACCGTTAATCGCGAGATCATAAGCCACGGGAGGGATGAGAGGGATAGGTAGGGTAGAGTGACGAGTCTATTATCACAACACAGTTGATTGTCTGGGCTATGAGTAGTCAAAGATCACTGTCCTTCCCTTCCGACTTTCACTGAACCTGTTCACGGGCTGATCAATACTGTGTAGAGCTGACACTAACAGATGTCCCCTCACTTAATTTACGCCTAAACCAGTCAATACGTTGATATTATTGATTAAATCCACCTATTCCGAAATTCCCACTAAACCGATCAGGTTTCGGTCCCAATTAGTTCGGAATAGCGGCACTCTATTGACTTAACAACTTAGTTTCACTAAATCTTCTTTTATTCAGCTGACAAGGCAAGTGTCAGGTAAGACAAGTCGAAACCTATCTTGAAACTTTGTGGACGCAATCGTTGTATTATAAGAGGACAACGTGCGGAAAATCAGCTGCCAGATTGAACTGCAAGGCTCGGAAAACATGAGGCGAATCTCTCATATATAAGATGCGTTGGAAAAGTAACGAGCCGGAGGCTGTAATGCGCAAACCGATGACGACATCGGCTAATCGTGGCGTGTGTAACGAGGTGTGGTTCCGACCAGAGCTTGGAAGGTCACAGCCCGTCGCTAGGGGGCACGCGTGCTTGTCACGTGACGATACAAAGCGAGCAGCAGCATGCATCAATCGTCCAACGCTGCCAGTCGCATTGCAAACAGTGACATGGAGGCGTCAAACGAAGAGCAAAGAGGTGTTGTTCGGTTTCTGAGAGTGAAAGGAGTAGGGGGAACGGACATTCATCGCCGAATGTCACAAGTGTACGGCGAACATTGCATGTCCCTTGTAAGGGTCAAGGCGTGGCACAAGCGCTTCAGGGAAGGACGGGTGTCGTTAGCCGATGATGCCCGGTCTGGGGCATCCCCCTGCATTACCGATGACAACGTCCAGCTGGTTGATGCACTCATTACCCAGGACTGCCAAGTGACAGTGAACGCCATAGCCGCCGTGGTCCGATTGAGCATCGGAAGTGTGCACACCATCATGAAGGAACGACTGCACTTGCAGAAAGTGTGTGCCCAATGGGTTCCCCACAGTCTTCAGCCACACCAGGAAGCATGTCGAATGGCCTACTGTCTTGGTCTAGGTTGGACGATTGATGCAAGCTGCTGCTCGCTTTGTAACGTCACGTGACGTGCACGCGTGCCCTCTAGCGACGGGCTGTGCCTTCCACGCTCTGGTCGGAACCACACCTTGTTACACACACCACGTTTAGCCGATGTCGTCACCGGTTTGCGCACTCCAGCCTCCAGCTCGTTACTTTTTGAACGCACCTTATAAATCAATGGGAGGTAGCGAGTACAGTACATGCTGGAATGGACAGCCCTGACCGCCCAAGCACTCAAGGCCGGTGGGAGGGGGTCGCACGCTCCAGTCAGCATATAAGCGCCACCTCGCTACTACTGCGAGTGCCACAGGGATGTCCAGCTCCTCCAACCATCATGCCTGCGTACCAGGATGTCAGGTACGATTCCGGAGCCTTGCAGTTCAATCTGGCGGCTGATTTTCCACACTTTGTCCTTTTATAGTACAACAATTGCGTCCACAAAGTTTCAAGATAGGTTTCGTCCTGTCTTAGCTGATACTTCCCTTGTGAGCATTAACATTACCTGGGGAAATTTCTTTGCCTTTCCCCAATATTGAATACAATTATCAGATTTTGTTGTACGCAGCGCTAAATTCTAGAAGAAAACGACTGATTTCATGATTTCAATATATTTCATAATAACATTTCAAAATTAACGGAAAGAGATAATTTAACTTCCCCCAGAAACTCCGTAATATCAATCCACCAACGATGACCATACTGTCACAGTTTCATTGTTGCCTGTAGCAAGATTCCAGTAGTTAGTTATTGTTGTTTCTAGGGGCGGAACAGCGAGGTCATCTGCCCCATTTAGTCCCAGAGCAGAGAGTAGCTCGCTCTCCAAATCATAACAACCAACACAATTGCCAACATCTTGGATGACGCCATAAATGGAGTGGGATCTGCTATTGTAAATCACACTAACAATCTGACTCAAGAATTCCCTTTTATGAACAGCCATCTTGAAATCCATTTAAATATGACCAGAATGTATGTGTCGAGTCTGAACAGATCCGTAATTGCTGTAATTTTTTGGTCACTTATCGTCTTCGAATACTCCAAGAATTTGAACAGTTCGACTTATTTTAGTAATCAACTAATCGAAATACTCTGGTACACTAAGGGCCGTTTCCACCAACGTCAATTATCTCTTAATTCATCATTAAAGGTTATTTAACTTCGCACGAGCATTTCACCAAACAGAAACGCTCGTCAACTTACCACTAACAAGGAATTACGTTAAATGGCCAAATCTGGCCACTCAACTCTCTAAAGCATCTTTAAAGTGGCGGGAAACAGCTGAACTGTGCGTTGGGCACTCCACAATGGCGGTTTGTTTCCTAGTTTCACGCGTACTTTCATCCATATGAATATAAAATATGTTTATGACAATGAAATTATAAAATATCACACACACTACTAAGTTTTAATACCAAGAAAGACGAATACGGAAATTTAAAAAAAAGTATATATCCGAAGGGGGTTTCGAACTGCTCCCAGCGCTGCATAATAAGTGGGGAGTTTACACCTCTACCGCTTACGCTACGAAGACAACGGGGTAAACGCGTCCTATTAAGCTATCTATTCGCACAACTGCCAGTTCTCCTAAATACGTTGTTCATATTATTTTAAGCTTTTGCCACGAATAAGGTCTTCTGTAATTCCCTTCCTTTATAATTATGTTCCAGAAAGTATCAAGGAAGCCTCGCAAACAATAATCAGTGATAGACGCTTCTTGTTCTGTCCGCCATGCTCTCCAAGATGAAACCTAGTCCACGCATGCGCGAGAGCCGTAAACCTTAATTAAGTAATTGCGAACCCAAATGGCTTCGCGAAATGCATCGAAAATAATCACGCATTAAATCTCGTATTTAAGTTAAATGGGAATTAACTAACTAATCGTTAGTGAAGAGTTGGTGAAAACGGCCCTGGCTATTAAATCTATGTCTACAACTACGGTATTGGTGATGGTATTTACAATATGTAGGCCTGCACTTATTTAGTTGCAGTACCGTAGTAGTTAAATTAACACAACCAATGAAGATTTATAATTATATGTGATTAGACCTATTAATAAATAATAATAATAATAATAATAACCCCTGGCACTACAGCCCGTGAAGGGCCTAGGCCTACCAAGTGACCACTGCCCAGCCATTTGGCCTGCAGATATTGGGGTGACGCATGATCAGCGCATCGGGTCCCCTCGGCCGTTAATCTTGGTTTTCGTGATCGGGGCGCTGCCTCACTTCAGACAGCTACTCAATTGTCCTCGCGAGGCAGAGTGCACCCCGTTCCAGCCCTCACGTCAGTTTCTAAAATCCCTGACGGAGCTGGGAATCGAACCCGGGGCCTCCGGGCGAGAGGTAGGTGCGATACCCCAACACTACGGGGCTGGCAATTAGACCTATTATTTACCAATAATGACGTATGGAGCAGAAACTTGGCCAATGACTAGGGGAGATGAAAGTAGAATTCAGGCAGCCGAAATGAAATCCCTGAGGAGTACGGTACAGAAAACCAGGAGAGATAGAGTGAGAAATGAAGACATTCGAAAGGAAGCGAATGCACAGAAGCTGAATGTTAAGCTGGAGCAGAACAGATTGAGATGGTACACCTACTCTTAATTACTTACCCTTCGGCGCCACTGTCCATGTAGGACCTTGACCTCTTCAACAATCCTTGCCCAATTCTGACGATCTTCCGCGCGTTTCCTCCATCTTCTTCCTTCCCATCTTGCGTAAGTCGTCCTCCACGTCATCCAACCATCGTTTACTATATCACTTTTCCGTTTACATTTTCCTTTTTCTTCCATAGATCGTTTATCATTATCATCAGTTCGGCTATTATTGTATTGGGGTTTCATAACAGGTTGCTTTTTTCCGATATGGGCTTGTTAGCCCCATGATCAACCCCCAACCTGGAGGACCAGGGTATCCCCCTTTGTCTTGCCCATCACCTTTGACCTGTCCGGCATGGGTGGCCCTAACATGGAGCTTACGCTCTAGCCGGCATAGCTCGCAGGATCATTTGGGCTCTCAATCCCCCACATCACGTCAAGATGAGGATACCATAGTGAGGGATGTAGATGCTATGGACATATAAAAAGGATGAATGATGAAAGAACGCCGAAACAAGTAATGGAGAAAGAGATGACTGGAAAGATAGGACGAGCAAGACCCTGAGTACTGTGGATGGATTTTGGTGAAATACAGTGTGAGAGTCCAGAACCTGGAGTGGAGTTCAGTGGTTGAGGAATGATGGTGGACAGACAGTGTAAAGTGGAGATGTCATATTTGCTCCATCTCGGCCCAAGCAGGAAAACGGAAATTGATGATGATGATGATGATGATGATGATGATGATGTAACTTTTGTTAATGTACTGAACGTGGTGATTGATGATTAATTAAAATGCTTCGCCAATTAATACAATTTATATACAAATTAGTACATATATTGGTCTAACAATTATATTTAAATATTTAGAACCCTTATTTAAACAAATTATTTGTAAGGAGATCCATTTTATTTTATTTCAAACTGATTCTATTTATTTTACATTTTACACGAGTAGCCTACTTATCCATTAGATTAAAATACTTCTTGTTGTAAAAATCTTTAGTTTATGGTTTCATCGTTATAATTCAATGTTTTTCCAGTTTGTTCATTTCATCCTTTATATTTTAGTTAATATCATTTCTCAACAGCTTTATTAGATTGGTTTCTCAAGGTTTGATTCTAATTTGTTGTCCGGCTCCGTGACTAAATGGTTTACGCGCTAGGCTTTGACCCGAAGTGCCCCGGGTTCGATTCCCAGCCGAGCCATCAGGGATGTTAATCTCTTGGGATTCATTCCCGTGGCTCGGGGACTGGGTGTATGTGACGTCTTCATTTTCACTTCATTGTCATTACGACGCGCAGGTCACCCACGGGCGTCAACAACAATAGAAATACCTGCACTCGGCCTCTCCGGAGCTCACAGATCATTAATTCTAATTTGTTGAAGAAGGTCCCATTGTTGGACTGAAACATGAACTAATTTGAATATAATTTGTATTGACTGCCGGAGAATTTTAATTATCTATTAATTAATACGGCAATTCCCTATAATTTAAGTGGTGCATTACAAGTGGTGATTAACCTTTAAATATGCCTGTTTAGTGTGATAGATTTAATAGCCTAAGTGTAACAGATCTGATGATGATCGTTTGTTGATTGAAACTGGTCATCCATGTGTATTAATTAATCCAATGTATTCTTTCCTCAGGCTTAGAAATCAAACCCATTACAATGGGGTACAATCGTGTTGACCGACTGAAAAACATTACATTTCGATAACTAAGGCTACACTATAAAATGGCATTCAACACGGCAATGTAACTGTAACGAAAATGTAAAACAAAAACAAGTGGTTCCATGACGAACTAAAGGTCCTTTTTTTTCTTGAAACTTAAAGATTAATGCTAATGATATGGGCCTATCTAGAATAATGACGAGATTAAGTTGGTAACACTGACATTTTTTATTAGTTCGACATTTACCTAAAATAGTGTACGCTTATAGAGCTCTACAGTTGGCAGCACTGGTGACTGTATATATTCTTAGTTCCATCTCTTAAGGTACAGAATGCACATACAAAACTTGGTTGAAGCCATAGTATGGACGTTACTTGCAGTTAGACTTTGGATCTATCAGAGCGCGTAAAATCATGTTGGCAAAGATGTCATGTATATGTTACTTAGAATAAATCTGAAATATTATGATCTCTATTATTGTGCCAATTTTGGATGAAATCCATTTGTTAGTAATGAGTTACATGTATGTAAAAATTGGATCTATCGTCAGGCGTAGAATCATGTTGGCAGCACTGACGTATATTAGTTACTCCAAATTAGTTTGGTAGAATGTCAGGTACTATACGTGCGCAAAATTTAGAGCAGTTGGCTTGCATACTTTCTGATGTATTGGAACTAGGATAACAAAATAGAGAGAGCATGTATTTACAGTTGGCAGCCCTGGTTGCTCTTAAGAATATGCATAGTCGTATTTGTTATGTTACACATAGCACATATGAAATTTGGTTGAAATCCAATCGATAGTACAGAAGTTATATGCATTTAATCATTGGACCTATCAGGAGACCATGAATCATGTTGGCAACACTGTCAGGAATGGGCTTCTGAAAATTAATCTGGAATGTTATTATCTATGTGTGTGTCAATTTTGGAGCAGTTCGCAAGCAACACTTCTGAGATATCCAACATTGAGCGTAAATTTTAATTGTAATTGTTCAACAGTTGAGAGCAGTGACGTCATTTTAAAATATGACCGTTTGATATTAGTTTCAGTATCTGCAGATGTTTAGGAATTGATATGAGGGGGACACACAGTCAGAAGGACATACATATGGACAGACAGACGGACGGACAGACAGACAGACAGACAGACATCTGCCCCGGTGATCTTATAAAACTACGTATTTATCATTCTTGCAAAATGTGAAAAGTAGGCTAATAATGGAATGCACCCGAAAGAAATCAGGAGCCCCTATTGACGGCAAATTGGTAGGTGAAATGTTAAAGGATGTAGGAGACTTCTGTTACTTAGGAAGCAATATAACCAGTGATGGACGAGCAAAGAGGATATAAAAAGTGAGTTGGCTTAGGCAAACCAAGCATTTCTACAGAAAAGGAATCTGTTGATATCATATATGGTTTTAGGAATCAGAAAGTCATTAGAGAGTTTTGTTTGGAGCGTGGTGCTCTATGGAAGTGAAACTTGGACTGTTGGCGCAGCAGAAAAGAGGAGAAACGAATCGTTCCAAATGTGGTATTACAGGAGAATGATGAAGATCTGATGGGTAGATAGAGTTACAAATGAAGGAGTATTAAGACGAGTGGGAGAGGAGAGATTTTTCTGGTGACTGCTAAAGAAGAGAAGAGAAGAGATAGGTTCGTAGGACATATATTAAGATACCCATGAATAGCAAAGTGAGTTATGGAAGGAAGGGACGAAGATAAGAACTGTAGAGGTAGCCCAAGGTTAGAATATGTTCAACAGATTTGCCTCAGATGAAAGGTGTGGTAGTTACGTGTGGGGAGATGAAACGATTTGCTCAGGACAGGGAGTCATGGAGCTCTGCATCAAACCAGTCAAAAGACTAATGACTCGAACAACAACAACAACAACAACAGTAACGAAAATTATTCTTACTTATTCAAGATGAATCAATTTGAGAATACATAGTTATTGTTTAAAGGGGCGGAACAGCAAGGTCATCTACCCTAATTTTAGATTATCCCAGATGTATGAAACATATTTACTGGACAGAACAGTACCTTTGAACAAAGCCAGATTTATTGTGGTCGTGGCCTTACATTAGGAAACATTTCTGCATTTTCCTGGAGTAGATGAGGGAAACCACGAAAAACCACTTCCAGGATGGCTGAGGTAGGACTCGAATGCTAGCCACTACAACACGAGGTGGTTGATTCCAGATAGCTCCCCTCCCCTCAGACCAGAAACATATCCATGTTAATATGATCGCCCACTGTAGTTTATAGCACCTCAACCAGCGTGATATCGCTGGTTCTTACCAGACAAACTCACTCTGAATTCGGTCGACCTTGTTGCACTGAATGCGTGGGTGGTCATCATGGCTGAGAAAGCAGATAATGTCGTACCACCAAGAGGAGAATTTTCTCTCCCCTTATCTTCCGTTTATTATCTTGTGTTGAAATAGTCCTTTCTCTTTCTCTTCCTTGGCACAACCCACAACCGGATTAAAACCCGGATTCTGTTTGTGCGCGGCCACCCTTGCGTGCTAAGCCCCAGAGCGCTGTTCAGTTCACTGAGCGTAAGCCCGCTCATCACTGACCTACTTCATTACTGACATCGCACTTGCCGTAACTAGGAATAAGCACTGCAGAATTTGAAGACCACCCCTTCATAAGTTCAGGAAAGAACATATAGACTACTTTCTCCTAAATGTATGGGTATAGTTATAAGCAGGGCCCGGATGTTGATGCAGTAAAAAAGTTCAAAAAAAAATGCCCTTAAAATTTTCAAAAATGACTGTAATAAATGACCTAAAAATCGAAAAATGCGCTATAAAATTGAGAAAATAATCTTATAATAATTGACTAAACTCACCAATGAATGAAAATCCACAGCCTGCTTCCAGTCTCCGACCGGGTCGGGAATGGAATGAATGAAGCCCCCATCTAGCGGCGAGGATATGAACTGTGCCGGCTGCCGAGGCCTGACGCACTCCTCTGGGGCAATGATTATATGAATGACAGATGAAATGAAATGATAGTGGAGAGTGTTGCTGGAATGAAATTTTGACAGGGAAAACTGGAGTACCCGGAGAAAAACCTGTCTGCCTCCGTTTTGTCCAGCACAGATCTCACATGGAGTGACCGGGATTTGAACCACGGACCCAGCGGTGAGAGGCCGGCGTGCTGCCGCCTAAGCCACGGAGGCTTACTAAACTCAACAATATTTCAAAAATTCGAAAAATGCTCTATAAAATGGAGAAAATGATCTTATAATAATAAACTCACCAATATTTCAAAAATGACATCTGAAGCTCAAACTGAAAAGTCAATCAAAATAGATTTCTAGCACTTAACAAAAGGTTTATGTTCATAGCTATTAGCTTCTTCTTAACTGTGAGAGTCGTAACTCCCTCATATAAAGCTGTGACATGACTAAATTGAAAAAAATGACTTAAAAGGCTGATTTTTCTAAAATATGACCAAAGAATCTACCAAACTTAAAAGAAATGCCCTTAAAATGGAAAAATTGCAAAAAATGCAAAAAGATGCAAAATAAAAATGACATATTTGAAGACGGGGTGGCCCATCCGGAGTTTCTATGTACTTCAGCAATGTTTTAGACAGCTCAGTAAAAAGATGAGATGTCATCAACATCCGGGCCCTATTTATAACTCTTTGCCCTTATCACCTCCTATTTTCTTCCTATTCGAAGTGCAAATTGGCACACTGGATTTGAGCAGTGGTGTTCAAACCATCGTTTATAACTTACCCCAATATTTTGCAAATCCATCAGCAAAAACTCCAAACAACGTAGGAATTCAATGTATTAACACCAACTTCTAACAATAATTGAAACTTCGTTGGTCTAAACGTATCACGTGGAGAAACACTTTTAATATATCTACTGCACACCTAATTTTTAATCGCGCCTATCCTTGACAGTACGCTCTATCGGCAAGAAGAGGACATTTTCAAATTACACCGTAGGCATGGGTTCACTAACTGGCCGGTGTAGAGCGTAGCTCGCATCTAGTAGGCCGTGGATAGCTCCCGCATATTGTAGTTCAACTGGTTACTAGTAGATGCCACTCCCGAAGATCAGTTGGTGAACTTTGTTGTAATTAAATTTATATTTTTCATTGGAAAATGCACAATATAATGCTCAATTATAACGCATCAGTACTCAATATATATATATAACAAAATCAAGCAAAAATACAACTCTGTTAGGATTAGAACCCCAGCCAGCCGGGTGAGAGACCAATGCACTAACCACATACCCAAATATGTCCTCCCATTTCAACGTTATCAATTGATTTATATACAACGTAGTAGCAAATAATGATTTTACCAAACGATTTCTTCACTGGAGTATATTTCAAACAAAGTTTATTTCATACAAAGTTCATGTTATTTCTATCAGTAGGCTATATTGCATGCATAATACTCAAATTAGTGAAATATAGGTCAGAACGAGAGTTCAGCTGCCATCTTATCTAGTAACTGAGCCTGCTCAGCTTTTTACAGCCACTTCTGTACTATAATATTACAATATAAACTTTTAATTTCGAACGGGCCACGTCCTTTAAACGATTCTCGGTTCGATAATCGGAACTGGTGGGTCCTATATTGTGGATAATAAAGTGTGCATGATTCACACGGCCACCATCCTGAAATAGTGCATCTGTTGACCTTGTTGTTTGGGCACAAGACGCGTCCCATATGAAGGTATGATTCTACCAAATTTGGTAAAGATCCGATTATTAGTTTGGTCGTAATTCACTTTTAGTTTTTGACCATTTGAGTGGCGGCAATTAAAATATGACACTGAGGTACCCTTTGCTAGTGCCACATCTCTACCAAATTTCGTTCAATTCGGTTTCGTTGTGTTTGAATTGATAGGGGAGGGGGGGGGGCAGACATAGAGCGTACAGACACACATACACACACACTCTCACACACACTCTCTCTCTCTCTCTCACACACACACTCTCTCTCTCTCACACACACACACAGACACACAAAGTTTTGACTCTGTGTACATCTCATAAGTCTAAAAATAGGGCTAAAAATAGGCTTACGAGATCACCTTATTTCCATGCGTGTATGTATGTGTGCGTCCATGATTTTGCCCCCACCCTCCCGCCTCCCTCCCTTACTAAATCTAAACGGCTGGAGCGATTTCAATGAAATTCGGTAAGGTCGCAATACTATTTTGTTCTATCCCGACCTTCAAATTTTATTACACCTCACCAATTCAACATGGCGGCTGTGCGAAATATTTCACCGTTTACCTATGTGAATTTCAAAAACCAGTCAACTACAACACGAACATGGCGGCTAAGCAAAGTTGAAACATTAAAAATGATTTTTCTCGCAATTTAAACGTCGAACGCAGTGGTACTTGGTACAGCAAATGTCTATACACACTGTAATGACCTTATATCTAGTTTAGTTCAATTGTTTACATAACCTCAAGATGGTGGCTGTGCAAAAGTTTCAAATTAAGTTTTTATTTCTTGGTTTTAATCATGCGATGGAAGTCAACGTTTGAATGATGAACCTACACAATAATTCTCATCTAATAGTACATACCTCTATGGGCTACATATATTAAAACCAACATGGCGACCATGCGAAATATTTAGAAGGTTCTCAATATCTATTAATATATTACAGCAATGAAACTGATTTTGTGTGTTCATAAACACTATTAACATAAGTTCACCTATGGGACTTTCAATAACCTGGTGAGCACAAATCCAACATGGCGGTGACGTGAAATTTAAATATTTAAATGGACGTTTATCGCGATTTAACCATCTGAGCGCAGACAAACTTGGTACGGTAAATGCTTATGCAAATTTTATACCACTGCCATCTAATTTATTTCAATTGTTTTAATAACCTCAAGATGGCAGCTGTGCAAAATCTTAAAATCTCTTTTTTATGTCATGTGTCCTAATCATGCGTTTGAAGTTTGTATAATACACCTACACAATAATCTTCATATAATAGTACATAATTCTAAGGCCTACCCTACATATATAAAAATCCAACATAGTCACCATCCGAAATATTTAGACGGTTCTCAATATCTACGAATCTATTACAGCAATCAAACTGAAATTGTGTACGTTGATAGAGGCAATTAACATAAGTAGGATATATGAAAATAGACTGTATATTTCTTCACGGCACTACTTGTTTTGTTTCCATCTTTTGCCACATCATGGTCACCCCGGAGGTCCAGTTTCGATTCCCACCTCAAATTAAATTCTGGTCTAAGGGCTGAAACGGGGCACTCTCAGTCTCGTGAGGCAAACCTAAGCCATCCTGGAAGTGTTTTTCCGTTGTCTCCCATTTGTAATGTTTCCTAAAGTAAGGCTAAGGCCACCTCCTTTCCATCCCTCACCTGAATTACAAATACACACACAAATACAGCCATCACAATAACACAGATTAACATACGAATTTTGCACACAACGAAGTACACGGGGCTAAAAGAACACAATGTCCAAGTCCCTCAATTGAAGCAAATCTTTTAAAAGTTCCATTGCAGTTTTTATGGATAGTCTCTAATTTCTTTGATTCCATACATTGCAGCTGCCGTTCTTTCCTGTAGCCTGAACGAGGTGTTTGTGGTCTGTAGTCTGATTCCTAAATACTTGAAAGCATTTACTTTTTCCAAAGTGTTGTATTTTCATGGTATCTTCATCACCCCCGTTTCTAGAGGTCATTTCTTCATATAGCGTGAAGTTGTTTTCGTTTACCTAAAGTTCAAACGAAGGATAAAGGAAATTGGTTGTCTTACTTCAAGAACTGTCCTCGAAAGACACCTGCAGTAACTTATGACTAGAATCCTGCGCATAACGCATCTGATTCCGCTGATATTACAATAATATGTTTAATTTATTAGATAAAGCATAAAGTATTAAAGCATCACATTTGAGGAGAAATTCGTTCCCCTAGGCTACGTATGAATCGCAAGACAATGTTGACCAAGTATTGTCCCTCTGAGTAACAACATGATAAACAGAAAATGGCTAAGTATAGCGGTGTCCAGACATAACGTACCACGGACAAAATGTACCACTTGATTTTCGAGGACATAACGTACCACCTAGGTCGTTATCAACCTAAGAACGGTTTTCCCGTAATCCCCAAATATTTTCGCTAGGACATAACGTACCATTTGATGTCAGACGGGCATTCCAGTTACAGGTTCATTACCACATAAACATCAGTGGCGATCACAGTGTGCGGCTTTAAACATTTTGGTATTGCAACATGGAGTTGTGTACTACGAATAAGGGCGGTTTATGTGCGCACTTCGACGGATGAAGTACGAATTGAACATTGAAAGTTCAAAGAGAAAGAAGAAATATGTCAAGTATGATGAACGGCTTGACCGAATAATGAAGCAGTATGAAGAGAATGGAAACTTGAAATCTTGCTTGAGAGCTCTCTCATATTCGCAGAACTTGGAATGAAACTTCACATGGCGAACTTGCTATTCGCTTAGAATGAAACATCCCATGACGAACTTGCTATTCGCTAGGATATAAGCCCCACACAAAAAAAAAACAATTACAAAAATTAAAAAAAACAACATAAAGAAACGCATTAAAGGAAACGAACAATGACCAGAGTTTAACCACAGCTGATTTTGAGCACTCCAAAATGTTTATAAACATTTTGAATTTAAAAACATTTTGTCAGTCCAAAGCCTGGTTAAAGTGTGAGGGGAATCCAAAAACTTATCATATATTATATTAGTTTATGTTATGTTATGTTATTGCCCAGGTATTTATTACCAGGATTAATTGAGTAATACCGAGCAAGTGGCCGTGAGGTTAGGGTTTTCATGCACCCTAAATACTTCCCACTTTTTCAAGTGGTGCGTTATGTCCTCTCCTAAATATTTTAAGGTCATTAGCTGACTCTTAGCAGGTAATCAGCCGGCCAAGTGGTACGTTATGTCCGTGGTACGTTATGTCCTATAATCAAGTAGGTATAGCACTTACTTATTAGTCGTCGGATGTACCCCTGCAGGCAAGTTCAGGTATAATGTAACTTTTTTTTGGCATATTGAGAGTATTTCCATGATTGGCACTCTCACTTTTCTGTACAAATCATGGACGATGCAATTTCTAGGTTGGTAGGTTGGTTCCTTAGGTTAGGGGCTGCGATAACGCGGTCATGTAGCCCCGTGTACTTTGGGTGTGTGTAGAATCTGTCTGATAACCGGTGTTAATTGTGATGACTGTATTAGTGTGTGTTATCTGTATTTTTTATTCAAGTAAGGACTGCAGACTTTTGAATTTTTCAAATAGTTCCTATTTTTGCCGCCAAACGCCACCGTCAACGAATACTAGTTCTGAACTTAGCTACCAGACGCCACCGCAGTCGGTCGTGGCAACGAACGTAGGAACCTAAGAGCGTTGTTTACATTCTTAACCTATACAATTTAGCTTCACACAGGTGTAATTAGTGGAAGGTTCATTAACATGCCATAAATCTATGACATGGGACCGCCGGCTATATTTCCCCTCCGAAGGAAGGCATACTGAGGGAATTTTAACGCTCTTAAAAAATCCGACGACTTTGGCCGGATTTGAACCCGCGATCTGGGACATAGAAGCTCAGCATGCTACCAACTACGGCACCGAAGCCACCAAATGATGCAATTTCTGACTGCACAAGTGGGAAAAACTCCAAGCCCGTTCTGCGACAGTGCCACCGATGATGCCGTCAACTGGCTGAAAACCCTAGAGAGTGTGCTGTAAATGCCCAAACTGTTATGGAACCTACAATCTGCATTGTAATTATTTATATTTTAACCTTTTTGTTATCTGTTTGTTTTTAATGATCTGCCGTAATATATCCTCATTTTTAGCCTACTTTCGATTTTTGCAAAAAATGAAAGTAGACTTATGAGATCACTACAGGGCGAAAAAAAGTGTGTCTGTGTGTGTGTGTGTGTGTGTGTGTATGTGTGTGTGTGAGTCTGTGTGTGTGTGTGTGTGTGAGTGTGTGTACTCTGAATGTCTGAATGAATCAATTCGAACACGGTGAATGCGAATTGAACGAAATTGGGTACAAAGGTAGCACTAGCAAAGGACACCTTAGTGTCATGTTTTATATCGCCGCCATCTTGACTGAAACGTAATGGCGGCCACACAAATGTTCAAAGCTTAAATCAAATTACGACTAACCTAATCATCCGATCTCTACCAAATTTTGCAACAACATACCTTTATGGGGGGAGCATCCATTGACCAAACTAATAGGTCATCAGCCTAATAGTTTGCGGATGACGGCCATCTTTGTGTGAAAATCGATTGCCCCTATTAATTCGAACACGGTGAAACCGAATGGAACGAAATTTGGTACAGAGGTAGTACTAGCAAAGGGCACCCCAGTGTCTTGTTTTATATCGCCGCGATCTTGACGGAAACGTAATGGCGGCCACACAAATGTTCAAAGCTTTAATCAAATTACGACTAACCTAATCATCCGATCTCTACCAAATTTTGCAACAACATACCTGTATGAAGGGAGCATCCTTTGACAAATCTAATAGGTCATTAGCCTAATAGTTTGCGGATGGCGGCCATCTTTGTGTCAAAATCGATTACCCCTATTAATTCGAACACGGTGAAACCGAATGGAATGAAGTTTGGTACAGAGGTAGCACTAGCAAAGGGCACCTCAGTGTCATGTTTTATATCACCGCCATCTTGACGGAAACGTAATGGCGGCCACACAAATATTCAAAGCTTAAATCAAATTACGATTAACCTAATCATCCGATCTCTACCAAATTTTGCATCAACATACCATTTTGGATGGAGCATTCTTTGATTAAACTAATAGGTCATTAGCCTAATATTTTGCGGATGGCGGCCATCTTTGTGTGAAAATCGATTCCCCCTATTAATTCGAACACGGTGAAACCGAATGGAACGAAATTTGGTACAGAGGTAGCACTAGAAAAGGCCACCTCAGTGTCATGTTTTATATCACCGCCATCTTGACGGAAACGTAATCGCGGCCACCCAAATGTTAAAGGCTAAAATGTAATTACGACCAACCTAATAATCTAGTCTCTACCAAATTTTGCAACAACATATCTTTATGTGGGAAGCATATTCTGACCAAACTGCTAGATCATCAGCCCAATAGTTTGCAGATGGTGGCCAAGTATGTGTGCAAATCAATTCCCCCTATCAATTCAAACACGGTGAAACCGAATTGAACGAAATTTGGTACAGAGGTAGCACTAGCAAAAGGCACCTCAGTGTCATATTTTATATTGCCGCCATCTTGACGGAAACGGAATGACGGCCACCCAAATGTTAGAAGCTTAAATCAAATTTCGACCATCCTAATAATTTGATCTCTACCGGATTTTGCAACAACATGCCTTTTTGTGAAAAGCATCTTATGACTGACTACAAGGTCATCAGCCCAATAGTTTGCAAATAGCGGCCATGTATGTGTGCAAATCCATTCCCCGGATCAATTCAAACACGGTGAAACCGAATTGAATGTTTTTTTTTTACAGAGGTAGCACTAGCAAAGGGCACCTCATATTCATGTTCAATATCCCTATAGCACGTTGTATTTCAACAAGCACTACAACCAACATTCAATTATACTCCTTGAAAAGGACAAAGAGTTATAACAATACCCATGCATTTAGGAGAAAGTAGGCTATATGTTCTTTACTGAACATCTTATTTCCATAAGAAATAAATGAACCTATAACTATATTACATTTTTAAGCAAAAATATCTGGGAAATTTCTATTGAACATTTTCCTCACCCCTGTTTGTGTAATGTTATGCAATGCCGTCTAACGAGAGGAACAGAGTCTAATTGTACGTGGCGAGCACTGGGGAATCTATTGATACCTCCATTAGCCAGAGGGCGCTAACTACACGCTAAGTACATCTCCCGCTGGACCCCCCAAATGTTCCCACAGTCAAACAGTAGTAGCGCTTTCCAGAGCTGAGTTCATTATACTACAGCCCACGTAACCTTCAATATGTTGTCCTCCAACTTTACAACACATGGTGATTTGCAGCAATTTTCTCGTTTCAGGGTTGCCACACATGTTTCATAATAATAATAATAATAATAATAATAATAATAATAATAATAATAATAATAATAATACCACAGGATCACTTCGAACAGGTATAATAAAAAAATATACGAGCCTTACAGTAGTCGCATAATTATGATGTGTAACATGTGACATGTTATCCTACTATGTTTGTCCCGGGAGCGCAAATCCCTTGTTGAATGTGAACTCTGTTGGTCATTGAAATAACTACTTGTATAACTCCATTGCCAAATCCTGACGGTAATGAATCATAATTGTTATTTGCCGTGGCGTAAGCAATCCACTGCCTACTTGATGCGAGCTGCGCTCAATACCGGCCAGTTAGTAAACCCATGCCAGCGATGTTATTGAAAATGGCCACGTTTAGCCGATATAGCGCACTGCCAAGTATAGGCGCGATTAAAAATTAGATGTGCGGAAGGTATATTAAATGTGTTTCTCCCAGTGATATGTTTAGACCAATTTTAGCCTATTATTTTTAGTAGTCGGCATTAATATACTGAATTCCTACGTTGTTTGGAGTGTTTGTTGATGCGATATAGATTCCACATAGCCACATGGCCGACAGTACATCGAGTGCTTAGGTTGGTTGGTTGGTTCCTTAGTTTAGGGGCTGCGACAACGCGGTCATGTAGCCCCGTGTACTTTGGGTGAGTGTAGAATCTGTCTGATAACCGGTGTTAATTGTGATGACTGTATTAGTGTGTGTATCTGTTTTTTAAATTCAAGTAGGGACTGCAACTTTGAATTTTCAAATAGTTCCTACTTTTGCCGCCAAACGCCACCGTCAACGACTACTAGGCCTAGTTCAGAACTAGCTACTAGACGCCACCGCAGTCGGCTCTTGGCAACGAACGTAGCAACCTAAGAGCGTTGTTTACATTCTTAACCTATCCAATTTAGTTTCACACCGGTGTAATTAGTGGAAAGATCTTTAACATGCCATAAATCTATGACATGGGACCGCCGGCTTTACTTCCCCTCCGAAGGAAGGCATACTGAGGGATTTTAACGCTCTTAAAAAATCCGACTGCTTCGGATCGAGTGCTTACATTAAATAAGAATACAGCAAAACTATGAAGATTTAATAAATCGTAATTGTTTTCAGCAAATATGATAAAATGAATATTTTCACACTAAAGAACGACAACTTGAAAATGATTTATTGTGGGAATATCTTAAATGGGGTATCCAAACCTTGAACTAAACTGTATGTGATATACATTCCCCATAGCCACACGACCTACAATACGTCGTTGTCCCGATCTCCGCCGCCACGCGCGCTTATTGTTTCCGTCCCATGCACTTCCGTTCCATCCATTTCCGTCCCTTTTCCAAAATCACTCCCACAAACATGTCCAGCTACCGAGCGCCACAAAAATATCCAGATATCGAGTGGAAAGATGTTACACATCAAAAAAACAATATCTCTGAAAGCAAAACCTGGACACTATAATATTCTAATCAAACCTGAAGCGTTATATGCATCGGATACCTTAAATAATTGGTGGTGGATCTTTAACCAAAGAGATAGAGGAACAAGAAAGGAAAATTTTACGAAAGTTTTTTGGCCCAGTTTGTATAGAGGAAATATGGAGGAAATCATCATCTCAGAAATTTTCTTTTCGGAAAAGGCGATTGAAATTTTATGGACACATTATAAACAATAACAGACTAACTAAGAGAATTCTCAACCTGGCCCTTTCATTAAAAGTCAAGAACAGGAAAGAACGTGAAATTGAAACAGATCTCCAGGAAATCATAATCTCAGAAAACATTGTACGGGACAGATGTACAGGTAAATTGAGAACCAATATCGACAATCACCAATTAGGAGACAAACCCAACACCAAAGCCACTATAACTTGGACAGAAGAACGAAGGAAGAAACTCAGCGTGTGGATGAAGATATTTTGGGAGGAAAAGAAGGCGAAAATATCATCTAAGCGGGTTCAACCGTGTTCCTGAGTAGGATATAACGATGTCAAAGAAAATATACCACAGTAGTGTAAGCTTCCGAATGCCTCATGATGAACAAAAAAGGTTTGGTCGAAAAACTAGAGGCCAAAGAAAGGAAAATTTTGAGAAAGATCTTGTGTCCCGTCAAGGAAAAAGGGGAATAAACTGTATACTCATGTGGAGAAAATAACCGATACCATCCGGAAAAGAGGGATTAACTTTTATGGACATGTGATGCGAATGAGCGCATCATTACTTACTTTCAGGAGAGAAAAATATAATGGCCCTGGTTCATTGAACTGGATGGAGATTTATTAAAAGAAGTGGGGATTACTTGTAATGACAGTCAGGAGCGTAATCCACTGAAGAGGAAACTTCAAGCATGCCAAGGTTTCCAAGAAAAACCGAGGCTGAAAACGGGAAGATTTGGACCTAGGAAAGAAATGGAATCCTCCGAGAACAAATATGGGCGTACTGGGACAGTTGGAATGGCGCGTCCCATAGATGGCCGAAACGAAAGGAATGAGTTAATACCACAGTAATCAAACTTGAAGCACTATACGCATCGGAAGCCATGATCATTGGAGGCAGATCTTTTATAAAAGACGTAGAGAAACAAGAATGGTAAATATTGAGGAAAATCCTTGGTCCAGTCTGCTCAGAAGGAATCTGGATGAAACGAAAGTCTCTGGAGTTTTATCAGCATGCTGAGGAGATCACTGCGATTGGTGTTCTACGGCCACATTTCCAGAATGAACAATGACAGGATCACATTAATGGGATGCTAAACCTTGCTGTCTCAATGAAATTAAAGAACAACTGACCTAATGAAATAGAGATAGATTTGGCATCACAGAGGAAATTTTTACAAGATCGACTACATTTCTAAACAGTAATTAACAACCATAATTTTTGCGGAGAAAGTTAATACCAGGACCAATTAACCATGGGCTGAAGAACAGAGGAAGAGTTGCAATGCCCAGATGAAGAGATTTTGGGAGAAGACAAAACCACCATCTTCAGCTACATAAGTTCTATCGTACTCCAGAGATAGGCATAACGATGCATAATAGTAGTAATAATAATAATACAGTTAAGGCTGACAGGCGCGTTGCCATAGGCGCTCCACAACTGGGAATGGCCTTCATGGTCCACAAGACCATAGTCGAATCCTTAGAAGAAGTTACTCTAGTAAACAACAGATTGATGACCATGCGTTTCCGGTGCGCCAACAAAAAGTACACACTGATCAATGCACACACCCCCACTAACCCAAACCAAAATACAAGACAGACCCACAGTCCTCAGAAAAAGTCTTGTCAACCCTTTAGACAGTGATGTCCAAAGTGTGAAATTCACGTGGACTGAGTGTGTTGCTCGTGTGCATGGTAAAATGTGTATCCAATAAAGATCGCCACCAGGCCGTCATGGGATCTTGGCCGAGCTGTTCGTTTCTGATTGGTTTATTTCTCCGGCGAGATGAAGTGGAGGGAGGTGCAAGAAAGAGAAATGCATAAGAAACAATGGCTCCCCACGTGAGCGAAATTTTTGGTCCAACCTGTAATATACTCAATAGTGATTCATGTGTCTCCTGACCCACACAAGGTTAAGGGAGAATATACTCTACCTAGCTTACATTCTAACCTAAGAAGTTTATACTTTGCCTTCAATAATATTGTGGAACGAAAATATATGACGAGCAAATGCATGATGTGAAATCGTGTGAAAAACCCTCGTGCATTATTTATGAAGCCAAAGCTACTGTGGAGATCAGAAAATTATAAGCGAATCAATACGAGACGTGGGAGTTTAATAAAATATGAGAAAGGAGTGAAAGGATTTGGAGCGGTTGTACGCAACTCACGCCGCAGTGTTAAATTAATGCTTTCTGTTCTGGCAAGAGCAGTGCGATGTGTTCAACCACGGTGATCCTCAAAGCACAGCACAGATAGAGAGAGCTTTTAGAGAATAAATCTTTGTACAGTCGCTTCTTAATAGCGAGTTAAAACAAAAACACATGTTATTTTTCAATGACAGACCAGGAATTCCCTTAGTCGCTTAATAATGGCCTACCCGAAGGTTCAGTTCTAACTCCGCCGCTTACTCGCTTTAGGAAATGTGTTTCTGCTGATGACTAGGACTAGGATTTATATGACTTTGGATCTTTCTTTCTGTAAGCCCAATTTAATACTGATTTGTTTTTGAGTTTTTGAAGGTTATATATAGTTGGGTTCATTCCAAGAACCAAGCAAGTACAAAAATTAAATTGTTCAGAAACTAAAGATTATTTATTTATTTATCGTATGGCTACCAACTAGATGAAATACATTACAGGGTGTTTCAGGAGGAATAGTAAATAATTTTGGATATGGTAGTATAGATGAATTGCAATAAAAAATTCCACATAACATGTGAGTCGTCAAGTTACAAAACCAGTTTAATCCACCTGTGAATAAGAATCATTTTTGCGAGAAACGTTTCTCTGGACTTTGCCTCACGTATCTTTTGTGTTTGTAGTTGTCTACTTTTTGCTTTGTGTTTTTTGTTTTGTGTTTCCTTAGTGCTCTTGCTTTTGAATTTTATTTTTTGCTTTTCTTCCTTGGTTTTGTGTTTTCTGCTTTTGTTTTTTGAATTTTGCTTTTTCTTTATGTTTCTTGTTTTTTGTTTTCTGTTTTTGCTTTTGTTTTTGAATTTTGATTTTTGCTTCGTCTTTTTTGGTTTGGTTTTGTGTTCGTTTTCTGCCTTTGCTGTTTTTGAATTTTGATTTTTGCATTGTGTTTCTTTTTTTTTGTTTTCTGCTTTTGCTTTTGTGTTTGAATTTTGCTTTTTGCTTCGTCTTTTTTGTTCTTGTTTTATGCTTATTTTCTGATTTTCCTGTTTTTGTTTTGCTTCTTGCTTCGTGTTTTTTGTTTTTTGTTTTGTGTTTGTTTTCTGGAAAATCAAAATAAATCAAAATAAAACAAAATAAACAAATCAAAATAAAGACAAAAACAAAATAAAACAAACAAAAGGAAAATTAAACAAAACAATTTAAAACAGAATAAAACGAAATAAAGTAAAACAAAAATCAAAAAAACAAAACAAAAAGTAGTCTAAAATAAAATAATTAAATAAATAATTTTACGACATGATCCTTATTCACAAGTGGATTAAACGAGTTTTGCAACTGGACGACTCATGTGTACCATTTGTATTGCGTACAGAGATACAGCTGGTAGTATTTAACCCAAACAAGTGTAAAGCCAAGGCAAATGAGGACGCTCAAAGTTGATTTTCAAAAATTCCACCACCAACTCCAATGCATTTTTCACTTCTCTTGATAACACCCCGTGTAGCTCTTCAGAGGGCGTCTTGGCGTTCATTGACGAGGGCTGCACTATGTATAATCCGAACGACCAACTCGGCTCTTGTGTTGACTTTTTCCTTGTAGACTTCTCCTTTCAACCATCCCCACAGACAAAAATCCGAGGGGTTAAGGTCCGGGGACCTTGGTGGCCAAGGAATGTGCCCATAGCAACCGGTGTGCCAACACACGAAACGAAACGGCCCTGGTCACATACCAGCATCTGCACCTTGGTAGGCAATACAAATGGGACACATGTTATATGGATTTTTATATTGCAATTAATCTACCACCTCCTAAGATATTTATTATTTCTCCTGAAACACCCTGTATAATAAATTTATACATAAATAACTAAATCATATGTACAATATATGCATCACAAGAACATTGGTTGCGTTCGCATTCATTACGAGATGTCCAGTTGTTGAAGCCAGTCCAGAAATGGAGGTGCATCAGAAATAACATCTTGTGGTGATCCAGCATACTTCCTCAGTGGAAATTCTTGAATAATATGCTCTATGGTTTGAAGAGGAGCTCCGAAGTCACAGGCAGGAGAATCATGAAGTCCCCATTTATGTAGCATGGCGTTACATCTGGCGTGACCTATTCTTAGGCGATTTAACTGTACCCACTGATTCCTCTTCAGGTTAAATCCCGGAAGTCTTATAGTAGGAAACTAAAAATAATAGTATAGCATCATTTGTGCTGAATGAAATAAAAATTGCTTATACAGTAGATCTAATATTGTCTCACTTGGCATCTGGTAACCAAGTTCTGAACCAGTAGTTGTCGACGGTGGCGTTTGTCGACGAAAGTAGGAACTACTTGAAAAAAATCCAATGTCAGCAGTCCTTACTTGAATTGAAAACAGATATCACACACAAATACAGCCATCACAATTAACACCGGTTATCAGACGGATTCGACACACACCCAAAGTACACGGGGCTACGTGACCGCGTTGTCTCAGCCCCTAAACTGAGGAACCAATCAACCAGCTTTGCATTGCACATAAAGGAAATATTTGTTTATGAATATAGTTGATAAATTCTATTAAAAAAAACTTTGAACTTGCCTGGATTTTGCCGAAATCTTAATTTAATACAAAAATTGAAAAATATTTCAATCCTCAATTATTATGTAAATCCTAACAAAGTACAAATCATTATTGAATGACAAACATTCCAGGTAATTAATTATCTTGAAAAAGCATTGGAAAAGCAAAGGACATCTCTGATTATTGTAGGATTCTCAATATTTCACTCTGGTATATAACCCGAACTGTCTGATTTTTGGAGACAGCAATAATATCAATACATAGAGCTGGCCTTGATGAGGAAGAAGTAGTATTTATCTAATAATATAATCTCGTATGGCCTCCGATGCCGGGCGCAAGCTTTGTTAATTGCCACCCAGAGGGTAGCTTGCATGCCGAATTTCACTGTTCCTTTGAACGCTATGAAAGTCAAGGAGGATAGATATCTAAGCTCCTTGACACTACAGCGCTTTCTAGTATAGAATGGAGGAACTTTGTATTGGCGGAAAATCCCGTGATTAATTTTGCCATAGAACACGGCCTACTGAATTCAAATGGGTTATTTAACATGGCAACAACGTATGACATCCATGTCGTGATTTTTGTCGCCTTTCAAAAATCACTTACCCCGGCCAGGGGCGAACCTGCAAGTATGGGGGTTGGTAATCCGACACGTTAACCACTCACCCACCGTGGCAAGCTATTTATCTAAAAAAATACATATATTGTACCCTTGGATAATAGCATGTAGACAAGATTCGAGGTTTCGGGGTCGTAATGGATTCTTGTGAATGTGATTTAGAGATTTTATGCTATCAAAATAACTTCCAGGGTTCATAAGGTCAACTAATTATTACAAAGCCAAGAAAACAACAGGATCTACAAACAAATGAAATTTAATAACTGAATCAAACATAAAACACTTAACAATAAACCACCCTTAAATTTAGTTCACTCGCACGTGAACAGATCGGACACTGACTAGCCTGACGTACCATGGTAACACGGCGTGACAGCTGTCAAACAAGCGTTGTGACTGCAATGTCACTTAATTCAATGTAACAAAAGAAACGGATCACAAGATCCAAAATAACAAACAAATAATAGTACAAGAATTCAATATTTATGAGCGAGACGCGTTTTAAGACTAGTTCAAGTAATGAGCACTTTGACGGGCGCTCGTTTCCGACCAAAACAGTCGGTTCGGGAACGAACTCCGTACTGCAAAAACGAATTACGGAAATGTGGGAACAACAATTACATAATTAAATACAATACTGACATGCTCTAACCTTAGATTACTACAACCAAATACACGTGTGTATTATTTAAAATAAGGGCTGCGGAAATTACCGTCTTATACCTCAAACACTAGGAAAGCATAACGTGACATGAACAAGTTTGGCCGGTTGCCAAATTATATTTACAATGAATATAATGGCCTTGAAATAAGAGCCAACAACAACAAATACAATTTTTTAAATTCACGCCGGAAATTTGCCGTTTAAACAATGAACAAATAAGTCGTAGTCATGATAAAAAACCTCGGATCCACAACATGGCAACTCCCCAAATTAAACCAAATAAAATAACCTTAACTCATCAGGCTTTAAAGCAAACATTTACGTGTCATAACAGAGCTGGAGACAGCCAGGTCTGTTATCGCATATCTGAGTAAGTGGCAGATTCCTTCCCCCATCGTAGTAATGTGTGCCACGCTAAATACAGATTCTGGCCCACAGCCAGCGTCCAGCGACCTTTGCCTATCGTCACCTGTTAAACGCGTAAATAAAAAATATCACATTATCTCAAAACATCCTCTCAGGGATTTTCAAGAACACATCTCCAGGTCAAACTTAGCCCCTCGGGTAACTAATTTGCCGGAATGATTATTGCAGTCAAGGACAGGTTTTACCTTTCCTCGCCATCACACTTACACCCAAGAATACGTGACACACTCTCGAAGATCTCGTCGCAGCATATGAACCAGCACACCCTTCAGATAAATGGCACACGACTTGTCCAAATGACAATAAAGAATTAATTACTGGAATCAGAATGAGCCCGAGTTATAAAAGCAACTAAAACACTAATTTTCCCCCACGTCTAGTTTTTGTTTTACATTATCATTAATCCAGTCCATTTATCATTGTCGTTCCTAGGTTCTCATTCATGGCCACAATTTTTTTGATACGTTAATCATATGCGGCCATTTCCCTATAAAATTTACGTATACATAAGGACAATATTTAAGTTACAAAAATTACTGTACAACATAATTGCCACGCAATGCCAAAAATTACTACGCGCATGTCAGTTAAGAAATCAAACCCTAAATTTAAATTAAACCACACAAATAAAATCTGTACAAAGTTCCACACATCTCTCGCGATTCCCCCTCGTCCAAAATCAATAAATCATTTTTTTAATACTCATCACTTAAACCGCTTTCCAGAGGGCTCCCGCCTCGTCATCTCCCACCATTAGGCCTTTAGCCCATAACACTCATGGTGATGGAGGATGAAACTTGTTGCCTTCGTTCCAGGGTCGTCATCTTGCCGCTGTTAAAACACAATTAAATTAAAGTTTTAAAACTGTTAACTATCTGCTTTAAGAGTATTTTATTTCCTCATATAGTCCTATGCAGAATCGTAGACTTTCCCTATTTTATGGCTAACTGCCATCTCACAATTTATAAAATGTATAACCTAGTTGTCGACACACAACTATAATTTTAAAACATAGACCGTCATAAGGACGTCTTAAATTGTCTGTCGAAGAATAATTAGGAGTGCCCCGGTTCATCTCAGACATTTGTTTATATACAGAAAGCCTAAAAGTTCCCATGGAGGGAGAAATAGCTCCTCAATATTTTTAAAATTGGGCCTATAATTATGTGTAACCTCTCAAAAATCTTGTAATTTCTCACAGGTAGCGAATCTGCCGCCGAACACGCAAACCGATCGCTAGATCTTTTTATAACCGATTTGGCGCGCAAAACACACTGATGCTATGTTCTGGCGTCCTA
This sequence comes from Meconema thalassinum, assembly GCA_946902985.2. Taxonomy (NCBI): domain Eukaryota; kingdom Metazoa; phylum Arthropoda; class Insecta; order Orthoptera; family Tettigoniidae; genus Meconema; species Meconema thalassinum. The sequence continues at coordinate 403,468,617 of OX336392.1, forward strand.
TTGTCCCATTTGTCAGTTAAGTTGGCGTCGGAGTTCTGACCTTACAAATCCCGCCCTTATTTTGACGTAACGACACTTCTCCTCCCTCTCACTCCTTGCCGTAGACCAAGCATCGTGGCCTGTCGAGAGTCACGTACGCCTCAGCGTCATACCTGATTTTCTCAGAAGATTAAGAATAGCATTGGTTGTGAAACTGTCGATAGCTTCCACCCAGCACGTAGCCTATCTTGCCAAGTCCAGTTTGCTTGCTTCATACATTTTACTCAAATATCCAGCATATCATGTATTTAGTATTTCCAGCATTTTTAATAAATATGAAACATTATTATTGGACACTACAGATATATATTTAAAAAAATATCGATTTTTGGACTTGTCTGGTTTTTGGAATGAACCCTTCAATTGCAATGAGCTACAGCAAACCATGTGCTGACAAAATACTCTGCTACTGTTGGTAAAAGTTCGGTTAGCCATAGCTCAACTCTCACAGAAGCTATCAAACAGTGAACGTTTGTCAGTCTTAGCTTCAATTTGTTACAAACTGTACAACAATCACTGTCAAATGGTAAGAACATTTTATGGAATATTTTAATGTACCAAAATGTGTGTATACCTTCTGCAAGACTCGAAGAAAGTTCATTAATAAGATTACCGCCATTGGTTTAGTGCCCACCATTTAATCTGTGGTTAGAAATGGCGGTTCGTCCGATGCTCCAATGTTGTCTTAAAAATTAAAACTCAAGAACTGACAGTCATTTCACACTGTTTGGTGCAGTATTTTAATAATAGATTTGGTAAAATTTGTAAGAAAATTATAAGATCAGGAATCCTTCGTTTAAAATGAGCTAGGTGGTTGGTTGGTTGGTTGGTTCCTCAGTTTAGGGGCTGCGACAACGCAGTCATGTAGCCCCGTGTACTTTGGGTGTGTGTGTAGAATCTGTCTGATAACAGGTGTTAATTGTGTTGACTGTATTAGTGTGTGAATCTGTTTTCAATTCAAGTAAGGACTGCAGACATTTTTAAAGTAGTTCCTACGTTTGCCGCCAAACGCCACCGTCAACGACTAGTAGTTCAGAACCTGGTTACAAGACGCTACTGCAGTCAGCTCCCGGAGACGAACGTCGGAACCTAAGAGCGTTTGTCAAATGTTTAACCTAATCTAATTTAGCTTCACACAGGTGTAATTAGTGGAAGGTTCTTTAACATGCCATAAATCTATGACATGGGACCGCCGGCTTTATTTCCCCTCCGAAGGAAGGCATACTGAGGGATTTTTAACGCTCTTAAAAATCCGACGACTTCGACCAAAACATCTCTCCTCTCCCGCTCGTCTTAATAACCGCACCATTTATTACTCTCTCTCTCTACCCATCTGATCTTCATCATCTCAAACGCTTCCATTCTCCTCTTTTCTGCTGCACCAACAGTCCAAGTTTCACTTCCATATAGCGCCACGCTTCAGACAAAGGCTTCCGACAATGACTTCCTAATACCTAAATTTATATTTGATGTCAAAAACTGTATTTTCTGTTGAGATGCTTTCCTCGCCTGAGCGAATCTACTTTTTATATCCTTTTTGCTTCGTCCATCACTAGTTATTATGCCTCTTAAGTAGCAGAAGTCTTCTTCTTCCTATAGATTTTCACCTGCCAATTTGATGTCAATAGGAGTTTCCGATCTAGTTCGACTAATGTACCTATATCCTCAGCGCAGGCGCGGATCTAGAGTTTGGCTTTGGGGGGGGGGGAGTCAGTCAGAGAATCGAAATTGTTAAGAAAAATGGTATCACTAAAAACGCAATCACAAAATAAACAAACGTACTAAACCAGACAAATTTTTTGCAAGCTACATGGATAGAAATTTGATGCGTTTAGCGCGCCAAAAATATTCTTACAAATTGCAACGGCGTGTTTTGCGACTTTTATATCGAGCTTCGAGAAAAGTATGAAGGTACGTTACAGTTTCGGCAAGTCGAGTTGGTACCGACAAAGGGAGAAAGTCACAGCTTGAATTGCCAACCATGCTTGCAGTTTGGACGTCGGCAAAAATTTTTGGTGTGAAAAAAGCCCCAAATTCCTATCCGTGCATCGCTGCACATTCATCGTGGCATCACTATACACATCGATTCGGTAATCACAAGGTTCGCTAAACGAAATAGAAGAGTTGATTTTGTTATATAAACAAGATGTTCAATAAAGAACATATAGCCTACTTTCTCCTAAATGCCTGAGTATTGTTATAACTCTTTGTCCTTTTCAAGGAGTATAATTGAATGTTGGTTGCAATAGCTTGTTGAAATACAACGTGCTATAGGGATATTAAACATGAATATGAGGTGCCCTTTGCTAGTGCTACCTCTGTAAAAAATGTCATTCAATTCGGTTTCACCGTGTTTGAATTGATAAGGGGAATGCATTTGCACACATACATGGCCGCTATTTACGAACTATTGGGCTGATGACCTTGTAGTCACTCATAAGATGCTTTCCACAAAAAGGCATGATGTTGCAAAATCTGGTAGAGATCAAATTATTAGGATGGTCGTAATTTAATTTAAGCTTTTAACATTTGGGTGGCTGTCATTCCGTTTCCGTCAAAATGGTGTCGATATAAAGCATGACACTGAGGTGCCCTTTGCACCTCAGTTCAATTCGGTTTCACCGTGTTTGAATTGATAGGGGGAATCGATTTGCACCCATACTTGGCCACCATCTGCAAACTATTGGCCTGATGATCTTGCAGTTTGGTCAGAATATGCTTCCCACATAAAGATATGTTGTTCCAAAATTTGGTAGAGACTAGATTATTAGGTTGGTCGTAATTAAATTTTAGCTTTTAACATTTGGGTGGCCGCGATTACGTTTCCGTCAAGATGGCGGTGATATAAAACATGACACTGAGGTGCCCTTTGCTAGTGCTACCTCTTTACCAAATTACGTTCCATTCGGTTTCACCGTGTTCGAATTAATAGGGGGAATCGATTTTCACACAAAGATGGCCACCATCCGCAAACAATTAGGTTGCTGACCTATTAGTTTGGTCAAGGGATGCTCCCCGCATAGAGGTATGTTGTTGCAAAATTTGGTAGAGATCGGATGATTAGGTTAGTCGTAATTTGATTTAAGCTTTGAACATTTGTGTGGCCGCCATTACGATTCCGTCAAGATGTCGGCGATATAAAATATGACACTGAGGTGGCCTTTGCTAGTGCTACCTTTGTACCAAATTTCGTTCAATTCGCGTTCACCGTGTTCGAATTGATAGGGGGGGGGGGCAAGCATTCAGAGTATACACACTCACACACACACACACAGACTCACACACACACACATACACACACACAGACAGACACACATTTTTTCGCCCTGTGTTGATCTCATAAGACTACTTTCATTTTTTGCAAAAATCGAAAGTAGGCTAATAATCGTTTTTATATAACAGGTATGAAGTTGTAAATATGCACAGTTGTAACAGAACATAATGTTACGGCTGTGAGTTTGTGTCATCGCTCGCCGCTTGAGTCACAACTGCCCCAGGGGCTGGGCTGTGGCATGCCTCCTGTATTGCGTGTGCCTTATGCAACAGGGCTACTAAGACAAAGGGATAGTCCAGAAGATTCGTGACTGGACCAGCGATGGAAACCTCGAGAAGCCGTGAACCCTGGATGGATCTTGAACCATTTATTGAGTCACCGGCCTGCTATATAAGAGTGACCCGTGAAGCAGTTGTTGTTGTTGTGTTTTACGAGCTAGTGTGAGCGTTTATTCTGAGCGACAGAAGTGTGGTGACTTGCGAAACCCCTAGTGTAGCGGCGAAGTGAGGAACATACAGGGGACTGCCGTGTTCTGAGTAAGTGTGCTTTCACTGAGTGTCAGATATTGTGGTGTCGAAATCCAGTGACATTGTTTCTCCAGCGTGTGGACAGCGAAATAGCCTGCAGCAAGTGAACGTAAGTAATTGTGGTCGGTGAACATAAAAGAGAGGAGCAGGTAGTTTCTGTCAAGGCCACCGTACTCATTAGGACGGATTAACTTCTGTGATCTGTTGACAAGTGGAAGGGCCAAGAGCGCTCAAGGAAGAGACTTGAGGAAACTGGAATAAGGCTCCTAATTGCTTGTATTTGCTGACTAGTGTAATTTTCTGGCCACAATAAAGTTAATTATTCCTTTAAGCTGTAATTGGTGTTGTGCTTTGTACTGCCCCCGTAATTGAATTATGTAGAGACCATGGTGGCTATATTTGAAATTATAAGGAGAGTTATGGCTGTCATAGTTATGACGTGGGTAGTCATGACGTAAGCACGGATGACGTAAATGTTATGCCAGCAGGCTACTTGAGCTGAGATTCTCAGTGACGTCATGTATTTAGTCGAGAATGTTCCAAGATGTACGACGCAGTCGCAGGAAACGAGGAATTCTGCTGAGGAAGAAACTATGCTATTGGAGGAGAGGCATGAACCAATCAACGATAGTTTAAAGGAAGACGGAGATTGCTAAAACTATGGTATTTTTATTACTTTTGGAATGCAGAATTGTGGAAATCAATTTGCAGTAAAAGCATTGATTTGGAATTTTGGTGAAATTTATTTTCAGTTTTTGAATTTTGAAAATCCGTCATGTATTAACGAAGTTGGAACTTTGAGCGATGACGCAGTACCACGCTTTGGAAGGGATGGTAACGCCCCTCGTGAAGTTAATAAAAGGGCTTGCGCAGAAGAGAGGAGCCCCTTTTTCGTTCTCTGATTATTCTGAGATCTCATTCTCAGATCATCGAAGTCTATTGTGAAAGTTCTTTTCTTATACATTCATTATAGTGAGACGTCGAAGTGAACAGCAGTGAAAAGAATCGTCTTTATAACACGTGGCGAGGCCACTATATTAACGAGATCCAAGTCAAACTAGGTGAAGTTGAAACGGACCTTAGAAAGCTTCTACAAGTTTAGCTTCGAACAGTTAGCGGTCTCCGATAAGCTAATTGTATTGTGCAGTGCTTCATGCAGTTATAGAGAAAAGCAGAACAATTTCAACCGATTAGTTCGAAAGATATTAGCAGTTTTATACGACTGAGAAAAGTGATTATCTCGCCACAAGAGAAGCACTTTCGTATAGCCAGAATCAACGCAAGGCTGACGCTGCGAGTGGAATAGAAAGACTTCAGATTGCTTGGTTGCAGAACAATACGGTATAATGGAGCAATTGAATACGGCAGTTTGTTCTTATAACACTACAACCGAAGAGCAGATGGAAGGCTAAGGCGCTTATTGCAATTGGGACATACTTCAACGGAGTAAGATAGCGACATGGAACTTCGCTAATTGCTATTCCACACAAGCGAACATGCGGTGAATACCATCTACACCCATGTTTCGTAATTAAAGGCTGAATACCATCGAACAGCCATAGAAACAACTTCATACTCTGAATATGAATAATTTCTTCGGAAATTTCTACAAAACTTCATGGCGATTGTCTACTGGAACTTCAGGGAATTTTTCAAGAGAGGTCAGGGTGGACCCGACTCACAAAGAAGATTATTGCCGGAAGGATGTCTATTCGTCTTCGAGGAGCAGAGCGATTCACGGAGAAGGAAGCAGTTCGATTCTCTGAGGGTGCTATTTCCTATTTCGAGGATGGAGCTCAGCTTTAACGTGGTGAAATGGATCCATCAGCAGTCTTCTTTGGGGAATTTTCCTCTGGAACGTCAATCGGCAGATAAGGTAGTCGTGAACGTTTATTGTATTTGAGTTTACTAATGATGTTTGAGCAACCATTTTTCCCATATTTTTATCCTCTTGTATTTTTGCCCTATTTTCTTGTTGAGATTCTTATTCTCAGTACACCTTGATGAGTTTTGCATTTTTCGACGATTTATTAAGACATTGTTATGTCATAGGCATAGTTAACGATTTTGGATCAGTTGAGACTGATATTTAGAATTTTCAGTAATTAATATTTTTGTAGTCACGATTTGACTGTAAGTTAATGATTTTTATGGCAGATTTAAATTCAGACAGCGTGTCACTTTATTAAAGTAATTCTACCCCAGTTTAATTACTTTGACCAATTTTCTGTCATCATCAAGAAGGAAGAGCATTTAAATGATTTTAGAGCGTTAAAATCTCTTACGTTGTCGACGATCTTGGAAATACTAGTCGTTATTTGTATTGATTGCAACACAGATATTTATCGTCAGTTATGAATGAACATTGCATTATAGACACTTTTGTGAAAGAGTAACTTTAATAATGAATTTTTGAATGCATTAAAGTCAAGTACTTTTGTTAGGAGTTTTTCTCAATTAGAGATTTATAGAACGATGTTTGCATTCCCCAGTCTAATTGGATTCTATTCGACTACTTTGTATTTTAGTCGCACTTTATTTGAAGATAGTATTTTTATACTACAATCTCTTTTAAGATGTTAATCTTAAATTTTGATAGACCAGACAGGCGTATATAAGCGTATTCACTATTAAATTTGTTTGTGATTGGCAAGTTCTGACTTCATTTCGGTTCATGAATGAAATCCACGAAGGTTAAATAGAAAAACAGTTTTGAAACAATTAATGATTATAAAAATTTTTAAGTGGAACTATGAATGTATAATCGCTAGTGCAGCGCGTGTTGAAAGTCGCTGAGGTATAATGCCCTTGAATATGAAGGAAGTTCCCACAGGAATAAATGTTAAAGAATTATTTGTGGAAGTTTTGTAAGTTATGTGGAAGTTTAATACCATATGATGATTTTGGGCATATTTTTAATGCAGTTTGTGCATTAACTTGTTAGCGAAGGATTTTCCGCTGGAGTAAGATTGTAATAGTTCGTTGAAAATAAATCAAGTGATTTACTGTTAGAATTAACACGAGTTTTGAAAGAATTTGAGATAAGATTTTGAATGAAGGTTGCCGTCACAAATCATTATTAAAACCTTTATTAAACCAGATTGTGACATTAATATGTATAACTAACCTTCATTGGTCGATTATATTAATCACGATTATGAAAATTACCAACCGAATGGACATGTGGTCAATGTATTTCTGAAATTAATAATTTAAACAATTTAAATGTTACTATTGTAAATAATTGCTGTAAATATTTTTGAAAATAATATGGAACGAGAGTGATGTTAAAGGCGTGCTTATAATATTTTTATTGTCTTTGACAAATATTATAAACAATTTCTAATTGTTATAAATAATTTATGTGATTTTGTTATAAACATTTAAGAGCTAATTAAACATTTGGAGTGAACTTAACAAGTTTAAGGAATTAATATAATGATTCAATAGGATGTGAGTAGAGTACTTGAAAGATTTGCGTAAATATAATGTGAGTTGTCTTGTAGACAGATAAAAGTTTGAGAGAGCAAGCTATTCTTACGTAACTTAGCACGTGAGAAGGGAATGCATTTGACCAGGCTGCAACAGGTTCGAGGGTAGCTCGCAGCTGGGCCAACATCTGGTTCACAGAGAGTGAGGTCGTCCACACTCCGGCCTTGCGACTATAAATACCATTCTCATGTTTATTAAAAGGAAACCAAATGCTCTGTATATGTCACACCCTGATGTCCTTTTCCAATCCAATAGTGTTATGAATATTACGTTATTTGGAGCTCTTGGGAGCTAAAATGTTTTATATCATGTTGTATGATAATTTTTGCAAGTCCTGCTGGAGGACGTAGTCAGATTGACTTGGGCTACTGATAGCCACGTTGATTTTGTTGTGTTAGTAAAATCATACCCTTTATTAGAAATAAAGCTTTTGTACAGTTCAAAGTTCTCGCCTTCGTCTTGGTTCATTTTTAAATGTCATGGTGGAGGTTATTGTGTGAACAGACTTTTAGTGATCCTGTTGTCAACTCAAACCCCGAGATAATTAAGAGGTAAGTAACGGTAAGTATGAACCCCCGTCTATTTTGGTGTGTTCCACAATGATTTCCTGTGAACTTCTGTGCTCTTATCTCGATAGTATCTGTCAGTGCCATTTTCATTGATGTAACTGTGCCGGTGCGACTGATAATTGGCAATCCGATTGAGGGGGCGGATATCTGACAGCCTACTATCCAGGTAAACGGGGACAGTACCCCTACCGTAATCCAGTTAACATAAGTGCCACTAGGGGGTGGCACGTAACAACTGGTGTCAGAAGCCGGATTACGAACTCAAGCACAACACCTGACGGTCCTGGTTTCAAAACCCGAGCAGGTCATTTTCTCTAATTTTCCTGTGAGTGCATGCCCTTTACAAGGCAAACAACTAAAATGGAGGCGCAATTAGCAGCATTGCTAGAAAAGTTAAATGGCATAGAAGACGGCCAGAAGAATTTAACCAAGGACCTAACTGCCAAAATGGGAGACGGCAAAACAGGCATCAAGAATGCACGCGCGGGTGCGTCAAGTGGACGTCGACGAACCAGCAAAAACCAACGAGAGCAAGCCCCTGGCCGACGAATTGATGGAGGCGCTAAGCCGTTTCTTCGATAGTCGCGGCACCACCAGCAACGACACAGCCGGAAGACAACAGGAGAGGCGGCCTGGAAGAGGACTACCGACCTGCTGGGCCTGCGGTAAGAAAGGCCACCTGAGCAAGGACTGCGGTGATCGCCGCCGCCAAGGGTTTCCGTCGGAACAGTCAGTCGTAGGGAAACCGCGCGGCCCAGGAAAGCAAGTATCAGCCAGCCTAGGGGGGCAAAGGTTGGCTTGTGACAGTCGTCAAGCCCCGGCAGTCGAAGTGCGTGTGACGAAGTTACGGAGGGACAATAGCAGCCTGATGGTCGACGGAGTCATCAACGGAGTGAGCTGGCCCATGCTGATCGACACGGGAGCATCGAGGACCATCGTCAATCCCACTGTGATCCCGAAGTGGAGAGTGCAACCCACACAAAGGAACCTCCAGCTAATAACCGCGACCGGAGAGACCGCACCGGTACATGGCGAAGCATCACTGGAGTTCGTCATTGGTCGACGGGTGATAAAGCATCCAGTGCTTGTGGCTCACGTATCAAACGAAGTGATCATCGGACTGGACTTCCAGGACCAGAACAACATCATCTTGGACCTGAGTACCAACACTCTGCACTTCGGAGGTGAGGAACTTGCTTTGCAACCAGCACACGAGGCCGTCACCGCACGACGAGTAAGGCTGAGAGAGGACGTCATCGTTCCCGCCAGGACGGAGGTCAGCGCTGCCGTAATTGTCGACGGAACTGCTGAGGGAGTGGCGGCTGTCATCGAGCCAAAATATGAGGACATCCAGACAAAAGGATTGCTAGTTGCCAAGACCCTCATCAACACGACGCCTCGGCCGTACGTCCACCTGTCCAACCTGAACGACTACGATATTACGGTTCACCGGGACACCAACCTAGGAGTCTGCGAGCCCGTTACCTGGATTGCCCGCATCACAGAAGCGACGGACGGACACCTGCAGACGGACAACCGAAGAAGACGCGCCCTGCCAGAAGAACTACAGAAGCTGTACCAAGGATCCCAGGACCATTTAGACGAAGAGCAATCACGCCAACTTCAGGACCTGCTACGCGAATTCCAGGATGTCTTCTCCGTGGGGAGCAAAGACTTCGGCAGGACAAGCTTGGTCCAGCACAGAATCGACGTTGGGGACAGCGCACCGATTAGGGCCCCATTCCGACGTGTCCCGCTCGCCTAGCAAGCCGAAGTCGACCGGATGGTAGAAGAGATGAAGGAGCAAGGGGTGGTCGAGCCATCACATAGTCCTTGGAGTTCTCCGGTCGTGCTTGTGAAGAAGAAGGACGGTTCCACCAGGTTCTGCGTGGACTACAGGCGGGTGAACGACGTCACGAAGAAGGACAGCTACCCTCTACCCCGGATCGACGACACGCTGGACACCATATCAGGGTCAAGATGGTTCTCCACCTTGGATTTGAAGAGTGGCTACTGGCAAGTGGAGGTCCACCCTAAGGACCGCGAGAAAACGGCGTTCTCTGTGGGCAGCGGGCTCTGGCAGTTCACTGTCATGCCATTCGGTCTCTGCAACGCCCCTGCGACCTTCGAAAGGCTAATGGAGTCCATTCTGAGGGGACTACACTGGAAGACCTGCCTGGTATACCTAGACGACGTCATCGTTCTGGGAAGGAGCTTCGAGGAGCACTACAGCAATCTGAAGGAGATCTTGTTGAAGCTACGGGCTGCCCAGCTGAAGTTGAGCCCCAAGAAGTGTCAGCTCTTCCAGAAGCGGGTCCAGTACCTTGGGCATATCGTCTCCGAGGAAGGGGTGCGCACCGACCCAGAGAAGACCGCAGCTGTGAGGGAGTGGCCAGTTCCGAAGGACAAGTCCCAACTACGAAGCTTCCTGGGACTCTGCACTTATTACCGTCGCTTCGTGAGGGGATTCGCCGACATCGCCAAACCTTTACATCGCCTGACTGAGAAGGACCAACTCTTCACGTGGACAGCAGAATGCCACAGTGCCTTCGAACAACTCAAGCAGGCTCTGTGCACCGCGCCTATTCTGGCCTACCCCAGACCTGGAACAAGGTTCATCGTCGATACCGATGCCAGCGACTTTGGCATAGGGGGAATCCTGTCGCAGGTAGTGGACGGCGAGGAGAGAGTAGTGGCCTACTTCAGCAAGGCCTTGTCAAAGCCAGAAAGGAACTACTGCGTCACCAGGAAGGAGCTGCTCGCCATCGTGAAGACCATGAACACTTCCACAAGTACCTGTACGGGCAAGAATTTCTCATCAGGACCGACCATGCATCCCTGCGGTGGCTCCTGAACTTCAAGCAGCCCGAGGGTCAACTCGCGCGGTGGTTAGAGAGGCTTCAACAGTACAACTTTGAGATTCAGCACAGGAAAGGCCAACTGCATTCTAACGCCGACGCCCTGTCACGAAGACCGTGCCCCGAAGACTGCACCTTCTGTGCCCGAAGGGAGGAGAACACCGGGATACTGTGCCGACGGACTACTGTGGAACTTCAAGGGAACTGGAGCCGCGAATCTTTCACGCGGGCACAAGCAGAGGATGATGACCTGGGACTGATAGCCGAATGGAAGAGGGCCTGTGTCCCCAGACCCGGGTGGAACATTGTGAGTGACTGCAGCCCAAAGTTTAAGTCCTACTGGGCACAGTGGGACTCGCTGATTGTAAGGGATGGCCTCATCTGCCGTACCTGGGAGAGCACCGACGGGAAGACATCTCGGGAACAAGTCGTCGTTCCAAAGGCTATGACGGAGGAAGTCCTGAAGGAAGTTCATGGAGGATCATCTGGTGGACACCTAGGGATAAAGAAGACCCTGGAGAAGCTGAGAGAGCGGTTCTACTGGATCGGATGCCGAACAGACGTGGAGAACCACTGCGCGAGGTGCCACGATTGCGCAGCCAGCAAGGGCCCAGGACGAAGACGACGGGGTCCACTGAAGACCTACAACGTGGGCGGCCCCATGGAGAGAGTGGCCATCGATGTTGCTGGGCCATTCCCGTTAAGCGAGGCAGGGAACCGCTACATATTAGTCGCCAGCGACTACTTTACCAAATGGCCGGAGGCGTATGCGCTCCCTAACCAAGAAGCCGCGACGATTGCAGAGACCCTGGTGAAAGAATTCGTCAGCCGGTACGGAGTACCCCTGGAGCTGCACTCCGACCAAGGGAGGAACTTCGAGTCGCAGGTGTTCCAGAACCTATGCCAGCTGCTGGGAATCCGGAAGACAAGGACGACGCCGCTACACCCTCAGTCCGACGGGATGGTAGAGCGATTCAATCGCACCATCGAGAACCATCTCCGAATAGTCATCAGCGAGCACCAGAGGGATTGGGACAAACATCTTCCACTATTTCTCCTGGCCTACCGCACCGCCGTGCATGAAGCCACCGGGTGCACACCAGCCCGGGCCATGTTTGGGAGGGAGCTCCGTCTACCTGTCGATCTTGCCTTCGGCCGACCTGGGAATGATCCGATCCCGGTAAGCCAGTATTGTCAAGAACTGGTCGACCAACTGGAGGACGTGCACGCGTTCGCGAGGAGGAAACTGCGGATCGAGACCGACCGAATGAAGACCCGATACGACCAGCAGACGGATGCCGGCGGATTCCACGAGGACGACCTGGTCTGGCTCTTCAACCCATTACGGAAGAAAGGCCTGTCTCCCAAACTTCAGAAGTCCTGGGAGGGCCCGTACCGAGTCGTGAAACGGATCAACGATGTCGTCTACAGGATCCAGCGGAACCCGAGGACGAAGATGAAGATTGTGCATCGAGATCGCCTGGCAGCCTACGGAGGGACACAGACGGACCAATGATTGATCGGGACGATCAGCCTTTTTAGGAAGGGGTGGTGTTACGGCTGTGAGTTTGTGTCATCGCTCGCCGCTTGAGTCACAACTGCCCCAGGGGCTGGGCTGTGGCATGCCTCCTGTATTGCGTGTGCCTTATGCAACAGGGCTACTAAGACAAAGGGATAGTCCAGAAGATTCGTGATTGGACCAGCGATGGAAACCTCGAGAAGCCGTGGACCCTGGATGGATCTAGAACCATTTATTGAGTCACCGGCCTGCTATATAAGAGTGACCCGTGAAGCAGTTGTTGTTGTTGTGTTTTACGAGCTAGTGTGAGCGTTTATTCTGAGCGACAGAAGTGTGGTGACTTGCGAAACCCCTAGTGTAGCGGCGAAGTGAGGAACATACAGGGGACTGCCGTGTTCTGAGTAAGTGTGCTTTCACTGAGTGTCAGATATTGTGGTGTCGAAATCCAGTGACATTGTTTCTCCAGCGTGTGGACAGCGAAATAGCCTGCAGCAAGTGAACGTAAGTAATTGTGGTCGGTGAACATAAAAGAGAGGAGCAGGTAGTTTCTGTCAAGGCCACCGTACTCATTAGGACGGATTAACTTCTGTGATCTGTTGACAAGTGGAAGGGCCAAGAGCGCTCAAGGAAGAGACTTGAGGAAACTGGAATAAGGCTCCTAATTGCTTGTATTTGCTGACTAGTGTAATTTTCTGGCCACAATAAAGTTAATTATTTCTTTAAGCTGTAATTGGTGTTGTGCTTTGTACCCCCACCGTAATCCAGTTAACATAAGTGCCACTAGGGGGTGGCACGTAACAATAATAATTGCAATAAAGATATTTTCAGTACGGTATTGAATAAAATGAAAAAAAAAACTGTTTTTCAGTTAAAATTCGTTAAGTTTTATTTGTCTGGTTATTGTGTTTTCGTTTTTTGAGTTTGCAAAAAAAATTGGTCTCGGTTTGGGGGGGGGGTCATGTCATGACCCCCGTGCCCCCTCCCCTAAATCTGCGCCTGCCTCAGTGTGACCGCCAACAAATAGCTAGTCCTCTCCACCTTGTATTTTAATGTATAAGCTATGTACAACCATTGTGCCATATGTTTTATTAGTCAATAGATAGTTCCTATGTGATGGAAACTACTGTATGTATTGACTAATAAAACAACTTAGACTTTTACGGCCAGCGTTATTTTGCATGAACAAGTTTTACGCTCTTGTTGGCCATGGTCTAATGGGGAGTGTTTTATCTCTGTCCTTCGACGACAACTTGTTCGACGCCTTACTGGTAATGTAGCCCGTCGTCGATGTCTCTCATCCCTTCTGGATGGCTGATGGGAAGGGGGAACGTAACCACACCACTTATGTTCATTTCTCAGACTGCAAAGGACCGGTCGCGCCCGTGTGCATAATGGTGTCTGGCGTCTTGGACTCGGCATCTTTGTTGGTGTCGCAGGAACGTCTAGATTGTTACTTAGACCTACCTCTTGCGTAATCGTAGGAATTCCAACGAGGGGTAATTTCATAGGTGTAAATCTAGGATGGCACGGAGTTGCACCAGCCACCCCATTTGTAAAGTAAGTAGATGTTAAATTATATAAGTATTTCCGTGTTTCTCATCCGCTTGGGTTGTCCGTTTCGTTAAGTTTTTTTTTTGTGTTGATCCATGCTCAACTCTCGCCGAGACAGCATACTGCACTGCATTATTATTATTATTATTATTATTATTATTATTATTATTATTATTATTGATATGTTCGCCGTGTCATTGGGTGCAATTCTTGATTTCATCGGCATTTGTTGCAAGATGAAGTAGAGTTCTCTATATCGGTAGGTTGAGGAACGAACGAACTATGGAGCAAGTCTCTTAAATAACTACTTTCTGCATATTGGTATGCAGATTATGGTGGAGCCCCAGTTTATCGAGGTTAGCCCTCAGCGACTTCGGTATCATCCCTGTGGAAGAGATTATGATAGGCAATACAGTGACAAATTCCTTTCGCCACATCTGTCGGATCTCTTGAGCCAGTGGCATGTATTTGGTTAGTTTCCTAGCATACATGTGTTGGATATTATGCGAGTTAGGGACTGCGATGTCTATTAGAAGATTTCCCTTGTCCACTTTATCAATAAGAATAATGTCTGGCATGTTTACTGATATAGATTTATTATTAATATTATTATTATTATTATCGTTATTTACGGAACTTACAGTTGGTAACATGCCTCATATCGGTACATTGCGTACAAGAAACTGAGTAAAGTCACACATTGAAAATCCTATAGCGTATATTTTCAAATTATATAACATAGACGTTTGACAGTTAATTTTTTTCAGTAATGATATATTTTACTATTATTATTACTATTATTACCCACGGTCATATTATGAGCCAATCAACAAATGTACTTTTAGGAAGGTAAATTTTAGACTATGAAGACATTGACAACATTGTCATGGCAAACTGCGTAGGCCTACTACTGTGTGGCTGAAAGCAAAAAATAACCACAGCCGTTAAGCTCTAACCAAGGATATGCACCTCTCTATATAAAATTACAAGTGACGGTGGTCTCCTTTATTGTAAAATTCAAATACCAAGATAAACTATAAGGTGCGTTCAAAAAGTAACGAGCCGGAGGCTGTAATACGCAAACCGGTGACGACATCGGCTAACCGTGACGTGTGTAACGAGGAGTGGTTTCGAACCAAGCGTGGAAGGTCAGAGCCCGTCGCTAGAGGGCACGCGTGTACGTCACGTGACGATACAAAGCGAGCAGCAGTATACATCAATCGTCCAGCGCTGCTCTTGGCATTGCAAACAGTGACATGGAGGGCGTCAAACGAAGAGCAAAGATGTGATGTTTGGTTTCTGACGAGTGGCAGTGAACGCCATAGCCGGCGTGGTCGGAATGAGCGTCGGAAGTGTGCACACCATCATGAAGGAACCACTGCACTTGCGGAAAGTGTGTGCCCAATGGGTGCTCCACAGTCTTCAACCACACCAGGAAGCATGTCCAATTGCCTACTGTCTTGGTCTTGGTTGGACGATTGATGCATGCTGCTGCTCGCTTTGTATCGTCACGTGACGTGCACGCGTGCCCTCTAGCGACGGGCTGTGACCTTCCACGCTCTGGTCAGAACCACACCTCGTTACACACGCCACGATTAGCCGATGTCGTCACCGGTTTGTGCATTCCAGCCTCCAGCTCGATACTTTTTGAACGCACCTTATAGTTCCCCATTCGCATCTACGGATGGGGACTACTCGAGAGAAGGTTAACATTACAAACGTGACAAATTGGATATATGACATTCTATGAGTGGAATGTTGGAAGTCTGATTGGTAGTGTAGGTTAAAGTCAAACTTGGTTGGGTTATACTGATGGTTGGTTGTTTGGTTCCTCAGTTCAAGGGCTGCGACAACGAGGTCATGTAGCCCCGTGTACTTTGGATGTGTGTAGAATCTGTCGGATAACCGGAGTTAATTGCGATGGCTGTGTTAGTAGGTTTATAGTTAAGTATGATAGCAGGAATAACAGGGCTTCTGGCTAGGAGACTTCAGGATCATTAGCACTAAAACATCAGTTATGCGTTTTGCTGACTTGGAAACTGGGGCGGCGGGCAGAATATTGAAAGCAATATAGTGAAATGCTTATTCTAACTAAAATTGATAGCCTACGTCACATAAGTACTCCACAATAGTACATATAGGTCAAGGGTGGTGAAAATATTACAGTAATAGGGTAACTTGATTGCTATTGCAGGAGAGGGAAGAGGAAGAAAGACAGTAGAGGAATTGGCATTGGATGAAAGG
This sequence comes from Meconema thalassinum, assembly GCA_946902985.2. Classification (NCBI taxonomy): domain Eukaryota; kingdom Metazoa; phylum Arthropoda; class Insecta; order Orthoptera; family Tettigoniidae; genus Meconema; species Meconema thalassinum. Next base: position 403,484,690 of record OX336392.1, read on the forward strand.
GACGATTAAAAAAGCAAGCTATTGGGGAGGTTGGTAAGGAAAATGATATATGCTGATGGTCATACGTCCCTTTTAACAACTCTAGATTTTAGAGACGCTGGGGTGCCGAAATTTTGTACCGAAGGGATCTTCAACGTGCCAGTAAATGTATTGACACGGCTCCCTCGCATTTACTCACCCTCAAATGCCAGCCGACTGCGCCAGGATACGAGCCTGCAACATTGGGCCCAGCAAGCGAGATCGTTATCACTGAGCCACGCAGTCGAGGGAAGATAAAATGGAGGGGACCGGTACAAATGATTAGACTCAGCTGGGGCCCCTGGAGAGACCTAAGCTTGGCCTATCACCATCTGAGCTATGTCAGTGGGTGACCAGCCTGTTAACATACTGTAATTCTAATTTGCAGTCGCTTCCGTAGAGTAGCGGTCGGCATGGTTAGCTGCCACCCTGGAGGTCTTGGGTTCGATTCCCGGCTCTGCCACGAAATTTGAAAAGTGGTCTGAGGACTGGTACGGGGTCTACTCAGCCTCGGGTGGTCCAAATGAGTAGAGGGGGTTCGATTCCCACCTCAGCCATCCTCGAATTGGTTTTCCGTGGTTTCCCACTTCGTCTTCGGGAAAATGCCGGGATGGTACCTACTGTAAGGCCACGGCCACCTCCTTCCCTCTTCCTAGCCTATCCATCCCAATCTTCCATCCCTTCCCATCCCTCATGAGGCCCCTGTTCGCTTTGCAGGTGACGCCGCCTGGGCGAAGTGCTGATCACACCTCCCCAGTTGTATCCATCCCGACCAGATGTTCCCAGCTACAGGACACTGTCCATAGAGGTGGTAGTGGTGAGTTCCCTCGCTGAGTCCGTGGGAACCACCAACCTAGAGGGTGAAAATCCACAGCCTGCTTCCAGTCTCCGACCGGGTCAGGAATGGAATGAAAAAAGCCCCCAACTAGCGGCGAGGATATGAAAAGTGCCGGCTGCCGAAGCCTGTCGCACACCTCTGGGGCGATGATTAAATGAATGACAGATGAAATGAAATGATAGTGGAGAGTGTTGCTGGAATGAAATTTTGACAGGGAAAACCGGAGTACCCGGAGAAAAACCTGTCTGCCTCCGTTTTGTCCAGCACAGATCTCACATCGAGTGACCGGGATTTGACCACGGACCCAGCGGTGAGAGGCAGGCGTGCTGCCGCCTAAGCCACGGAGGCTTACCAACCTAGAGGGTAAATTGACTAAATAAAAAAAAAAAAAAATCTAATTTGCTATATTCAACACCTCCAAAGAGTATTTCAGTTTGGGAATGTGGCTGTTATAAAACCGACAGTAGTGACTACGCTGACTAAAGCTCAGCATTAGGTCATGGGGCCAAGCTCTCTGCTGACTCGGTAGACGCGTGGGTTCGAGCCCCACCGTCGGCCGTCCTTGAAATGGTTTTCCGTGGTTTCCCATTTTCAACACCAGGCAAATGCTGGGACGGTACCTTCTGACAGGCCACGGCCGCTTCCTTCCACATCCTTGCCCAGTTTCATTCACCATCATTCATTTCATCTCTCATTAACTCCTCTCGTGAGGTTGGCGTCAGGAAGGGCATCCGGCCGTAAAAACATCGCCACAAAGACTTCCATCGCATCTCATCCCCGACCCCGTTGGAAAACGGGAATAATAAGAGGTAGACATACATACAATGTGGCTGTTATAATAATTACGGCAATACCCACTTCAGGTGATCAGCGCTGAATTGCATCATCAACTGTTTTGTCTGTTACGACGACTGTTTCAAGGCGAGAATCGAACCTTCACATTCGCCTTGAGAAGTTACCGCCTGCAAGGAGTAGGCGTGTATCTTGACTTTGACAGCTGAGTATGTAGTGGCAGTTCTTAACATCAATTAAACTTGTATAGTTTACTTTTGACAACAACCAATGTATTATTAATATGCACTTAATAGCCACGTGTCAAGTGAAGTAAATTGTTTTTACCATTATTAAATTATACATGTCAAACGTATCAAGAAATGTTTTGTGTTACAACAAAATGAATCGGAATGAAGTGGTCTTTTCAGTTATCGTACGTGGGCTTAGGGTTCGTATTGGGACTCCGGATCTAAAGATCGCATGGCGTCTTCAGTGGCGTAGTTGGTAGCAAGCTGAGCTTCTATGCCCAAGATTGTGGGTTCGAACACGGTCGAAGTCGTCGGACTTTTTAAGAGCGTCAAATATCCCTCAGTATGCCTTCATTCAGAGAGGACGTAAAGCCGGCGGGCTCATGTCATACATGTACGGTATGTAAAAGAACCTTCCACTAACTACAATTGTGTGAAACAAAATTTGTAGGTTAGATTTGATCACTCTATTAAGTTCCAACGATCGTCGCAAGTTGCCAGTTGCGGTGGCATCTAGTAGACATGTTCGCGGCAAGGTAGCATTTGGTAGCAAAAGTAGAAACTACTTGAGGTTGATCGTCTGCAGCCCTTACCTGAACTACAGATAACACACACTAAACAGCCATTACAAATAACACTGGTTATCTGACACATTCTACACACACCCAAAGTACACGGGACTACATCACCACGTTGTTGCAGCTTCTAAACAGAGGAACCAACCATCTAAAGGTCCTGGGTTGATTCCAGGCTCTGCCATGAAATTTAATTCTGGTCTGAGGGTTTGACCGGGGTACACTCAGCCTCGTTTGGCAAAACTGAGAAGAGGTCGGTTGGATTCCCACCTCAGCCTACCTGGAAGAGTGTATTCCTAGATTTCCCCCTCCTACTCTAGGCAAACGCCAAGTTAGTTTCTAACTTCAGGCCACAGCAACCTCCTTCACAGTCCTCACCTAAAGCACAAATGTATGTCTAACCCCTTATTATTACCGTTTTCAACGGGGACGGGAATGAGATGTGATGAAAGGGTATGTGGCGGGTGGTTTTTACTACCAGATGCCCTTCCTGACACCAACCCCATGAGGGGAGTTAATAAGAGACTAAATGAATGATGATGAATGAAAATGGGCAAGGATGTGGAAGGAAGCGGCCGTGGCCTGTTAGAAGGTACCGACCTAACATTTACCTTGGGTTGAAAATAATAATAATAATAATAATAATAATAATAATAATAATAATAATAATAATAATAATAATAATATCGTATGGCCTCGGGTGCAAGTTTTGTTATTTGACGCCCAGTGGGCAGCTTTCAAGTCGAATTTTGTTGTTCCTTGGAGTGCTGTGAAAGCCAAGGAGGTTCTATGCTCCTTGACACTATAGCGCTTTCTAGTAAAAAAAGGAGGAACTCTTTGTGTTGGCGGAAAATCCAGAGATTAATTTTGCCATTATGAACACGGCCTACTGAATTCTAATGGGTTCTTTAACATGCCAACAACGTTTGACATGCGTGTCGTGATTTTTGTCGCCTTTAAAAAATCACTTACCATTGCCAGGAGTGAACCTGCAAGCTTGGGGTTGATAGACCGACTGGATAACCACTCACCCGCCGTGGCAAGTGGGTTGAAAATGTGAAACCACAATTTCAAGTACGGCTGACAGTGAGGCTCAAACCCACGTCTACCGAGGCGTCAGGTAGCCTGGCCCCATGGCCTCGAGCTGCACGTTAGCGAGTATAGCTACCGCTGTCAGTTTACCTGAACCGCATATACACATACAAATATAGCCATCACAATAACACAGGTTATCAGACAATTTACATATAAATATATATAGATATACACGCAAGTACACGGGAGTAAATGACCGCGATGTCCAAGACCCTCAAATGAAACAACAACATTGATTGTTTTCCGTGGTCCAGACAGGATATCTCCCGACGTTTCACCGGAAACTGCGTCCGGCATTATCAAGGGTTCCGCTGCTTTCCTTGGTCAGCAGTGGAATGAGGAAGAGGCTTGAAATAATGGGTAACGGTTTGTAGTGAGGGTATTGTTGTTTCAATATGACCGTTGGCTGGGTGGTTCTTGGCGATGAACTAACGGCTGAAAGGTAGTTTTGGATCTTCAAATTAGCAAGGTGAGCCGAGCGTTCTCTTCGCATTCCGGCTGGATCGTCTGGTCTCGCGTACATGTTGCGGGGTGCGGTGCGTGCTCCGGCTTCGGCGACCGTGCTTGTGAGGGTCAGGTGTGCGCAATTCATGGATCCTGGCCCTTAGGAACACCAAGGCCAAGATATCACGCACACGTCAACCTGAAGAACCTTCCCGCTGCAGCCCGGCAGTCGCCCAGGGAACACACATTTGAGGAGAAGTACTGTGCCCAAATCCAGTTGCCCAGATTTGAGAGCACAGGTCCAGATTCTAAGTCCAGAGCTGAGGTTTTGAATAGCGCGCTCTCATTGTTCTTAGAAACATTTCGAAGCTTTATGCAGCCAAGAGATCGCTAAGTGACGTAGCAAGGTTATCATAGGCGAGGCTATATTTGTATGAAATATTTTTTGATTGAGTAGAAACATGAGACTAACACCAAATTACTGGCACGGACAACGGAAGAAGAACGTGCTATATTTCAAGAAAATTGATCGAGCGGAAGCTGAGATATGAGATGTTTTAGTTTTAGCAGATTTCAAGCAGTAACGTAAAGGAGTCCGTCCGCTGGGTTTAAAAGAGCTGGGAGCCACCACTCAATATGCCACTTCTTCATAAGCGCCCTGTCGCTAGACACATCACGTCGCTCCGAACATCGTTATACTTCAGAATTATCTTCGTGCACATGGTTGAAATACTCTAAGTTTTTACTATCACACAGTTGCTGGGACTTAGTGAAATTCTACGACAGTACATGGTTACTGGACTTCGAAAAGTGTTTGACATTTTAGTGAACTTCGAATTCTTCATAAGTTATCACTGAGGTGATAGACTTTGTGGCAGAACATTGGTAACTATTACTGCTACACGGACATATGATAGACTTAGTCTATATTTTTCTTTCCACTGTCCACTAACATTTAAAACTGGATTATTTTTATCCAATGACCAGAACAAGCTTTCGTCTTGGTAACTATTTGACCAACCAAGATAAGTCAGTACTTTTCACATAACATTCTTGCACGGTTCAGTTCATTTAGCCGACATAGAGAAACCAGCATGCCTAGCATTGTCTGGAGAGTGAGAAACTCTGCCCTGAGATGTTTAGATTCTCATGCTGACTGACTTTTTTGTGAAAATGCATATGTGGTCGTCCGGACTTCGGTCTAAACGGGCACATAAAATAAGATAGAAGAGAGAAATGGCTTCGAACGCGGGGCCCGATTTAGAGTCGATTCGGTCGATTGTTTGCCGATTTAGTTGTGATTTTTCAATAGATATTTTGGGAATTGGAAGATGTCTGGTATGGATAAATAAATTCATAGGAAACCCAATTAGTGGGAAACTTAACTCAAGTAAATTTTGTAAGAGTTAGTGTGGTTTTGATTGTTGTATAATAGCTTATCAATTAGGGTGTCAAGTAAAATTTGTGGTATACGTTCGATAGTCTGGAAATACACAACTTATTAGAATCCAGGTGGAGGATATTGTGAACTTGCAGATTTTTTTTGATATTGTTGCTTACATTTAATTAATAGTAGAGATTTTTTCCATCACGTCGACATTGGGGCATATCTCATTTTATTCTGAGAATTCCAAGTGGCTACGCATAATTCATGTTCTAGTTCTAAGTCTTTGTGTCTGTCTACATTTATTCACCTAACTTTAAAATATATTGTGAGAATTATGGAAGATGTCATGAGGATTTTAACTCGTATGGAGGAGGGCTCCAAATGTGCAGAACTGCAAATGGCAGAAATTATAGAGAAAACTAACAAAATGGAGGTTAAACTTAAAGAAAATTCTGAAATTTTAAGGGAAAATTTAAGAGGAAACTCGGATGCCCTAGAAAATAGATTGACCACTTCTTTAAAAGTAAATCTTGAAAACTCAATGGAAAATAAATTTAAAGAAAACTCCACTTCTTTAGAAAACAAATTAAAAGAAAACTCCGATCCATTAGAAAACAGGTTAAAGGAAAATTTAGAAAACAAGCTAAAAGAAAATTCTGATTCTATGAAGATTAACTGATTCTTTTGAAACTAAATTAGAGGAAAATTCAGTAAACTTAAAAGCTAAGATGAGAGAGAATTCAGATTCATTAGGAGCTTCTTTAGAAAATAAACTCAAGGAACATTTAGAAAATAAATTCAAAGAAAATTCTACTTCGTTAGAAAATAAAATCAAACAACATTCCTCTTCTTTAGAAAATAAAATATCTAAACTATTTGAGAAAACGCATGTACTCGAAACTTCATTAGCTTTGAACACGAGTAAAATGGAGGATAAATTTCGCGATGCCGACCAAAAATCTCAGTCATTAGCTGGTAGGATCGAGCGAGGTCTCAGAAAAGTAGGAGAGGATATGGTAAATTTGGAAATTCGTGTCCGCAAAGAGAATAGTGATATGGCAAATAACGTCATACAACGTTTGACCGAGCAATTCCAGGAACTTGTTGGAGAAATTCAGGAAGGTGTAGTCAAAGAGTTGACAACTGAGATAAAGACAACAGTCATCAGTGAAGTCAAAGATGCACTTAAACTGGAGACTCAAGACGGGATCAAAGAGATCAGAGAAACTTTGACGTCACACCTTCAAGTTATTACCAAGGATATCCAGACAGCTCAGAAAGACATTGTGGATATGACAAGTTCGTTAAAGAATCACGAAGAGATTATGAACAAGATATCTACAGATGTGAAAGCGAACTTTAAAGAGACAGAAGGAAGTAAGAGAGATACTGAAGAAATCAGGAAAAGATCTGAGGAGAACCAGAAAGAGATCGAGGATAGTAAAAATCAGGTCAAAGATCAGAAACAGGGTGATTGTTCACACAATAAAAATAATACCGAAGAGTTAAAGAAATTCGTAGGTGACGAAAATGCTGAACTCAAAGAAACCATCAATAAGCTTTGTAATAAATTTTTGGATCACCAGCAGGAAGCAAAGAGTGTTGCCAAAACTCAAAGCAAACCTACAATTACTAATATGGATATTGAGGGAGTAAGAAAAGTAGATAATCCCCATAAATAGGAAGAGGTTAGAATGTTTATGCAATCCACTCCTATAAACTTTTACAAGAACGTTGAAGATAAACCTTAAAAATTCTCAGGAACTGGGATTGTCACACCAGTAGAATTCCTGAGGGAAGTAGGAGATTACCTCAAGGATTCTAAAATTTCCAAAGAAAGGGAAATAAGAGTAATAGGGAAATTTTTGGATGGCCCCGCACTTACGTGGTTTAGGGCCTTTAGATCCACTCTGAACAACTATGAGGAATTCGCTAGAGGACTGTTGAAGAAATTCTGGTCACCAGAAACTCAACAACAGGTGAGAGCGGAGCTTTACTCCAAAAGATACTCCACTTCTCAACCCACACGTAATTCGACATATTTTTCAGGGCAATTATCTAAACTGCAACATTTAGATCCGCCTATGCCAGACAACGAATTAATTACTGCCTTAATCAGTTTCCTGCGGATGTCCAAAGAACACTTATAGCTGCGGACATTTACAACATGGAACAATTTGATGAAGTTCTACAAAAGCTGGATCACACGAACGCACAATTCTTCCATCAGAAGGCTGGCAAGAATGACAGCGCGGTATTTGCAGTTATGGCTGACAGATATTCCCAGACACCTCGAGATCATCGAGAAGAGAAAACTCCGAGGGAAGATCCAGAGAGAAGAAGATGGAACCAAAACAACTATAGGTCATATGAGAACAAACCATACACGAGACCTGATGGTACGAAGAATTATAGAAGTCGATGGGGAAGACCTAGAGGAAACCAAGGAAGATACCAAGAGAGAAGGTACTTTGGAAGGAATAATGGCTTCTACCCAAGAAACGAAAATCCACGACAATCCAATGAGGAGTTCAATCAGGAAAAGAGGAAAAATTTGGAGGAGAGACACCAAGAAAATAAACATTTCATGGAACAGCTGAAACAGAGTGAACCTGGTTCATCAGGGTTGCAGCAATCCAAGAGCAATGAAAAAAAAACATCAAATATCCAATAGCAGATAGGATAATTAAAACTTTAACTTCCAGAATCATTAAGTGGCAAGCAGAGGATGATGACCTGATACAAAATAATCATGAACGTAAAGAAATGGGAACGAGGATTAAATTGCCAATTATATCATGCGAAGTATTCGGCAAGCCTGTCGATACTATAATTGATACTGGTGCAATGCTATGTCTTATAAGTGAGAAATTGTATGTTCTTTGGAAACTCACTGAGAAGCTAGAAGAAATTCCTATGTCCGGAATTAAGATTCAAGGAATAATTCCAAACAAGACATCCCTATGCAAAACTCAGTTATATTTATGTATTGCGATTGGAGGACATGATTTTCGACATGTGTTTGTCGTGATGAAGGATATTGCATTTGATATGAACCTGGGAGCAGATTTCATACGGAAATATCAAGCTGTCATTGACATTAGCAATGAGACAATACGATTTCAGCATACCGAAAAATAAACTTCGAGGGAAATAAAGAGGAAGACACCGAGGGAGATGCTCAATGGTATCTGATATTTCAAGAATCAACTGAAGAGGAAGTTAATAAATCGAAGAGCTCACCAGAGTTGGAAAATATTCTTGAGGAATATAAGGATATATTCGATATCGGACCCGGAGAAATTAAGGGTTTCGAATACCAAATTCGAGTCACGGATGACGCACCGTTCCATGCAAAATTATACCCTGTAACTGTAAAGCATAGAAATAAGGTGAAGATACCTTTCCAGGATATGGGGGAGAATAATGTCATTGAGAGATTTACGACCTCTTATGTAAATCGTTTGTCAGTTGTATCTAAACCAGATGGCAGTCTAAGGTTATGTCTAGACGCGCGAAATTTGAATTCAAGATTGTTACTAGAGTATGACAGACCGCCTATTATTAGGGAATTACTCAGAAAATTCCAAGGCAAGATTTGATTCTCAAATATTGATCTCACTTCGTCCTACCACCATACTAGGCTTAGTGAAGATTCAAGATTCAAAGAAATTTACAGGTTTTATGTTGGACGAATGTATTTCGACGTCTACCTTTTGGAGTTAAAAATCTGGATCTGTTTTAATAAGAGCGCTGGAACAGAATTTGAGTCCTGAAGTCAAAGAAATAGCGATCCGCTATATATATGATATTCTCATTGCATCCGAGAATAAAGAAGAACATCTTCTACATCTCCGAATGTTGTTCGAAGATTTAAGGAAGGCAAATTTCAAAGTCAACCTTCGAAAATGTCAATTCTTTCGAAAGGAAATTAAATTCTTGGGACACATTTTGGATGGTGAGGGCTACTATTCAAATGAAACGAAAATACAGGCTATTGCAAATTTTCCCAGACCTACTAGGGTGAAACATGTCCGACGTTTTCTCGCCTCATGCCAATTCTTTGCAGGGCATTGTCGTAGTTACACAGAGACAGTTGCGCCTCTGCAAGAATTACTCAGAAAAAGTAATAAATGGAAATGGAACGAAGCTTGCGAACAGTCATTCCAAGATGCCAAGAGATTGTTGGTAAAGAGCATCGAATTGGAATACCCTGACTTTACCAAGAATTTCATAATCGAATCCAATTCATCCACCGTAGGGATTGGAGCTATTCTTCTTCAAGAAGATGACGATCGTAGGAGACATTACCTGGCTTTCATAAGCAGGAAACTTCGTCCATCAGAGAGAAATTATTATACAACCGAGCTGGAAGCACTTGCTGTTATATTTGTTTTGGAGACATGGAAGAAGCTTCTAATAGGACACGCTGTGATTGATATGACAGATCACCATGCTCTAGAATTTATTCTTCGAATTAACTTTGCCAGTGAAAGAATAACTAGATGGTCACTTTTCATACAGCAATTCAACTTAGTTATTGAACACACTCCAGGGAAGTTGAACATTGGAGCTGATTTGCTGAGTAGAGCAGTGGAATCTACACCTACGTTTCTTCAAGTCAACTTGACACTTGAAGATGAAGAAACCTTAAGGAAGTTAAGACTTCTACCGTTATCACAGAGAAGAAATAGACGACTTAGGAACATTTATCGTTTTCTTCAAGGTGACATGGATCCTGCAGATGAAGAATTTACTGAGACTGAAAGAATTTCGAGGGATTTTTTGATGCTGGATGGTTTGATCTATATGTTTATCGATCCAGACCATACCAAGCTAAGGATAGTTGTACCTCCACGGATGCAAGTCCCCATCATTTGGATGGCGCATCGCATGGCAGGTCATGCAGGTGTGGACAAGACACACTGTCAGAGACACCATCCTAGAATGCGATTTATGCCAGAGGAGTAAGCACAATTCTAAGTTATTAAAGGAAGCTCCAAGATCTATTATTCCAACAAAGCTTTGTGAAATCTTTGCCACAGATATTTATGGTCCTCTCCCCAAATCTAAAAGAGGAAACCGATACATACTTGTATCCATAGATGTTTTCAGCAAGTACACTATGTTGCATCCTATCCAGAAGGCGAATGCAAAACATTGTGCAAACAGGATCAGGAATAGTGTAATTCCGGAAGCAGGCAAACCGGAATTCTTTTTATCAGACCATGGATCCCAATTTACATCTTTGAAATTCAGGATCGCAATGGATAATTTGGGTATAAAACAGCTACTCTGTTCTATGAGGCATCCAGAGAGCAACCCTGCTGAACGAGTAATGGCTGAAATTTCAAAATTTTGTCGTTTGTATTGTCCAAACGAGCATTGGAAATGGATGGCCGTAATTCCTTTAGCAGACAAATCCATAAATTCTACAGTCCACGAGAGTACTGGACAGATTTCCATGTTGTTTCACCATGGAATCAAACCGACGAGACTATGGGATCGGATAATCTCAATTCCACCTGCGATCGAACCCAGTCGTCAAAGGAGGGAGACGCTAGCCTTGGACAGTTTGAGAAACCAACCATTGAAGAGAGAGCGCCGAATCAGAGGGAAACGCTTTCGTAGACCCATGCGCATAGGAACACTCGTGTTGGTGAGGAGACCAATACCATCCGATGTTCAAAACCGCATATATTCTAAATTTTCGAGTTTATATTCTGGACCCTACCGAATTGAGGAAAGTAATGAAAATGGTAGTTATAAGATAGCCGACACACGAACTGGCAACATCGTGGGAACTTACAATTCATCGAATTTGAAAGTTTACTATTCAAGAACCAGGTTGCTTGAAGTGTGAATAGGAAAACGAAAAATTTTTCTATTTTTATTTTTTGCTATGTGCCCAAATCCAGTTGTCCAGAATTGAGAGCACAGGCCCAGCTGCCAAGTCCTGAGCTGAGATTTCTAATAGCGCGCTCTCATTGTTCTTAGAAGCATTTCGAAGCTTTATGCAGCAAAGAGATCGCTAAGTGACGTAGCAAGGTTATCAGAGTCGAGGCTATATTTGTTTGAAATATTTTTTGATTGAGTAGAAACATGAGACAAACACCAAATTATTGGCACGGACAACGGAAGAAGAACGTGCTATATTTCAAGAAAATTGATCGAGCGGAAGCTGAGATATGTTTTAGTTTTAGCAGATTTCAAGCAGTAACGTAGAGGAGTCCGTCCGCTGGGTATAAAAGAGCTGGGAGCCACCACTCAATATGTCACTTCTTCATAAGCGCCCTGTCGCTAGACACATCACGTCGCTCCGAACATCGTTATACTTCAGAATTATCTTCGTGCACATGGTTGAAATACTCTAAGTTTTTACTCTCACACAGTTGCTGGGTCTTAGTGAAATTCTACGACAGTACATGGTTACTGGACTTCGAAAAGTGTTTGACATTTTAGTGAACTTCGAATTCTTCATAAGTTATCACTGAGGTGATAGACTTTGTGGCAGAACATTGGTAACTATTACTGCTACACGGACATATGATAGACTTAGTCTATATTTTTCTTTCCACTGTCCACTAACATTTAAACCTGGATTATTTTTATCCAATGACTAGAACAAGCTTTCGTCTTGGTAACTATTTGACCAACCAAGATAAGTCAGTACTTTTCACATACCATTCTTGCACGGTTCAGTTCATTTAGCCGACATAGAGAAACCAGCATGCCTAGCATTGTCTGGAGAGTGAGAAACTCTGCCCTGGGATGTTTAGATTCTCGTGCTGACTGATTTTTTGTGAAAATGCATATGTGGTCGTCCGGACTTCGGTCTAAACGGGCACAGTACGTCCCCCTAGACTATGTATGGCCCGCAAGAAAATGTTGACTGAGTTTTGTCCCTCTGAGTAACGGTATGTGAAACATCGGTTGGGAAATTATAGCACTTACTTAGTCGTCAAATATACTCACGCAGACAAGCGCAGGTATAAAGGACTTTTATTTTGACATAAGTCAACACTAATTGAGAGAATTTCCATGACTGGCTTCTCTCACTTCTCTATTATTCTCATACAATCCAAACGAAAGCAAATAGGGAAATAACAAGAAACGTAAAAGACGCAGATCTTATCAAAAACTAAAATTATTAAAAACAAGTAGTTCCGTGAAGAACTATAGAGCCTATTTTCATATATCCCACTAATGTTAATTGCCACTATCAACATACAAAATTTCAGTTTGATTGCTGTAATAGATTCGTAGATATTGAGAACCGACTAAATATTTTGGATGGTCGCCATGTTGGATTTTAATATATAATAGGTCTTAGAGTTATGTACTGTTATATGAAGATTATTGCGTAGGTGTAATATTCAAACTTTTCACATGATTAGGACACAAGAAGTAAAATAAAAAAAGAGATTCTAAAATTTCGCACAGCTGCCATCTTGAGTTATGGAAACTATTGAAATAAATTAGATGCCAGTGGATTGACATTTGTATAAGGATTTACTGTATCAAGTTTCACTGCACTTGGATGGTTAAATTGCGAAAAACGACCATGTGAATATGTATACTTCACGTCGCCACCATGTTGGATTTGTGATCACCAGGTTATTGAAAGTCCTATAGGTGAACTTTTATTCATACCCCCTATGAAAGTAAAAAAATGTTTTAGTAGATTCTAAATATTCCGGATGGTCGCCATGTTGGATTGTTATATAGAGTCATGTACCTTTAAAGGAAAATTATAGCGTAGGTTCATTATTCAAACTTTCACTTCGATCGCATGATTACGACACAAGTAATAAAAACTTAATTTAAAAATTCGCACAGCCGCCATCTTGAGGTTATGTAAACAATTGAACTAAATTACATACCAGTTTATTACAATGTGTATAAACATTTGCTGTACCAAGTTTCATTGCGTTTGGATCATTAAATCGCGAGGAAAGTCTATTTAAAACTTTCAAATTCGCTTGGCCGCCATGTTCGTTTTGTAGTTAACCGGTTTATTAAAATCTTATATAAGAACTTCCAGTAGAGCATTTTACCTCCGTGCAATATTTCAGGGTGATACCGGTAATAGTTTCAGAGATATAGAATGCCGGTGAAATATTTCGCACAGCTGCCATATTGAGGTTATGTAAACAATTGAACGAAATTAGATGTCGATGCATTACAATGTATATAAACATATACTGTACCAAGTATTATTGCGTATGGATGGTTAAATCGCGTAACGTCTATTTAAAAGTCTCAACTTCGCTTGGCCGCCATGTTGGTTTTGTAGTTACCAGGTTCTCAAAGGTCACATAAGTGAACTTACAGTAGTTCCCTTTATCTCCATACAAAATTCTAGGGTGATACCGGTAATAGTTTCGGAGTTATTGAATGCTGGTGAAATATTTCGCACAGACGCCATGTTGGATTGGTGAGACGTAACATAATTTGAAGGGCACGGTCGGGGTCGCCCGGATTAGTGCTATGAACTTACCGAGTTTCATTGAAATCGCTCCAGCCGTTTAGATTTTATTAGGGGGGGACACACACACGCACACACACACGGACAAAAGATGATCTCATAAGCCTATTTTTTCAAAATTGAAAATAGGCTAAAAATCAGTTCAGTATTGTATTCTAAAAACTATCCGCAAATTTACTATAAATATTATCCGCTATCCGCACAGCCATTACAAACTAGATCCTCATCCGTGCAGGGCTTTACTTACAACCACCTCCTGGTGTAGCGGCTAACGTTCTTTGCTATCGCCCCAGAAGTCCTAATTTCATCCCCAGCTCTGCCGAGAAATGAATTCCTGATCTGAGAGCTGGAACGGGATCCACTTACTGTAGCCTTTTGAGGCAAAAATGAGAAGAGATGGTTTCTATTCCCATCTCAGCCACCCTGGAAGTGTTTTTTCGTGGATTAGCACATCCACTCCCGGAAAATGCCGGGATGGTTCCAAATTTAAGGCCACGGCCGCAATCTTCCCAATTCTCGCTTGAATTACAAATAGGCCTACACATACTACTAGAGCACCACATTAATGCAGGTAATCATACCAATTCTACACCCACAACCGAGTGCACGTGGCTATATGATCAAGATGTCCAAGCCCCCCGATCAACCAACAACAACTGCCATTATAAAGACGCCTCTCAGAACCGTATGAACTAAGAGACGGATTTTTCGCCCTGTGAAGGCTTGTCATCTTTATAAACATTATAAACATTTATCACTGTTTCCTCAATGAAAGAAAAAGAACATATATCACAATTATTTTCAGTCGGTCAACATGAAAAATATTACATGGATTACTAGTTTCAATCGTCAAGCTATCTTCATCATATATTTCTAATTGGTATCCCAAGTCATAGGTTATGTTTGGTTAGAAACGCTCTATCAAGTGCCAACGTTTGTCGCTATGTGTCAGTGACAGTAGAATCTGTTATCCAAAGTTGGAACTACTTGAAATTGAAATTTCTGGGAGCCTACGGGGGTTCAATTTAAACACTCAGCTATGGCCATTGACCGTAATTCATTGTTTTCACATGGTTGTGCCCATCTGCGGAGCGCGATAGAACGTATTTAGCTAATTATGACTTCTCTCAAAATCTTGTCATCTGGGCATTAAAAATCTTCCTTCGTTCTTTAGTCCATGATCTTTGGGTCCTGGTAGTCATTTTATCAGAATAATGATGCTTGTTGATAAATGTTCTGAACTGTAGTCTAACCTGCATAATTTCCGGCGTAATGCCAATTTCCAGAAGGTCATTTTCTATTTCACTAAACCAGTTGTTCTTGGCTTTCATTGAAAAAGAGAGGTTAAGAATCGTTCTGGTGAGCCTGTCATTGTTCATTCTCAGAATGTGGCCGTAGAACTTCAATCACCTTTTCCTGAAGGTGTCGGTGATCGTTTCACTGTACTGATAAAGCTCCCGAAACTCCGTTTCATCCAAATTCCTTCTGAGCAGACTGACCAAGGATTTTTCTCAATAGTTTCCTTTCGTGTTTCTCCACGTCTGTAATAAGAGACCTTCCTCACCGGCTGCGTGGCTCAGCGGTAACGTTCTCAAGGTTGTAGTCAGCTAGAATTTGAGGGTAGGCAAATGCGAGGGAGCCATGTCAGTAGAATGACTGGCACGTTTAAGATACCCTTCGGGGCAATATTCCGGCAAGCCTGGCGTCTCTAAAAGCCGCAGTAGTTACAAGGGACGTAAACCAATAACATTATTATTATCATTCAATGATCAAGGTTTCCGAGGCATTTACTATAGTGCTTCAGGTTTGATTGCTGTGGTGTAATGTCTTTATTTGGCGTTCTTTGATATTGACATCTTGTTATTTCTTTTCCAGGTGATTCTATCGGCCTTCTGTAATTTTAAAATCCTCTCTTTGTTTGCCTAACGATTCAATCCTGATGGCTGAATTACTTCTCCTAAGTACTTGAATTTATTTACATAATATGTGGATGGCCACAATACAGCCATCACAAGGACACAGGTTATCAGACAAATTTCATACACACCCAAGTACATGGGGCTACAATAAAACGATATCACAAAGCCCCTAAATGATCCACAGTGACAGTTAGGTAGAACCTTGCGTGGATCAAGAAAACGTTATCCAATCCGGCCCGCATCCGCACGACTGTTATCCGCAACCGGCCCACATCTGCACGACTTTTATCCGCATCCGCCCCGCATCCGCACGACTTTTATCCGCATCTGCTCCACATCCGCACGATTTTTATCCACATCCGCCTGGCATCCGCACGACTGTTATCCGCATCCGCACGACTATGATTGGCATCCACACGACTTGTATACGCATCCGCCTCGCATCCGTCCCGCATACGCACGAATTTTATCTGCATCCGGCCCGCATCCGCACGACTTTTATCCGCATCGTCGCACGTTTGTTATCTGTATCCGCTGGCATATCCCTATATATATATATTATAATTGTGAAAGTCTGTGTGTGTGTGTTTGTGTGTTAGTTTGTTACCTCTTGACACTAAAACGGCTGGACGGATTTGGATGAAATTTGAAATGGAGACAGCTTATACCCTGGGATAACATATAGGCATCCTTTCATCCGGAAATAAATCATTGTTCCCGTGGAACAGGCAACATAACTGAAAAGTCACCAAAAATACTCAACCGGGACAAAATATCGAAGTTGTCGCAAAAAGACCGGACAAAGCTCATTTTACGCCCCTCGATGCAAGGAACAATACTCGGTAGGTCCCTACGGGACACCGAAAACCACATTTTAAGGCCCTAAAACCAACCGTTTCAAAGATATTCGCAGAAAACTATCTTTACTCTGATAAACTGATGAAATAATGGCAAGTCCGTTTCCATGGCAACTGAACCTCACGGTATGACATCCGATTTTATATACATATCCCTGTAGGAGGCAAAGCCAATCAATTTGTTATCTTTTTCAAGAAATATATGAACACAATAAGAACAGGGTAACGCGCCTGCCTCTCATCCGGAGGCCCCGGGTTCGATTCTTGGCTCCATCAGAGATTTTAGACACTGACGTGAGGACTGCAACGGAGTGCACTCAGCTTCGTGAGGACAATTGAGTAGCTGTCTGATAGCGAGGCAGCGCCCTGGTCACGAAGAACAAGACTAACGGCCGAGGGGACACGGTACACTGACCACGCGTCACCACAATATCTGCAGGCCAAATGGCTGGGAAGCGGTCGCATGATAGGCCTAGGCCCTTCATGGTCTGTAGTGCCAGGGGTAAAAAAATAGGGAAAGCGCCTTCTAATACCACCTTTAATTTGTAAACACTACAGTAGCGGCTTCTAGGGAAGCGTGATGGCGCAGTGGCTTAGCTTCTCGCCTTTCACCAGGACGGCCGGGGTTCGAATCACGGTGACAGCGGGGTGGAATTTTCACCTGGAAAATCACGTGGCGTCAGGAAGAGCATCCGGCCTTAAATCCCCGGCCAATACCGAAATGAGCCTGGCTGGCTACGGCGACCCCAATTAATTGGGAATAGCTGAAGAAAGTTTTACAGTAGCAGCTACTAAATAAAGGTAGCGATATAGCTACGTTCAATTTCATAAACACTGGGCTCACAAATCCCGTATAGTTAAGTAAAAATAACAGTCTGGTCGTTATTTCAGTAGCAACGAAGCTCTGTGGTGGCTATTGCCGTGTCCGTAACACTTAAGGCATCCCGCCGTCACATACCTCAATGTGCACTTACAAAATTGTGAACCAGTCTATTTTACTGAAAAGAATTTCTACGAGCGAGTATCCACTCCGGAAAAAACCACACTCACTACCTTTTCCAAAATTTACACAAGACATGATTTTTAAAGCACTCTTCTGTGTGTTGAGGTACAGAGATATACCACATGGAAAGATACAATAAAATGTTGGCAAATCTGAGTTCAAGGAACTGCTGTTCAGAATCGGCTTTCGGTGCAGGTTATGCGGCCCATGTTCGTAACATGGAATGTTTTCTTTTGACAATGCATCTACACCAAGTGCGAGGGCAACGCATTTCAAAGATCTCTAAAAACACAATAATCAGGTAGTTGGAGAAAAAATTTAAGTGGGAGCGAAGATTCAAAGAGAAATAATTTCATCTTAGAGAATTGCTGATGAGATCGTCATCTTGACCGATACGCCAGAGGAATTGAATGAGTTTTTGAATGGTATGGACTCCGTCTTGAGGAAATAATTCATGATGGATATCAATAAATGTAAAGCAAAATTATTGGAATGCAGCCAAAATAAATCAGAAACCTCTATGCACATCAAATTGGCAGGTGAAACGCTACGGGAAGTAGGAGACTTCTGTTACTTAGGAAGAAAAATAGCCAGTGATGGACGAAGCAAAGAGGTTGGCTCAGGCAAGGACATCATTTCTACAAAAAAGGAATCTGTTGACATCGAATATACATTTAGATATTAGGAAGTAATTTTTGAAAGCTTTTGTCTGGAGCGTGACACTATAAGGAAGTGAAACTTGGTCTAATGGTGCAGCAGAAAAGAGGAGAATTGAAGCGTTTGTAATGTGGTGTTACAGGAGAATGATGATGATCAGATGGGTAGATGGGGTAACAAATAAAGAGCTATTAAGACGAGTGGGAGTGGAGAGATGTTTCTGGCGACTGCTATTGAAGAGAAGATATAGGTTGGTACGACACATATTAAGACACCCAGAAATAGCAAGCTTAGTTATGGATGGGAGGGTTAAGGACAAGAACTGTAGGGTAGACCAGGGTAAAAGAGATTGCCTCGGATGTAGGGTGTGGTAGCGATAAAGAGATGAAACGATTAGCTCAGGAGAGGGAGTCATGGAGGGCTGCATCAGTCCAGTCAAGAAACTGAAGACTCAAACAACAACAGTTGGGAATTTTAATTACTTAGAGAGGCATGTGAGGCAAAAGGGTTGTTGGAGAATTTCAATCCCTGGGATGTAACACTGGAAGAGAGTGCATAATGTACATCAACGGCCAAGGTCAGAGATATTTTACTATAGGTAAGGAAAAATACTTTTGATTCCCCATATTCCGATAGATTTGCCATTCCAGTGTGCAAGAGTGCAGTTCCCTCTTCAAACAATATTCGCAATTTCTATTAACAAAGCGCAATCGCACACACTTAACAGCAGGTGTACAATTGCATAGTCCCCATTGACTTGATCGCGAGCGAAGCCGCGGGTACCTGCTAGTAATATAATATTTTTAATTTATTGAAGAAAAACTTGAAGTATTAAAGAGACACATTGAGACATTTGAGGAGAAAGTCGCTCTTCTGGGCTAGGTATGTCATGTGTTTAATTTAAAATGAATGTTATACAGCCAGAATTGCAACCCTTTTCAAATCAGAGTGTAAATTATGCTTAATGACGTAATTTGAAGGAGATTAGCTTAAATCATCAACTTACATAATATTATGTTATGGAAGAAAACATAACGGAAAATATATGATATGCCATGAACATCCGAGTCCTAGTAATGATATTCAACAAGTTCGGATTGTATTCAAAAAACTATACGCAAATTTACTCCAAGCATTATCCGCAGCTTATCCACTATCCGCACTGATATCTAACTTATATCTGCATTGCAAAATATTTAGCGGATATCCGAATCCGCGCAGGGTTTAAAGATACGATATGAATACACACTTCAATAACAAGCTTTATTGACATAAAATTTCTTCGAAGCTTATGAAAAAAAAAAAAAAACTAAGAAATAAAGAACGTCTTTCATCGCTCGCGTTGTATGAGGAGACAGCTGGAGATATATTACGGGACTTAAGCGGAACCTAACATGACACTGGTCCGCGTTTACAATACGCTTTTGTGGAGGACTAGTGAATAGGGAATCAATAGCTTAACAGTTCCATACTTCGTCCCAGGTACAGTTGCGTTGACAAGAAAGGAACAATACCTTTCAGAGTATACTAGATAGATCAGAAGTAGCTTTGGAGGACCGTCTCTCAAAGGCTTTATTGTATTCGGGGTCGTCATAATTTAACCACTGAAAGGATTTGATATAAACCCTTTCAGTCGGCCAACGCGAAATAGTTCCAATTACTGGGGACTAGGAACCAACGTAAATAATTCCACAGTTCTACCCTAGTATAAGAGCAGTTCATAAATATCGTACATTTATTAAGCCTAAGCAGAATCTGAAGATGATCGCGTAACGATCGAAACATGTTATCCATTTAAGGACCTCCCATTTTAACCTATTTTCATATATCCTACTTACGTTAATTATCTCTATCAACTTACAAAATTTCAGTTTGGTTGCTACAATAGATTAATAGATACTGGGAACCGTCTAAATACTTCGGACGGTCGCCATGTTGGATTGTTATATGTATAGGCCATAGAGTTACGTACCATTAAATGAAAAGTATTGCGTAGGTTCATTATTCAAACTTTCTCTTCGATCGCATGATTACAACACAAGAAATGAACATTTAATTAGAAAATTTCGCACAGCCGCCATATTTGTATTATGTAAACAATTGAAGTAAATTAGATACCAGTGCATTATAATATGTAAAAACATTTACTGTACCATATTCCACAGCGCTCAGATGGTTAAATCACGACAAAAGTCTATTGAAATATTTCAAATTCGCTTGCCCGCCATGTTCGTTTTGTACTTTACAGGTTTTTGAAAGTTGCCTAGATTAACTTGTAGTAGAGCCCTATATTACCGTACAAAATTTCAGGGTGATATCAGTAATTGTTTCGGAGATGAGGAATGCCGGTGAAATATTTCGGACAGCCGCCATCTTGAGGTTATGTAAACAATTGCACAAAATTAAATCCTAGTGCATTACAATGTAAATAAACATTTTCTGTTTGGATGGCTAAATATATATAAAAGTCTCAACATCGCTTGGCCGCCATGTTGGTTTTGTAGTTACCAATGTTTTGAAAGTCTCATAGGTGAACTTCTAGTAGTGCCCTTTATCTGCGCACTAAATTTCAGGGTGATATTGGTAATAGTTTTGGAGATATTGAATGCTGGTGAAATATTTCGCACAGCCGCCATGTTGGATAGGTGAGACGTATTAAAATTTGAAGGACACGGTTGGGGTCAGCCGGAATGGTGCTATGAATTTACTGTGTTTCATTGAAATAGCTCCAGCCGTTTAGAAGTAATTAGGTGGAGGGACACACACACAAACACACACACATACGCACAGACACACACACACGGACAAAAGGTGATCTCATCAGCCCTTTTTTTTTTCTTCATAAAATGAAGATAGGCTTATACTAGGTAACCTTTTGTCCGTGTCTGTTTCAGTGTGTATGTGTCCCCCTAATAAAATCTAAACCGCTAGAACGATTTCCATGAAACTCGGTAAAGTTATAGTACTATATCGTCGAAGCCCGATCAAGCCCTTCAAAATTTATTACAACTCATCAATACAACATGGCGGCTGAGCGAAATATTTCACCAGCATTATATATCTTCGAAACTATTACTGATCACCCTGAAATTTTGTACGGTGATAAAGGGCACTACGAAAAGTTCAACCATGTAAGTTTCAAACACCCGTTATGTACAAACGAACATGGCGGCCAAGCGATGTTGAAACATTTAAATAGACGTTTCTCGCGATTCAACCATCCAAGCGCAGTGAAACTTGGTACGGTAAATGCTTATACAAATTTTAATCCACTGAAAGCTAATTTATTTCAACTATTTTCATAACCACAAGATGGCGGCAGTGCGAAATTTTAAAATCTCCTTTTTATTATTTAATGTGTCCTAATCATGTGATTGAGGTTTGAATAATACACCCACGCAATAATCTTCATGCAATAGTACATAGCTCTATGGCCCACATATATAAAAATCCAACCTGTCAACCATCCAAGATATTTAGACGGTTCTCAATATCAACGAATCTATTACATCAATCAAACTGAAATTTTGTATGTTGATAGGGGAAATTAACATCAATAGGATATATGAAAATAGGCTACGGTATTTTGTTCTTCACGGAACTGCTTGGTGTACTTAAAAGCGTTTTATTTTGTTTTAAATATCTGATATAATATTTCTCATGTTAGGTTATATAAATACGTGTTTTCCCGCCTAATGTAATTGGAGACAATTTGTGTTGACCGACTGGAAAGCATTATTTAATAGAACTAGGCAACACTAAAAATGGCTTCTTTCACTTCAATTGTTGAGACTTGCGATAGGCCCTCACTTTTGTCACAAGTGTGTATGCTGTTATATTTAATTGGCCCTCAGAACACAGTGTACGTCTCTCAATACATTTCTAGTCGTGCCCGGAATATAATTTGATGCAATCTCGGGTCCTTTATGTGCCACAACCTTGTAGGCAGTAGCAAAGACCCATCAATTAATCTTCTGCGCACTGCTGACAACGTTTAGCTTTGGGGGAGGTGGTGGGGGGAGGGGGGATGTATAAACTGGTCCTCTCCCTCGATTTCAACTGCTACAGATTTGCATATACAAGATGCAGCCGAGATTCTGTGCAAGCCAACTCCATATACAGAAAAATAAGGGAGGCAACTACAAATATATGCAAATACCCTGAAAAACATTTGAACCATAAGTCTGGATAAAATATGATGATGGCACAAAACTTATCTGCATTACTATTGTGAACCCTTCTCTCTCTCTCTCTCTCTCTCTCTCTCTCGTAATCATACCAGAAAGAAATAGATATGAAAATAAGGTCGGAGAATTTTGCATTCAATGTTTTTCAGCCTGGTACTCCAGGATATAATAGTGCTCTGATAACATAAAAGAAGCAATCAGAATATGTATTTATTCCGCCCAATGCAGCGGCAACCAGCCACACACTGTGAAAAATATTGCTCTAATAACATCTGTAATTTTCAATATACAGTGAATCACCAGAACTTGGTTCTCGATAACTTGATATTCTGTAAACCTTGACATCTGCTGGAGTTATTATTTTTATAAATAGAGTGGCCTGATAAAATGTATCTCCCGCGGTTCGGTCAATCTTGCACCATGGCCGCACGGGCGGCTACAACAAGTTCTTAGATCGCAGGTTTGAATCCCGGCACTGACAGTGGCTATCCTGAGTGTGGTTTAATTCCGGGTGTTGCCACACTCATTCCAGGCAAATGCCTGGATAGTATCTTATACCAAGTCCAGTGGCGCCTATAGTTCTCTCACTTTCCACGTTATCGAGCGGCAGAAGGCAGAAGCACGCACTGACACAAACCATTGTTCGCTGCTGACCAATAGCGGATGGTTCCTGACCAATAGCATGCTTGCTCTGTCTCTCCACATGGACTCCAGTGTCCAGTGCTGGCGGCCTGCTCGCGTGTCAGGTGTCCTCTGTTGTACAGTTCCACAATTCTGTCCAATCTCACTGTTCACTCTCAGTGGTTACGGTGGAGAGTTAAGAGTTGACTGTGCCTCGTACTGGGAAAGCCTTGACTTCTCACGGACATGAAATGTGAACATTCGTCCAGCCAGATTTCAAAGGCAAGAAAACTACCTATATACATCATCCCTGTCCCTAATTCAGTTTCACACACTACTACAATCATCACAGAAATACCGATTATCAGACAAGCTCAACATACACCCAAATACACGGAGCTGATGACCAAGATCCCCCAAACCCCTCAAATGAATTAACAACAACAACAACATAAAGTGCATCCACTCTGTATCGCTTATAAATTTGGCACAGATCATCATTTTTGGGTTGAGTGTAGATTTGGTAATGTGTTCAAAGAGCAAATGTTCCCTTTGTTCGGCTCTAGCCAGTGTCAAAGAACACCAGAGTATCTGTAAGGGCATTATCCTTCAGACAATGACTAAATCTTTCCGGCTACACACAAGATTCAGAGCAGCAGCAACTACGAAAGCTATATAAGGTATCAAGTTTTAAATAGACTATCTCTCAAGTCTACCATGGCATTATTTCATGCAGAAACAAGAAGTTCCGTGATGAACTAAAGGGCCTACTTTTCTTAAAATTTAAGATTCATGCCAATGCTTAATCTATGTGGATCTATCTAGAATAATGACGAAATTAAGTTGGTAATATCGAAATTTTTAATTAGTTCGAAATACTGTATACCTGGCTTAATGTAGCCTAATAGAGAACTACAGTTGGCAGCCCTCGTGACTGAATATATTCTTAGTTCCATCTCTTAAGGTACAAAATACAAAATTTGGTTGAAGTCCAATGGAGAGCATGGGCGTTACATGCAGTTAAACATTGGATCTAACAGCGCGCGTAAAATCATGTATCATACATGTATTGGACAGAAATAATCTGAAATAATATGATCTATTGTTGTGTCAATTTTGAATTAAATCCATTAGTTAGTATAGAAGTTACATGCATTTTAAAATTGGACCTATCAGCAGGATTAGAATCATGTTGGCAGCACTGACGTATATAAATTACTCCAAATTAATCTATAACGTCAGGTACTATACGTGTGCATAGTTTAAAGCTGTCGGCTTGCATACTTTCTGATATATGGGTATTTGGATTAAAAATATTGAGAGCATTTATTAACAGTTGGCACCCCTGGTGGTTCTTAAGAATACGCTCAGTCATATCTGTTTATGTACACATAGCACATACGTAGTTTGGTTGAAATCCAATTGATAGAGTAGAAGTTATATGCATTTAAAATTTGGACCTATCAGCAGGCTTATAATCATTTTGGCAACACTGCCATGTATGGCCTCCTGAAAATTAAACTGCAATAGTATTATCTATACGTGTGCCAATTTTGAAATAGCTCCCATTCATACCTTCCAAGATATACAACATGGAGCTCAAATTTTAATTGCGATTTTTTCAGCAGTTGGTAGCACTGACATCATTTTCAAATATGACGGTGAGATATTCAGGTATAGATCTTTACTCCTACCAAATTTTGTTTCGATTGCTGCAGCCGTTTAGGAGTTGATAGGGGACACACACACACACAGCCAGCCAGCCAGCCAGACAGACAGACAGAAGGACAGACAGACCGACAGACAGACACACATTTGCCCGATCTCATAAGTCTACTTTTTCCTCAATTTTTGCTAAATGTGAAAAGTAGGCTAATAAGACCTAATTTTGCTTACAGAATAAAGAATACATAGGCTAAACAAACTAAGAGTGACCTCCTCACTTTGTTTGGTTTTGATTCGGTGTTGTCATGTCATGTTACGTCATGTCTAGTTTAGTTCAGTATAGTTTAGTTATGTCTAGTTCAGTTTGGTTTAGTTTAGTTTAGTTTAGTTTAGATTTGTTTAGATTTGTTTCGTTTCGTTTTGTTTCGTTTCGTTTCGTTTCGTTTCGTTTCGTTATGTTTCGTTATGTTTCGTTTCGTTTCGTTTCGTTTTGTTTTGTTTTGTTTTGTTTTGCTTAAAAACTTCCTTTTTTATTTATTTACTCGTGTCAGAAGCCGACAATTACAATACACACAGTTATACACTGTACATATTTACAAAAACAAAAGGCAAATTACGATATATTACTGACCAAAATTGCAAATCAGATGGCATTTGTCCAAAATTGAGCCATAGCAAGCATAAGGTCCTGCGTTGAACAGGTAAATGGACAAAAAGGGCACTGACACAGGTGTTCCGCCGTTTGTTCCTCTCCACCCTCACACTTGCTATCCTCTATGAAACCCCGTAGTTTATGAGAGGACTTCACCCTACCGACACCAGTTCTTAAGTGGTTAAGGAACATCCAAACGCCCCAATCCTCGCTGTGACCTGCCGGAAGATGTTCTTGCGGTTCCATCCAATCTTTTTATAAAGCTAATGCAATAATCATTTCAGAATGAAGATAGATGGTCAGCCTACTTATGCAGCAATTTTATTAACTACAATCGATTATTATGCATCACAAATATCAAACACTGTTTTTCTATAGAAAGTCTGTTAGTGTCGTATTTCGCAATGCGATGCGATACGAAGCCATCCGAATGTTGCTCGATAATACGGCAAGTTAAAGTTTATTTTTGAATCACGTTCCTCATTGAGGTCATCAATCACTTCCTAATTAACCCCAGTATCTTGTTGCATCATGGCAACAATTTCTTCATCCCCTGTAAGAGGCATAGTTTGTAAGTTAACGTCTGAAGAAGCCAGTTCAAGTCAACTCATTTCAATGCTGTGTTCTAGGAACAATATTCCGATTAATCCGACAATTTCCTAATCCGAACAAGGCCCAGTCTAAATCACTTCGTATTAACGAGATTCTACTGTATTAACAAACAAAAAAATCCCTTCAGATAAGTAACTCAATGTTGAAAGCATCCTTTAATGTCGTAGACTAGTATGTTGTCGTTTCTTGGGAGGTTCCTCCTCGCTCGTGTCACTACCTTGTCGTTGTCTGGCGATCACTGTTAGGCTATATGGATTTTCATCCGAAACCCGCCTCAAACCCCGTTCATCACTGAATCTTATTGTAGGTGCATTTGTAATTAATTTTGGTTAAGGATACACTAAACATTTCTTACGAGGTGCCGGCGTAATGACACGCGGTAGACTGATGATGGTTCACCGTAAACTCAACCATATCTGGTCGATTAGATTAGCAGTGTACCTTGCTAGTGAGAGTCAATGCAGAGATTCACTTAAGCCCTTATAACTACTTCCGGTGAGAAGAATTTTTTTAAAATAACAAGAACGCCTGAGGGTATTATACCAAGGAACACATTGAAAAAATAATTATGTAAATAAGTTAATTTGGTTAGGGTTTGAATCGAAAAGAAATCGAGTAAAGAAACAAGCGATTTTAGGCTGGCTGTGATTTTTAGCCTATTTTCAATTTTGAAAAAATAGGCTTATGAGATCACCTTTTGTCCATGTGAGTGTGCGTGTGTGTGTGTGTGTGTGTGTGTCCCTAATAACTTCTAAAGGGCTGGAGCAATTTCAATGAAACTCGGTAAGTTCATAGCAATATTCCGAACGACCCCGACCGTGCCCTTCAAATTTTGCTACGTCTCACCAATCCAACATGGCGGCTGTGCGAAATATTTCACCTGCATTCTATATCTCTGAAACTATTAGTGGTATCACCCTGAAATTATGTACGGAGATAAAGAGCACTACTGGAAGTTCATCTATAAGACTTTCAAAAACCGGTTAACAAGGCGGCCAAGCGAATTTGAACATTTTAAATAGACCTTTCTCGCGATTTAATGTTCCAAACGCAATCAAATCTGGTACAGGAGATGTTTATACACATTGTAATGCCCTGGTATCTAATTTAGTTCAATTGTTTACATAACCTCAAGATGGCGGCTTTGCAAATTTTAAAATAAAATTTGTATTTCTTTTGTCGTAATCATGCGATCGAAGTGAAAGTTTGAATAATGAACCTATGCAATAATTTTCCTTTAATGGTACACGACTCTCTGGCCTATACATTTAACAATCCAACATGGTGACCATCCGAAATATTTAGACGGCACTGAATATCTACGAATCTGTTATAGCAACCAAACTGAATGTTTTTATGTTCATAGAGGCTATGAACTTAAGTTCACCTATAGGACTTTAAATAACCTGGTGATCACAAATCCATCATGGCGGCGACGCGAAGTATAAATATTTAAATGGACGTTTATCGCGATTTAACTATCCGAGTGCAGTGCAACGTTGCACGTTAAATGCTTATACAAATGTTAATACACTGGCATCTAATTTATTTCAATTGTTTGCATAACCACAAGATGGCAGTTGTGCGAAATTTTAAAATCTCCTTGTTACTTCTTGTGTCTTAATCATGCGATTGAAGTTTGAATGCAACTCGTAAACAATGATCTTCATGTTACAGTACATAACTCTAGGACCTACATATATAAAATCCAACATGGCGACCATCCGAAATATTTAGTCGGTTCTCAATATCTACGAATCTATTATAGCAATCAAACTGTAATTTTGTATGTTGATAGTGGCCGTTAACATAAGTAGGATATATGAAAATAGGCTGTATAGTTCTTCACGGAACTACTTGTTAAAATTTGGTTTTATAGTTTGACAGAACAAAAATATTGGAATGCAGCCGAAATAAATCAGAAACATCCATGGACATCAAATTGGCAGATGAAAAGCTAAAGGAAGTAGGAGACTTCTATTACATTGTGGTGTTTGAAGCCATATTTTCAGTGTTGCCTTAGTAAGCAAGAGTTTAGTGCTTTTCAGTCGGTCAACACGAATGTACCCAAAAGAGATGGGTTATACCCTAATCCTGAAATAAATTACATGAGATTAATAAAACACTAGGATGACCAGTTTCGATCGTCAAGCGATCATCATCAGATCCATTACCCTTAGGCTACAAAATCCATGTTTGAAATACAGGTGAAAATATTTACAATATGTACAATTATTTAGTTGCAGTATTGGTACTGCAACTGTCAGTGTATGCTAAATGCAGTGTATATGTTAGGTGAAATGCTAAATGGTGATAGCTATCCGTAGATTGTACTTTAGAGAGATTATATGGTTGTAAACTATGGTTAAACTATAAAATTTTAGGCTAACTACTTATCTGATTGTCTTCCGTACTACAGCTAATCGCAGTTTTCGTGCTCACTGGAACTCACTGTGCAGTCGACTGCGGAGGTTATCTTAACGACTGGTTTTTCCTGCCTTCTCCCCCCCCCCCTTGCCCCTACGTGCTGTGGGGAGTGATAGCGATGTGTTTATGTGAGGTGTTGCTAACCTAGATAAGATGTATGTTATTGAATGAGGTGGGTCTACAACTATTAAAGACCGTGGATTAGCCCTCGCCACGCGTGGAGCATAACCCATTCTAACTAAGCGTTGACGGACTTATGAGGACGTCCCGGCACCTTTAATACTGCCGCGAATATGGGCCTTGGTTTATTGCAGAAGAAAAGTACATCGTACACCTGATCCAGATAACAATTACCTATTAAAAAAAACCCTAATTTCCCCCCTTTTTTATCTAGCTAGGCTGTGTCGCTAAATTGTGTTTTGTTTCCGACAGGGTGTGTTTTTTAGTAGCGTGAAGAGGGGTGAGCTCTCCATGAACGTGTGTTCATTTAGATTGTTGGGATTGTTTCGTTTGGCTAGGTGTATCCCGATTGCTTCCTTTATGTCAAGAGCTCTGCCTTTCGATTCGTGATGGATTATTTTAAGGTCCGACTCTTTGTTGGTAAAGCTGTGCCCTGCGTCACACATATGTTCGCACACGGCTGAATGTGTTCCGTATCTTATCGCATTCCTATGTTCATTATAACGTGTGTCTACTCGCCTTCCACTCTGCCCGATGTAATTAGCTGGACAATCGGTGTCTTGGCACGTTATAAAATATACCCCTGACCTTGAATACGGGTCACGTTTATTTAGATTACTATTTAGGAGGTGCCTAGCGGTTGTGTTTTTCGTCGTGAAAGCTATCTTTATGCCTTGCTTTTTGAATAGGTTAGTGATTTTATATGTATTCGCATTCACATAGTTGAAACGCGCAAATTTTTTCTCATTACTGTCCGGTTTGGGAATCGTTTTATCTTTATTTTTATGTTTGGCTATAATTTGATTTATTTTGCTTGGCGAGAAGTTGTTTTCCTTTGCTATTTGCATAATAGTTCTTATTTCCTTATTATAGTTGTCTTTTGACATGGGTATGTTTAAAGCCCTATGTACCATTGAATTGAACCCGCTAGTTTGAGCGTACTGGGGTGATTAGACTGATTGTCGATTGCATGCGAGGTTTGTGTTGCTTTCCGGAATATGGAATATGAAAAGTCGTTGTCTTTACGTTCAATAGTTATATCGAGATAATTTATTTTCCGGTCTATTTCGGATTCCTTAGTGAATTTGATAGAGTGAAGGCTATTAATTGATTGGAGAATTGTTTCTTCTTTTGTTAGTTCAGTATCGTAGATGCAAATTACATCAACTACGTATCTTTTCCATATTACTATTCCCTTTGTTGAAGTCTTTTCTAAGAACGCATTTTCTGGTGCATTGATGAAGATGTCAGCAATTAACCCACTTAGTGGCGATCCCATTGCTAGGCCTTCTCTCTGTGTGTATATTTTATTGTCGAATTGAAACACGTTTTGGGTGAGAACGACCCTCAGTAATCTCACAATCTCTTCGATTTCTTTTACCGAATTGTTGGATTTTAAGTTGTTTTCGATAGTGTTGATTGCTTCAATAATCGGAATATTGGTGTACATGTTAGTTACGTCGAAGGATACTAGCCTGAAGCTAGGTTTCATTTGTAGGGTGTTTAGTTCTGTTGTGTTCTTTACAGAGTTGTTTTTTTTTGTCGTTGGAAAGACGGCATTTTAAGATTTTTAGTAACTCTTTGCTGATTTTGTAATTAGGGGCATTTCTACAATTGACTATTGGTCTCATTGGGCATTCCTTTTTGTGTATTTTTGGTTGTCCCCTCAATGACGGTATTTTCGGGTTCATGTTTATTAGTTTTGATTTTTAGGCATTGGTCAGTATGTATTCTGTTTCTTTTAGCGCACTTTTTATTTGTTTTTGGAATTTGTTGGTGGGGTCTTTTGTTAATTCCTTGATTTCGTTGTTGTTTAGGAATTCGACTGTTTTTTTAATGTATTCTGTTTTGTTCAAAATTACTGTAGTGTTTCCCTTATCTGCTTTTGTGATGATTAAGTCATGTTCTTTTATTTTTTGTTTCAACGACTTTATTTCTTTGAGTTGTTTGTTGTTTTGAATGTTATTGCTATCGACCTTTCATATTCCATATTCCTGAAAGCAACACAAACCTCGCATGCAATCGACAATCAGTCTAATCACCCCAGTACGCACAAACTAGCGGGTTTCAACTCAATGGTGCATAGGGCTTTAAACATACCCATGTCAAAAGACAACTATAATAAGGAAATAAGAACTATTATGCAAATAGCAAAGGAAAACAACTTCTCGCCAAGCAAAATAAATCAAATTATAGCCAAAAATAAAAATAAAGATAAAACGATTCTCAAACCGGACAGTAATGAGAAAAAATTTGCGCGTTTCAACTATGTGAATGCGAATACATATAAAATCACTAACCTATTCAAAAAGCAAGGCATAAAGATAGCTTTCACGACGAAAAACACAACCGCTAGGCACCTCCTAAATAGTAATCTAAATAAACGAGACCCGTATTCAAGGTCAGGGGTATATTCTATAACGTGCCAAGACACCGATTGTCAAGCTAATTACATCGGGCAGAGTGGAAGGCGAGTAGACACACGTTATAATGAACATAGGAATGCGATAAGATACGGAACACATTCAGCCGTGTGCGAACATATGTGTGACGCAGGGCACAGCTTTACCAACATAGAGTCGAACTTTAAAATAATCCATCACGAATCGAAAGGCAGAGCTCTTGACATAAAGGAAGCAATCGAGATACACCTAGCCAAACGAAACAATCCCAACAATCTAAATGAACACACGTTCATGGAGAGCTCACCCCTCTTCACGCTACTAAAAAAACACACCCTGTCGGAAACAAAACACAATTTAGCGACACAGCCAAGCTAGATAAAAAAAAGGGGGGAAATAAGGGGGTTTTAATAGGTAAATGTTATCTGGATCAGGTGTACGATGTACTTTTCTTCTACAATAAACCAAGGCCCATATTCGCGGCAGTATTAAAGGTGCCGGGACGTCCTCATAAGACCGTCAACGCTTAGTTCGAATGGGTTATGCTCCACGCGTGGCGAGGGCTAATCCACGGTCTTTAATAGTTGTAGACCCACCTCATTCAATAACATACATCTTATCTAGGTTAGCAACACCTCACATAAACACATCGCTATCACTCCCCACAGCACGTAGGGGCAAGGGGGGGGGGGAGAAGGCAGGAAAAACCAGTCGTTAAGATAACCACCGCAGTCGACCGCACAGTGAGTTCCAGTGAGCACGAAAACTGCGATTAGCTGTAGTACGGAAGACAATCAGATAAGTAGTTAGCCTAAAATTTTATAGTTTAACCATAGTTTACAACCATATAATCTCTCTAAAGTACAATCTACGGATAGCTATCACCATTTAGCATTTCACCTAACATATATACTGCATTTAGCATACACTGACAGTTGCAGTACCAATACTGCAACTAAATAATTGTACATATTGTAAATATTTTCACCTGTATTTCAAACATGGATTTTGTAGCCTAAGTGTAATGGATCTGATGATGATCGCTTGACGATCGAAACTGGTCATCCTAGTGTTTTATTAATCTCATGTAATTTATTTCAGGATTAGGGTATAACCCATCTCTTTTGGGTACATTCGTGTTGACCGACTGAAAAGCACTAAAGACTTCTATTACTTAGGAAGCAAAATAACTAGTGATGGACGAAGCAAAGAGGATATAGAAAATAGGTTGGCTCAGGCAAGGAAAGCATTTCTACTGAAAAAGCATCTGTTGTTATTGAATATAGATTTAGGTATTAGGAAGTCATTTTTGAAAGCCTATGTATGAAGCGTGGCACTCTATGGAAGTGAAACTTGGACTATTGGTGCAGCTGGAAAGAGGAGAATTGAAG
This sequence comes from Meconema thalassinum, assembly GCA_946902985.2. Lineage (NCBI taxonomy): Eukaryota > Metazoa > Arthropoda > Insecta > Orthoptera > Tettigoniidae > Meconema > Meconema thalassinum. The sequence continues at coordinate 403,517,130 of OX336392.1, forward strand.
CGTTTGAAATGTGGTTTTACAGGAGAAAGATGAAGATCAGATGGGTGGATATGTTTACCAATGATGAGGTATTAAGAAAAGTGGGAGAGGAGAGATGTTTCTGGTGACTGCTAATGAAGAGAAGAGATAGGTTGGTAGAACACATACTAAGACACCTAGGAACAGCAAGCTTAGTTATGGAAGGAAGGGTCGAGGAAAAGAACTGTAGACCAAGGCTAGAATGTGTTAAACCGATTTCGTCGGATGTAGGGTGTAGTAGCTATGTAGAGATTAAACGATTAGCTCAGGACAGAGAGGCATGGAGGTCTGAGTCAAAAGACCGAAGACTCAAACAACAACAACAACAACAGAACTCTCCAAGGTACACTATTTGAAACCTTTCTGAGCCATTTTGCCTTCAACTTTTGACACAATTGAGGAAATTGCGTAAATTTACGGTTTTGCTGAGATGGTGACCCCTAAATTGTCTGTTAAGAAATATTTCCTACATTAACAATATTTTGTAAACTATATGGTTCACCTTAGAAATATGTCTTTTTCGGAAAGGGGTTCTCAAAGTCACTGAATTGGGTGGCCAGTACTGTGATATTCTGTGACAAGAACGCAAAGGGGTTGGCGTACCAGTGGCTGAAACACCTGTCTTGCTAAACCAGTGGGCTAGAAGAACTACTTCATAAATTTCAGCCGAAAGTACATTCGCAGTTCTCAAGGTACAAAGTCATAAACACCATGCTAGGTAATCCTCCAAAAGTTGAAGTTCGCAAATCAAAGTGCAACGTAGACACGCAAATCATTAGCTATAGGAATGTTAAAACACTACTTGACATTTACAGGCAGTGGAAGAACACGATAAACTTGCCAGTGTGTTCGAAGATATTTATGATCTTCCAAAGTGTTTGGTACAAGGAAGCAAGAAACTAAAAGAATTACGATGCAGGTTAAAATCTTTCTCCTGTCATACTCGGTCAAACTGTAGCAGTAACCATACTTTGAGTTTCAACACTGACATACTTTCTACAAGGATAACAGCCAAGACAGAGACGCCGAGCTGAAATTCTTTAGGGAAGCACTAGAGTCCTGTAACACTTAGAAATGTTTGATCGCCACTTGACCGAACACAATGTGTGGACAAATGTCATGACAAATGACCTTCACTGTCGAATGAGCATTATCGTCTGGGTATCATAGACAGCAGTTATGCAAGCTGAAGGACATGAGAGAGGAGCTGGTATTCAGAAAGGTGTAAGCAAGGCTGCAATTTATCACCCATAATTTCCAATCTATAGGCTACACTGAACACGCAATGAAGGAAATTGGAGAAATATTCCGATGTAGGAGTAAAGATTCGAGGAGAAATCATTTCAACTCTGAGATTTGCTGATGACATTGTCATCTTAGGCGACACGCCAGAGGATTTGAATTAGATTTTAAATGGTATGGATTCTGTCTTGAGGAAAGAATTCACGATGAAAATTAATAAATGTAAAACAAGAATATTGGAATGCAGCCGAAAGAAATCAGAAACCCCTATGGACGACGAATCGGCAGGTGAAAAGCTAAAGGAAGTAGGATACTTCTGTTACTTAGGGAGCAAAGTAAGCAGTGATGGACGAAGCAAAGAGGTTAGCACAGCTAAGGAAAGCATTTATACAGAAAAGGAATCTGTCGAATTCGAATATAGATTTAGGTATTAGGAAGTCATTTTTGAAACCCTTTGTCTTGAGCGTGGCACTCTATGGAAGTGAAACTTGGACTGTTGGAGCAGCAGAAAAGAAGATAATTAAAGCATTTTAAATGTGATGTTACAGGAGAATGATGAAGATCAGATGGGTAGATAGAATTACAAATGAAGATGTATTAAGACTATTGGGAGAGGAGAGATGTTTCTGGTGACTCCTAATGAATAGAAGAGTTAGGTTGGTAGGACACCTACTAATACACTCAGGAATAGCAAAGTTAGGTATGGAAGGAAGGGTCGAGGTTGAGAACTGTAGGGGTAGACCAAGGTTAGAATATGTTAAACAGATTGCCTTGGATGTAGGGTGTGGTACCTATGTAGAGATGAAACCATTATCTCAGGACAGGGATGCATGGAGGGCTGCATCAAACCAGTCAAAAGACTGAAGACTCAAACCCACACATCATAGTGAATGTAATGAGTAGGTTTGAACTTATCTAAAGAAATTTCAAAAGTAGGAATAGTTTGATAGTGACTAAACCATGAACAAACTTGAATATTTGCCGAACCATTTATATGATAGTGTTTTGTATATCAATATGTGAAAAATAACCTGAAATAAACTACATGTAAGTAAGATATATACAGGCTGTCTCTTATTAACCTTTAAAACTCTGTTGAGACAAGTAATTTGATATGGGACACTTAGGGTCGCAAGTGTCCGGAAATACCTTAAAAGTGAACCACAACTGTTAAACATATGACGTCATCAGTTGATGGGTCAGCCACAGCCATCGTAATGTACAGGCCGTAAGGCACCTACTGTGACGTCACGCCTAGGGTCGTTATAGTCGCAGCAGCAAGTCAGATAGCACCCTTCACACGCAGTCTCTTCAAACCTAATATAAATTACGCTCCCGCTTCAAGACGTAGAAAAATAGCAGTGCTATTTAGGGCAGATTGGCACTTCCATCCGTTACCATTACATACGCCTAATTATCGCTCCGCTTGTTCGAATCCGGCCGATGTAGCTGGTGTTTTGAGAGTGAACAAAATGGTACATTGCCGGTACATTTACTAGGACGTTGAAACACACAAACAGGGCTAAATTGCAGTATTTTTACGTCGAGAATAACATCTATTCTTGGCCATTTTCTCGTTGTTCACCGCTTTGAAAAGATTTATGGAAGATGGCTGAGAAAACCCCACATCACACTTGGCTATTCAACAGATCACGTCCTTAACTGCTTGTGGATGACCAAGCACAATGTAACCTATCTCTAACTGTAATCAATGAGCAGGCCACCCTCAAGGTGACTTAAACAGGGCCTACCCTAACTGCACTTATTTTCTATGACTCAACCTAACTTGTTTCTTGCATCAGGAATTTACAATAAGTTGTAATTTTGAAATCAGGTATCAATAACCTACAGTACATACACCAGGTGCTAACAATCCCATTCATGTAAATACAGTAGCCTACACAAATGCTGCCACGAAAACATTACCATATTCACTTTAGCTTGATCGAGAGACCATTCTCACAAATAATGTAACTTGGACTGACTTCAGTAGATACTGAATACTGGATATCGCTTCTCTGATTTGCGTACGGCAAGTAACTTAACCTCATCATTATCATATTAGAAATTTTTCCAGTCCTAGCATAGGCTGAAGTTTGGGAACTTCTTACAATAATTGAAACCATATTAACTAACAACCTACCATCAAGGCGATTAGCTCTTCTCTCCCGAAGAATGGTATCTTACTTTCAGGGAAATGTTAACACACACTCTTGTATTCCTCGCAATGTACCTACGGCACCAATAATTTCTAGGAATGTTGTGTATGCATTGCTTTCTTAAATTGCCGTGGTGGGGAAGGAGAAGCAAGCCACTTTATAATTTCTTTCATAATACCGGTAGTTGCTATAAACAAACTTTTGACATACCTGCGACCTGGGAAGGAGGTTTCCTGAACTAACAACATTTTATTACCATCCAAAAAATCTTGTATGAGTCGAAATAATAAGTGATATAGAGGTCCTAACTAAAACAAAACCTTCTGTGTGATGACAAACATGCAACGCAAAATTTGCGTGGATACAATAACCTACCTACAAAATGAACATTTGTTTCAGAAAATAAATAATCCTCATTCTAGATGACGTAAGTAGAAGCGTTCTCAATATCACTTTTCACACGGATACTCATTCATAAAAGATATGAACAACACAGCACAAGCAAAATGGTCGCCATCTCTACCCCCTACCGATCAGCTGATCAATCGCTAAGAGTCGCTGCATGATGGCCTGTACATCACGATGGCAGTGGCTCAGCTCGAGTGGTCAGGCCCGTGCTCTCTTACGCACACCAAAGATATGAACAACACAGCACAAGCAAAATGGTCGCCGTCTCTACCCCCTACCGATCAGCTGATCAATCGCTAAGAGTCGCTGCATGATGACCTGTACATCACGATGGCAGTGGCTCAGCTCGAGCGGTCAGGCCCGTGCTCTCTTACGCACACCAAAGATATGAACAACACAGCACAAGCAAAATGGTCGCCATCTCTACCCCCTACCGATCAGCTGATCAATCGCTAAGAGTCGCTGCATGATGGCCTGTACATCACGATGGCAGTGGCTCAGCTCGAGAGGTCAGGCCCGTGCTCTCTTACGCACACCAAAGATATGAACAACACAGCACAAGCAAAATGGTCGCCATCTCTACCCCCTACCGATCAGCTGATCAATCTCTAAGAGTCGCTGCATGATGACCTGTACATCACGATGGCAGTGGCTCAGCTCGAGCGGTCAGGCCCGTGCTCTCTTACGCACACCAAAGATATGAACAACACAGCACAAGCAAAATGGTCGCCATCTCTACCCCCTACCGATCAGCTGATCAATCGCTAAGAGTCGCTGCATGATGGCCTGTACATCACGATGGCAGTGGCTCAGCTCGAGCGGTCAGGCCCGTGCTCTCTTACGCACACCAAAGATATGAACAACACAGCACAAGCAAAATGGTCACCATCTCTACCCCCTACCGATCAGCTGATCAATCGCTAAGAGTCGCTGCATGATGGCCTGTACATCACGATGGCAGTGGCTCAGCTCGAGAGGTCAGGCCCGTGCTCTCTTACGCACACCAAAGATATGAACAACACAGCACAAGCAAAATGGTCGCCATCTCTACCCCCTACCGATCAGCTGATCAATCTCTAAGAGTCGCTGCATGATGACCTGTACATCACGATGGCAGTGGCTCAGCTCGAGCGGTCAGGCCCGTGCTCTCTTACGCACACCAAAGATATGAACAACACAGCACAAGCAAAATGGTCGCCATCTCTACCCCCTACCGATCAGCTGATCAATCGCTAAGAGTCGCTGCATGATGGCCTGTACATCACGATGGCAGTGGCTCAGCTCGAGAGGTCAGGCCCGTGCTCTCTTACGCACACCAAAGATATGAACAACACAGCACAAGAAAAATGGTCGCCATCTCTACCCCCTACCGATCAGCTGATCAATCTCTAAGAGTCGCTGCATGATGACCTGTACATCACGATGGCAGTGGCTCAGCTCGAGCCGTCAGGCCCGTGCTCTCTTACGCACACCAAAGATATGAACAACACAGCACAAGCAAAATGGTCGCCATCTCTACCCCCTACCGATCAGCTGATCAATCGCTAAGAGTCGCTGCATGATGGCCTGTACATTACGATGGCAGTGGCTCAGCTCGAGCGGTCAGGCCCGTGCTCTCTTACGCACACCAAAGATATGAACAACACAGCACAAGCAAAATGGTCGCCATCTCTACCCCCTACCGATCAGCTGATCAATCGCTAAGAGTCGCTGCATGATGGCCTGTACATCACGATGGCAGTGGCTCAGCTCGAGAGGTCAGGCCCGTGCTCTCTTACGCACACCAAAGATATGAACAACACAGCACAAGCAAAATGGTCGCCATCTCTACCCCCTACCGATCATCTGATCAATCGCTAAGAGTCGCTGCTGTACATCACGATGGCAGTGGCTCAGCTCGAGCAGTCAGGCCCGTGCTCTCTTACGCACACCAAAGATATGAACAACACAGCACAAGCAAAATGGTCGCCATCTCTACCCCCTACCGATCAGCTGATCAATCGCTAAGAGTCGCTGCATGATGACCTGTACATCACGATGGCAGTGGCTCAGCTCGAGCAGTCAGGCCCGTGCTCTCTTACGCACACCAAAGATATGAACAACACAGCACAAGCAAAATGGTCGCCATCTCTACCCCCTACCGATCAGCTGATCAATCGCTAAGAGTCGCTGCATGATGACCTGTACATTACGATGGCAGTGGCTCAGCTCGAGCAGTCAGGCCCGTGCTCTCTTACGCACACCAAAGATATGAACAACACAGCACAAGCAAAATGGTCGCCATCTCTACCCCCTACCGATCAGCTGATCAATCGCTAAGAGTCGCTGCATGATGGCCTGTACATTACGATGGCAGTGGCTCAGCTCGAGCAGTCAGGCCCGTGCTCTCTTCCGCACACCAAAGATATGAACAACACAGCACAAGCAAAATGGTCGCCATCTCTACCCCCTACCGATCAGCTGATCAATCGCTAAGAGTCGCTGCATGATGGCCTGTACATTACGATGGCAGTGGCTCAGCTCGAGAGGTCAGGCCCGTGCTCTCTTACGCACACCAAAGATATGAACAACACAGCACAAGCAAAATGGTCGCCATCTCTACCCCCTACCGATCAGCTGATCAATCGCTAAGAGTCGCTGCATGATGGCCTGTACATCACGATGGCAGTGGCTCAGCTCGAGCGGTCTCTTACGCACACCAAAGCAAACGTTGAATGTCATATTAGAGTCTGCGTGTGCGACTCGGACGCGTGGGGTTTGAGGTTCAAATCTGGGGCCTATACATCAGCTTTCTTTCTTTTCTCACTTCTCCTTTCAAGTGGAAGCAGATTATTTGTTGACATTAAGACACGGAACCAGAGTGATATGACGTCATATACTGTATTTAATAGTTGTGGTTCACTTTTAAGGTATTTCTGGACACTTGTGACCCTAAGGGTCCAATAACAAATTGCTTGTCTCAATGCCATCTACGTCGCTATAGAGAGTTTTAAACGTTAATAAGGGACACTCTGTTTATATATCGTTATGGGCCTATTGGAAAAGGAGAAAACTAAGGGATGACATGCTTCGCTCGTCATGCGAGGATTGTCAGATCCGAATTAACGAAACAAATGGCTCTACAAAATCCTACAGTGACACCCACAGATGTACAATACCCGGATGTTGCTCTAAGTATAAAATAAATCTGTCTGTGTCACTGTAGGTTTGGTAGTGTTTTGTAACGCAAGTTGCCCTGTTAATTCAGATCTGATGATGCTCGCATGAAGAGTGAAACATTCCATCCCTTAGTTTTCTCTTTTTCCTTTAGCCCATAACAATATATACCTATCTCATCATCATAAGTTTATCTGTCTGATGGTCGGTCTCTCCACCTTATCCGGTCTTCAGCAGCACGTCTCAACAGCTCATAAGATTTATCAATCCTGATGGAATCCAGCATCTGAAACAATCTTCTTCCTCTTCGGATTTTCCCTTGGACTGTCCTTCTAATGCACTTTTCACCAAACCATCTCCTCTTAGACAGTGTCCAATCCAATTCTTTTTTCTTTTCCTTGTCATCTTATTAACATCCTTTCTTCTCCTACTTTCTTTAATACTTCCTCATTTCTCACTTTATTCTTCCAACTTATTCTCCCCATTCTCCTCTATAGCCACATTTCGAAATCCTCTGCTCTTCTCTTGTCTTCTTTCTCAATCACATGTAATTTATTTTATGTTATTTTTCACATATTCCAGTAATTGGAATTATTATGCGTTCACCGACTGAAAGTTACAATAGTCAATATACGAGTATTTAATCTTTCTGTCAATTTTTTTTGTGAATTTTCTTGGGTGAAGTGTTCGTATTTCTGAAAACAAAATTTATTTCCTGTATCTCTTCGATGTCCTGGGCAAAACAAAACAAAAAACAAAGAAAACAAGCAAGTATCATAAACAAAATGAAAAGTAGAAAACCAAAGCAAAACCGAAAACAAAAGAAAAATCAAATATCAAATCAATAGGAAAAACAAAACCAAAGGCGAAAAGACAGAAACGAATCAAAACATACTTAGAAACAGTTTAATACAAAACAAATCATTTGAAGAAATAGTTCCATCCTATAGCCTTAATGTTTAACGTAAAACTATTTAATTGGATGTTGATGTTGTTGTTGTTGTTGTTGTTGTTGTTGTTGTTGTTGTAAACGCTGTTGTTTCATTTGAGGAGCTATGACATCGTGGTTATTCATCCCCGTGTACTTGGACGAGTGTGGAATATTTGTCTGATTACCTGTGTTATTGAGGTGGCTATATTAGTGTGTGTATTTGTTATTGAGGTGAGGAATGAGAAGCAGGCGGCCGTGGCCTGATGTTAGGAACCATCCCGACATTATGCTTGGAGTTGAAGTGGGGAAACCACGGAAAACTACTTCGAGGATGGTTAAGGTGGGAATTGAACCGGCCTCTTCTCAGTTTTGCATTATAAGGTTGAGTTGAGCCCTTAAACCTGAATTAAATTTATTGACATAGCCGGGAAACGAACTAGGACCTCCGTGGTGACAGCCAAGTTACTACACTACGAGGTGGACTATGAGATGCCACCTCCTGTGGTTTCCGGTACCGAAGGTCCATGGTTCCATTCCCAGCTATGCCAATAGATTTAATTCTGGTCTGAGGCTGAAAAGCAGGATACTCGGCTTCGCCAGGCAGAACTGAGAAGAAGTGGGCTCAATTTCCACCTCAGCCATCGTGGAAGTGGTTTTCCGTGGTTTCCCACTTCCACTCCAGCCAAATGTCGGGATGATTCCTTACTTAAAGCTACGGCCACTTGTTTTCCAATCCTTGTCCACAATTCAAATACAGTAAACATATTCAAGACCACGAATTAAATTCTCTAGGGGTCCATGGTCATTTGTTTCAAAAGTCTGTGGATAAGATCAGTAGCGTAACTAGGGTTTGCTTTTGGAGGGGTATGACCTGAGTCAAAATTACTTAGGGGAGGCGGGAACGATGACGATGACGATGACGACGACATAGGCTAATGAAACTAATCAATGAAAGCAAATATGTGATCCTGAAGTTTCAAAACCTTCTACCTATTTTTATTCCTATGAGATAACTCGTTGTGTCTCACCGTCAAACTCTCCTTCCTTCCATTATTGTTGACGGTCATACTTTTGAACGATTTCAAGAATTCAGGTACCTGGGATCCATACTAACTGATAGATATATTACACCAATATCCACTTTACAATACAAAAATGATTTTATACGATGTCCTTACACTCTTAGATACATGTTTCGGCTCTGTGAGCCATCTTCAGTCAAACACATTAATGATTCTCATATGACAGTCTATGTGTTAAAAACATCTTTTTACAATCGTCAAAATTATTTAAAAATTGACATAAAATGCTTAAAGAATTCGACTATGTGCAGAAGTTCAGGTCATAGGCCCTTCGACGTTGAAATCCCAATTCAAACACAGGACCTGAAACAGTAAAAAAGTCATAGATATTCCTAACTAATAAATGTGAAGTGTCGAAAGAAGTGCGTCAGCGAATAATAAACGCTAATCGCATGTTCTACAGTCTGAATAACTCATTTATAACTCGTCTACTATCGCAGAAGAATTCGATTCAGCTATACACGACACAAGTACGGCCTGTACTTTTGTATGGTCGTGAAACCTTGGCGACGCGCGCGACGTCAGCAACAACCGAAGACACCATCTCTGCTTTCGAGAGGAAGGTACTTCGAACGATTTATGGACCCGTCCTCAAGGCCATGGAAGGTAAATGGGAACGAAGTACGAAGGATGACCTGTATCAGCGGTTTGGAAAATCACAAATTGGCCGAGTACTAGGACAGAAGAGGTTACAGTGGATTGACCACATCTTACGAGCTGATGAATCCATCTAAAACCGAGTCCTTCATTCCCAACCTGCTGGAAGACACCCCAGGGGCCATCCCAGGACGCGATGGAAGGATCGAGTATTGACAATACTTCATCAAATGGAGCCGAGTGCGGTGGATGATGAAGCTAGAACCGGCAGCGTTGGAATGCTATCTGCAGTAGATAGGCCTACCTCCTCCTTCGTGACTGATTCCATTATCACTTATCTCTTCTTTTTCTTTCTTTTGTTCTTCGGCTGTAGGCCTTAAGTGCAATAAATGTTGATGATGATTACATTTCATTAGCATTTGATACTTATCAATGTGCAGAGGACACACAGTATGTGCATTTTTTTTTCGCAAAATCATCTGGCCCTTTCTATTTCCTGACATTATAAAAATACAGTATTAATAATCTATAGTTTCAGAAAATGGAAACTGCTTTTCAATCAACAAAAATATTTATAACTAAAAGAGTCTCCCCTGGAACTGCAAAATTCGCCACTATACAACTGTAATCAAACCTGAAGCTCTCTATGCCTCAGAGACACTCAATCTCCAACACAAAACACTAAAACACCAAATAGAAGTGAAAGAACGTAAAATAATGAGAAAAATCCTTGGACCAAGAAGAAAAGATGGTGTACATTATCCAAAACTAATACAGAAATATACAAAAAAAATCCATAGACACAGATACAATGCGAATGCGAAGAATCCAATTTATGTGACACATAGAAATAATGGACCCGAACAGACTGACACACCAAATACATACTTTCTTAAAGAACAAGGCTACTAGACCGAATTGGTATAAATATACAGAAAAAGACTTGAAGGAAATAGGATCACCAAACTTACATGACCGGAAGAAAATCAGGAAAATCACTCAGACGCGGGGTTTCGAGGAGGAAGAGAAGAAGACTACACAACATCGATGGTCAGAGCAACGGAAACAGACCCACTCGTTGCGAATGAAGGAATACTGGGCCAACAGGAAGGCGTGGTCCAAAGCGACCCATTCGCGAAGAAGAGGGAGAACAACAAGAAGAAGAAGGAGAAGAAGAAGAAGGAGAAGAAGAAGTAAAAGAAGAAACTATAGCTTCCAACAAAAACACAATGTTATTCATTTTACACAATGACACACACTCGGATAACTCCACACCCATCTCACTAACATCCCTCTTGCTAACTGAACAGCTGATCATTTTGCTTATTCAGTTTTGTGTTCACGCTAAACATTTTACACGAGTCAAAAGAAAGCTTTCGAATTAGTAAGTATAAACTTACATAATTCAATCATTTGTCATCATTCCGTAGAATGGTTTTATTCAAAATTGATGATGATGATGATGATAATATTGTTGTTTTAGGCCCCTAATGGTTTGGGTGATCGTGAAGATAAAAATGAAATGCAAACTATAACTAAAACTAACTACTAACTTATATACTAGAAGAAGAAATGGAAAACAAAAGGAGAATAAGGCAAATAAAGGACAGGAGGTAAAGAAATGCCCTCAACCCTTGAAGAATGCGGATTGAGGGACTTGGAAGGAAGGAGAGCCATGAAAGGCTGATAGGAAAGTGAAAGAGGAGAGGGTCCGCTCCCACAGGTAAGGGACAAAAGGGGGAAACTGGACCCAGCTCAGGAATCCCTCGGGGTCGCCAACTCCCGAACTCACCAGCCGTGAGCCCCTGAGGGTGTAGCAATATCTAGGGTGCACCAGAAGTCGTGGGGCTACATACACCCTGCCTCCTTAAGGGCCTTGAGCAGAAGGCAGGAGATAACAGGAAAATAAAAAGAAGGGTGACCCCTCGCAGAAGGAGGGTATCAGAAAATATGAGACAAGGGCCAATTAAGGCGGGAAAGGAAGACTCCCTAGGCCTCGGATACCCTAATACCGTCGGGGTCAAAAGAGAACAAGAGTTGACCAAGTGAGGTCGACAGGAAAGAAGACGGAGAGGTGTCCGGCACAAGTAAGTGGAAGCAATGTCGGACTCAGCTGGGGCCCCGTGGTCGCCAACCCACGTCCCACTAGATGTGAGCCCCTGGGGGAATTCAAAATTGAAAACGTTAACAAATTTTATATTTTTACTAGAATGAATAACATTGTTGTAATTTATCTCACATAGATAATTATATTGTATAATCTGCCTAGCGTACCATATATGGCACATGCTGTGTTATCCTTGTTTCGCTCTGTTTTAAACAAATTATATTAAAATACTGTAGAAATACACCACAAACAGCGTTTGGTACTAGTTTTAATTAGTTTATGTCAAAGAAATGATTCAGGCAGAAACGGGTTGAAAACAATTATAAAGTTTGTGCTGCATGCAAATTCAGTATTTATGCCAAAGGCCCTAAATGAAGGGAATGGAGAGGGCTGTCCAAAAATGCAAGTTTATTGAACTGAATGATTTTTGTCGATACATGGCGGTACAACTAACTACCTTGGGGTGTGCATTACAACTCTACAAAATTTCACATCGAAAAGCGATCTTCTATGAACAATAACACTGAACTGTTAAAAAAAACTATTCCTGCCATTCATGCCACAAAGATGATAATGTACCCTACGGTTTCAGAGCAGCCAAGTAATGAATATCACGAAGCAAGTAAGAAATGAAACAAAAATTGCGGGCGAAGGTGGCGGTGGTGGGGGCACGTCTCATCAACACCTAGTGACAGGTAGGTAATGAAATGAAAAATATTACTTGCAACCCCCTCCCCCACTGGAGAAAATCCTGCGGGCACCCATGATGTAAAATTCGGTTCAGAGCGGTGAAATGTAGATTTGTGCCAAAGGGCCTAAATGAAGGAAATGTAGAGGGCTGGCTAAAATTATTAATGCCTAAAACCTACCTTGGGGTGTGTACTACAACACTACAAAATTTCAATGCACTCGGTTAAACGGCGTCAGAGTGTTTTAACGTCGGACAGATATATATTTCCATCTCTACTTGGTATAAAACCAAGTCCCCGATTCTTGGATGTTACGGGTCAACTCGAGAACCACTGGATGGATTTTGATGCGGATTTCACCATTCTGTAAAGGATATTTTGAGGATGATTTCTGTACAAGATAATTTATTTATGATCAAAGGAAGCCGAGCAGTAACGATTTCAGTGGAAACGTCGAAAAAAAACTGACGTCCGAGCGTTTTGTAAGCTTACGCTGGGCAAACCGTTAAAAATATCTAAATACTATGAGTGTAAGAATTGTTCAGCATGAAAAGTTCTACAAAAAAGTCCGCGAGAGCATATGTCTATCTTCAATATATCGCCCACTATAAGTGTTTTTACGTTTCAATTTCTTACAACCATGTCCATTCAACTACTGAGGCGACAGTTTACGAGCTAGCTAAGGGCGAGTCTATCATCCCTGTTACAGCCTAGCTAGCGGGCGAACCTATTGCCCCAGATACAGCCAGCAGCAAACCGTCGAGTCGTTGAGTTAAAAACTTAAGAGACGTGTGGTTGTGTTTGGAGTTTCCCTGGAAGTGCAACTCGGCTTTTCTTCATTTCGCCTGTAAACTTTTCGTTCCGCAAAATTCACAGTCAAGTTAAGATTGGACGGAAGGGGGATTTGTGTTTCATGCACCTCGCCATTCTCAAATTACGTCTGACAAGAATTTGTTTCACGTGCATCTCCATGATAATATAATTACAGTAATTGTTCAGTCAGTGATTTTAACCCATCATGCCGAGACGTAAAATGGATATTGGTCGTTGCTCATTGGAAAAAAAAAAGCATTAATAACTGTTCACGGGCGAAGCCGGGTCGGGTCGCTAGTTTTTATATATAAGATTATTTGTCCCGGGGGGGATTGATCTCCCTAATCAGCCCCCTCCGTAGTTACGCCACTGGATAGGATACCTTTCTTCCAGCTTGCTCAATTCACGACGAAAGTGTTGTGGTCAACTGATTTAATCTCATAGAGAAAGCTTTTTTTATTAATTTGTGTACAGAGTCTAAAAGTACTTAGTAGAGTCTAGAGAATATGTATTAGTGATGCAGCTGGATAATTTAAGCTATAAACATGTAGATGCAATCAAAGCGACATAGCTATGGATATGTTATTGCCAAGATCTGTCAAGGCGCAAGCTATGAGGCAACACAGAGGCAGAGGTCACCAACAAGTTCCTAACAAAATACCTGGTCGTCAGGCACAAAGCCAGAATTTCCCTTCGGTGGGGAACCTAGATTATTTTTAGCCTACTTTTCTCATTTTGCAAAAATTAGGAAAAATTAGACTTATTAGATCGATCCGGGGAAATGTGTGCCAGTCTGTCCTTTCTGTCTGTCTGTCTGTTTATGTGTGTGTCCCCCTACCAACTCCTAAACGGCTGCAGCAATCGAAATCAAATTTGGTATGAGTGGCGTGTCTTGTGTGGGGTTTCCCCTAAGACATCAGTGGGGGGGGGGGGGGTGTCCGGGCGGGGACATCAAGAGCCCGCTGATGAGCCAGCTTGGTGTCCTAGGCGAAACCCCACAGAAGACACGGCAGAAACATAGAAAAAATGCTGAATTTTCTAACTTATTGTTTAGGATTTTTCTTATAGATTCTATTATTGTGTACTATTTTAATATGTATTTTCGTCAGGTGGTATTCTGTAACACAATCTATGTCGCAGTTGGATTACCTGATGATTTTTTAAAACAGTTCCGATGTGCGAAATATGGTGTTTTGTTTTTGGCTAATTGATGTTTTGTGGGGCTTATATCTAGGTCACCTGTCCATAATTATTATAAGGATTATAACTACTATTAATACTACTACATATGCTACTAGAAAATGATGATGTTTATTACGATAATTATTGTTTTAAGGGGCCTAACATCTAGGTTATCGGACCTTAATGGTTGGGATGAAATTAAAACTAAATTGCATACTAAGAAAAAAAAGGACTAAGGGAAATAAAGGGCAGGAGGAAAATAAAGGCCCTCATTGCTCGCAAAATGAGGATTGAAGGACTTGGATGAAAGGAGAGCCATGAAAGGCAGATAGGAAAGGAAAAGAGAAAATTCACTGGAATAGGGGGAAAAACGGACCTAGTTAAGGAATCCCTCGTGGTCGCCAACTCTCGAAGTCATCAGCAGAGAGCCCTTGAGGGTGTAGCGCCATCCAGGGAGCACCATGATTGGTGGTGCTACACACACCCTGCCTCCTTTAGGACCTTGTGCAGAAGGCAGGAGATATCATCAAAAGAAAAAGAAGTGGCCTGAAACCTCGAAGAATGAGGGTACCAGGAAAGAAAAGACAAGGGCCAAATAAACCAGGAATGTGAAAGACACCCTTGCCTCCGATACCCTAACCATTGGGGTAAGAAGAGAACAAGTGTTGACCAAGAGAAATCGACAGGAAAGATAAGAGAGGAGCCAGGCGTAGATAAGTGGAAGCAATGCCCGACTCAGCTTGGGTCCCGTGGTCGCAAACCCATGTCCCACTAATTGTGAGGGATCTGAAGGGGTTACTAGCTCTTCAGTAAAGAACAAAATAACCTAGTTATATTTTGTTTGTGGTGGTGGTGGTGGTGGTGGTGGTGGTGGTGGTGGTGATGGTTGTGGTGAGTGTTGGTTAAGGAGCGAAACATGTAGGTCATCTTCTCGTAATGATTTTCATGTAAGTAAAAATTATAAAGAATTTATAACAAATTTACAAACCGAAATTAAAGATACGCAAAGCACTTTTGAAAGTATTTTGAGCAGGTACGTATTCTTCCTTCTGGGTAAACTAATGGCGTTCACTCCTTTAATGGAACTATGATTTCGAGATCAATTTGCTGCGTCCAAGGCTAACACTTAGGCGTTCTTGATCCAGGCACGATTTTGACATTCGACCGAGGCAAGACAAAACAAACACGGAAATAAAAGCGACCTTTCATAATAACACTCGCGGGATCGATATGCAAGCCCTCGATACATTATTGTTACGAGTTACTGCTTCTTTTAGCGCACACGCGTCCATTAGAAAGTTGTTTGTTGGGAAAATGATGATGATGATGATGATGATGATGATGATGATGATGATGATGATGTTGATCGTTGTTTTATGAGACGGAACAGCGAGGTCAACTGACCCGATGAAGTGGATGATGAAAATGATTACCACTCCTACTCCTAATGCTACAATGTGTGACTAACTTACAAACTACTGTCGAACAAAATATTATGTGCACTCGAGTTTGAAGGTTGTTTGTGAAGTAACCAATAGACCTACATAAATTCCAATGGCATTATCATTTTCGACTTTCTATTTTACGTTAGATCATGTAGGTTTGGAATTTTTAATTTATATTTTAATATTTTTTATCGCAGTTGAAACACAAAAAGTGCCCGTTTTTAAGCGTGTTTCGGCCATGCGTCACATTTAAGAATTATTATCTCAAAATCGCGTCATCAGATCGAATCCAAATTTTAACACAATATACATTGGAATGTTGTATAACTGTTTTATTAATTTCAAAATTTTGTGTGTTCAAGAACGAAAGTTGTTATCATTTTTGTAAGGTAACTTTTTCTCGGCTCGGGGTCGTTGGAAAATGTAGTTCTTGGTTGCATTGTAATCCTTATAAATCAAAAAGTTATGCTGTATGACTGTGAAATACGTAAATTAATTTACTTATTTTATATCGGTTTGTATTTGTATGGGGAATTAAGCCATGGTTCACCAGCTAGCCACTCCGGAAAATGCTGTACGACGTTGCTGATATGGAGCCCATCACTACCGAGCGAGGCGTGCCATGAAGCGTGATGGAGCCCACCTTGGCAACGCTGACCCCTCGAAATATGATTGCATTAGGAGAGAAAAAGTAAGTGCCAATTAAAGCTAGGAACCATCGTAGAATTTTCCGGAAGAAGAAGTGGTAACCACGGAAAAACACTTCTAGAATGGTTGAAGGGGGAATCGAAGCCATCTCTTCTCAGTTTTTCCTCACGAGGCTGCAAGTACCGGTACCCCTTTCCTGCACCAGAATCGAAATAATGACTTCTGTTTCTGGAGTCTCAGTGCAAACCCAGGTACTACTCAAAACGGTACACTCAGTCTCGTGGGGCAGAACTGAGAAGACGTGGGTTCGATTCCCACCTCTGCAATCCTCGAATGGGTTTTTCGTGTTTTCCCCACTTTTACTGAAACTGAATGTATGGTAAAAACCCACAAAATCCAGGCAGGATTATAATGAGGCGTACTAAGCAAGGTGAGAAATGAAGTAGTTTGCCGTTGCTTTCATCACTGACTCAGAACAACAGTACTAATCCTACGAGTAGGACTTCTCGCAACATCCACATGGGCGGCTTCGGTGGCGTAGTTGGTAGCATGATGAGCATCTGTGCCCAAGATCGCGGGTTCAAACCCAGCTGAAGTCGTCGGATTTTTTAAGAGCGTTAAAAATCCCTTAGTAGCCTATGCCTTCCTTCGGAGGGGAAGTAAAGCTGGCCGGCCCATGTCATAGATTTAAGGCATGTAAAAGAACCTTCCACTAGCTACACTTGTGTGAAGCTAGATTTGTATGTTATATTTGATTAACGCTCTATTAAGTTCCAACGTTCGCCACCAGGTACCGGTTGCGGTGGCATCTAGTAGCCAAGTTCACAGCTGGTTGTCGTTGACGTCAGCATTTGGTAGCAAAAGTAGGAACTACTTGAAATTGATCGTCTGCAGTCCTTACCTGAGTCACAGATAACACACACTAATACAGTCATCACAATTAACACAGGTTATCAGAGAGATTCTACACACACCTAAAGTACACGGGGCTACATGACTGTGTTGTCGCAGCCCCTAAACGAGGAACCAACCAACCAACATCCACATGCACTAGCTGTGCCCCAGATTTCTTACTCGGCGATCAAAGACAAAATAAAACCTTACTGCCTCCACAGAAACACAGGTTATCAAACAAATTGAACAAGTACTCGAAGCTGATGATGAAGATGTTCCAAACCCCTAAAATGAATTTACGTCAACAACAATAACGTAATATCAGTGAATTAACTTGGACTCTCAAAGCCACAATAGTTAGTGAACGTCCGTCTAGTGTCTCATTAAATGAGAATACTTTGCGTATTACGGAGCTCACAAATGAATTGTCGTCAATTATATATAATCATCCCCGATCTGTTACTCCAAAGGAAGTAAGAAATCGTCCACTAACGACGTGAGTGCAACATTGTCGACGGATGCTACACTTAGCAATAATAATAACAATGTCTCATTGTGCCACAAGAGACTCCAGTGCTCGATAATTGCAGCTAAATGGAATATTATGACTAACAAACTTGAAGACTTGTTTTTACCACAAGGAGGATAAGTTACGACTGGATTCTCTGTATTTATCATTACCCACGGAGACAGAAATTATGACATTCATCTGCAAAAGCATACGCTCCTGCTCATTCTGTTCAAAACTCTTGCTGATGCTTAAGGACCATTAATATTTTCTTTACAATACTAATAACATTATTTACTTTACTTTAGCCTGTTAATAATAATAACAATAATAATAATAATAATAATAATAATAATAATCATCATAATTATTCAATAAGTTAATAATAATATAATATTAATGATTATAACACTACAAATTTAATGATGTATAAAATAACAAGCTGTACCCGGCATGCGTTGCAATGCTAATCAAAGAAAGTGTTGGCGTTGTAATTTTGTTTCTTGAAGTGCTTTTAGATACATTTTTTTCAATTACCGTTAACTGCCTCTAAACTATCGTGAAATGAATTTACTAATCTAGAAATATTCGTGGGAGCGTGCACAACAACTCACCAAAGTTTCATCGCAATCGGATGAATGGCATATGACGCATACGGGATTTTGTTTAAATGATTCGTGCGCTGTCACGCATTTGTTGAATCTACTCGTGCTCTACCAACTGTGAAATGGATTTACTAAGTTAGAAACCTTCACGTAAGTGTACAAAACAACACATCAAAGTTTCATCGCGATCGATGAATAGTATATGAACGTATTCGGGATTTTGCTGAAACGCTTCGCGCGTCGTGAAGATATGACAACATTGAGTTGAACTGATTAATATAGGCTACTACTGTATACTACGAATTGGGGACGAACCATTATATAAATCAGTATGGAGCGCTGAATACGGATAAATAGGACAAGGTTGATCAAGAAATTTGTATAGAATGCTCTTGGTAGAAGCCTGAATGGGAGGCCGTGAGGATCCCGGAAGACCGAAACGGCAACTAACAGCAGTGAATGGAGAAGTACCATCAAGAATCCCATTCCTACTCAATGTGGAATAAGTGATGATGATGAATAATGATAATAATCAGTGTATTGTTGTTAATTCGTTTTAGAGGCTTGGGGCATCTTGGTCATCAGCCCCTTGTAATTGGGTGTGCTTTACGAGGACAAGGATGAGGAAGGTGTCCCGGGACTTGCAATAGGGTACAATCCTAGCATTTGCCTGGATTGTGTGTGTGGGGGGGGGGGGGGGGGACAACCACAGAAAACCATACTATCAGCTCCGAGATCAAACCTCCGATATAAGGATTTGCTGCTGCCCACAATTGCGGTCATGATGCACGATTAACAGATAAAACTGAGTAAGTACCCTTTCTGATAGATGTACCTGTTCCGAACACCCTTAACCTGCTGGATACTTGGAGGTAGATGATTTGAAATTACAGACACCTGACAGAGGAGCTCACAGTTGCATGGAAGTAGAACTCAGCACTGATCATATCGGCCACACGAGTGATCCACAAACAACTTGCACAAAGTCTCAAAAGACTGTAAATTTACCCCTCAGCATACATACAAATGCAGAAGGCAGATGCTCCATTGCCCTTTCAGCAATCAACGAGGTAGCATTGGGACGTGGTCGCATGTTGAGCGAAAGAGGTTCGAAAGGTGGACCACGCTACCTGGCGATGGAAGTCCTACAAAGTGGTGGCTTTGGGGCGTTGTCACATATTGAGCGCGGGGGTTCGAAAAGTGGACCACGCTACCTGGCGATGGAGCCCCTACAATGTGGTGGCATTGGGACGTTGTCACATATTGAGTGAGAAGGTTCGAAAGATGGACCACGCTACCTGGCGATGAAAGTCCTACAATGTGGTGGCATTGGGACGTTGTCACATATTGAATGGGGAGGTTCAAAAGGTGGACCACGCTATCTGTCGATGGAAGCCCTGCAAAGTGGGAGACTGTCGTCACATATTGAGCGAGAGGGTTCAAAAGGTGGACCACGCTATCTGTCGATGGAAGCCCTGCAAAGTGGGAGACTGTCGTCACATATTGAGCGAGAGGGTTCAAAAGGTGGACCACGCTATCTGTCGATGGAAGCCCTGCTAAGTGGGAGACTGTCGTCACATATTGAACGAGAGGGTTCAAAAGGTGGACCACGCTACCTGGCGATGAAAGTCCTACAATGTGGTGGCACTTGGACGTTGTCACATATTGAGCGGGGAGGTTCAAAAGGTGGACCACGCTACGTGTCGATGGAAGCCCTACAAAGTGGGAGACTGTCGTCACATATTGAGTGAGAGGGTTCATAAGGTGGACCACGCTATCTGTCGATGGAAGCCCTGCAAAGTGGGAGACTGTCGTCGCATATTGAGCGAGAGGGTTCAAAAGGTGGACCATGCTACCTGGCGATGAAAGTCCTACAATGTGGTGGCATTAGGACGTTGTCACATATTGAGCGGGGAGGTTCAAAAGGTGCACCACGCTACCTGTCGATGGAAGCCCTACAAAGTGGGAGACTGCCGTCGTATATTGAGCGAGAGGGTTCAAAATGTGGACCACGCTATCTGTCGATGGAAGCCCTACAAAGTGGGAGACTGTCGTCGCATATTGAGCGAGAGGGTTCAAAAGGTGGACCATGCTACCTGGCGATGAAAGTCCTACAATGTGGTGGCATTGGGACGTTGTCACCTATTGAGCGGGGAGGTTCAAAAGGTGGACCACGCTACCTGTCGATGGAAGCCCTACAAAGTGGGAGACTGTCGTCACATATTGAGTGAGAGGGTTCATAAGGTGGACCACGCTATCTGTCGATGGAAGCCCTACAAAGTGGGAGACTGTCGTCTCATATTGAGCGAGAGGGTTCAAAAGGTGGACCACGCTACCTGGCGATGAAAGTCCTACAATGTGGTGGCATTGGAACGTTGTCAAATAGCGTGGAGGTTCAAAAGGTGGACCACGCTACCTGTCGATGGAAGCCCTACAAAGTGGGAGACTGCCGTCGTATATTGAGCGAGAGGGTTCAAAAGGTGGACCACGCTATCTGTCGAAGGAAGCCCTGCAAATTGGGAGACTGTCGTCTCATATTGAGCGAGAGGGTTCAAAAGGTAGACCACGCTACCTGTCGATGGAAGCCCTACAAAGTGGGAGACTGTCATC
Source organism: Meconema thalassinum (assembly GCA_946902985.2). Lineage (NCBI taxonomy): Eukaryota > Metazoa > Arthropoda > Insecta > Orthoptera > Tettigoniidae > Meconema > Meconema thalassinum. The sequence goes on from OX336392.1 coordinate 403,538,224, forward strand.
GCATATTGAGCGAGAGGGTTCAAAAGGTGGACCACGCTATCTGTCGATGGAAGCCCTACAAAGTGGGAGACTGTCGTCGCATATTGAGCGAGGGGGTTCGAAAGGTGGACCACGCTACCTGGCAATGGAGCCCCTACCAAGTAGTGGCATTGAGACGTGGTCGCATGCTCATAAAGTGCAGGCGAAGGAGACACTGCACTGGCCTTCGCAGGCCGTTGCGCCTAGGCGGCCCGTGTCGAGACAGTCCCGCCAGCAGCGAGCCGCTATCTGCGTCATACGCCATTTTCCCAGGTCTCCAGCACATGATGACCTTCATCAGGTTTCGTTCTTGGACCAGCCTGGATTCATTTGTTTTCACCTATCTCATCTCATGTCTCCTTCCACGGAATATAAAATAGATGTAGTCTTGTATCCTGCGGAGGCTGCAGGACCATTGCAAGTTCTTTTTCTTTTTTAATTTTTCGGAGGAAGATCAGTGACTACCTTTTGTTGTTGCTTATATTACGAGCTGCAACATCGTGGCCATATATCCCCGTGTATTTGGATGTGTGTAATATGAGTGACAGCCAATGTTATGGCTGTATTAGTGTGGGTATTTGTAAATTGGGGATAGGATTGTGGAGATACCCGTGGCCTTAAATTAGGAACCATTTCGCTGGAGTGGAAGTGATGAAACCACAGAAAACCACTTCCAGGATGACTCGGATGGGAGTCGAACTCTCTTCTTTTCTCAAGTTTGCCTCAGCGGACAGAGTGAACCCCGTTTCAGCTGGCACATCAGAATTAAATTTCTTGACAGGGCGTGTATCCAACCGGGACCTCCGAGTTGACAGTCTAGAACGCTACCCACTTCGTGATTACCTACATTGCAGTTGTTTTTAGCCTGCTTTTCACATTTTGTTAAAGTGAGGATAAAGTAGACTTGTGAGATCGATCCGGGCAACTGTGTGTCTGTCTGTCTTGAGTGTGTGTCACCCCTATCAACTCCTAAAAGGCTGTAGCTATTGAAACCAAATTTGATAGGAGTAAAGATTTATACCGTAATATCTCACGGCTATATTTGAAAATGAAGTGAGTGCTACCAACTGCTGAACAATTGCAATTGAAATTTGAGCTTCATGTTGGATATCTCGGAAAGTATGCATGGGAGCTATGTCAAGATTGGTACACATATAGATAATAATAATTCAGTTTAATTTCCAGCAACCATATATGACAGTGTTGCCAATATGACTCGATGGCTGCTAATAGGCCATATCGTTATATGCATGTAACTTCCATATTATCAATTCGATTTTAACCAAACTTCGTATGTACCATGAGTACCTTAACAGATATGACTATGCGTATTCTTAAGGACATCCTGGGCTGCCAATTGCTAATAAATTCTCTCTCTATTTTATTATCCTAATACCAATATATCAAAAAGTATGCCAGCCAACACCTCGAAACTTTCCCAACCGATGTTTCTGTTCCACAGGACGTGATATTTCACTTCAAAAATCTTACATGCATTGAGCGGGAATCGAGCCCAATCTGGTTTGGTGAGAGGTAAGCAACTTGACCACTGTACCATCAATCCCCTTCCAAGGGTAGTGTGGTCCAACGAGTCATGAGTTTGCCTTCTTTTTCCAATGCTACAAGGCGTTGGCTGGAGTGATTCCATGCGCACACTACATTATTTCTGTATCCTGTCGGGAGCAGAGATGACCGATCCTTTTCGCATTTTCCTTATGTTTATAGTTGTTTCACCTCGTGGTATAGCGGCTAGCATTCTTGGCGTTCGAGCTGGGATCGATATCCGGTCCTGCTAATAAAAGAAATCTGATCTGAGGGCTGGAACAGGGTACACTCAGCCTCGCGAGAAAAAACTGAGAAGAGACTCTAGGTAAATGCCGGGAAGGTTCCTATCTTAAGGCCACGGCTGCCTCCGTCCCAATCCTCGCCTTAATTACAAAAACACACACGCATTAACGCAGGTTATCAGACTAATTCTACACACACCCAACTATGCAGGGCAAAATTACCCCGATGTGCAAGTCCCTCAAAAGAAACAATGACAACAACTCCGTATGTGTGTAAATGGAAACAAGATGTTCAGGAAAGAACATATAGCCTACTTTCTCCTAAATGCATGGGTATTGTTATAACTCTTTGTCCTTTTCAAGGAGCATGATTGAATGTTGGTTGTAGTAGCTTCTTGAAATACAACGTGCTATAGGGATATTAAACATGAATATGAGGTGCCCTTTGCTAGTGCTACCTCTGTACCAAATTTCGTTCAATTCGGTTTCACCGTGTTTGAATTGATAGGGGGAATCGATTTGCACACATACTTGGCCACCATCTGCAAACTATTGGGCTGATGTTCTTGCAGTTTGGTCAGAATATGTTTCCCACATAAAGATATGGTGTTGCAAAATTTGGTAGAGACTAGATTATTAGGTTGGTCGTAATTACATTTTAGCTTTTAACATTTGGGTGGCCGCGATTACGTTTCCGTCAAGATAGCGGTGATATAAAACATGACACTGAGGTGCCCGTTGCTAGTGCTACCTCTGCACCAAATTCCGTACCATTAGGTTTCACCGTGTTCGAATTGATAAGGGGAATCGATTTTCACACAAAGATGGCTGCCATCCGCAAAATATTAGGCTGATGACCTATTAGTTTGGTCAAAGGATGCTCCCTCCATAAAGGTATATTGTTGCTAAATTTGCTAGAGATCGGATGATTAGGCTAATCGTAATTTGATTTAAGCTTTGAACATTTGTGTGGCCGCCATTACGTTTCCGTCTAGATGGCGGCGATATAAAACATGACACTGAGTTGCCTTTTGTTAGTACTACCTCTGTACCAAATTTCGTTCCATTCGGTTGCACCGTGTTTGAATTAATAGGGGGAATCGATTTTCACACAAAGATGGCCGCCATCCGCAAACTATTACGCTGATGACCTATTAGTTTGGTCAAAGGATGCTCCCCCATAAAGGTATGTTGTTGCAAAATTTGGTAGAGATCGGATGATTAGGTTAGTCGTAATTTGATTTAAGCTTTGAACATTTGTGTGGCCGCCATTACGTTTCCGTCAAGATGGCGGCGATATAAAACATGACACTGAGGTGTCCTTTGCTAGTGCTACCTTTGTACCAAATTTCGTTCAATTTGCGCTCACCGTGTTCGAATTGATAGGGGGGGGGGACAGACATTCAGAGTACACACACTCACACACACACACTCACACAGACTCACACACACACATACACACACACAGACAGACACACTTTTTTCGCCCTGTGTTGATCTCATAAGTTTACTTTCATTTTTTGCAAAAATCGAAAGTAGGCTAAAAATGCCATGCACAACTGGGGTCACGTGTGATAATCAACCTACGTCCCACTATCTGTGAGCCCCTGGGAAGTGTACTGTATTCTTCTGTTTTATTTAATCCTCTTCTATCGTATCATATTATATTATTTCAGTAGTGGGCTATAGATTCCTCCTGCGGCGCTCACAAGTGACCGTTCGTGACAAATGAGCATTCAAATGAAAGAGAATAGACATTAGCAGTGACGCATTACACTCGAATTTTATAAATATCTATAATTTCTTTAAAAAATAACTTTTAACAAGATGTTCAGTAAAGAACATATAGCCTACTTTCTCCTAAATGTATGAGTATAGTTATAACTCGTTGTTATTATCAAAGAGTATAAAAGAACTATTTTTTGTTGAAGACCTTAGAAACGATTTACCTCTACCAAACGCCACAACCTAGATAAAAACTGCTACCATCATTGAAGAAATAAAGAAAGAAAGAAAGAAAGAAAGAAAGAAAGAAAGAAAGAAAGAAAGAAAGAAAGAAAGAAAGAAAGAAAGATAAGAAGTATCTAAAGAATGTTATGGATCTGGAGACATAACCGACCGGACTGGCGGCGTGGCTCAGCGGTAACGTTCTCGCTTGCTGGACCGTATGTTTCAGGTTCGTATCCTGGCGCAGTCAGCTGGCATTTGAAGGTGCACAAATACGAGGGAGCCGTGTTAGTAGATTTACTGGCACGTTAAAGATCCCCTTCGGGACAAAATTCTGGCACCCCGGCGTCTCTAAAAGCAACAGTAGTTAAAAGGGACGTAAAACCAATAACATTATTATTATTATTATTATTATTGTTATTATTATTATTACATAATCGGCCTGACGCGGGCAACATCCAACTTTGAGTTGAGGCATGTCTTTACACGTCTGGCTGCGTATGACTTTCACAACCCTAATTGAATTAACAAATCTTTCCATGACCCTACAGAGACGTGTGTATACCAACTATGTGGATATTTTCGATTGCTATTTGGCTGAAATAAAAGTATTAATTAATATCCTGAACTAGCACCAACGGTAGAGTTCAGATACTATGTGAAATCGTTTTGTTCTTTACTTCAATTAACATTTTCAAATAACGCACAATAGGCTGTTACAAACCCTTTAAAATAAAAAGTAAAAATGTATCGTAGTATCATCTTGTCATTCTTCAAATTCGATGCGCATAGAATGCCAATGGTATAGTAATCAATGGAGCCCCACGTAGACTAGTCGTGACATCTAGTGGTGAAATATCGAACAATATAATCCTAACAGAGCGAGTGCATTCTAGCGGCCAGAAGAAGAAACTTTTCAATAAAATCTGGAAGTTAATAAGTAGGTCAGCGTGCAGTTACCTTTTTGGCAGCTAGATGTCTCGAGTAAATCTGCTGGCGAATTATGTTTTAATTAAATATATATTTTACACCATAATATGCACAATATAACGCTTAATTTTAAAACATCTGAGTCATTACAAAACAATAAACATATAACATTTCAAGCAAAAAACCTAGCTCTGATCGGGTTTGAACCATAGGCATTTGAGCGATAGGCTAACGCTCTACCACTGAGCTAATTGTGTCAACGAATATCGTTCTATATAAAATGACTTACATAGAACTTGTTAGCAAATAATGATTTATACTAAACGATTTCATCACTGGAGTATATTATTTATATATAAAGCATTTCATACAACGTTTATTTATTTTGTATCAGTACGCTATATTGCATGCAATACTCAAATTAGTGAAATATAAGTCAGGCACAAGATATCCGCTGCCATCTTGTCTTATTACTGAATCGGCTCAGCTTTTTAAAATCACGTCTGCACTATAGTATTACAAAATAAACTTTTAATTTCGAACGTGCCTCTTCCTTTAGAGCAGTTAAAACGATTCTCGGCTCGATAATCGGAACTGGTGGGTCCCATGATATGGATTATAAAGTTTGCATAATTCGCACGGCCGCCATCCTGAAATGGTATGGCGGACGACCTTGTAGTTTGGTCACAAGACGCATCCTATACGAAGGTATGTTGTTACCAAATTTGGTAGAGATTGGATGATTTGGTTAGTCGTTATTTGATTTTACGTTTTGAACGTTTGAGTGGCCGCCATTCAGTTTTAGTAAAGATGGCGGCGATATAAAACATGACACTGAGGTGTCCTTTGCTAGTGCTACCTTTGTACCAAATTTCGTTCAATTCGCATTCACCGTGTTCGAATTGATAGGGGGGACAGACATTCAGAGTACATACACTCACACACAGACACACACACACACACACACACAGACTCACACACACACATACACACACACACAGACTCACATACACACATACACACACACAGACAGACACACTTTTTTCGCCGTGTGTTGATCTCATAAGTCTACTTTCATTTTTTGCAAAAATCGAAAGTAGGCTAAAAATATGTACGAAGTGTGCGATTAGCAGATACCGTTACTCTAGGAGAATACGCTCCATATTGCTGTCCACTTCACATTTTGGCCGCTGTGACGCCTGTTTCATGTCATTTTAACATTCTGAGGTCTGTCCTTTATCATTTTTCATGGATTTCAGAAACAGTAAATCAAAGGAATGAGTACTGATATCGTATAATTTCAAAAATATCGAATAACCGGTGAGTGTTACAGCTAAGCTGTCAATCAATGGACTCAGCGCACATGTGACATTAGCAGAGACGAAATGCATTCTAATTTCATAAATAAAGATTTTTGTAAGAAATGTGCGATTTGCAAATACTGTTGCTGTAGGAAAATGCGCGACATCATTGCTGTTCAGTTCGTATTTTGGCCGTAGGGACGCCTGGTTCATGTCCAAACTATTAAACGTTAATTCATTTACAAGTTTGCTGTCAATCAATGGACTCAGCACACAAATGAGATTAGCAGTGACGAAATGCATTCTAATTTCATAAATATCGATTTTTGTAAGAAGTGTGCGATTTGCAAATACTAATGCTCTAACATGCTGCAATTACGTCTTTTTCGGGAAAGTGTGGTTTATGAACATGCAATATTTCTCGCACGGGTTTGCTAGTTTATTTGAATTTATGGTTCAAATAACTTTAAGTGTCATTAAGATCATGACGTAGGATCTCTGAATACTCTACATTCCTTATTGTCCTGTGAGAGTACAGGTCTAAGTGCTCATATTGATAAATGGTTGACATTGTGAAGAGATGTTCACACGCTACGATAAACATTCTAATGACCAAACATCGTGACTTGGGTCTAATATTCAGCGCAGTAGAATCTGAAGTATGCGCGAGAGATCACATGCAAATGCCACTTGCGCACTTAGAAACAAATTAAATATAATGTAAGACTGGTTTAGAGGGCAGCCGATTATCTACGACTAATCTTCACAAGATAGGGCCTCGGGTTTGAAGTGTAGTTACAACTGGCCAACTTTTCGAAGCTGTCGTACGAAGTCGGACATCCAAGTTGGAGGTCAATGTTTCTAAATAGAAGCCAGTAAATTTCAACGCTCGTAGCCAGTGCTAGTGCTCACGCTGCTCCCCCCCCCCCCCCCCTCTCCTTGACCCTCCCCGAAAAGAAAATAATAGACTATATGGTCATTGGCTGCATTAATAAACAAGTAGTTCCGTGAAGAACTATACAGCCTATTTTCATATATCCTGCTCGTGTTAATTGTTTCTATCAACATACAAAATTTCAGTTTAATTGCTGTAACAGATTCGTAGATATTGAGAACCGTCTAAATATTTCATATGGTCGCCAGGATGGATTTTTATTTTTGTACTATTACATTAAGATTATTGTGTACGTGTGGTATTCAAACTTCAATCGCATGATTAGAACACAAGAAGTAAAAACGAGATTTTAAAAGTACGCACATCAGCGAACTTGTGATTATGCAAACAATTGAAATAAATTAGATGCCAGTGGATCAACATTTGTATAAGCATTTAAAGTGCAACGTTTCACGGCACTCGGATAGTTAATTCGCGAGAAACGTCCATTTAAATATTTATACTTCGCGTCGCCGCCATGTTGGATTTGTGCTCACCAGGTTACTGAAAGTCCTATAGGTGAACTTATGTTCATAGTCTCTATGAACATAAAAAAATTCAGTTTGGTTGCTGTAAAAGATTCATAGATATTGAGAACCGTCTAAATATTTCGGAAGCTCGCCATTTAGGATTATTATATGTATAGGCCATAGAGTTATGTACCATTCAAGGACAATTATTGCCTAGCTTCATTATTCAAACTTTCACTTCGATCGCATGATTACGACACATGAATAAAAACTTAATTTTAAAATTTCGCACTGCCGCCATCTTGAGGTTATGTAAACAATTGAATTAAATTAGATGGCAGTGCATTACAATCTGCAAAATCATTTACTGTACCACATTTCACTGCGCTCAGAGAGTTAAATCACGAGAAAAGTCTATTAAAATATTTCAAATTCGCTTGGTCGCCATGTTCGTTTTGTACTTTACAGGTTTATGAAATATACATAGGTAAACTTGTATCAGTACCCTTTATCACCGTACAAAATTGCATGATGATATCTGTAATAGTTTCGGAGATATAGAATGTCAGTGAAATATTTCGCACAGCCGCCATTTTGAGGTTATGTAAACAATTGAACTAAATTAGACTCCAGTGCATTACAACATGTATAAACATTTGCTGTGCCAAGTTTCATTACGTTTGGATAGTTAAATCGCGAGAAATGTCTATTTAAAAGTCTCAATTTCGCTTGACCGCCATGTTGGTTTTGTAATCACCAGATTTTTGAAAGTCTCATTGGTGAACTTCTAGTAGTGCTCTTTATCATCGTACACAATTTCAGGGCGATATCGGTAATAGTTTCGGAGATATTGAATGCTAGTGAAATATTTCGCACAGCCGCCATGTTGGATTGGTGAGACGTAACAAAATTTGAAGGGCACGGTCGAGGTCGCCGGGAATAGTGCTATGAACTTACCGAGTTTCATTGAAATCGCTCCAGCCGTTTAGATTTAATTAGGGACACACACACACACACACGCACGCACACACGGACAAAAGGTGATCTCATAAGCCTATTTTTAGCCTACTTTCGATTTTTGCAAAAAATGAAAGTAGACTTATGAGATCAACACAGGGCGAAAAAAGTGTGTCTGTCTGTGTGTGTGTATGTGTGTGTGTGAGTCTGTGTGTGTGTATGTGTGTGTGTGAGTCTGTGTGTGTGTGTGTGAGTGTGTGTACTCTGAATGTCTGTCCCCCCCTATCAATTCGAACACGGTGAATGCGAATTGAACGAAATTTGGTACAAAGGTAGCACTAGCAAAGGACACCTCAGTGTCATGTTTTATATCGCCGCCATCTTTACTAAAACTGAATGGCGGCCACTCAAACGTTCAAAACGTAAAATCAAATAACGACTAACCAAATCATCCAATCTCTACCAAATTTGGTAACAACATACCTTCGTATAGGATGCGTCTTGTGACCAAACTACAAGGTCGTCCGCCATACCATTTCAGGATGGGGGCCGTGCGAATTATGCAAACTTTATAATCCATATCATGGGACCCACCAGTTCCGATTATCGAGCCGAGAATCGTTTTAACTGTTCTAAAGGAAGAGGCACGTACGAAATTAAAAGTTTATTTTGTAATACTATAGTGCAGACGTGATTTTAAAAAGCTCAGCTGATTCATTAATAAGACAAGATGGCAGCGGATATCTTGTGCCTGACTTATATTTCACTAATTTGAGTATTGGATGCAATATAGCGTACTGAAACAAAATAAATAAACTTTGTATGAAATGCTTTATATATAAATAATATACTTCAGTGATGAAATCGTTTAGTATAAATCATTATTTGCTAACAAGTTCTATGTAAGTCATTTTATATAGGACGATATTCGTTGACACAATTAGCTCAGTGGTAGAGCGTTAGTCTGTCATTCATATGCCTATGGTTCAAACCCCATCAGGGATACTTTTTTTGCTTGACATTTTACATATTTGTTGCTTTGTAATGACTCAGACGTTTTAAAATTAAGCGTTATATTGTGCATATTACGGTGCAAAACATATACTTAATTAAAACATAATTCGCCAGCAGATTTAATCGAGACATCTAGCTGACAAAAAGGTAACAGATTTTATTGAAAAGTTTCTTCTTCTGGCCGCTAGAATGCACTCGCTCTGTTAGGATTATATTGTTCGATATTTCACAACTAGATATCACGACTAGTTTTTATATTTATTGTTTCTTGAGTACTGAGACGTTATAAAATAAAGCTTTATATGGTGCTTTTTGCAATGGAAATTATATATTAAAAAAAACGACATTCTCCACTGGAGTGACATCTTCCAGCCTTCAGTTATACTATGCAGAAACTATAGATTCGAGCAGCGCTCTATACCGGCCAGTTAGTGAACCCAGTCTTAACGACTGCTAGGAGTAATAATACAGTAACATTCGTTTATTCCTTGTGCACAGAGGCGTTGTTGATAATCTCAAAACTTGCAATATGGATGATTTGGAGATGGATTATTTTGTTATACCGTGTATTTAAGATTAGCCTATAAATTAACGGGTTGCGAAGTTACTTCACTTAGTTCTATATCATTCGTACACGTCACAGAACAACAACGTGACGTCAGTTTCTGATCTGCTCTGATTGGCTATTACATTGCTGCAGTCGGGTAGTTGGCAGTCAAGGATAAAATTCTCGACTGCCAACTGCCAGCTACCAACTGCAACTTCATGTTGTGTATGGTGCCTATAGTATACACGGAGTCGATCGCGACTGCCGACCGAGGACTACCAACTACGGACTGCCGACTGCGCATTGTAGATGGGCCTTATTAGAGCAACGAAGTTTCAATTATTGTAAGTAGTCGGTGTTTGGAGTGTTTGCTGATGAAATTGCAAAATGCTGGGGTAAATTATAAACTATGGTTTGAACGCCACTGTTCAAATCCTGTGTGCCAATTTGCACTTCAAATAGGAAGAAATTAGGAGATGATAAGGACAGAGAGTTATAACTATACCCATACATTTCGGAGAAAGTAGGCTATATGTTCTTTCCCGAACATCTTGTTTTTTTTTTTTCAAAATTGAAAATTGTGAGACTGTCTCACATTGCTACCACCTTTTATCAGCATGTGTCATGTGCCAAGAAAGAAGTTGAACAAGTAGTTCCGTGCAGAACTATACAGCCTATTTTCATATATCCTACTTATGTTAATTTCCTCTATCAACATACAAAATTTCAGTTTGATTTCTGTAGTAGATTCATAGATATCGAGAACTGACTAAATATTGCGGATGGTCGCCATGTTGGATTTTTATATATGTAGGTCTCAGATTTATGTACTGTTACATGAAGATTATTGTGTACTTGTAGTATTCAAACTTCAATCGCATGATTAAGACACAAGAAGTAAAAACGAGATTTTAAAATTTCGCACAGCTCCCATCTTGTGGTTATGGAAACAATTGACAAAAAAAAAACAAGATGTTCGGGAAAGAACATATAGCCTACTTTCTCCGAAATGTATGGGTATAGTTATAACTCTCTGTCCTTATCATCTCCTAATTTCTTCCTATTTGAAGTGCAAATTGGCACACAGGATTTGAACAGTGGCGTTCAAACCATAGTTTATAATTTACCCCAGCATTTTGCAATTTCATCAGCAAACACTCCAAACACCGACTACTTACAATAATTGAAACTTCGTTGCTCTAATAAGGCCCATCTACAATGCGCAGTCGGCAGTCCGTAGTTGGTAGTCCTCGGTCGGCAGTCGCGATCGACTCCGTGTATACTATAGGCACCATACACAACATGAAGTTGCAGTTGGTAGCTGGCAGTTGGCAGTCGAGAATTTTATCCTTGACTGCCAACTACCCGACTGCAGCAATGTAATAGCCAATCAAGGCAGATCAGAAACTGACGTCACGTTGTTGTTCTGTGTCGTGTACGAATGATATAGAACTAAGTGAAGTAACTTCGCAACCCGTTAATTTACAGGCTAATCTTAAATACACGGTATAACAAAATAATCCATCTCCAAATCATCCATATTGCAAGTTTTGAGATTATCAACAACGCCTCTGTGCACAAGGAATAAACGAATGTTACTGTCTTATTACTCCTAGCAGTCGTTAAGACTGGGTTCACTAACTGGCCGGTATAGAGCGCTGCTCGAATCTATAGTTTCTGCATAGTACAACTGAAGGCTGGAAGATGTCACTCCAGTGGAGAATGTCGTTTTTTTTTAATATATAATTTCCATTGCAAAAAGCACCATATAAAGCTTTATTTTATAACGTCTCAGTACTCAAGAAACAATAAATATAAAAAACTAGTCGTGATATCTAGTTGTGAAATATCGAACAATATAATCCTAACAGAGCGAGTGCATTCTAGCGGCCAGAAGAAGAAACTTTTCAATAAAATCTGTTACCTTTTTGTCAGCTAGATGTCTCGATTAAATCTGCTGGCGAATTATGTTTTAATTAAGTATATGTTTTGCACCGTAATATGCACAATATAACGCTTAATTTTAAAACGTCTGAGTCATTACAAAGCAACAAATATGTAAAATGTCAAGCAAAAAAAGTATCTCTGATGGGGTTTGAACCATAGGCATATGAATGACAGACTAACGCTCTACCACTGAGCTAATTGTGTCAACGAATATCGTCCTATATAAAATGACTTACATAGAACTTGTTAGCAAATAATGATTTATACTAAACGATTTCATCACTGAAGTATATTATTTATATATAAAGCATTTCATACAAAGTTTATTTATTTTGTTTCAGTACGCTATATTGCATCCAATACTCAAATTAGTGAAATATAAGTCAGGCACAAGATATCCGCTGCCATCTTGTCTTATTAATGAATCAGCTGAGCTTTTTAAAATCACGTCTGCACTATAGTATTACAAAATAAACTTTTAATTTCGTACGTGCCTCTTCCTTTAGAACAGTTAAAACGATTCTCGGCTCGATAATCGGAACTGGTGGGTCCCATGATATGGATTATAAAGTTTGCATAATTCGCACGGCCGCCATCCTGAAATGGTATGGCGGACGACCTTGTAGTTTGGTCACAAGACGCATCCTATACGAAGGTATGTTGTTACCAAATTTGGTAGAGATTGGATGATTTGGTTAGTCGTTATTTGATTTTACGTTTTGAACGTTTGAGTGGCCGCCATTCAGTTTTAGTAAAGATGGCGGCGATATAAAACATGACACTGAGGTGTCCTTTGCTAGTGCTACCTTTGTACCAAATTTCGTTCAATTCGCATTCACCGTGTTCGAATTGATAGGGGGGACAGACATTCAGAGTACACACACTCACACACACACACACAGACTCACACACACACATACACACACACAGACTCACACACACACATACACACACACAGACAGACACACTTTTTTCGCCCTGTGTTGATCTCATAAGTCTACTTTCATTTTTTGCAAAAATCGAAAGTAGGCTAAAAATAGATGCCAGTGGATTAACATTTGAATAAGAGCTTATTGAACCAAGTGTCACTGACTCGGATGGTTAAATTGCGAGAAACGACCATGTGAATATTTATATTTCGCGTCGCCGCCATGTTGGATTTGTGATCACCAAGTTATTGATAGTTCTATAGGCGAACTTAGGTTCATAGCCCCTATGAACATTAAAACATTCAGTTGGATTGCTGTAATAGATTCGTAGATATTGAGATCCATCTAAATATTTCGGATGGTCGCCATGTTGGATTGTTATATGTATAGGCCATAGAGTCATGTACCATGTACCCCTTATGACCGTAAAATATTCCAGGGTGATATTGGTAATAGTTTCGGAGATATTGAATGCTGGTGAAATGTTTCGCACAGCCGCCATGTTGGATTGGCGAGACGTAACACATTTTAAAGGGCACTGTCGAGGTCGTCCGGAATAGTGCTATGAACTTACCGAGTTTCATTGAAATCAGTCCAGCCGTTTAGAAGTTATTAGGGGGGGTGTTGTACACACACCACATCACACACACACGCACACACAGACAGACACACGGACAAAAGGTGATCTCATAAGCCTTTTTTTTTTCATAAATGAAAATAGGCTAAAAATGAAAGTAAAAGGTCTAAGAAAGAACTACAACGAAGAGGATTTTATGTTAAAAGCTATTGAAGCGGTAAAATTAAAGGAATGTGGCTACCTGAAAGCATCGAAGAAATATATCGTGCCTCGGTCTGCACTTCCGGGTATGTGTTCAAAGGTGATACATTTTTAGCCTACTTTTCACATTTTGCAAAAATGAGGAAAAAGTAGACTTATGAGATCGGGCAAATGTGTGTCTGTCTGTCTGTCTGTCTGTCTGTCTGTCCGTCCGTCTGTCTGTCTGTCTGTCCTTCTGTCTGTCTGTCTGGCTGTGTGTGTGTCCCCCCCTATCAACTCCTAAACGGCTGCAGCAATCGAAACAAAATTTGGTAGGAGTAAAGATCTATACCTGAATATCTCACGGCCATATTTGAAAATGATGTCAGTGCTACCAACTGCTAAAAAATCGCAATTGAAATTTGAGCTCCATGTTGGATATCTTGGAAAGTATGAATGGCAGCTATTTCAAAATTGGCACACGTACAGATCATAATATTTCAGTTTAATTTCCAGGAGGCCAAACATAGCAGTGTTGCCAAAATGATTATAAGCCTCCTGATAGGTCCAATTTTTAAATGCATATAACATCTACACTATCAATTGGAATTCAACCAAATTTCGTATGTTGTATGTGTACATAACCAGATATGACTGAGCGTATTCTTAAGACCTACCAGGGCTGCCAACTGTTAATAAATGCTCCTAATTTATTTTATCCAAATACCAATATATCAGAAAGTATGCAAGCCGACAGCTTTAAACTATGCACACGTATAGTACCTGACATTCTATATTAATTTGGAGTAACTTATATACGTCAGTGCTACCAACATGATTCTAAGCCTGCTGACAGGTCCAACATTAAATACATGTAACTTCCATACTATCATTTGGATTTCAATCAAATTTCGTATGTGCTATGTGTACCATAACAGATATGACTATGCGTATTCTAAGGAACAACCAGGGCTGCCAACTGTTAATATGTGCTGTCCTTATTTTTGTTACCCTAATATCAATATATCAGAAAGTTTGCAAGCCAATAGCTCTAAACTTTGCACACGTATAGTACCTAGCATTCTAGACGAATTTGGAGTAACTAATATACGTCAGTGCTGCCAACATGATTCTAAGCCTGCTGATAGGTCCAATTTTAAAATGCATGTAACTTCTATACCAACTAATGGATTTCATTCAAAATTGGCACAAATATAGATCATATTATTTCAGATTATTTCTGACCAATACATGCATGGCATTGTTGCCAACATGATTTTACGCGCGCTATTAGATCCAATGTTTAACTGCATGTAACGTCCATGCTATTCATTGGACTTCAACCAAATTTTGTATTTTGTACCTTAAGAGATGGAACTAAGAATATATTCAGTCATCAGGGCTGCCAACTGTAGTGCTGTATTAGGATACATTATGCCAGGTATACAGTATTTCGAACTAATTGGAAATTTCGATATTAGCAACTTAATTTCGTCATTATTCTAGATAGGTTCATATTCTGCAGAATAATCATTGGCATGAAAAGTAGGCTGTATAGTTCTTCACGGAACTTCTTGTTTTGTTTTATTTTGCTGTTTTCTCTCATCAAAACGTTCCTATACCTGGTACACTATTTGAAATGTTTTAGTGTAGATATGCATTTCAGTGATAAATTTTTCAAGGGTTACATTTTATTTTTAGCCTACTTTTCACATTTTGCAAAAATGAGGAAAAAGTAGACTTATGAGATCGGGCAAATGTGTGTCTGTCTGTCTGTCTGTCTGTCTGTCTGTCTGTCTGTCATTCTGTCTGTCTGTCTGGCTGTGTGTGTGTCCCCCCCTATCAACTCCTAAACGGCTGCAGCAATCGAAACAAAATTTGGTAGGAGTAAAGATCTGTACCTGAATATCTCACGGCCATATTTGAAAATGATGTCAGTGCTACCAACTGCTAAAAAATCGCAATTGAAATTTGAGCTCCATGTTAGATATCTTGGAAAGTATGAATGGGAGCTATTTCAAAATTGGCACACGTACAGATCATAATATTTCAGTTTAATTTCCAGGAGGCCAAACATGGCAGTGTTGCCAAAATGATTATAAGCCTCCTGATAGGTCCAATTTTTAAATGCATATAACTTCTACACTATCAAGCGGAATTCAACCAAATTTCGTATGTTGTATCTGTACATAACCAGATATGACTGAGCGTATTCTTAAGACCTACCAGGGCTGCCAACTGTTAATAAATGCTCCTAATTTATTTTATCCAAATACCAATATATCAGAAAGTATGCAAGCCGACAGCTTTAAACTATGCACACGTATAGTACCTGACATTCTATATTAATTTGGAGTAACTTATATACGTCAGTGCTACCAACATGATTCTAAGCCTGCTGACAGGTCCAACTTTAAATACATGTAACTTCCATACTATCATTTGGATTTCAATCAAATTTCGTATGTGCTATGTGTACCATAACAGATATGACTATGCGTATTCTAAGGAGCAACCAGGGCTGCCAACTGTTAATATGTGCTGTCCCTATTTTTGTTACCCTAATATCAATATATCAGAAAGTATGCAAGCCAATAGCTCTAAGCTTTGCACACGTATAGTACCTGGCATTCTAGACGAATTTGGAGTAACTAATATACGTCAGTGCTGCCAACATGATTCTAAGCCTGCTGATAGGTCCAATTTTAAAATGCATGTAACTTCTATACTAACTAATGGATTTCATTCAAAATTGGCACAACAATAGATCATATTATTTCAGATTATTTCTGACCAATACATGCATGACATTGTTGCCAACATGATTTTACGCGCGCTGTTAGATCCAATGTTTAACTGCATGTAACGTCCATGCTATCCAGTGGACTTCAACCAAATTTTGTATTTAGTACCGTAAGAGACGGAACTAAGAATATATTCAGTCATCAGGGCTGCCAACTGTAGTGCTCTATTAGGATACATTATGCCAGGTATACAGTATTTCGAACTAATTGTAAATTTCGATATTAGCAACTTAATTTCGTCATTATTCTAGATTGGTTCATATTCTGTAGAATAATCATTGGCATGAAAAGTAGGCTGTATAGTTCTTAACGGAACTTCTTGTTTTTTATTTTTTATTTCTAGGTGAATGATGATACTACTGCTGAAACCAGAATCAGAAGATGCGACCTGCTTATTTCTTGACTCAAATTTTTCAAATGAATCTGAAGGTGAATTGTGGATTCAGTGCTTCTTATGCAAGATGTGGACCCGCATTGATTGTCCAGGTCTGAAGAGTGCAGTATACTGTATTTTAGTGATTATTGTAAAACTACTGTAAGTGAATTCGAGGTATGCTGGGGCTGGGACTCATGTACAGGAATTTTATGATAATAAATTCTTCCCAAATTTCATGGTTTTATTTAATACAAAATAGAAGTGTCTCGTATTACTACCCAATTTAAAAATTCATTCAAACTGAGGTTTCTTAGAAAAAATTAAGTATTGTAAATACTATTAGATTGAGAAAATTTATCTTCATGCTGCACATTCCACATAAAATTTATTAAGGAATTTCCTTTCATTTTAAATACCATAGCCCATACTTGTAGACAAATATTTAATAGCCTAAAAGTAAGGGATCTGATGATAGCTTGACGATCAAAACTTGTCATCATTTAGGGGCAGATGACCTAGCTGTAGCGACCCGTAAAACTTCAATAATTAACCAACAAACTGGTCATCCAAGTGTATTTATTAACCTTTGGTGGTGTAGTCGGTTGCATGCTGAACTGCTATGCCGAAGATCGTGGATTCAAACCCGGCCGAAGTCGTCGGATTTTTTAAGAGCGTAAAAAGTCCTTCAGTATGCCTTCCTTCGGAGGGGAATTAAAGCCGACAGGCCCATGTCATAGATTCATGGCATGTAAAAGAACCTACCACTGAAATTTGTAGTGTGTAGTTAAATTTGAAGGTTATTTGGCTAGAAACGCTCTATCAAGTTCCATCGTTCACCGCTGGGTGTCGGTGTCGTCTGGTAGTCAATGTTAGAACTACTTGAAATTTAATTTGCCCAGTTTCATTCATCTTCATTCACTTCATCTCATCCACACGTGACGGTACTTGTAGCTCACCCCATGGGTGTCCTCATAGAAGCAGCTACATTCTCTGGCGAGCCGAACATGTCCTCGGACGTTTCCGGCACTAAATGCCATACGCTAAATAAATATTAATCTCATGGTTTTTTTTTTTTTCAGGATTAGGGCAACACCCGTCAAAATTGGCTACAATCGTGTTGACAGACTGAAAAGCATTACATTTCGATCAGTAAGGCAACACTGAAATATGGGTTCGAACACGATAATATTGATGATGATGATGATGATGATGATAATGACGATAATTGTTGTTTAAAGAGGCCAAACATCGAGGTTATCGGCCCCTAATGGTTTGGGTGATCGTAAAGATGAAAATGAAATGTAAACTATAAAAAACTAACTACTAACTTATATACTAGAAGAAGAAATGGAAAACAAAAGGAGAATAAGGCAAATAAAGGACAGGAGGAATAGAAATGCCCTCAACCCTCGAAGAATGCGTATTGAGGGACTTGGAAGGAAGAAGAGCCATGAAAGGCAGATAGGAAAGTGAAAGAGGAAATGTCCGTCCCTGAGGTAATGCAAAAAGGTAGGAAACCGGACCCAGCTCAGGAATCCCTCGGGGTCGCCAACTCCCGAACTCACCAGCCGTGAGCCCCTGAGTGTGTAGCAATATCCAAGATGCACCAGAAGTGGTGGGGCTACATACACCCTGCATCCTTCAGGGCCTTGAGCAGAAGGCAGGAGAAAACATGAAAAGAAAAAGAAGGCTGACCCCTCGCAGAAGGAGGGTATCAGAAAAGATGAGACAAGGGCCAATTAAGGCGGGAAAGGAGGAGACTCCCTAGGCCTCGGATACCCTAATACCGTCGGCGTCGGAAGAGAACAAGAGTTGACCAAGTGAGGTCGACAGGAAAGAAGACGGAGAGGAGCCCGGCACAAGTAAGTGGAAGCAATGCCAGACTCAGCTGGGGCCCCGTGGTCGCCAACCCACGTCCCACTAGATGTGAGCCCATGGGGGGTAATAATATTGATGAGCAAAAAACTATTTGTGTATGTTTATGTTTGTAAATTAAGTTTGTCATGCCTCTGATAATGTATCTCTAAGAAGTTCATGTTAATGAGGCCGCCTACAATAGAGATGACACCCATGGAAGGTCAAGACGTGTTCTACGTCATTCCTCATGAGTTTCGCATCACTTAATGCTGTACAGAGAGCATGTGCTTTATCGTAACGTATAACTAATTGGATCTGTATCGTGGTCGACGGCCTCTCAAGTGAAGTTGTGTTATTACGTGGTCTTGTGTGTACATTGCAATGAAGAGCGCGTGGGAATATCCAAGTTCACTGCTCTGCCAATAGCGGGGGCTAGGGCCTATAAACATGTCCTGTTCCGTCTCAACTTGGCCCATATAAACCAGTACCGTTTCATCTTCACCTCTCCCGTCACTAGGCTATATCCTTTCCGATACTAACATGACTCGCTCCACGTTCAGTATGATAGCAATATCTCCTTATAATAATAATAATAATAAGAAGAAGAAGAAGAATACTCTTCAACTGTGTCCTCGAGAAGGTTATCCGTGAGTGGCGTAAAGAACTCAATAAACAAGGAGTTGCAAGCGGAGTCAGACTGGGTTACAGAAGCCGGAACGTCACAATTGACTGTCTAGCCTTTACCAATGATCTTGCAATCATTTCTGATTCATTAGAGACAGCCACGGAACAGATTAATCAGCTTAGTGCACAAGCAGCGAAGGCAGGACTCCAGATCTCCTTTGATAAGACTGTGTTCATAACTAATATCGTAAGGGTGCCCAAACACCTTGCTGTGGAACAAGGAAAAATTAA
Organism: Meconema thalassinum; assembly: GCA_946902985.2. NCBI lineage: Eukaryota > Metazoa > Arthropoda > Insecta > Orthoptera > Tettigoniidae > Meconema > Meconema thalassinum. Next base: position 403,557,714 of record OX336392.1, read on the forward strand.
GCGAGATGCAAAGTTTAAGTACCTGGGAGAAATTATAACACCTAATGTATTAGAGAAAGAAGCATTCACATCACGCATGAGCAAAATGGAAATGACCTACCATTTAACTAAGGACATCTATAAGAAAAGATCAATATCCTTCAACGCAAAACTAAAACATTACTGCAGTGTCATCCGTCCGGAGGTCTTGTATGCTTCTGAATGCCTCACGATGAAAAAAAAAAAAAAGACTTGGTCGAAAAACTGGAGGCCAAAGAAAGGAAACTTTTGAGAAAGATATTGGGTCCCATCATAGACAATGGGGAATACAGAAGATGGCATAACCATGAACTATATACTCATGTGGAGAAGATAAGTGACGTCATCTGGAAGAGAAGGATAACATTTTTTGGACATGTGAAACGAATGAGCCCAGCGAGACTGACCAACCGCAACATAGCTTACTTTCAGGAGAGGAAAACAAAATGGGCCTGGTTCATTGAAATGGATAAAGATCTGAAAGAAGTGGGGATTTCACCAACAGACATTCAGGAGCGCGTCCCACTCAAAAGGAAACTTCAAGCTTGCAAAGGTTTCCAAGAAAAACCGAAGCTGAAAACGGGAAAGATTTGGACCCAGGAACGGAAGGAAGTCCACCGAGAACGAATGCGGGTGTACTGGGCAAACATCAAAGCCAGTAGAAGACAGTTGGAATGACGCGGTCCATAGATGGCCTATACGAAATGAATGAATGAATAATAATGATGATAATAACAATAGCATGCATGTCGAATTTCGTTGTTCCTTGAATCACTATGAAAGTCAAGGAGGTTAGATACCTAAGCTCCTTGTTCACTATAGCGCTTTCTAGTAGAGAAATGAGGAAATTTGCGTTGGCGGTAACTACCGAGATTAATTTTGCCATTATGAACACGGCCTACTGAATTCAAATGGGTTCTTTGACATGGCAACATCGTATGACATGCGTGTTGTATTTTTGCCGCATTACAAAAATCACTTACCACGGCCAGGAGCGAACCTGCAATCTTGGGGTTAGTTGACCAACACGCTATCCACTCACCCACCGTGGCAAGCTATAATTATAATAATAATAATAATAATAATAATAATAATAATAATAATAATAATAATAATAATAATAATAATATGTCGCCTCAAAAGTGTAGTGGTCAGCGTACTTAGCTGCCACCCCGGAGGTCCGAGGTTCGATTCCCGGCTCTGCCACGAAATTTGAAAAGTGGTATGAGGACTGGAACGGGGTCTACTCAGCCTCGGGAGTTCCAGTCCTACCTCAACCACCCTCGAAGTGGTTTTCCGAGGTTTCCCACTTCGTCTTCGGGAAAATGCCAGGATGGTACCTACCGTCAGACCACGACCGCCTCCTTCCCTCTTCCCTGTCTATCTCTCCCATTCTTCCCATCCCGTCCCATCCCTCATGAGGCCCCCTGTTCGCTTTGCAGGTGAGGCCGACTGGGCGAGGCGCTAGTCCCACCACCCCAGTTGTATCACCCGATTGGATGTCAAGCTCCAGGACACTTTCGGTAGAGGCGATAAAGGTGGGGTCTCTCGCTGAGTCTGGGAAAATCCTACCTCTGGGATAAACTGACTAAGAAAGACGAAATAATAATAGTAATAATATTTTTTAAACATTATTTTAAAGAAACCCACACGATTGACGAACCAGATCTTTACCTATTTTCAAAAATAAGAAGACCAAGCCAGCCTGGTTAATTTAATCGTGTCAGAGAACATACATCATAAAACAGTAGAGAAACTACATTTGGTTCTATAAGAAAACCATGAAATCCCTGTATACATTGCATAATTGATTATATTATACACGCACTCATACTCAAATCAAATACTGAGACTAGAATTTTGCCAACTCACAAGCTTCAGGAGTTCTGTCCATCAGATTCCGTGGAGAACATGTGATGGGACGGGCGGGCTTCAATTCCATCCGGGAATTCCAGTCAGGTAGCCAGGGTTACCTCAATTCCACCCGGTCCTCCAAGAGACCCAGAAATGTGTTCCTCAACTCCGCCCAGCCTTTTCCCCAATGACGTAAACAAATGGCATAACCCTCCTGCTCGCATACCAAGGGCCGGGGTTATAGTTTGAAATGAAGTAAAGATTTCTGTGATTTTAAGATACTGATTTTTCTTATTTTATTAAATTTCCTGCCCATATTTTTATTTAGCAACAGTGATTAATATCTAGCTCTTTATGTATTATGTTTATATCATTCTGATTAAACGATTGAGCGGACTTGACTTCAGAGCGTTTGACCCATGGCGTGGTGGTGTTCGCAAGACATTGTTGTGCCATTGGTCAACCGCTCTGATGTCAAGTCCGCTCATTCGTTAAATCAGGTATAAAGTGTTTGGCACATTATAACTTAAATGGCAGAAAATACAAGTGATTTAAAATTAATCATAATATTCTTTTAAATAAGTCTGCCAAGTTTTCTATTTTTTTCTACAAATTTTATGCATTGTTTTTAACATGTGCATAATTAAATGTTTGTATGTTATTTTTTGACCTCGTCAGACATTATTAAATTAAATTTAGATAATAATAGGTGTATAATTTGAACCTAAAAGGATACTTTCGATATCAGATGAGGATGCTGAAAATACTGTTTTCCAGCCTAGAAGGGAAAAATCAGCTGCATTCAATAATTCGCTCATGCGCTGCATAAGGTGTTAGACCCGGCCCTTGGTATGCGAGCAGGAGGTTTGTGACATTTGTTTACGTAATTGGGGATAAACCCTTTGCCGACCCCTTGCCAAAGCCTGAGCGGAGTTGAGGAACTTATTTTTGGGTCCCTTGGAGGACCGGGTGGAATTGAGGAAAATCGGGCGGAATTGATGTTCGACCGATGGGACACAACCCGCAAACGAGGAGGTGACTCTAGTCTGCTCCTCACCACACTCCCACAAAGTCGAGTCACAGGCAAATCCCCACTTTTTCAAATTTGTTCTCGACCTTCCCACTCCTGTGCGCAGCCTGTTGCGGGTCTTCCACGTTGACCAGGATTCTCCGTGTCCAGCGGGCAGGTGTTCAGATGGTAGCGTCCATCCTGCAGAGTCGTTAGATCTGGAGCGCCAAGAGAGCAATCTAAATACTGGAGAGACTGTCAAATTTTCAGTGGCGTGAAGAAAACTTCTTCTTGATTTGAGTATTTGAGCTGCAGATAAGTAACCATACAAAGGATGGGTCTGTTGGGTCAAAGCTTTAGATTTCTCTAATCTGGCTGCCGATTCACGGCGGATATCTGGAGGTGAGATACCCGTCAGATAGTGGATTTTATCAAGGACGTGGATCTGAGACAACCTGTAATAAGTCTGCAGGTATCATTTAATGCAATGTCTACCTGCTTAGGGTGGCTAGATCTGTACCAGACAGGACATGCCTATTCTGCTGCTGAATAGCAAAGTGCTATGGCTGAAGTTCTTATGGTGAGAGGCTGTGTTCCCCAAGTTGTACCGCACAATTTACGTAAAATCTTGTTTCTTGCTGATACCTTTTGTTTGGTGTTCAGGCAGTGCATTCTGTAGGTGAGTGCACGATCAAGAGTAACTCCTATATATTTTGGAGTAAAACAGTGCACTAATTCTGTGCCTTCCCAGGTCACCTACAGTTTCCTTGCTGCCTCCCTGTTCTTGAGATGAAAGGCACAAACTTGAGCCAGCCCGGCTTGAAAAGGTAGAAAGTGACCTACAGAAGATGGAGATTTCCTGTGAAGATATTCAAGAACGCCATCCCCTCAGGAAGAAACTAAACGACCACCAGGGTTTTCAAGAAAAACCCGTGTTAAGACGGGAAACGTTTGGACGGAAGAACGAAAGGAGCAATGCCGGCAACGTATGGAGAAGCACTGGGCAAAGATCAAATCCCAGAGAAGACAGTTGAAATGACGTGGTCCTTAGTAGGCCGAAACGATTAAAGAAGAAGAATATTTTTTTATGAGGAAGTGCGTAAAATCTTGCCTGAGACGCTTGTGAGGGTGTGAACTCCACACAAGTGTGCGGGATTCTTACCCACTAAAAACCACACATCCTTCCCCGGAACCACACTCGCATTACTTCAGGGCGGCGTGGCGTCGTGCGTGAAGCCTCTTATGCTTCTTCCTTTTCTTTCTATTCTCCTTTTCGCTCAAAAGCATCTAAGCACCTTCCATTTGGCGCAAAGTACTTTCCACATACACTGCTACCTGATCTCAGGATTCTTGATTTTGCAGCATGACATGCACGATGTTGTCTGGAGTCAGTTCTCCCTGCTCAGCTTCCATGCATCTCCTTTTGTGGTAGCCAATGGACACAAACAAAGAAAGTATGGAGTGCGACATCGATATCATTGCAGTAGATCCACCCCGGACTACTCGCTCGCTCTATTCTGTGGAGGAATTTTCGGAAGTATCCGTGACCTGTCAAGAACTGTGTGATGTAATAGTTCATTTCACCATGATTACGGTCGACCCAGTCAGCAAGGGATGGCATCAACTTCTTCGTCCATTTCCCTCTGGAATCATCTCTCCATCTCTGTTGCCATCGATCCGTTTTGTGGCTGGCAGCTAGCTCCTTGGGTACGCCAGATCTCCTGTCGTTCTAAGGATAGTAAGTCAATAGGAGCTACTGCAGCTACTATGAGATTCGCAGGTTAAGACACCGTACGATATGCACATGCAATTCGTAAAGCTGGTTTCCGCTGTACTGCTGCCATCCGTCTCCGATACTTTTCAAACTTCAAGGAGTCAGCCCAGATTTCAGAACCGTAGAGAAGGATCGATTTGACAGTCGACATGAGAAGCCAACGTTTACTGGGTTTCGGGCCTCTAATATTGCCCATCAATCTACTCAACGCGGTCATGGATCTTGCCGCCATGTCTGTTACCCGCTGAATGAGGTTCCAGAATGTGAGCCTGGTATCAAGCGTCATACCTACATGCGTTGCGCTCCTAGATGTTTCGATGACTATCTGCCCGACCTGCATCGGCACGAGGTTATCAATCCTTCTTCTTGTCTGGAGGACAATTCCGTTTTGTGGTCTGCCAGTTCTAATCTGTGATTCGTCATCCATTATTTTACCCTCCGAATCACTTGGTTCAGTTCGAGTTGAGCCATCTGCAAGTCACGGGTTAATATCAAAGCAGCCACATCATCAGCATGACCCACAAGTGTCGCATCTTCTGGCATCTCCAACCGTAATAAGCCATCGTGCGAGATGTTCCAAAGTTTTGGACCAAGAATGGACCTTTGCGCTGTACCATATGTGAGCCGTTTTGTTCCCTGGTCATCTTCCCTATCAAGTAATAAAATGCGATCTTTCAAACAGTCTTTTTGTATGTTCGTAAGATACTCTGATAGCTTGAAATTCTTTTGGAGCGCTTCCAACATGTTACTCCAACTTGCAGAGTTGAAAGCATTTTTGACATCTAAGGTCCCAAGGAGCGTCACCTTTCTAGACGAATGATTGCCCATTTGTGCACTTTCTGCTGTGTTCACCACTTCCCTCACTGCATCAATCGTGGAGTGACCCTTACGGAATCCATGTAACAGCTCACAAGAATAACTTCACCAACCTGGACCCAAACAAATCCATCTCCACATTCTTGGTCTAAAACTGGACATTTTCCAAGATCTGGTATCCAAATTGCAGCTGTCCCCAGATTGTCCACGCAGCTTCCTGAGTGATCTATGTCCTGATACTGTTCGCTGAGAATAAGGTTGTCTGCTATAATTTCATAGGTAATCTGTGTCGATTGGCAGTTTGACTCGTGTGCATATTTGCCCGAAGAACCTGCATCATTTTTCACTGTATTTGGCCTTTTCAAGAGCTTCAAACACGTTGCACTCGCCTGAGCCAGGAGCATGATTTCGTTTCGCATCTTCAGCATCCTTGTCTGTACAAAGTATGCATCTTGGAATTACTTTGCAGCCTACTGTTTTGTACCCAGCTTCTCCGCATTAAAAGCAAAGCTTACTTCTGTCCGCACCTTTGTAGTTTCGCGCATGATGTCCATCAGATATACATCGAAAGCAACGAGGCACTGCGGTTCGTCTTCACACTCTGCAGTATAACAATCTTATTTTAATTTTACCTATCTACTAGAGTTACGAGCCTCTCTATCTTCTATCACTATAGTGGCAAATTTCTGCCCTCTGCTGTTCGGGTTTAATGTGGACACTTTCAGTTCTCCATTAGGGCTCTCAGGATTGCGTCTTACTGCTTCCTACACATCTACAACAGTGGTGAGACTGTCCATGTCCCGGTTTTTTAGTGTAGTACTGTACGAGAGATCAAAGCCTTCACTTCACCATCCTGTCCGAGATCATCTCTAAGAGATTTATTAAAATTGACCCTGTTCTCGTGAATTCAAGAAGTATTGCTCCAGCTACACTTTTTCGGATTGAACAAATGGCCGCCCCACTGTCTTCCGGCTTTACCTTGCACCAGATATTCTTCAAAACCATCCGCAAAATTCTTGCCATTCATAGGCTTGATGAGTATGCTTCTGGGCGACTTCTTAATACGAAGTGACTCCGTTTCTAAACGTCTTTGAATTTTCAGTAACCAGAACTTCTGTTGTTCGGCGATCAACTCCATCTGGCTTGGATGGAATATATTCATCATTCCCCTCTCTTCTTCTTCTTCTTCTTCTTCTTCTTCTTCTTCTTAGATATAACCTGTGCCCACTCCTCCTGGTCTTCATTATATTTGCCACTAATGAAGGCATGGGCAGATCAACCTTCTCTGTAACAGGTGAATTCTTTTACAAAATCTCCCTAGTTCTCTCCCAGGGTGTCCTGTACGTTGCTCCTGCATCTAGAGCTTCCATGTCCAATTTGCAACTTCAGATTTTTTTAATGCCGGTTTAATTGATCCCAGAGCCAGGTAGAGCATATCTCAAAGCACAAGAGAACTCGTTCAATGGTCTGGTATAAGTCATTCCATGGCCTTGAAGAAATCACGTCATGGCTGGTTTAAGTCAAATAGCCCTGTAGAATTCGAATCAATGTCGGTATGATTTATCCCATAGCCAGATAAAAAAAACATTACAAGGCCCTGTAGAAATCACTTAATGGCCGATATAATTGATCCCTGAGATAGAAAAAAAATTCATGGCCCTGTAGAAATCACTTCAGGGTCTGATATTATTGATCCCAGGATGCGGTAGAAAACATTCCATGGCCTTCTAGAAATCACTTCATGGCCCGGAATTAATCTATTTATTCCAGGTCCCGATAGAAAACATTCCATGGCCTTCTAGAATTCACTTTATGGCTGGTATTATTGAACTCAGGACCCGATAGTAAACATTCCAAAGCCTTCTAGAATTTACTTCATGGCTGTTATTATTATTTATTCCAGGGCCCGATAGGAAACATTCCATGGCCTTCTAGAATTCACTTCATGGCTGGTATAATTGATCCCAGAGTCTGATAGGAAACATTCCAAGGCCCTGTAGAAAGCACTCCATGACCTAGTATAACTGACAGCAGAGTATGTGTGGTGCTGCGATCCACTGTTTGAAACACACTGTCCTAGCCAGAATGTGTGCGATGCTAATGCAGTGTTGTTAATCAGGCGGTTCTGCCGTCGCCCTGGGCAGATAAGAAGTAAACACTTAAATATTTGAACAGCAACACTGAACAAATATTTCGTAGTCACTTGTTTGCGTTTAAATGAGTAATGGTCAGTTCGAAAGCAAGCTGCACTGGAGACTTCTCAATTTATGCACATGACTATAAAAACGCTATCAGTTAAAAACTTCGCGGGATATAAAATATCGTTAAGAAATTATAAACCTTGGATATAGAGTTGGCCTTACGTTGTTTTCCTCGCTCGAGAGGTTTTCCTTGGTCTGGAGAAATAAACAAGGTAGAAGGAACCGGCCTGTGAGCTGTGGGCGTTGCATGGTACTGTGGTGTTATGTTCTCAAGAAAGCGATGAACGAACGAACGAACAGCATGTGCATGCAAAGAGCAATGCCCTATACCGCCTTCTTGTGTCGTGCTTTCTTGCACACTAATACGTAAATATTGTATGTTTCACGTGGCTTCACAACATTGACAGCTCTTTGACTTGTGTTGAAACACGTACGTATTCCTATTATGGGTAGCAGGTTCGGTGGCGTTGTCGGTAGCATGCTGAACTGCTATGCCCAACATCGCGGGATCAAACCCGGCTGAAGTCGTCAGATTTATATGAGCATTAAAATCCTTCAGCATGCCTTCCTTCGGCAGCGAAGTAAAGCCAGCGGGACCATGCCATATTTCGTTCTTGTTGTTTGAGTCTTCAGTCTTTTGACTGGTTTTATGCAGCTTTCCATACCTCCCTGTCCTGAGCTAATCGCTTCATCTCTACATAGCTACCACACCCTAGGCAATCTGTTTAACATATTCTAACCTTAGTCTACCCCTACAGTTCTTGTCCTCAGCCCTTCCTTCCATAACTAAGCTTGCTATTCCTGGGTGTCTTAGTATGTGTCCTACCAATCTATCTCTTCTCTTCATTAGCAGTCGCCAGAAACATCTCTCCTCTCCCACTAGTATTAATACCCCTTCGTTTGTAACCCTATCTACCCATCTGATCTTCATCATTCTCCTGTAACACCATATTTCAAACGCTTCAATTCTCCTCTTTTCTGCTGCACCATTAGTCCAAGTTTCACTTCCATAGAATACCACACTCCAGACAAAGTCCTTCAAAAATGGCTTCCTAATACCTAAATCTATATTCGATGTCAACAGATTCCTTTTCTGTAGAAATGCTTTCCTTGCCTAAGCTAACCTACTTTTTATATCCTCTTTGTTTCGTCCATCACTGGTTATTTTGTTTCCTATGTAACAGAAGTCTCCTACTACCTTGATATTTTCACCTGCCAGACTCAGTGAGGAAAGCAATGGCAAACTACCTCACTCCTCTTCTTGCCTAGAACGCCTCAATATAGCGCTGCCTTGGGTTTTTGTGGGTATCTACTCACATAACGTAACGGTGGTGCTTTTTGAGGATCCAACCAGCCTTCGGGCTGACTACCTAACAGCACATTTGATGTCCATAGAGGTTTCTGATTTATTTCGGCTGCATTCCAATATTTTTGTATTACATGTATTAATTTTCATCATGATTCCTTTCCTGAAGACGGAGTCCATACCATTCAAAAACTCATTCAAATCCTCAGGCGTGTCGGCCAAGATGACTATGTCATAGATTTATGGCACGTAAAAATACCTATATAATTGGTATTGTATAGCTAAGTGAGCAGGTTATTTAGCTAGAAACGCTCTATCAAGTACCTACGTTCGCCACTAAGTGTTAGTCACAGTGGCATCTGGTAACCAAAGTTGGAACTACTTGAATTTGAACTTGTTGGGAGACCTCGGGCATTCAATCAAAATGCCCAGCTTATGGCCATTGGCTGCGATTCATATATCATTCCTATTGTGGAGTACGTCACGTGACATCCTCTGTTTCAGGTCGAAGCATATTTGGGATGTTGAACAACAGAACATGTCTATAATAAGAACTATAAAATAAATAAATAAATAAATAAGTGAACAATACATTTTTTAAATTTGAAATATGTATTTATATGAAATGATGGTTGGTTGGTTCCTCAGTTTAGGGGGTGCGACAACGCGGCCATGTCTCTGTACTTTGGGTGTGTGTAGAATCTGTCTGATAACCGGTGTTAATTGTGATGACTGTATTAGTGTCTGTTATCTGTTTTTTTTTTAAATTCAAGTAAGGACTACAGACTTTGAATTTTTCAAATATTTCCTACTTTTGCCGTCAAACGCCACCGTCAACGACTACTAGTTCAGAACTTAGCTACTAGACGCCACCACAGTCGTCTCCTGGCAACGAACGTAGGAACCTAAGAGCGTTGTTAACATTCTTAACCTATATAATTTAGCTTCACACAGGTGTAATTAGTGGAAGGTTCTTTAACATGCCGTAAATCTATGGCATGGGTCCGCCAGCTTTAATTCCCCTCCGAAGGAAGGCATACTGAGGGATTTTTAACGCTCTTAGAAAATCCAACGACTTCGGCCGGGTTTGAACCCGCGATCTTCGGCATAGAAGCTCAGCATGTAAATGAAATGAAGAACTAGTTATTTCATACATACATTTTCATCTGAGACTGTTTTGCCTTTCAGCGTCCAGTCTAGTCTGAAAACCTCTGTTTACGAACAAGTCACATCCATGAACCCCTATTAGCAGTTAGCACTGCGGCCTCCTCTGCTTCTACACCTCTCACTTTCAAATCGTTCATCGTTCATCCAAGGTCTACCTCTGCTTCTCTTACCCTCTACAGCCGAACTCATTAACCTCTTAGGTAATCTCTCCTCCCCCATTCTCAACACATGACCCCACCATCTGAGTCGGCTCATACCAACAGCTTCATAGAGCGTGTTCATTTCTAACTTAGCCTTTAGACTATCTCTTCATTACGAGTACCCTCCTGCCATTGCTCCCATCTATTTGTCCCAGCAATCATTCCTGCAACCCACATATCAGTTACCTCTAGCTTATGCATTAGATACACTGAATATACCCAACTCTCACTTCAATAAAGCAAGGTCGGTCTAAATACTGAGCGATGTAGGGCGAGTTTTGTCGATACACTAACTTCTTCCATGAAGAATACTGTAGATCGCAACTGAGATTGCACGGTTGCTTATTTGCTCGCATTTAACCCGTACGACTGGGGGGTTCGAATCCTGGTGACAGTCAGATGAAAATGTCACCTCAAAAAGGCAGATAAAGGAGCGAAAGGGAGAAAGGTCAGCCCCAATGCCTTACAAATAAGGAAAAGAAATGGATTCAGCTCGGAAGTTTCGGAGGGTCACCGACTTCCGAATTCATCAGCTGTGAACCCTTGAAAGTTGAAGGAAAGGAGGAAAAAAAAGGAAGGAAGGAAAGAGGTGGAAAAAATAAAGCTTATAGTTTTAGGCCTACGTGACGATTAATCTTTCTATCATATGTCACAGGGGCACAGAACCTCCAATTTTACGTGGAATCTGAACCATAGGATATGACATTTCACTTCGAGAATCTCACATGCTTTGAACGGGAATCAAGCCCGGACCACCTTGCTGAGAGGCAAGCAGCTTGACCATTCCACCACCATATGTATTCGTCATTCAGATGAGGATTGGAAGGAGATGGCTGTGGCTCTAAGTTAGGAACCAACCCAGCTTTTGGCTAGAATAGAAACTGTGAAACCACCGAAAACCACTTCCAAGATGGCTGAGATGGAAATCTAACCCACCTTTCTTGTGTTTTGCCTCACGAGGCCGAGTGAACCCCGTTCCAGCCCTCAGACCAGAACTAAATTTCTTGGCAGAGCTGGGAATTGAACCCAGTTCTCCGGGGTGACAGTCAAGAATGCTAGCCGCTACGCCACGAGGTGATCGACAAGATTGGGTGGGGGTTTGCTGCTGTCTTTGCTTCATTTAGTGGCTAGGGACTACATGGTCATTAACCCTGCATGTGTTTAGGTAAACCTGTCTGATAGTTTAAGGAACTAATTATTTGTTGAAGCTTCAATTAATTTGCGCTAACCGTTGTCCTCTTCTAGGTTCGAACCATGCTACTCTAGCATGTGCGCATTTAGTCAGAAATTACTAAGTACAGGACATATGCGTCAACAATTCTCTGAATTACGCAATTATCTAGAAATTGTGAAGTTAATTCTTTCCTGAAATATGAAAGGTATGTTTGCCTCGGTTTAAGATGAAATGCGTGTAGCAATAAATGTTACTACTGCAGGTAATGCTGGCAATCCACCATTTCCGCATTTCATTAATACTCTTGCGCACTAAATATTTGAGGTACTTTAACATCGAGGAAGATCTAATGAGTGACACCGCCGCAGATAACAGATTACGTAACTGAGTCAGCTATTGTCGAAGTGACAGGCGCAGTATTCTTGATACAGTGGAAGGAATTTTATTATAAGTAGTAACCAAATACTGATGAAACAGGGGCGTATATGCATTTTTTTCGGTTGGAGCGGTGCACTGACTATCCTGGAAAATTGTGAGTATTCTCAGGGGATTGCCAACGCAAATTACCTAGAAATAGCAACCAATATCTTAGAGCATATACATTTGTGTATTTATTTTAGATTAGATTCAAAGTTTATATAGCCTACAATTATTACTGGCAATACAAAAAAAAAGTTGTAAAATACAACACAATACACAAATAAAATTTTATAGTTAATGAATTTTCTATTCTGGCCTATGGAGTATGAATAGCAAATATCTAAATATTTGACAATTTACTGTACTAAGCAAAAAGGTAAACAGTTTTTTTTACAAGTTGATAATGTATTTATCAAAAGTACCGTACTGTGGAATTCACAGATTTGCCTCACAAGGCTGACTGTACCCCGTTCCAGCCCTCAGACTAGAATTAAAATTTCTTGGCAGAGCCGGGAATCGAATTAGCACCTCCGGGGTGGCAGCCAAGAATGCTATCCACTACACCACAAGTTAGTCTAATTTCAATCTTAATGTTGTTCATAACTTAGCCAATAAGTTAAGATCAGGGTACAAACAAATTTACAATTATTTTATGCTCTTACCTAAGCAACACTTTCTTAATTTTTATTGGCTTTTTTTCGGGGGAAGGGGGGGGGGCAGGGGGGGGGGGCAGGGGGATGGAGCCCCCTCAGCACCCCCCTTATATACGCCCCTGTGATGAAAATACTTACTTCAAAATCCCGTGACGTAGCTGTGAGCGTTATAACTCGCATCACGACTGTGTTTTAGTGGAGCAGCAGTAAGTCCGGATATCGGTGGATGGATTGCCGGCGCTTTTTTGACAGCTAGGGTTGCCAACTTTCATAAGGAAAGACTCAATTTATAACCTGTAGTCCAAAACAAATATATACATGTTTTAATCACATGTAAGTTTTTTCAAGTTATTTTTTTCGCTTGTCCCGGTAATTGGAAATACATTGGCAACATATTATGTCGGCCGGACTGAAAAGTTGCCTTATCAAACTGAAGAACCACGTGCTCATGGCATGGGTGTGCGGTTGGTAATGGACGCATTACCGTGTTCATCCGCCTGAGCAAATTACTTGATTATTATATTAAATTATAATAATTATAATTGATAACATTAAGCCTCCGTGGCTTAGGCGGCAGCACGCCGGCCTCTCACCGCTGGGTCCGTGGTTCAAATCCCGGTCACTCCATGTGAGATCTGTGCTGGACAAAATGGAGGCAGACAGGTTTTTCTCCGGGTACTCCGGTTTTCCCTGTCAAAATTTCATTCCAGCAACACTCTCCACTATCATTTCATTTCATCTGTCATTCATTTAATCATTGCCCCAGAGGAGTGCGTCAGGCCTCGGCAGCCGGCACAGTTCATATCCTCGCCGCTAGATGGGGGCTTCATTCATTCCCTTCCTGACCCGGTCGGAGACTGGAAGCAGGCTGTGGATTTTTTCATAATTGATAACATTGCGCAAAGACTTCTGAAAGTATTATTTCGATTTATAATTTTATTAATGCAGCCAATAGCCATGTACTTTTCTTTTCTGGACGGGTCAGGGAAGGGATATTGGAAGGAAATCGGCCGTGGACCTATTGAAAGGAACCGTCCCGGCATTTGCCTGGTGGTGAAAATGGGAAACCACGAAAACCATTTTCAGGACGGCCGAGGTGGGAATCGAACCCACGCTCTCCCGATGCCAGCGAGGCACGATGAAGCGCTTTAGCGCTCTCGGCCACCGTACGCGTGTTCACTTTTCAGATAAATATATAGTGGTTATCTTAAATGTCGGGTAAATATGTAGCCTGAGCAGGCCGAGGTGTCTGTCTCCAGGTCGGACATTTTTGTTTTGACTATCGAGTCGGAAGCAGATACGGATTTTTTTCTAGATATTTATTTTATTTCTCTCTCGTTGAAGGTAAAAGAGAAGATAGCAGAAGTCTTGGTTTTCCCAAGGACAGTGGCCAGGTGAATTATTTTCACCTGGCATGATTTGTGCAAAAAATGAGGCCCTAAATCTGCTCGAGTCTAAGCTGCGTGAACCTGAGAGGAATGTGCATCGCGGACTATGAGTAATGGTGTTGACGAGTGATGAGGTTTCTCGGTCCGTGCATAAAGTACAGAACCAAATACATTGGTCGGTGACTCACTCAGTCATTCCTAACACCACAGTGGTTTGAGCAACGGCCGAATGTTAGCAGTATTGGAATAGAAAGGAATACAGGCCGGACGTTTGTTTTAGACGAGTGAAAAATCTTAATGGAAGCCTGGAGGCGAGTTACTACAGTACCTGTGTTGTTATCAGCTGCCCCAAGCGGTCCGATGATTGACAAAGCTGTTTCACACTTCTGCTAGGAGTACAGTCATTGGCAAATATAATGACATTCTGTTCGTAACTATGTAACGTGTACTTCCGCGACACGCAATACTTCGATGTGGACTGTACTGTCTGCTCAAGTCTGGAATTCCATTACATCAGATCGGTGGTGACAAGTGTGAAGCGATAGGGTGAGAGAGTGTGTGTGTGTAGGCTCACCCGCAGGCTTCAAGGTCAAGAGCAATCGTCTAAAACAAACGTCCGGCCTGTACCATATATCACGGTGGGCTGTTGACAGATCCTTCTCTTCACGCCCGACCCTTACCTGCTCTTTCTCCGCACCCCGCAAGTTCATAGAGCTTGGACTCGAGCAGTACGTTGTTGTGTAGACCTAAAAGTTATCTTACATGGTGAAATGTTTCATAAGTTTCATTGTAATATAAAGCCAACAGTTCAAGTAATGATCTTATCGTCTTTAAGGACATCTTACACCATACATTAGTAAGCATTGTCATGGAGTTGTGAAATGACGAGGCTAAAAATAATTCCACACGTGTAACATTTAAGTTATCAGCTGTTGTGTCCAATGATGTAACATTCTGTCAGCGAGCCGTCAGGGGGTTTCAGGTGTGCTGTTAGAACGATTATTTGATAAATGCCTTGTAAGTTTTTTCGATCTAAATTACATCTCGCGATTGTTTTCAACTTTAATTGCATTTTGTAACAATTGACAATCTAAATTGCTTTTTGGTAAGTCTTTCAATGCAGGTAGCCGGGCCTTTTAGTGAGAATTTTGAATTTCAATTGCATTTTGTAAGTATTTTAAACCAAAACCGCATTTCGAACGAATTTTGAATCTAAATTGCATTTTGTTTGGTGGGCATTTTGCACATATTTTGATTCTTAATTGCATAATGTGGGTATTTTGAATCTAAATTACATTTTGTCAAGTATTTTCAATCTAAATTGCATTTTGTAAGTATTGTCTATCCACATGAGTCGTTTCAATCTACCGTACATTTTGTAAGCATTTTCAACTTCAATTGCATTTAGTAAGTATTTTGAATTTCAATTGCACTTTGTGACTAATTTGGATTGGAACTGGCATATTTCAATCTGAATTGCATCGTGTATTTTCAATTTCAATTGCATCTTGTAAGTATTTTGAATCTCAATTTCATTTTGAACGTAATTTCGATCTCATTTGCATTTTGTAAGAATTTTGAATTTCAGTTGCATTTTGTAAGTATTTCGACGCTACATTTCATTTTGTACGTATTTTGAACCTAGTCTTCATTTTGTGGGTATTTTTCAATCTATTCCTTTTGTGAATCTTTTCGTTCTAAATTCCCTTTTGTAAGAACATTTTGTGAGTTGTTTCAATCTGAGTTCCTTTTTGTAAGTATTTTCCGTCTCACTTAATTTTCGTTCTGGTTTCCGTTTCATTATCATTTTCGCTATCACCCAGATCATTAGGGGCCGATAACCTCGATGCTAGGCCCCTTAAAACAACAATTATCATCATCATCATCATGATAAATGTCACAAAGAAATGCAAAGTTTCCTTTAAAAAGAGCAATGAATTGAAATTGCGAGATGAATTTAGGTTTAGGCAACTCATGGCAGCTGTTCACGCTTTGGTGGAATTCACGCGGCCATTGCTGGCTGCCATGTGGGTGATAGCTCAATGGCTGCAATGCACGTGGTAGCGGCGGATTGATCTGTCGAGTAGGACTATTTGTTCCCGCAAGAACTGTCAAAAACGTGCAAAGTTACAGTAAACGAACTTTAATAACAGTCATCCGCGGAATATCTTATTTCCATCCAGGCAAATGATGGTAACTTCAGTCCGAGTCATGAAGCTATTTAAACTTTGAAGTAAATTTATCGACCGAGATAAATGCTGCCAACATTTATATTTACATTCGTAATTGTCGTAAAATAGGCCATTGTGGTCAAGAGCGCTAACGCGGGCATCGGGAGAGTATGGGTTCGAATCCCACTTTGACAGTCCTGAAAATAGTTTTCTTGGTTTTCCATTTTTACCAACTGGTCAAGGCCGGGACGGTTCCTTTCAACAGGCCGACTACCTTCCCAAATCCCTTCCCTGGCCCTTCATTAGAGTCAAGTTATCGCCTGGGCCATCGGCCTGTCACCATCCCCAGTTGTATCTACTGACAAAGTGTGTTCAGCTCGCAGTCACCGTCCTTTCGACGGTAGAGAAATGATTCCCTACACCAGGCTGTTCCAAATCCACGAGTTTGTGTTTGCGTACACGCGAGTACTCAGCAGTGATGCTCGGAGCACGGTTGGAGAGGGACTTGGGATGATAGCCAATACGTCACTGGACGAAGGTCATAGCACAAGTCCATGCGCTTCCTACCAGTCATGATGTATCCACCGCGAAGTGACGGCAGCCCCCCACAGCAGAGCTGTATTTCATGTTGCAGGTTTACTCACGCAAGGCGGCGAGTACTCCGCTGCTCACGGGCGAGTTGCTCGGCTGCAACAGCCTGCCCTACATAGTGCGTGGGTGAAGCCGAGCTGGGAGGATAACAATTTTAAAATATATCGTAATACTTCGCTGCAATAACAAAATGTCGGTGAATTACGTATGGCATACTGTTGCGCCAGTAACAAGTAGTGCGGTAGATAAAAGATGCATTCTACTTAATGTCATGTATGTCAATGTTCTTGAATGGTCGTTGCATTGTAGGTTATGTTAAGCGATGTTATCCGGCCAACGATGTAAAGATTGGCGACCCCGAATGACAGGAAATATTAGCCCGGCACATGTACTGTAAGAGGATGCAACGATGGACTCAGCAGGAGGCTCTAGGCCCAATAGTTGTGAAACCATGGGAGAAATATAAATAAATATATAAATAGATTTCAAATATTTTTTTAGTTATAAGGTATATCTTTAATTTTAATTTGTATTATTTTGAATTATCATAATTTTAATATTGATTAACGGTACTTAAATTATGCTTTTAATTTGTTAACATTAATTCCGGGGGAAGATGACCTAGCTGTTCCGTCCCCTTAAAACTCCAATAACTAACTATCTATAATGCCTTTTATTATTATTATTATTATTATTATTATTATTATTATTATTATTATTATTATTATTATTATCTTTATATTATTACAGTTGTATTATTCATTTTAAATTGAATTTTTTATGTTCTAATTTGATAATATTAATTTTAATTTATAAATGGTATTTATTTTTCGATTTAATTTGTTGATTTTGATTTCTATATTCGATGTTTTTGTCTTTCTTTACTTTTTAATTCATTTACCATATAGTCTATATTTATTGACGCCGTCAAGAGCTGTCAGGGGATGAGCTTGGGGGTTGTGACTCCCAGGGATACCTGAGCTGGGTCCGCTTTCCCCTTTTCGCATTTATTTTGTTGCTGACTCTCTGCTCCTTTCCTTTATTTATGTAATAATTAATTTATCAATTTGTTTATTTATTTATTTATCTTTTTATTTATTTATTTATTTATTTATTTATTTCCAAGCGAATTGACCACCTAGGATTACGCAACAACTGTAATTCTTTTTCTTTTCTTTGCCTGGAGTTTCCTTTTGTCTCCAGTATTCCTTCATGTGTTCACTGGCTTGTTTCCATTGATCTTCTGTCCAAGTTAGTCCACTTCTCTTAGGTCTTCCTTAATCTTGAAACCCTTCCAGATGTTTCACTTTACACTTAAATTCACATCTTTCTAGCATTTGAGACTCTGTGATGTTCAACTTTTCTAAATATTTCCTAACTTCCTCTGTCCACGTTGTAGTGGTTTTCTTCTTCCACAGATAGTCGAATATTTGTTCATTCTGTATAAATGTCCAAGGAATGTCAGCCTCCTCTTTCGCATAGTCTCTGAGATTCTTTCCACGTTCTGGTAGACTTTTGTTTTGCTCCGCAGTTTCCATCCGTCTTCAGTCTGAACATTCCGTTTCTACGACAGTGTTATAATGCCTTATTTCGGTATTCCAGGAGATGCACTCCTTCTTGTATTTATTTACTTATTAGCCTACTTTCGATTTTTGCAAAAAATGAAAGTAGACTTATGAGATCAACACAGGGCGAAAAAAGTGTGTCTGTCTGTGTGTGTGTATGTGTGTGTGTGAGTCTGTGTGTGTGTATGTGTGTGTGTGAGTCTGTGTGTGTGTGTGTCTGTGTGTGTGTGAGTGTGTGTACTCTGAATGTCTGTCCCCCCCTATCAATTCGAACACGGTGAATGCGAATTGAACGAAATTTGGTACAAAGGTAGCACTAGCAAAGGACACCTCAGTGTCATGTTTTATATCGCCGCCATCTTTACTAAAACTGAATGGCGGCCACTCAAACGTTCAAAACGTAAAATCAAATAACGACTAATCAAATCATCCGATCTCTACCAAATTTGGTAACAACATACCTTCGTATAGGATGCGTCTTGTGACCAAACTACAAGGTCGTCCGCCATACCATTTCAGGATGGCGGCCGTGCGAATTATGCAAACTTTATAATCCATATCATGGGACCCACCAGTTCCGATTATCGAGCCGAGAATCGTTTTAACTGTTCTAAAGGAAGAGGCACGTTCGAAATTAAAAGTTTATTTTGTAATACTATCGTGCAGACGTGATTTTAAAAAGCTGAGCCGATTCAGTAATAAGACAAGATGGCAGTGGATATCTTGTGCCTGACATATATTTCACTAATTTGAGTATTGCATGCAATATAGCGTATTGATACAAAATAAATAAACTTTGTATGAAATGCTTTATATATAAATAATATACTCCAGTGATGAAATCGTTTAGTATAAATCATTATTTGCTAACAAGTTCTATGAAAGTCAATTTATATAGATCGATATTCGTTGACACAATTAGCTCAGTGGTAGAGCGTTAGCCTATCGCTCAAATGCCTATGGTTCAAACCCGATCAGAGCTATTTTTTTTGCTTGAAATGTTATATGTTTATTGTTTTGTAATGACTCAGATGTTTTAAAATTAAGCGTTATATTGTGCATATTATGGTGTAAAATATATATTTAATTAAAACATAATTCGCCAGCAGATTTACTCGAGACATCTAGCTGCCAAAAAGGTAACTGCACGCCGCTACTTATTAACTTCCAGATTTTATTGAAAAGTTTCTTCTTCTGGCCGCTAGAATGCACTCGCTCTGTTAGGATTATATTGTTCGATATTTCACCACTAGATGACACGACTAGTCTACGTGGGGCTCCATTGATTACTATACCATTGGCATTCTATGCGCATCGAATTTGAAGAATGACAAGATGATACTACGATACATTTTTACTTTTTATTTTAAAGGGTTTGTAACAGCCTATTGTGCGTTATTTGAAAATGTTAATTGAAGTAAAGAACAAAACGATTTCACATAGTATCTGAACTCTACCGTTGGTGCTAGTTCAGGATATTAATTAATACTTTTATTTCAGCCAAATAGCAATCGAAAATATCCACATAGTTGGTATACACACGTCTCTGTAGGGTCATGGAAAGATTTGTTAATTCAATTAGGGTTGTGAAAGTCATACGCAGCCAGACGTGTAAAGACATGCCTCAACTCAAAGTTGGATGTTGCCCGCGTCAGGCCGATTATGTAATAATAATAATAATAATAATAATAATATTAATAATAATAATAATAATAATAATAATAATAATAATGTTATTGGTTTTAAGTCCCTTTTAACTACTGTTGCTTTTAGAGACGCCGGGGTGCCAGAATTTTGTCCCGAAGGGGATCTTTAACGTGCCAGTAAATCTACAAACACGGCTCCCTCGCATTTGTGCACCCTCAAATGCCAGCTGACTGCGCCAGGATACGAACCTGAAACATACGGTCCAGCAAGCGAGAACGTTACCGCTGAGCCACGCCGCCAGTCCGGTCGATTATGTCTGCAGATCCATAACATTCTTTAGATACTTCTTATCTTTCTTTCTTTCTTTCTTTCTTTCTTTCTTTCTTTCTTCAATGATGGTAGCAGTTTTTATCTAGGTTGTGGCGTCTGGTAGAGGTAAATCGTTTCTAAGGTCTTCAACAAAGAATAGTTCTATTATACTCTTTGATAATAACAACGAGTTATAACTATACTCATACATTTAGGAGAAAGTAGGCTATATGCTCTTTACTGAACATCTTGTTTATTTATTTATGATCCACGATGTCGAAATGTAAGTATTATAGTCAGAAAACTGAATCATAATGATGGTCATTATAGTACTGTTTTAGCCTACTTTCGATTTTTGCAAAAAATGAAAGTAGACTTATGAGATCAACACAGGGCGAAAAAAGTGTGTCTGTCTGTGTGTGTGTATGTGTGTGTGTGAGTCTGTGTGTGTGTGTGTGAGTCTGTGTGTGTGTGTGTGTGTGTCTGTGTGTGTGTGAGTGTGTGTACTCTGAATGTCTGTCCCCCCCTATCAATTCGAACACGGTGAATGCGAATTGAACGAAATTTGGTACAAAGGTAGCACTAGCAAAGGACACCTCAGTGTCATGTTTTACATCGCCGCCATCTTGACGGAAACGTAATGGCGGCCACTCAAACGTTCAAAACGTAAAATCAAATAACGACTAACTAAATCATCCGATATCTACCAAATTTGGTAACAACATACCTTCGTATAGGATGCGTCTTGTGACCAAACTACAAGGTCGTCCGCCATACCATTTCAGGATGGCGGCCGTGCGAATTATGCAAACTTTATAATCCATATCATGGGACCCACCAGTTCCGATTATCGAGCCGAGAATCGTTTTAACGGTTCTAAAGGAAGAGGCACGTTCGAAATTAAAAGTTTATTTTGTAATACTATAGTGCAGACGTGATTTTAAAAAGCTGAGCCGATTCAGTAATAAGACAATATGGCAGCGGATATCTTGTGCCTGACTTATATTTCATTAATTTGAGTATTGCATGCAATATAGCGTACTGATACAAAATAAATAAACTTTGTATGAAATGCTTTATATATAAATAATATACTCCAGTGATGAAATCGTTTAGTATAAATCATTATTTGCTAACAAGTTCTATGTAAGTCATTTTATATAGAACGATATTCGTTGACACAATTAGCTCAGTGGTAGAGCGTTAGCCTATCACTCAAATGCCTATGGTTCAAACCCGATCAGAGCTAGGTTTTTTGCTTGAAATGTTATATGTTTATTGTTTTGTAATGACTCAGACGTTTTAAAATTGAGCGTTATATTGTGCATATTATGGTGTAAAATATATATTTAATTAAAACATAGTTCGCCAGCAGATTTACTCGAGACATCTAGCTGCCAAAAAGGTAACTGCACGCCGACCTACTTATTAACTTCCAGATTTTATTGAAGAGTTTCTTCTTCTGGCCGCTAGAATGCACTCGCTCTGTTAGGATTATATTGTTCGATATTTCACCACTAGATGTCACGACTAGTCTACGTGGGGCTCCATTGATTACTATACCATTGGCATTCTATGCCCATCGAATTTGAAGAATGACTAGATGATACTGCGATACATTTTTACTTTTTATTTTAAAGGGTTTGTAACAGCCTATTTTGCGTTACTTGAAAATGTTATTTGAAGTAAAGAACAAAACGATTTCACATAGTAACTGAATTCAAGCCGTTGGTGTTAGTTCAGGTTATTAATTACTACTTTTATTTCAGGCAAATAGCTACCGAAAATATCCACATAGTTTGTATACACACGTCTCTGTAGGGTCAAGGAAAGATTTGTTAATTCAATTAGGGCTGTGAAAGCCATGCACAACTAGACGTGTAAAGACATGCCTCAACTCAAAGTTGGATGTTGCCCACGGCAGCTCGTATATGTAATAATAATAATAATAATAATAATAATAATAATAAAAATAATAATAATAATGTAATTGGTTTTACATCCCTTTTAACTACTGCTGCCTTTAGAGACACCGGGGTGCCGGAATTTTGGCCCGAAGGGGATCTTTACCGTGCCAGTAAATGTACTGACACGGCTCCCTCGCATTTGTGCACCCTCAAATACCAGCTGACTGCGCCAGGATACGAACCTGCAACCTAGGGCCCAGCAAGCGAGAACGTTACCGCTGAGCCACGCAGCCTGTCCGGTCGATTATGTCTCCAGATCCATAACATTCTTGATATACTTCTTATCTTTCTTTCTTCAATGATGGTAGCAGTTTTTATCTAGGTTGTGGCGTTTGGTAGAGGTAAATCGTTTCTAAGGTCTTCAACAAAGAATAGTTCTATTATACTCTTTGATAATAACAACGAGTTATAACTAATCTCATACATTTAGGAGAAAGTAGGCTATATGTTCTTTACTGAACATCTTGTTTCATTATGAGACAGTTTCTCCAGCCAATCAGAGCTCATTCATTGACCAATTAGGTAAGGATACCTTCGCGCATGCGCTCAAGATCCAAAATGTCGGACATGAATTACATGATTTGAAAGTTCAAATTGGATATCGGATCAACCATTGTATTTACAATCCCAAACACAAAGACAAAATCAGCACGAACCTTTACAGTAACAAGAAAATACTATGAATACGGTATGCAAGAAATTTATGAATCTACGTCCAGAAGTTAGCAACACAGCATCCTTCTATAAAAATTACCGAACTGGAAAGTGCATCGTACCATAATTATGTTCGCGCAAATAAACTGACGAATATGAGACAAGAAATAGCACTGTACCATAATATCCCCAACTCCAATTTATACACAGCGCATTGCTTTCAAACGACTTCGATGACGATATTAGCGAATACTAGTCTTGATGAGCACTAGACATCATGGAGGCTGTAAACAATAGCATTGCCAAGCAACGTAAATGGTCTCTGCTACCGAAGGTCTTTGACCCATGCATGCGCTCTGCTCAGTAAGCAAAACCAGCGCGCTCTGTTCACTAACTGAATGAATGAATCCCGCAGATATTTATGAATATGTATGTTAAAACATATAATAAATTTATAATTATCGTCGAACATAAACCCATTGCACAAGTGCATAAGTATAGACTATATACCTTGGCACTACCATAAATGACCAATGGGACCCTTCTGATGAGGTGAAGTCTCGAATTGGGAAAGCCCGGACAACTTTCAATAAGATGCAGAATTTGTTCAAACATCATGGGCTTACAATGACTACGAAAATCAGGCTTTTGCGTTGTTATGTGTTCTCTACTCTTTTTTACGGTGCTGAGACATGGACTCTGACAGAGTCTTTATGTAAACGGTTAGAGGCCTTTGAAATGTGGCTGTACAGAAGGATATTGCGGATACCATGGACAGACCATGTCAAAAAAGTTGAGGTTCTCCAAAAAATGAAAAAACTAAGGAAGTATTAACCACCGTGAAAATCGGGAAAATCCAATACCTAGGACACATCATGAGGAATACCACCAAGTACCATCTCCTACAGTCTATTCTTCAAGGAAAAATACCAGGGAAGAGAAGTGTTGAACGAAGAAGAATATCCTGGTTAAAAAATCTCACAGCCTGGACCTCAAAAACATCTACTGAATTATTCCGAGCTGCAAGTGATAGGAACAGCACAGTCAAGATGGTAGCCAACATCCGGAACGGATTGGAACCATAAGAAGAAGATGAACAGTCGTATGCAACTCGCCTATAAGACACTCGTATGGAAATTATAAAAATCACTACGCTCGTTATCTAAACATACTCGTGTCTTAATTTTTGCCATTATAGGCATGTTGCATATTGTACTATACTGGCCAGTTCTGGGAGACAATGTGCTATTGGTGGGGGAAGAGAAGGTGGAGCTGAAAAGAACTGGTCACCAAAAGAATGTAAAAGAGTAATCTGACCACCCTACCACAACTAAGTCATTAATTTAAAATAATAAATATTATTTGAAGGATATCACCCGTCTATGCTGCCACATTAATTTTACAAAGCTGCCACCACAACGTGCGAAAGGAAAGCTGGCATGTGCAGTATATTTTGGAAGACCTATAAAACATGACATGAGGGCCCCAGACCACAGGGTCGACCTTGAAGGAGATGAAAATATGACTATGGCAGAGAGATGCACGTGCTCATAAACACGAGACAAGTTCTGAAGGTGACCAAAATTCAATTTGTTGGCAGGAAGTGCGTGGGCTGCGACTTGGGCGGGCGTACACGGGAATTACCTTGTCAGTTACCCGACACCTTCAGTGCTAAAATAATATAACGTTTCATGTTTGAACTACAAGAGATATCTTTATAGCGAGAATACAGCGAGTCTTACATTAGATTTTCACATTTTAAATATATATATATACATTGCAGCTGAATGGTCATAATACGGTTTAATATGTACTAGCATTACCCGTCGCGGCTTCGCCCGCGAATATTCTAGTTGTAAAGAGTACACTTAGCAAAATCTCAATCATGAATGGTATGACTCATTTTGCCTTGGTATGAATAATCAGACTTTATCAATTAAGCTATGGGTGCAGTAGTTCGAGGTTTTTCATTCCTTCATAGGTATATCAGAGCGAAGTTAGTTTCCTGGGAATATCACAGACAATGTCAATTTAAGGGCCTTTAAGTGTGGTTTTCCGAGCCCCTTTATAGTCGGGTGAAAATTGCGTGCAAAAATTCTAAAGTGCCCCTTGACCCCCTTAAGGGCATTATACTGTATGTATTGATGAATTGTACAGCTTAATTTGGATCAGTGATAACCTTATAACCGTCTGGAAACTTTCACAGTAATTGGAATTGCATTGCGTCTTACAGAAATAGATGGACCTGTGAGATTCTGTTACCATGATTACCGTGTTGCATTCTTTCATTATTTCATTGTAAATATACATGTTTTAAGGTATTTATTTAATTGTGAGGCATTTAAAGAGTAAGTGAGTGCGTTTCGCTTACGCATTGGGTTATGCTGAACCAGTAGGTACCCAATATGAGTAGGTTGGTGTTAATGGGGCCTTATTTTCGGTACAAAACTGGAATGGGACTTTAGCAGAATAATATAGGGAGGGATATATATGAATTATAACAAATTACTATTTATTACCTTAAGTCAATATGTTGTACATTCAAACCGTACTGGTTTCGGTCACATTGTGCCCTTCCTCAGCGTTGTATAGGAAAAGTAAATGTGCAATAACATACACTTAATAAAATTTTGCCATAACAGAGGATACTAAAAATATTTTTGTTCCAAAATCTCACAAAGTAAAATTTCAAAAACCAGTTGTTGTTTGAGTCTTCAGTCTTTTGACTGGTTTGATGCAGCTCTCCACGCCTCCCTGTCCTGAGCTAATCGTTTCATCTCTACACAGCTACCACACCCTACATCCGAGGCAATCTCGTTAACAAATTCTAACCTTGGTCTAACCCTACAGTTCTTGTCCTCGACCCTTCCTTACATAACTAAGCTTGCTATTCCTGGGTGTCTTAGTATGTGTCCCACCAACCTATCTCTTCTCTTCATTAGCATTTGCCAGAAACATCTCTCCTCTCCCACTCGTCTTAATACCTCTTCGTTTGTAACCCTATCTACACATCTGATCTTCGTCATTCTCCTATAGCACCACATTTCAAACGCTTCAATTCTCCTCTTTTCTGCTGCACCAATAGTCCAAGTTTCACTTCCATAGAGTGCGACGCTCCAAACAAAGGTTCTCAAAAATGTCTTCCTAATACCTAAATCTATATTCGATGTCAACAGGTTCCTCTTTTTGTAGAAATGCTTTCCTTGCCTGGGCCAACCTACTTTTTATATCCTCTTTGCTTCATCCATCACTGGTTATTTTGCTTCCTAAGTAACAGAAGACTCCTACTTCCTTTAGTTACTCCCCTACCAATTTAATTTCCATAGAGGTTTCTGATTTATTGCGACCGCATTCCAATATTTTTGTTTTACATTTATTAATTTTCATCATGCATTCTTTCCTCAAGACGGAGTCCATACCATTCAAAAACTCATTCAAATACTCAGGCTTGTCGGCCAAGATGACTATGTCATCAGCAAATCTCCGAGTTGAAATTATTTCTCCTTGAATCTTCACCCCCACGTTAAATTTCTCTCCAATTTCCTTCATTGCTTGTTCAATGTAAAGATTGAAAAGTATGGGTGATAACTTGCAGCCTTGCCTCACACCTTTCTGAATACCAGCTTCTCTCTCATGTCCATCAGCTCGAATGATTGCTGTCTGGTTTCTGTATAGATTGTATATCACCCTCCTATCCCTGTACTTTATTCCAATCATTTTCAAAATGTCAAACAATGTAGTCCAATCAACGTTATCAAAGGCCTTTTCTAAGTCTACAAATGCCATGAACGTTCTCTTATCTTTCCTTATTCTACCTTCCAAAATCAGCCTAAGACTTAGTACAGCTTCCCTTGTTCCTACATTTCTCCTGAAACCAAACTGGTCTTCACCCAACTCCGCTTCTATCTGGCTTTCCATCCTCTTGGAAATTATTCTAGACAGGATCTTTGAAGCATGAGTAATCAAGCTGATTGTACGGAACTCCTCACATCTGTCAACTCCTACTTTCTTCGGTACAGGGTTGATAACATTCAAAAACCAGATCTGTTACAAAATGTGTTAAGAGAAACATGAAAAAGTCTTGCCAACTATATAACCAATACATTTCTTGCCAATTCATTACAACTTCGTCATTCCTTATTCCAACGTTCTCTCTAAAATCTTTCTCTACCTGGCAAAAACATATCAACCATCATTTATAACATAACTTGTTCAGCATATCTATTTCCACATCAATTTCTCTTCAATTCACGATAACCTAGATGTTAGGCCCCTTAAAACAACAATTATCATCATCATCATCATCAATTCAACGCTGTTTTATCAAGACATTTTCATGTTTTTCTTAGCAATTTTTGTGGGTTATATTTGACTGGTGAGGTAACGCTCTATGAAGTTCCAACGTTCGCCGCTGGATTACAGCAGTGACAGTGGTGTCTGGTAACCAAAGTTGGAACTACTTGAAATTTAACTGTCATCCATCTTATCTCTCATTAACTCCTCTCGTGAGGTTGGCGTCAGTAAGGGCATCCGGCCGTAGAACCTATCAGCCACGTGGTTTTATCGCACCTCATCCCCGACCCCGTTCGAAACGGGATTGATAAGGGACAGACATAAATAGACATTTCATAGAAAGATTAATTAAAGCCACAAAGATTTGAGTGAGATTTATTTTGTAGTTGAAGGTTTAACACCCACAAGTCCCGGCCCAGCACGAAGCAAAGTGCTGTCAACTCTCCACCACAAACACTGAGAGCAAGGAGCGAGACTAGATAGAACTGTGTGCAACTGTCAGGCGAGGATCTAGAGTTTGGCTTTGGAGGGGGGCCGAGAATCGAAATTGTTAAGACACAAGATGTTCAGTAAAGAACATATAGCCTACTTTCTCCTAAATGCATGGGTATTGTTATTACTCTTTGTCCTTTTCAAGGAGTATGATTGAATGTTGGTTGTAGTAGCTTGTTGAAATACAACGTGCTATAGGGATATTAAACATGAATATGAGGTGCCCTATGCTAGTGCTACCTCTGTACCTAATTTCGTTCCATTCGGTTTCACCGTGTTCGAATTGATAAGGGGAATCGATTTTCACACAAAGATGGCCGCCATCCGCAAAATATTAGGCTAATGACCTATTAGTTTGGTCAAAGGATGCTCCCTCCATAAAGGTATGTTGTTGCTAAATTTGCTAGAGATCGGATGATTAGGCTAATCGTAATTTGATTTAAGCTTTGAACATTTTTGTGGCCGCCATTACGTTTCCGTCAAGATGGCGGCGATATAAAACATGACACTGAGGTGCCCTTTGCTAGTGCTACCTCTGTACCAAATTTCGTTCATTCGGTTCCACCGTGTTCGAATTAATAGGGGGAATCAATTTTGACATAAAGATGGCCGCCATCCGCAAACTATTAGGCTAATGACCTATTAGATTGGTCAAAGGATGCTCCCTCCATAAAGGTATGTTGTTGCAAAGTTTGGTAGAGATCGGATGGTTATGTTAGTCGTAATTTGATTAAAGCTTTGAACATTTGTGTGGCCGCCATTACGTTTCTGTCAATATGGCGGTGATATTAATCATGACACTGAGATGCCCTTTGCTAGTGCTATCTCTGTACCAAATTTCGTTCCATTCGGTTTCACCGTGTTTGAATTAATAGGGGCAATCGATTCTGACACAAAGATGGCCGCCATCCGCAAAACTATTAGGCGAATGACCTATTAGATTGGTCAAAGGATGCTCCCTCCATAAAGGTATGTAGTTGCAAACTTTGGTAGAGATCGGATGATTAGTTTAATCGTAATTTGATTTAAGCTTTGAACATTCGTGTGGCCGCCATTACGTTTCAGTCAAGATGGCGGCGATATAAAACATGACATTGAGGTGCCCTTTGCTAGTGCTACCTCTGTACCAAATTTCGTTCCATTCGGTTTCACCGTGTTTGAATTAATAGGGGAATTTATTTTCACACAAAGATGGCCGCCATCCGCAAACTATTAGGCGAATGACCTATTAGATTGGTCAAAGGATGCTCCCTCCATAAAGGTATGTAGTTGCAAACTTTGGTAGAGATCGGATGATTAGGTTAATCGTAATTTGATTTAAGCTTTGAACATTCGTGTGGCCGCCATTACGTTTCAGTCAAGATGGCGGCGATATAAAACACGACACTGAGGTGCCCTTTGCTAGTGCTACCTCTGTACCAAATTTCGTTCCATTCGGTTTCACCGTGTTTGAATTAATAGGGGGAATTGATTTTCACACAAAGATGGCCGCCATCCGCAAACTATTAGGCTAATGACCTATTCATTTGGTCAAAGGATGCTTCCTCTATAAAGGTATGTTGTTGCAAAATTTGGTAGAGATCGGATGATTAGGTTAATCGTAATTTGATTTAAGCTTTGAACATTTGTGTGGCCGCCATTACGTTTCCGTCTAGATGGCGGCGATATAAAACATGACACTGAGGTGCCTTTTGTTAGTACTACCTCTGTACCAAATTTCGTTCCATTCGGTTGCACCGTGTTCGAATTAATAGGGGGAATTGATTTTCACACAAAGATGGCCGCCATCCGCAAACTATTACGCTGATGACCTATTAGTTTGGTCAAAGGATGCTCCCCCCCCCCCCCCATAAAGGTATGTTGTTGCAAAATTTGGTAGAGATCGGATGATTAGGTTAGTCGTAATTTGATTTAAGCTTTGAACATTTGTGTAGCCGCCATTACGTTTCCGTCAAGATGGCGGCGATATAAAACATGACACTGAAGTGTCCTTTGCTAGTGCTACCTTTGCACCAAATTTCGTTCAATTCGCATTCACCGTGTTCGAATTGATAGGGGGGACAGACATTCAGAGTACACACACTCACACACACACACACAGACTCACACACACACATACACACACACAGACAGACACACTTTTTTCGCCATGTGTTGATCTCATAAGTCTACTTTCATTTTTTGCAAAAATCGAAAGTAGGCTAAAAACGGTATCACTAAAAACGCAATCACAAAATAACCAAACGTACAAAACCAGACCAATTTATTTTGCAAGCTACATGGATAGATATTTGATGCGTTTAGCGCACCAAAAATATTCGTTTTTATATAACAGGTATGAAGTCGTAAATATGTACAGTTGTAACAGAACATAATAATTGCAGTTCAATACAGATATTTTCAGTATTGAATAAAATAAAATAAAAAAATCTGTTTTTCAGTTAAAATTCGTTAAGTTTTATTTGTCTGGTTATTGTGTTTTCGGTTTTTGCTTTTGCAAAAAAAAAAAAAAAAAAGGTCTCGGTTTGGGGGGGGGTCATGACCCCCTTGACCCTCCCCTTGAATCCGCGCCTGGCAACTGTACAAGCAACCTGACAAGCAAAGCGGCAGCCAGGACTGGACTCGGGACTCCACGTGGAGTCACTGATCAGGCATGCTATTGGTCAAGTACCGTCAGCAGCGAACAATGGTCATTGTCCGCGCGTGGTACTGCATAACGTTTGAATCGCCGATCGTCAACGAGAAAATTGAGAGAACTATTTTGAGAAAATTGTAAAATTGGGAGCGCTGAGACACAGAATATTTGTACAGGGCGCCAGGAAAGGTTCTCCGCAGTGCCTACATGTTGCTGCGAGAGCTAACATCAGTAGTTACGTTGGCAGCACGGCTGCCGCTTGTATCAAAACATACAAACAATAAACTTTGTACTCACTACATCCATTCATAACAGACGCTGGAAGTTCTGATTTCATCAAGTTTATCGTCTGTTAAAAGCATAGGCCTGCCTGTTCCCGGTACATCGTGAACTGAGCCGGTCACACGAATATTACTTATCAAATCCCGAATGGTATTACGGTTTGGACACTTTGAATTAGGAAACCGCACATGAAATTTTAATTTTACATTTTCTATAAACCGATCGCCTTCGTAAAAAAACGTGTTCCAGCAAAAAAGAATCTATCTTCAGTAGTAAGCATTACCGCTTTAATACTGTTGTACTCTTCCAATAATCTAATTGAACGCTCGCTTACTGCAATACACACTGAAGACACACACGCTTGCTTCTTGGAATACACATTGACGATTTCAACAGCCTACAGTGCACACATATGGGATTCACCCTGTCAAGGACACCGTGCTGCCAACTAAACTGCTGATGCTAGCTCTGGCAGCAGCTCGTATTCACTGCGGAGAACATTTCCTGGCACCCTGTATAAACCATTACAATCTACTGGTAAATCATTAGAACTCCTTGGTTAGTAAAGAGTGAGTAAAGGAGTCAAGAATAGGGATATTACTGAAATGCTCACACCTTTTTATTCAGTTGTAATAGCTCAGTCGAGAACTGATTTTGGTCTGGAAAATGAAGAATTTTTAGCCTATTTTCAATTTTGAAAAAATAGGCTTATGAGATCACCTTTTGTCCGTGCGTGTGTGTGTGTGTGTGTGTGTGTAAGTGTGTGTGAGGAGTGTGTGTGTGTGTGTGTGTCCCCTAATAACTTCTAAACTGCTGGAGCGATTTCAATGAAACTCAGTTCATAGCACTATTCCGGACGACCTTAACCGTGCCCTTCAAATTTTGTTACGTCTCACCAATCCAACATGGCGGCTGTGCGAAATATTTCACCACCATTCAATATCTCCGAAACTATTCCCGATATCACCCTGGAATTTATTACGGTGATAAAGGGAACTACTAGAAGTTTACCTATGTGACTTTTGAAAACCTGGTAAATACAAAACCAACATGGCCGCCAAGCGAATTTGCGACTTTTAAATAGACGTTTTTCGCGATTTAAGCAACCAAACGCAATGAAACTTGGTACAGTATATGTTTATACACATTGTAATACACCGACATCTAACTTTGTTCAATTGTGTACATATCCTCAATATGGCGGCTGTGCAAAATATTTCAATGGCATTCTATATCTCCGAAACTATTTGCGGTATCACCCTGAAATTTTGTACGGAGATAAAGGGCACTACTGGAAGTTCATCTGTAAGACTTTCAAAACCGGTTAAGTACAAAACGAATATGGCGGCCAAGCGAAGTCGAAAATTTTAAATAGACCTTTCTCGCGATTTAATGTTCCAAGCGCAATGAAATCTGGTACAGGAAATGTTAATACAGATTGTAATGCACTGGTATCTAATTTAGTTCAATTGTTTACATAACCTCAAGATGGCGGCTGTGCGAATTTTAAAATTAAGTTTTATTTCTTGTGTCGTAATCAAGTGATCGAAGTGAAAGTTTGAATAATGAACCTACGCAAAAATTTTCCTTTAATGGTACAAGACTCTATGGCCTATACATAAAACAAACCAACATGACGACCATCCGAAATATTTAGATGGATCTCAATATCTACGAATCTATTTCAGCAATCAAACTGAATTTTTTAATGTTCATTGGGGCTATTAACATAAGTTCACCTATAGGACTTTCAATAACCTGGTGATTACAAATCCAACATGGCGGTGACGCGAAGTATAAATATTCACATGGTCGTTTCTCGCAATTTAACCATCCGAGTGCAGTGAAACTTGGTACAGTAAATCCTTATACAAATCTTAATCCACTGGCATCTATTTTTTTCAATTGTTTCCATAACCTCAAGATGGCAGCTGTGCGAAATTTTAAAATCTCGTTTTTACTTTTTGTGTCCTAATCGTGCGATTGAAGTTTGAATACTACACGTACACAATAATCTTCATGTAACAGTACATAACTCTAAGACCTACATATGTAAAAATCCAACATGGCGACCATCTGCTATATTTTGTCAGTTCTCAATATCTAAGAATATATTACAGCAATCAAACTGAAATTTTGTATGTTGATAGAGGCAATTAACATAAGTAGGATATATGAAAATAGGCTGTATAGTTCTTCACGGAACTACTTCTTAATAAACGAGATCAACATTACAAGATGTCTAGTATTCTGGGCTATGAAATTCTCAGTCAGACGAAACGGAATAGCACTTTCCCAGATAATCAAAGGACTCATGTGGATGGGCAAAGCCTCAATCTAGTGGGGTTCGTGAACTTGGTTACGCCCCTGCTCCTTTGTCGTCCCCTGGTAGCCTATCATTTTGTATTGGACTGCAAGCTCTAAGTTTCGTAGAAAATCTTGTATGGCTCATCTGAAATAGCACACAATAGCTGTGAATTACTGGATACAAGAACAACATAAGGTCACCGGACAAAAAATCCTAATATCGTTCTAATTCCCCGTAACAACGCCTCTATCCTTGATAATCTTCTCGATTCAATGAAGAAGGGGTTTCTCAAGTTTCTAGAAGTATGTCGTATTTAGTGGAAGCTACCAAATTTCAGCGTCTCACACACTTTTTCTATGGGATTAAGATCGGGTAATTTAGTAGGCCATTCAAAGTGGAACGGTGAGTCTGTGTGTTCAACAAAGCAGTCACGTATGTGTTTAGCCCAGTGAACAAGGCAAGACTTGATCACCGACAGTATTCATGTTCACAGTGATCTGAATGAGCGGGCCCAGATAAAAGAAAATCCCCCCCCCCCCCAAATCATCACAAAACCACCTCCGGCCTGAACTACGCCCTCTCCCCTTTCACACACTGTACGGTAAAAGTCTGATTATGACATCAAGGCATTCGACGCGTTATCTTTGTATAGTATATAATACGCTAAGGTGTAAGTTTCACAAAACTCAAGCTTCTAAACCAGAGGGAGGTAGAAGGTGTGGTTTGTACCAAAATTTTCCAAGTCGTCTCAATAGTACAGGAAAATGCTTGCATTTCTTGATTTTTTTTTCGTGTAGCCTCCTGAGAGGCCGAGTGCAGGTCTTTCTATTCGACGCCCGTGGGCGACCTGCGCGTCGGGATGAGAGTTGGAATTGATTAAGGTGAATTAAATTGGAGAAGGATGTGGAAGGAAGCGGCCATGGCCTGTCAGAAGGTACTGTCCCAGTATTTGCCTGGTGTTGAAAATGGGAAACCACGGAAAACCATTTCAAGGACAGCCGACGGTGGGGCTCGAACCCACGCGTCTACCGAGTCAACAGAGAGCTTGGCCCCATGACCTAACGCCGCGCTTTAGCCAGCGTAGCCACTACTGTCGGTGCATTTCTTGATAAGTCAACGGAAATATATGCATTTGTTTATTAAGTGCTTTTAAACAAATAAACGATAGCCCCTGACAGAACTGTGTCACGTACAGCCCGTAGAGCACTAGAGCCGGGCGGATAGTCTGTACACATAGGGCGCACACAACCTATTATGCGAGAGTTCTCGCACGGGTCCTCTAGTATAAATTAAAACAGACAAAATTGTGCCTCGTTGGACCAGACTACACACCTCAGTCAGCTGCTATCCACTTTCGGTTTTGTTTGGCCCATTGAAGACATACAATCTGAAGACTGGCACACATACACACTACTGTAGGGACAGATAACCTCGTAGTTCCGTCCCTTAAAACAAGAATAAGTAACTAACTAACACTCTACTGCACTGGACATTCATACCATAGCCATAGGTGAGCTGTTAAAGGTCACGTGACCACTAGGCACCAGTAGAGGTACAGCACTCCAAAGCAACTAGTGTGCTCCTTCAAGAAGGTAATTACTGTAGGTTTTTGCGCGGTGAGTTTAATTTTCCCAGTATTATCTCAAACAAGAGCGTTTTATTTCCCCACGAACTATTTCCGAGTTCAAGATAATAATCGGTAAAATTAAATGGACGAGTACTGAACTATTAAGACTAAAATATACTGCCTCACTTCTGAAGACCATTGTCGTGTAATGTAATAAAATCTCATTGGGAATGCAGTAGAGGAACAGAAATAAGAGAATTATTTTACAATCACAGCGAAATAGTCATAAAACGAAAATGCAGAGAACTGTCGGGAAAGGATCAAGCTAGTTTCTTTTTTCTTTTCATTCAGCAAATGGAGTACATCTTTAAGTGCTTTGCATTGACTGTGAACAATGGCTGATGATCGCATCTACGAAGTTAAATGGCCTCAAAACTATATTGCTGTCAAGATGTGTTATTTTGAGTACCCCAGTTCTGTCTCAGAAAATATGCAAGCAATAGGGCCTGTGCATCGTGGATTTTTATGTTTCATTCAGATTATCAATGAAGTCTATTTTCTCATGAGTAAACTAAATACCAATGGGTATTTATTATTAAATCATAGTCAATAAATTTGAATCAATCTACATTAATTAATACCGTATTATGACCTTCTTCATTATTTATTTATTTATTTATTTACATATGTTACGCCCTCATTGGAGCACTTAACCAAAACAAGTATATACATATCTAAAAAAACAATATTAATGATTCAGCTTCTTATTTTTCTTTTTTTCCCAAAATATTTTCATTCTAGTCGACCTTGCCGCTCTCTCTGCATCGCTTATGGTGTAAGTTTTGCGGGTAAAGGTTTTTAAGGGAAGTCGGATGTTCTTGTTTTTCAAGATATTCTTCTCATCTTTGTTAGCAATTTGGGACATTGTCAAGCCGAGTTCATCCAGATCATTTTGAATTTCCATAAACCAAGAGTTCTTTGTTTTACTTTTGAAAAAATAATTAAATAATACTTTTAATTGTCTGGTATCCGGCAGGCGTGAGAGATGACCAAAAAAAACAATTCGCCTTTTTCGCATAGTATCGACTATAGACTCAGTTTCTTTATAAACCACTTCATTTGGTAATAGACGCCATTGACCATCCACCTGATGTTTTTTATTAATTATAGTTCTGAGAATTCTTCTATCAATCTTCTGTAATGTGTCAGTAACTGATCGAGTGTTTAACTTGAAAAGTGTTTTACAAGCATATATTGCTTCCGGTTTAATAACTGATTCGTAATGTCGTAATTTGGCATTTATGGAGAGTGATTTTTTTTGTAACTAGACCAAGTAATGTATTGCGCTTGTCTTAACTTTGTTGTTCTATTTCGATTGACGCTTTCTCATTCAAATTCCATGTTATAATCTCTCCTAAATATTTAAATTTATGTACAACTTTAATTTCTTTATTGTTGATCAATGTAATAGCTTGTGTTTCCACATCAAAGGATGCCATGATTTCAGTCTTTTCAAATGAAATTTGAAGTCCTACTTTTGCTGCAATAGACCCAAGTTCTTCAATTTGGTGTTTAGCCTCATCTATACTGGTTGCAAGCAGTGCAAGGTCATCCGCAAAGGCCAAGCAATTCAGTTTTATATTAGTTTTACATTTGGAGGACAAGTTTTGTTCCACTCACGCATGATCTTTTCAAGAACACAATTAAATAATAACGGTGATTAGACCATCTCCCTGTCGAAGTCCAGTCCGGATATCAAATGGTTCAGACAAGGCGCCTCGAAATTCAACCTTTGATTTAGTATCTTTCAAAGTCACGCCGATGAGGTTGATAAGCTTTTGATGTAACCCAAATTCCCTAAGGATGTTAAGTAATGACCCTCGATGGATACTGTCATAAGCTTTCTTAAAATCCACAAAAGTAATGACCAAATCCTTTTGTCTCATTCTATGATATTTCATTATCCATTTCAGACTGATGATCTGATCCGAACAGCTGCGACCTGGTCGGAACCCTCCTTGATATTCTCCTAGTTCTTGGTCGAGTTGTTGTTGAATTCTTGTCAAGATAATTCTAGATAGAATCTTGTATGTTACATCAAGCAAAGAAATCCCACGGTAGTTGTTCGGGTCTGATCTATCACCCTTTTTATGAATTGGGTGGATTACAGCCATTCTCCATTCCTCTGGTATTTGTTCCGAATTCCATACATCGATGAGGCGTTTATGGAGGTTGGAGATGGTTTGTTAATTTGCATATTTCCATAGTTCTGCTACCAATGAATTCTCTCCTGCTGCTCTATAATTTTTGAGCCAATTAATCGCTGCACATACTTCAGTCAAGTCAGGAGGAATAATGTTCTGTAAATTTGCTATATTTTTTGGATTAGGCTCAAAATCAAGATATTCCTTAGGTTCATCAGCATTTAGTAGTTCTCTAAAATAATCTGCTAGAATTTTAGCATTATCAGTATCATTGTGGGCTAGTTTACCTGATTTGTCTTTCATTAATAGTGTAGGAGGGCTGTATTTAGAATGATATTGACGAAATGTCCTGTAATAGTCCCTTGTTTTGTGTTGCTTAAAGGAATCATCAATAATTTGTATGGACTTTTTTTGATTTTCTCTTTTAATTCTCCTAATTTCTTTGGCAGTTTCCCTTCGAACAATGGTTAATTCTTCTCGCGATTGTGTGGTCCTCTTTTGCTGATCATTGAGCCATGATGTGTGTCTTTTCCGAATTGCAGCATCACATTCCGCATTCCACCATGCATGCTTTTTCCTTTTCCTAATAGGGGCACTTTCGACAGCAACGGTTTTCAGTGTGTCAACCATCGTTTCTAGCTTGTCACTTAAGAGAGTTTTAGACTTTTCCTTATAGGACACATTATTTATTAAATAACTAGGGTCATATTGCCTTTGCATGGTCGAGTTTGACGATTTTTGTTTACGTCGTGGAGTTAACTTGATCTTTATCTTGGATATATAATGATCAGAGTCAACATCGACCCCACGTAGTACCTTCACGTTATATATTTCTTTGTAGAACTTTTTATCCATTGCAACATGGTCTATCTGGAATTCCCCAAGTGCACTATTAGGGTATTTCCAGGTCATAAGTTTCTGTGGTCTTCGCTTAAATCTAGTAGTTTCGAGACGTAGGCCATGTTCTTCACAAAGGGTGATTAATCTTTGACCATTCTTGTTAGTGAATTTGTGAGCTGGCCACTTACCTACTATTGGACGAAATTTTCTTTCTTGACCAATTTTTGCATTAAAATCCCCAAGCAAGATTTTAACATGAGTGTCTGGAATGTTTGATATTAGTAAGGCAAGTTCTTCCCAAAAATTGTCCGTTTCATCTCTAAATTTTTTGATATTCTTGTCATTAGTTGGGGCATGAACGTTTATCAAAGAGTATATTTTGTTTCCTGTCCTAATTGTTAAAGTTGCTAACCTTGATGAGTTCGACGAAAAGTCTTCCACTGAATCAATAATACTGGTATGTACTAAAAATCCCATACCAAATTGGGGGACATTTTTCATAACTCGTGGTCCTGGAGGTCCCTTGTAGAGACGGTATCCTCCAGATTCAATGGGGTCTTGATCTGTGTTTCTAAGTTCTTGAAGTGCTGTTATTAAGATCTTGTGTTGGTCCAATATATCGGTTAAATGCTTAAGTTTTCCAATTTTAATTAACGAATTTATGTTTAATGTTGCAAAGAATGAAAATTCCCTATGTTTGTTAATTTTGAGTTTGTATTTGGACTTTCGGGTTTCCAGGCGCTCCGACTCACCTGACTCTTCTACGCGGCACGCCACCGTATCCGAATGGTGCCTTGCGGTGGAAGAGTTCATTAGAAGACTGTTCATACTTGAGTTGATTGTCTGGTCTAGGACCCATGATCTGACCGTAGTCAGGGATTACAATTCCAGATGTGATCTGGAAAGGTGATGAATGGAATATGATAGGATGATTGATGAGAAATGGGAGTGTGTTTGGTCCGCGAGAGCTATTTTATTTCGCTCAAGTCCGCCAGCAAAACTGGTGAGGACCCCCTATCCGCCACCTGGGACGCGCCACGTCGGAGTATCACCTCTCCGCCTTCCTACGACAACGTAGTAGGTTCGTGGACCTTCTTCATTAATTGTAATTGCGAGCAAAGTTTTGAAATAATATTATACCTGGAATTTTTCTGTGAAAAAGCAATATAAATATATCAAAATTATAATAAAAAAAAGAACAGATCTGAAACAAATATGGGCTTTGTAGCAATTAATCGATTTTTCTTCTCCGATTAATGTTCTATTAGATAACGGACGTTAATCGATTAAGAGTATCAGCCTTACTATGTAGCATTGAAACGGTGTGATCTGACGTAACCTTGTCATCGATGTGGAATCAAAGCGGTACATTTCGAGCGTGAGTTCTGCATGCAATTAATTTTATCGGTTCGGTTCTCTGTACAAGCCTAGAAGTGTGTAGTAGGAATTTTGGATCACTCTGTATACCATGGTAAGTCAACAAATGATATAGCTCACTCTTGTATCTCCCCCAGGGGCTCACATCTAGTGGGACGTGGGTTGGCGACCAAGGGGTCCCAGCTGAGTCCGGCATTGCTTCCACTTACTTGTTCCGGGCTCCTCTCCGTCTTCTTTCCTGTCGACCTCACTTGGTCAACTCTTGTTCTCTTCCGACCCCGACGGTATTAGGGTATCCCAGGCCTAGGGAGTCTTTCACTTCCCGCCTTAATTGGACCTTGTCTCATCTTTTCTGATACCCTCTTTCTGCGAGGGGTCAGCCTTCTTTTTCTTTTCATGTTCTCTCCTGCCTTCTGCTCAAGGCCCTCAAGGAGGCAGGGTGTATGTAGCCCCACCACTTCTGGTGCACCCTCGATAATGCTACACCCTCAGGGGCTCACGGCTGGTGAGTTCGGGAGTTGGCGACCCCGAGGGATTCCTGAGCTGGGTCCGGTTTCCCCCCTTTGTCCCTTACCTGTGGGGTGGACCCTCTCCTCTTTCAATTTCCTATCTGCCTTTCATGGCTCTCCTTCCTTCCAAGTCCCTCAATCCGCATTCTTCGAGGGTTGAGGGCATTTCTTTTCTTCCTGTCCTTTATTTGCCTTATTCTCCTTTTGATTTCCATTTCTTCTTCTAGTATATAAGTTAGTAGTTAGTCTTAGTTATATGTTTACATTTCATTTCCATCTTCACGATCACGCACACCATTAGGGGCCGATAACCTAAATGTTAGGCCTCTTAAAATAACAATTATCATCATCATCAACAACTCTTGTATCGTTCAACTGAACATAACAGAAGCAATAAAATAAAATAGCGTTTAAAGGATATCCGATAGGTGAACGTAATACTGGTGCCTGTGAATGTAGCCATTAGCCACCGGTTAATGTGGCACCGATCTTTTATGTGTATAGTATTCCAGCATGAACAGTAATTATAAAATTACCATTTCGAGGTAAACAACAACTGTAAGTCTCTGTGCTGAAAATAGAAACCTTGTCTCTAACGGGAACTGCCATGTGCAATATTGTGAAAAAGTAATGTCACTTGACCAAGGTCTCATACTGAAAGCGTTAGGTAAGTATTACTACTAACTAGGCATTTTATTCGAGATTAACAAACATTCCCAGCTTCACCCAGGTGCATCCGCTTTATAAGTGAGAGTGAGTTAGGGCCTGAATTCTAAATTTTCCAGTGTACATTGACGCAACGACTTGTTCGTTTTTGAATGTTTTTATTCCGTAATTTTTGTTTATTTTTATAATTATTAGTTTTATTTAATTTTGTGTTTGATTAATTTTCGGTCTTTTCAAATGTAGGTGTCCACCTCTAAATATTAAATTCCATTCCAAATTTGTATACTTTAATCTGTGTTTAGAGGGGCAGATGACCTCGTTGTTCCTCCCCTTAAAACAACAATAACTAACTAACTTCACTCAGGTGATCAGCTCGATCTGGATCCTTAGGTCTTTTCACACTCCCTCCAGCCCTAATTTCAAGTCCCGGGGCACATACACTAATAGTCAAATACAGGTTATCAGACAAGTTGAACACTCTCACCCAACTACACGGGGCTGATGACTAGACCAAGTTATCCCACGCCCCTCAAATGAATACAACAACAACGAACTTATTCAGCACAATGTTTCCTCCTTTCTTCGCAATAGCTCTTCATTCCTTCACTGTGCTCTCTCTTGCGGTATTCTGTCCATCCTGTGTTTTTCCACGTAGGTTTCTCAGCAAATTTGTGTCCGTTTAATCTGACTCTAAATGTTGTTCTATAGTGAATGATTTATTTATAAATATAATTTTCATGAACTGTAGGTATTGTGTTGTTTCTACCAACAAATTGTTGTGTTTTTTCAGGTTTAAAATTTTCTTTGTTAGCCTATTGTCTTTTACTGGTTTTCAGTCGGTCAACACGATTGTGCCCAATGAATTGGGTGGGGTACAATTTATAAATATGTAAACACACTCCTGGAAATAATTGCATGTATTAGTCAGTTATCACACTTAAATGTGCAACTAACTAATACATGTAATTATTTCCAGGACTGTGTTTACATATTTATATCGTGTACCCCGCCCAATTCATTGGGCACAATCGTGTTGACCGACTGAAAACCAGCAACAGACTTTGTGTATAGGCAACACTGAAAAAAGAATGGCTTTGTCCGATGAAATCTGTATTATTGTAGATAGATGTACTGTATATACAAGTCAACCATTGATGTGAATCTTAAATTTTAAGAAAAGTAGGCTCTTTAGTTCGTCACGGAACTACATGTCAAATATTTTGATAGATTTTCATATATTGTTCCTAAAGTTTTTGTTAGGATTTTTCCTTCTTATTTTGTCAATGTTTTAAATTTGTGATCTGCCCCCAATATGATCAATGCTTCTCGTGTGTAATGTGCTTCAAGTTTCACGAGAGTATCGCAGTGTCATAATTTTGTGGTCTGTGATACGGACTTTGATATTAAATCTTTTCTTGTCGTTATTATTATTGTTATTATTATTGTACGAAAGTGGTCCTGGGATGGATTTTTTGTCAAGAGGTCAGGGTGTGGTTTTTAGTTGGTAAGAATCCCACACGCTTGATGAGTGCGGACCCCTCACAAGTGTCTGATGCAAGATTTTCCAAATCCCTCGAAAAAAAGAATATTATTATAATAACATACATACGTTTATATTAAACGATTGGGGACCGAGTGATTGGCAAACAAAATTCTCAACCTTCAGGAGAAAGGGAAGGTGCAACCTACATAGCTTCAGGAAGTACATCAGTACTTAAAAAGGGCAAATATTGGACCGGTCGAAGTCTGGGACAGGACAGGATTCAGAACCAAAATTGCAGGTGTGAAGGATCTCCCAAAACAAAGACCCACGCTTTCAGCCGAAGAACGATTGAGAAGGAGCCAAAGGCTGAAAGATCTTTGGTAGGAATCTAAACGTCAAGGAAGAAACACCTTAAAGAAGAAAACCTGAACGGTTATTGTGTATTTGTAGTCCTTAGGAGGCTGTACCAAATAAAAATAAAAAATTACGAACGCTACAGTAGTCGCATATGATGTGTAACATCTGACATGTTATCCTACTATGAAATTGAGATGAAATATGTGTGAAGTAAATTTTTTTTGGCTGTACTCCTCCAGTTTTTAATGTTTTCTCACGTTTCTTTTGTGGATTATTTTGCATATATTCTGCTCTGGATTTATCCATCTCTGCAAATCACAAAATCATGAAACAAGGGGTGTCACCCCGAGTCCTACAACAACTCATACAGCATTATTGGTTCGCGAAATAT
This sequence comes from Meconema thalassinum, assembly GCA_946902985.2. Taxonomy (NCBI): domain Eukaryota; kingdom Metazoa; phylum Arthropoda; class Insecta; order Orthoptera; family Tettigoniidae; genus Meconema; species Meconema thalassinum. Next base: position 403,600,002 of record OX336392.1, read on the forward strand.
TTAAAAGCCAATTACCCTTTAGTTGTGGGTCCTTTGGTTAAATTAAGAGGGGGATAGAAAAAAGGGGGCGTCTACCCGACTCCCAGGACACCTCATACAAGTCCCTAAAATTATTGGTTCGCGGGATATTAAAAAGCTAATGACCTATTAGGTTTGGGTCCTTTGGTTAAATTAAGGGGGCTTTAGGAAAACGGAGAGTGTCACCCCGAGTCCTAGGACACCTCATACAAGTACCTAGTATTATTGGTTCGTGAGATATTAAAAAGCTGATGACCTATTAGTTTTGGGTCCTTTGGTTAAATTAAGAGGGGGATGGAAAAACGGGAGGCGTCACCCCGACTCGTATGACACCTCATACAAGTCCCTAGCATTATTGGTTCACGAGATATTAAAAAGCCTATGACCTATTTGGTTTGGGTCCTTTGGTTAAATTAAGGGGGCTATAGGAAAACAGGGAGTCACCCCGAGTCCTAGGACAGCTCATACAAGTCCCTAGCATTATTGGGTCGCGAGATATTATAAATCCGATGACCTATTATTTTGGTTCCTTTGGTTAAATTAAGGGGGCTATAGGAAAACGGGGGTTTTCACCCCGAGTCCTAGGACACCTCATACAAATCCCTAGCATTATTGGTTCGCGAGATATTAAAAAGCTGATGACCTATTGGTTTTGCCGGGAGCGCAAATCCTTTGTTAACAGTGAACTCTGTTGGTCTTTAAAATAACTACTTGTAAAACTCCAGTACCAAATCCTGACCGGTGCGCATGCGGGAGGTACGTCGTGGTACCAATGATTTATTGTAGGAATATCTTTAATGGGGCCTCCAAACCTTGAAGTAAACCATATGTGATATACTTTCCACAGCAAAAGTAAGAAGATTTAATTAATAAATCATAAATGTTTTCAGCAAATATGATATAATTAATATTTTCACACCAAAGAACGACAACTTGAAGATGATTTATTGTAGGAATATCTTCAATGGGGCCTCCAAACCTTGAAGAGGGGGCTGCGTGGCGCTGTAGGTAGAGGTGCTGAGCTTCTAACTGAAAGGCAGTGGGTTCGATCCCCACCCGGTAGTAGATTTTAGAAACAAAACTACCACTTTCGGAAACGCAAATAGCCCTGGGGTTCACTCAGCCTACACCAGAAATGAGTACCAGGGTAATTCTTTGGAGCAAAGGTGGCCGGACGTGGAACTGACAACTCCATCCCATCTAGTGCCGATGTCACAAACAGTGGAAGCCTCTACCTTCCACTACTCCCAGGACCTCCATGTCCTGTACGGAGTTGGATTTGCTTTGCCAAACCTTGAAGTAAACCGTATGCGATGTTTCCTCTTACACATTTCCGTCCCATTTCCGTGGCCGACAGTACCTCGAATGCTTACATTAAATAAGAATATAGCAAAAGTATGAAGATTTAATAAATCATAATTGTTTTCAGCAAATATGATATAATGAATATGTTCACACCAAAGAATGACAACTTGAACATGATTTATTGTAGGAATATCTTTAATGGGGTCTCCAAACCTTGAAGTAAACCATATGCGATGCTTCCTCTTACACATTTCCGTCCAATTACCGTCCCTTTTCCAAAATCACTCCCACAAAAAATATCCAGCAGCCGAGGGGAATGATGTTACACATCAATAACACATGCGTTTGGCCCTCCATTGGGTCCAACTACAGGCGTCATTGTGGAGATCCGGGTTCGATTCCCACGATTCGAAACCGGAGCTCAGGAGTGACGCAAGTACTGTAAAGTAAGTTTGGAATCTTGAGTGAAAATTATAGTGAGCAACATCGTAATGTGACAGTTATGTTATGTTGCTGTCACTCAGGTGTGCGGTAAGATTACCCACACATTTTGATGATATCAGCAGTTTGTTTATGTGCAGAGATATGAAAATGTTCCAGGCTGTTGCTTTATATATCTCTAAGTATAATAACCATAAGTCATGCGATCTCTAGTTTTACACCATTACGCATTATGAGCAACAGGCTTCCCTTCAACTTTCTTATGTGCTGGGATAGGTGTGATGTTCTGATGTACTAATAAATGATTGAACACAATAGGGATTATGAGGAAGATAGCCTATGCATAAATAGTACATTATGCAACGAGCCTATAATGGCAATAATTAAAAGACGAGTATGTTTATAAAACGAGCGTACCGAGTTTTATAATTTCCATACGACTGTCTTAATTACCATCATAGGTAATTTGCATACGACTGTTTATGTTCGACGATAATTATAACTTTATTATATGATTTAACATAAATATTCATAAATATATGTGGGATTCATTCATTCAGTTAGTGAGCAGAGCGCGCTGGGTGGTTTGCTGACTGTACAGAGCGCATGCGTGGGTCAAAGAATTTCTAAAGCAGAGACCATTCACTTTGCTTGGCAATGCTATTGTTTACAGCCTGCTTGATGTCTAGTGCCGATCAGAACTAGCATTCACAAATATTGTCACCGAAGTCGTTTGAAAGCAATGCGCTGTGTAGAAATTGGTGTTGGGGATATTATGGTACAGTGCTATTTCTTGTCTTATATTCGCCAGTTTATTTACGCAAACATATGGGACGGTGCACTTTCCATGTCAGTAATTTATGTAGAAGGATGCTGTGTTGCTAACTTCTGGACGTAGATTCATAAATGTCTTGCATATGTCGTAGTATTTTCTTGTTACCGTAAAGTTTCGTGCTGATTTTGTCTTTGTGTTTGGGATTGTATCTACAAAGGTTGATCCGATATCCAATTTGAACTTTCAAATCATGTAATTCATGTCCGACATGTTGGATTTTTAGCGCATGCGCGAAGGTGTCCTTACCTAATTGGTCAATGAATGAGCTCTGATTGGCTGGAGAAACTGTATGATAATGAAAAACAGTACTATAATGACCATCATTATGATAGTTCTCTGACGTATAATATTTACATTTCGACATAAATCCATATAAATGATGATTTATATAGGGTAACAAATCATATCAATCTATCATTACACCGTGTGTAGGTCTATCCCGTATTAATTCCGTTTCCAACGCGGTAGGGGATGTGATGCGACGAAAGTCTATTTGGCGGATGGTTTTTACGGTCGGATGCACTTTCTGACACCAACCTCATGAGAGGAGTTAATGAGAGATGAAACGAATGAAGATGAATGAAACTGGGCAAGTTCAATTTTAAGTAGTTTCAACTTTGGCTACTAGACGCCACTGTCACTGACACCCAGCGGCGAACGCTGGAACTTCTTAGAGCGTTTCCTAACCATCCAAATATAACCTACAAATTTAGATACACACTACCAATTGTAGTGATAGGTTCTTTTTACCTGCCATAAATCTATGACATGGACCCGCTGGCTTTACATCCCACCCAAGGAAGGCATACTGACGGATTTTAACGCTTCTTAAAACAACCGACGACTTCGGCCGGGTTTGAACACGCGATCTTGGGCATAGCAGCTCCGCATACTACTGACAACGCCACTGAACCTATAATCTATCAATACACTAATATGCTCACTGATATTGGGTGACCGGAATCAATTATTTATCACACTTACTAACTTGGATTATTATGTATGGATATCAAAATAATAATGTAGCCAATGACCATTTAGATACATAACCAATCAAGTTGATTCACAACAGAATTGAATCAATGATATAAGTCTATCTGTACAACCCATCACGTGATGTCTCTCACAGAGTTTTCCACACTTACGATAAATACAATACTGTCCCTGCATGGCTCATGAGAACGTACGGTCCTACAACACTTGTGATGGTAAATATGCACTGCATATCTGGTAACAAGGTGTCTGAGCTGATTGTCTGTTTCTTTCCAGTCCGTCGTTATCATGGCATCCGTGCTGTAAAATTCCATCCAAATATATTTTTTCTTTGCTATGTGTTCTCTGACTACCGTAATTTCCCATAACTATAGTCCAGGCATGCAGGTAATCAGTTAACCACTTCTACTACGTAGTTCTTAGTTTGGCCACATGGTTTTTCTATGTTGAACATTGAAGCTTATTTAGTGGTGCCTCTTTGGAGGATATAATTTACTACCAAGGAAGAAGCGCCTGTTGGAGACAACAACACTATTGGGAAGCTATTTTGTTGTAAGGTAACGTTTTTCTTCTTTCTATGCAAACTTTGTTAGACGTTGAGATCAATTAATATTGTATTTGTGACTACATTTATTGGTAATGTCGTAAAGATATTATTATCCATGATTATTAAATAAAATATTTATTGCGGCCAATGGCCATACATTATTATAATACACATATTGTTATTGCTTCTTAAAAGGAAAATTGTAACCTGAAACACACCTACGCTATAGTCCATGCTTACATAACATTGCAATGATATTTAACTTCACAAATTATGTTTTAGAGTGTTAATACAGTATTTTGAAGTGTTTGTTAAGTTATAGTTTTTGATTTCAGGCCATTTAAACAGAAGTAGACCGACTAATGAGCAGGAAATAGGTTGCAGGTGCCGGTAGGCCATATTAGGTCTATGATATTAGGGAAAGAAATTAGGCCAAGGGGAAGCATGAGTACAGCCATCGGTAGAAAATGACTAACAATTCCTAAGGACATGTGTTCTGGTTTCGCTGACTGGTCAGTTATATGCGTAAAAAAGAGGGAAATTTTGGACCTGGCCAAAGAATTAGAACACAGGCCTACTATACTATAAACTGTGTGATATAAAGTGTTTCGGTGGCGTAGTTGGTAGCATGCTGAGCTTCTATACCCAAGATAGCGGGTTCAAACTCGGCCGGAGCCGTCGGATTTTTTAAGAGCGTTAAAGATCCCTCAGTATGCCTTCCTTCGGAGGGGAAGTAAAGCCGGCGGTCCCATGTCATAGATTTATGGCATGTTAAAGAACCTTCCACTAATTACACCTGTGTAAAGCTAAATTGGATAGGTTAAGAATGTAAACAACGCTCTTAGGTTTCTACGTTCGTTGCCAACAGCCGACTGCGGTGGCGTCTAGTAGCTAAGTTCTGAACTAGGCCTAGTAGTCGTTGACGGTGGTGTTTGGCGGCAAAAGTAGGAACTATTTGAAAAATTCTAAGTTGCAGTCTGTACTTAAATTAAAAAACAGATACACACACTAATACAGCCATCACAATTAACAACGGTTATCAGACAGATTCTACACACACCCAAAGTACACGGGGCTACATGATCGCGTTGTCGCAGCCCCTTAACTAAGAACCAACCATAACAAGTGTAAAATTGATTCACCAACAAAAGTGTATTTTAAGGAAGATTCATTTTCAGTGGAAGAATTAAATTCTCACTGGGGCTGATAAAGGTTTTGTTATGTTCCAAAAATGGTGCATTATTGACTAATAATTAATAAATAAGCAATATTTAACATGACATACTACGTTAAATCATTCCAGATAATGTCGACAACTATGTTCTGAGAACATAAAACAACGTTGGACCATAGTTGGGCACTTTGGCATACAAATATGGTCTACATTTTTTTATTTAATTATTTATATATTTTAAATGTAAAACAAAAATTGTGTATTGACTATCATACCTGTGCTAAGTTACATAATTATGAAACTTTTGGATGCATTTCGCCACATCGTTAATTAGTAAAGAGGCTAAATATACAAAAAAAGGACTATATTTATGGGAAATTACAGTACCTCTTTGTAGGCTGGCGCGGCGAAGGTGCAAGTAACATTATCAAGCGTAGATCTTCTATGATATGAAATTAACCATAACGGAAACAAATTAGTCTTTAATGACAGAATTTTATTGAAATCAAAATGGTATTAATAAAAAGATACAGTCAGTCAAATGACGCATGCTACAAATGCTACCAGGTCTGCTCGCTTCGCTCGAAGACCCAGGACTCTTTCAACAGACTCCATTACCAATTAACTTACTGTCGACCAAAATATTATGTGTACTCGAGTTTGAAGGTTGAAGTAACCAATAGACCTATATAAAATCCAATAATATCATCATTTTCGTCGTTCTATTTTACGTTATTTAATGTAGGTTTTGAAGTTTTAATTTATATTTTAATATTTTTTTATCGCAGCGGAACACAACAAGTGCCCGTTTTTAAGCGTTTTTCATCCATGCGTCACATACAAGAATTATTATCTCACAAACCCGTCATCAGATCGAATCCAAATTTTAACACAGTATACATTGGAATGTTGTGTAACTGGTTTATTAACTTCAAAATTTTGTGTGCCCTAGAAACAAAGTTATTATCATTTTTATAAGGAAACTTTTCCTTGGCTCAGGGTGATTGGAAAATGTAGTTCTTGGTTGCGTTGTAATCCTTATACATCAAAAAGGGATGCTGTATGATTGTGAAATACGTAAATTAATTCACTTATTTAATATCGGTTTGTATTTGTACGGGGAATTAAGACATGGTTCACCAGTTAGCCACTCGGATGAAAGCTGTACAACTTTGCCAAGATGGACTCCATCACGTGTCATGGCGCGCCTCGCTCGGAACTGATGGGCTCCATATCAGCAACGCTGTACAGCATTTCCCGGAGCGGCTGGCTGGTGAACCATGTCTTAATTCCCAGTACAAATACAAACCGATATAAAATAAGTGAATTAATTTACGTATTTCACAGTCATATAGCATAACCATTTGATGTATAAGGATTACAACGCAACCAAGAACTGCATTTTCCAATGACCCCGAGCCGAGAAAAAGTTACCTTACAAAAATGTTAACAATTCCTCGTTCCTGAACACACACAATTCTGAAATTAATAAACCAGTTATACAACATTCCAATGTATATTGTGTTAAAATTTGGATTCGATATGATGACGGGTTTGAGAGATAATAATTCTTAAATGTGACGCATGGTTGAAACACGCTTAAAAACGGGCACTTTTTGTGTTTCAACTGCGATAAAAAATATTAAAATATAAATTAAAAATTCCAAACCTACATGAACTAATGTAAAATAGAACGATGAAAATGATGATGTTATTGGATTTTATGTAGGTCTATTGGTTACTTCACAAACAAAATTCAAACTCGAGTGCACATAATATTTTGGTCGACAGTAGGCTTCCCGCGCGGGGAACGGAGAGCGGGAGGTGCACTCTGCTGCATGACGTCACGCGCTCTCCGTCTCTGTATCGCATAACGCCATAGCCCAGGAGCAAACTCAGACTCGGTGCATATGCACTGAACAACATGATGACGTCATACGCTCAAGAGCAACCTTAGTACATTTCCTCTCCGTAACCGTAACGCATAACGGTAGACCAAAGCATAACGATGAAGTCGACAAGATCATTTGAAATGATGAACCCAGCAGTCAATAACCCTCCGATCTGAAAAGAGCCAAAGCATATTTTAGGTTATACACATTCAAGTGCTGCATGGTCTTCCAAATAAGTTATTCAAGTGTACAGTCTATACCCTGAGAGCTATTCCTATAGAACGGAGCTTTCCATGTGCCGTGGCGCGGGTGAAGCGCGTTGAGTCAGTGCCAGATAACTAGAATTTGCCGATAACACAACAGAGCGTTAGGAAGCCCCGAATACTGGCATAGCATTTATTACATACGGAGCCGGTCAGATACCTTAGTTGAGTTAATTACGACTTGTGCTTAAGTACTGTAGGCTATCTCGTACTCCATGAACAAAACATCTCTAGAAGAAGTCTTGCAGTAAAACAATCCGCGAGATACCATCTTTTTGGAAGCCTTCATAGGGAGGTTGAGCTTTTGGTTCCGGCAGTCAAGTAGTGCAGTTGCACTCTATATAAAGGGAGGTAGCGCGCAGTTCGTTACTCCTGTGGGGGTCCGGGCGGGGACACCAAGAGCCCGCCGATGAGCCAGCTTGGTGTCCTAGGCGAAACCCCACACAAGACCCGGCACATACCTAGAAGAATTGCTGAGTTTTAATTCACCGGCCGTGAAAGCCAATATACCAATTCAAGATATTTTGATTCTGTTTTTGGTATAATTCTGAATAATTACCACATAACATTTTGTTTCTTGTAGAGTACATCTCATGAGTCACACCCAACGCTAATAATGATTGCATAAATATTAGATTAACAATTCTATTTGGTTTTAACGTAGCCTATAATTACTACTGTATTAATTTGATGTATAAAAATTACATACCGTACTCAATTTGATTTTAAATCTTGAGAAAACACAGTACATTTATAAGTTTTGTTGAAGAAATCTGATAAGAATCAACTTAATATTTTATTTATTACTTCAATTTATTTGAAACTAGCAACCCGCCCCGGTATTGCCCGGTATCCGTAACGGTGTACCCTGCGTAATCTTAAAAGGCGCACGGACGGCAGGTCCCAGACGCAATTCGAAAAGCCGAGGTGAACAGCGAAACTCCAAACACTTATATAGTACAGTACAGCTGGAATGGTTTTGTTCCATAAAACGTGCTATGGTTGACTTTTTGTAAATCGTTACAAAAGCACAAAAAAAGCTTAACTCTAAATTTCGGAATAATTTGTAGTAACATGTTGTCGGAAAAGTAAAAAAAAAATGTGAAAAGTGTTTTTCTCTGAATCTACGTATTTTAAAGAGAAGTTTTTAAATAAAAATGTAGAGGACATTGCCACCTACAATTTGTCTCATTGAGGTCATGTCATACGTTTTGAAATGCAGAAGCTAGGTGGCGCCAAAGTTTCCAAAAAAGTGTTTTTTCACTTTTTGTCCTAGAAAAAATGTTTTTTTTTTCACAAAAGAGTGAATCAGAAATTTGTTCATCTAAAAATTGTCTGCAACATTTATTTAAACGTTTGTTTCCTCCGACTTACCGTTCCAAAGTTATAGCGCAGCAAATGCAACGCTGCGTAGTCAAGGCTACTATTGTTACTGCGGAGAGAGCGGTGGGCATAATTTAGACCGGGACCGGTGTCGGACAATTTTCACACTTCGGCAGACTATAACTTTGGAACGGTAAGTCGGAGGAAAAAAAGTTTCAATAAATGTTGTAGACAATTTAGAGAGGAACTAATTTCTGATTCGCTCTTTTTTGAACAAAATATTTTTTCTAGGACAAAAAGTGAAAAAACATTTTCTGGAAACTTTGGCGCCACCTAGCTTCTGCATTTCAAAACGTATGACATGATCTCAATGAGACAAATTGTAGGTGACAATGTCTTCTACATTTTTTGTAAAAAAAAACTTTTCTTTAAAATACGTCAATTCAGAGAAAAAAGCTTTTCATATTTTTAAGTTTTCCGACAAAATGATCGTGCAAATTATTCAGAAATTTAGAGTTAAGCTGTTGTTGTGCTTTTCTAACGATTTACTAAAAGCCAACCATAGCACGGTTTTTGGAACAAAAGGGGTTTCTTCTGTGCAGCTGTACTGTACTAATACTCTTCCCTAGAGTCTCAACTCGACACGACTCGACAGTTTGAAGCTAGCCGAAGCTGGGGTGATAGGCTCACTCCCTAGCTCGTAAACTCACTCCGAAGCTAGTAATTTAAATTTCCACTGAATGGAAATTGTTGGAAGAACTGAAAACGTAAAAACACTTACTGTACAGTGGGTTATGTATTAAAGATAGAGATATGCTGTCGCGAACTATTTTGTAGAACTTTTCATGCTCATTAATTCTTACACTCATAGAAGGGTATATGGATATTTTTAATGGTTTACCCAGCGTATTCCTTAAAAGGCGCACGGACGGCAGGTTTTCCTTCGACTCTATTCACTAAAATCGTTACTGCTCGGCTTCTTTTGAACATAAATGAATGTTCTTCTACAGAAACCGTCCTCGAGAAAACCTTTACAGAATGGTGGGAGAGATTGAGTGAGAAATTAAGACATTCTAAAGGAAGTGAATGTACAGAAGCTGAATGATAAGATAATGATGATAATTGCTGTTTGAAGGGGCCTAACATCTAGGTTATCGGCCCCTAATGGTTTGGGTGATTGTGAAGATGATAATGAAATGTAAACTATAACTAAAACTAACTACTAATTTATATACTAGAAGAAGAATTGAAAAAAAAGGAGAATGAGGCAAATAAAGGACATGAGGAAAACAAATGTCCTCAACCCTCGAAGAATGTGGATTGAGGGACTTGGAAGGAAGGAGAGCCATGAAAGGCAGATAGGAAAGTAGAAGATGAGAGGGTCCGCTCCACAGGTAATGCATAAAAGGGGGAAAACCCGGACCCAGCTCTGGAATCCCTCGGGGTCGCCAACTCCCGAACTCACCAGCCGTGAGCCCCTGAGGGTGTAGCAATATCCAGGGTGCACCAGAAACGGTGGGGCTACATACACCCTGCCTCTTTGAGGGCCTTGAGCAGAAGGCAGGAGATAACAGGACAAGAAATAGAAGGCTGACCCCTCGCAGAAGGAGGGTATCAGAAAAGATGAGACTAGGGCCAATTAAGGCGGGAAAGGAAGAGACTCCCTAGGCCTCGGATACCCTAATACCGTTGGGGCCGGAAGAGAACAAGAGTTGACCAAGAGAGGTCGACAGGAAAGAAGACGGAGATGAGCCGGCACAAGTAAGTGGAAGCAATGCCGGACTCAGCTGGGACCCCGTGGTCGCCATCCCACGGCCCACTAGATGTGAGCCCTTGGGGGATGTACAGAAGTTGAATGATAAGCTAGAGCAGAACAGATTGAGATGGTATGGACATGTCCAAAGGATAAATGATGAAAGAATGACGAAAAAAGTTATGAGACGGATGAATGGAAAGAGAGGACGAGGAAGACCTAGAGTACAGTTGATGGATTTGGTGAAGGACAGTGTGAGAGAACGAAACCTGGAGTGGAGTTCAGTGGTTCAAGAGGGATGGTAGACAGACCGAATAAAGTAGAGGGGTGTTATATTTTGCTTTGACCCGGCTTAGGTTGGAAAACGGAAATTGATGATGATGATGATGATGATGATGATGATGATGAAAATGATGATGAAGATGATAATGATGATGATGATGATGATGAAATGATGATTGTAACACAGAAAAATTGCTTCAAAGCTATCGGCTGAAGAGATACAACTGATAGTAAGTGCTGGCAAACAACTTCAAAACATTACGAAAGGGAGAATGTAAAATTCCAATAAAAATAAAGAAGAAGCAATACACTCTGTTGTCTGGCTTCACTAATTCTTAAAATAGTCAAGTGAGTTGAGGATCAGTGCATACGTGAGCGATTTGTCTCTGTCAGCAAGACGCAGATGCGCCACACAATCAAGTGTTTGTTCTCCTCACTCCCGTAGTTAACTCCAGTTCTTAATGGCGCCAATTTATAAATTTGTCAGCCTGTTATCTTTACGTACAATACACCTGTTGTTAGCGGCAAACCAAAGAGCTCTCTGCTGTTCTCCAGGCCAGAACCCATTTCTCACAGTAATTCAAGTGCAGCGAGAGCACTTGCAGATGACTGGCACACGTTACTTACTGCAGGGCCGCAATAGAATACCTGGAGTCAGGCATCGGCTTGACAGAAATAAATATTACTATGGTTATTCTGAATCATGTATCTAGATGCTACTTACTTACCTACTTACTTACTTACTTACGTATTTACTTACATGGTTACTGACTTACCTACATCATTACCTACTTACTTGCTTATTTACCTACTTACTTATCTACTCACTTACTTACCTACTTACTTATTTACTTACTTACCTACTTACTTACTTACTTATTTACTTATTTACCTACCTACTTACTTACTTCTAACTTATTTAGTTACCTACTTACTTACCTACTTACTTAACTACTTACTTACTTACTTACTTACTTACTTATTAACTTACTTACTTACCTACTTACTTACTTACTTACTTATTTACTTATTAACCTACCTACTTACTTACTACTTAATACTTACTTACCTACTTACTTACTTACTTACTTACTTCTAACTTATTTACTTACCTACTTACTTAACTACTTACTTACTTACTTACTTACTTATTAACTTACTTACTTACCTACTTACTTACTTACTTACTTATTTACTTATTAACCTACCTACTTACTTACTACTTAATACTTACTTACCTACTTACTTACTTACTTACTTACTTACTTACTTCTAACTTATTTACTTACCTACTTACTTAACTACTTACTTACTTACTTACTTACTTATTTACTTATTAACCTACCTACTTACTTACCTACTTACTTACTTCTAACTTATTTACTTACCTACTTACTTAACTTACTTATTTACTTATTAACCTACCTACTTACTTACTTACTTACTTACTTACTTACTTGCCTACTTACTTACCTACTTACTTACTTACTTACTTACTTACTTACTTACTTACTTACTTACTTACTTACTTACTTACTTACTTACTTACTTACTTAGTGAACCTCGCACTACGATTTATATTAGAAGCACATTATTGTACTTCTTTGCTGTCTGTCTCGTTGCGTAGTGGCTGGCATTCATGGCTGTCACCACGAAGAACCGGGTGCGATTCCCGGCTCTGCCAAGAAAATAAACTCTGGTCTCAGGCCATGAACGGGGTACACTCAGCCTCGTAAGGCAAACCTGAGAAGAGGCGGGTTTGATTCTTACCTCAGCCATCCTGGAAGCAGTTTAACGTGGGTTCTCACTTCTACTGCAGGAAAATGCAGGGATGGTACCCTAACTTAGGGCCACGACCGCTTCCAACCCAATTCCTACCTCGATTACAAATGCACACACTAGTACAGACATCTCAGCGACACAGGTTACCAGATAAATTCTATACACACATAAGTACCTGGGACTACATGGCTATGATGTTGCAAAACCCCAAAAGTTATCAGCATCAACAATCACTTTCTCAGTAACAAGTAGCCTACATTACTGGGATCTAACTAAATTAAACTACCCGCCGGTACCGTCACCTTGAAGAAGGCAATAAGGTTTGGAGGCTTGCGAGCTCAAATGATCCTTGGGGCTTCGGCTCCTGGTAGGGGCACCCAAGCTGGACAGACCTTGGTCCTCCAGGTTGGGGGTTGGGCGTGGGGCTAACAACCCTATCCTGGGAAAAGAAGCTTGCTACGGGAAAAAGGATAAAGGAAACCGGACGGATAAAATGGATAAATGACCTTAGAAATAGTAGTGGAAATAAAGAGTAGTAGACTGTGTTGGTTGGGACATGTAGAAAGAATTACGGAAAACAGGGTGGTAAGGTAGGTCTTCAATGGGAAGCCAGGAGAATGTCGTGTGATGGAAAGACCTAGGACAAGATCGCTGAATAACGTGGAGAAGGATTTGAGAAAGATGGGAGTCAGAAAGTGGAGAACCAAAGCAGTCAACGGGAAGAATGGGTAGAGATTGTCCAGGAGGCCAAGGCCCTACAAGGGCTGTAGCGCGAAGAAGTCAGTAATAAAGTAACTACGAGTGAAGTTCCAAAAGTAAGTATCGTCAATTTATTTCATGAGCAGATGGTACACCAGGTGACACAAAGAATCACCATGAGAATCCCCACCCGCGGCTGGTTAAACGACGGAAGGAGCATCAGCAGAGGGGGAATGACACATGCGCAGAGCGCCGGCATAGAGAGAGGAGCAGCAGACCGGCGTGCCCGATATCATTTGATCGGTCGCTGGTGTTACATGTTCAGTGAAGGACAGCTAAGTGTAGAGGATGAAAATCGAAGTGGGCGTCCCTCAACATCCATGAATGAAAACAACAGTACAGGACATGGTGTTAGCGGACAGGCGCATAACGGTGGCAGACGTGACGTCTACACTGCGTATTGGTCATGCCCGGGCCCATCACATGTGCCATGGTGTGTTGGGTTACCGGAAAGTGTCCACAAGATGAGTACCGAAACCCCTACCCCGGAGCAAGCTGTGGGACAATTCCTTGCATCGCAGGGCACAGAGTTTTAACAGAGTGGTTCCTTCGAACTGATTGCACACAACGACAAGTGTATCAATGTCGGTGGTGACTATGTCAAAAAATAGTGCAAGGTAGGCCATTGTGAATGTCAGTTTGGCAATTAAGAATCCCTCATAAATTAAAATTCTGACACCTATTATTTCCATATAGAAAGTGTGTTGTTAAATACAGAGGCCATTCTGTAATTGAAATATTTGCATAATATTCTCCCACGGGTAAACACAAGCTGTTATCATGTGTGCTTTTACAGCTAACTCGGCTTGATATCAGTAACTCACTTCGGCAAGGGCATAATATACAAACAAACGATTATAATATATACAGGTACCCAACAGACTATTTGTTTGTGCAAACTAAATTGCTAAAATACATCCTGGTCGCTAAAAAATAGAGCATTAATGTAAAAATAAACGGTCGAAATTAAACACTTTACCCATACAGCAAACCGCATGTAATTAGAGAAAATTATTGCAGGATTAAAAAGAGTTATTACGAACAAAAAGCCATGAATGTATATCTGCAGCAGCGTTAATGATTCTCGTATTCATCCTCACTCCACCACGTCCACTCTTCGGGCACTCAAATTATTATGATACGTGTATGTTACGAGTTTAATATATTTTAAATCATTCATCATTGAGCTCGCATGGAAAGTCAGGCAGGTTTATAACACGTGCATCTACTGCCATAATTAAACCAACCATCAACAGAACACACCTCGCACGACATCCACCCCCAAAATGGAGATGAGCTCACCCACTCGGCGGCCACCCACCCTCCCCCTTGATTATTTAGCTATGAGGTACGTTATTGTTGCCGACCCCGTGGTGTTGGGGTAGCGCGCCTGCCTCTCACTCGGAGGCCCCGGCTTCGATTTTTGGCTCCGTCAGGGATTCTAGAAAGTGACGTGAGGGCTAGAACGGGCTGCACTCAACCTCGTGAGAACAATTGAGTAGCTGTCTGGTGGTGAGGCAGATTAACGGTCGAGGTGACACGATGCGCTGATCACGTGTCACCCCAATATCTGCAGGCCAAATGGCTGGGCAGCGGTCGCTTGGTAGGCCTAGGCCCTTCACGGGCCGTAGTGCCAGGGGTTGTTATTGTTATATGTTATTGTTAACGTATAATGTGTAGCGGCTTCGATGGCGTAGTTGGTAGCATGCTGATCTTCTAAGCCCAATATCGCGGGTTTAAACCCCACCGAAGACGTAGGATTTTTTAAGAGCGTTGAAAATCCCTCAGTATGCCTTCCTTCGGTGGGGAAGTAAAGCCGGAGGGCCCATGTCATAGATTTATGGCGTGTGAAAGAACCTTCCACTAACTACAATTGTGTGAAGCTTAACTTCTAGGTTAGATTTAATTAACGCTCTATTAGTCCAACGTCCATCGCTAGGTGCTGGTTGCGGTGACATCTAGTAGCCAAGTTTACAGCTAGGTGTCGTTAACGGTAGCATTTAGTAGTAAAAGTTGGAACTACCTGGAATTGATCGTCTGCAGTTCTTACCTGAATTACAGATAACACACACTAATTCAGCCATCACAAAAATTAACACAGATTCTACACACACCAAAAGTACATGGGGCTACATGACCACGTTGTCGCAGCCCCTAAACTCAGGAACTCTTCGGTGGTGTAGTCGGTAGCCTACCGAACTGGTATGCCCAAGATTGCGGGTTCAAACCCGGCAGAGGTCGTCGGATTTTTAAGAGCGTTAAAATCCTTCAGTATGCCTTCCTTCAGTAGGGAAGTAAAGCCGGCGGGCCCATGTCATTTATGGCATGTAAAAGAACCCACCACTACAATTGGTAGTGTGTAGCCTAATGTGGTTGGTTAGAAACGCTCTATCAAGTGATAAATGGTGTCAATGACAGTGCCATCTGGTAGACAAAGTTGGAACTATTTGAAATCGAACTTGCTGATAGCCTACGGGTGTTCAATTAGGAACACCATGCTACGGCCATTGGCTGCAATTCCTTGTCTATATTATAGTGTAATTAAGAAATGTTCTTGGGGTTGTTGTTGTTGTTGTTGTTGTTTTTGTTGTTTGAGTCTTCAGTCTTTTGATGCAACTGAATGTTGTGGTTTTATAGGGTAGAGAAGCGAAATCATCTGCGCCTTTTAACGCAGATAAGTTGATACAAATATTTAAAAAAAAAATTAGAGGTGGATGACTAAATATATAAAAATACTAATCAACTATAAACATAAATAAAACTATTAATTATTATTATTTATTTATCCTTGGACACTCTCGGCACTAAAAGCCATACAATAAATAAATAAATACTAGTATTTATAATAACAAGCAAATAATTACGAAAAACAAAAATTCAAAATTCAAAAAAGAAGAAAGTCTTTGCGTAAACGTATAACCCACTCTCACTTATAAAGCGTTTGACGAGATCAGCAGCCACCACGTCATCGGGTAATATAAGATCGAGTGTCCCTTGGTAAATCAGCAAGATCCACGCAATTGGTTAAAAAGTAGGCTGTGGTGAATATGGCTCCACTGGTACAAAGTGGGGGTGTCTTCTGTTCTCATTAGGTACGACTGGGTGGATCTTGCATGACCTATCCTTAGTCTACACAAAATGACTGACTCCCTCTGTGACCGGAAAGAGATCCGCCACAGGCCATTAGTTCCCTTGATCGCTCTCAGTTTACTAGACATTGGGTCAGCTAGCCTCTGACTCTCTTGATGCAACTCTTAATGCCTCCCTGTCCTGAGCTAATCGTTTCACCTCTACATAGCTACCACATCTTACATCCGAGGCAATCTGTTTAAGGGCGAACATACAGTTTAACGAGATAAACTATAATTATGTCAATAATATAACCGAGCCTATCACAGATCTTGTACAACAATTATACACATTTCCAAGGAAACACACACATCTTGCTATTAGAAGCAGAGTCCTAAACCTTCATTATGCCTTCCTTCGCAGGGGAAGTAAAACCTGTGGTCCTATGTCGTATATGTATGGCATGTTAAAGAACCTTCCACTAATTACACCTGTGTGAATCTAAATTGGATAGATTAAGAATGTAAACAGCGCTCTTAGATTTCTACGTTCGTTACCAAGAGCCGATTGCGGTGGCATCTAGTAGCTAAGTTCTGAACTTGGCCTAGTAGTCGTTGACGGTGGCGCTTGGCGGCAAAAGTAGGAACTATTTGAAAAATTCTAAGTTGCAGTCTGTACTTAAATTTAAAAAAAAACAGATAACACACTAATACAGTCATCACAATTAACACCGGTTGTCAGACAGATTCTACATACACCCAAAGTACACGGGGCTACATGACCGCGTTGTCGCAGCCCCTAAACTTAAAAACCAAAAACCAACCAACCAACCAAAGTCCTAAAGTTACAAGATTAAAATCGTAACTTTTTACATCCATATTTCCAACTTTTCCAATTTTTCTCCTTGCTCTGTGCTGTGATCTTCACCGTTTCCCTCATCCATGTTTATAGGAATGGTGGGACATTTTATTAACTGGGTGTTAAACCTTCAGTTACGAAATAAATCTCAATTCAAACCTTCGTGGTAATAATTAGTCTGTGTATAAAAAGGTAAACATTTTTTTTTGGAGTTTGCTCAGAATAAAAATATATAAAAATAACGTTTATGTTCGACCCTCACTATTATGTGTCAGATAACTGTATCATAATGATGGTCATTATAACACTGTTTTCCATTATGATACAGTTTCTCCAGCCAATCAGAGCTCGTTCATTGACCAATTAGGTAACGATAACTTCGCGCATGCGCTCAAAATCCAACATGTCGGACATAAACACAACATCGAACTATAATAAATTACCGACATGGAATACCCACCGTCCATATGTTCGCGTAAATAAACTGGCGAATATGAGACAAGAAATAACACTGTACCTTAAAATCACCAACACTAATTTCTACACAGCGCATTGTCTTCAACTGACACCGGTGACAATATTACTGAGGGACGGCAGATGTAAACATATGGTTTGCATATGGCATTGCAAACACACAGAGCGCATGCGTCGGTCGTTCTAAGCTCTTGAAAGGCAGAGATATAACACCCAACGCTCGCTCTGCGATCACAAAATTCCAGTAGCTGACTCTCAACAGATATTTATGAATATTTATGTTTAAACATATTATAAAGTTATAATTATCGTCGAACATAAACAGTCGTATGCAACTCGCCTATAATGGTAATTAAGACACTCGTATGGAAATTATAAAACTCGCATACGCTCTTTTTATAAAAAATACTCGTGTCTTAATTATAGCTATTATAGGCTCGTTGCATAATGTACTATTAATTAACTCATGTGTAAATGAGTGAGATATAGCCTATTTTGTATTGTCATTTGTAGCTCATCAGTCGGTCACCACGATTATGCCCAATGAATGGGCGGTGTACAAGATATAAATATACAAAAATACTCTCCTGGAAACAAATTACATGTATTAGTTAATTATACGGTAACTATTAAATGGGCCAATTTAGGATTACGCGTTTCGACCCTGAAGTGTTCAACATCAGATCCTGATCACTGTGTTATAATTTAAATTTTCACTATTATATAAGGTGCGTTCAAAAAGTTACGAGCCGGAGGCTGGATGCGCAAACCGGTGACGACATCAGCTAATCGTGGCGTGTGTGGTTCTGACCAGAGCGTGGAAGGTCACAGCCCGTCGCTAGAGGGCACGCGTGCACGTCATGTGACGATACAAAGCGAGCAGCAACATGCATCAATCGTCCAACGCTGCCAGTCCCATTGCATACAGTGGCATGGAGGCGTCAACCGAAGAGCAAAGAGGTGTTGTTCGGTTTCTGACAGCGGAAGGAGTAGGGGGAACGGACATTCATCGCCGAATGTCACAAGTGTACGTTGAACACTGCATGTCCCCTGCAAGGGTCAAGGCGTGGCACAAGCGCTTCAGGGAAGAACGGGTGTCGTTAGACGATGATGCCTGGTCTGGGGCACCCCCGCTGCATTACCGATGACAACGTCCAGCTGGTTGATGCACTCATTACCCAGGACCGCCGAGTGACAATGAACGCCATAGCCGCCGTGGTCGCTCCACGACAATGCACGACCTCATACGGCACTCCTGCAGAAATTCAAATGGGAGGTTCTCGGCCACCCTCCATACAGTCCAGACCTCTCTCCCTGTGATTACGCCATGTTTGGTCCCCTGAGAAGGGCTCTGCGGGGCCATCGATTCACCTCGGACGCCGACGTCCAGCTGTACGTGCGGAACTGGTTCACATCGCAGCCCAGGGAATGTTATGAGACAGCCATTTACCGCCTCGTGTCACAGTGGGACAAGTGCCTCAACAGCCAGGGCCAATACCTCTAACATACAGGTACTGGTTTCTGTAATTATGCCTCCGGCTCGTTACTTTTTGAACGCACCTTGTAAATGCACTACTTTGTACAGTAGTAAATCGTTAGATGATTAAAATACGATTCGCAATTTGAATCTCGTTATACGTTAGGTTTGGTTTGTTTTCAAGGTTTTGTGATTTACGTGAACAATTACATTTAAACGCAGTGATCAGGATCTGATTATGAATATTTGAGGGTCGAAACGCGTAATCCTAAATTGCCCCATTTAATAGTTACAATTAACTAATACATGTAATATTCTCAGGGGTGTCTTTTTGTATATTTATATCTTGTAGGCTTCCTCACCCATAATCGTGTCGACCGACGGAGAAGCTACAAATGACAATTTTTTATAAGCATCAATTAAAGAATGGCTTGAAATCTCTACATAGATCTTGTAGCTGAAGGTTGACACCCACTTCAAGAAAGTAAAAGTCTTAAGTTCCTATAAACACGAAGGCAACGGAGAAGATTAACTCAAACCAAGGACCAAATTTTAAAAAATGGATAAAAATAGTTAATTTTTAAAATGTATAAACAAATATTGCAAACTAATATGAACCATTGGATAAGATTAATATGACTAAAATAGAGCACGTTGTAAAAAAAAAAAAAAAACATTGTATTAGAGACAACTGGGGCTAAATTATATCTCCCATCTTCCCCTGAAATGTCAACTACTAGGAAATATTCCGTTCCCTTCCTACACAATTAAATTGAAAGGCTTACCTGTGCAATTGTGATAAAATACAGTAGTCTCATTACGAGTACGATGCGACGTATGAATATTCACCCATCCAGGAAATTTAATATCACATCATACTATAAGGAAAAACAGCTAGATCCCGGTCTATGAAATTGCTCGTGACAGTTAATAAAGAGTAATGTATTCTGTGACCTTTCCCTAGAATAGTTGCGTTCGTCTCCGCAACGAAAATGGGATACACTTCTACCTCCCCCTCTTCTCCCTTTTGTCTAACCAACTGTTGTTCATCCTTGTGAGGTGTCCATAAAATGTCAACCTTCTCTTACGTATTGCGTCCATGTATTTTTTATCCTATTTTCATTTTATGATAAAAAAAAAGTCCTCTCGGCACGCCGGAAGGCGGAGGTAGATTTCACCAGACAAACTTGGGGATAGGCGAAAATAGGCAGAATATGCAGGTTTTCGTAGAAGGATCAGACCTCATTTATTGCGAGAAGGTATTTTATAATTGGAGCTTAATTAACTTTGTTTTTCGTCATTTTATTTTTATTTTAAACATTTTATTGTTTTATGGGAACGGTAACCATCTTGTCATTTGGGGTCCATTTTTATACTTGTGGTCACACTGTCCTTATGCAAGGTTTCGACACTGATGGGTAACTATGTAACGGTCTGTTACTTCTTCACGCAAAATTCTATCTCCCGCAGAGATTTTGGTTGGTTCCTCAGTTTAGGGGCTGCGACAACGCGGTCTTGTAACCCCTGTTACTTAGGGATGGCAGTATTAGTCTGTAATTCAGGTAAGGACTGCAGACGGTCAATTTCAAGCAGTAGTTCCTAATGTTGCTACCAGGTACTACCGTCAACGACACCTACCTGTGAACTTGGCTACTATATGCCACCGCAACCAGCAACTCGCAACGAACGTTGGAACTTCCCCTCCGAAAGGAAAGCATACTGAGGGATTTTTAGCGCTCTTAGAAAATCCGACGACTTCGGCCGGCTTTGAACTCGCGACCTTGGGCATAGACATTCAGCATGCTACCAATTACGTCACCGAAGCCGCTTCTCACTTAGTCAGATGGAAATCTGAATCTGATCTCGTGCAAGTGCATTATCTTGGCAACGTCTGATGGCTCATCCCTCATCAATTTAGTAGTGTTGCCATGGCATCCACGGATAGCTCTTGGCATTTTCTTATAATTCCGAAATCATTTTTCTCATCCCTTGGCATAATGGTGGGTCATATCAAAAATTCTTTCAGACAAAAGTTTTAGGTAATTATTAGGGGAATATTGTCCATTTTGTACGGTTTTGATATTGTGCCTATTAAGAGAGATATGATTAATGTTTCCCGAAAAACCCACTTTTTCCCATCCCTTTGGTCAATGGTTGGTGCTGTAAAAAACTCTTCAAACTTAAAGTTTTGGGCTTTATCCGACACATAGTATGAACGTTGAACGGATTCGATATTTCACATATTAAGAGAGTTATAGCAATATTTCACTTTTTCAAAAAAAAAGCCCCCCATTGTCACCCCCTTCGACCGATTTAGCCCAGTAACGAACTCGACCGAGATTTTATAGGTATACATATTCGGTAAAAAATTCAAATTGATTGGTACAAAATTACGGCAGTTATCGTTTCCACAAGAAACTGATATACATATATATATTGAACCCATGGGCCATAGGGTCCATGAAGGTCGAACCCATGTCCTTAAGGAAGAAATGAAAGAAACGTATAGTTTCTTAAAGGAACGGAGAGAGATTTTAAGCCAGGATTATAGCTTAACATTGTGCAAGCGACTAGGGACAGATGTTTCTTAGATGAGATCACCCCACTCGACATTCAAGAGAGGGCTGGTCACGAGTATTAATAACTGAATGGAAATTTCCACCGTGTTAGACAAGGAAGCCTGAATCGGAATTCGAGCTGATGTTGCTGGAAATTGACAACGTCGCTTATGCACCAGAAGAGGAATAATTAAAATTAACACGTTTACGAGCATAATAATGAGTAAACAAGCACAGTACAGTGAATCATTTTGAATGAGAGATTTTTCAGTAACGAGAAACCATTTAAATATTGTGCAGAAAAAAAACTGCCGACGTAAGACGACGTCATTGGGGAATTACCTAAGCCTCTGTGGAGGGGAGAGAGCAAAAGGAATGCAACACCCACACAATTGAGGACGAGAAATTAATTAATATCTCCGAATTGCACGATCGATTCTTAGGTGCAATAAGATCATTTGACATTGAGAAGAAGAGCTTTCGGAAGGTATAAGTTTTATATTTGTGGCACCATTATTTTAGAAGTTGACCACAGAAAAGGCTTGAGTCTTATTTTTTTGTAGTAAAACAGTATAAAGCTTCGGGCGTTACCAAGCCAACCATGCAGTTTCAGACAGCCCGAGGGGGGCGTCACTGTGTCACATCGCATCGAATGCAGTTCCGATAGCCCGTGAGGGGCGTAAGGCTCCATCACAGCACATGCAGTTTTACAACGAGCACTCCGTGAGCGGAGGTGCTGCATCAAAGTCTTCAAACGTATGAACCTCAGGGGAGGTCATACTGTGCAACAAGTATAAGCACCGAATGCAGTTTCAAACGGCCTGAGGGCACGTCACTGTGCTACATCACAACGAATGCAGTCCTACGAGCACTCCGTGAGGGGAAGTGCTGCTCCACGACGTAGAAGTAATCATTCCGACAGTCCGTGAGGGGACGTAACTCTGCGTTACATCGAAAACAGCTACCAGTACTCCTTGAGGGGAGAAAAGTT
Organism: Meconema thalassinum; assembly: GCA_946902985.2. Taxonomy (NCBI): domain Eukaryota; kingdom Metazoa; phylum Arthropoda; class Insecta; order Orthoptera; family Tettigoniidae; genus Meconema; species Meconema thalassinum. The sequence continues at coordinate 403,622,796 of OX336392.1, forward strand.
GTGTTACACCGCAGAAGTAAGATCCGATAGCCACAGGCGTCACAGTATTAACGACTTGCTTGCCTCCATCCAGGAGTGGTCAAGACGAAATTTTAAAGTATCGCCGTAGTGAAATATTAGGAAAATCCTAATTATAGGATTTAGGCCCGACTGTATACAAGTTAAAGTGAAAATTCGTAAGATATAGTCAGAGCAGGCCGCGAACATTGAACTTAAAGGCGATAGGTCGTTAAATGTACGAACGAATAGATCATAACGTACGGAAGTATCGTACCAGACAGATAAACTGTTATTTAAATTAAAGAAACCTAAAAGGGAAGAACAGAATAATAAAACAGTTCAAATAAAGACGATAGGAGACTATAAACATTAGCTCCAGAAAGCAGGCGAACTATTCTAAAAATACTAGAATTGAGAAGTGCTAGCTGCTATAAACTGAATCTATAGGTCTTAGAGGAGACCTCGATCCGTATAGACTTTCGTTAGGATCAATAGATAGATCTACAAAGAAGCCGTTCAAGCTAGATAAATAGCCGGTTATCCAGGATAGAAGTAGCAGAATTGGACTCCAGGGAACAGTAGATGTTTCGGGACTTTCGCATTCTGCAAGATAGGAAGCCGACATCGAATAAATTTCACCCTTGGAAACGGGAATTTAAAAAGATCACGTGTGATAGGCTCAGAAATACGGCCTAGTGATCAAGAATTGTGAAGTGTAAAATAATCAAGATTGTGTGTTAAATTAATATTTTTAGTGTTTATTATGTGTTCCAAGGGAACACATCAGTATATAAAAATGTCGTCAATGTTAAGTGTTTTAAATGTATATCAAAAAGTGTTTTTAAGTAAGATGAATTCCTTTAATATGGAGTAAAAAGTTCAAAGTGGGCCCAAAAATGCAGCACCGCACCAGATTAAAGATCATGGGATGATCTGGAAACATGTGAGTACTAAATTCATTCTATTTTGGTGTCAGAAATTGATTATGTACAAAACCACCGGAGTTTTGGAGTGAAAGGGATGTGTTTAAATAAATAAATACTGAATAATCAAGAACACGGTCTGAACAATAATATAATAAATTGAGAAATTATAAATAATTATGTGAAGAATAAATCCCGTAGAGGAAATATGTGAATAAAGGGTTAATGTATTTAACAAATGTCATAAGAGCAAGCGAAATATCATTAATTATCATGAAAGATATTGAAATAAAGTAAAGTTGAAATATGAAAGAAATAGCTTTTGAGCTTGTATAAAGAATAAAGATAATAATAATAATTAAATATGGAAATGTTAAATAAAAATCAAATAAATTGATATGAACATAAGAACGTTAAGCCTTAACGTATGTGTAAGAGATGAGGTTCAATGGAATATTTTAAAACAGGGAGCGATTTATCGACAACGGAAAGATTAATATGTGAATTAAAATAATATGAAGTGTTACTAAAGAGATTTATCAGTTCTTGGGAAGACATTTTCGGCTTAAAATAAAGCATAGCGCATAATGAGCGCAAATATAATATTGAAGTGTCACGCTAGGAACGCGTTGTGGTTAAAATACTTGGTACATTACTTATGGAGGGTAGTTGATTGCAGTGAATTGATAATTGTATAAGTCCTCTATTTGTGACGTGGTATCACGAGGCATTGTGTATGTATTTAAAAAGGGAGCTAATATATGGTATTATTGAGCGTATGTCATATGGGCCACGGCCGACTCTAAATCGCATTTTGGATAAGTCCTCTGTAAGGGATTGGTTCCCGAGGCACACGAAGAGATTCGAATGCAGGATCTTCTTATGATAAAAGCCCCTTAAATTCTCCGTCGTCGTATGTGTATTAATCTTCCCAATCAATGAGGACCCTCTCATAATTAATAAATGCCAAGGATACGAAAATGGTCTTTGAACCAAAGAATAGTTGTTTGAATGTATACGGTACAATAAAGCCCGGTCTCCCCAGAACTGGATATAATGGGAAGGTTTGTTTTGAAAGCCTTGGAAATAGCTACTAACGTTGGGTCAGACAGGGAGTCGCCGTCACCCTAACGTGTCATAAATCGCACCCCAAGTAGTAAAGTCTAGCTCTCTTAAAGCGAGAAGGAACAGAGACCGTCTCGTAAGCTGTTGGAAAGAGAAATGAATACACCAGGAGTGTTTAAAGCTGTTAACGACCCGGGCGATGAACCGAGGTCCTAGTAGATGGATATTTCGTTTGCCGGTTCAGATCGTAGTTTCTTATATGATAATGGTCTATTAAGACATAAGAGATAAATAACAATCCCTATTGTAATAATGTATGGACGTGGGATTCCACGAGTTGATTGAAGGCAACTGAGTTCGGGAGTAACTATAGTTTTTTGACTGTGTCAAGTACCTTCACGCTCTGGAGTACACAATTGGTTTTCTGATTACCTTAATATATTTGTGAAATAAAGAGAGATGATAACAACTGAATGTGTGGACATGCCCAAAATATTGAGTTAGATAATTAACCTAGATTTTAAATATAATTATAAATGGTTTTTCGAAATTTTGAATTTTAAACACTTCCATAAAGGTTTATGAAATTGAGTAAGGATCAAAAGGGTACGTTGTAAGTGAATACCCGTACTAAAGTAATATTTTAAAAGAAATGGGGACACACGGATTCAGAGTATCATCTCTCAAACATGTACTAGTGTGGTGGCATTAGAGGCCCACTGTATTTTAATATGATGTTGTTAAGTGAAGAGAGGCGGAGGCTCTCTGAGAATGTAAGGGCCGAGAGCCCAGATAAAGGTAAAACTACAGGTGAGAATGAGTACCCAACTAAAGAAATTATAAATGTTTCTGTAGAAAGCATGCGTGCACCTGGAGACATAGTTACACGAAGAGAAGGTAACATGTCTGCAGACAAAAGGGTAATAAATGTTGAGCCTTTAGAGCTCGGAAAAGAAAAGGAAATTTGTAAACCAATTCCAAGGGAAAATGTAATTGATATTGATAAGAATAAGGATAATACAAAGTCTCACGTAGTAATACCGGTTCAGGAAGGCTCAGAAAGTACAGGGGAAAAGAGCGATAGTACTGACGTTCAGGATCAGGGAAAGGTAGAAATGGCGGAATGGGATGAAGTAAAAAAATTCTTGGATATAATTGTAGAAATACGAGACGAGCATTATCAGATGAGGAGTGAACTTTGGAAATTTAGAGATGTAGACTCAAAGGAGAAAGAGAAAATTAAGGAACAAAGGGAAGGTATCTCCGAGGAAATAAAGAAGATATCTGAGCTCCGTGAAAGGGCCTGTAAAAATTGGTATAAGATATCTAAACAGGAATTAGAGGAATTGTCCAAACAAATTCCTAATGTTAAAAGGTCATTGATAGAAACAAAGAAGAAATTTGCGAAACGTATGGAGAAAGAAGGAAAAATAGAATTAGCTCCGTGGAAACAGATAAAAATGTTTATTAATGAAATAAGTGAGATAATGGAGCAGGTATGGGATATGAGAAGAGAATGGGATAAGATTTGGTGGAAGACCGATTATAAAGAGCACAACCGGGAGAAATATATTCAGGAACAAAGGGATTATTTACAGGAAGAACATGATCAGATGCATTGCTTCAGAATGAGCATGTATGATGAAGATGGAATAATAACTGTTCAGGAGTTAGCTGAATTGAGGAAGGTTAAGATTTCGGAATACGAAGAAATATTAGAAACCGTCCAAAAGAAATATGATGAATACATATTAGCAGAGGACCTCAAAGCAAAAGAAATGGCTATCCCAGTCGTAAATGAAACAGCTGTCCAGACGGAAGTTGAAAAACAAGCTGAAATTGAAGAAGGAAAAGAAGTCACGGTGCCAGAGGAGCCCAAAGTTGAGATTAAAGAAGAAAAACAAGAAATAGAAATCATCATGACTCCAGTGGAAATTGAAGAAAACTTGGAGATCCTTCTAGAGAAACAAATGGAAATTCAGGAAGAGATCGTAACTCCAGAACAGGAGGATAGCCAAAATGAAAATGAGCTCCAAACTGAAGAGACTCATTTTGATGAAAAAGTTGAGCTGGAAGAGCAAGAAGTAATCTCGGAACAGGAGATAACAAAGGAATTAATAGTTGAAGAAACGGAAATGATAATTCCAGAAGAAATAGAGAAATTAAATGAAATAAATATAGAAAATATCAATGAAGCATCGATGGAAACAGAGGTTCAAGATTTCACAGAAAGGGAAAGGGAAAACCTCGAAGAAATGCAGGATCAGGAAAATAAAAGGGCATTAAAGGAAGAAGAGGAAAAATTGAAAGCCCAGATCCTCGAATTAATGATTAAATGTCTAGATTGCCAAAGAAAGACTAGAGAAATGGAGGAAGGTGCTAATAAGAGCCAAGAAACCCTAAAGGAAAAAGATGAGATTGTTGGGAGCAATGAAAAAATGAGAGGAGACGTCTCTGAAGAAGAGCCAAAAGGAAGAAAACCGCCATTGATAGTTGGTGGACCAGGAAATGGATACCCCATGGAAACAAGGAAAGGAGGTGAAATAACTAACGATGTCTTGGAGAAAGAGGATGCACAGGCATATTTCAGCTGGAAGCATCGTAAGAAGAAAGGGAAGGATAAAAAGAAGAGAAAGAAAAGAGATTTGGAAAATCTAAAGAATTGGAAGAGTAGGAAAAAGAAATACTCTTTGAAAATGCCATCTCGATACGAGGTGAAGGAAGAGAATTATCCCATTGGAACAAACGGGTAAAGATATTTGCAACCGTCAAATAATACAAGAAATAAGTATAATATTTGCTGAAATACCATCTCAAAGAGAGATAAGGAAGGGGGAAGAGAACCAGAAAGAGTCAGGTGAGGTCAGACTGAGCTCTTAAAAATTTTAAATGAAGTGTAACAGACTTGAAGTCTGTGAACTGTAATGAATTAAGTTACGGGTAAAGCTAATTGCACCCGCAAGATAATTAACATAAAGTCATTTAAGTTGAAAATATGTGATGAATAAAGAACAGACCGACTTGAAGTCTGTCTTGAGAAAAGAAGAAAGGAAACCAACTGTTGACTCGAGTTTGGAGAAGCATGCGCCAGACGAGGGCAGAGAGTTGTAAACATCGAACGTGACAAGAGATTTATGGCCTGAGTGGAGTCGACCACTAGGGAATAAATGAATGAATGGGAACTCTTGAAGACCCAACCTAAACACAAACCAGAAAGGAGAGGAACTTTAAAGAAGTAATTGATTTTATTGAAAAGGACAATTTTAATGTAATAAAGGAGAAAGATAGGGTAAAGATAGAGTATACCCAACCTACATAATTAGTGGAAGGAACTTTAAAAGAAGTAAAAACAACAGTAAATACGGATGACATTATGATGGATTCGACGAATAAAGAAATACAAATTAAATTGAAATAAATTTCCTCAAGAATTTTCGAAAATTTATTTACCTAAGGAGGGGAGAGATGAACCCATGGGCCATAGGGTCCATGAAGGTCGAACCCATGTCCTTAAGGAAGAAATGAAAGAAACGTATAGTTTCTTAAAGGAACGGAGAGAGATTTTAAGCCAGGATTATAGCTTAACATTGTGCAAGCGACTAGGGACAGATGTTTCTTAGATGAGATCACCCCACTCGACATTCTAGAGAGGGCTGGTCACGAGTATTAATAACTGAATGGAAATTTCCACCGTGTTAGACAAGGAAGCCTGAATCGGAATTCGAGCTGATGTTGCTGGAAATTGACAACGTCGCTTATGCACCAGAAGAGGAATAATTAAAATTAACACGTTTACGAGCATAATAATGAGTAAACAAGCACAGTACAGTGAATCATTTTGAATGAGAGATTTTTCAGTAACGAGAAACCATTTAAATATTGTGCAGAAAAAAACTGCCGACGTAAGACGACGTCATTGGGGAATTACCTAAGCCTCTGTGGAGGGGAGAGAGCAAAAGGAATGCAACACCCACACAATTGAGGACGAGAAATTAATTAATATCTCCGAATTGCACGATCGATTCTTAGGTGCAATAAGATCATTTGACATTGAGAAGAAGAGCTTTCGGAAGGTATAAGTTTTATATTTGTGGCACCATTATTTTAGAAGTTGACCACAGAAAAGGCTTGAGTCTTATTTTTTTGTAGTAAAACAGTATAAAGCTTCGGGCGTTACCAAGCCAACCATGCAGTTTCAGACAGCCCGAGGGGGGCGTCACTGTGTCACATCGCATCGAATGCAGTTCCGATAGCCCGTGAGGGGCGTAAGACTACATCACAGCACATGCAGTTTTACAACGAGCACTCCGTGAGCGGAGGTGCTGCATCAAAGTCTTCAAACGTATGAACCTCAGGGGAGGTCATACTGTGCAACAAGTATAAGCACCGAATGCAGTTTCAAACGGCCTGAGGGCACGTCACTGTGCTACATCACAACGAATGCAGTCCTACGAGCACTCCGTGAGGGGAAGTGCTGCTCCACGACGTAGAAGTAATCATTCCGACAGTCCGTGAGGGGACGTAACTCTGCGTTACATCGAAAACAGCTACCAGTACTCCTTGAGGGGAGAAAAGTTGTGTTACACCGCAGAAGTAAGATCCGATAGCCACAGGCGTCACAGTATTAACGACTTGCTTGCCTCCATCCAGGAGTGGTCAAGACGAAATTTTAAAGTATCGCCGTAGTGAAATATTAGGAAAATCCTAATTATAGGATTTAGGCCCGACTGTATACAAGTTAAAGTGAAAATTCGTAAGATATAGTCAGAGCAGGCCGCGAACATTGAACTTAAAGGCGATAGGTCGTTAAATGTACGAACGAATAGATCATAACGTACGGAAGTATCGTACCAGACAGATAAACTGTTATTTAAATTAAAGAAACCTAAAAGGGAAGAACAGAATAATAAAACAGTTCAAATAAAGACGATAGGAGACTATAAACATTAGCTCCAGAAAGCAGGCGAACTATTCTAAAAATACTAGAATTGAGAAGTGCTAGCTGCTATAAACTGAATCTATAGGTCTTAGAGGAGACCTCGATCCGTATAGACTTTCGTTAGGATCAATAGATAGATCTACAAAGAAGCCGTTCAAGCTAGATAAATAGCCGGTTATCCAGGATAGAAGTAGCAGAATTGGACTCCAGGGAACAGTAGATGTTTCGGGACTTTCGCATTCTGCAAGATAGGAAGCCGACATCGAATAAATTTCACCCTTGGAAACGGGAATTTAAAAAGATCACGTGTGATAGGCTCAGAAATACGGCCTAGTGATCAAGAATTGTGAAGTGTAAAATAATCAAGATTGTGTGTTAAATTAATATTTTTAATGTTTATTATGTGTTCCAAGGGAACACATCAGTATATAAAAATGTCGTCAATGTTAAGTGTTTTAAATGTATATCAAAAAGTGTTTTTAAGTAAGATGAATTCCTTTAATATGGAGTAAAAAGTTCAAAGTGGGCCCAAAAATGCAGCACCGCACCAGATTAAAGATCATGGGATGATCTGGAAACATGTGAGTACTAAATTCATTCTATTTTGGTGTCAGAAATTGATTATGTACAAAACCACCGGAGTTTTGGAGTGAAAGGGATGTGTTTAAATAAATAAATACTGAATAATCAAGAACACGGTCTGAACAATAATGTAATAAATTGAGAAATTATAAATAATTATGTGAAGAATAAATCCCGTAGAGGAAATATGTGAATAAAGGGTTAATGTATTTAACAAATGTCATAAGAGCAAGCGAAATATCATTAATTATCATGAAAGATATTGAAATAAAGTAAAGTTGAAATATGAAAGAAATAGCTTTTGAGCTTGTATAAAGAATAAAGATAATAATAATAATTAAATATGGAAATGTTAAATAAAAATCAAATAAATTGATATGAACATAAGAACGTTAAGCCTTAACGTATGTGTAAGAGATGAGGTTCAATGGAATATTTTAAAACAGGGAGCGATTTATCGACAACGGAAAGATTAATATGTGAATTAAAATAATATGAAGTGTTACTAAAGAGATTTATCAGTTCTTGGGAAGACATTTTCGGCTTAAAATAATGCATAGCGCATAATGAGCGCAAATATAATATTGAAGTGTCACGCTAGGAACGCGTAGTGGTTAAAATACTTGGTACATTACTTATGGAGGGTAGTTGATTGCAGTGAATTGATAATTGTATAAGTCCTCTATTTGTGACGTGGTATCACGAGGCATTGTGTATGTATTTAAAAAGGGAGCTAATATATGGTATTATTGAGCGTATGTCATATGGGCCACGGCCGACTCTAAATCGCATTTTGGATAAGTCCTCTGTAAGGGATTGGTTCCCGAGGCACACGAAGAGATTCGAATGCAGGATCTTCTTATGATAAAAGCCCCTTAAATTCTCCGTCGTCGTATGTGTATTAATCTTCCCAATCAATGAGGACCCTCTCATAATTAATAAATGCCAAGGATACGAAAATGGTCTTTGAACCAAAGAATAGTTGTTTGAATGTATACGGTACAATAAAGCCCGGTCTCCCCAGAACTGGATATAATGGGAAGGTTTGTTTTGAAAGCCTTGGAAATAGCTACTAACGTTGGGTCAGACAGGGAGTCGCCGTCACCCTAACGTGTCATAAATCGCACCCCAAGTAGTAAAGTCTAGCTCTCTTAAAGCGAGAAGGAACAGAGACCGTCTCGTAAGCTGTTGGAAAGAGAAATGAATACACCAGGAGTGTTTAAAGCTGTTAACGACCCGGGCGATGAACCGAGGTCCTAGTAGATGGATATTTCGTTTGCCGGTTCAGATCGTAGTTTCTTATATGATAATGGTCTATTAAGACATAAGAGATAAATAACAATCCCTATTGTAATAATGTATGGACGTGGGATTCCACGAGTTGATTGAAGGCAACTGAGTTCGGGAGTAACTATAGTTTTTTGACTGTGTCAAGTACCTTCACGCTCTGGAGTACACAATTGGTTTTCTGATTACCTTAATATATTTGTGAAATAAAGAGAGATGATAACAACTGAATGTGTGGACATGCCCAAAATATTGAGTTAGATAATTAACCTAGATTTTAAATATAATTATATATGGTTTTTTGAGAAATAAGAAAATATAAAGATAGTGTTTGAGGTGTACAAGAATGACACCATAATAATGTAAATGCATGGAGCCTAAGAGCTCGGAGTTATGTAAACTTAATGTTAGTGCTTTATGGAAGTGAGACTAAGTAAGAATTGTTGGTTTATGTGGAAACCACAGGTTTTGAATACAATATTTGTTTATATTTGTGATTCCTTGTTCATTTGGAACAAGCAGTTGATTATTGGGTCAGTAATTAAATTATTAACATGTTTGTAGCGCCATTAATTTTATTAATTAAATGTGTTTAAATAGGAGTTGATTTTGTTGTTATTTTTGCAAGTGTATCCTCTAATTAATCCAAAATATGTGAGTCACAGAGTGGGGGAACTTACCGCTGCCCCGAAATTCCGAATTGAGCTACGCTGGTACACTGTGATTGGCATATTTCTTGCTAAATGGGCACAATATACATACATAAATTATATATAAACTTCTGAACTGACGGTGGTTTTGGGGTCTGGGGGATGTGAAACGCGAAGATAAGTCGAAGTTTTCCGAAAGTCGAAACATGAGACCCATTGCAATAGTTAGCTTTCTAATGAAATCTACCTAATAGGCTTATGAGATCACCTTTTGTCCGTGTGTGTGTGCGTGTGTGATGGTGTGTGTGTGTGCCCCCCTAATAACTTCTAAACGGCTGGAGCGATTACAATGAAACTCGGTAAGATCATAGCAACATTCTGGCCAACCCCGACCGTGCCCTTCAAATTTTATTGTGTCTCACCAATCCAACATGGCGGCTGTGCGAAATATTTCACCAGCATTCAGTATCTCCGAAACTATTACCGACATCACCCTGAAATTGTGTACGGTAATAAAGGGTACTACTAGAAGTTCACCTATGATACTTTCAAAAACCTGGTAACTACAAAACCAACATGGTGGCCAAGCGAAGTTGAGACCTTTAAATAGACTTTTCTCGTGATTCAACTATCCAATCGTAATGAAACTTGGTACAGCAAATGTTTATACGCATTGCATTGCACTGGAGTCAAATTTAGTTCAATTATTTATATAACGTCAAAATGACGGCAGTGCGATATATTTCACTGGCATTCTATATCTCCGAAACTATTACTGATATCAACCTGACATTTTGTATGATGATAAAGGGTACTGATACAAGTTTATCTATGTAACATTCATAAACCTGCAGAGTACAAAACGAACATGGCAGCCATGCGAATTTGAAACATTTGAATAAACTTTTCTCGTGATTTAACTCTCTAAGCGCAGTGAAATATGGTACAGTAAATGATTATACCTACTGTAATGCACTGGCATCTAATTTAGTTCAATTGTTTACATAACCTCAAGATGGCGGCTGTGCGAAATTTTAAAACTAAGTTTTCATTTCTTGTGTCGTAATCATGCGATCGAAGTGAACGTTTGAATAATGAACCTAGGCAATAATTGTCCTTGAGTGGTACATAGCTCTATGGCCTATATATATAACAATCCAAAATGGCGAGCATCCGAAATATTTAGACTGTTCTCAATATCTACGTATCTTTTACAGCAATCAAACTGAATGTTTTTATGTTCATAGAGGCTAAGAACATATGTTCACCTATAGGACCTTCAGTAACCTGGTGAGCACAAATCCAGCATGGCGGCGACGCGAAGTATAAATATTCACATGGACGTTTCTAGCGAATTAACTACCCGAGTGCAGTGAAACGTTGCAGTTAAATGCTTATACAAATGTTAATCCACTGGCATCTAATTTATTTCAATTGTTTGCATAATCACAAGATGGCAGATGTGCGAAATTTTAAAATCTCGTTTTTACTTCTTGTGTTCTAATCATGCGATTGAAGTTTGAATACCACACGTACAGAATAATCCTAATGTAATAGGTCAAAAATAAAAAATCCAACCTGGCGACCATCTGAAATATTTTGATGGTTCTCAATATCTACGAATCTATCACAACCTTCAAACTGAAATTTTGTATGTTGATAGAGGCAATTAACATGAGAAGGATATATGAAAATAGGCTGTATAGTTCTTCACGGAACTACTTGTTTTTACACCTGAATTGAGCCTCAATGGATGAAGTGTTAACAACCAATCTCATTTCACCAACGAGTAGATCTTGTTCGTTTCGTTTGCCAGCTTTGAAATCCTGCCAGTATCCTTTCAGCCCATCAATCAGCGCTTTCTTTTCTTTCTTCAGATAAATGCCCTCTCTGTTTCCTGGGTTCTGAATCCACTTTTAAACCCTGATGGTTTTCCACAGTTCTTCTGAAAGTGCCCCTGTCATTTACTTTATCATTAGTAATGCCTATCTCCGTCAGATCTTTCTCACACTTCTGGAACCACTTTTTCAGGATGTCTTGGATTTTAGAAAATTCCAGATTCTTTTTGGGAGCCGGGCATTGTCCATACAGAAGATGTGCCCATAGAATATTAGTCTCCTCGTTTTGATTGCTGTTGTTATTGGTTCTATCTTACTGTATAGGCTACTTCTTTGTAGGATTTTCATCGAACCTGCCCGTCAACCCATATGTTGACCAAGATCTTCCGCAGTAGCCTACGTTCTCTGGTCAACTTGTCCGTTTATTGATGTGTAACATCTTTCCGCTCGGTTGCTGGATAGTTTTGTGGGAGTGATTTTGAAAATTGGGGACGGAAGTGGATCTGAACGATCGAGCTCGCAGTGGTGGATCAAACGGAAGTATGCACTGCCCACTCGATCGATCAAACGGAAGTGTACTAGCTGGCAGTGGTGGACAACGGAAGTACGCACTGCCCGCTCGATCGATCAAGCGGAAGTATGCACTGCCCGCTCGATCGATCAAACGGAACTGTACTAGCTGGCAGTGGTGGACAACGGAATTATGCACTGCCCGCTCAATCGATCAAACGGAAGTGTACTAGCTGGCAGTGGTGGACAACAAAAGTAGGCACTGCCCGCTCGATCGATCGATCGAATGGAAGTGTGCCCTAGCTGGCAGTGGTGGATCGAACGGAAGTATAAGACGCACTGCCAACTCGATCGAGCGATCCAGCTGGCACTGGTAAGAGAAACAATCAGCGCGCGGTGTCGAAAATTGATACCATGACGCACTCTTGGCCATGTGGAATGTATATGACATACTGAACGGAAAACGCTCATGCGAACTCTGGTGTCAAGTGATTTAAACAAATGACATGGTACTTGATCGAAGACTTCGTATCAGTATTTTTAAATGGTAAAATGCCTTAATATAAAACATTGTAAGTAGTCGGCATAGTATTGGCATAAGGCATTTTAAACTCAATGTCACTCAGGAACATTATCGAAACAAGCAAAATATAAATGAAACTTAGTTCCGTAATGCAGTATTATTGGACGTGGAAATAAATCACCATCTTGTGCGCAATATTCGCGTAGTCGAAATAGCCGTGGAGTTATTGCGTAAGACTGTGAATCTAGAGATCTTGGGTTCGAATCCAGGGCGAGGTAGATATTTTTGCTACCAGATTATCATTTTAAACGATATTTATCATATCAATATGACTCATTTTAACAGAATCCATATGAAATTACGTGTTGGTCTGTGAATCAAGAGGACCTGTTTATAAGAAATGTAAGGTTATGGGCGGTGTCGCGTCTATTAATCTAGTTGATCCATATCGTATTCTTTATTTAGGCTAGTGCTGGTGAGTAGTGGAGTAGTGCCGATTCTGCTTAGTGTCATGGCCGCCGCGTGAGTCCAAGCCAATATCTCTCGAACGCATGGTCCGATTTTGACAAATGAGGTGTCGTTGGACTCGGGCTGACGCCCTCTTTCCAATGGACTACTCATTTCAACCCCTAAATAAAACCTACCCCTACTAGGGGGTGAAATTGTAATTTTTTAGTGAAAGTCTCTTTTCAAATACGACATGTATAAGGTGCGCTGCTAAAATGAACTTAAACGTTGTTGCTCATATCGCGCATGCGTTTTACGAGATACCGCTATGGATGAACATTTTTGTTTTTTGTTTTTTACGCATTCGCACTGGGGATTTTTGTAAGAGGGCGAGCTCTTTGAAAAAAATGATTGATAAGAAGAGGTTTTGGTGGTGAGGAGAGAGCCAGATAGTCGCCTACTTTCCTACGACGTTTGCCGATATCTCTCAAACGCAAGGACGGATTTGGACGTGTGACGTGTCAAATCGTTTGTCTCGAAGCCCTATACATGTTATTAATAGGTTAAAGTTTTGAGAATGAGGGAAACAGGCTTTTTGGGGGTAAAACCGTGATTTTAGACTTTTCCGATATCTCACGAATGCATGGTCGGATTTGGTCCTATGACGTGTCAAATGGCTTGTCTCGAAACCCTTTTTTTTTTGGTAATAGGTTAAAGTTTTTGAGAATGAGGGAAACAGAATTTTTTGTTGTAAAACCGTGATTTTAGACTTTCTGTTATATTTCACAAACCAATAACGCCAGAGACGTATACGAGGGGTCGTAGGACTCGGGGTGACGCCCCATCCCTCCCCCCCCCCCCTTTCGAATATAGTATTTATGTTTATAAAAATGCGAAAGGGCCTAACGACACTTATGTTGAAATCATTTCAGTTTTTAAAACTTTTCTTAAATCTGTCTAAAATGTTCATGACGAGTGGTTGTAGATAGAAAGAGACGATACCACTGGGCACGTGTTTCAACGAAGCTATTACTGGCCACGGTGGTGATATACCAATACAGTATTCGCTATTTCGATGAGACGGCGGGTCGAGGGTTCGTTTTCTGACTTTTCCTATGATGGAATTCCTAATTCCTAAACCCCCTGAAGGGGGTCTTTAACGTGTAAACGATTATGAGTGACATGACAAATGATAATTCCTTGATCCGATGAAGTTGGCTTTAGATAGAACAAACAGAACTTGGTTATATATTGCTTGAAGTGAGTATAGAAAACAAACTTGCTGGGGCAGACTGACAGGTTGTGAATGTTATTTGATCTTATTGGAATGCATTGACTTGACAGGACAATGAAAAAAAGCACAGAGATGCTGAGGACACTTGAAGGTCAAACGATATGGCAACCATGGTGGGAGGGGGAAGCTAGGATGATGTTGCCGATCATGTTCAATGTTCAATGGATGAATTTATATTTTGCGAAGCATTGTTCGGAGAGGGTCATGGGACGACTTGTTTTAAGGGTATTTATTTTTTCGATGTTTCCTATGGTGGACTCATTGATTAAAATAATCCAAAACTTCTAGGGCATGGCCTTGAGATTTTATAAACCGATAATGGGATTTTGACATACAAGATCCACTCAGAACTTGACATGATGTCATTCTTTTTATGGCTTATGAATTTCCCCAAAAAAGACCCAAAACCACAAGATCATGGACTTTTGCTTTTCTTAATATATTGCAAACCCATAATGTAAGATGTTTACTGTGAGTGACGAAATCTAGCTAGGTAAAGAAAGAATTATTGTAGGATATATGTATGACTGACACGTCTTTGACCATTGGAACTTGTTTTCCGATTTGACTGTAGTACATAGGGAGTATAGGTTGTAGGCATGGATTGACAAACAGTGCACACAAAATTCAATTTATCGATTCAAGAATTAAGAGTAGACTATCATTAATTAATTGGTTAAAGAGTGTAGCTAAAAATTAAAAAATGGTGACTACATTAAACTAAACTGAACCAAGTCGAATCAAACCCAACTGAACCAAACCAAGCCTAAAGCAAACCAAACCTAATCAAGAACAAGCCAAGGGCTTAAGTGTAAAACTTGTGGGGGAATGCAGTCATTGGCAATGTCCAAAGGAAGGGATAACGCTCTACCTCTAGAGGGTAAGGTAAAGCTAGCGCATGGTGCAAATGCATATTCCTAAGTACATGAACCACACACACACAACTATCCTATGCTGTTTTTATGAGTTAACTGTTAAAACTTACTCAGTGGTTACTGAACAAGTTGGTCGCTACACACAACAAGCTTTAAATACTTGAGGCTAATAATCTATACACACACACACGCATGTTCTAAACTAAACTGTCTTGCTGGTAGTGCTCACACAGTAGGCAAATGACAGAAATGCTTGGCTAACAGAAATACAATCATTTTCGTTTGTCTAATGTTACCAGCTAACCATTACATGCTATAGTGGTGAGCACATGTGCCTCTTGCACTGGAGATCGTAACTTGATTTCTAGCTCTAAGGCCTAGAATGAATCAAACTAAGAAAGAAGGGTATGGTGACGCAGTGGTTAAACTGTTAGCCTTTCACTAAGGTAGACTAGGGTTTGATTTTAGGTTAATATACATGTCATAAACAAACAAACAAACAAACAAACAAACAAACAAAAAAGCAGAGATAATGTTTAAAACTGATTACACTTGTCTCTTTTCAAATTATTACTTAGATTGCAAATACAAAGGTGGACTGGGTTTGATATACAGTTAATGCTGCCTATCGCATACTAGCCTGTAAGAAAGCCAAACAAGCAAAAGGCGTAGGTAGAGCAGTGGTAAAATCGCTATGTGTAGAGAACTACCTAACGGTTTTATGAACTGGCAATGATATATCGCAGAAACAGTGCAGGATACAATCCAGCAACCATAATTTTTATCTTGTGGAGCAGAGAAAACATATATATATAGAGAGAGATAGAAAGCTTGTGTATGTATGGGTAGCATTGATTGTTTGACCAGAGAAAATACGATGAGGTAGGGTGGGCAGAGGGAGAATTAACACTTATATATGAATGAATGGTAAATAGTATTTTTTTTTTCAATAGTTTTGTTTTTCAAATGCAGTGGTAGATAGCCGTTATTTTGTAAAACATTCTTACTTGCAGTAGTAATAAGACTCTATGGTTCCGCTAACACATAGATAGACTGTATTATTGCCATGGTCAAGCACTCACATTAAGATCATTTACAAAATCATAAAATGAAAAATAAAAAATCTTGTTTTGGAAATATCGTTTTTCAACATACACAAAATAAATATATAAAAAATTTGTAAACAGCAAAATGGAAAATCCATGGTCAAGCACTCACATTAAGATCATTTACAAAACCATAAAATGAAAAATAAAAAATCTTGTTTTGGAAATATCGATTTTTTTCAACATACACAAAATAAATTATAAAAAATTTGTAAACAGCAAAATGGAAAATCCATGTTTCCATATAGACAAAATTTAAAAACCTTAAACGGACATTTAAGAAAATATATGCAAATGGGAAATTGACAAATGTGTAAATATGAAAATGGAAAAATCCATGTTTCCATATCATGAAATAGAAAAACATCAAACTGTCATTTTAAAAAAATGCAAATGGAAAATTGACAAATTGCAATGTGTGAAATGTGAAATTGAACAAATGGCTATCATTTTTTTTTTTTAAAGAACATGGTGCTCAATGGTTGAGGTGTGAATCAAACCCTCTCTACTTATTTGGACCACCCGAGACTGAGTTTTAGTTGTCATACCGCTTTTAAAAGTTTGTGTTAAATCTAGGAATTGAACCCAAGAGCTTGTAGGGGAGATTCAAGATTATAATATGTTAAACAGATAGCCTTGAATGTAGGGTGTGGTAGCTATATAGAGATGAGACGTTTCGCTCGGGGCAGGGAGGCATGGAGATCTGCATCAAACCAGTCAAAAGACTGACGACTCAAACAACAACATGTAGAGCTCACCAAAATAATGTTGTGTAACGGTAAATGTTAGTCAACGAACAGTAATGCATTACTAAAACCCATGACACGATACCTAAGAGCTTTTCTAAAATTATTTTAAAATGCCTTTAACCCTATATTAAACACCCAGTTCACAAGACTCATAACTGCAATGTTAAGGTCGAACAAAACAAAATCTATATTTCAAAACAAACAAGTGGTTTAGTCAATGTATACTGGAAAAAGTTTTATAAACCCTCAAGTCCACAAAAATAATTAAATTAGTAACTGTCAGGTTGACCGAGTGGTTATGGTGTTTGACTTAAGTTCAAATATTCTGTACGAGAAAGCAAGGGTTCGAATACCTTACCTGATATAACTATTGCCTCAACATGACTTGACCACACTGTATTATTGTGTACTCGGTACACAAACCATAGATAGAGTGTATTGTTTAAGGTCACTCTCTTTGCGAACATAGTCAGAGACTGTTGATGGTTAACAATTGCATTAATAGTGGGACATAGGGATAGCAATTAAGAAAAACAGACAATACCCATACACTTTTTTTTTATTTATTTAATGTAAGTACTTGTACAATAGTTATATACAAACTACAACTCTCTTTTGTCTATTACTATCTAGTCCTTTTCGATCCACTTGCATAATAAGGCAGATGACTTTGTAGTTCAGCCCCTTAAAACAACAACAACACTACCTCTTGCATAGTCTGTGATGTTGATGACTCTTGAGGCGTGGAAGATGGATACAACATAACTTTTACAACAGGGGTTAAACGTTGCTCAACAATCAATGCACTATTTTGAGTAGCAACATCTTTCTCTTGTACTAACTTATTAGCATTCTGATAATTTTTTGCCAACACCATCAGTGTTTTGTCTGGAGCACTACATTGATGATCACTCACACTTAAAACCACACCATTTCTACTTTTCATATTGCCTCGACATCTTGTTGACCTCTGTTTTGAGCATCGCCAGAATATTATTCCTTTTACATTTTGTCGTCTATAGTTATAAGAGTAGCCTTTATAGAGTAAACGTTGTTTACCTCGGTTAGTTGTAGTAAGTTCCATAGTAGTAACTAACCTGTTAGTATGATTTGCACACTACAAAGGTTATCTCTGTTCTGGTAATAGAATTATTTAGCGTTGGCTTTTATATTTAATATGTACAGTTAAAAGTAATAGAAAAGTGGTAGAAAAGTGGTAGCAAAGTGGTAGACAAGTGGTAGACAAGTGGTAGACAATTGGTAACATAGTAGTAGAAAAGTGGTTGCAAAGTTGTAGCAAAGTGGTAGAAAAGTGGTAGAAAAGTGGTAGAAAAGTAGTAGAAAAGTGGTAGCAAAGTGGTAGAAAAGTGGTAGCAAAGTATTAGCAAAGTAGTAGAAAAGTGGTAGCAAACTAGAAAAGTGGTAGAAAAGTGGTAGAAAAGTAGTAGAAAAGTGGTAGCAAAGTGGTAGAAAAGTAGTAGCAAACTAGAAAAGTGGTAGCAAAGTGGTAGAAAATATTACATGTATTGTTAAGAAATAGTTTAAGCGGTTACATGGATTCATTACACTATAATTTTAGCATCACGAAGCTCATTTTCTATATCCAAAAGTTCTTCCTCATATTTAGTATGACCAGCCTGTTTACAGGTATGCAAGTACTGAAGCCGCTGGATTAGCTTATTGGGATTGTTCCAGTAAACAAATTTAACAAATGATTTTTTTGGGTGTAAACCATTATCATCCTCCTCATCATCATCATCATCATAATCATCATCATCATCATGGTTATCATCATCAATATAATTATCATCAATATAATCATCATCACTATTACTATCTAATCCTTTTTGTTCATCTTGCAATGCAACAACCTTTGGCATAGTTTGTGTTGTCTTTGATAGTGTTAGAGGTTTCTTAGACGTTAACCACTGTCCTAACATGTCTTTTTCAGGAGATAATAAATGCTCTTTAACAAACAAAGCACTATCTTGAGCCACACTATTTTTTTCTTGGTCTTGCTTTTTTACCTTGGTTAGAGTATTTTGTCCATTTAAATGAGTATTATTTTGAGATTTACAATGATGATCGATTGAAATAAGTATGTTGGAGCCTTTTGTTTTAATCATTCCTCGACACTTTTTAGATCGTTGTTTCGAACAGCACTAAATAACAGTTCCATTTTTATTAGTTCGTTTTACAATATATGCATATCCTTTATAGTAAGCACATGGTTTACCATAGCTAGTCGTTGATACTTCCATGTCGACTGTTGAGCATAAACTAACCTCTAGTAAAGTTAACTCGATAATAAAAATGATAGTTTGTAGTATGTGCAGTTTAAAGTAAGAGCAAAAGTGAGAGTCAGATGGTAGAAAAGTGTTAACAAAGTGGTGGAAGAGTGGTAGCAGTTTATAGTAGTCATGATCTTTTTTACCAGAATGTGATTTGAGTAAATGTAATTTCTAAACCTTAGCAGTGAGTAGTCAGTTAGTCTTAGTTCAGACAAGCGTAAACAGTTCTCCAATGAATCAGAGATCAAGATTTGCATTATGAAACAGTTGTGTGTAACCAATTAGGTATCGGTACTTGATAGCTTCACACATGAACAAAAATTCCAACATATCTGACATCAGATTTTCATTATGAAACAGTTGTGTGTAACCAATTAGGTATCGGTACTTGATAGCTTCACACATGAACACAAATTCCAACATATCTGACATGAAATACATGATTTGAAAGTTGACAAAGAATATCCAATCAACCATTGTAGTTGCAATGTCAAACACAAAGACAAAATCAGCATGAACTTTTAAGTTACAGGAAAATTCTATGAAATAGACTATGCATGAAATTTGGAAATACACATTAGAAGTTTGCAACACCATCCTTCTAGCCTATATAAATTATCGACATGGAAAGTGTGCACTGCCCCTAACATTAAACCAATTTATCAATAACGCAAGTCAACAATCAAAACATTTTGTCTTGAGTCTATCATTTAATGCATATATTCTGTCTACATTGAACAGTAACAAAAAACGCCATTCATAATTAATTAAGTTTGCTTTAATTCGTTATGTAATGATAAATACATATTTAAAGTTTTGGCTGACTGTTCAGAGTGAATCGGCTTTGAACACATAAGAGAGGGAATATTTTAAGACTTAACCTCTGCTCACCTAACATAACCTAAATTTACCTAACCTAACCTTATCATATAGGTAAGAAACGGGTCAAGCTATGCTTTCGACTACCGAGTTTCAGTTACTTTTCAAGGTTAATCTCCAGAACATTGCCGGAGACTGCTGATAAACACCTATGTTCCCACGGCGGCGGCGCGCAACGACTTACATGATGCGCTTCCCCCTTTTCATTGATCCCTGTAGATTTGTCCCTTTGGACTGGTCCCTGTTGACTAGCCCCTTTGGAAGGGCCCTTTTCGAATGGAGTCATTCTTGACGGGTCCCTGTGGACAGGTCCTTTTGGCTGATCCCTTTGGACCGGACCCTTTGACATAATTTGGATAATTGCATGGGCCAGTCCATAGGTACCAGTCCAAAGGGACCGGTCCAAAAGGGATCAGCCAAAAGGACCTGTCCACAGGGACCCGTCAAGAATGACTCCATTCGAAAAGGGCCCTTCCAAAGGGGCTAGTCAACAGGGACCAGTCCAAAGGGACAAATCTACAGGGATCAATGAAAAGGGGAAAGCGCATCATGTAAGTCGTTGCGCGCCGCCGCCGTGGGAACATAGGTGTTTATCAGCAGTCTCCGGCAATGTTCTGGAGAGTAACCTTGAAAAGTAACTGAAACTCGGTAGTCGAAAGCATAGCTTGACCCGTTTCTTACCTATATGATAAGGTTAGGTTAGGTAAATTTAGGTTATGTTAGGTGAGCAGAGGTTAAGTCTTAAAATATTCCCTCTCTTATGTGTTCAAAGCCGATTCACTCTGAACAGTCAGCCAAAACTTTAAATATGTATTTATCATTACATAACGAATTAAAGCAAACTTAATTAATTATGAATGGCGTTTTTTGTTACTGTTCAATGTAGACAGAATATATGCATTAAATGATAGACTCAAGACAAAATGTTTTGATTGTTGACTTGCGTTATTGATAAATTGGTTTAATGTTAGGGGCAGTGCACACTTTCCATGTCGATAATTTATATAGGCTAGAAGGATGGTGTTGCAAACTTCTAATGTGTATTTCCAAATTTCATGCATAGTCTATTTCATAGAATTTTCCTGTAACTTAAAAGTTCATGCTGATTTTGTCTTTGTGTTTGACATTGCAACTACAATGGTTGATTGGATATTCTTTGTCAACTTTCAAATCATGTATTTCATGTCAGATATGTTGGAATTTGTGTTCATGTGTGAAGCTATCAAGTACCGATACCTAATTGGTTACACACAACTGTTTCATAATGAAAATCTGATGTCAGATATGTTGGAATTTTTGTTCATGTGTGAAGCTATCAAGTACCGATACCTAATTGGTTACACACAACTGTTTCATAATGCAAATCTTGATCTCTGATTCATTGGAGAACTGTTTACGCTTGTCTGAACTAAGACTAACTGACTACTCACTGCTAAGGTTTAGAAATTACATTTACTCAAATCACATTCTGGTAAAAAAGATCATGACTACTATAAACTGCTACCACTCTTCCACCACTTTGTTAACACTTTTCTACCATCTGACTCTCACTTTTGCTCTTACTTTAAACTGCACATACTACAAACTATCATTTTTATTATCGAGTTAACTTTACTAGAGGTTAGTTTATGCTCAACAGTCGACATGGAAGTATCAACGACTAGCTATGGTAAACCATGTGCTTACTATAAAGGATATGCATATATTGTAAAACGAACTAATAAAAATGGAACTGTTATTTAGTGCTGTTCGAAACAACGATCTAAAAAGTGTCGAGGAATGATTAAAACAAAAGGCTCCAACATACTTATTTCAATCGATCATCATTGTAAATCTCAAAATAATACTCATTTAAATGGACAAAATACTCTAACCAAGGTAAAAAAGCAAGACCAAGAAAAAAATAGTGTGGCTCAAGATAGTGCTTTGTTTGTTAAAGAGCATTTATTATCTCCTGAAAAAGACATGTTAGGACAGTGGTTAACGTCTAAGAAACCTCTAACACTATCAAAGACAACACAAACTATGCCAAAGGTTGTTGCATTGCAAGATGAACAAAAAGGATTAGATAGTAATAGTGATGATGATTATATTGATGATAATTATATTGATGATGATAACCATGATGATGATGATGATTATGATGATGATGATGATGAGGAGGATGATAATGGTTTACACCCAAAAAAATCATTTGTTAAATTTGTTTACTGGAACAATCCCAATAAGCTAATCCAGCGGCTTCAGTACTTGCATACCTGTAAACAGGCTGGTCATACTAAATATGAGGAAGAACTTTTGGATATAGAAAATGAGCTTCGTGATGCTAAAATTATAGTGTAATGAATCCATGTAACCGCTTAAACTATTTCTTAACAATACATGTAATATTTTCTACCACTTTGCTACCACTTTTCTAGTTTGCTACTACTTTTCTACCACTTTGCTACCACTTTTCTACTACTTTTCTACCACTTTTCTACCACTTTTCTAGTTTGCTACCACTTTTCTAATACTTTGCTAATACTTTGCTACCACTTTTCTACCACTTTGCTACCACTTTTCTACTACTTTTCTACCACTTTTCTACCACTTTTCTACCACTTTGCTACAACTTTGCAACCACTTTTCTACTACTATGTTACCAATTGTCTACCACTTGTCTACCACTTGTCTACCACTTTGCTACCACTTTTCTACCACTTTTCTATTACTTTTAACTGTACATATTAAATATAAAAGCCAACGCTAAATAATTCTATTACCAGAACAGAGATAACCTTTGTAGTGTGCAAATCATACTAACAGGTTAGTTACTACTATGGAACTTACTACAACTAACCGAGGTAAACAACGTTTACTCTATAAAGGCTACTCTTATAACTATAGACGACAAAATGTAAAAGGAATAATATTCTGGCGATGCTCAAAACAGAGGTCAACAAGATGTCGAGGCAATATGAAAAGTAGAAATGGTGTGGTTTTAAGTGTGAGTGATCATCAATGTAGTGCTCCAGACAAAACACTGATGGTGTTGGCAAAAAATTATCAGAATGCTAATAAGTTAGTACAAGAGAAAGATGTTGCTACTCAAAATAGTGCATTGATTGTTGAGCAACGTTTAACCCCTGTTGTAAAAGTTATGTTGTATCCATCTTCCACGCCTCAAGAGTCATCAACATCACAGACTATGCAAGAGGTAGTGTTGTTGTTGTTTTAAGGGGCTGAACTACAAAGTCATCTGCCTTATTATGCAAGTGGATCGAAAAGGACTAGATAGTAATAGACAAAAGAGAGTTGTAGTTTGTATATAACTATTGTACAAGTACTTACATTAAATAAATAAAAAAAAAGTGTATGGGTATTGTCTGTTTTTCTTAATTGCTATCCCTATGTCCCACTATTAATGCAATTGTTAACCATCAACAGTCTCTGACTATGTTCGCAAAGAGAGTGACCTTAAACAATACACTCTATCTATGGTTTGTGTACCGAGTACACAATAATACAGTGTGGTCAAGTCATGTTGAGGCAATAGTTATATCAGGTAAGGTATTCGAACCCTTGCTTTCTCGTACAGAATATTTGAACTTAAGTCAAACACCATAACCACTCGGTCAACCTGACAGTTACTAATTTAATTATTTTTGTGGACTTGAGGGTTTATAAAACTTTTTCCAGTATACATTGACTAAACCACTTGTTTGTTTTGAAATATAGATTTTGTTTTGTTCGACCTTAACATTGCAGTTATGAGTCTTGTGAACTGGGTGTTTAATATAGGGTTAAAGGCATTTTAAAATAATTTTAGAAAAGCTCTTAGGTATCGTGTCATGGGTTTTAGTAATGCATTACTGTTCGTTGACTAACATTTACCGTTACACAACATTATTTTGGTGAGCTCTACATGTTGTTGTTTGAGTCGTCAGTCTTTTGACTGGTTTGATGCAGATCTCCATGCCTCCCTGCCCCGAGCGAAACGTCTCATCTCAATATAGCTACCACACCCTACATTCAAGGCTATCTGTTTAACATATTATAATCTTGAATCTCCCCTACAAGCTCTTGGGTTCAATTCCTAGATTTAACACAAACTTTTAAAAGCGGTATGACAACTAAAACTCAGTCTCGGGTGGTCCAAATAAGTAGAGAGGGTTTGATTCACACCTCAACCATTGAGCACCATGTTCTTTAAAAAAAAAAATGATAGCCATTTGTTCAATTTCACATTTCACACATTGCAATTTGTCAATTTTCCATTTGCATTTTTTTAAAATGACAGTTTGATGTTTTTCAATTTCATGATATGGAAACATGGATTTTTCCATTTTCATATTTACACATTTGTCAATTTCCCATTTGCATATATTTTCTTAAATGTCCGTTTAAGGTTTTTAAATTTTGTCTATATGGAAACATGGATTTTCCATTTTGCTGTTTACAAATTTTTTATAATTTATTTTGTGTATGTTGAAAAAAATCGATATTTCCAAAACAAGATTTTTTATTTTTCATTTTATGGTTTTGTAAATGATCTTAATGTGAGTGCTTGACCATGGATTTTCCATTTTGCTGTTTACAAATTTTTTATATATTTATTTTGTGTATGTTGAAAAACGATATTTCCAAAACAAGATTTTTTATTTTTCATTTTATGATTTTGTAAATGATCTTAATGTGAGTGCTTGACCATGGCAATAATACAGTCTATCTATGTGTTAGCGGAACCATAGAGTCTTATTACTACTGCAAGTAAGAATGTTTTACAAAATAACGGCTATCTACCACTGCATTTGAAAAACAAAACTATTGAAAAAAAAAATACTATTTACCATTCATTCATATATAAGTGTTAATTCTCCCTCTGCCCACCCTACCTCATCGTATTTTCTCTGGTCAAACAATCAATGCTACCCATACATACACAAGCTTTCTATCTCTCTCTATATATATATGTTTTCTCTGCTCCACAAGATAAAAATTATGGTTGCTGGATTGTATCCTGCACTGTTTCTGCGATATACCATTGCCAGTTCATAAAACCGTTAGGTAGTTCTCTACACATAGCGATTTTACCACTGCTCTACCTACGCCTTTTGCTTGTTTGGCTTTCTTACAGGCTAGTATGCGATAGGCAGCATTAACTGTATATCAAACCCAGTCCACCTTTGTATTTGCAATCTAAGTAATAATTTGAAAAGAGACAAGTGTAATCAGTTTTAAACATTATCTCTGCTTTTTTGTTTGTTTGTTTGTTTGTTTGTTTGTTTGTTTATGACATGTATATTAACCTAAAATCAAACCCTAGTCTACCTTAGTGAAAGGCTAACAGTTTAACCACTGCGTCACCATACCCTTCTTTCTTAGTTTGATTCATTCTAGGCCTTAGAGCTAGAAATCAAGTTACGATCTCCAGTGCAAGAGGCACATGTGCTCACCACTATAGCATGTAATGGTTAGCTGGTAACATTAGACAAACGAAAATGATTGTATTTCTGTTAGCCAAGCATTTCTGTCATTTGCCTACTGTGTGAGCACTACCAGCAAGACAGTTTAGTTTAGAACATGCGTGTGTGTGTGTATAGATTATTAGCCTCAAGTATTTAAAGCTTGTTGTGTGTAGCGACCAACTTGTTCAGTAACCACTGAGTAAGTTTTAACAGTTAACTCATAAAAACAGCATAGGATAGTTGTGTGTGTGTGGTTCATGTACTTAGGAATATGCATTTGCACCATGCGCTAGCTTTACCTTACCCTCTAGAGGTAGAGCGTTATCCCTTCCTTTGGACATTGCCAATGACTGCATTCCCCCACAAGTTTTACACTTAAGCCCTTGGCTTGTTCTTGATTAGGTTTGGTTTGCTTTAGGCTTGGTTTGGTTCAGTTGGGTTTGATTCGACTTGGTTCAGTTTAGTTTAATGTAGTCACCATTTTTTAATTTTTAGCTACACTCTTTAACCAATTAATTAATGATAGTCTACTCTTAATTCTTGAATCGATAAATTGAATTTTGTGTGCACTGTTTGTCAATCCATGCCTACAACCTATACTCCCTATGTACTACAGTCAAATCGGAAAACAAGTTCCAATGGTCAAAGACGTGTCAGTCACCATACATATATCCTACAATAATTCTTTCTTTACCTAGCTAGATTTCGTCACTCACAGTAAACATCTTACATTATGGGTTTGCAATATATTAAGAAAAGCAAAAGTCCATGATCTTGTGGTTTTGGGTCTTTTTTGGGGAAATTCATAAGCCATAAAAAGAATGACATCATGTCAAGTTCTGAGTGGATCTTGTATGTCAAAATCCCATTATCGGTTTATAAAATCTCAAGGCCATGCCCTAGAAGTTTTGTATTATTTTAATCAATGAGTCCACCATAGGAAACATCGAAAAAATAAATACCCTTAAAACAAGTCGTCCCATGACCCTCTCCGAACAATGCTTCGCAAAATATAAATTCATCCATTGAACATTGAACATGATCGGCAACATCATCCTAGCTTCCCCCTCCCACCATGGTTGCCATATCGTTTGACCTTCAAGTGTCCTCAGCATCTCTGTGCTTTTTTTCATTGTCCTGTCAAGTCAATGCATTCCAATAAGATCAAATAACATTCACATCCTGTCAGTCTGCCCCAGCAAGTTTGTTTTCTATACTCACTTCAAGCAATATATAACCAAGTTCTGTTTGTTCTATCTAAAGCCAACTTCATCGGATCAAGGAATTATCATTTGTCATGTCACTCATAATCGTTTACACGTTAAAGACCCCCTTCAGGGGGTTTAGGAATTAGGAATTCCATCATAGGAAAAGTCAGAAAACGAACCCTCGACCCGCCGTCTCATCGAAATAGCGAATACTGTATTGGTATATCACCACCGTGGCCAGTAATAGCTTCGTTGAAACACGTGCCCAGTGGTATCGTCTCTTTCTATCTACAACCACTCGTCATGAACATTTTAGACAGATTTAAGAAAAGTTTTAAAAACTGAAATGATTTCAACATAAGTGTCGTTAGGCCCTTTCGCATTTTTATAAACATAAATACTATATTCGAAAGGGGGGGGGGAGGGATGGGGCGTCACCCCGAGTCCTACGACCCCTCGTATACGTCTCTGGCGTTATTGGTTTGTGAAATATAACAGAAAGTCTAAAATCACGGTTTTACAACAAAAAATTCTGTTTCCCTCATTCTCAAAAACTTTAACCTATTACCAAAAAAAAAAGGGTTTCGAGACAAGCCATTTGACACGTCATAGGACCAAATCCGACCATGCATTCGTGAGATATCGGAAAAGTCTAAAATCACGGTTTTACCCCCAAAAAGCCTGTTTCCCTCATTCTCAAAACTTTAACCTATTAATAACATGTATAGGGCTTCGAGACAAACGATTTGACACGTCACACGTCCAAATCCGTCCTTGCGTTTGAGAGATATCGGCAAACGTCGTAGGAAAGTAGGCGACTATCTGGCTCTCTCCTCACCACCAAAACCTCTTCTTATCAATCATTTTTTTCAAAGAGCTCGCCCTCTTACAAAAATCCCCAGTGCGAATGCGTAAAAAACAAAAAACAAAAATGTTCATCCATAGCGGTATCTCGTAAAACGCATGCGCGATATGAGCAACAACGTTTAAGTTCATTTTAGCAGCGCACCTTATACATGTCGTATTTGAAAAGAGACTTTCACTAAAAAATTACAATTTCACCCCCTAGTAGGGGTAGGTTTTATTTAGGGGTTGAAATGAGTAGTCCATTGGAAAGAGGGCGTCAGCCCGAGTCCAACGACACCTCATTTGTCAAAATCGGACCATGCGTTCGAGAGATATTGGCTTGGACTCACGCGGCGGCCATGACACTAAGCAGAATCGGCACTACTCCACTACTCTGGTGGAAGCTACAAATCATCTAATAAAATGAGTTCCGTATTATAAACTACAATATCTGTAAAACACTCCCTTTTACAATAGATTAATATTTGTGCCAATAGTAGTATAAAATACCGGTGTAACAACAATTTCACGTGAGGTTTCTTCTATGTCAGATGTAACACATCAAATGCGACTACTGTAAGGCTCGTAATTTTTGTATTACCTCATTTTTTTCAGGATTAGGAAAACTCCCATTACAATTGGGTACAATCGTGTTGACCGACTGAAAAACATTAAATTTTGATTACTAAGGCAACACTGAAAAATAGCTTCCAGCACGATAATAAACAAATAAATAAATAAATTCAGTTTGGCATTTTGAAGAAGGTGATATATTCTTGGATGGTATCACAAATTTAATGTGACCAAAATAAATCGAATAGTAAACCTATAGCTCAGCCGAACCCAGAGCCTCCTAGGCAATGTGCAGGTGTGCTTCCCCTGCCTGGACTGGCCGCGTGCCTCAACGGTAGATTTCTCACCTGCTGTTCCCAAGGTTGCAGGACTGAATCCTGGCGCAGTCAGTTGGCATTTGAAAGTGCACAAATGCGAGGGAGCCGTGTCAGTAGATTTACTGGCCCGTGAAAGACCCCTTTCGGAGCAAGATTCCGGCACCCCGGCGTCTGTAAAAGCTGTAGTAGTTAAAACCGACGTAAAACCCATAACATTATTTATTTATTTTAAAGGAATTCTCCCAATAAAGAGCCTCCGTGGCTTAGGTGGCATCACACCGGCCTCTCACCGCTGGGTCCGTGGTTCAAATCCCGGTCACTCCATGTGAGATTTGTGCTGGACAACGCAGAGGCAGACAGGTTTTTCTCCGGGAACTCCGGTTTTCCCCGTCACAGTTTCATTCCAGCAATACTCTCCACTGTCATTTCATTTCATCTGTCATTCATTTAATCATTGCCCCAGGGGAGTGCGACAGGCTTCGGCAGCTGACACAGTTCATATCCTCGCCGCTAGATAGGGGCTTTATTCATTCCATTCCCTGACCCGGTCAGTCGACTGGAAGCAGGCTGTGGTTTTTCAATTCTATTTCACCCAATAAATGGAAGACGTTAAGCAAACAACTCAAACAACTTTTTTTTTTGTTCTTCTTGTTGTTCAAATAGGCTTTCATTCTTTCCGAGACGGCTCGTTTATGTTCTTCGGACCACTTTGGTCTGTATTGTTTTTGTTCTAGTTGCTTTGATGTAAAATCCCATTTGTTTATTTTGCGTCTGAAGGTCTCCCTTTCTGAAATGTCTGTTGAACTTATGTTTGCGTTTTTGAGGTCCTTTCGAAGTTCGTCTAGCCAAGATATTGAGTTCTTGTGTGAGGTTACATAATCTATAATCCTTTCCGTCAATCGATTTTCTGGTACCGGTAATCTTTTGAGATGACCAAAGAATTGCATTCGTCTTTCCTTAATATCAATGTCCTTAGAACACGACCTATAAGACCGCGAAACAGAGATTCCTATATCAATTTCGATGTTTGAATACTGTTCTGTTGTTTTGATTGATTGTACCCTGTAACCGTCTAGGGTATTATTACTTTTATTATTATTATAATAATATTCCCTTACGTCACGGGATCGGCAAACTCTTCCGCTTCTACAAAATTAAAATTAAACTAGATGAAACCCGTCAAAACATGACGGACAATGGAAAATAAATTTACTGAAGAAGCTTCTTATATAAGTTACATTCTTTGTACGATTACTTTTTAGCACTATTGCAACTTTAAGGGCGTCAAAAGATAGCACTCTCAGCATTGCAACATATTGCTGGTCATGACTGAAAACGTGATGAGGTCATCATCATCTTGCACAGTTTCCAGCCACTGGCCGGGTCTGTTTGGAACACAAGCCTCTCCAACGTCTTCTGTCTTCCCACCATCTCTCAGCCTCCACCCTTGTCCAGTCTTCTCCTCTCTTCTTCACGCTTTCTTCCACCCCCTTCAGCCACCTGTCTCTCGGTCACCCTCTTGGTCTCTTTCCTTCCCACTTCGTCTCGTGGATCCTCCTGGGTATCCTCTTCTCCTCCATTCGTTTTACATGTCCATACCATCTAAGTCTAGATTTCTCTATACCATCCTGTAATGGTTCCTCCTTCATTAATTCTCTGGTCCTCTCATTTCTTATTCTGTCCCTCTTTGTAGCTCCAATACTGCTTCTCAAGAACCTCATCTCACTGGCCTGTATTTTGCTCTTCTCCCTTTCTCTAAAAGTCAGAGTAGTTAAAAGGGACGTAAAACCAATAACATTATTATTATTATTATTATTGCTCTTCTCCCTTCCTTTCATAACCCAGGTCTCCGAGGCATACGTCAGGATAGGGACATAGTACGATATATGATCTACTTGCTGTTCTGAGGGACATCCCTGCTCCATAACATGCTTTTCACACTCCTCCGGAATGCTTCTGCCTGTCTCCCCCGCTCATTTATTTCTCTACCGTTTCTTCCAATCTCTTGTATCAGGCTTCCCAGATACTTGAAACTCTCCACTTTCTTCAGCTGTTCCCCACCAATTGTTATTCCCGTTGTGGTCCTTTCCTTCTTCCTTGTTGTGATCACCATCTCACTCTTATTTATGCTAAATTTCATCCCATATCCTTGTATTATTCCTTCCCACACGTCCAACTGTTCCTGTACCTCCTCCTCCTTGTTTCCACAATCATCAAATCATTCGCAAACACCATTGCTTTCATCTTTCCTTCCCCAATTACTTGTGCCGCTCGGGTCATTATGTCATCCATCACCACAATGAAAAGTAACGGTGACAGTGCACTTCTTTGTTTCAGGCCGTTTCTCTGTTCCACCCAGTCCGATCTCTCTCCTCCCACTTTCACACAGCTCACGCTTCCCTTGTACATCTCTTTTATCCTCCTTATAGTCCATTTTTCTACTCCTCTATCCTCCAGGGACTTCCATACTTTGTTTCTGCATATACTGTCATATGCTTTCTCAATGTCCAGGAAGACCATCAATAGATCTGTTCCATACTCATAGTGCTGTTCTTGTAACTGACTTACAGCAAAAATCAAATCCACTGTGGACCTTCCTGCTCTGAAGCCATGTTGTTCTTCCCTCATCCCTCCTTCTATCCTTGTCCTAATTCTCCTTTCTAAAACTTTCTCAAACATCTTTGCACAATGACTCATCAGTGTTATTCCCCGATAGTTTCTGCATTCTGTTCTACTACCTTTCTTGAAGATCGGGACAATTATTCCCTTTTTCCAGTCCTCTGGGATCTTCCTTTCCTTCCATGCTGCCTTCATCAGTCGGTACAACCATTGTATCCCCACCTCTCCTGCTGCTCTCACCATCTCCACACTCAACTCATCCACACCCGGTGCCTTCCCTCCTTACATCTTCCTCACTGCATCTTCCACTTCTTTCCATGTTAAGTCCTTTTCTGTTTGCAGTTCATCTACTGTACCTCTTCCCCGATTTCTTCTTCCTCGCCGTGGTTTCCATTTGGGTTCCGAGTTCTTCAAAATATTCTTTCCACATTTTCTTCAGTTCTTCCCTATTTTCTATCCCTTGTCCCCTTTTGTTCACCATTCTGACATAATCCGTAGGATCCTTCCGCCTCTTATTCTTTACCATCCCATACAGGACCTTTTTTGTACCTTCACTATCCTGCTGGTCATAACTTAAAACGTGATGAGGTAAATAGCCCAATACGTTCAAGAGTTTCTCCTTGAGCTTGATTGATTGTGATAAAGTAGGCCGAGCGAATAGGACATTGTTGCCTATTAAAAGAAAATGTACTGTACCTGCAAGTGTTTTATCGGAAGGTGTTAAATCAAGTCGTAGGATTTGAGCTCTCTGCCTAATATTACTGCACCTATTATATCCGAATCCATGCAATTTCTTACATATTTCTTACAATTAATATATTACCATATATTAGTCCTTGGGAAACGTTCAGATTTCTAAGGAGCATAACTATGGCTCAAACGTTCGGAGTATGTGGAGGCGAATCACTTAATTCCAAGGAATTGAAAAATTCAATAATAGGGAAATGAAGTAGCTGGCTTTCATCTTCAGTATCCAATCTGTTAACGCTGATGTATGTGTTTGAACTACTGGATATAAGTTCAATGACTTTTAAATTAATATCATTACATTGTTGCAGCTTGGCAAATATTTTATATTCCAGCAGATCAATTTTACCCTCACAACAGTAAAGACCAAAGTAACCACGCATAGATTTTACGCAAGAGAAGTACAATGTAGAACAATGTTTACATTTGATCGTCAAAGACCTTACAGTACACTGTACTGCATAATATCTGGAATTGTTTCTGAAATGGCCTATTTATATTGGATTTTAAATGTGGCTTCGTATTATTCGATAACACTATAGTGTCCTGAAATAACGGAGCCGCTAAATATTACATGGCAAATAATACTTCCATTGCCGAAATCAACTGCGTAGTTAGACTCAGTACTCTAAACAAATAATCATTAAACAATTGTCTTATACAATGAAGTTCAACATGACCGTCCAGAGACTTTCATACTCAAGTTGGTTGGTGAGGAGAATGCGATGAGACTGATCGCTTAAAATAAATTCCTTATAATTGTTCCTGCCAGCGAAATTTTTTGCGATAGCTTGAAAACGCAGCTCAGAATGACGTTCTTCATTTTGTTATAAACAGTACGAAACTGCTCTAAATAAGCAATTTCCATCACCTGTTATAGGTTATGACAGTACATTTTGCAGGGGAACATAGAATCACTTCGCCAACTACTGGAACGACCATAGGCCTATACTCAATACTCACTTCGGCCGTCACCCTAATGGAGGCAGTTTTTGAATTATATGTCCCGTGCATGTCAAAAATCGTATTAACACATGGAGGCCCACCTATTCTTGTCTATCGCCCCGGAGACCCGGGTTACATTTCCTGCTCTGCCAAGAAATTGAATTCTGGTCTGAGGGCAAAAACGGGGCACATTCAGTCTCTTGAGGTATAACTAAGAAGAGGAAGGTTTAATTCCCACCTCGACAATCTTGGATGTGGTTTTCCGTGGTTTCCCACTTCCACTTAAGGCAAATACCGGGATGGTTCCTAACGTAAGGCCTTGGCCGTCTCCTTGCCATTTACCACCTTAATTACAAATACACACAGTAATGCAGCCATGACAATAACACAGGTTATGAGAGAAAATTTCACACATACACACCCAAGTACACGGGACTGAATGACCACGATATCGGAGCCCTTCAAACGAATTATGTTTGCCAAGTGTCTCTTATGGCGAAAGCAATTGTGGACACGCGCGAGTGCCTGGAAAACTACTTTTTTCTTTAATAATTTAAGAGTATATCGACGATGCATAATTATAACTTTTAGTCTAGGACGCTAATAACTTGACCACCGAAGCATTGGGAAGAAATTGCAATATTAAGGTACATAAACAACATAGCCTACACATTCAACTGTCGGTTAATGTTCCTCAAAATTTCCCTTCTTAAATATTCCCCTCCTTTATAATTCTCCATCACGTGAAAACGTGCCATGTCTTGGGTTTTAAATATATCGATGCAATGGTGCTGCCATCTGCTGTCAGTTACTGGAACTATATGGGCGATGTACTGCCATCTGTTGTCAGTTATAGGAACTGATTGCAGATATTTAAACGGCGTACTGAGGACAACAGTTTGCTCTTTTGATCACATGCTGTAATGCAATGGTAAAACGGAAATAAAACGTATTGAGAGGGAATGTAGAAATATGTATCTTTTACAGACATAAAACCTTACTAATACTCCTTGATTAAACAATATTTCAATGGTAAAAAAAATACGTATATCGGCGAGGGCTGGGATCGAGCCGGTGAACCTAGGAACCACAGTCTGTAGCCTTAACCACATAGCTACTCGCGCAATCTTGTTCTGCAGCAGACGCAGCCATTCTTTAGGGGCCGATAACCTCGATGTTAGGCCCCTTAAAACAACAATTATCATCATCATCATCATTATCTTCAAAAGCTGCTGTCTGAAGGAAATAATCCATTTCATTATCCAAATAAATCAATGTTGCACATTCGTATACGTTCATACTGTTATTATATTTTATTGCCAGAACTTGGTTAATGTATGTTTTCAATTACATGGAAGCTTATTAAATAACTTACATTTTAATGGAATTCTCACCGCCATTTTGTCATGACCTCAGGCGGATTGTGCGCATGCGTGAGGGCCAAGAATTCTGCTATTTTCTATATTAATTCAAAAATATACCGAGAGGGAATGTAGAAATATGTATCTTTAACAGACATAAAACCTTACTAATACTCCTTGATTTAAAAAAATTTCAGTGGTAAAAAAAAAACAAAAAAAAAATCGGCGAGAGGTGGGATCGAACCGGTGAACCTTGCAACCACAGCCTGTCGCCTTAACCACATAGCTACTCGCGCACTCTTGGTCAGCAGCAGACGCAGCCGTTCTTTATCATTAAAAGCCGCTGTCTGAAGGAAATAATCCATTTCATTATCCAAATAAATCAATGTTGCAAATTCGTATACGTTCATACTGTTATTATATTTTATTGTCAGAACTTGGTTAATGTATGTTTTCAATTACATACAGCTTATTAAATAACTTACATTTTAATGGACTTCTCACCGCCATTTTGTCATGACCCCAGGCGGATTGTGCGCATGCGTGAGGGGCGAGAATTCTGCTATTTTCTATATTAATCCAAAAATATACCGTAATATATTTGTTTATTTTATAGACACTCTGCAAATCTAGAGGCCAAGAGCTTTCGTTAGAGTGCTCTACGAAGTAAATCGGTTCTGTCGTTCTCTCAATCTCGTGGTAACAAAAATCACCTTACTGTTTTAAATATATAGATAGATGCTTACCAGAGTCTATGTCTTAATCCCGTTTCACGTGGTCGGGGATGAGATGCGATGAAATTCGACGTGGTTGATGGTTTCTACGGCTGTATGCCCTTCCTGACGACAACCTCACGCGAGGAGTTATTAAGAGATGAATGAATGAAGATTAATGAAAGTTATATTTCAAGTAGTTCCAACTTTGGCTACGAGATGCCACTGTCACCTAGCGGTGAACGTTGGAACTTGATAGAGCGTTTCTAGCCAAATGACCTACACATTTAACTACACACTGCCAATTGTAGTGGTAGGTTCTTTTACATGCCATAGATCTTTACTTCCCCTCCGATGGAAGGCATACTGAAGAATTTTAAAGCTCTTAATAATCTGATGACTTCGGCTGGGTTTGAACCCGTTCAGAATGCTACCGAGACTACATCACCGAAGCCGCTGTAATGCTTACCTGCGTAATAATTTTAAATGAGTTTGACGAGAACGCCAAATGAATATTCATCATTTCAAGAAAACAAATACATCTTAAGAATATAAAGGAAAAGGATAGGTCATGCTCCCCAGCCAAAGGGTTTGAATAAGACATTGCTTGCCATGGTTAAGAAAGAATTATGTGTTCCCTGACCTTTCCGTGTTATAAAACAGCGAACGAATGGAAGAAAATAACTAAGAAATGTTAATGGCCAGCATAGAAAATACCAGAGACTGAACAGCTCGTTGGTGGATTAAAATACATTCTCCCATGTTTAGTCATTATATTGTATCGCTTGCGACAAGGTAGGCGGCAAAGAGCAGGCGACAAAAGAATGTCGGCCATTGCGAAAGGGGTCAGTCCACTATCGAAAAGGTCAAAGTATAGGCTAATGTTTCATTTTTGTGCTGAGATATAGAACTGCTTTCAATGTCACCATATCCTGTCGGCAAGCTTCAAAGTGGGAACCTAGCCATTAATGCGCGGTGACACGATCACTCACAAGGCACTATGTAAATACGTTTCATTTTCTCACACCAACAACGCTGACGTGTGGAGTCAATTACCTCAGTGCACAAGGGAATACATTATGGTTGTTGTTGGTTCATTTAGGAAGTGATGTATTGTGGGGGCCCATCCTATAGCTAGAGCGCTGCGTGGATAAACAAAACGTTAGCTGCATCCGCCCCGCATCCGACTCGCATCCGCACGACTTTTATACGCATCCACCCCACATCCGACCCGCATCCACACGACTTTTATCCGCATCCACCCCACATCTGACCCGCATCCACACGATTGCTATCCGCATCCGCGTCGCATCCACACGACTTTTATCCGCATCCACCCCACATCCGACCCGCATCCACACGACTTTTATCCGCATCCACCCCGCATCCGACCTGCATCCGCATGACTTTTATCCGCATCCACCCCACATCCGACCCGCATCCACACAACTGTTATCCGCAACCACCCCACATCCACACGACTTTTATCCGCATCCACCCCACATCCGATACGCATCCACACGACTTTTATCCGCATACACCCCACATCCGATACGCATCCACACGACTGTTATCCGCAACCGACCCGCATCCACACGACTTTTATCCGACTCCACCCCACATCCGACCCGCATCCACACGACTTTTATCCGCATCCACCCCGCATCCGCACGACTTTTATCCGCATCCACCCCAGATCCGACCCGCATCCACACAACTGTTATCCGCAACCACCTCACATCCACATGACTTTTATCCGCATCCACCCCACATCCGATACGCATCCACACGACTGTTATCCGCATCCGCCCCGCATCCACACGACTTTTATCCGCATCCTCCCCGCATCTGACCCGCATCCACACGACTGTTATCCGCATTCGCCCCGCATCCACACGACTTTTATCCGCATCCACCCCACATCCGACCCGCATCCACACAACTGTTATCCGCAACCACCCCACATCCACACGACTTTTATCCGCATCCACCCCACATCCGATACGCATCCACACGACTGTTATCCGCAACCACACCACATCCACACGACTTTTATCCGCATCCACACGACTTTTATC
The DNA here is from genome assembly GCA_946902985.2 of Meconema thalassinum. Classification (NCBI taxonomy): domain Eukaryota; kingdom Metazoa; phylum Arthropoda; class Insecta; order Orthoptera; family Tettigoniidae; genus Meconema; species Meconema thalassinum. The sequence goes on from OX336392.1 coordinate 403,659,611, forward strand.
CGCATCCACCCCACATCCGATACGCATCCACACGACTGTTATCCGCAACCACCCCACATCTGACCCGCATCCACACGACTGTTATCCGCATCCGTCCCGCATCCACACGACTATTATCCGCATCCGCACGACTATATCCACATCCACCCCGCATCCACATGACCGTTTTCCGCATCTGCTCCGCATCCGCCCGTATCCGCACGTTTGTTATCCAAATCTACTGGCAATTCTATAATAGGCTATTATTAATAACTAGATACAGCATAAAGCATTAAAGCAACATATTTACACATTTGAGGAGAAAGTCGTTCCTTTAAGCTTTGTATAACAAGTGCTAAGCTTAACATGAATGTTGTTCAGCCAGAATTGCAACCCTTTTCAGTTCGGAATGTTAATTATGCATAATGACGTAATTTGAATGAGATTAGCTTAAATAATCATCTTACATTTGTCATGAAAAAAAAACGTAACGGGAAAAAATATGTCGTTAAATAAGTAAAAATTCATCTCGGCACGCCGGAAGGCAGAGGTAGATTTCACCGGGCAAACTAGGGGATAGGCTATAATAGGCAAAATATGCAGGTTTTCGTAGGAGGATCAGACCTCATTTATTGCGAGATAGTATTTTACAATTGGAGGTTAGTTAACATTTTTTCGTCTTTCTATGCTTATTTTTAACATTTTACTGTCTTATGGGGATGGTAACCTTCTTGTCATTTGGGGTTCATTTGTATACATGTGATCACACTGTCCTTATGCAAGGTTTGGAACTAATGTGTAACTATCTAACAGTCTGTTACTTCTTCACGCAAAATTTTATCTCCCGCAGAGATGTTGGTTGGTTCCTCAGTTTAGGGGCTGCGACAAGGTGGACATGTAACCCCGTGTACATTGGGTGTGTGTTGAAACTGTCTGATAAACGGTGTAATTTGTGATGACTGTATTAGTCTGTAATTCAGGTAAGGTCTGCAGACGGTCAATTTTAAGTAGTAGTACCTAATTTTGTACCAAATACTAACGTCAACGACACCTAGCTGTGAACTTGGCTGCTAGATGCCACCGCAACCAGCAACTTGCAACGACCGTTGTAACTTCCCCTCCGAAGGAAAGCATGCTGACGGATTTTTAGCGCTCTTAGAAAATCCGGCGACATTGGCCGGCTTTGAACCAGCACCTTGGGCATAGAAGTTCAGCATGCTACCAGTTAGCCGCTTCCCTCATAGTCAGATGGAACAAGAAGTTCCGTGACGAACTAAAGAGCCTACTTTTCTTAAAATTAAGATTCATGCCATAGATTAATCTACAGTATATGAACCTATCTAGAATAATGACGAAATTAAGTGGGTAATATCGAAATGTCTTAATTAGTTCGAAATAAGGTATACTAGGCATAATGTAGCCTAATAGAGCAATACAGTTGGCAGCTCTGGTGACTGAATATATTCTTACTTCCATCTCCTAAGGTACAGAATACAAAATGTGGTTGAAGTCCAAAGGACGTTACATGGATTTAGACATTGGATCTATTAGTACACGTAAAAGCATGTTGGCAACAATGTCATGCGAGGGCTGGTCAGAAATAATCTGAAATATTATATCTTTTTGTGCCAATTTTGGATGAAATTCATTTGTTGGTATAGAAGTTACATGTATTTAAAAATTGGTCCTATAAGCAGGCTTAGAATCATGTTGGTAGAACTGACGTATATAAGTTACTCCAAATTAATGTAAAATTTCAGGTAATTTACGTGTGCATAGTTCAAAGCTGTCGGCTTGCATACTTTCTGATATATTTGGATACAAAATAGAGAGCAATTATTAACAGTTGGCAGCCCTGGTGGCTCTTACGAATACACTCAGTCATATCTGTTTATGTACACATATAACATACAAAATTGTTGAAATCCAATTGATAGTGTAGAAGTTATATGCATTTAAAAATTGGACTTATCAGAAGGCTTAAAATTATTTTGGCAACGCTGTCATCTATGGCCACCTGGAAATTAAACTGAAATAGTATTATCTACATGTGTGCCAATTTTAGAATAGTTCCCATGTTGTATACCTTCCAAGATATCCAACATGGAGCTCAAATTTCTAGTGCGCTTTTTTTTAGCAGTTGGTATCACTGGCATCTTTTTCAAATACGGGCCTGAGATATTCCGGTATACATCTTTACTCATGCTAAATTTGGTTTCGATTGCTGCAGCCGTTTAGGAGTTGATATGGGGGGACAAACACACACAGCCAGACAGACAGAAGGACAGACAGACAGACAGAAGGACAGACACATTTTCCCGGATATATCTCATAAGTCTACTTTTTCCTCATTTCTGAAAAGTGTGAAAAGTAGGCTAAAAATAAATGTGATCTCGTCAATGGCGTTGTCTTGGCAACCTCTGATAGATCATCCCTCATCAATTTAAAAGCGTTGTTATGGTAACCTCTGATGGCACTTGACATTTTTAGCCTACTTTTCACATTTTGCAAAAATGAGGAAAAAGTAGTCTTATGAGATCGATCCGGGAAAATGTGTGTCTGTCTGTCTGTCTGTCTGTCTGTCTGTCTGTCCTTCTGTCTGTCTGTCTGGCTGTGTGTGTGTCCCCCCCCCCCTATCAACTCCTAAACGGCTGCAGCAATCAAAACCAAATTTAGTATGAGTAAAGATGTGCACCGGAATATCTCACGTCCATATTTGAAAATGATGTCAGTGCTACCAACTGCTGAAAAAACGCACTAGAAATTTGAGCTCCATGTTGGATATCTTGCAAGGTATGCATGGGAGCTATTCCAAAATTGGCACACATGTTGATAATACCATTTCAGTTTTATTTCCAGGGGGCCAACCATGACAGTGTTGCCAAAATAATTTTAAGCCTTCTGATAGGTCCAATGTTTAAATGCATATAACTTCTACACTATCAACTAGATTTCAACCAAATTTTGTATGTAATATCTGTACATAAACAGATATGACTGGGCATATTCTTAAGAGCCACCAGGGCTGCCAACTGTTAATAATTGCTCTCTCTATTTTTTTTAATCCAAATACCAATATATCAGAAAGTATGCAAGCCAACAGCTTTAAACTATGCACACGCATATTCTGACATTTTTAGGTTAATTTGGAGTAACTTATATACGTCAGTTCTACCAACATGATTATAAGCCTGCTGATAGTACCAATTTTTAAATACATGTAACTTCTATACTATCAGTTGGATTTCAACCAAATTTCGTATGTGCAATGTGTACCATAACAGATATGACTATAAGTATTGTTAAGAGCAATCAGGGCTGCCAACTGTTAATAAATGCTGTCTATATTCTTTTTACCCTAATATCAATATATCAGAAAGTATGCAAGCCAACAGCTCTATACTTTGCACACGTATAGCACCTGACATTCTAGATTAATTTGGAGTAATTAATACAAGGCGGTGCTGCCAACATGATTCTATGCCTGCTGATATGTCCAATTTTAAAATACATGTAACTTCTATACTAACAAATGGATTTCATCCAAAATTGGCACAACAAGATATCATAATAATTCAGATTATTTCTGACCAGCACACGCATGGTATTGTTGGCAACATGCTTTTACGCGTGCTGATAGATCCAGTGTCTAACTGCATGTAACGTCCATTGGACTTCAACCAAATTTTGTATTCTGTACCTTAAGAGGCGGAACTAAGAATATATTCAGTCACCAGGGCTGCCAACTGTAGTGCTCTATTAGGCTACATTATACCAGGCATATTTTGAACTAATTAGATATTTCGATATTACCAACTTAATTTCGTCATTATTCTAGATAGGTTCATATACTGTAGAATAATCATTGGCATGAAAAGTAGGCTGTATAGTTCTTCACGGAACTTCTTGTTTTAAAATTCCGAAATCATTTTTCTCATCCCTTGGCGTAATGGTGGATCATATCAAAAATTCTTTCAGACAAAAGTTTTAGGTAATTATTAGGGGAATATTTTCCATTTCGTACGGTTTTGATATTGTGCCTATTATGAGAGATATGATTAATGTTTCCCGAAAAACTCACTTTTTTCCACCCCTTTGGTCATTGGTTGGTGCTATCAAAAATCTTATTTGACATAAATTTTTGGCACTTATCCGACACATATTATGAACTTTGAATGGATTCGATATTTCACGTATTAAGAGAGTTATAGCGAAATTTGACTTTTTCGAAAAAAGCTCCCCATTTTCACCCCCTTCGACCGATTTTGCCCATTAACGAACTCGACCGATATTTTATAGGGATACATATTATGTAACATATTATGTAAAAAATTCAAAGTGATTGGTGCAAAATTACGGCAGTTATCGTGTCCACAAGAAACTGATATATAGATAGATAGATAGATAGATAGATAGATAGATACATATATACATAAATTATATATAAACTTTTGAACTGACGGTGGTTTTGGGGTCTGGGGGATGTGAAACGCGAAGATATGTCGAAATTTTCTGGAAGTCGAAACATGGTACCCATTGCAATAGTTAGCTTTCTAATGAAATCTACCTAAAAGTGAAAATATGTTGATCTAGTTGGGCGCTACGCTGCTGCTATCGACAGTGGCTTGCTCAACATGCTGCAATACACAGTGGCCCGTCCACCACTTTGCTTCAGCGAGTCTTCGTTCTATAAGGAGGGCCCCCACTGTACTTGATGTTTTTCGAATATAATGTTATTGGTTTACGTCCCTTTGAACTACTCTGGCTGTTAGAGACGACGGGGTGCCAAAATTTTGCCCTGAAGGGGATTTTTAACGTGCCAGTAAATCTACTGACACGGCTCCCTTGCATTTGCGCACCCTCAAATGTCAGGTGACTGCGCCAGGATACGAACCTGCAACATTGGGTTCAGCATTTTTCAAATATAATGACTAGACATCGGACTTATTTTCCGTGAGAACTGTCAATTCTGTCAGTGACAGTTATCCGTATTATGTTCTAACAGCAGTGGCGTACCTACGAAAGGGGATCAGGGGGTTCAATCTCCCATTTCCCAGAGACAATAAGAATATGAAATTTGTTGAAGATTTTACTTTTGAGTAAAACTAATATCTGGATTGATGATAAATGATTGGATTGTGTAGGTTTATACTTACTCATTTGAAAACAGTTATTTTCACTAGAATATATTTTTTAGTGTTACCCTAACATATTGAATGAGCAAAAATTTCAGCTGTCCAGTTTGCTCGAGGGGTGGTACTATCATGTGAGAGAACTATAGGTTCCGTGCGTTGGGGTGAGAAATGCACCACCGTGGCCAATCTTATACTGTAAGCTCGTGAATGTTACCATGGCCGAGGTGGAGCCATGCGTAGGTAAATTCTGAAAACAAACACAAATCAATGAGGGATTTCCAGACATTCTAGAAATATGAAACTTAGTACCAGTGAAGCTGATACTCACAAGATTGTTATACGAGTCTAAAATATTCTTCATTTTTCGAGTGGACCGAGTTGGAGGGATTTAAAATGGCGGCTTAGGAGAAGAACGGTGTAAGAAATCATTTTTTCAACCGTAGATTAACCCTTTTTACAAAGGGATGACCTATATTTTTTGTGGACTCAAACGTTTCCTGAATGTCCAAACAACTTAACATCAAACCCCGAGGAATTGTTGAGGAAAATTTCCGAGATATTAAGGAGGTAATGTCGTGGTGAAGACAAAAATGAAAATAGACTTGAATTAATGCAACACTTCCAGGTATCCTTGAAACATTTAAATATCTAAACGTTTTGTTAGGGGGCCGAGCTGATGAGCTATTAAATTGGGTTTCAGAAGCAGTTCGGCGTAAGTAGGCCACACAAGTGTATTTTCACCCAAAGGTTAGCATGTTTTCCAAAGCGATGCCCTATCTAGTTTTCGTGAGCTCAAACGTTTGCTGAAAGTCCAAAGTAACTTTTATCATCAACAAACATAGTTAGAGATAGGCTAATTAGATCCCAAATGCACAATTTAAAGTGTTTTCAAATCAATTTTGTGAGTTCGTGAAGGGAAACTATGAAGAATATTACATTGTTCTGTGTGTTACAATATCTATTATTGCAACCAACAATAGTACACAACATTTTGACATCGTTACTGTTTATAGAATAAATGCTGGCACGTTATCGGTGTCCTGTACACCAATACTCAGCTGATCGCGGCATGTAACAGCTTCTCGGAATGTCCGCTTACAGCAGCACTTCAGTATACGCAGTAGCCTATAACAGCCGACAGGAGATGCTGCGAGCAAATGCTCCGCTGGTAATCTAGAATCCCGGGCTGGTTGGAACTTTTTCTTCAGTCCATCATTTCGATCACAACTAGAAGTACATTTAAAGCCACCATATCCAGCAACGATACGGAGTGCACGGTAATTCAGTTTACCTGAGTAATAAAACCCTCAAGATAAACCTCACATTTCAGAAGTTAGACCAGAGTTTAACAGCCAAAGTAATCAACCGTTGAGATAAGTGAACACCTGACGTGCCAAGCCTCTCGTTTAGCGCAGTGCATCAAAAGTATTTCGTCACAGTATCATAGTATTGCATGTGATACGAAACATATTGCAGGCAGCTTCCACACCATGAGATAGTAGGTTTGAGTGCGACTTATATCAGTGGAATTTTAAGGTTGTTGTAATACGATAATTCTCCATTCCTGAGCGTCTGTTGACGCCGTTAGCTGTGAAGAAGAATAGAAGATAAATCACTTCTATTACACTGATGGATTTGTGGCCGTGCCGTAAATTAAACTTCATACAAGCACAATATAGAATTTGTCACTTACCCAAAAGACGGCTGCTCGATACTTGGTTAACTATAGTGCATTCCATTCGTACCGTACACAATAATTAAAATTATAAATGAGAATTACTTTACATGAACATTTGAATTACAAACTGCCACAATAGTTTTTATGCGACCGATAGGCTCTCTATACCCGACATATAAAGCAAGTAGTTCCGTTAGGAAGTATATAGCCTATTTTCATATATCCAACTTATATTAATTGCCTCTATCAACATACAACATTTCAGTTTGATTGCTGTAATTGATTCGTAGATATTAAAACGGTCTAAATACGTCGGACGGTTGCCATGTTGGATTTTTAGCCTACTTTTCACATTTTGCAAAAAACGAGGAAAAAGTAGTCTTATGAGATCGGGCAAATGTGTGTCTGTCTGTCTGTCTGTCTGTCTGTCTGTCCTTCTGTCTGGCTGGCTGGCTGTGTGTGTGCCACCCCCCCCCCCCCCCCTATCAACTCCTAAACGGCTGGAGCAATCAAAACAAAATTTGGTAGGAGTAAAGGTCTATACCCGAATATCTCACGGCCATATTTGAAAATGATGTCAGTGCTACCAACTGCTAAAAAATCGCAATTGAAATTTGAGCTCCATGTTGGATATCTTGGAAGGTATGAATGGGAGCTATTTCAAAATTGGCATACGTATAGATAATAATATTTCAGTTCAATTTCCAGGAGGCCATACATCGCTGTGTTGCCAAAATGATTATAAGCCTGCTGATTGGTCCAATTTTTAAATGCACATAACTTCTACACTATCAATTGGAATTCAACCAAATTTCGTATGTTGTATGCATACATGACCAGATATGACTGAGCGTATTCTTAAGACCCATCAGGGCTGCCAACTGTTAATAAATGCTCCTAATTTATTTTATCCAAATACCAATATATCAGAAAGTATGCAAGCCAATAGCTCTAAACTATGCACACGTATAGTACCTGGCATTCTACATGCATTTGGACTAACTAATATACGTCAGTGCTGCCAACATGAATCTAAGCCTGCTGATAGGTCCAATTTTAAAATGCATGAAACTTCTATACTAACTAATGGATTTCATTCAAAATTGGCACAACAATAGATCATATTATTTCGGATTATTTCTGACCAATACATGCATGACATTGTTGCCAACATGATTTTACGCACGCTGTTAGATCCAATGTTTAACTGCCTGTAACGTCCGTGCTATTCATTGGACTTCAACCAAATTTTGTATTCTGTACCTTAAGAGATGGAACTAAAAATATATTCAGTCATCAGGGCTGCCAACTGTCGTGCTCTTATTAGGCTACATTATGCAAGGTATACAGTATTTCGAAATAATTAGACATTTCGATATTAGCAACTTAATTTCTTCATTATTCTAGATAGGTTCATATACTGTAGAATAATCATTGGCATGAAAAGTAGGCTCTTTAGTTCGTCACGGAACTTCTTGTTATATACAATATACTGTATATAGGCCTTAGAGATATGTACTATTACATGAAGATTATTGTGTAGGTGTATCATTAAAAATGCAATCGCGTGATTGGGACACAAGAAATAAAACCGAGATTTTAAAATTTCGCACAGCCACCGTCTTTAGTTATGTAAACAATTGAAGTAAATTAGTTGTCAGTGCATTACAATGTGTATAAACTTTTGCTGTACTGTACTAAGTTTCACTGCGTTCGGAAGGTAAGGAGAGAGTTTTCGAGAACACCCCTTGAAAAAAATCGATTAATTCCTGTGAATAGATTCTGAGAATAATATTGAAGCATTAGAAGCCATTTTTTAGTGCTGTCTAGTTCTGTTATTCAGTAGAAAGCTTTCCAACCTAAGTGAGCAGGATCTGATGATGACCGCTTGCCGATCGAAACAAGTCATCCAATTAGCGTAAAGATTTGAAGCCATTCTTTTAGTGTTGCGTATTCAAATTGTCATTTGTAGCTCTTCAGTTGGTCGACAGAAATTTGTCAAATGACTGGACGGGGTACAAAGTATAAATATGTAAATACACTCCAGGGAAAAATTACATATATTAGTACATAATAATAATAATAATAATAATAATAATAATTCGTATGGCCTCGGAAGCCGGGTGAAAGCTTTGTTATTTGACACCCAGAGGGTAGCTTGCATGTCAAATTTCGTTGTTCCTTGAAGCACTATGAATGTCAAGGAGGTTAGATATCTAAGCTCCTTGAACACTATAGCGCTTTCTAGTAGAGAAATTAGGAACTTTGTGTTGGCGGAAACTCCTGAGATTAATTTTGCCATTATGAACACGGCCTACCGATTTCAAATGGGTTCTTTGACATGCCAACATCGTATGCTATGCGTGTCGTATTTTTTGCCGCCTTTCAAAAATCACTTACCATGGCCAGGAGCGAACCTGTAAGCTTGGTGTTTGTAGCCCGACACGTTAACCAGTCACCCATCGTGGCAAGCTTTATGTACATTAAGGCGTGTTATTTTGTGATAAATATCTCTTGTAATATTTCTTTCAGGTTAGGGTGTTTAAATATTTTCCCGCGTAATAGGGACAGTCAAAATTCTTGAATGATAGGGACTAAGTTCTTGGTTAATAAGGGTAACACTTCTTGAGTGAGGCTGAATTTTTCACACTGCCTTATTTAGTTTTTATGTCAGTAATAATTAGTTATATACGAACCATTTCAACTCAAACCATCTAGCGACAACATTCCAAACTTTGTGGATTTTTCCAGATATTACAAGGCAGAAGTCAGTTCTGTTTTGGAACTTGGTTAATAAATAATATGAAAAAACAAGCTGACATTTTCAAATTTCGTTAATTCGTCGAAAAATTTCGTTTTTTTTTCGCGAATAATGACCAAAAAGATCCTAAATTCGTGAGCCATATATTTTTTGTGATTTTTCGCGAGTGTTCCGCAAGTTGATACGTGTAATTATATTATATTCTTAATGTAAAGCATGTTCTAAACCAATGTTTATGTGGTATATTGGCTTTCAAGGCCAGTGAATTAAGACTCTGACAAATTGCTGAGTTGTAATTCACTGCCCGTGAAAGCCAGTATCCCATCTCTTGCGAAGCCTTCATAGAGAGATTAAGGCTGCTTGAGCTTTTAGTTCTCGCGGTAAAGAGGAGCAGGAGCGCTTCATAAAAAGGGAGGTACCGCGCTGTTCGCTACTCCTGTGGGGGCCCTGGCAGAGACATCAAGAGCCCACTGATGAGCCAGCTTGGTGTCCTAGGAGAAACCCCACAAAAGACACGGCTCAAACCCAGAAAAATTGCTGAGTTTAAATGTTTGTTTGTTTTAATTATTTTCTTGATTTTGTGAGTCGCGAATTTTGACTGTCTCTAAATTAGGCACAATTTGTGTTGACCGAATCAAAGCATTCTGAGAAAAAGGTAAAAAAATTACGATCCTTACAGTAGTCGCGTATGATGTGTAACATGTGACATGCTATCCTACTATGTTTCTGCCGGGAGTGCAAATCCCTTGTTAACAGTAAGCTCTGTTGGTCATTGAATTAAATACTTGTAAAACTCCAGTGCCAATCCTGACCGGTGCGCATGCGCGAGGTACGTCGTGGTACTGTCCCCGTAAATCCGGATAGTAGGCTGTCAGATATCCGCCCCCTCAATCGGATTGCCCAAAATCAAACGCACCGGTGGTGTATTCTTGGAATACACGGTACCAGAGATTATAATTTTCAATGCTTTTGCATGTTCTTTCCTTCCTCTTTGTCAAACACCATCAGTGATCTTCTGTTTTCTCTTAGGGGTTCAGGTCGCTTATATCTTTTATGAGTCTGTTCCATATATATATTCTATGACCCACCTAGCGTCATATAGCAGCGAATATCTGAAGCTCTTCAACTCTTCCTCGTGCAAGAGGAATTCCTTCTCCATCTAGCCACCAGATCCTGTTACCATCGCCAGCTATTTTCTCCTTGAGCAAGAGGACTACGTCTACTTCTTTACTCACCATGCTGCGCTAGTATCATCTGTTATCAACTCTTTGAAGACCGGCTCAGCAAGAGAAGATCAATTTTTTGTTGTAACATTGGCAATGCTTATATGTTCACCTTTTGTCTCCTACCCCCCACTCTTTTCCCCTTCCTTGGACCCTCCGTGCTCCGTTGAGCAGGTCTCACTTCTCAGTCGGCAGTTGACTCGGTCAGTTAAAGCTCCTCTCGAGCTGGCGTCCTCAAACCAAGAGACACACTCTCTTCTACGCCATGTTGGCAAGGTAGTTGTCATCATAGGAAACTTCGCCTTCAACATGAAATCAAGATAAGTACCATTTTAAAAGTTTTAACCTCATCTTCATGGTTTTAACTTCCACGTGCTTTTAATGATACTTTTATAGACAGTGTGAAATTATTTATTTTGGGGCAAAAATCATTCTTCGTGGGATTTTCCATGTTGAGCTTTCGCTTGTATAAGCCAACCTTACTAAAAAAGAGCTTTTCTTAAGCTATTCAAATGAGAAATCCTCTCACTACGTGGGATATTATCTAATACCCGCTGTTTATAATTCACAAAGCTAGTTCCTCCGCTGGATTAACTTTGACTCCATTCTTCTATAAAGATCGTTCTGGAACTTTCCAGATCTGGTACTCTATCTGCGAGGCTTGCCGTCAGGTATTTTTCACTCACTTGTGAAAATACTAGTTAAAATGAGGAATCTTCCTTACAAATTACTGCAATAGCTAACTTTCGTCCACCGTTGGGATGTTCTATGGCGCATTTAACTGTAATCCACCATTTTCTTCAAGAAACAGACTCTCGCCTACCTAGTGCAACCAGTTATCATTGCAATAACTTTCTTTCCCATAAACTTTGTGTTTCCACAGTGAACTTTTCATATATTTCAACCAACTATAGTGAAAACCAGTGCTTGCTCAACTTTACTACCGCGTCGCGATCGTCCGTTTATATTTAAATAAGGCCATGAACATTGATCCTATATCCCAATGATATTTCCTCAACCTTCTACTAACCACCCATAATAATAAAATTGTAACTTTTCTATAAGGTGTCACTCACGAAGTGCCCTTACAACTTGGCTAGTTTAACATCAAGTAATTTCTGTATAATTAAATGTGTGATACACGATTCAAATTCACATTGTTCCTTTCCTATAATCAGGGAAAACAATTCTTTCAACTCTTGTGTGAGTTATTTTTAGGTCTCACTAAATGGAAACTGCCCCATTTGGCTCGTGATTCCTATCTACAATATAGGAAGTCGAGAACCTTCCTTTTAACTTCCTTCAGGTTTCACAGTAAGTGACCTGCCCTTATTTGCATAATAACCAACATTAATCTTATATATAAAAGTGAAAGTCTGTATGTATGTGGGTATGTGGGTATGTGGATCTGTTCCGTATACAAATCTACACCGTTCCACCAATCTCAACCAAATTTTTCATACACATAGTTTAGGACCCAGAAGGAACCGCTGGCTACATGAATTTTCGATAGTCTTTCTCATTCTTCTGATTTCGACCCTTTTGCACTCCAGCACATGCTAATCAAATCATAAAATATACTCATGAAGGAATGGCAAGGCGGATAGTTTCCATGGCAACATAGCTCAAGTCGAGACACGGCCGACTGGATGCCATTCGCGCTCTGCACTACCGGTATAGAAAATGAGGATCTTTACTTGAAATCCCGTTAGTTACTCAATTGCTCACACAGCACTGTCAACCGAGTTTAGCATAACAAAGACTTGACACTATCTTCTACTATATATTTGTCAAATACCACTCACTCACTCATTCATTCATCACGAAATCTCAGAAACCATCAAACGGATTGGAATGAAATTTGGTATGCAGCTTCCCCAAGGGCCGCAAATGCCCACTAAGAGAGGATTTTTGGATAGTCTGGTTCTAAAGGGGTGTTAAGGGGGTAGACCTGCATTTCATTGAACAGCAATATCTCCCGATTGGTTTAATTGGGGGATGTGATACTCGGCACATAAACTCATCATTAAAAATAAGAAGACACGAGTCGGAGGGTTTTTCGATGTGGTGTATATTATGAGGTGAAAGGGGTGAAAAGTGGGGATTGAAAGATTCCTAACGGAGCGTGTATCTCTTAAACGACATAGGCGAGGAGTTTGAAACTCAGCGGGAAAAAATCAGCATAAAAATAAGTAAATATCTGTTTGACCGTTTTATCATAAATCCAATTTAAGGGGCCCATGGGGAGGGGTGAAATTCTGGAGGGGGGGGGGGGAGAAACAGGAAAGAAAGTGTCCTAACTGATTGACTGACTGACTCACTCATCAAACTCAGGGGGAAAAACTGCTTTAAAGTAAGTAAATAGCTGTTCAACAGGTTTTTTTCATAAATCAAATTTAAGGGGTTCTTAGGGAGGGGTGAAATTCTGAAAAAAGAAAATTGAAAGAAAATGTCCTGACTCACTCACTCATCATCGCCCAGCCAAAATTATTGAAGTTAGAAACATGACAGTTTGGGGATATGTTCATTGTATTTCAAAACAGTCTACTAAGGGAGGATTTTCGGATATTCAGGTTCTAAAGGGGTCTTAATGGGGTTAAACCTGCATATCATTGAATAACAATATCTCCCGATTGGTTTCATTGGGGGATGTGATACACGGCATATAAACTCATCATTAAAACGTAAGACACGTGTCTGAGGGTCTTTCGATGTGGTGTTTATTATGAGGTGAAAGGGGTGAAAAGTAGGGATTGAAAGATTCCTAACGGAGCGTGTATGTCTTAAACGACATAGGCGATGAGTTTGAAACTCCGGGGAAAAAATCAGCATAAAAATAAGTAAATATGTGTTTGACCGTTTTTTCATAAATCCAATTTAAGAGGCCCATGGGGAGGGGTGAAATTCTGTGGGGGGGGGGGGACAGGAAAGAAAATGTCCTAACTGATTGACTGACTGACTCACTCATCAAACTCAGGGGGAAAAACTGCTTTAAAGTAAGTAAATAGCTGTTCGACAGTTTTTTATCAATCAAATTGAAGGGGTTCATCGGGAGGGGTGAAATTCTGAAGGGAAAAAATGAAAGAAAATGTCCTGACTCATTCACTCACTCCTCATCGCCCAGCCAAAAATATTGAAGTTGGAAATATGGCATTTTGGGGATATGTTCGTTGTATGTCAAAACCGTACACTAAGGGAGGATTTATGGATATTCAGGCTATAAAGGGATTTTAAGGGGGTTAAACCTGAATTTCATTGAATAACAATATCTCACGAGTGGTTTCATTTGTGTATGTGATACTCGGCATATAAACTAATCATTAAAAATAAGCAGACATGTTCCTAAGGGTTTTTCGATGTGATGTATTATTATGAGGTGAAAGGGGTGAAAAGTAGGGATTGAAGGATTCCTAACGGAGCGTGTAGGCCTATCTCTTAAACGACATAGGCGAGAAATTTGAAACGCAGCGAAATAACATCAGCTAAAAAGATAAGTAAATCGGTGTTCGACCGTTTTTTTCATAAATTACTTTAAGGGGCCAATGGAGTGGGGTGAAATTCCGGGGGAAAAAGGAGAGAAAGTGTCCTAACTGACTAACTCGCTCACTCACCAAACTCATGGGAAAAAGACAGCTTTAAAAATAAGTTAATAGGTGTACAAGCGTTTTTTCATCAATCCAATTTAAGGGGCCTATGGGGAGGGGTGAAATTCTGATAAAAATAATTGAAAGAAAATGTCCTGTCTGACTCACTCACTCATCACGCCCGGCGAAAACTATTAAAGTTGGAAAAATGAAATTTTGGGAATATGTTCGCTGTATGTCGAAAACGTCAACTAAGAAATGATTTTTGTTTATTCGTTTTTTAAAGAGATGTTAAGGGGGCAAACGTGCATTTCAATGAATAACGATATGTCATGAGTTGTTTCTTAGGGGATGTGATATTCGGTATATAAACTAATCATTAAAAATAATCAGACATATGTCTAAGGGTTTATCGATGTGGTGTATATTATGAGGTGATAGGGGTGAAAATTGGGGGTTGAGGGATTCTTGACGGAGCGTGTATCTCTTAAAGGACATAGGCGAGAAGTTTGAAATTCGGCGGAAAAAGAACAGCTTAAAATACAAGTAAATAGGTGTTCGACTGTTTTTTTTCATAAATCCAATTTAAGGGGCCCTTGGAGAGAGGTGAAATTCTGGGGGAAAAATAACAGGAAAGAAAGTGTCCTAACTGATTGACTCACTTACTCACTCATCAAACTCAGGGGGAAAACAGCTTTAAATAAGTAAATAGTTCTTCGACCGTTTGTTTCATAAATCCAATTTAAGGGGTTCATGGGGAGGGGTGAAATTATCAAAAATAAATGAAATAAAATGTCCTGACTGACTCACTCACTCATCATAGCCCAGCCAAAATTATTAAAGTTAGAAACATGAAATTTTGGGGATATGTTCGTTGTATGTCGAAAACGTCCACTAAGGAAAGAGTTTTGAATATTCAGGTTCTAAATAGGTGTTAAGGGGGGTAAACGTGCATTTCATTGAATAACAATATCTCACGAGTGGTTTCATTTGGGGATGTGATACTTGGGATATATACTAATCATTAAAAATAAGCTGACACATGTCTAATGGTTTTTCGATGTAGTGTATATTATGAGGTGAAAGGGATGAAAAGTGGGGGTTAAAAGATTCCTAACGGACCCTGTATCTCTTAAACGACATAGGCGAGGAGTTTGAAACTCGGAGGAAATCAAACAGCTTAAAAATAAATAAATAAATAATTAAATAAATAAATAAATAAATAAATAAATAAATAAAATAAATATGTGTTCGACCGTTTTTTCATAAATCCAATTTAAGGGGCCTATGGGGAGGGGTGAAATTCTGGAAGATAAACGTCCCCTAAGGAAGGATTTTTGGATGTTCACTCTCATCGGCCAACCCAAACGATTAAAGTTAGAAGAATGATATTTTGGGGATATGTTTGTTGTGTGTCGAAAACGCCTACCAAGGAGGGATTTTTGGATATTCAGGTTCTAAAGGGGTGTTAATGGGGTTAAACCTGCATTTCATTGAATAACAATATGACACGACTATGACGCGAGCGAAGCGAGGCTAAAAATGAGATGATGTGCGTCTATGTATTACTCAATCACGCAAGTACCACTGGTCCGATTTACATGAATTTTACATGGAAGTAGCTGATTTACCTGGTTAACATATAGGTTACTTTTGATTTCAATACTTTGTACTATTTAAAGATGGCGACCATTTTAGTGACTTCACTACACCCTTTGGTTTAAAACTTTCATATTTCCATTTCAAATACAAAGATAACGCTAAGAAATAGCAAACTTTTGATGGTATGTACGAGGTTAAAAATTACATTTTCTATCCGAAAGGTATCTCCAACCGTTAGCGAGTAAGACCTAAATTTGTGCTATAAAACACGGTCAACGCCGAGCGGTGTAGTTGGACAAAATGTTCCATCCTTAATCTCCCTCTGCTCAGCACCTCGCCTATCGCCTGTTTTAACTGTCACCTTCATATTTTAATTTATTTATGACGCGTAGCGAAGCACGGGTACTTCAGCTAGTTCTGTATAAATATAAGAAGTTTTAGGAACTTCTATTTTATTCTTCATGTTTTCCTTATTGTTATTTTCGAAGTTGTTATTCTCTCTAGAATATTCGTTCAGAAATTTCCTACAGTACACTCTTTGTACTCCAATTAACGTTCCAACTTTAATTACTTCATTGGTTATTTGTTTAAATCTTACAAAGATTTTAGTACCAGGTTTTAAACCTTGTAAATTGTCAATTGCCTGGAGCAAAAGTTTAATGTTGAGAGGTCTGCGACCCCATTTGTTAAAAAGTTCAAATGAACTATGTTTGTCAAAATTATATTACATGCTTGTTAATTTCCTCAAACTTCTTTGCATTGTTTAATAAATTAAATATTTGGTTTTGGATTCATAATTTCGAAAATACAACGGTTAAGCAAGATCCTGTCTTCCCTGACTCTTCCCAAGTGTATGCCATCGTTAATACAGAACAAATCTACTACTATTTGTCTGGCCAGACCATCACCCTTCCCCATAGTACTTTTATGCATGCTTGGGAGGAAATACACTAAAGCCTTTCTCTGGCAAACCGCCAAAGTCTTAGCTGTGGTTCCCGTCAGCTTCGACCAAGCTCGTACCCACTTTAGGTATCCGAGAACGGATTTGCGGTGGCAACCACCTTTGAGTGTGTTTAAAGTTAAACTTATTAATTTTGTGGGACTCTCCTCCTATTTTTATATCCTTTTTCTCCAATCCAAAATCTACTTCCTTTTCTTAATCATCTTCCCTTGGTGGGTGGGTTATTCCTCAGCCAATAATCTACCCAAAATTAGGTCCCAGAAACCCGGGAGAGTCCATTTGTCATTTTTCTGTTTGGCAATATTTTGCAAATTATTAATATCTGTTTTGAATCTTTCAGCTATAACCACATCGTGCAAAGCCTGTGAACGGGAAAGAGGCCGCTCCTGTCTCCTATGGTGTGTCCCATTCTTTCTACCCATTCGCTGCTGCAAACTTGACAGCATCTCCAAGGTTCTACAGTTTCGTGAGTTGTATTTCAATTTATTCTCTTTATCATGGCTCCTACTGAAAAAGATGAAACTCTCATTGCCAGACGTTCTTCCTATAAAGGGCAACTCACTAGATTCAGAAATTTCATCAGCAAATTAAATCCCGCCGAGTGTGATTTAGACATCTTGACACATCGCCTTAAGTTGTACGAACGGTCTTATGATTATTATGATCAAATTCAAACTGAGATTGAATCCGCTTGCCCAGAACTTCAATCGGATCGGGACGAGGTCGAACCCTTGTACTTTGAAGGGATTGCAAAGGCCCACCAACTAATCCGCAGTATCTCAGAACCGGACACTAGGGTCATCAATCCGGCCCAGTTCGCACCCGCTTCAGTTCACAAAAACAAACCTAAACCGTTACTTCCTAAGATAAGCCTACCGCACTTCTCAGGCAAGGAAGGTGAATGGTATTCTTTTTATGAACTTTACTGCTCCCTAATTCATGAAAATACTGAGATCCCCGGTATTCATAAATTCTACTTCCTCCGTACTTCTTTGGAATGTGAGGCCTTAGCCTTAGTGGAGTCACTTCCTTTAAGCGCAGACAACTACCACATCGCCTTTAATCTCCTTAAAGAGAGATATGGCAATTTACGTTTGAGTGTAGCTCGCCACATACGTTGTCTCTTCAACCTACCAGCCGTCAAACCTAATGACGTCACCTCTTTAAGAGACCTCTTAGACTCTATACAGTTAAATGTTAGAGCATTATACCAACTTAAGCAGCCTGTCCAAACATGGGACACCATACTCATTCATCTGCCTACATCAAGATTCGATTTTTCAACTTTAAAGGCTTGGGAAATTGAACTCGCTCGCAAGGAAGAATTTTCCTTCGAACACTTAATCTCGTTTCTTAACAGCCGATGCCAAGTTCTTACAGCACTCTCATTTCAGTGCGAAAAGGTCGAAACGAATCATCAGTCTCACATTTTTGAGAAAAACCTTGCTTTTTCAAAGGGACATCAGCCCCCATCTGTCGAGAACAAGCAACCCCGTTCTTCTTTCAATCATGCAAGAGAACATATCAGGCCGCTTAACAAATCATTAAAATGCACGCTCTGTAAAAAGCTTCACACATTGTATTCGTGCAAATCCTTTAAAGAATTGTCTGTCGAAGATCGAAGGAAGTTTGTCTTGAATAGCAAACACTGTTTCAACTGCTTATCACCTAAGCATTCTTCTTCAAACTGCACGTCATCCAATCTCTGTTTTCATTGCAAAAAACCGCATCATTCTTTATTGCACGTTCACGATAAATCGAGGTCATCAGTACCTGCCTCTTCAAGCTCCTTGCAGAGCCGCTCCGAACAAACTAATGCTTCTTCCTGCATTTCTAACGCCGAAACTTCTTACAGTGCGCAAACCCTTTTGACCACTGTACAATTCGAAATCCAAGATAAATTTGGAAATTGGTTTAGAACCCGTGGTCTTCTCGATTCCGCTTCAACTCATAACTTTGTTTCGCAATCGTTGATTAAAAAACTAGGTCTTTTGTCGTCGCCTACTTCTATCAATGTGACCGGCATTGACAATTTGAAAACTCAAGTCTTGCAGTCTTCAAAATTGAAAATCAGATACGTTTGCCAAAGAAACACCAATCTTAATTTAAACTGTCTCATTCTTACCAGTATTGGCAAGGACACTCCTAGCAGCTGTATTAATACCTCCAGTTTAAAGATTCCTTCGCACTTAAGGTTAGCTGATCCTCAGTTTAATGCTCAAGGTCCCATTGATGTACTTTTCAGCGCCAATGTTTTTTGGAAGTGCCTTCGCAAACAAACACGCAAGTTATCTTCAACCGTGGTCGCCAGAGACACCGATTTTGGTTGGGTTATTACTGGCGAAATCAAACATACCAGTGTTCAAACCAAAGCGCAATGTCATTTCGTTACAGCTGACATAAATCCCATTTCTGAAAAAGAGAACGCTCATGTTTCAGATCTCAATATTTGTGAAAAACACTTGCCGAAACGATGTCTTATCGTGAACAACTACACTACCTCTGTAAGTTGTTTAAATGGTTTTTCCTTCTTCCCGCACAAGATGGCCATTCAAGTTCGCCTTGCTTTGTGTTATTTCGTTTACCTTCTCATGTCATTTTTTATAGCAGGTAATTGCTTAAACTCTTTCTCGAAAACTATCTTCCCCTTGTGTAAAACTATGGCTATCAGTCACCATCACTTTGCTGTGAGCTATGTTTCACTTCTTTCGTTACTTAGAAGGACGGCCACGGCCGGCTCCCTCCTCCTTCCTCACATTTGGAAGCCGCTTTTGAAACCGCTTGAAAATCTGAATTCTATAGCATCTAGAATAACTATTCTTATGCATAAACTTCTTCTCAATGTCCCGGCTTCACTTCCTATTTCGGAAGAATCAAGCTTTTTCCTGTCGAAAATTGTCGGATTCCGTGATCCTCTCAATTATGCGAAATTGATTTCCTACTCTATTTCATATGGCTTTAAATTGTTTGTTCACGTCCAAGTTACGATTGACTGCATGCCGTCCAACCTGAATATCTGCTTTAAGTTACAGCTGATTCAACTAGTGTTGTTTGTGTACTTTGAACTGCTTGTTTTTCAAACTTGTCTGTATACAAGCCCGAGTAAGGTCAAGTCACTGTTTATTTCCTGTACGCTTGACAAAGTTCAAAGCAAGTTTCTCTTATCTCAACTTTGGCTGATTGCCAAGCATTGTCTAGTGAGTCGCTCCTGCAAGTACAGAAGCCGTTCACCTACTTCCCAAAATAAACTTGTTCCAGTTAAGGACTCTTTCAGCTATTTATACGCCTTATCTCGCTGTACTATGTGTGTCAAGGCCGTGCTTGCCTGTGTATCTCACTTACTTACGCTCGTATTCTACAATTGCTTCGATTCTTGTCTCGTAACATCGTCGCATATCCTTTACGCGCTTATGTATTGCATTTTGCTTACATATTTTGCGATCTTATTGTTCTTTGATGAACAAACTTACTTTTTCTCGTCGTCACATTCGATGTGTTTTTGCATTTATACTTGTCACGTCACGTTTCTCGCTGACTTAAATATTTTTCTGAGTAACCCCTTTGATGCTTATTATTACTTAAGGTCATTGTTTATGGCTACTAGGTTGTTACCTATGGCGTTCTTGCTTTCTACTCGCATAGTTTCTTCGTTTATTTGGTATATTCTTATCCTGAATAGATGTACTTGTTTCTATACGCTTTGTTTAAACTTGTCAATTCTTCTTTCTCATCGTATCGTAATCTTTACTAGTGCTTTATTTCTCTCCGCTTCCAGCTATTTCGTGATTGAAGGTGTTGTTAAATCTCGTTTTTTAACTCCGCTTTCCAAAGACCCTGATGACCTCCTTCCACTTACACCTGGTCGCTTTCTTACACTCACTTCTCTCTCTGCCCCTCCTCCCCTTCCTAATTCTTACAGGGATTCCAATCTACCTATTGTTTGGCGTAAACTTGAAGCCCTCCGCAATTCCTTTTGGAAGAGGTGGAACTTGGAATATTTAACTTCCTTGCAAAGGAGACAGAAGTGGTTTCTTTCCAGTCCCGACATTAAAGCGGGGGACTTGGTCTTAGTTAAGGTAGTTTCTCCCCCCTTAGTCTGGATCTCGGGTAGAGTGACCGAGTGTTATCCTGGAAGAGATGGGAGAGTCAGGGTGGTCAGAGTTTTGACCACTAATGGTCAGATCATAAGACCACTTCTCTTCAATTACTTTATTACTCTTAAATGTTTAATTGCTTATTTCTTCCCTGTTGGTGTTTTCCCCTCCCAGTATGGTGTATTCTTGGAATACACGGTACCAGAGATTATAATTTTCAATGCTTTTGCATGTTCTTTCCTTCCTCTTTGTCAAACACCATCAGTGATCTTCTGTTTTCTCTTAGGGGTTCAGGTCGCTTATATCTTTTATGGGTCTGTTCCAGATATATATTCTATGACCCACCTAGCGTCATATAGCAGCGAATATCTGAAGCTCTTCAACTCTTCCTCGTGCAAGAGGAATTCCTTCTCCATCTGGCCACCAGATCCCGTTACCATCGCCAGCTATTTTCTCCTTGAGCAAGAGGACTACGTCTACTTCTTTACTCACCATGCTGCGCTAGTATCATCTGTTATCAACTCTTTGAAGACCGGCTCAGCAAGAGAAGATCAATTTTTTGTTGTAACATTGGCAATGCTTATATGTTCTCCTTTTGTCTCCTACCCCCCACTCTTTTCCCCTTCCTTGGACCCTCCGTGCTCCGTTGAGCAGGTCTCACTTCTCAGTCGGCAGTTGACTCGGTCAGTTAAAGCTCCTCTCGAGCTGGCGTCCTCAAACCAAGAGACACACTCTCTTCTACGCCATGTTGGCAAGGTAGTTGTCATCATAGGAAACTTCGCCTTCAACATGAAATCAAGATAAGTACCATTTTAAAAGTTTTAACCTCATCTTCATGGTTTTAACTTCCACGTGCTTTTAATGATACTTTTATAGACAGTGTGAAATTATTTATTTTGGGGCAAAAATCATTCTTCGTGGGATTTTCCATGTTGAGCTTTCGCTTGTATAAGCCAACCTTACTAAAAAAGAGCTTTTCTTAAGCTATTCAAATGAGAAATCCTCTCACTACGTGGGATATTATCTAATACCCGCTGTTTATAATTCACAAAGCTAGTTCCTCCGCTGGATTAACTTTGACTCCATTCTTCTATAAAGATCGTTCTGGAACTTTCCAGATCTGGTACTCTATCTGCGAGGCTTGCCGTCAGGTATTTTTCACTCACTTGTGAAAATACTAGTTAAAATGAGGAATCTTCCTTACAAATTACTGCAATAGCTAACTTTCGTCCACCGTTGGGATGTTCTATGGCGCATTTAACTGTAATCCACCATTTTCTTCAAGAAACAGACTCTCGCCTACCTAGTGCAACCAGTTATCATTGCAATAACTTTCTTTCCCATAAACTTTGTGTTTCCACAGTGAACTTTTCATATATTTCAACCAACTATAGTGAAAACCAGTGCTTGCTCAACTTTACTACCGCGTCGCGATCGTCCGTTTATATTTAAATAAGGCCATGAACATTGATCCTATATCCCAATGATATTTCCTCAACCTTCTACTAACCACCCATAATAATAAAATTGTAACTTTTCTATAAGGTGTCACTCACGAAGTGCCCTTACAACTTGGCTAGTTCAACATCAAGTAATTTCTGTATAATTAAATGTGTGATACACGATTCAAATTCACATTGTTCCTTTCCTATAATCAGGGAAAACAATTCTTTCAACTCTTGTGTGAGTTATTTTTAGGTCTCACTAAATGGAAACTGCCCCATTTGGCTCGAGATTCCTATCTACAATATAGGAAGTCGAGAACCTTCCTTTTAACTTCCTTCAGGTTTCACAGTAAGTGACCTGCCCTTATTTGCATAATAACCAACATTAATTCTGTATAAATATAAGAAGTTTTAGGAACTTCTATTTTATTCTTCATGTTTTCCTTATTGTTATTTTCGAAGTTGTTATTCTCTCTAGAATATTCGTTCAGAAATGTCCTACAGTACACTCTTTGTACTCCAATTAACGTTCCAACTTTAATTACTTCATTGGTTATTTGTTTAAATCTTACAAAGATTTTAGTACCAGGTTTTAAACCTTGTAAATTGTCAATTGCCTGGAGCAAAAGTTTAATGTTGAGAGGTCTGCGACCCCATTTGTTAAAAAGTTCAAATGAACTATGTTTGTCAAAATTATATTACATGCTTGTTAATTTCCTCAAACTTCTTTGCATTGTTTAATAAATTAAATATTTGGTTTTGGATTCATAATTTCGAAAATACAACGGTTAAGCAAGATCCTGTCTTCCCTGACTCTTCCCAAGTGTATGCCATCGTTAATACAGAACAAATCTACTACTATTTGTCTGGCCAGACCATCACCCTTCCCCATAGTACTTTTATGCATGCTTGGGAGTAAATACACCAAAGCCTTTCTCTGGCAAACCGCCAAAGTCTTAGCTGCGGTTCCCGTCAGCTTCGACCAAGCTCGTACCCACTTTAGGTATCCGAGAACGGATTTGCGGTGGCAACCACCTTTGAGTGTGTTTAAAGTTAAACTTATTAATTTTGTGGGACTCCCCTCCTACTTTTCTATCCTTTTTCTCCAATCCAAAATCTACTTCCTTTTCTTAATCATCTTCCCTTGGTGGGTGGGTTATTCCTCAGCCAATAATCTACCCAACCGGCACAGCTACATCAATGAAAATGGCACTGACAGATACTACCGAGATTAGAGCACAGCAGTTAACAAGAAATTATTGTGGAACACACCAAAAAATACGGGCGTTCATACTTACCTTTACTTACCTCTTCAAATTAATCTCGGGTATGGGTTGCCAACTGGATCACTTAAAGTATGCCCTCACAATACCCTCCACCACGATATTTAAAATGAACCAAGGCGAAACAAGAAACTTTAAACTGTACAATAACTTATTTCACATAAAGGGAATGATTCTAACAAAATTCAACAAAATACACGTGGCAATCAGAAGCCATTGTCAATATAATCATGTCCTCCTGTAGGACTTGTAGACGTTACATACAAAATTTTATCTTTCACTTGCTTATAAAGAACGTAATAATAGTAATACACTTGGAATGGATGAGGGAATTGGAACGAGACATGTAGCAATTGTTTTCCTCTTTCATAAACATCACACTTTATTTATAACTGCAAGCCTGTTATGTGGTCGACCTTGGCCTCTAACATACAGTTGTCAGGCCAGCTGCGATCCACCCTACATCATGTCGCATGCCTACGTCGTTAAATGGACCCACCTGTCCAGCCAGTGCTAGCATATGCTCGTAACCTCAGAGCCTAGCTCCTTTTCAAACACTTTAAATGTCCTCAACTCAACTCAAATATTAACACGCAGATCTTTTAAATGCTTCATTCACATGTTACTGGATTACTCTAATAATCCCAAAACTTGTTTAATTACATAATCCATATGTTTCATCAGCGTTGTTTAGAGTATATTAACAAAACTCTTAATGTTTATAACAAATGCTCATTAATTGTTTATAACAATTATAAATTGTTTATAACAATTATAAATTGTTTATAATATTGTCAAATGACAATTGAAAAATATATACACGCCTCTATTAATTCCTTTCATTTCCAAATATTATTAAAGATATTTACACAATTTATTTACAAATTTTAGGAATACATTAAACCACACGTTTATCCGGTTGATAATTACTCAAATCAGGTAATATAATCGACCAATGAAGGTTAGTTATATTTAAGCTTATATTCAGGTTTAATAAGTTTTAATAATTATTATTATTATTTGTGACGGTAACCTCCATTCAAAATCGTTATCTCAAATTATTTAACACTCTTGTTAATTATAACAGTAACTTCACATGATT
Organism: Meconema thalassinum; assembly: GCA_946902985.2. Lineage (NCBI taxonomy): Eukaryota > Metazoa > Arthropoda > Insecta > Orthoptera > Tettigoniidae > Meconema > Meconema thalassinum. The sequence continues at coordinate 403,684,458 of OX336392.1, forward strand.
AATTTTCAAAGGACCTGGACAATAAACTCAGCGGAAAAATACTTCGCTCAAATGCACAAAATTGCATAAAATAGGCCCAAAATTCATCATATATTTCCATATATATGGCATAAAAATCTTCCACAAAAAAAAACTCCACTTACAAATTCTTCAACATCATTAATATTACTGTGGGAATCTCCTTCACTTATTCAAGGGCATTATTCATCAGCGACTTTTACACGTCCACTGAACTAACGACTATACATCCATAGTTCCACTTTAAAAATTCTTATATTCATTCATTGTATCAAACTGTTATTTATTTAACCTTCGTGGGTTTCATTCATGAATCGATATGAAGTAAAAATTTGCCAATCACAAATAAATTTAATAGCAAATACGATTAGACACGCCTCTCTGGTCTATCAAAATTGAGATTAATATCTTCAAAGTATCGTAGTATAAAAATACTATCTTCAAACAAAGTTCATCTAAACTGCATAAATAGTCGAATAGAATACAATTAGATTGTGGAATGCAAACATTATTGTTCCAATCTAGTATTGAGAAAAATTCCTATCAAAAGTTCATTACTATAGTGTATTCAATAAATCGTAATCAAAGTTCATATTTCATAAAATTGTCTATAATGCAATGGAAATTTCAGAACTGACGATAAATGTCTATGTTGCAATCATGTTCATAAAACGACTAGTATTTCCAAGATCGTCGATACGGAAATAGATTTTAACGCTCTAAAATCTTTTAATTATTCTTCTTTCTTGAGGATGACAGAAAATTGGTCAAAGTAATTTACTGAATAGAATTACTTTAATAAAATGACACGCTGTCTGAATTCAAATCTGCCATAGAAAATCATTAACTTTACAGTCAAATCGTGACTACAAAAATATGCAAATTACTGAAAGAATGTAGATATCAGTCTCAACTGATCCAAAATTATTTAAATCTGCCAATGACATAACAATGTCTTAATAAATCGTAGAAAAAGGCATAAATCATCGAAGTGTACTGAGTACAGAATTATCAAGCAAGAATATGGGGCAAAATATAGGACAGAACATATGAGAAAAATGGTTGCTCAGACATCGCTAAATGGCTCAAATAAAACAAGAAACGTTCACGACTACCTTATCTGTTGATTGAAGTTCTAGAGGAAAATCTTCCAAAGAAGACTGGTGATAGTTCCATTTCACCAAAAAGATGTGTTCCGACCTCGAACCTGGAACCAGCGCCCTCGGAGAATAGAACTGCTTCCTCCTCCGTAAATTGCACTGCTCCGTGTATACGATAGACATCCTTCTGGCAAAACTCTTCTTTGTGAGTCGGGTCTACCCTGGCCTCTCTTGATAGTTCCCTGAAGTTCTGGTAGAAATTCGCCATGAAGTTTATTGCAGTTATTTCCGCAGAAATATTCATATTTGTGGAGTATGAAAATATTTCCACTGCCATCTGATATAATTCAGCGTTGGACTAGGATGCATGAGTGTAGTTGGATGTTCACTACATGCTCGCTTTTGTAGAAAGACGATTAGCGAAGTTCCATGCTGCCATTTCACTCCATCGATATATGTCCCAATTGCATTAAAGTCCTTAGCCTTCCATCTCCATCTCCGTTATAATAGTTGAAAGAACTGCCATATTATATTGTTCCATGTTGGAATGCAGCGTTATATCATCAAAAGCAATATGTAATAGCACGGTTGCAATACCAGTGTCAGCCGTAGCGTAGAATGTGATATTTTAAAAGTGCTTCTCAGGTGGCGAGAAAATCACTTTTGTCTGCCGTCTTAAAATGCCAATATCTTTCGAATGATAATCTTGAAAATGTTCAACCTTTCTACACACTTTAATATAGTACTGCACAATCGAATTAGCTTAAAGGCATTAGTCAACTCTTGATATATTGTCTTGTAGACGCGTTAATGTGTGCGTTTCAACTTCGCCTAGTTTCAAACACCGTAAAATGGAACTGCGGCACGCTCGAAGCTCGTTCAATGCGGTGGGCTTTACCACACGCTAAAGACGACTTGTTTCACTGTATAACTCGAAAACGACTATGTGACATCAGAAATATATATGCGATATGAGATATATATGCGATATGAGAGCTCCTCTCTGCTGTGCAAGACCTTTTATCAACTTCTTAAGGGGCGTATCCATCCCTTCCATAGCTTGTTTCTCCGTCATTGCTAGAATTTCTAACTTTGGCAATACTTGACGGATTTTCAAATTTCAAAAACTCAAAAATAATTTCTTCAAAATTCCAAATCAATGCCATAACTGAAAATAGTTTTCCACAATTCTGCATGCCAAAAGTAATTAAATATGATAGTTTCAGTAATCTCCGTCTCCCTCCAAACTATCGTTCATTGGTTCGAGTCTTTCCTCCAATCGCGTAACTTCTTCCTCAGCACAATTCCATGTTTCCCTGCGACTGCGTCGTAAATCTCAGATCTTTCTCGAACAAAATCATGACGTCACCAAGAATCTCAGCTCAAGCAGCCTACTTGCATGAAGTCTGAGTCATCCGTGCTTACGTCATGAATATCCACGTCACAACTATGACAGCCATAACTTAATTCATATTTGCCAATACAACCATCGTGGTCTCAATATAATTCAATTTACGGGGGCAGTACCAATGATTTATTGTAGGAATATCTATAATGGGGTCTCAAAACCTTGAAGTAAACCGTATGCGGTGTTCATTCCACAGAAAAAGTATGAAGATTTAATAAGTCATAATTGTTTTCAGCAAATATCATATAATGAATATTTTCACACCAAAGAACAACAACAACAACAACTTGAAGACGATTTATTGTAGGAATATCTTTAATGGGGCCTCCAAACCATGAAGTAAACCGTATGCGATATACATTCCACATAGGGCTGTGTGTTGACGGACAGTAGCGTACCTCGAATGCTTACATTAAATAAGAATACAGAAAAAGTATGAAGATTTAATAAATCATAATTGTTTTCAGCAAATATCATATAGTGAATATTTTCACACCAAAGAACAACTTGAAGATAATTTATTGTAGGAATATCCTTAATGGGGCCTCCAAACCTTGAAGTAAACCGTATGCGATATACAGGGTGAAGCATAAATAACTGACGAATTTCAAACATAAATAACACATCAACCCAACACGATATTTACAAATGTATTGCACAGTTTAAAACAGCAGTGTTTGCCATTGTTGTCACTTAGATTGTAGCGGCAGATCTAACACCTGTATTCGGAATTGTGGGCCCTTACTTTTTTGAAGAGGAGGATAAAACTGTGACAGTAACATCTGCTCGTTGCGTACAACTGTTACGCAACTGCCTGCAGCCAATACTCAACGACTTATGGAATCCTCTTGTGAGGTTTCAACAAGATGGTGCCACTGCACACACAGCCAGGGCATCGATGAGCGTCCTCAGAGAGATGTTTCCTTACGGGGTGACGTTCCATGGCCAGCCCGTTTCCCCTGATCTCGCCCCTTGCGATTTCTTTCTCTGGGGATACCTGAAGGCTCGGGTCTTCCAACGTAAGCCACGAACACTACACGATCTGAAAGCTGCTATCCGTGAGGAAATCGAGGCAATACCACTAGACATGACTAGGAGGGTCATGCAGAACTTCAGGGAGAGGCTTCAGAAGTGCATCAAAAAGGGCGGTCGGCATTTGGATGACATTATTTTCATAACCTAGTGTGTATGTGTATATGATGCAAATGGTAAAAACTGCTATTTTAAACTGGGCAATAAATTTAAGAATATCGTGTTGCGTTGCTGTGTTATTTACGTTTGAAATTCGTCAGTTATTTCTGCCGCACCCTGTATATTCCACATAGCAACATGGCCGACAGCACGTCGTGGTACCAATCTCCACCACCGCGCGCACTCATTGTTTCCCCTTACACATTACCGTCCCATTTCCGTCCCTTTTCCAAAATCACTCCCAAAAAAAATATCCAGAAACCGAGTGGAAAGATGTTACACATCAACAAAATGTTGGAAATTACAGTAGCAAGGGCGATATAGGACATTCTGGAGTCCCTATATCACATTCTGTTTGTACAGTAGATTGTAAGTGGAAGGCTATTCTGAATGCATGGCTGCGTTGTGCACTATGACAGGCTAGAGTTTGCAGCCACTCTGTAGGGACTTAGTGGCTAGGCCAGTGACTTGAGTGGGCGAGGGGGCGAAATGCTAGCTAAGCACAAATAATTCCTCTGCTTGCTCACGTAATGGCACTACCACCAGCAGCAGCGGTGTAAATACTCCGCAACCCGGAGGACCAGTCATCAAAGCAATGCACTGTGCTGGATGAAAGCCAACCATCTTAATGGGTATATTAGTGTAGAGAAGTCATTGACTCTCTTCACGCCTCATTAAGAGAAATCTCATTTTATGACGTGAAATGATAAACACTGAGATTTACAAATATGAATTGGTCGTTACATGTGTCATTTAACACTCAAAGAAGTGCACAGTCTATTTACAGTACCAGTACACGGGCAATTTACTAGACTGGATATAAAATGCTTCCATTTTTTATTTTTTTCATTTAACTCATGTCTTCTAAACTCTAAATTCAATATTTCAGAATATGTGTGCGGAACACAGTTCAAATTCACCAAGATGGATGTTCAAGATGTGTTGGGATCAAACACTCAACTGCATGTAAGTAGCATACTAACAAATGAATTTCAACTGGATTTCGTATGTTTAATGTTTGGCATATTTATGGAGTAATCAGGGCTACCAACTGTTGATAAATGGTCTCCATAATTTTGAACCCTAGTCTCAATGTATGGAGGTGGACAGAAGAATATTTGGCACATGTGTATACAAAATAATGTTGCTGACTCATTTCGAGCAACCCACTCGTGACAGTGTTGCCACGCGTGCTGATAGGTTCAATATTTAACTGCATCTAACTTCCATAACATTTAATGGATAAATAACAAATCGTATGTATTGTGTCGATGCCGTAAGCGATATACTGTATTTGAGTGCATTTTGAGAGGCAGCAAAACTCACTCGGAGCATTTTGGTCACAGACTATTAGTATCTCAGACTCCATGGAAGGAAACTTTTTCAAACAAACTGCATTGTTCTATTGGGTTACAATATTTGAGGTATCTTATATGTTGAACAAATCTTACATGCCAGTCAGTGTCACCAACTTCATCTCGTCAATATTCCAGATACGTCTACAGTATTGGTATGAATCTTAACCTTATATAGGGCAAACCTTTTGTTTACTTCTATGTGTTTCTTACTTTTTAATTTGTTTATTATCATTATTAATTGTGTTATTTTTTGTTTCTCTAGTTTTAATGTCTATGTACCATATTTATTTTTAATTTATGTTCTTATAGATTTAATTTTGATATGTTTATTGAATTATTTAATTAACTAATTTAAATTGATTTTTACAATTATTGTCTTTTTATAGTTATGTTTATCATTTATTATTTATATTTCTTTTATTGTTGAAATTTTATTTTCATAATTTGTATTTCTAGATTTGTATTTAATTTTTACACTTTACTTGTTAATGTTTCTAGTTTTAAATTGTTTAAAATGTTATCCAACACATTACGCCAAGTAGATACGTGTATAACATTTGATTTTTAGAAAATACTAGCACTTCGGCATGAAAATTCTCCGAAATTTGGCAGAAAGATTCAACTATCAGCATCTTTGGAGCATAGACTGTGATTAATAAAGAGACCACTATCCCATAAAGGGTTAAATTTTAAGAAACAAGTAGTTCCGTGAAGAACTATACAGCCTATTTTCATATATCCTGCTCATGTTAATTGCCTCTATCAACATACAAAATTTCAGTTTAATTGCTGTAACAGATTCGTAGATATTGAGAACCGTCTAAATATTTCAGATGGTCGCCAAGTTGGATTTTTATTTTTGTACTATTACATTAAGATTATTGTGTACGTGTGGTATTCAAACTTCAATCTCATGATTAGAACACAAGAAGTAAAAACGAGATTTTAAAATTACGCACAGCAGCCATCTTGTGATTATGCAAACAATTGAAATAAATTAGATGCCAGTGGATCAACATTTGCATAAGCATTTAACGTGCAACGTTTCACGGCACTCGGATAGTTAATTCGCGAGAAACGTCCATTTAAATATTTATACTTCACGTTGCCGCTATGTTGGATTTGTGCTCATCAGGTTACTGAATGTCCTATAGGTGAACATATGGTCATAGTCTCTATGAACATAAAAAATTTCAGTTTGGTTGCTGTAAAAGATTCATAGATATTGAGAACCGTCTAAATATTTCGGAAGCTCGCTATTTAGGATTGTTATATGTATAGGCCATAGAGTTATGTACCATTCAAGGACAATTATTGCCTTGGTTCATTATTCAAACTTTCACTTCGTTCGCATGATTACGATACAAGAAATAAAAAAGTCCTCTCGGCACGCCGGAAGGCGGAGGTAGATTTCACCGGACAAACTTGGGGATAGTCGAAAATAGGCAGAATATGCAGGTTTTCGTAGAAGGATCAGACCACATTTATTGCGTGAAAGTATTTTATAATTAGAGATTAATTAACTTTGTTTTTCGTCATTTTATGCATATTTTAAACATTCTATTGTCTTATGATGACGGTAACCTTCTTGTCATTTGGAGTCCATTTTTATACTTGTGGTCACACTGTCCTTATGCAAAGTTTCGACACTGATGTGTAACTATGTAACGGTCTGTTACTTCTTCACGCAAAATTATATCTCCCGCAGAGATGTTGGTTGGTTCCTCAGTTTAGGGGCTGCGACAACGCGGTCATGTAACCCCGTGTACTTTGGGTGAGTGTAGAATCTGTCTGATAAACGGTGTGAATTGTGATAGCTGTATTAGTCTGTAATTCAGGTAAGGAATGCAGACGCTCAATTTCAAGCAGTAGTTCCTAATGTTGCTACCAGATACTACCGTCAACGACACCTAGCTGTGAACTTGGCTACTAGATGCCACCGCAATCAGCAACTCGCAACGAACGTTGGAACTTCCCCTCCAAAGGAAAGCATACTGAGGGATTTTTAGCGCTCTTAGAAAATCTGACGACTTTGGCCGGCTTTGAACCCGCGACCTTGGGCATAGGAGTTCAGCATGCTACCAGTTAAGTCACCGAAGCCGCATCACACTTAGTCAGATGGAAATCTGAATCTGATCTCGCGCAAGTGCGTTGTCATGGCAACGTCTGATGGCTCATCCCTCATCAATTTAGTAGTGTTGCCATGTCAACCACTGATAGCTCTTGGCATTTTCTTACAATTCCGAAATTATTTTTCTCATCCCTTGGCGTAATGGTGGCTCATATCAAAAATTCTTTCAGACAAAAGTTTTAGGTAATTATTAGGGAAATATTGTCCATATTGTACGGTTTTGATATTGTGCCTATTAACAGAGATATGATTAATGTTTCCCGAAAAAAAAAACACTTTTTCCCACCCCTTTGGTCAATGGTTGGTGCTATCAAAAAAACGTTTCAAACATAAATTTCTGAGCATTATCCGACACATAGTATGAACTTTGAACGGATTCGATATTTCACATATTAAGAGAGTTATAGCAATATTTCATTTTTTCGAAAAAAAAAAAGTCCCCCATTTTCATCCCCTTCGACCGATTTAGCCCAGTAACGAACTCGTCCGAGATTTTATGGGTATACATATTCGTTAAAAAATTCAAAGTGATTGGTGCAAAATTACGGCAGTTATCGTGTCCACAAGAAACTGATATACATATATATACATATATTACATAAATTATATATAAACTTTTGAACTGACGGTGGTTTTGGGGTCTGGGGGATGTGAAACGCGAAGATATGTCGAAATTTTCCGGAAATCGAAACATGGTACCCATTGCAATAGTTAGCTTTCTAATGAAATCTACCTAAAATACTGCCGTCAACGACACCTAGCTGTGAACTTGGCTACTAGATGCCTCCTCAATCAGCAACTCGCAACGAACGTTGGAACTTCCCCTCCGAAGGAAAGCAAACTCAGGTTTTTTAGCGCTCTTAGTAAATCCGACGACTTCAGCCGGGTTTGAACCCGCGACCTTGGGCATAGAAGTTCAGCATGCTACCAGTTCCGATACCGAAGTCGCTTCCCACTGACATATGAAAACTGAATGTGATCTCGTGCAGTGGCGTTGTCATAGCAACTGCTGATGGTCATCCCTTATCAATTAAAAGTAAAGTTGTCATGGCAACCTCTCTTGGCACTTGGCATTTTCTTATAATTTAAATCATTTTGTTCACCCCGTGGCGTAATGGTGGGTCATATCAAAAATTCTTTCAGACAAAAGTTTTAGGTAATTATTGGAGGAATATTGTCCATTTTGTGCGGTTTTGATATTGTGCCTATTAACAGAGATATGATTAATGTTTCCCGAAAAACCCACTTTTTCCCACCCATTTGGTCAATGGTTGGTGCTATCAAAAAACTTATTTGACATAAATTTTTGGCACTTATCCGACACATATTATGAACTTTGAAGGGATTCGATATTTCATGTATTAAGAGAGTTATAGCGATATTTCACTTTTTCGAAAAATGCCCCCCGTTTTTACCCCCTTTGACCGATTTTGCCCATTAACGAACTCGACCGAGATTTTATAGGGATACATATTGTACCCGATTGTCACCATGTGGACCATGTGTTCGTATCCCAACTAGCTCACGGTCTTTCGAGGTATGGGACGTTCCTGCCCACAATACGACCACATGTTCAGGATTTGAGTCTACCAGGTAACTACTCTACAGGAAATACACAACATTCCTATGAATAACATATTTACTGGTCTAAAATCATGGCTGTACAACAAATACAAAACAAAGGACAAATTACAATTAATTCCACAAGTAAATAGGGTTATTCTGTGAGCTTTCTCCTTAAAAATAGCGCTACAATGCACTCAAACCTACTTCGAATATCCTGTCAATAATAGTTCAGATTACAAGGTTTTCATAGTGTTCGTCATGTGACACAATTTTATTTAATGGAAAGATCTTAACACAAAAACCACATGTCACATAAACATGAATTACTAAGACATTATTCCGTCTCCTACAGCATTTACTTTAATTATCATTACTTCAATGTTTCCTACATTTATTAGCAAATATTTGTTGTGTCGTGCGAATCATCTTCCTTCTTTCCATCCCTATGAACGCTCTAGGAAAATGAGTCATGCTTCTTAATCATAAAATAAACATAAACATGGATAGAATATTTATAGTTTCACCATATAACGATTATCTGGGTCTTGTCGGACTTATTATAGATACAACTGTGTCATGTTCTGGGAAAAACACATACCCGTTTTTCCTAAATTAGCATAAACTGGCAAAATGCACTTTAAAGAAGATGCCTACATTATTTTGGTTCAGCTTTCCCCCTCAGAGGATAACTTCGCCAAATATCATCTGATGTCTATGGTTCAACCACATATGTGAGTTGCCATACACCAATTAATTCCATTTGCATCACTAAAATACTCATATTTTAATTGCATTATTGAATACCGAGATCTCTCAGTGTCCTATTGTGACTGTAATTGACAAGGGATCGGTCGAGCGACCTCCCTCCCCTCAGCAGGTCATAAAATTAGTTCCAGACAGCTCTCCAAGATGGCTGCCACGGAAATGGTCTACATTTCCTGTCTCTCTCTAGCGTCAAGGCCACACTTGTTTACAATTATATAACAATAAAGATCCGCTAGGCATAGTCGTAAGTAATTGAGTCATTTAATTAATTAACACCTAACTTTACAGTGTATTTGGGCTCAAATGGCTCCTATTAAACATTCATGGCAGGGGTGGAATTCTAATGATAGCATTGCCGTTCTAAGGTGATTACTTTGGCTTTTAAGACGCGCATCATAATGAAACCCCATGGTTATCATCAGCAGCTGTCATTTACATATACTTGGGAACCACGTTCCTCGTCGACGAATATGATTCTACCTCTCGGGCAGACCATAAGTAAAAATGCTCACCGCGCCTCGCTGGGCGTCCATAGTGGCTATAATTCAATGCAAGCGTTGGCAATAGACAGAATCTATCCAAATCGCTGCGTAACACATACAGTATGCACAAAGGCGATACTTCTCGAAGATTAAGCCAATTTTCACCTCACGCGCAAGCTATACTAGTCTTTCCCGTGCTTATCTTACGTAAATCACTGGATTCTACGTTAATCTGCACGCTATATGCGGCTAAACAATATTTCACATATATGACTCCATTATCAAGGTACCTGCGTTCTTCCTGTTATATTATTCAAGCCAAAGCTTTACATAGCTCCTAACACAAATGTATAAATATACTGGCTTACTTTAATTTCACATATTCATTCAAATTTTCACTGACACTGAGAAAAGCTCTCGTATTCGCGATATTCCACACTACATTCTTTACTGTTTACCAAATGACAGTATCTTAAATTAGACATGACACTATTTGAACATTACTTAGGCCAATTTTGCCCTTACTTTATGGTTGCCGACCCCAGTTATTATTATTATTATTATTTTAACGTTTAGATCCATCACTATTTTTGACCTACATGATCCTAAGCAAATCACCTTCCAAGTCATACTTTATTCAAGACGAGTGGTGAAAACTCGTTCAGTAAGTGACTATTACTTCTTTAATTTCAAAGTGATTAATCGTTACATGGTGAACTATGCCATTATAATGTTATTATTTGCATGTTTACTCACGTTTCCTTCTGGCTGGAAAGTACCAGTATCTCCGCCTGAGCTCTACCATGATGATTTGACTTAATCCATCATGATATCCAATACACAACACTGAGATTCACACTTTTTACACATGATACACATATTACCACAAGTGGCCTTTACCACTGATAAACACTGAATATTAAACATTAAACACATTAACACTTTAAATTATTATTTCACAATTTATACACTTCATCTATCATTTCACATGTTGATCCTTAATCTGGATTTCACCTACGCTTGACCTCAGAGATGCGATGACTTATGATAACCGCTGGTCTCCGTGAAATCTAGTAGCGTTTTTATAGATGTTCAATCCTAGTTCCCTGCACTCCCGTTCACCTCACTGTCCTGGATAAGTGGCAATAACTTCCACTCTCCCATCACTGGAGTGCTCCTAATGCTGATGTCATATAATTGACAATACCTTCCGGTATACGAACTGTTCCAAACATTATCAGTTCCTATTCGCTGTAGCGAATTTATATCTGTGTCAGATAATAAAGCAATATCTGCACTTTGTTACCTTTTTATGCACTTCATTATTACTGATGAAGCTTACAATTTGCCTCCATTGTCTTCAACGGCGGTATGCTAATCTTTTAATAATTGGCGTGCTTACTGCAGAGCGCTTGTAGACAAAGGACTAACTTCCAACTCGAGCGACCGTCTGACGTCTTCAACTGCTTTCCAACTGAACCATAACTGACCCTTAGCGTAGGGTGCTCTTCCCTTATATTGGTTTCTTGCACAAAATAGTTCACGGGACACGTGAGAGCGACTCCCTTCTTGAAATACTCCGTCTTCAGCCGAAATAACAACTGCATCTTGTTTATCTAGGCGTGGAGGTTTTAAAAACACTCGCGTGCCGGCGATCGCTTCGGCCAATTAATTACAATTAATTGCCTTAGTTCAGCGCGTGGGATGCTACGGTGGGGATTTCCCGCTGGTTGGTTAAAGTATTCGTGCTCTCGAGCGTGAGTTAGGTTGTAATGCGGTCATTTTGAGAAATAGGCGTAATTTTAGGTGAGAAACCACTCCTAAATTACTCCTCCGTGAATACATTCACCTGTGTGTATGTTTCATTGCATTACAATGCTCCATTTATCTGTAATTAATTAATTTCTTGTGGACTTGGTCCCGCCAAAGCTTTGCTCGTTGTCGACCGGTGGATTCCCGGGTCATTAATTTTTAGCTGTCTGACCGCCCTAGACGGAAATAGTTCCGTAGGCGCCAGGCCTACCCCGCCTACTTGTTAAAGTCATTTGTCAGACTTCAATACTAGCCTCCTTTCGACTTCGTATGCACTGAAAACGTACATTCCCTTGCATTTTGCTTACAATTTCTCCTTTCAATTGCTATGATTTGCACCTAAATAATCGTGAAATCACGCTAGACTATTATGTGTCAGTAGACCTTTCATTGCTCTGTGGGTTCCATATAATGGCTCCCCCTTAGAGACCACTGGTTCGACCTTAGGCATAACCATTTGCCTGGTCTTCTCTGATAAGGCCCTGAGTTCGATACCAGACTGCCGTGACCAGTTGGGCACATCTTTCTCCTGCTAAGTTCGAAAAATTCATTTCATAAGTGAATTTTTCGGGCCTATCAGCTGGTATCAACTCCTTGCAGTGTATACTTTAAGCGGTCATTGCTCTTGGCAATGGGCTTTCACGTTTTCCCACTCCACTCTTGTCTGCTGTCTCGTAGACTTTCGTTTTCCTGTCTCAATTGTTCATTCATCTCCTCTAACTCCACAGCGGCTCCCTTTAACTGGTCGTAAAACTCCTGCAGTCGACAGCTGCACTCTCCCCTCGTGTCCGCTGGGCTGGCGAGCTGTTTTCTTTTCTTCAACCCTTCTCGAGCCTGCAAGCTTTTCTCCAGAACCTTTCCGTGCATACGTAATGATTCCTCGTTCACTTGGATGTGTGTAGCTTGCTCTTCTCTCGCTTCATAGTCTTCTGGTGGACTATATAACTTCAGATTAGCTGCATTTACCACAGCTTCTCTACCTGTTGCCTCATCTTTAATCCGATATGCGTTATTCTGCAGATCCCTTATAATCAGGTAGGGTCCGAGATAAGCATGCTGGAATTTCTTATATTTCCTGCTCTCTGGATCTGAACTGGCGGGTTTTTTCAATAAGACGTATTCTCCCACGAGTTGCGGTCTATGATAGCGTTTCCTCCTGTTTCTCCGCTGTCGTTTATCTGCTTGTTTCTTGAGATACTCGAACGTCCTCTGGATTCTCAACCCACGTCCAAGTTGTGCATCGACGGGTGTCTGGATGACATTATTCCATGGCCTCTCGGGTCTTCTGTCGAGATGTAGGCTCACTGGCACCTCTCCTGTAGCTTCGTGCACAGTATTGTTGATACAATATTCAATAATCTCAAGCACGTCAATCCATTTCCAATTCTCAGTAGAGCAGTATATCTTCATGTATTTTTGCACCTCCCTCATAACTCTCTCAGCTGAGTTCGACTCCGGGTGCCTAACCGTGGACAAAATCTGTCTTATGCCCAGATTTTCCAACTCCCTGCGAAATTCTACGCTGGTAAAACAGCTTCCGTGATCCGATAAGATGTTTTCTGGCTGTCCTAATATAGGAATGATTCTTTCCTTCAGCCTCTTAAGTACTTGTTTTGTACTGGTTTTCTGAATTGGACACAGGACTACCATTTTGGAAAACACGTCTAGTGCAACTAGGATGTGTTTATTTCCTCTTCTAGCTCTAGGCAGGGGCCCAAAGTTGTCCAGCGCCAGGAGCTGACATGGCTTCTCTGGTAAGAGTGGTATAGGTTTCTGCCTCATTAAGTACGAGTTAGGCTTTACTCGTTGGCACATATCACATGTCCTGATAGTATTTCTGACTGTTTCTCTAAGTTTAGGCCAAATAAACGCCTCTTTAAGCAGGGCAACAGTCTTATCAACACCTGAATGTCCAAAAGCTCGGTGTGCTAGCCAAACTAACCTTCTCTGCAATGCTGGTGGTACAACAATCCTAGGTTTTGTGTGGTCAGAGTCGCTCCATTTATGTAGCATCTGGTTAAACCATAGATATTCCGTTGAAAGTGCTTCAGCTTCCACATACATCGGGGTTCCTCTATCCAGCTTTCCCTCGAAGTAATTTATCATCAACCGTATCCAGGGATCTTCACGTTGAAAAACGGTGATGTTCCTTAGATCATCTAAGGTCTTCTGATCTCTATCTTCTATTTCAATAGCTAGAGTTTCTTCTTCCCCTGCTGTAGGGTATCTGCTTAGCAAATCAGGTATGATATTGTCCTTCCCCGGGCAATATTCTATTTCCACTTGAAATTGTTGTATGTACAGGGACCACCTTGTCAGTCTTTGACTCGACAAGTCAGTTTTCAACAGGAACGTTAGGGCTTTATGGTCTGTTCTCAAAATAATTCTAAAACCATAAATCAGCTTGTGCCAATACTGTAATGCATACAGTATCGCAAGTAATTCGATCTCCGTGACCGTATAATTCTTTTCATTAGGCCTCAACCTTCTACTGATGAATGCGATATAAGTTCTCTCCTCTGGCCTGTCCTTATTTTCCTGATACAACATAGCTCCAATGCCTACGAAGGATGCGTCAGTCTGGATGATAAATTTCTGAGTGTAGTCAGGATATCCCAATTTCACATAATCTAACAGCATCTGTTTAGATTTTACGAAGGCTTCCTCGCATTGCTCCGTCCATCGCCATCTTCCTCCCTTCTTAAGTAAGTCTTGGAGTGGTGCTACAGTCTCGGTGTACTTCGGACAATGGTTCGAAAAGAATCCAATAACGCCCAGATATTGCCTGACGTTCTTCACCTTCGTTGGTCTCGGGAAACGTTTTATGACTTCCAGCTTTCCCGGATTAGGCCTAACTCCTTGTGCATCGATTACATGACCTAGAAATTTAACTTCTCTCTGAGCAAAGTTAGACTTCTTTATATTGACCTTGAAGTTAGCCTGACTTAGGTCATATAACAACTTGCGTAGATCTCTGACATGTTCTTCAACTGTTTCAGAGGTCAGTAGTATATCATCTACGTAGCATATGGTTGTAGCTTTTACTTCTTCGGATAGGTTCCTATCTAGCGCTCGTATCAACGCTGAACCTGCTGTTTTTAATCCAAATGGAAGACGGACGTAGGAGTACGTGTGCTGGTCAAATAAAAATCCGGTTAACAGACTTGTTTTCTCTTCCAGAGCAAGATGGTGAAAACTTGCCGTGAGATCAAGATTTGAGAATACAGTCTTTCCTTTGAACCTTCTGAGTACCTCCTTAATGGGTGGAACTGTATCAAATTCCGGTATAACCTTGGAATTCAAATTTCGTAGGTCCAGGCATATCCTCACACTTCCATCCTGTTTCGGTACAACTACCAGTGGGCTGACATAAGGTGTGGCTGTCTTTACAATGACGCCTGCTTCTAGCATTTCTTGTATCGCTTCTTTGACCTTTAAATAATGTTTCTCAGCTACAGGATACGGCTTCTGTTTGAATGGCGTCCAATCGCTGACTTGAAACGCATACTGGAAATTCTTGATCCGGCCAGGTCTCGAATCGAAGACTCCTTTATACTCCAATAGCAGTTCCCTTAGCATTTTCTTATATTCTGGACCAAATTTAGCTTCCTCAATCTTCTCTTCCAGGCATTCTTCAAATTTTGGTTCGAGATCTTTTTCAATGTCTGCGGCCAGTGTTGCCAACTCTTCCTCAATATCTTCTATTGTCGACACTGCCTCCCCAGTCATATCTCCGTATGTATGCCATACGTATTCTTCTTGTCTCGCTTCATTATGCCTTAATGAGAGTTCTAAGTCTTCCTTTCCCTCACTTGCGCGAAACATTACAATGTCTTGCGAGAGATCTATAATAACTTTATACTCTCTTATGAAATCCATCCCAACAATAAGGTTATATGGCAGCTTATTTACAAGTAGGAAGCTCTGTGAGAATGTAGAGTTCCCTATCTGCAGATCTAAAAATACTTGGTATCTGCATATCATAACCTTGTCTGGTATGACACCTTTTATTTTCACGCTTGAAATGGGTATTTTCAATACGTGGATTTTACTTTGGATTTCATTGTATAATGCCTGGGTTATCAAACTCACTGTTGATCCTGTATCGATGAGACTTCTTACTTTCGTTCCCGCAATGTTTACAATAATAATAGGTAGTTCCCTTCTTACATTGACCGTTCTTTCATCGAGGTCTTCGATAAGCTCCTCAGGTTTGGCAATCCAGTTAATAACATTTACTGTATTCCATCCTGAACCTATCTCTCTCTGGTCATTTAAAATTGGTGTTTTTTTTTCAATTGCTCCATTCTTTGTGGAGTTCTTCTGCCTGTCTTCATGCTGTTGAAGTTCCAGACTTTTGGCACCATCATCATTTTGATATATGTCGGGTGACCTTCTATTTCGAATCGCTTCATCCCAGTGAACTCGCGATTGTCTTGGATCATCTCCGCGCTCTTCCATGTATCTTAAAGATGCATGATAGCGTTCTTCCGCCTCTTCATCGAACCCACGACTCTGCTCTTGGGATCTCCATCCTTGGTTATTCCCATTTCGGCCGTAATTTCTTCTGTTATCCAGCTGCTGGTCTCTGGTACCACGCTGATTCCAGTTTTTCCTTCCTCGGTTACCACGGTTCGAACCTCCTCGATACGCTGGCCTCCAATTTTGGTTTTCGCGTCCTTCGCGCTGCCAGTCGGATTTTTCTGTTTCGGTGCTTGTAGACTTGCATTTCGTCTGCACCTTCGTTGGCTCGATCGGCGTATTCGTCATATTAACTTGTTCCACATGTCGGCTTTGTCTTGCGTGCTGCACTGTGGTTAAATCAAGTTGTCTCAGCACCTCCTCCATATCGATTGCAGTTTTGGCGTTTGCTGAGATTAGCAGGCGCTGCACTTCATATGGCAGCTGCTTAGCTATTGCTATGCATAAGTCTGACTCTCTGAGTCCTTCGTCGAGCTCGCGAAAACGGCATAATTGGTTCACAAAAAACTCTCCGTACTTGGTCGGGTTACTAGTACTGTAACGCCTGGAATACAAGTCCAGTCTGAGATTTTGTTGTACGCTCGCGTTCCAATACCTGCTTAAAAATGCTTGGCGAAATTCCTCAACGGTGTCGAACGTGTACCTAAAACTTCTAAACCATAGAGCACACTCTCCTTCGGTGAGTTTTTCAATCGCTCTCAACCTGCGCTCTGGCGGTACTTTCGCATCATTCAAGTACTCGGAAACTTCTTTAAGCCAGTACTTGGGTGTCATATTAGAATTACTCCCAGAGTATTTCTTTGGATTTTCATCACTAGCCCTTATAACTGTGACTATTTGGTTCTGTACAGCATTTTCCTGCGGTGTTGACATAGCCATTGGCATACCAGGTGTGGCATACGGGCTGTCACTTGGCATTGCTGCATTCTTTGGAGTGGGCTGTATTTCTATCTCTGCCCATTTATTCCTCCTATTCTCGTCTATACTTCCTTCGCTAGACCTAGGATTCCGCAACATGGATTCTTCCTGCGCTATCATTCTCGTTTCTAACTGGCTGTGCCTGTTTTCAGTCCTTTCCAAACGAGCTAATACCTCTCGTTCTATTTTCTCGAGGCGATCTCGGTTTCTTTCTGCCATAGAAAATACCTTTTCTTTATTATCCTTAAGGTTTTCCTTCAGGTGGATAATTTCCCCTGCTAGACTTTCTCTTACTTCGGCAAGAGTCTTATCACTGGCTTCAGTCTTTAAGCCTTCTCGAAGCTCTAACTCTTCGCGTAAGCCTGTAACTTCCCGTTGAATGTGACCTTGTATATGAGAGATTTCAGTCCTCATTTTCGTGATTTCTCCTTGGTCTTCGTCCTGTCTTTTATGGATAACTGCTAAGTCGTTCTGAGTTTGTTCCAACTCTTTCTGAACTTTTCCAACTTGTATCTTCATATTAGACATTATTTCCTTATTATCTCGATCAGACGTCTTTATTTCCTGCATTTCCTTGCATTGGTCAAGGATATTCTGGTCCTGCTTTCTTAAAGCTTCGTCTACAGCCTTGGCATAACCTGCCATTCGCGTATTCCATTTTAGTTCATTATCCTCGAACCTATGATCCACGGTCTGAGTAAACGTGTTAAATTGTTCTAACTGACGTTTCGTGTTAGCTTCATTCTGACTTTGAATGTCTTTAAGCTCCCGGGACATACTGTTTAAATTATCGTTAATTTCACGCTGTGACTCTCTGCACATTTGCAAATTGCTTTCTAATTTTAATTCAATAGACTCAAAGCGTTTTTCGTTATCATTTTGCATTTCTGAGATCACGCTAACAATATTCTTAGTTACCTGTCTCTGGACAGACTCTTTAACGTCGTCCATTTTCTTATTAACCTCTACTAGGTTTAATTCTAACTGTGTGTTTACACTGGCTTGATTAGCCTCTAGTCTAGTATTGACTGTAGCCAACATCTGGCTTACCTCAGTTTGACTAGCCTCTAGCCTATTGTTTATTTCGGTTTGATTGGCATCCAATCTACCCGCTATTTCATCTTTAAATGCTTTGGATTCTTCCTTACTTTTAGCATTTATAACATCGAAATGTTCCCTTAACTCGGCGATACACCTGAGTACCTCTTCCGTTCCGGCCATCCTGTACTACTTAATTTGAGATTCAGGTAGGCCCTAGCTGAAGACACTGGCGCGTTCTATTGGAAAGAAAAGATTCCGATCCCGCGACAACAACAACAACATATTATAAAATATCAAAACTAACTATGGAATGGGTATAGACCCTCGTACCCGTCTGACAACATTTGTCTGACGTCTGAACATCATCTAGAAAGACTCACAATCGCTCAAACCAAGTTTGAGGAAAAAAAAAAAATATTTCTATGGTTTTCCCCATGAAAACCATGCTATTATTATGGGGTTTTTCTAAATCCCATAAGCCAACCACGTACGGGCGCCATGTTAATTTATACTCATGGTGGCCATCGTAAGACATCGGCCATATTCTAATTTATTATTAAAACTGTCCAAGGAGTGGTTTTTACTGCCGAATGCCCCACGTTGGGCGCCATGTTAATCTTATCTGTCATGGCCCACGTTGGTGCCATGTTAATCTTATGCTCACACCCCACAAGTGGGTGACATGTTAAATTAGGGTAGTCAACATGCTTATTTATGCCATGCTCATGATGCTTAAGTGGAGGTTACCTGTATTTTAAACTGGCCCCACATATCAGCGTCATGTTTTTTTTATATGTTATCTATGGCTATGGTTTATGAAAGTTACAATTACATAAGCATGTCTTATGGAGGATTAACAATTATTTTTAATGTGGTGGCTTATTAACAAATGGGATGCGGTCTTCCTATTCTGTCCTAAATTTTATGCTATATTTGCTTCTACCATTAATACCTTGACCGACTTAAGTAATTACCTGTGACTCAATCCAAGTACAGAGACAACTCCCCCATGTACCCGATTGTCACCATGTGGACCATGTGTTCGTATCCCAACTAGCTCACGGTCTTTCGAGGTATGGGACGTTCCTGCCCACAATACGACCACATGTTCAGGATTTGAGTCTACCAGGTAACTACTCTACAGGAAATACACAACATTCCTATGAATAACATATTTACTGGTCTAAAATCATGGCTGTACAACAAATACAAAACAAAGGACAAATTACAATTAATTCCCACAAATAAATAGGGTTATTCTGTGAGCTTTCTCCTTAAAAATAGCGCTACAATGCACTCAAACCTACTTCGAATATCCTGTCAATAATAGTTCAGATTACAAGGTTTTCATAGTGTTCGTCATGTGACACAATTTTATTTAATGGAAAGATCTTAACACAAAAACCACATGTCCCATAAACATGAATTACTAAGACATTATTCCGTCTCCTACAGCATTTACTTTAATTATCATTACTTCAATGTTTCCTACATTTATTAGCAAATATTTGTTGTGTCGTGCGAATCATCTTCCTTCTTTCCATCCCTATGAACGCTCTAGGAAAATGAGTCATGCTTCTTAATCATAAAATAAACATAAACATGGATAGAATATTTATAGTTTCACCATATAACGATTATCTGGGTCTTGTCGGACTTATTATAGATACAACTGTGTCATGTTCTGGGAAAAACACATACCCGTTTTTCCTAAATTAGCATAAACTGGCAAAATGCACTTTAAAGAAGATGCCTACATTATTTTGGTTCAGCTTTCCCCCTCAGAGGATAACTTCGCCAAATATCATCTGATTTCTATGGTTCAACCACATATGTGAGTTGCCATACACCAATTAATTCCATTTGCATCACTAAAATACTCATATTTTAATTGCATTATTGAATACCGAGATCTCTCAGTGTCCTATTGTGACTGTAATTGACAAGGGATCGGTCGAGCGACCTCCCTCCCCTCAGCAGGTCATAAAATTAGTTCCAGACAGCTCTCCAAGATGGCTGCCACGGAAATGGTCTACATTTCCTGTCTCTCTCTAGCGTCAAGGCCACACTTGTTTACAATTATATAACAATAAAGATCCGCTAGGCATAGTCGTAAGTAATTGAGTCATTTAATTAATTAACACCTAACTTTACAGTGTATTTGGGCTCAAATGGCTCCTATTAAACATTCATGGCAGGGGTGGAATTCTAATGATAGCATTGCCGTTCTAAGGTGATTACTTTGGCTTTTAAGACGCGCATCATAATGAAACCCCATGGTTATCATCAGCAGCTGTCATTTACATATACTTGGGAACCACGTTCCTCGTCGACGAATATGATTCTACCTCTCGGGCAGACCATAAGTAAAAATGCTCACCGCGCCTCGCTGGGCGTCCATAGTGGCTATAATTCAATGCAAGCGTTGGCAATAGACAGAATCTATCCAAATCGCTGCGTAACACATACAGTATGCACAAAGGCGATACTTCTCGAAGATTAAGCCAATTTTCACCTCACGCGCAAGCTATACTAGTCTTTCCCGTGCTTATCTTACGTAATCACTGGATTCTACGTTAATCTGCACGCTATATGCGGCTAAACAATATTTCACATATATGACTCCATTATCAAGGTACCTGCGTTCTTCCTGTTATATTATTTAAGCCAAAGCTTTACATAGCTCCTAACACAAATGTATAAATATACTGGCTTACTTTAATTTCACATATTCATTCAAATTTTCACTGACACTGAGAAAAGCTCTCGTATTCGCGATATTCCACACTACATTCTTTACTGTTTACCAAATGACAGTATCTTAAATTAGACATGACACTATTTGAACATTACTTAGGCCAATTTTGCCCTTACTTTATGGTTGCCGACCCCAGTTATTATTATTATTATTATTTTAACGTTTAGATCCATCACTATTTTTGACCTACATGATCCTAAGCAAATCACCTTCCAAGTCATACTTTATTCAAGACGAGTGGTGAAAACTCGTTCAGTAAGTGACTATTACTTCTTTAATTTCAAAGTGATTAATCGTTACATGGTGAACTATGCCATTATAATGTTATTATTTGCATGTTTACTCACGTTTCCTTCTGGCTGGAAAGTACCAGTATCTCCGCCTGAGCTCTACCATGATGATTTGACTTAATCCATCATGATATCCAATACACAACACTGAGATTCACACTTTTTACACATGATACACATATTACCACAAGTGGCCTTTACCACTGATAAACACTGAATATTAAACATTAAACACATTAACACTTTAAATTATTATTTCACAATTTATACACTTCATCTATCATTTCACATGTTGATCCTTAATCTGGATTTCACCTACGCTTGACCTCAGAGATGCGATGACTTATGATAACCGCTGGTCTCCGTGAAATCTAGTAGCGTTTTTATAGATGTTCAATCCTAGTTCCCTGCACTCCCGTTCACCTCACTGTCCTGGATAAGTGGCAATAACTTCCACTCTCCCATCACTGGAGTGCTCCTAATGCTGATGTCATATAATTGACAATACCTTCCGGTATACGAACTGTTCCAAACATTATCAGTTCCTATTCGCTGTAGCGAATTTATATCTGTGTCAGATAATAAAGCAATATCTGCACTTTGTTACCTTTTTATGCACTTCATTATTACTGATGAAGCTTACAATTTGCCTCCATTGTCTTCAACGGCGGTATGCTAATCTTTTAATAATTGGCGTGCTTACTGCAGAGCGCTTGTAGACAAAGGACTAACTTCCAACTCGAGCGACCGTCTGACGTCTTCAACTGCTTTCCAACTGAACCATAACTGACCCTTAGCGTAGGGTGCTCTTCCCTTATATTGGTTTCTTGCACAAAATAGTTCACGGGACACGTGAGAGCGACTCCCTTCTTGAAATACTCCGTCTTCAGCCGAAATAACAACTGCATCTTGTTTATCTAGGCGTGGAGGTTTTAAAAACACTCGCGTGCCGGCGATCGCTTCGGCCAATTAATTACAATTAATTGCCTTAGTTCAGCGCGTGGGATGCTACGGTGGGGATTTCCCGCTGGTTGGTTAAAGTATTCGTGCTCTCGAGCGTGAGTTAGGTTGTAATGCGGTCATTTTGAGAAATAGGCGTAATTTTAGGTGAGAAACCACCCTAAATTACTCCTCCGTGAATACATTCACCTGTGTGTATGTTTCATTGCATTACAATGCTCCATTTATCTGTAATTAATTAATTTCTTGTGGACTTGGTCCCGCCAAAGCTTTGCTCGTTGTCGACCGGTGGATTCCCGGGTCATTAATTTTTAGCTGTCTGACCGCCCTAGACGGAAATAGTTCCGTAGGTGCCAGGCCTACCCCGCCTACTTGTTAAAGTCATTTGTCAGACTTCAATACTAGCCTCCTTTCGACTTCGTATGCACTGAAAACGTACATTCCCTTGCATTTTGCTTACAATTTCTCCTTTCAATTGCTATGATTTGCACCTAAATAATCGTGAAATCACGCTAGACTATTATGTGTCAGTAGACCTTTCATTGCTCTGTGGGTTCCATATAATGGCTCCCCCTTAGAGACCACTGGTTCGACCTTAGGCATAACCATTTGCCTGGTCTTCTCTGATAAGGCCCTGAGTTCGATACCAGACTGCCGTGACCAGTTGGGCACAATATTATGTAAAAAATTTAAAGTGATTGGTGCAAAATTTCGGCAGTTATCGTGTCCACAAGAAACTGATATATATATATCTCTTATATAAAAACAAGTGTCCTGACTGACTGACTGACTGACTCATCATCGGCCAGCCAAAACTATTAAAGTTAGAAACATGAAATTTTGGGAATATGTTCGTTGTAAGTCGAAAACGCCCACTAAGGAAGGGTTTTTGGATATTCAGTTTCTAAAGGGGTGTTAAGGGGGTACACCTGCATTTCATTGAATAACAATATCTCCAGATTGCTTTCATTGGGGGATTTGATACTCGGCATATAAACTCATCATTAAAAATAAGAAGATACGTGTCTGAGGGTTTTTCGATGTGGTGTATATTTTGAGGTGAAAGGGGTGAAAAGTGGGGGTTGAAGGTTTCCTAACCGAGCGTGTATCTCTTAAACGACATAGGCGAGGAGTTTGGACCTCAGCGGGAAAAAAATCAGCATAAAAAATAACAAAATAGGTGTTTGACCGTTTTTTCATAAATCCAATATAAGAGGCCCATGGGTAGGTGTGAAAATATGGGGAGGGGGGAGGAAACGTAATATGTCTGATTGTAAAGTTATACATGGCCTATGTTGTAGACAATAACACATTACATCTTTTTTGTCTCTTGCTATTTCATCATACGACGAATACTTAGGGAGTTATTAATGATTTTGTACTTTTTGGCCGGAATTTTCTAAGTCCCAGGAATGACATAAAAATTGATTCGAATGAAATTTCAAAAAATAGTTTTTTTAATACTTTTATTATATTTTTCACGTCTTTTAGGGTCCGGAACCAACATGATATTTTGATGTTTTTTTTCGTCCCATGCATTTTTGGTTTCAGGTGATAGAATTATTTTCCACTAGGACCGTTGCTTATCTCTTATATAAAAACAAGTGTCCTGACTGACTGACTGACTGACTGACTGACTCATCATCGGCCAGCCAAAACTATTAAAGTTAGAAACATGAAATTTTGGGAATATGTTCGTTGTAAGTCGAAAACGCCCACTAAGGAAGGGTTTTTGGATATTCAGTTTCTAAAGGGGTGTTAAGGGGGTACACCTGCATTTCATTGAATAACAATATCTCCAGATTGCTTTCATTGGGGGATTTGATACTCGGCATATAAACTCATCATTAAAAATAAGAAGATACGTGTCTGAGGGTTTTTCGATGTGGTGTATATTTTGAGGTGAAAGGGGTGAAAAGTGGGGGTTGAAGGTTTCCTAACCGAGCGTGTATCTCTTAAACGACATAGGCGAGGAGTTTGGGCCTCAGCGGAAAAAAATCAGCATAAGAAATAACAAAATAGGTGTTTGACCGTTTTTTCATAAATCCAATATAAGGGGCCCATGGGGAGGGGTGAAAATATGGGGAGGGGGGAGGAAACGTAATATGTCTGAGTGTAAAGTTATACATGGCCTATGTTGTAGACAATAACACATTACATCTTTTTTTGTGTCTTGCTATTTCATCATACGACGAATACTTAGGGAGTTATTAATGATTTTGTACTTTTTGGCCGGAATTTTCTAAGTCCCAGGAATGACATAAAAATTGATTCGAATGAAATTTCGAAAAATAGTTTTTTTAATACTTTTAATATATTTTTCACGTCTTTTAGGGTCCGGAACCAACATGATATTTTGATGTTTTTTTTCGTCCCATGCATTTTTGGTTTCAGGTGATTGAATTATTTTCCACTAGGACCGTTGCTTATCTCTTATATAAAAACAAGTGTCCTGACTGACTGACTGACTGACTGACTGACTGACTGACTGACTCATCATCGGCCAGCCAAAACTATTAAAGTTAGAAACATGAAATTTTGGGAATATGTTCGTTGTAAGTCGAAAACGCCCACTAAGGAAGGGTTTTTGGATATTCAGTTTGTAAAGGGGTGTTAAGGGGGTACACCTGCATTTCATTGAATAACAATATGACACGACTATGACGCGAGCGAAGCCGCGGGTACCTGCTAGTATATATATATATATATATATATATATATACATATATACATAAATTATATATAAACTTTTGAACTGACGGTGGTTTTGGGGTCTGGGGGATGTGAAACGCGAAGATATGTCGAAATTTTCCGGAAGTCGAAACATGGGACCCATTGCAATAGTTAGCTTTCTAAAGAAATCTACCTAAAACTTAATTTTAAAATTTCGCACAGCCGCCATCTTGAGGTTATGTAAACAATTGAATTAAATTAGATGGCAGTGCATTACAATATGCAAAATCATTTACTGTACCACATTTCACTGCGCTCAGAGAGTTAAATCACGAGAAAAATCTATTAAATTATTTCAAATTCGCTTGGTCGCCATGTTCGTTTTGTACTTTACAGGTTTATGAAATATACATAGGTAAACTTGTATCAGTACCCTTTATCACCGTACAAAAATGCAGGGTGATTGATATCTGTAATAGTTTCGGAGATATAGAATATCAGTGAAATATTTCGCACAGCCGCCATTTTGAGGTTATGTAAACAATTGAACTAAATTAGACTCCAGTGCATTACAATGTGTATAAACAATTGCTGTACCAAGTTTCATTACGTTTGGATAGTTAAATCGCGAGAAAAGTATTTAAAAGTCTCAAATTCGCTTGGCCACCATGTTGGTTTTGTAGTCACCAGGTTTTTGAAAGTCTCATAGGTGAACTTCTAGTAGCGCCCTTTATCACCGTACACAATTTCAGGGCGATATCGGTAATAGTTTCGGAGATATTGAATGCTAGTGAAATATTTCGCACAGCCGCCATGTTGGATTGGTGAGACGTAACAAAATTTGAAGGGCACGGTCGAGGTCGCCGGGAATAGCGCTATGAACTTACCGAGTTTCATTGAAATCGCTCCAGCCGTTTAGATTTTATTAGGGGGGGGGGCACACACACACACCTCTCACACACACACACACGCACTCACACACGGACAAAAGGTGATCTCATAAGCCTATTTTTTCAAAATTGAAAATAGGCTAAAATAGGCTCTTTAGTTCATCGCTTAACCACTTGTTATATTTTCTTTCGTTTTGTGTTAGACCACAAAGAGGATGTCAGGACCAAATTCTTAGTGTGCGCCATGTTATTGAGAAATTCTACGAGAAGAATAGACGGTTACGTTTGTGTTCTGTAGATCAAGAGAAGGCGTACGATAGAGTACCCTACGAGAAGATACTAAGCATCCTGAGGTATTATGGTATCGAGGGAAGGCTGCTACAGGTAATCAATAGTACATTATGCAACGAGCCTATAATGGCAATAAATAAGTATTACCATTGTTTTAGTAGTTTAAATAAAAACACTGGTCTTGTAAATCAATACGAGAGTAGCGAATTTTATCATTTGCATACGAGTGTCTTAATTACCATTATAGGCGAGTTGCATACGACTGTTTATGTTCGACGATAATTATAATTATTTTATGTTCGAACATAAATATTCATAAATATATGTCAAAATTTCACCAGTTTTATGTACTGAACAGAGCGCATGGGACGCAGAGAATACCTTGTGTTTGACCATGGCCTCCCGGAATACCTCACTAAGACACTCGCCATGCAGTGAAATTTAAGATAGGAGGTCATGGAAGTGAGCGCAGGTGCGATGCTATCCACGCCTAATTGGTCACACAACTGTTTCTTGAACTCTGATTGGTGGGAGAAACTGTATCATAACGAAAACTTGTATTATAACGAGGCTCATTATATAAGTAGTACAGTTTTCTGACATATAATATTTACATTTCACCAGGGTCAAACATAAATGTCTTTATGTTGATAATGAGACTGCAGTGAGAGTTGATGGTAGGATTTCTTGGTTCAAGGTTGTTACAAGAGTGAGGCAAGACTGTAACCTCTCAGCACTAACTTACTGTTAATTTTATATAATATGGACTATTTGCAGAAGGACATAAACTGGTTGGGTGGAATTAAATTAGCTGGAAACCAGGTAAGCAGACTGAACTATGCTGATGTTATGGTTGTAATGGCGGACTCCGTCGAAAGCGTGCCACCCAACATGATTGAACTTGGTTGGTTCCTTAGTTTAGGGGCTGCGACAACTCGGTCATGTAGACCCGTGTACGTTGGGTGTGTGTAGAGTCTGTCTGATAACTGGTGATAATTATGTGATGGTTGTATTTGTGTGTGTTAACTGTGATTCAGGTAGAAGGACTGCAGGCGAATATTTTTTACATTTAGTTCCTACTAGTTCCCGCGGTCTTGGGGCCCCGCGCCATGAATTTTTTTTTAATTTAATTAATTAATTATACTTTTCAAACTAATTAATAATTCTTTTTTTTTAGTGCAGATAGACCTCACTTGACCGTTTAGCAAGTTTAGATTTCAGTAAAACAATAGAAGACTTCAGCCGGGAAAAAGTGGCAAAGTAATATTTTATTATTTCATAGTTTCATAATCTTCTTCAAGGGGACTTAAAGGTTTCTTTCCTATTATTAAAATAATGAGTCTACGATTTTATGGTCACCTTCATAGAATGGATAGCAGCAGGCTAACTAAGAAAATTTTTAATTACATCTCCAAATTAAAACAAGATGTTCAGTAAAGAACATATAGCCTACTTTCTCCTAAATGTATGAGTATAGTTACAACTCGTTGTTATTATCAAAGAGTATAATAGAACTATTCTTTGTTGAAGACCTTAGAAACGATTTACCTCTACCAAACGCCACAACCTAGATAAAAACTGCTACCATCATTGAAGAAAGAAAGATAAGAAGTATATCAAGAATGTTATGGATCTGGAGACATAATCGACCGGACTGGCTGCGTGGCTCAGCGGTAACGTTCTCGCTTGCTGGGCCCTAGGTTGCAGGTTCGTATCCTGGCGCAGTCAGCTGGCATTTGAGGGTGCACAAATGCGAGGGAGCCGTGTCAGTACATTTACTGGCACGTTAAAGATCCCCTTCGGGCCAAAATTCCGGCACCCCGGTGTCTCTAAAAGCAGCAGTAGTTAAAAGGGATGTAAAACCAATAACATTATTATTATTATTATTATTATTATTATTATTATTATTATTATTATTATTATTATTATTATTACATATACGACCTGCCGTGGGCAACATCCAACTTTGAGTTGAGGCATGTCTTTACACGTCTGGTTGTGCATGGCTTTCACAACCCTAATTGAATTAACAAATCTTTCCATGACCCTACAGAGACGTGTGTATACAAACTATGTGGATATTTTCGATTGCTATTTGCCTGAAATAAAAGTAGTAATTAATAACCTGAACTAACACCAACGGCTTGAATTCAGTTACTATGTGAAATCGTTTTGTTCTTTACTTCAAATAACATTTTCAAGTAACGCAAAATAGGCTGTTACAAACCCTTTAAAATAAAAAGTTAAAATGTATCGTAGTATCATCTTGTCATTCATCAAATTCGATGCGCATAGAATGCCAATGGTATAGTAATCAATGGAGCCCCACGTAGACTAGTCGTGACATCTAGTGGTGAAATATCGAACAATATAATCCTAACAGAGCGAGTGCATACTAGCGGCCAGAAGAAGAAACTTTTGAATAAAATCTGGAAGTTAATAAGTAGGTCGACGTGCAGTTACCTTTTTGGCAGCTAGATGTCTCGAGTAAATCTGCTGGCGAATTATGTTTTAATTAAATATATATTTTACACCATAATATGCACAATATAACGCTTAATTTTAAAACGTCTGAGTCATTACAAAACAATAAACATATAACATTTCAAGCAAAAAAACCTAGCTCTGACCGGGTTTGAACCATAGGCATTTGACCGATAGGCTAATGCTCTACCACTGAGCTAATTGTGTCAACGAATATCGTTCTATATAAAATGACTTACATAGAACTTGTTAGCAAATAATGATTTATACTAAACGATTTCATCAATGGAGTATATTATTTATATATAAACCATTTCATACAAAGTTTATTTATTTTGTATCAGTACGCTATATTGCATTCAATACTCAAATTAGTGAAATATAAGTCAGGCACAAGATATCCGCTGCCATCTTGTCTTATTACTGAATCAGCTCAGCTTTTTAAAATCACGTCTGCACTATATTATTACAAAATAAACTTTTAATTTCGAACGTGCCTCTTCCTTTAGAACAGTTAAAACGATTCTCGGCTCGATAATCGGAACTGGTGGGTCCCATGATATGGATTATAAAGTTTGCATAATTCGCACGGCCGCCATCCTGAAATGGTATAGCGGACGACCTTGTAATTTGGTCACAAGACGCATCCTATACGAAGGTATGTTGTTACCAAATTTGGTAGAGATCGGATGATTTGGTTAGTCGTTATTTGATTTTACGTTTTGAACGTTTGAGTGGCCGCCATTCAGTTTTAGTAAAGATGGCGGCGATATAAAACATGACACTGAGGTGCCCTTTGCTTGTTCTACCTCTGTACCAAATTTCGTTCAATTCGGTTTCACCGTGTTCGAATTGATAGGGGGGGACAGACATTCAGAGTACACACACTCACACACACACACAGACACACACACACACACTCACACACACACACTCACACACACAGACACACACACACACACAGACTCACACACACACACACACACACACATACACACACACAGACTCACACACACACATACACACACACACACACACACAGACAGACACACTTTTTTCGCCCTGTGTTGATCTCATAAGTCTACTTTCATTTTTTGCAAAAATCGAAAGTAGTCTAAAAACACCACTAGATGGCTGGAAGAGATACGGTGTGATCTGAAAAAACTGAAGATCACAAACAACATCATTTCTAATAGGGTGAATTCCGGCGACTGATCACTACTGCAGATTTTTCGATTCTGCAAGTTCCACATCAACCACGGAGAGTGTTATCAGCGGAACAGAGGCCAACGTATGAAGAAGTTTTGGGAAGAAAAGAAAAAACGAAACAATGTACCGTAGTCTTAGGTTCAAAGCGGTCTATAACTGGCCAAATTCTAAATATATATTAAAATAATGTACTGTAGTGTATTCAAAATATTGTAACTAT
Organism: Meconema thalassinum; assembly: GCA_946902985.2. Taxonomy (NCBI): domain Eukaryota; kingdom Metazoa; phylum Arthropoda; class Insecta; order Orthoptera; family Tettigoniidae; genus Meconema; species Meconema thalassinum. The sequence goes on from OX336392.1 coordinate 403,714,505, forward strand.
TAATTATTTTATTATTATTATTAAACTATTTTCCATTTGATTTGATATTTTTATTTCCTATTGAACCCGTATCCAATAAACTTCTTATTTTCAACCCTGCCACTCTTATCAAAATAATGGGCAATTCTCGTTTGACCATGACCTGTGATCCTCCCGTATCCTCAATTAACTCTTCTGGTTTGGCTATCCAATTGATGACGTTGACTGACTTCCATCCATCATTTCCAAATTCTTCTAATTTTGGCGTTTTTTTTTTAATAGCGCCCGTCCCCTTAGAGTTTCTTCTCTCCTGTTCGCTGCGCTGTAGCTCCAAACTCTTAGCTCCGTCTCCGTATCTATCTGGCGACGTCCTATTCTGCATAACTTCTTGCCAGTGGACGTGTTGCTTCGGGGGCTCATCTCCCCTTTCATTGAGGTATTGCAATGAAGCGTGGTATCGCTCCTCTACCTCATCATCGAAGTTACGTCTTCTTTCCTGGGGTCTCCAATCTCTATTGTTGCCTTCTTGGCCATTGTTACCTCCATTGTTTTGGTACGGCCTATCCCCGGTATTCTGCTTGTTCCAAGAATTTCGGCCTCTTCCCCTGCCAGCATTACCTTTATATTTCGGCTGCCATCTTCTGGGTTCCTGTTCCCCTTGACGTCCGTTGGAATCTAACGTATCTGTGCTAGTAGCTTTGTTGTTCTTTGGAGCTTGATACTGGTCAGTCTGCGTGTTGGTCACATGTACCTGTTCCACGGTTCGATTCTGACGCATCGTATTTGCTGTTGTGAGGTCCAGTTGTCTCAGAACTGTCTCCATTTCCATAGCAGTTTTTGCATTAGCCGAGATTAGCAGTCTCTGTATCTCGTGTGGAAGCTGTTTGGCGATAGAAATACATAATTCCAGCTCGCTAGGCTTTTGATCAAGTTCTTTGAACCGACACATCTGTGATATGAAGAATTCTGCATACTTCGTTGGATTGTTAGTGCTGTATCTTCTTGAATATAAATCCAACCGTAAATTCTGTTGGGTCGCTGGATCCCAGTATCTCTTCAAAAATGCCTCTCGAAACTCCTCAACAGTATCGAAAGTGTAGCGGAAACTGCGAAACCATAATGCGCACTCCCCTTCTGTTAATTTCTCTATAGCTCGTAGCCTGCGCTCTTGCGGTATTCGCGCATCATTCAAATATTCAGACACTTCTTTTAGCCAATATTTCGGTGTCATACTACAGTGGCTACCTGAGAATTTCCTTGGTTTCTCTTCACTTGCTCTGATAACATTTATCACTTGTGTGTGCATAGCATTTTCGTGTGGCGTCGATGCTGCAACCGGTGCACCTGGCGTCATATAAGGACTTTCGCCTGGGCCTGTAGCACTCCTTATTATAGGCTGGGTTTCCAAATCTGCCCACCTAGTTCTCCTCATATCGTCCATGCTGCCTTCGCTAGACTTAGGATCTTTCATGAGGGTTTCCTCTTGCGCAATTATCCTAGTCTCCATTTGATTGTGGCGCATCTCTGCTCTTTCCAGACGAGTAATTACCTCTTTCTCTATTCTGGTAAGCCTATATCGATTTTCCTCGGCTACTTGAAATATTTTCTGCTTGTCTTCCTTCAGACTTTGCTTAATATGGGATATTTCATCCTCTAGATCTTCCTTTATCTGAGCAAGGGTCTTGTCGTTTGCCTCTGTCTTTTGGCCTTCTCTCACTTCGAGTTCTTCCCTCAATCCTTTGATTTCCTCTCGAATGTGTCCATTGCCCTTTGACATTTCATTCTGGACCTTAATGATTTCACCTCTATTCTCCTCTTGCCTTTTGTTAACAACGACAATGTCACTTTGAACTTGGTCCAGTTCTTGATGAACTTTGCTCATCTGACCCTTCATATTTCCTACCAGCTCTTTACTCTCGTTAACGACAGCCTTGATTTCACCTATTTCCTGGCATTGACCTAATATATTCTGATCCTGTTTCCTTAGATCACCGTTAATTGCTCTAGCATAGCTTTTCAATTTCGTGTCCCATTTACTGTCGTTTTCTTCCAACCTTTGATCTACCGTACGGGTAAATTCTGCGAACTGTTTCGCTTGCCGTTCGAGATTCGCCTCATTTTGGATTTGAATATCCTTAATGTCGTTAGATAACGCGTCTAACCTACTGTTGGTTTCATCCTGCGCATGCTTACCCGCTTGTAAGTTACTCTCAAGTTTGGCTTCTATAGCCTCGAAACGTTTATCCGTCTTAACCTGCATTTCCGATACAATGCTTACAACAGTTTCTGTAACTTCAGTCTTAATTACCTCTTGCATCTGACCCAACTTATCGTTTAACTCAACCTGATTGGCATCTAACCGATTATTCAATTCACTATGATTATGATTAATTGCCTCCTGATTGGCATCTAAACGAGTGTTTATTTCATTCTGGAAAGCCTTTGCTTCCAGCTTATTTTGTTCATTAACAGCGTCAAAATGCTGTCTTAACCCTGCAATCAACTGCACGATCTCCTCTGTACCAGACATTCTTGCAATAATATACTTTGAGATGCAGGCAGGCTTCCTGGAAATATGTGTGGATACGTTTTGGAGAGAGACACAAAACACTGTACACATACTGTAAAATTGCTTAAACTTTGAATCTATGGATTAATTATGGATTGGGTGTGTAGCGCTCATACCCTTGGGTAATCCTCTTCTCAATAGAGAGACTCGGCGTTACGTCAAAAGCCTACTGAACTCAAAAATCACTCAAACACAGTTTGAGGCAAAATATAATTACTATGGGTTTCCCCATGAAATACCATAAAAATCTATGGGGTTTCCCTAAATCCCATAAGCCCCACGTTGGGCGCCATGATAAATTAGTATATCATGGGAGGTGGTCTTCGTTATGACATCGCAGCAACCATCCAAGGTCTCGGTTGTACTGTCGAATGCCCCACTTGGGTCTCGCCATGATAAATTAGTACACCTCTTGCGCATATGGTGACCTGTATTTTAAGGGGACCAAGTACTCCCTATACGAACAATGTTAATTTAGTAAAACTTGGGGGAGCTCATCTTCCAAAGTATTGCAGATAGAGCAGTGAAATTTGATATTGTTGTAACAGTTGCCTTTATCTCTGTGTTAAATGCATTTTAAACAAAATTAGTTCATCCATTTTATTTTATATTTTACTTTTTTCATGTAAGTAAAAAAAACTAATTTTTTTCTTGCACATGAATTTTTTATGAGCAAAGTATGAATTAGTTTATAATGAATTTGTGTTTAACATGGAGATCAGTGTTAGTTTTAAAAGTGGTATTAGTTTTACCCTTGTATCTTTCGTAGTTTCCAAGATGAGCACCCCACACCAAAAAAAAAAAAATGTTTCCAGATATTTAACTTCAAAGTTAAGTTAGAAAAGAACATGTGCTTTTTGTGGTTTAGAACTTTCCAGCTCCATACTCTGGATCATCCATATCTTCCTTCCTCCGTTTGGCTCCTCTCCTTTTCTTTCTTGCTAATTTGGTCATCTGTTGTGCCTGTCGATCAGCATGTTTCACACGCACGTCATCCATTTTCTGAAGCTGATGTATGGTGTTTAGGCCTGGTTCAATCCCTAGGTGGGCAAGCACTTGTGCTTTTCCAATGTTTCCCATGTTGAAGCACAGAACACTTTCCAGCACCCCAATTTTAAGGGTATCATACCCAACAAACATATTCTTGGGTATTATAGTCCATATAATGTTGTTAAACGACTCATTCGGGTTCTGGGTTTTGCCATGTAAGCATTTTCTTAGCAGGTCTGGTTGAGCCAAATCCCGATATATGGGTTTTATGGCATGTAAAATAGGTTCAGGAAGGCCATGGTGCTTGTAGTTTGCCCTTTCAGAAGAATTATACTTACACCATGAATCTGTTGGGCAGAGTCCATGTTGAGGTTGATTGTCTGTCGAGAGCTTATGAAAATATGTGCACCACACTGCTTTTCTCATCTTTTCCAAGTCATGCACATTTTCTCTTATTGATACTCCCTTTCACAATAATCACATTTTATACATATGACACTAGCAAGGCCCATTCGTTTGTCAGTGTCTTCATGCACAGATATGCAATCCACATGATTACAATACCGTACTTACACTCTACAAATTGTCTCAAAGCTTTAGACAGCAGTTCAATATCTACAAACTGAAAACCTGTGGTCACTTTATTTACATCTGTATTAATGTTGCCAAATTTATTAAACATAGATCTTGAAGAAGAAACTTTCCTCCTTGATGCACTTGTAGGACTATCTGTACAGTCAGAGTGGATCCACTGTTGCTTGTAGGTCTAACCTCACTTTCAATATTATTTCCTTCACTGTTTCTTACACTTCCACTACCTGCACCACTACATTTATTACTTCTTAAAGATGTATTCTTGTTCTTATACTGATTTCCATGAGTTTTTCTTCGGCCAAATTTCTTAACATTACCCATTTTTCTCCGGCAAACAAGATAATATGGTTTGTATCAAAACAAATAACTCCCTGTGTTATGGATCAAAATAAACCAACTCCCTGTGTAAAAACAAAAGAAGGTGACATAAAGACAGTAGGACCAACTTCAGCTACGTTAATTCCTCTTTAAAACGAGGGTACGCACATCAATCTGACACAAAAAGTAACGGAATAGAAGTTGATAAAGTGAACTTCATATGAAAAGGGGCGTCACCAAGGTTACAAGCATGCACTAATTGTTAAAAATGAGACATTTCCAGATGGATTTAGGATATGAAACTCTAGAATTACATTTATTAGACATCCCTCAGCATGAAAGTGAAAAAAAAAAAAAAAAAAAAATTCATCCCGTTTAAGGGTACTTGGTTCCCTTAAACCGGCCCACATACCAGCGCTATGATAAATTAAATGCATCATGCTAATAGAAAGTGTTTATCAACATTTATATTGTTCGTATCGGAGCTTACCTAAGGTTAGGCGTGGTCATCCCCTAATTCATGTTAGTCGTTATTTTAATAGAGTTGTGTGCACAAGATCTAGACCGACTTTAGTTGTACCTATAGCTCAAATCACTGTACAGGACATCAATTTCCATGTACCCATGTGAGTAATCTCGATGGAAAATATGCTTCTGCCTCCAGCTAGCATCAGGACTCAGGCGTGTACCGTTCTCCCATTGAGCAGATGCATATTTTGGATTTGAGGCTAAAAGGTATCAACTCTACAATGATAAGGCACAACTCTACTCTAAAGACTTTAATTCAGTAAAACTCATGACTTCAAACAAATAATGAGAACACAAATCCCATAAACAATACACAAACAAACAAAGTTACTCCCACAATTCATTAATTATTCACATAGTTGAACAAATTAAATCCATATCACTATTCAATCTTTTACCATTATGTGGACTTTAAACTTTACTCAAGTGCACTGATGCACATGTAATGTTTCACAAAACTGAACTATTACATTCATGTCACTTAATGTGACTTCTTTATATTCACAAAGTTACTTGTATCCTACAATACATCTGAATTTACATCATGTGTACTATCTGTGTTACAGCTCTCTCTCCCACCAAATGTTTTCATGCATTAGCCAACTCATGGTTTGCACTACGATCTACTTGCAACACCACAATTACGTAAGTCTACCCCTCCACTCCCTTCTTTTTATAGTTACACTGCATGTCATTGTGATTTCATTAAATAACTTCTGTTATCGTTGTGTCGGATAGTATACTATTACGCTACCCTTACGAGCGTAGCCTGTGGCAACGAGTAACCAACTTCATTAACTAGGTGTCAGTAACAGTAACAAATACAACATCCAACCATTCGTTAGATTGCTAAATTTTTATATCATCAGGGTAATCTATGATTAGCAATGTGTTTTTAAACCACACACATTCATTACACATTATAACAATTCTTCCTTTCATTACAAGCAAGGTCTTAAATCTGTCCGCTCAAGAACGCGAACCTTCATAGTTAGTTTAGCAACCCCAGCCCCTTGGACTGCCTGCATACAATTGACAGGGTAGGGTCGTTCACGGCTGTAAATCGCCCCTTGTCTCCCCGTTTCCTGGACTTTTACCTCCCAAGGAGTATTACAACTTTGAATATAACATTGTGGTCACAATGATCCACGTGATCCCATATGATCTGAACTGAATATTATGCAATGGTTCTGGGTGAGCTTGAATATTTAATCCTATCCTTAGGACATTAATAACGGCCTCAACCGGTCCGTATCACAATATGAAGGCACGAGATTCATAGAACACAGGTCCAGTGGTTAGCCGGTATCTCAAATAAAATATTTCGGTCAGTCAACAGCTGCCGCCAATGATTCGCTTCAACGAGCCGAATCACTCAACAATGAGTTCTCGGGGAATCAGGTATAGCGTCGAGGTGTCCAATGTTCTCCCCGCGCTTACCACTGGATTCGAACCCGGAACATTTCATATCCAACATCGGAGATAGGGTACACACTAAATATGCTCCGGCATAAATTAATATCTCTGTACGCTCATGCTGTACGAGATTTCACACGTCGATTAGATCACCTGGCCCCTTACCTGTCCACGATCTCGCCTTATAATAAAGAGAACTCTAACTGTACTCTACAAGCTTAATCAAGCCACAAATTCAATTCACTGTCAAGCTCCAACATTCCCGTGCATAATTATATTCCCATTAATACAATCTGTTTAATATTAACTCTTTTCTCTTCCCTTAATGTAATCTACTGCTTGGCTAGATAAATAATCCAATTAGCGTAAATACTTCTTGCTTAAACCCTTTCATCGTGATGTATTCAATTATACCGTTTATCATTATTATAATTATTATTATTATTATTATTATTATTATTATTATTACTGACATAAATTATCCTTCCGATACAACGTAACTGCTTCAATGATCGAACATTCGCGTTCGTCACGTTAAGTTTCACATAACTGAATTGCCATTATTTATTAGTAGCATTAATAGTGGTAACGATTAGTCCACTCTCTGATGTATTCAACTTCTTAACTTTACTGAAATCAAACAATAAACATATGAGGATATGCCTCCTAATATTGATTCTTACTGGCATATTTTATACTTCCGAAATCACATTACATGCAGTGACTATCCTTCTATAGTAACATGATTTGTGGGGTACTTACGTCGGCTTTATCCAGGTGGCTCCAACCACCATATTCCAGTGTCACCTGCCATCGGCTTACTTAGTGTCACATTGCCATCTTGCAAATACACATATTATATGACATCTGATTTATAAACACACGACACTTTTCCATTTTTATAATGAAGCTAATGCTTCCGAAACACATGACACTTTTCCATTTTTATAATGAAGCTAATGCTTCCAAAACACATAACACTATATAACACTGGTTATATTATGACTTTAAGAGATATTTTACATAACATCGGTGCACAAACACACGTTACACTTTAATTCCTGATTGGTTGACATTCCCTAGCATGTATCGAAAGTACAGGTGCGGACGGCCCTTTTCTTCGGTCCTACCCCTTCCTGATTGAATCTCCCGATCATCTGCTCACGGATTCACCAACAGTTTCTCGATCATCCCTTGATAATCTTCCTACTATTGCAGCGATATGCTTACATCTCGTCATGAACGCTACTTACTGGTATACTCCAAATATGTATAACCAATCACTATACTTTACTGCGCTCAACATTGTACATTGTATTTACATGAATTATTACTTTTCACAGTCCTGCCTAGTATATCACACGGCACTTAATAAACATTATATAACAGTCTTACTGCACGGCTTCCCACATTGAAGTCCGAGCATCCTCTCCTAACTTCGGTAATATTCATTTCGCATAATCAAGTTTGTTAATTACCGACTTCATTCTTAGTTCATGACCATGCATGAATATATTCTCACAGGTGTGTTACATTGCACAGCTAACATGCTGATTACCAGTGAAATGTTTAAGTCTTTGTGTGCGCCTGGGCGCTCCGTAGCTCTCAACTGCGACTGCTTCAAAACAACTCTCCCTCCGACTGGGTCTAAAACTGTCACGAACTGTAAGTTTCAACTGTACGCCGTAAACTGTACGCTTCGACTGGTCACAAAAATGTATGTGTGTTCGAGGATCGATCGGCCACTTAATTTATATTAATTATCTTATCCATGGCGTGGGGACGCTACTTCACTGGGAATCCCTGGCAACATCCTCAAGTCCAGCCGCGAACACCCATAGTCCTGTAACATTACGCACTGCATTAAACATGCCTTGATTTCGCCGTTTTATGGCTCTAAAATTAGCCTCCTGGCTAAAGATTCACCTGTGCGCAACTCTCATGTCATTGCATTGCTCCTATCATGAGTAATCAATGATTTTCCTTGGGATCTTCCCGTTCCATTCTCAAATCTATTCTCAAACGGGGAAGAACCTGGTCATTATTTAACCTCCCGACCCCTTGCAGACGACTTATCTGGGTCAGCAAGATGGACGTGGCGCCACGGGCCTCCTCCCACAATTCTGGGGCTATTTGCAAAACGTCAAACTTTGAAACTCCTGTGTTTCAAATCCAGCATAGCCTACTTCATGTAGTCCAAATAATGCTATCTTCCACTATTTTCCTGCATTAGTTCACTAAATAATGTCAGTAACAACTGATATCACACCAGCAATTAAATATATAATTTCTTCTAGGGGTTCTTACAATGAAATACCCTCAACAGATCTCGGGTTCGTTCCCTGGTGGAACCTTCATTCAGAGCTCAACTTATCTCCGAGATCCACGTTCGAGACCAGTCAGCATGACCACCTCGGGTTCACTATTGTTGTGGACCCCACCTTATCATATCGCCCAGGGCCCAGCAAGGCCTGGATCCGCCACTGCCGCCCACGACACCGAGCTGTGGACGTGGCTACTAAATGGCATCGCAGTCAAATTGTAGTTAGTGGAAGGTTCTTTTTCATGCCATAAATCTGTGACTTCGGACCTCCGGCTTTACTTCCCCTCCGGAGGAAGGCATACTGAGGGAATTTTAACGCTCTTGAAAAATCATCCGACTTTAGCCGGGTATGAACCCGCGATCTTGGGCATAGAAGCTCTAATGCTACCAACTACGACACCGAAGCCGCTTGTGTTAGAACTTGAACCGAACCCTAAAGTATCAAGATGAAAATTTCAAAGACGAATGTTACGTCGGTAAGGAAGCAACGCAAGAAAATAGAATGCCAGGAAGTTGAAAGAAGTGGAAAATTTTAAGTACTTGGGCAGTGTGTTCTCTCAGGATGGTTGTTTGGGGAAGGAAATAGGGGAGAGGTGTAGAAAAATCCATAGCTCTAGTCCTTTAGGCAAGCAACTCAGTGTTGGATACATCCTTTAATATCATCCTGCCATGAACACTTTTACCTTAGGGGATATAGATTGGGTAATTTACGTACCATGCCGGCATGATGACACGCGGTAGACTTATCATTGGTCACCGGAAACTCAACCATATCCGGTCGATTAGATTAGCAGTTTGCCTTTTCTACCACTACGAGCACTAGTGAGAGTAAAGGTAGAGTTTCGCTTAAGCACTTATTACTACTTTCCGTGTGTAGTTTTATCAAAAAATCAAAACGCCTCAGGGTATTGAGCCAAGAAACACATTAAAGAAAGAATTATGTGAAAATCCACATCCTGCTTCCAGTCTCCGAACGGGTCAGGAATGGAATGAATGAAGCCCCTATCTAGCGGCGAGGATATGAACTGTTCTGGCTGCCGAGGCCTGACGCACTCCTCTGGGGCAATGATTAAATTAATGACAGATGAAATGAAATGATAGTGGAGAGTGTTGCTGGAATGAAATTTTGACAGGGAAAACCGGAGTACCCGGAGAAAAACCTGTCTGCCTCCGTTTTGTCCAGCGCAGATCTCACATGGAGTGACCGGGATTTGAACCACGGACCCAGCGGTGAGAGGCCGGCGTGCTGCTCCCTAAGCCACGGAGGCCGTAAAGAAAGAATTATGTAAATAAGTTAATTTGGCTAGGGTTTGAATAAGAAAGAAAATGAATAAAGAAACAAGCGATTTTAGTCTGTTCTCGGGAACTGCATTTAGGCTGTTAAGCTAGAGATAACTGATATGAGGGTAGCACGAATTATTCCTGGGAAAAGCACGGGACATGGTGCATTTATTATTTAGCGTATGGCTTTTAGTGCCGGGAGTGTCCGTATACATGTTCGGCTTGCCAGAGGCTGTTGCTTCAATACGGACAGCCATGGGGTGAGCTACAAGTTCCGTTCAATTTTTAAGTAGTTCGAACTTTCGTTACCACATGTCACTGACACCTTGTGGTGAACGTTGGAACTTTGATAGAGCGTTTCAACGAAATCTGACCTGCAAATTTAGCTTCATACAAGTTAAATTAGTGGAAGATTCTTTTACATGCCATAAATCTATGACATGGGACCGCTGGTTTTACTTCCCCTCCGAAGTAAGGCATACTGAAGGATTTTAACGTTCTTAAAAAAATCGACGATTTCTGCCGGGTTTGAACCCACAATCTTGGGCATAGTAGCTCAGCATGCTACTGACTGCACCACCGAAGGCGCTTTCATAGTGCACGATTCAACAGAATGATATACGCCCTAACAAGAGAAACGTTCTTCCACGAAGATCTAAGAACCAAACTCCAACTACCATCTACTGGACCGTATAACGAATTCATAGCAGCGCGAAAACGAAAATCAGAGGACATCGACATCAACTTCTTTGGGACGGATGCAATGCTCAACAGAGACTGGACCATAACCAACCAGACACAAAGACATGCTCTCATAAGACTGGCAATACATGGTTTTCACCTTAAACTACCGGGTTAGTTAGCCGTGGTCGTTACTGCATGACCGCTGGCAGTCGCTCATATCCGTGAAGCGAGGAGGTTCGAATCCCCCCGCCGGCAACCTTGAAGATGGTCTTCCGTGGTTTCCCATTTTCCTTCTAGGCAAATGCCGGGGTTGGTCCCTAACTATAGGCCACAGCCGCTACCTTCCAACTCCTCGTCCTTACATCCAAACTTTCCTCCCCAACGGTACTTGAAGCTCACCCATTGGGTGTACGTCTCGAAGCACCTACAAAAACTGGCGAGCCGAACATGTCCTCGGACGCTCCCGGCACTAAGAGCCATACGATTAAAAAAAAAAAAAAAAAACATAAACTGTGCGCGAACAAAATTTTCATCGGGCCAACGATCAGTGCTTTTGTACACTTTTATAGTGAAGATAAATAATGAAATGTATGAAATGTCCATTTGGGCGTGCGTTTATAATAATAATAATAATAATAATAATAATAATAGTGGAGCCTTCGTGGCTTAGGCGGCAGCACGCCGGCCTCTCACTGCTGGGTCCGTGGTTCAAATCCCGGTCATTCCATGTGAGATCTGTGCTGGACAAAACGGAGGCAGACAGGTTTTTCTCCGGGTACTCCGGTTTTCCCTGTCCAAATTTCATTCCAGCAACACTCTACACTATCATTTCATTTCATCTGTCATTCATTTAATCATTGCCCCAGAGGAGTGCGACAGGCTTCGGCAGCTGGCACAGTTCATATCCTCGCCGCTTGATCGAGGCTTCATTCATTCCATTCCTGACCCGGTCGGAGACTGGAAGCAGGTTGTGGATTTTTTTCAAAAATAATCTTGCATGATTCACTATCGCAGCAGTTATTCAGACATGGTGCACCAAATCCTGCTCGTGGACAGACTGCTACACCCCCAGCAGACACGGAGTTTAATACTAAAAGGGATTCGAACTACTGTATTTCCTTTCCACCCAAGGCAGATGAAGCTCATTTTGGCAACGTAGCTGGTCCACAAGAGCATTATCGAGGACGCTCGAGATATTCTCCACAGCAAGTCATTTGATGACAGTCTCTTGGGTTAAATCGCACTCGCCCCGCAAGCTTCGTACTGTTGTGTCGTTGGAATCTCCGGCTTTGAAGCGAATGGGTGCATAAAAGGTTTATAAGAGATACTACAGTATGACATGCGCAGGAGATGGGAGGAGGGAGAGGAGAAGGAGAGGAGAAGGAGAGGAGGAGGATGAAAGCCCCGTTCCCGACGCGCAATAATAACAACATTCCAGTTTCCCGAAACTCTGAATAGCTGTATTAATTAAAGAGGGATTTGAGTACACCACTCGGGCGTTTGTTCCCCCAACGCTCCATAATGAGCGCTCAACGTGCGTTATACAACACCATATGGAATTTCATTTAATCAGAACGGTGTAATTTAGCGTGTGAATGTGATTCAAGTAAAATACGATACAAATCTCGCATACACTTCTGTCTTTTATGAAAATAATTAGCTATTTTGCCTTTAGATGCTTTGCCTTTATACAAAAAAATATCGTATGAATAACGCTTTGTATGCTTCTTCTATTTATGTGCGTTTGCTATTACAAGAATATTTACACACAATGAATAGAGTTTTGCGGCAGATTGGATTTTTTAAAGGAGATTTGTAAATTTATTTTTCTAACAGAAGCTAAATTAAGCGTAGCCACGCACACATATTTGAGTTGGGAATGTTTTTAAAAGTTGAATATATCAAAGTGAAAGCTGAATGGTGGCGCCTGAATTTTTAATTGGAAGGAAGGGGTGAATTTATGTGGCCAGAATAAAATCAAGACGGGTATTTAGACCTTTTATTTACTCCATTCTTTTAGCGAACTTAACTGGCTTGTGGTAATTGATATTTTAGATTGAGGAGATTATATCAACCCAATTAGAAATAAAGTTGAACTTCTACAGGTAAACTGGCTTTGTTGTGAACACATTGAGTCCATAAAGAGGTTGAGGTAGTGATTTTGTTCTAATGCGGGAAACATCTAGGTCATTTGCACCTAATCATAAGGAAGGTAATAAAAAGAATGTGAAAACAAAATTGCTAAAAGCAATGACGTTAACCATGTTAGGAGAATTTTATATGAATCGTAGATGTGCTCCAATTTTCTCGTTTTTCGTAATTGGTTGTCACCTATGTATTTAAAGTATTATGCTTCAGACAATCTCATTACTTACCTATTTATTTACTTTTTATTTTTATTATTTAGCGTATGCTTTTAGTGCCAGGAGTGTCCGAGGACATGTTCGGCTCGCCTGAATTTGTAGCTGTTTCTATGCGGACACCCATGGGGTGTGCTACAAATACCATCGCATGTGGATGAGATGAAATGAATGAAGATGAACGAGAGAGTTCTACTTCAAGTAGTTCCAACTTCGGCTAGCAGATGCCACTGACACCTAGCGGCAAACGTTGGAACTTCATAGAGCGTTTCTAACGGAATATAACCAACAAATTGGTCTACACACTACCAATTGTAGTAGTAGGTTCTTTTTCATGCCATAACTCTATGACATGGGCCCGCCGGCGCCGGCTTTATTTCCCCTGCGAAGGAAGGCATACTGAAGGATTTTAACGCACTTAAAATATCCGACGACTCCGGCCGTGTTTGAACCCGCGATCTTGGGCATAGCAGTTCAGCATTCTACCGACTATGCAACCGAAGCCGCTGGAAGGAAGCAGTGTGATTTGGAAAGGGGAAGAAAGTAAGGAGCCCGTTCCAAGTTACAGGTGAAAATAAGAAAACGAACCCTGCTCAGGAATCTCTCGGGGTCGCCAACTCCCAAACTATGAGCCCTTAAAGGTGTAGCAATATGAAGGGACAACTATGTATTTTGGGGATACACACGCCCTACCACCTTTAGGGCATTGTGAAGAAGGCACAAGGTAGGAGATACCATGAAAAGGAAAGAAGAGGTCTGACTCCTCGAAGAATGAAGTAATCAGAAAAGATGTGATAAAGGCCAATTATAGCAGGAAGACGAAAGACAACCCTAGATATCGGATTCCCATAATAACGCCGCGGTCGAAAGAGAATAGGAGTTGGCCAAGGAAGATCGATAGGAAATATGACATAGAAGGAAGCTTGTAGTTTTACGTGACCGTTAATCTCGCGATAATGAGCCACGGGACCTCCTTTTTGCGTGGAATCCGAAGCACAGGACATGACATTTCACTTCGAAAATCTCACATATATTCACCGGGAATCGAAACCGGTTTACCTTGGTGAGAGGCAGACAGCTTGACCACTGTGCCACCATGCCCTACTTTATGACGTAGATGAGCCCGACATAAGCAAATGGTTGTAATGTCCAATCCAGATGTGGTTCCTAGTTCGCCAACACATGCCCCACTAGTTGTAAGACCATGAGGACGGTGATGAATTTAGGAATGTTGGTAATAAACAACAGGGGAGGGGAAATGCTCTCAGCATTCAAAGAATGGGAATTAATGGACTTGGAAGGAACTAGAGCAATGACAACCAGTTAGCAAAGGGAAAGACGAAAGGGTCCACCAAACAATAACTGAGAAAGTGTGCGAAAATGGTCCCAGCTCAGGAATCTCTCGGATAAAACAGTCGTAGGCTCGTGCTCTATCAAAGCTGCACTATGCAAAGTGGGGCTACACAGACCTTGCCCTTTCAGTGTCACGTACAGCAGTCAGGAGTCGCAATGGAAAGAAAAGGGAGGTCTGAACACTCGATAAATTAAAGTATCAGGAAATGAAAAAGAAACAAGAGCCAGTTTATCCAGGAAAATGAAAGAGAATATGAATTGACCAATGGAGATCAACAGGAAAGACAACAGTGACGAGGAAGTGGAACCAAAGATACATGGGCTCTGCAGGAATCCCGTGGTCACTACTAGTTGTGAGGTAACGGGTGGGGGGTATGGCACAAAATTAAATAACCGTTTGAAATGCATTGGACATATTCATGAGTATGCAATATCGGAACGGAAACGGCATTAATACAAACGGGAACAGTATTGATTTATAGCCATGTACAGTAAGTGCGTGCATTAATAATAGGAAATCCTCGGGCTGCAGTATACACGTGGCTGTTCACTTAAACATTGTAACTACGAGTGTAATAGCGATAATGTTCAATGTAACATGAAGCTATTCATAATAAACCTGTTCTATTGCTTCTAGTGCATTATAAATAACCCCCAATAAGTAGATTACGGTACTCGCTATGGACGTTGAGGCATCTAGTTGTCTGCTCTTACTAGGGTAGGTCATCTCAATAGGTTGGCCGCGGGCCAGATCCGCCGAGAGAATGAAAAGTGAGAAAAATTAAGTTGCATAATTCAAAGAAAATTATTCTAAATGTTACTCATGTTTCTTGATTGTTTGTTTGTCCTGCATTCGTTGATATATCATTAATCTGATTGCGACGAAACTTTGGTGAATTGTTGTCCACGCTACCGCGAAAGTTTTTGAATTAGTAAATCCATTTTACATTAGGAGTCGCACGATTAGATTCAACAAATGAGTTTTAGCACGCGAATCGGTTCAACAATGACATGTATGCGTTGATATACTATTGATCCGATTGCGATGAAACTTTGGTGAGTTGTTGTGCATGCTAACGCGAAAGTTTCTGAATGAGTAAATCCATTTTACAATAGTAGTCGCACGATTAGATTCAACAAATGAGTCTTAGCACGCGAATCGGTTCAACAATGTCCTGTATGCTTTCATACAGTATACCATTCATCCGATTACGATGAAACTTTGGCGAGTTGTTGTGCAAACTCCCGAGAAGATTTCTGAAATAGCAAATTCATTTCACAGTAGGTGGCGCATGATAAGATTCAACAAATGAGTTTTGGCACGCAAATCGGTTCAACAATGTTCTGTATGCGTTGATATAGCATATCGTTCATCCGATTGCGATGAAACTTTAGTTAGTTAGTTATTGTTGTTTTAAGGGGCGGAACTACGAGGTCATGGTGAGTTGTTGTGCACGCTACCACGCAGATTTCTGAATTAGTAAATACATTTTACAATAGGTGGCGCACGAGTCGATTCAACGAGTTTTGGTCCACGAATCATATCAACAATGTCCTTGTTTTCAAATATGCCACTTTTGTAAAGACGGTGTAAGAAAATTCCCGAGATAACCGAAGACTATTTGCCTAAATGGCAGTGTAGAGAGACACAAATATGTACCTGTATTGGCTTTCGTAAATAAATACATTTAAAACAGTGCTGTACCCTGAATGATGGATCTGAACGATTCGATTCTCGCTGCGCTCTTGCAGAGATCGATTGTTCTTCGATACTTTATGGCTCACTGTATCGGAGTATTGTAGTCGGTCTTGGATCGGTAATCTCACAGTTGCTATGTTTTCCCGCAATGAGTGTTGAAGTTCCAGTGGTACTACTGTATTTTATTTTGCTAGTACAGCAGTATAGTGGCGTGTAGTTTTTATTTTTTTATTTTTTTTAGCGTATGGCTTTTAGTGCCGGGAGTGTCCGAGGACATGTTCGGCTCACCAGTTTTGTAGCTGCTTCGATACGGACACCCAATGGGTGAGCTACAAGTACCGTTGGGGAGGAAAGTTGGAAGGGAGGGTCGAGGAGTTGGAAGGTAGCGGCTGTGGCCTATAGTTAAGGACCAACCCCGGCATTTGCCTGGAAGGAAGATGGGAAATCACAGAAGACCATCTTCAAGGTTGCCGGCGGGGGGATTCGAATCTCCTCGCCTCCCGGATGTGAGCGACTGCCAACAGTCATGCCGCAACGACCTCGGCTAACTCACCCGGTAGTGGCGTGTAGTATGTTATATTGTTGAGGAGCAATGGCTACTAGTACAATCATGTCATGCAGTAGCCTACACAGATGAATATGCACCCAGAAAACAGTTAAGTTTTGCTGGTTGCCAGGCAATATGTTTAATTTAGTAAAAGGTTCCACGTTCTTGGAACATAACACAGTAGTCGAAATTAATGATTTGCAGTCGGTCAACAGTAATGTACCCAATTGTATTGGGTGATTCTCTAAATTTGAAAAATATTTACAAGACATTAATAAATGCACTTGAATAACCAGTTTCGGTCGTCAAGCGATCATCATCAGATCCATTACACTCGGGCTATTAAATCCATGTCTACAAGTACAGTATGGGTCATAGTATTAACAATATGTACACTTATTAAGTTGCAGTAGTGGTTAAACTAATACAACTAGTCAATATTTGTTAGTTATATGTGATTTGTTGCTAAGATACTGAAAATGGTGAGTGAAATGGTCAGTTTAGATTGGATTGTGAACTTAGCTGGTGGCGTAGCTTGCGGTTCGGTTGCGAACAGCTACTCTTGTCACGGCCTACACAGTTCAGTGGGTACTGGGTCCGTTTTCCTCTATTTCCATATATTTTGGAACGGATCCTCTCCTCCCCACCCTCCTTTCTAAATTTCCAACCTGTCTTTCATGGCTCTTCTTCCTTACATATCCCTCAGTTCTCAAACGTTGAGGGTTGAGGACATTTCTTTCCCTGTCGTTTATTTCCCTTATTCCTTTTGTTTTTGACCTTTCCTTCTTCTAGTACATAAGTTAGTTGTAAATCAGTAGCTATAATAGTTACAGATTTTCATTTCATCATCACTTTCAGTATCACTCAAACGATTAAGGGCTGATAATCTAGATATTAGGCCCCAGAAAATAATAATAATAATTATCACTAGGGCTCGGATGTTTAAGACCTAAAAATAGCCCGATATGACCTTAAACAAGTAGTTCCGTGAAGAACTATACAGCCTATTTTCATATATCCTACTTATGTTAACTGCCACTATCAACATACAAAATTTGAGTTTGATTGCTGTAATAGATTCGTAGATATTGAGAACCGACTAAAAATTTCGGATGGTCGCCATGTTGGATTTTATATATGTAGGTCCTAGAGTTATGTACTGTTACATGACGATTATTGTGTACGTGTAGCATTCAAACTTCAATCGCATGATTAGGACACAAGAAGTAACAAGGAGATTTTAAAATTTCGCACAGCTGCCATCTTGTGGTAATGGAAACAATTGAAATAAATCAGATGCCAGTGGATTAACATTCGTTTAAGGATTTACTGTACCAAGTTTCACTGCACTCAGATGGTTAAATTGCGAGAAACGTCCATGTTAATATTTATTCTTCGCGTCACCGCCATGTTGGATTTGTGATCACCAGGTTATATTAAGTCCTATAGGTGAACTTATGTTCATAGCCCCTATGAACATAAAAAAAATCAGTTTGAGTGCTATAATAGATTTGTAGATACTCAGAGCCGTCTAAATATTTCGGATGGTCGCCATGTTGGATTGTTAAATATATAGGCCATAGAGTCATGTACCATTAAAGGAAAATTATTGCGTAGGTTCATTATTCAAACTTTCACTTCGAACGCATGAATAAGACACAAGAAATAAAAACTTAATTTTAAAATTTGCACAGCCGCCATCTTGAGGTTATGTAAACAATTGAACTAAATTAGCTACCAGTGCATTACAATGTGTATAAACATTTCCTGTATCAGATTTCATTGCGTTTGGAACATTAAATCGTGAGAAAGGTCTATTTAAAATTTTCAAATTCGCTTGGCCGCCATGTTCGTTTTGTAGTTAACCGGTTTTCGAAAGTCTTATAGATGAACTTCCAGTAGTGCCCTTTATCTCCGTACAAAATTTCAGGGTGATATTGCAAATAGTTTCAGAGATATAGAATGCCGGTGAATTATTTCGCACAGCCGCCATCTTGTGGTTATGTAAACAATTGAACGAAGTTAGATGTCGGTGCATTACAATGTGTATGTACATATACTGTACCAAGTTTTAATGCGTTTGGTTGGTTAAATCGCTAGAATCGTCTATTTAAAAGTCGCAAATTCGCGTGGCCGCCATGTTGGTTTTGTAGTTACCTGTTTTTCAAAAGTCACATAGCTGAATTTCTAGTAGTTCCCTTTATCACCGTAATAAATTCCAGGGTGATATCGAGAATAGTTTCGGAGATATTGAATGCTGGTGAAATATTTCGCACAGCCGCCATGTTGGATTGGTGAGACGTAACAAAATGTGAAGGGCACGGTCGGGGTCACCCGGAATAGTGCTATGAAATTACCGAGTTTTATTGAAATCGCTCCAGCCATTTAAAAGTTATTAGGGGGGGCACACACACACACCTCTCTCTCACACACACACACGCACACACACACACGGACAAAAGGTGATCTCATAAGCCTATTTTTTTCAAAATTGAAAATAGGCTAAAAATGACGAAATATGACTCAAGAAAGACAAAATATGACCTGAAAATTACTGATATAAGAATGGCCGCTTTTTTAAATTATTAATCCAAGCAACAATCCCTTCGAGATTAGATTGTTAACTAAATTCTTTATTCCAATTTTAATATTAATTTTCTTAATATGCATGTTTAAGTGGTTATTTACAGTCTACTTCTGTAAACACTATTTCCCGTTCGGTAAGTTGAGGATGACAGCACACTTACAGCTGCCGTCAAACTACCGAGATATGACGTTCTTACCAAAAAAAAAAAAAAAAAATGCTCAAAATATGAGCTAATGGTAAAACAATGTTCGAAATATGCATTTATGTTCGACGATGTCGAAATGTAACCATTATGTGTCAGAAAACTGTATCATAATGAGGGTCATTATAACACTTTTTTTTTTCATTATGAAACAGTTTCTCCCACCAATCAGAGCTCAAGAAACAGTTTTGAGACCAATTAGGAAAGGAGATCTTCACGCATGCGCTCAAAATCCAACATATTTCTGTGTTGGCAAGCAAAGTGAATGGACTCTGCATTCGGAGTGCCTTGTTCAGTCAGCAAAGTCAGCGCGCCCTGTTCATTAACTGAATCCCACAGATATTTATGAATATTTATGTTAAAACATATAATAAAGTTATAATTATCGTCGAACATAAAGAGGCGTATGCAATTCGCCTATAATGGTATGGAAATTATAAAACTCGCTTACGCTCGTTTTATAAACATACTCGTGTCTTAATTATTGCCATTATAGGCTCGTTGCATAATGCACTATTATATTACAAATAAAGACCACTTTATTATGACAATAATCACTTGATTTGCGTCAGAAACCAATCGGGCATGAAGAAAGAGGCAAAGAAAAAACATGATTTTTCCTAAACATCCGAGCCCTAATTATATAGGTATTAATAATAATAATTCTAAAGCTTACTCTCTCAATGAAAGCTAAGAACAACTTGCTACTTGAGCTTAAAAAAGACCTTCAGTAAATAGACATCTGAATTGGTATAGTACTGGATAGATCTAAATTCAGAGAACTAATTGACAATCATCAATTTCCAGACCACCCAAACATTGCACCCAAATGATCCTGGACGGAGGAGCGCAGAAAGAGCCATAGTGAGAAGATGAAGGGATTTTGGGAAGACAAGAAAGCAACATTATCTAGATAGGTTCAATCGTGCTCCTTAGACGGGCATAACGATAAAAAATCAGTAATAATAATAATAATTAATATTATTATTATTTATTTAGCGTATGGCTTTTAGTGCCAGGAGTGTCCGAGGACATATTCGGCTCGCCAGAGGCTGTAGCTGCTTCAAGCGGACACCCATGGGGTGAGCTACAAGTTAAGTTCAATTTCAAATAGTTACAACTTTCGCTACCAGATTTCACTGATATCTAGTGGTGAACGTTGGAACTTTGATAGAGCGTTTCAACGAAATCTAACCTAGAAATTTAGCTTCACACAAGTTTAGTTAGTGGAAGGATCTTTTACATGCCATAAATCTATGACCTGGGACCGCCGGATTTACTTCCCCTCCGAAGGAAGGCATACTGAAGGATTTTAACGCTCTTAAAAAAATCCGATGACTTTGGCCGGGTTTGAACCCGTGATATTGGGCACAGCATTTTGGCATGCTACCAACTACGCCACCATGGATAATAATAATAATAATACAGTAATAACATACGGTACATTTTGTTTTGTGACTGTTTTGCCTTTCAACGTTACAGTTACCGAATTCATTAGTAACGTAGTCACCCCATCGTTACTGCAAACAGTAATGTAACGCGTTATCCCCCAACAAGTATTTTGAAACAGGCCCAGTGAAACTCTGGAGAAGTGTTCCAATTGTACAAACAAGTGGTAAGTTGTGTTTTTGCTGTGTGTTCCTATTGTGTAGTTTCGTCAGGACAAACAGTCCCCAAAGAGACATTAATCTGAGAGGACAACGGGACCGTGGAGGCCAACCAAGCGGTACCCGTGGTTAACACTCTAATTACTTAGTCCGCCCGGAGGTCGCAAGGTCCCGCTACCTGCCTCATCTCAAGGGCAGATCATCTCCATTTCCAGGGAATCACTCTGCACTCAATAACTAACCGTGACATTCACTGTTCCCTTCGAGGGGTTCTCTTCTCTCTCAAACCTGATGGGTCTTACTAAAATCGTGATGATGATGTTGTTAATTCATTTAGGGGCTTTGTGACATCGTTGTGGAATTTGTCTGATAACCTGTGTTATTGATATGGCTGTGTTAGTGAGTGTAGTTGTAATCCGGATGAGGATTGGGAAGGAGGCGACCGTGGCCTTCAGGTAGTTAGTTAGTTAGTTAGTTAGTTAGTTATTGTTGTTTTAAGGGGCGGAACTTCTAGGTCATCTGCCCCTCTAAACACTGATTAAAATATTCAAATTTGGAATGGAATTTAAAATTTAGGGGTGCATACCTAAATTTGAAAAGACCGAAAATTAATAAAACAAAAAATTAAATAAAACTAATAATTATAAAAAAATAAACAAACATTACGGATAAACAAAAATCACCAATTAAAAACGAACCAGTCGTTGAGTCAATGTTCACTGAAAAATTTATATTGGGCCTTCAGTTAGGAACCGTCCTGGAATTCATCTGGAGTAGAAGTGGGAAACCACAGAAAATCACTTCCAGGAAACCTGAGGTGGGAGTCGAACTCACCTCTTCTCAGTTTTGCCTTAGGAGGCTGAGAGTGCGAGGTAGGCGCGCTACCCCAAAACCACGGGGGTGCCCATAACAACATACCAAATCTGGTATATGTGGGGCTGACACCTTCCCGTAACTCTAGATTCAGGGTAAGAAAAGGGCGAGAATAAGAGGGTTCGATTCCCACCTCAGCCATCCTACAGAATATGTCCACATCTTCTACAGGCAAATGCACGGATATAAGGACACGTCTGACTGCTACCCAATCCTAGCCCAAATCTATACTAATATAATAAAGCTGAAGAGTTTGTGTGTTTGTGTGTTTAAACGCGCTAATCTCTGGAACTACCAGTCGGATTCGAAAAAATCTTTTTGTATATGATAGCCTGGTTCACGAGGAATAGTTTAGGATATGTAGCATTAGGCTACACCTCTCAGGTAACCTAGAGATTGATTTTAGTTCAGTAAGTCGGAAGAACAAGCGCTCCAGAACGGCTTCAATAATACCGAAGTCTATTGTTGCCATGTAATGCGGGCTGCATCACGTCGCCCATACCGGTGTTCTGGTGCAGAATTGCGAGCTGCTTATAAATTGCAGTCACGGGGAGTAATGAGTGCAAAAAGATTTCTTAGGCCCCTGAAAACAGTTATCATCATGACAATAGTATGCCTCTGAATAAGGGTGATGGTGTTGGTGTAGTATACTGAGGTTATCAGCTGCAATAACCTTTGGTGCTTTCAAATTTACTTTCATTTATTCCGATCCTTATCCTTGAGCGCTCCAGTTCAGTAAAACAAATAAATCCACCGGGCGAAGCCGGGCACTACTGCTAGTAACAAATACACACACAACCTTAGCCATCCCAGTAACACAGGTCATCAGACAAATTCCACACACACCCAAGTACACAGATCTAAAGAACATATGTTGCTAAGTTCCTAGATGAATCAACGATAACTAGAGGAACGAAGCTTGTATTTTTATGTGATCTTGACCCACGAGACCTCGTTTTTCTTTGGAATCCGAACCGCAGGACGTGACATTTATTTCCCTTAGAAAATCCAATATTCATTAACCGTAAATCAAACCGGATCCCCCTTGGTGAGAGGCAAACGGTTTGACCACTGCACTATCATGCCATCAAACAACAACAACTAATACAACCCAATGATTAATCTTGGAGTGACCCCCTCGTGATCAACCATTAACTTTAATTTCAGTCAGTTATATAGTCAGTCATTAAAATTAATCAGCTAATATATTAACGCATTAGCTTTAACTTTAATCAATCAAATTTAACGTTAATCAGTTAATATTTTCACCCACTAACTTTAACTTTAATCAGTTATTATATTAACCCATTAGCTTTAACTTTAATCACTTAACTTTAACGTTAATCAGTTAATATATTCACCCATTAACTTTAACTTGAATCAGTTATGATATTAACCCACTTGCTTTAACTTTAATAAGTTAACTTTAACGCCAATCAGTAAATCTATTCACTCATTAACTTTAACTTTAACCAGTTAATATATTCACCATTAACTTTAACTTAAGTAAGTTATTATATAACCCCAATAGCTTTATATGTAATCAGTTAACTTTAACGTTTATCAGCGAATAAGTGTTAGTCTACTCATTAATCAGTTAATATATTCACCCATTAACTCTAATCAGTTAATATATTAACCCATTAGATTTAACTTTAATCAGTTAACTTTAACGTTAATCAGTAAACCTATTCACTCATTAACTTTAACTTTAATCAGTTAATATATTCACCCATTAACTTTAACTTAAATCAGTTATTAAATTAACCCATTTGCTTCAACTTTAATCAGATAAATTTAACGTAAATCACTAATTATATTCACTCATCTATATATTTAAAACAGTAAGGTGATTTTTGTTACCACGAGATTGAGAGAACGACAAAACCGATTTACTTCGTAGAGCACTCTAACGAAAGCTCTTGGCCTCTAGATTTGCAGAGTGTCTATAAAATAAACAAATATATTACGGTATATTTTTGAATTAATATAGAAAATAGCAGAATTCCAGCCCCTCACGCATGCGCACAATCCGCCTGGGGTCATGACAAAATGGCGGCGAGAAGTCCATTAAAATGTAAGTTATTTAATAAGCTTGCATGTAATTGAAAACATACATTAACCAAGTTCTGACAATAAAATATAATAACAGTATGAACGTATACCAATGTGCAACATTGATTTATTTGGATAATGAAATGGATTATTTCCTTCAGACAGCGGCTTTTGATGATAATGAACGGCTGCGTCTGCTGCAAAACAGGAGTGCGCGAGTAGCTATGTGGTTAAGGCGACAGACTGTGGTTCCATGGTTCCTAGGTTCGATCCCAGCCCTAGCAGATATATATATATATATTTACCACTGAAATATTGTTTAATCAAGGAGTATTAGTAAGGTTTTATGTCTGTTAAAGATACATATTTCTACATTCCCTCTCGGTATATTTTTGAATTAATATAGAAAATAGCAGAATTCTTGCCCTCACGCATGCGCACAATCCGCCTAAGGTCATGACAAAATGGCGGTGAGAAATCCATTAAAATGTAAGTTATTTAATAAGCTTCCATGTAATTGAAAACATACATTAACCAAGTTCTGACAATAAAATATAATAACAGTATGAACGTATACGAATGTGCAACATTGATTTATTTGGATAATGAAATGGATTATTTCCTTTAGACAGCAGCTTTTCAAGATAATGAATGGCTGCGTCTGCTACTGAACAAGAGTGCGAGAGTAGCTATGTGGTTAAGGCGACTGACTGTGGTTCCAAGGTTCACCGGTTCGATCCCAGCCCTCGCCGATATGTATTTTTTTACCACTGAAATATTGTTTAATCAAGGAGTATTAGTAAGGTTTTATGTCTGTAAAAGATACATATTTCTACATTCCCTCTCAATACGTTTTATTTCCGTTTTACCATTGCATTACAGCATGTGATCAAAAGAGCAAACTGTTGTCCTCAGTACGCTGTTTAAATATCTGCAATCAGTTCCTATAACTGACAACAGATGGCAGTACATCGCCCATATAGTTCCAGTAACTGACAGCAGATGGCAGCACCATTGCATCGATGTATTTAAAACCCAAGACATGGCACGTTTTCACGTGATGGAGAATTATAAAGGAGGGGAATATTTAAGAAGGGAAATTTTGAGGAACATTAACCGACAGTTGAATGTGTAGGCTATGTTGTTTATGTACCTTAATATTGCAATTTCTTCCCAATGCTTCGGTGGTCAAGTTATTAGCGTCCTAGACTAAAAGTTATAATTATGCATCGTCGATATACTCTTAAATTATTAAAGAAAAAAGTAGTTTTCCAGGCACTCGCGCGTGTCCACAATTGCTTTCGCCATAAGAGACAATTGGCAAACATAATTCGTTTGAAGGGCTCCGACATCGTGGTCACTCAGCCCCGTGTACTTGGGTGTGTATGTGTGAAATTTTCTCTCATAACCTGTGTTATTGTGATGGCTGCATTACTGTGTGTATTTGTAATTAAGGTGATAAATGGCAAGGAGACGGCCAAGGCCTTAAGTTAGGAACCATCCCGGTATTTGCCTTAAGTGGAAGTGGGAAACCACGGAAAACCACATCCAAGATTGTCGAGGTGGGAATTAAACCTTCCTCTTCTTAGTTATACCTCAAGAGACTGAATGTGCCCCGTTTTTGCCCTCAGACCAGAATTCAATTTCTTGGCAGAGCAGGAAATGTAACCCGGGTCTCCGGGGCGATAGACAAGAATAGGTGGGCCTCCATGTGTTAATACGATGTTTGACATGCACGGGACATATAATTCAAAAACTGCCTCCATTAGGGTGACTGCCGAAGTGAGTATTGAGTATAGTCCTATGGTCGTTCCAGTAGTTGGCGAAGTGATTCTATGTTCCCCTGCAAAATG
This sequence comes from Meconema thalassinum, assembly GCA_946902985.2. Taxonomy (NCBI): domain Eukaryota; kingdom Metazoa; phylum Arthropoda; class Insecta; order Orthoptera; family Tettigoniidae; genus Meconema; species Meconema thalassinum. The sequence continues at coordinate 403,740,323 of OX336392.1, forward strand.
TACTGTCATAACCTATAACAGGTGATGGAAATTGCTTATTTAGAGCAGTTTCGTACTGTTTATAACAAAATGAAGAACGTCATTCTGAGCTGCGTTTTCAAGCTATTGCAAAAAATTTCGCTGGCAGGAACAATTATAAGGAATTTATTTTAAGCGATCAGTCTCATCGCATTCTCCTCACCAACCAACTTGAGTATGAAAGTCTCTGGACGGTCATGTTGAACTTCATTGTATAAGACAATTGTTTAATGATTATTTGTTTAGAGTACTGAGTCTAACTACGCGGTTGATTTCGGCAATGGAAGTATTATTTGCCATTTAATATTTAGCGGCTCCGTTATTGCAGGACACTATAGTGTTATCGAATAATACGAAGCCACATTTAAAATCCAATATAAATAGGCCATTTCAGAAACAATTCCAGATATTATGCAGTACAGTGTACTGTAAGGTCTTTGACGATCAAATGTAAACATTGTTCTACATTGTATTTCTCTTGCGTAAAATCTATGCGTGGTTACTTTGGTCTTTACTGTTGTGAGGGTAAAATTGATCTGCTGGAATATAAAATATTTGCCAAGCTGCAACAATGTAATGATATTAATTTAAAAGTCATTGAACGTATATCCAGTAGTTCAAACACATACATCAGCGTTAACAGATTGGATACTGAAGATGAAAGCCAGCTACTTCATTTCCCTATTATTGAATTTTTCAATTCCTTGGAAATAAGTGATTCGCCTCCACATACTCCGAACGTTTGAGCCATAGTTATGCTCCTTAGAAATCTGAACGTTTCCCAAGGACTCATATATGGTAATATATTAATTGTAAGAAATATGTAAGAAATTGCTTGGATTCGGATATAATAGGTGCAGTAATATTAGGCAGAGAGCTCAAATCCTACGACTTGATTTAACACCTTCCGATAAAACACTTGCAGGTACAGTACATTTTCTTTTAATAGGCAACAATGTCCTATTCGCTCGGCCTACTTTATCACAATCAATCAAGCTCAAGGAGAAACTCTTGAACGTATTGGGCTATTTACCTCATCACGTTTTAAGTCATGACCAGCAGGATAGTGAAGGTACAAAAAAGGTCCTGTATGGGATGGTAAAGAATAAGAGGCGGAAGGATCCTACGGATTATGTTAGAATGGTGAACAAAAGGGGACAAGGGATAGAAAATAGGGAAGAACTGAAGAAAATGTGGAAAGAATATTTTGAAGAACTCCTGAACCCAAATGGAAACCACGGCGAGGAAGAAGAAATCGGGGAAGAGGTACAGTAGATGAACTGCAAACAGAAAAGGACTTAACATGGAAAGAAGTGGAAGATGCAGTGAGGAAGATGTAAGGAGGGAAGGCACCGGGTGTGGATGAGTTGAGCGTGGAGATGGTGAGAGCAGCAGGAGAGGTGGGGATACAATGGTTGTACCGAATGATGAAGGCAGCATGGAAGGAAAGGAAGACCCCAGAAGACTGGAAAAAGGGAATAATTGTCCCGATCTTCAAGAAAGGTAGTAGAACAGAATGCAGAAACTATCGGGGAATAACACTGATGAGTCATTGTTCAATGATGTTTGAGAAAGTTTTGGAAAGGAGAATTAGGACAAGGATAGAAGGAGGGATGAGGGAAGAACAACATGGCTTCAGAGCAGGAAGGTCCACAGTGGATTTGATTTTTGCTGTAAGTCAGTTACAAGAACAGCACTATGAGTATGGAACAGATCTACTGATGGCCTTCCTGGACATTGAGAAAGCATATGACAGTGTATGCAGAAACAAAGTATGGAAGTCCCTGGAGGATACAGGAGTAGAAAAATGGACTATAAGGAGGATAAAGGAGATGTACAAGGGAAGCGTGAGCTGTGTGAAAGTGGGAGGAGAGAGATCGGACTGGGTGGAGCAGAGAAACGGCCTGAAACAAGGAAGTGCACTGTCACCGTTACTTTTCATTGTGGTGATGGATGACATAATGACCCGAGCGGCACAAGTAATTGGGGAAGGAAAGATGAAAGCAACGGTGTTTGCGGATGATTTGATGATTTGTGGAAACAAGGAGGAGGAGGTACAGGAACAGTTGGACGTGTGGGAAGGAATAATACAAGGATATGGGATGAAATTTAGCATAAATAAGAGTGAGATGGTGATCACAACAAGGAAGAAGGAAAGGACCACAACGGGAATAACAATTGGTGGGGAACAGCTGAAGAAAGTGGCAAGTTTCAAGTATCTGGGAAGCCTGATACAAGAGAATGGAAGAAACGGTAGAGAAATAAATGAGCGGGGAAGACAGGCAGAAGCATTCCGGAGGAGTGTGAGAAGCATGTTATGGAGCAGGGATGTCCCTCAGAACAGCAAGTAGATCATATATCGTACTATGTCCCTATCCTGACGTATGCCTCGGAGACCTGGGTTATGAAAGGAAGGGAGAAGAGCAAAATACAGGCCAGTGAGATGCGGTTCTTGAGAAGCAGTATTGGAGCTACAAAGAGGGACAGAATAAGAAATGAGAGGACCAGAGAATTAATGAAGGAGGAACCATTACAGGATGGTATAGAGAAATCTAGACGTAGATGGTATGGACATGTAAAACGAATGGAGGAGAAGAGGATACCCAGGAGGATACACGAGACGAAGTGGGAAGGAAAGAGACCAAGAGGGAGACCGAGAGACAGGTGGCTGAAGAGGGTGGAAGAAAGCGTGAAGAAGAGAGGAGAAGACTGGACAAGGGTGGAAGCTGAGAGATGGTGGGAAGACAGAAGACGTTGGAGAGGCTTGTGTTCCAAACAGACCCGGCCAGTGGCTGGAAACTGTGCAAGATGATGATGACCTCATCACGTTTTCAGTCATGACCAGCAATATGTTGCAATGCTGAGAGTGCTATCTTTTGACGCCCTTAAAGTTGCAATAGTGCTAAAAAGTAATCGTACAAAGAATGTAACTTATATAGGAAGCTTCTGCAGTAAATTTGTTTTCCATTGTCCGTCATGTTTTGACGGGTTTCATCTAGTTACCTTTATCTTTTATCAGTTAATATATTCACCCATTAACTTTAACGTAAATCAGTTATTATAGGCTAATAACTCATTAGCTTCAACTTCAATCAGTTAACTTTAACGTTAATCAGTAAATATATTCACTCGTTAACTTTAATTTTAATAAGTTAATTTATTCACCCATTAACTTTAACTTAAATCAGCTATTATATTAATCGATTAGCTTCAACTTCAATCAGTTACTTTAACGTTAATCAATAAATATATTCACCCAATAACTCTAACCAGATAATACAGGGAGCGGCAAAAAGATCTGACGGTTTTTAAATCACAACAACACAAACATTTTAAATGATACAAACTCTTTTATTACTTATTACAGCAAGGTGTACATGTCAATTAATGGAAAACATGAAATAACAATAGATTTTAACTTTTATGATTTGAAGATAACGTCTTTCAAATGATGCCCATCTTTTGCCATGCGACAAAAAGATCTGACGGTTTATGTCGTTGTACGGCTGAGCGAGTCGAAGAGGACGCGTTCCATCTCGTAACACAATTTTGTTATGGGTGAGTAATTTGAGAGCTAAAGGTTCAGCCTTAAAACGTACGTCGACAGGCCGTCCAAGGTCAGCCAGGACACCAGAAAATGTTGAGCGAGAGGGACAAGCTGTGGAAACCAGTCCACGGCGGCCGGCTCATAAACAAACTGCTGCTTTGCAAATGTCTGATCGAACAGTGAGACGAATATTGCGTTTCGATTTGCATTTTCATCCGTATAAAATGGTTATTGTCCAGCAGTTGAAGCCTAATGACTATGCAAAGCTTCAGTGCAAGACTGGAAGAATGCATGGCAAAATATGGGCATCATTTGAAAAACGTTATCTTCAAATCTTAAAAGTTAAAATCTATTGTTCTTTCATATTTTCCATTAATTGACATGTACACCTTGCTGTTATAAGTAATAAGAGAGTTTGTATCATTTAAAATGTTTGTGTTGTTGTGATTTAAAAACCGTCAGATCTTTTTGCCGCTCCCTGTATATTCACCCATTAATTTTAATTAGTAAATATTTTTTGTTTGATTTCCTAAGTCTGCTTACCACATTCTTCCTTGAGACAGTAAATAACTCTGGTCCAATCTGCCGAGAAAATGAAAATTATTTTCCCCGTATCGGTATTTGGCTTGCTCTTCATCGATGGACAGAAAACGACTGCAGTCTTCTGCCTCTTGCTCATACATCGTGGTGTAGTGGGTAGCATTTCTAACTCTCTCCCCGCAGGGCTGAATTCGTTTCCTGGCTCTACCAAGAAATTTAGGTTCTGGTTTGAGGTACTAATCGTTGACAGACAGTTTCACCCGAGTGTTTCAGTTTGGAATACTGCATCAACCAAGGAAGTAGGACTCACGAGTTAACTTTACTCACACCTTCACCCGTAAATAATTTATATACGAATCTTTTACCCACAATTCCACTCACGTTTACTTTCAGTGATTCTCCCACTGTCATCAGATCAGAGCGAGTACACGATGGCTGACGCAAGACTCAAACAGACAACCTCCAAGGCCAAAGACTGTGTACAGTAGATAACGGGAGTGGCTATTGGTGCTGTATACACACGTCAGTGTCGTGAGAATAGCGTCTCACGAACGTTCTGAAAGCCATCACTTCGATCCTTGTCTCGATAAGACCTGTCACCTCTTGTTAACCTAATAACTCAGTATGAGGCAAGAAATCTTCTCGTTGGTGCTACGAATATCTTTCTATACAGGAGGCGTTCTCAACCCTGTTGATACTGCGAGCACCAGCTTCATGCCATACCAACTGCCCGAGTGTGCCATTAAATCGAATATAATAATGATAATAATATTTGTTGGGGAGGGGGGAAGAAATGCATTTATGTACATAGTGTCGGGCCCCTGAGTGGCAGACTACCGATTAAAACTCCCCCTCCCCCGTTACTTCTGAACTCTAGCCTGGAACCGTTTATCATATTACTTCAGGCTAGAATCAGTTTGTATTTACCCGTAGGTCACTCTCCCGTAGTGAATTATCTTCAATGGCGGTCCAGATCTGTCTTCTTTGTTCGGAGGATATCTTCAACAAAACGTGTTACCAGCTTCCAATTTTGTTCATTTTGTAGCATTACCGTAACAATATTGTCAGGAGATATCTGCACCTCAATGGGCTCTTGAAGAGGCAGTCTATTTTGGACCCACCGTCCACAAGAGAAGAAGGTGTGATTAGCATTATCTAGCTCATTAACACAGTAGATACAATCTGGTGAATCCACCTTCCCCATCTTCTTAAGATAATAACAATAATAACAATAACCTCAACAATTGGCTGGTAGAGATAACACAAGGCTCACAAGCAATTGGTATCAACGAAGAAGTCATTCACAATAGAACAAAGTTTAGAACCCCAATAAACACAAAACAAAATCCTGTGAAACCTACTCGGAAGAATACAGGATGGACAGAAGAACGCAAAAGAGAGCACACTTTATTCATTCATCCATTCATTCCATCATTGCTTGGCACGGTTGGCGAGTTGTTATCGTGTCGGACTACCAACCCCAAGCTTACAGGTTCGCTCCTGGCTGTGGTAAGTGATTTTTGAAAGGCGTCAAAAATCACGACACGCATGTCATACTATGTTGGCATGTTAAAGAACCCATTTGAATTCAGTTGGCCGTGTTCATAATGGCAAAATTAATCTCGGGATTTTCCGCCAACACAAAGTTCCTCATTTCTCTACTAGAAAGCGCTGTAGTGTCAAGGAGCATAGATATCTAACCTCCTTGACTTTCATAGCGCTTCAAGGAACAACAAATTTCGACATGGAAGCTACCCTCTGGTGTCAAATAACAAAGCTTGCACCCGGCACCCAAGGCCATACGATATTATTATTCTTCACCATGCTCCTGTAACTCCACCGATGCCCTATCATCACCAAGTTAAAATACAAACTATCTTGAACTTCTTTATCTAATTATGCACCACATTTGTTGAGAATATTCTGTTGTTTTGTGCGTCCTAAGAACAGGTTCAGTTGCATATGGCAGCATGTATGAGACTAAACAACCATGTTCTTTTCCTTATAACTAGTTACTTGTTTCAAGGCTAGTCATTACGAAAAGTCATCAACTGACTAATTTATGTGCTTGCTCTGGGAGTAACGTGTATGTAAAGAAACAGCAGAAGGTCAGCACACAGTTTCTCCAATCTAATCAAAGGTGTGATTGACAGATTGTTCCGGCTTGGACATAATGAGCCTGTAATTATGAAAATTATTTCTGATGATAATCTCGTTAAAGCACTCACTATGGAACTTGCATTTTTACCTCAATTTCTTGTTCAAGATAACTAGAACTCGGAGAATGATGTAGTGAACAGGAACTAACAAAGTTTTATATCATGGATAACGGGACTCGATCCCGTGACCTAGATTTCTCCCAACTAGACTATGTAAGGATTATGATTGCTGGGATATTATGCATGAAAACTTCAAGTAAGAAGGCTAGCAGATATTACATCGCTATGAACCGTGATTAACACAACTAACAAAATCATCTCACGACTAACATAAGGTTAGCAAGAAGATAATCAAATGTTCAAAACAAAAGAATAACATTAAAAATAATAATAATAATAATAATAAAATAATAAACAGGAGTGAATTTGACATCCAATGAAGAAAGGATCACCAAAATTATAGCACCGAAACCCTTTATGTTGAACGTGTAATTCTTTCACTGAACGCTATCTGGTTAAAGTAAGTTTTGTTGTGGACCTTGCTATGCGCACACTAGATGTGCAGTAGCCAAGGTCGGCCGGGGGCGCGCCATAACTGCATCGCCCGACCGCCGCGCCGTTCAGTACCATATTTTCTGGGGGTACATTAAAAACATTGTGTATGCAGAAAAAATTCGGTATTTGGAGCACCTGCGGTAGCGAATGCCTGCCGCCATCATGACAGTTACTCCTGAAATGATTGCACGAACGTCGCAAGAAATCGACTACAGACTAGACATTTGCAGAGCTACGAACTGTGCACATATCGAAACATACTAAGCTATGGAAAAAATCTATCTCTTTCCGCCCATTTTAAGATTAAAACAATTGAATTACCTCGAATAGTTTTTTATAACAGTTATTTTTAATGTTGGCATTATTTTTCGATAACCCTCTACAGTAGTCTTATCGGAAGCCTTATACGCTTCAGAAACGACAGCAATCAAGGGAAGAACAAAAATCAAGGAACTAGAAAAACAAGAGAGAAACATACTGAGAAAGCTCTAAGGGCCAGTTCATAAAGAGGGAATATGGATAAAGAGACCGACAATAGAAATATCCAAACAGACAGAGACGATTACAATCAATATCATGAAAAGAAGGGCAAAATGTTATGGTCACATACAGTACATAGGACGAACGAGGACATACTGACCAAGTAGATTTTTAATCTATTATATATAATCCAAAATTGACTCATCACCGCAGGGCTCAAACCACTAGACCTAGAAAGCTGAAATTTTGCATGTTGGTTGATCCGAGTATGTAGAGGCTCACTAAGAAGCGGTTTTTGAAAATTCAATTTGTAAGTGACTTTTTTCGGCCCTTTGGCATTGACCATCCAAAATTGACTCATCGACGCAGGGCTCAAACCACTAGACCTAGAAAGCTGAAATTTTGCATGTTGGTTGATCCCAGTAAGTAGAGGCCCACTGAGAAACGGTTTTTGATAATTCAATTTGTAAGTGACTTTTCTGGGCCCTTTGGCACTGAGCAAGGACAGTCGGTAAAATGTTCGGATTTAGCTCATTTTAAGCCGCCACATACGAGAAACAATACTCGGAGGTCCTGTAGGGACCCCGAAACACACTTTTTAAGTTCCTAAAATGAACGGTTTCGGAGATATTCCCAAATAACTGTGTTCCCTCTGAGAAACAGATCAACGTTACTATGGCAACCGCTGAAATTTCCCAGACCGGGGATAGTTTTCTGGCAATATCTCGAAAACCGTTCGTTTTAGGGCCTTAAAACGCTGGGTTCGGTTCCCACTTCTTTCCACGAACATTGCTCCTCGCATTGATACGCACAAGAAGAGCTATATTCCATATTTCTACGAGCAAATCGACTTGGAAAGTCTCATCTATTCTATCTCTTATATAAAAACAAGTGTCCTGACTGACTGACTGACTGACTTAATGACTCACTGACTCATCATCGCCCAGCCAAAACTATTAATGTTAGAAACATGAAATTTTGGGGATATGTTCGTGGTAAGTCAAAAACTCGCACTAAGGAAGGCTTTTTGGATATTCAGGTTCTAAAGGGGTGTTAAGGGGGTAGACCTGCATTTCATTGAATAACAATATCTCCCGATTGGTTTCATTGGGCGATGTGATACTCGGCATATACACTCATCATTCAAATTAAGAAGACACGTGTCTGAGGGTTTTTCGATGTGGTGTATATTATGAAGTGAAAGGGGTGAAAATTGGGGGTTGAAGGATTCCTAACGGAGTGTGTATCTTTTAAACGACATAGACGAGGAGTTTGAAACTCAGCGGAAAAATAAGTAAATAGGTGTTTGGCCGTTTATTTCATAAATCCAATTTAAGGGGCCCATAGGGAGGGGTGAAATTCTGGGGGGGGGGGGGGACAGGAAAGAAACTGTCCTAACTGATTGACTGACAGACTCACTCATCAAGCTCAGGGGAAAGAATCTGCTGAAAAATAAGTAAATAGGTGTTTGAATGTTCTTTTCACAAACCCAATTTAAGGGTTCATGGGGAGTGGTGAAATTCTGAAAAAAGGAAATTGAGAGAAAAAGTCCTGACTCACTCACCATCGCCCAGCCAAAATTATTGAAGTTAGACACATGACATTTTGGGGAATATGATCATTGTATGTCAAAACCGTCCACTAAAGGAGGATTTTCGGATATTCAAGGGGTCTTAAGGGGGTTAAACATGCATTTCATTGAATAACAATAACTCCCGATTGGTTTCATTGGGGGATGTGATACTCGGCATATAAACACATCATTAAAAATATGAAGACATGTGTCTGAGGGTTTTTCGATGTGGTGTATATTATGAGGTGAAAGGGGTGAAAATTGGGGGTTGAAGGATTCCTAACGGAGCGTGTATCTCTTAAACGACATGGGCGAGGAGTTTGAAACTCAGCGGAAAAAATTAGCTTAAAAGATAAGTAAATAGATGTTCGATCGTTTTTTTTTTCATAAATTCAATTTAAGGGGCCCACGGGGAGGGTGATATCTTGGGGGAGGGATGGAAAGAAAGTGTCCTAAGTGATTGACTTACTCACTCTTGAAACTCAGGGAGAGAAAACTGCTTAAAAATAAGTAAATAAGATTTCGACAGATTATTTTTCTTAAATTCAATTTAAGGGGTTCATGGTGAGGGGTCAAATTCTGGAAAAGAAAATGAAAGAAAATGTCCAGAGTCACTCACTCACTCATCATCGTCCAGCCAAAATTATTGAAGTTAGAAACATGACATTTTTGGGATATGTTCGTTGTATGTCAAAACCGTACACTAAGGGAGGATTTTCGGATATTCAGGATCTAAAGGTGTCTTAAGGGGGTTAAACCTACATTTTATTGAATAACAATATCTCACGAGTGGTTTCATTTGTGGATGTGATACTCGGCGTATAAACAAATAATGAAACATAAGCAGACATGTGTCTAAGGGTTTTTCGATGTGGTGTATATTATAAGGTGAAAGGGGTGAAAAGTGGGGGTTGAAGGATTCCTAACGGAGCGTGTATCTCTTAAACGACATACGCGAGAAGTTTGAAACTCAGCGGAGAAAAGCAGCTTAAAAATAAGTAAATCGGTGTTCGACCGTTTTTTCATAAATTCAATTAAAGGGCCAATGGGGTGGGTTGAAATTCTAGAAAAAAAAGGAAAGTGTCCTGACTGACTGACTAACTCACTCACTCATCAAACTCAGGGGAAAAAGACAGCTTAAAATATAAGTTAATAGGTGTTCGAGCATTTCTTCATAAATTCAATTTAGGTGGCGCGTGGGGAGGGCGTAAAATTCTGGTAAAAATAATTGAAAGAAAAAGACCTGACTGACTCTCTCACTCATCATCGCCCAGCAAAAACTATTGAAGTAGGAAACATTAAATTTTGGGAATATATTCGCTCTATGTCGCAAACGTCAACTAATGAAGGATTTTTGTTTTTTCGGGTTCTTAAGAGGTGTTAAGGGGGTATCCGTGCACTTCATTAACCATATCTCACGAAATGTTTCTTTGGGGATGTGATATTCGGCATATAAACTAAATATTAAAAATAAGCAGACATATTGAACCCATCTGCAATTGGTTCAAGCGTCGAATCCATATATTATTTGCAAAAGAAGAGAGGAAATAATGCAGTCTTTAGAATGTATTGGAATGATTTTAAGAAGTGGGCTGTTATAATGTGGCGCAAGAATGTGTGACCACGAGTCATGCGGACGTGAGATCATGCTTGATGCATCGATAAGGAGCTGGCGCATGATTATTAATAGAACGAGAAAAACTTTCCACGACGAGTAAGAGAGTATGAGTTTCGGAAATTGACCTTACTCAGCTATAAAATGGCAACCCTGCAATGGCGCAAGAAGAGAAATAATTAGAATTAAGACATTTGCGAGCATTTAATTAATGAAAGAAACACATCATTGTTGATCATTCTGGAAAAGAGATTTTTGTGTGGGGAAAAAGTTTATAATATTTGCACAGGAAAGAACTGCGGACGTGGCATGACGTAGTTAGTAATTCCCCGAGTCCAGAGTTGGTAGAGATGGAAAAATAAACCTCACCACCCACATATCTGAGGAGCCAAATTATTTAATATCTTGGAATTATGTGATCGATTTTCATGATCAAAGAAACCAGTTTACGTTTAAAACAAGAGCTTTCCAGAGATATATTTTTCAAAATTATACGACAATTACTTCAGAAGTTAGTGCTGGAGAAGACGCGGATTTGATCTTTTTGCCGCAGATTTGGATAAAAACCCTGGAGGTGCCAGGAGGGGCATGCAGTTTACAACAGACCTCGTACGGAGGTGCTGCATCACGGCAAATGCAGTTATTCCGAGTGCCCGCGAGGGAGCGTCCGGCTGTATCAAGTATCATTCAGTTTACCAAGGGCGTGGGAGCGCGTGGTATTGTTTCGCAAAGTATCAGTCAGCCTAAAGAGGAGCGTGACGTTGGATCATCAACTACAAGACAAGCTACAAGTAAACGCCTAGTGCAGGAGTGCTGCATCAAAGTATATTCAGTTATAAAAGACGCCAGAGAGCGTGATATTGTGTCGCAAAGTACAACAAGTTATTTTAGTGAGCGCTTAGACGCTGCACGCAGGAACAATTATCGTTAAAGTTCACCAGTACAGTCAAAGTTTAGGCTGTGGATTTAAGACATAACCGGTGATAGGTACTCGAATATAATAGTTCAGTTAAAGAACCGACGCATCATAAGGTTTCGAAGTACCCAAGGAAAGTGAAATATACAGTTCTATCTATGTTAAGGAACCAGATCAGGGTAGAACGAAATAGTAACGCCTAGTGTTCCTGAATTTAGGGGCTAGAGCGAAGGACGATAAAAATTAGGAATTGTAGTTCCAGGCTTTGTCTAGGTAGACAAATGAACAGTTAAACATTGGGGAGTACTCCAATAAGCCACGAATCAAAGTAACATAAAGTAATGCATGGAAATTACTAGGTCACCGATAAACAGTTCGAGCGATCGTAATAGTAATACATCAAGGACAGACTTTTATTAGACGAACAAGTTAGCGTCTAGCAAGATACGACATCGTGCAGTAAAGTTATAGAAGCCGATAGTCAAACTCAGAATTAGAAGATTAGCCGTTCCAGTGAGGTTAGTTCGATCGAGACTTTCTGTCATCTCTTCAGAGTAGGAAGCCGACGTGCTATAGTGCAACCCTTAGAAGTGGGAAAGGAAAAGAAATCACGTGTGTAAGGCGAATAATTAACGCCAGAGTGATAAATTTTTTATGTAATGTAAACATAGTGAAATTTTTGAGTGTAATATCTTTAGTGAAATTGTATTGTGTTAAGTGATGTTGTTGTTGTAGTTTGAGTCTTCAGTCTTTTGACTGGTTTGATGCAGCTCTCCATGCCTCCCTGTCCTGAGCTAATCGTTTCATCTCTACATAACTACCACACCCTACATCTGAGGCAATCTGTTTAACATATTCTAACCTTGGTCTACCCCTACAGTTCTTGTCCTCGACCCTTCCTTCCATAACTAAGCTTGCTATTCCTGGGTGTCTTAGTATGTGTCCTACCAACCTATCTCTTCTCTTCATTAGCAGTCGCCAGAAACATCTCTCCTCTCCCACTCGTCTTAATACCTCTATGTTTGTAACCCTATCTACCCATCTGATCTTCATCATTCTCCTGTAACACCACATTTCAAATGCTTCTATTCTCCTCTTTTCTGCTGCACCAATAGTCCAAGTTTCACTTCCATAGAGCGCCACGCTCCAGACAAAGGCTTTCAAAAATTACTTCCTAATACCTAAATCTATATTCGATGTCAGCAGATTCCTTTTTTGTAGAAAAGCTTTCTTTGCCTGAGCCAACCTACTTTTTATATCCTCTTTGTTTCGTCCATCACTGGTTATTCTACTTCCTAAGTAACAGAAGTCTTCTACTTCCTTCAGCTTTTCACCTTGTACCCGATACCTAGTTTAGGCTATCGGCTACGCCAGCAGACATTAAGCTGTAGTTGAGGTTTTGGAAAGAGTTAGGAAAAGATAGCGCACCGATCGCGTCAAGAAGAATGTCAAGATGACGTAGGAGGTCAAGAATCAAGGAGGCATTGATATCTGTAAGAAGATGGAATTATGGATAAAGATGTGAAGCTTTATTGAGATATATATTGGATTATAGCAATTAAACAACTTAGAAGAGGATATATAACATGCATTATATGTGGAAATAATTTTATGGAAGTCAGATAACCCTTAAGTTATTTTATAACGGAACAGCCGAGATGAACTGGGTTCGAGACTATGATCATGACGCGAGAGCACAGTAGTGGGGGACTACACCACGTGCCTGCGCCAAGCACATAAGCAAGAAGACAGTGCCAGCATATTCAGTTGAGCTCAGTCAGACGAGCAGGTAGGAGCAGCTCTATAGCGCAAGCGAGACGCACCGTGAAGGTCACATAACATACAGAAACTGTCACGGCAAGAGTGTAGGCGACAGTTCCTGCATCGCCGAGCAGCGAAGGCCAGGCGGGTCATTGATCCAGGCGGGCTGGCCGAGGAAGCGATTACAGACGGCCGGGATATGTCAGAACCGCACTGCAAGTAGTTGAAGGCTTTATTTCAAGCTACATTTCGACGCAGTTTGAACATAGCTTTTATGAATAACTTCATGACTATGCTTTTATATAACGCATTCGAAGCTACTTTAACTATTTCAAGTAAACGGAATGTTGTTAGCATAGGCACTGATGAACATTAGATCGTGCATTAATAAGATTTATTTCTTATGCAGTTTTCATGAATTACCTAAATACAGACAAATACAGGGTGTTTCGTAATTTTGAACACTCTCAAGTAAAATTTTATTTTACAAATGTGGGACTTAGCAGTCATTTGAGATTGAACTTGCAATACTCAAACTGAACATTTAACGGAACAGTGGCGTAACTTAGAAGAGGAGTAGGGGGTCCGCTGTTTCCATGAACTTTTTCGAGAAGGAGTTGGACAATATCCGCTATGGGTAATTCGAAGTTCAACATGTCCGAGTAGACGCAAATAGAGACAAGATGGCACCGCAGAGCGATGGATTCGATTCCTGACGAGAGGAGTCCACCAGCTGATTCACTTGGGATTTCGAATGCAATCGTCATTTCATGGATGAAATGATATTCACGCCGATCTTTCGAGAAATTCTTTATGTAGGGAAAATCGACGATCTTGGAAATTTAATTACAGCTGATTATGAAAGGTACTGTAAGAGTCATAACTACCTGATACGATTATTTTCATGAATACTGGGCACACATGTATATTTTTCTAATAGGAGTGATATGATTATTAAGACATGGTTTGAATTTATATACTTCGAATTTGCTAGAATATGGAGTGACCATATGATATGGCAGGCATCATTATACGAAATTCTCACCATTGGTTGGCTTTATTAAGCAGATGTTTGGTCTTTTAGACATTTTTCCAGCTAGGATATTTTTCATAAATAGTTTTTTTGTGTAACGAGTATTTCGAACTCGTGATCTGCAATTGATTATCAAAAATTACTTCGTCAGTTCATTGCATACTAGCGAGTGTGTATTATTCATCAGTAGGGATTTTTTCCATTGGATTGTTTGGAGATGTTAAGAAGTTATTCACTTTAGTGAATGAACATCGCTTTTATATGACAACTAGAAACTTGTTGATTCCTATCTGATACATTCACTCATATAGCCTACGAGATGGGGTCCTTCGTATTTATACGATTGTATGGTGGCTACTCATCTTACCCATCGTTCAGGGAACTATCATCCAAGTCGACGGGCGAGGTCTTTCGTATTTATACGACTGTACGGTGGTTACTCATCTTACTCGCCATTGAGGGACTCATTTTTATCATCCGAATGTACACGAGATGTAAGTGAATTAAACAAGGAACTACTAGTCACATATCAGTCGAAATTTTGTTAAATAAAGTAACGATAAATGTCAACAGGATTGCATTTAGTAATTCTTGTTTGCCAATCCAATATTTTGTTGCTATACTCTTATGAGAGTAATTTCAGTTTAACAGCTGTTACAGCTGATGCTTTTGATGATTTTTATAACTGTGTTTGATACCTTTGAGAAGGATTTAAAGTAATTGAATCTTGTAAGATTAATCATTAATGGTCAGAATTATTTTAAGGCAGATCAGTATTGCAGATTTTGATGTGAGAGATTATAGCACATTGGTGTTTTTCTGCGATGTGAATTATAAGAATTGTAAGAGAATTTATGCTATTTGAAAGCAGATATTAAATTACTGAAGTAATATTTTTCCAATTGTTTAAGAAGTTGTCTAGATGTGATCAGAGTAATTACAGTTATTGGAGATTGTGTGCGTTGATAATTTGAAGCCAGTTATATATTTTTTGTAGATCATGCAACATGGTTAAGTGAAGTTTGTGATAGGCATTTTGTGGAAGTTGCCATGTGATAGTAGCAACGTTGATAATGTATTTTGAGGCAGACATGAGGTCGTCGTACCCATTCTAGCGTAATTGTTGAGATTCATGCTGTATGTGCTGAATATTTATGGAGTTTTGTGGAGTAATTCTTGTATTCAAATGTGACATTTGAAGTATTGAAGAAATGTAATGTCGTTGTGGATAGTTAGATCCAACGTGATGTCGTGGAGGCAATAATATTTTTGGCATGATAAATTAAATACGAGATATAACTTGGAAGTGATAAAACTGTAAGACAACGTTCTATAAACCATATTAAACAATTTGTTAGGAAATTAAACAAATAAATAAAGTTGATAATACAAGATTTTCTGAAAATGATAATTAACGAAATAATAATCTGAGATTTAACGATCTGACCTAATGAAATAAAAATCAGAATCAGAATGACTAGATGAAATAATGAAAACTTAAATAACCAGATGATTAATTTGATAAATTAAATTTTTGAATAAATCGATGAATTAAATAAGTGGATGAATTAAAGATTGAATAAATAAACTGATTGAAATAAATTAATAGACGATTGTAATGATGATGAATAACTGAATTAGAAGGTGATAATTAATTAAAGAAGCTGATGAATAATGAATTTACATGGAATTAAATAAATTTAATTGAGATATAATTTGAAGGAATTGCAACTTGAGTTGAGAATTTAAATGATGTAATGGTGATGAATTTAGGATTCTGACAGGGATATGTAAAATTTTGAAGTGAGAATTAATGTGAGAAATATTTAATTTTGATGATGAAGATAATGATGACCAATGAGAATTTGAATTTTCTGTAATTCACAGATAAGTGATTGTTAATGACGATGTAAATAGTGTAAATTAATTATTCGATGTTTAGGAACGTTTGATTAACATGTTCAACATTCAAATTATGCCATGCAAACCATAATTTACGTGATATTTAATATGTGTGATTATTATATGTGTATGTTTAGACAGATTAATAACATTTATTAAATCCACATTGATGTTAAATTAAAGAGAAATTAGGTCTCAGGTTTCACAAATGTCAGTGACGAAAGGCATAGTGCTACAGTGATCCTGAGAACCCAAGAGAACTTTATAAATTTTTCTTGTTATGTGGATAAAATAATTTTGGATTAGAAAAGAGATGGTTCGATTTTTGGACAATGACAATTTAACTTTGGCATTCGACCATACTCTTAGGTAGGAGTTATATTTAAAATGTCTGTCTGACTATCAAAGTAAAATAAATTTGTTTTTTTATCTTAGTTGTGATCTGATGATGGTGTGATGTTCCTTTTTCTTTCCTTGTCTTGAGTAAGGCTTATCCGGAAAGGAAGTGGTTTGCTAGGAATTCAGTTGATGGCGCCCATTTATATTTGCATTATTTCTATTAAACTTAAGCCCGTAACGACCCTAGAGATACTTTGTCTCGTGATACCCACTGCTTTTTTCGAGAACTCAGCTGAATTTCCGACACATTCCTTATTTGACTAGAGGTTCATTTAACTCCGCTCTGTCCTGGAACTCCAGGAATGCGATGTTATAGCAGATGGGTCATCGCATCCCCAGGACGAACGGGTACAGAGAGAGAGGGAGAATTGGCTTTATCCAACTAGTGGGGCTTTTCGATTTTGTTCATTCTATGGAATCACATCAGATTTAGATTACTGAGAGATTGATCTCAAGTTCATTTAAGTGTGTTACAAAATTTATTAAACTTAGTCAGACAATGTACTTGTGTGCCCAATCCAGTGTTCATGTTAATCGTATTAGTAATATCATGTTAGTTATAAGACATTTTTCCTATACCCAAGTGAATGCAGGAATTGAGATATTGTGATGTGTTGTTGTCTAACATCTCTATATAAAACCTATATTGAAAATATAATTATGTTGCCGGAAGATTTAGCGAAGGTGTTAGGAGAGTTACAGACGCGTATGTCTGGTATTGCAGAAACTATTTCTAAGATGGAAACGGAAGTTAAAGAACAAATTAATAATTCAGAAGCCAGATTAGAAGCTAGGTGTAAAGAGAATGTACAATCATTACAAACTAGTAATGAAGAAAATTTAAAATCATTGCAAACAAGTACTGAAGATAATTTAAAATCATTAGAGACTAGGTTACAGTCAAATAGCAAAGATGAGTTGATGTTATTAGAGACTAGGCTACAGTCAAATAGTGAAGACAATTTTAAGTCATTAGAAGAGAAATTACAGTCAAATAGTGAGGACAATTTCAAATCGTTGGAAGAGAAATTACAGTCTCGTAGTGAAGAAACTAACACTGAATTAGAAAATAAGTTAACTAGATTAGAGAATAGTTTAACTTTAAAGAATAATGAGATGCTGAAGACTTTACAATTAGACATAATTGCAGTAAACATGAAAGGAGAGGAAAATGTTCAAATATTAAGAAAAAATATTATTGAATTAGAAAGTAGAGGAGAAGAAAATATTTTTACTTTAAGAACAGACGTTATGTCCATACAGAAAGACATTAAATCAGATGTATCGAAGTTGAGATTCGACATCGATGGTTTAGTGGCAGATGTAGGCAAAATTCAAGATTGGTCTACCGAAGTATCTTTCGAGACTAAGATTAAAGGTCTAGAAACGAATATAGGTAAAGAGATTAAAGATTTAAAGACAGTAATTGGGACCATTAAAGAGGAAGTCTTAGGAGAGGTCAATTCTAATTTAAAATCATTAGAAAATCAATTGCAGAAAGATATTAGGAAGATAGACGACGATGTAGAGCAAAAAGTTAATGAAAACTTAGCTTTGTTCAAAAATAGAGTCGGTGCAACCGTGGAAGAACGCTATAGTGAGGTCGATGCCGAAGCAAAAGAGAAACGTGAAGGATTAGATGAAAAATTAATCGCAGGTATGGCAAACTTAGAAGCGAGGTTTACGGAAAACAAGGAAGCGATGAAGATAGATTCAACTCTATTTAGAACAGATGTTGATCTGTTAAAAGAACAAGTCGCGTCAGTAAAGAACACGTGCGAAGGAAAAATCGACAAGTTAAGAAACGACTTAGACGAGAGTAACAAGACGCAGGATGTTACATCGTTAGATGAATTGAAAACTCAGGTCAAGACCGTGGAGAAATTAGCAGAAGACAGGATAACTAAACTAGAATCCATGTTTAACAGTTTCACCAGTCAGAATATCACATCAGGGGAAACATTGATAAATCAGACAGCGATAGACCGCAGTATGACGAATCAAGAAGCGAGCATGGGAGAAGACCGTCAAATGCAACCGAATGTGACATTCGAAAGGGCTAGTTCAACCACTCAGGATAATCCAAGTTCGAATAGGAGTACGTTGGGTCCAAGCGAACGATACTCAGGTCCAGTTACCATTATTAGGAACCTGGACGACAAGCCGAGAAAGTTTTCAGGAAATACAGGAGTCACACCAGTCGAATTTCTGCGAGATATTCGAGACTACATGGCCAAACATAGGGTAGCCAAAGAAAGAGAGCTAAGGATAGTCGAACGCGCCTTAGATGGATCTGCACTTACCTGGTTTAGAGCGTTCAGAAGCAATTTTGCGAACATGGAGCAATTTGCCATAGCTTTCTTGAGGAGATTTTGGAGTGCCGAGGATCAACTTAACGTAAGAGCGGAGATGTACTCAAAGCGCTATTCTACGTCACATCCGACGCATTACGCCAACTATTTCACGTCACAGCTGGCTAAATTACAGTTCTTTATTCCTCCATTGCCAGAAGAAGAACTTTTGCAAGCTATAGCGAGACAGTTACCGATTGAGGTACAGCGATCACTGATAGCGTCGGGAGCCAATACACTGGAGCACTATGACGACATTTTACGGCGATTGGACTATACAAGCGCACAGGTTACGCCTAGAAGTAACAGAAACGACAACAGAAACACGCAAGAAGTGAATGTGGTAGTCGTAGACAATGCAGCTCAAACGGACAGAAGGGATTCCTGGGAAAACCGACGGAACGAAGGGAATCGAGGAAACATCCGTAACGCTCGAGGAAATGATCGATATAGAGGACCATATGAGAGGCCATACGATCAAGAAGCGAGAGATAGCCGATATAGGAATTATAACCAGAATTCCAGATATCAAGACAGGAATCGATATAACAATAGATATCGGGGCAGGAATAACTGGAGCCAAGATCAACAGTATAATGGGAACGACAGGCAGGATGGCCGAAGAAACGATCCTAACGACAGACGGGATAATCGTGGACATGAGAGGTCGAGGCAAGAAGATAGACAGCCTAGTTCACCACTCGAGGAGACAGTGAGAGATGTCAATCGAGCGAGCACGAGTGGCGAAGGAAAAAAAAACGTCAAATTAACTCTAGAGAAAAATGCAAATCATTGGGAATCGATCGTCATCGTGGAAACGTATCAGGTCAAGGACGAGGATTTAATCGAGGAAGAAGACATAGTACACCGGGAAAATAGACATGAATTGCCAGTTATTAGTGTGGAAGTCATGGGAAAAGAAATAAAGACCCTTGTAGACACAGGGGCTATGGTGAGCTTGATATCCATAGGTTGCCTGGATGAATTGAAATTATTAGGAGGAATTACAATGTTGCCAACTGTTGTTAGCAAAATTCAAGGGGTGATCCCAGACAGGAGTATGAAATGTAAAAGTCAGGTACTTTTAGATGTTGGGATTGGAACCAGAAGTTTTGAACAGATGTTTCTAGTAGTGGGTCAACTACATTTTGACATGATCCTAGGAGTGGATTTCTTAAGTGAGAGTGGCCTGATCATAGATATGCAGAGTAGGCGCATGTACTTTCAAGAAGGGGTCATGGAAAATCAAGAATCGGAGATGACTTCTTTAGAGAGGATATATTGGATGAAATTGTATGCAGCGTTGAAAGGTCTATAGAAGATAAAATTGGCATGACAAGTAAAATAAATCCAGAAATTAAGGAGCAGTTTGATCAAGTAATTTCAGAATATGAGGACATATTCAATGACAAACCAGGTCTCATAGAAAATTTTACTTATAGCATCAAGTTGATGGATGACAAACCATACCATAAAAATTTATATCCCATTCCGGATAAATGGAAGGAGGAAGTTAGCATAATGATAAGCGACATGGAGAAAGATGGAATAATTAAGAAAATGCCAACTGCTTATTTGAATCCTTTAGCTGTTGTCAAGAAACCTAACGGTAAGCTGAGGATATGTCTAGATGCTAGAGCCCTTAATGAAAGAGTTCTTTCTGAACATGACAGGCCACCTGTTATTCGTGAATTGTTACGCCGATTCAGAGGAAAGAGGGTCTTCTCGACAATCGATCTGACTAGTTCTTATTATCATGTTGAGCTAGCAGAAGACTGCAAACAATACACAGGGTTCTTGTTTGACCATAAAACATATGTATTCAATAGGTTACCTTTTGGAGTGAAAAATAGTGGTCCGGTGATGATCCGAGCACTAGATGAAAATTTGTCAGATGCAGTTAAGGAGCATGTGGTAAGCTATGTTGATGACCTGATTATAGCGTCTGAGACAGCGGAAGAACATATCAGGCACCTTCAAATGCTTTTTGAAGATCTAAGGAGGACGAACTTCAAGGTGAATTTCAATAAATGTCAGTTCTTTCATGAAGAAATTGAATTTCTTGGACATAGAATTGATGGAGATGGTTATAGGCCCAATCCAAAGAAGATCATGGCAATTTCAGAGTTTCCAACACCACGAAAGATTAAAGAGGTACGGCAGTTTTTAGGCATGTGTCAGTTCTTTTCAACACATTGTCCTGAATATACTGAGACGATGGCACCTCTGCAGGATTTATTAAGGAAGGGAAATCGATGGAAATGGGACGATAGATGCAATCAAGCGTTTTTAGCGGCCAAGAAAATGCTGATCCAAAATATCAAGCTTGAGTATCCTGATTTTACAAGAAGATTTTTTGTAGAGACAGACGCATCCAAAATAGGTATTAGTGGGATCCTATATCAGTTGGATGATGACAAGAAACATAGGTATTTAGCTTTCACCAGTCGCAAGCTTAGGAATTGTGAGAAGAATTACTATGCAACTGAGTTAGAAGCATTAGCAGTGGTTCATGCTCTCAAAACGTGGAAGAAGGTGTTGTTTGGACATGACATAACAGTGATCACAGATCATAAAGCCCTCCTATTTATTATGAAGACAGACTCAGCGAGTGACCGCATCACCAGATGGGCTCTGTTCTTACAGCAATTTAACCCAACTGTTGTACATAGACCTGGGAAGTTAAATCTGTTAGCAGATGTGTTGAGCAGACACCCTTGTGAGGAAGTATTTGTCAACCATATAAATTTGATTCAAGAGGATAATGGTACTCTAGAAAAGTTGAAGTTGTTAGCGCAAACTCAGAAGAGATATGCACCTTTGCGAAGAATTTACCGTTTTTTGACACGCAGAATGGATAACACTGATCCGGATTTTCAAAGAACTGAGATAGAGGCTAGAAAATATCATATTATGGGAGGTGTTATATGCCAATATATCGACCAGGATCATACTAAACTTAGAGTAGTGATCCCACCCAAGCTTGTCAAACCAGTTATTTGGATGATACACCGAACTGCAGCTCATGTAGGTGTAGACAAGACTTTGGCTCTCGCTCAAGAAACTTTCGTTTGGAGACAAATGGGACAAACGATTCGCGACGTCATAAAGACCTGTGACAGTTGTCAGCGAAGTAAATACTCATCTAAGTTAATGAAAGAAGTTCCTAGATCAATATTACCCAGCAAGCCAAGAGAACTTTTCGCGACGGACATTTTCGGTCCGATTCCTCGTTCGACGAAAGGCAATCAGTTCGTTTTGGTAACAGTTGACGTATTTTCGAAATATGTATCTCTATGCCCTATACAGAAAGCTACATCCAAGTACGTGATAAACAGACTTGAGAAAACAGTTATTCCGAGCATGGGGAACCCTGAAGTTTTGTTGAGTGACCATGGATCGCAATTTACTAGTATGGAATTTTCTACTGCTATGGAACGTTTAGGAATAAGGCATGTGTTTAATTCTGTACGGTATCCAGAGGGAAATCCCGCCGAAAGAATTATGCCGGAGATAAGTAAGCTGTGTCGCTTATATGTGTCAAGGCAACACCATAGATGGATGGAAGTGATACCCATCATTAGCCAATGCTTGAATTCCACAGTACATGAAAGCACAGGACAGATTCCGTCCATGCTTCATCATGGATTGAAACCGGATAGATCATGGGGCCGAGTCGTGAGGGCACCAGTAAATCCTCAACCCACACAAGAAAGAAGAGTCGAGATGGCAGGAGAGAGGCTCAGAAGACAGGCGGAGAAGAGAGCCAGAAGACAGGCAGGAAGGAGGTTCCACGAGCCATTTCAAGAAAATGATGAGGTGCTGATTAGGAAGCCAGTCACTTCGAACCTTCAGCTGAAGATCTACCATAAATTCGCTCCATTGTACGCTGGTCCGTTCCGTATTGAACAAACATACCAGAATAATAGCTACAAGATTGTCAGAATGGATACTGATGAAGTTGTAGGAACTTTTAATGCAGCTAGCATCAGGAAATACCATCATGCTGAGTAAGGGAATTGTAGAGCTATCGTGTACATGTATTATATGTAGAATGCCTGAGAGTGTATTTTTTTTCTCAATCCTGATAAAACAAAAAGGAGATGTACGGGAGAGATGTACCCGATACTTAGTTTAGGCTATCGGCTACGCCAGCAGACATTAAGCTGTAGTTGAGGTTTTGGAAAGAGTTGGGAAAAGATAGCGCACCGATCGCGTCAAGAAGAATGTCAAGATGACGTAGGAGGTCAAGAATCAAGGAGGCATTGATATC
Organism: Meconema thalassinum; assembly: GCA_946902985.2. NCBI lineage: Eukaryota > Metazoa > Arthropoda > Insecta > Orthoptera > Tettigoniidae > Meconema > Meconema thalassinum. The sequence continues at coordinate 403,763,445 of OX336392.1, forward strand.
TGTAAGAAGATGGAATTATGGATAAAGATGTGAAGCTTTATTGAGATATATATTGGATTATAGCAATTAAACAACTTAGAAGAGGATATATAACATGCATTATATGTGGAAATAATTTTATGGAAGTCAGATAACCCTTAAGTTATTTTATAACGGAACAGCCGAGATGAACTGGGTTCGAGACTATGATCATGACGCGAGAGCACAGTAGTGGGGGACTACACCACGTGCCTGCGCCAAGCACATAAGCAAGAAGACAGTGCCAGCAGATTCAGTTGAGCTCAGTCAGACGAGCAGGTAGGAGCAGCTCTATAGCGCAAGCGAGACGCACCGTGAAGGTCACGTAACATACAGAAACTGTCACGGCAAGAGTGTAGGCGACAGTTCCTGCATCGCCGAGCAGCGAAGGCCAGGCGGGTCATTGATCCAGGCGGGCTGGCCGAGGAAGCGATTACAGACGGCCGGGATATGTCAGAACCGCACTGCAAGTAGTTGAAGGCTTTATTTCAAGCTACATTTCGACGCAGTTTGAACATAGCTTTTATGAATAACTTCATGACTATGCTTTTATATAACGCATTCGAAGCTACTTTAACTATTTCAAGTAAACGGAGTGTTGTTAGCTTAGGCACTGATGAACATTAGATCGTGCATTAATAAGATTTATTTCTTATGCAGTTTTCATGAATTACCTAAATACAGACAAATACAAGGTGTTTCGTAATTTTGAACACTCTCAAGTAAAATTTTATTTTACAAATGTGGGACTTAGCAGTCATTTGAGATTGAACTTGCAATACTCAAACTGAACATTTAACGGAACAGTGGCGTAACTTAGAAGAGGAGTAGGGGGTCCGCTGTTTCCATGAACTTTTTCGAGAAGGAGTTGGACAATATCCGCTATGGGTAATTCGAAGTTCAACATGTCCGAGTAGACGCAAATAGAGACAAGATGGCACCGCAGAGCGATGGATTCGATTCCTGACGAGAGGAGTCCACCAGCTGATTCACTTGGGATTTCGAATGCAATCGTCATTTCATGGATGAAATGATATTCACGCCGATCTTTCGAGAAATTCTTTATGTAGGGAAAATCGACGATCTTGGAAATTTAATTACAGTTGATTATGAAAGGTACTGTAAGAGTCATAACTACCTGATACGATTATTTTCATGAATACTGGGCACACATGTATATTTTTCTAATAGGAGTGATATGATTAAGACATGGTTTGAATTTATATACTTCGAATTTGCTAGAATATGGAGTGACCATATGATATGGCAGGCATCATTATACGAAATTCTCACCATTGGTTGGCTTTATTAAGCAGATGTTTGGTCTTTTAGACATTTTTCCAGCTAGGATATTTTTCATAAATAGTTTTTTTGTGTAACGAGTATTTCGAACTCGTGATCTGCAATTGATTATCAAAAATTACTTCGTCAGTTCATTGCATACTAGCGAGTGTGTATTATTCATCAGTAGGGATTTTTTCCATTGGATTGTTTGGAGATGTTAAGAAGTTATTCACTTTAGTGAATGAACATCGCTTTTATATGACAACTAGAAACTTGTTGATTCCTATCTGATACATTCACTCATATAGCCTACGAGATGGGGTCCTTCGTATTTATACGATTGTATGGTGGCTACTCATCTTACCCATCGTTCAGGGAACTATCATCCAAGTCGACGGGCGAGGTCTTTCGTATTTATACGACTGTACGGTGGTTACTCATCTTACTCGCCATTGAGGGACTCATTTTTATCATCCGAATGTACACGAGATGTAAGTGAATTAAACAAGGAACTACTAGTCACATATCAGTCGAAATTTTGTTAAATAAAGTAACGATAAATGTCAACAGGATTGCATTTAGTAATTCTTGTTTGCCAATCCAATATTTTGTTGCTATACTCTTTTGAGAGTAATTTCAGTTTAACAGCTGTTACAGCTGATGCTTTTGATGATTTTTATAACTGTGTTTGATACCTTTGAGAAGGATTTAAAGTAATTGAATCTTGTAAGATTAATCATTAATGGTCAGAATTATTTTAAGGCAGATCAGTATTGCAGATTTTGATGTGAGAGATTATAGCACATTGGTGTTTTTCTGCGATGTGAATTATAAGAATTGTAAGAGAATTTATGCTATTTGAAAGCAGATATTAAATTACTGAAGTAATATTTTTCCAATTGTTTAAGAAGTTGTCTAGATGTGATCAGAGTAATTACAGTTATTGGAGATTGTGTGCGTTGATAATTTGAAGCCAGTTATATATTTTTTGTAGATCATGCAACATGGTTAAGTGAAGTTTGTGATAGGCATTTTGTGGAAGTTGCCATGTGATAGTAGCAACGTTGATAATGTATTTTGAGGCAGACATGAGGTCGTCGTACCCATTCTAGCGTAATTGTTGAGATTCATGCTGTATGTGCTGAATATTTATGGAGTTTTGTGGAGTAATTCTTGTATTCAAATGTGACATTTGAAGTATTGAAGAAATGTAATGTCGTTGTGGATAGTTAGATCCAACGTGATGTCGTGGAGGCAATAATATTTTTGGCATGATAAATTAAATACGAGATATAACTTGGAAGTGATAAAACTGTAAGACAACGTTCTATAAACCATATTAAACAATTTGTTAGGAAATTAAACAAATAAATAAAGTTGATAATACAAGATTTTCTGAAAATAATAATTAACGAAATAATAATCTGAGATTTAAGCATATTAACGATCTGACCTAATGAAATAAAAATCAGAATGACTAGATGAAATAATGAAAACTTAAATAACCAGATGATTGAAATTTAAATAATTTGATAAATTAAATTTTTGAATAAATCGATGAATTAAATAAGTGGATGAATTAAAGATTGAATAAATAAACTGATTGAAATAAATTAATAGACGATTGTAATGATGATGAATAACTGAATTAGAAGGTGATAATTAATTAAAGAAGCTGATGAATAATGAATTTACATGGAATTAAATAAATTTAATTGAGATATAATTTGAAGGAATTGCAACTTGAGTTGAGAATTTAAATGATGTAATGGTGATGAATTTAGGATTCTGACAGGGATATGTAAAATTTTGAAGTGAGAATTAATGTGAGAAATATTTAATTTTGATGATGACGATAATGATGACCAATGAGAATTTGAATTTTCTGTAATTCACAGATAAGTGATTGTTAATGACGATGTAAATAGTGTAAATTAATTATTCGATGTTTAGGAACGTTTGATTAACATGTTCAACATTCAAATTATGCCATGCAAACCATAATTTACGTGATATTTAATATGTGTGATTATTATATGTGTATGTTTAGACAGATTAATAACATTTATTAAATCCACATTGATGTTAAATTAAAGAGAAATTAGGTCTCAGGTTTCACAAATGTCAGTGACGAAAGACATAGTGCTACAGTGATCCTGAGAACCCAAGAGAACTTTATAAATTTTTCTTGTTATCTGGATAAAAATAATTTTGGATTAGAAAAGAGATGGTTCGATTTTTTGGACAATGACAATTTAACTTTGGCATTCGACCATACTCTTAGGTAGGAGTTATATTTAAAATGTCTGTCTGACTATCAAAGTAAAATAAATTTGTTTTTTTATCTTAGTTGTGATCTGATGATGGTGTGATGTTCCTTTTTCTTTCCTTGTCTTGAGTAAGGCTTATCCGGAAAGGAAGTGGTTTGCTAGGAATTCAGTTGATGGCGCCCATTTATATTTGCATTATTTCTATTAAACTTAAGCCCGTAACGACCCTAGAGATACTTTGTCTCGTGATACCCACTGCTTTTTTCGAGAACTCAGCTGAATTTCCGACACATTCCTTATTTGACTAGAGGTTCATTTAACTCCGCTCTGTCCTGGAACTCCAGGAATGCGATGTTATAGCAGATGGGTCATCGCATCCCCAGGACGAACGGGTACAACCTGTCAATTTGATCTCCATAGAGGTTTCTGATTTATTTCGGCTGCATTCCAGTATTTTTGTTTTACATTTATTAATTTTCATCATGAATTCTTTCTGTAAGACGGAGTCCATACCATTCAAAAACTCATTCAAATCCTCAGGTTTGTCGGCCAAGATGACTATGTCATCAGCAAATCTCAGAGTTGAAATTATTTCTCCTTGAATCTTCACTCCCACTTTAAATTTTTCTCTAATTTCCTTCATTGCTTGTTCAATGTAAAGATTGAAAAGTATGGGTGATAAGTTGCAGCCTTGCCTTACACCTTAAGTGATAACCAATACAAAATGGTATTCATTATATTCCAAGTGATTAGGTTATATATTTTATGTGCTGTTAAGAAAGTGTCATTGAGTGTAAATATAACCATGAAGATGGCTTAAGAAGAAGTTGGTGGGTGAAAAATGTTCCATCGTTGGAGAATTCGGTCGCTGACAGTACAGTCATGTGAGTAACTATTTCATTGTTATGTGTTTGGGAAGATTTGCGTATAATCCTCATCAGAGAAAGTAGGGATGTTTAATAACAGATGAAAGAAAGATTGCGCGATCTGAACGATTAATTTGAGAGAAATATAATAAATATGAGAAATATAAATGTATCCCTTGGGGAAAATATTCAGTAAAATATCAGTTTAAATGGTAAATGATATAAATATGGTAAAGCAAGCGTAATAAGAATACGAATAATTATACAAATGAATTAATAAATGTTGTGAATTTTATATTGAAAGTGGTAGCTTCCGAGCTCCTTTAGATGAATTAATACATGTTATGAATACATGTTCTTTATGCTAAAAAATGATTATTGTTAATGGAGGAAGAGAAATATATATTGTGAGACGTAGATCAAACGTTGATTTGAATTTACTTGGTTCTTTGAAGGCAACTTGGCTAATTAATGTATGAGCGCCATGTCGCGCATTGAAGTAATTTATCACGCTAGGAATGCGTTGAAATATTCGGTAAAAGTAATTATGAGGGACAGTTAGTCGTGGTAAATGAACTGTTATAAGTCTTCAAAGTTGTGATGGTGATCACGAGGCATTGTGTGTTGTATGTTAAAAAGGGTGCTATTTATGTTGTATTCTGAGCGCTGGTAATAGGCGAGGCCTACCCTAAGTCGCTAATGTTATAAGTCATCAAATTTGGGATACTGCTCCCGAGGCATTTGAAAGGATCGAACTCAGAGTCGCCCGTGTTGAAGCCCCTTAATATTGGTTGTATTATTGAATTTTCTTACCCGCTAATGAGGATACTTCATAAGTATTCTATACCGAAGCTAAGAGAATAAGGTCTGTAGAACCTAAATATGTTGTTTTATGGTTAATTTGTATCGGAAGCCTGGTCATTCAGAGAATTGCATTTGAAACAGCTGTGTGTAAAGCTGAAGTAAGCAGTCCCTTGTGAAAGCGAGACTGTGGGGCTCTCTTCTCCCTGAAATAAATCAAGCCAAGTAGTTAAGATAGACCCTTACCCTCTGGTATTGCGGTAGGTTAGGAACGGACTGTCTGAGTCATAATACACAGAAGTGTTTAAGATTGTTTTAACGACCCGGTCTTTGAACCGAGGTCCCTTTATATCCATTATTATCGCTTGCAGAGTTCAGATCGTTGCTTTCTTAAGGTATAATGATCTTTTAAGACAAAAATGATAAATCCCTGACTTTATTATTCAATAATTCAGTGATTCACGAGTTCTATTGAAGACATTAGATTCCGGGAGTAATCTTAAGTTTGACTTGCTCAGTAGATTTCTATAGCTCGAGAATACGCAATTTTTTCCCAATCACGGTAGTGAGTTGGTGGCTTGAGAGAGTGATGGTAACATATTAACGTTGTGAAAGCCCAAAATTAATTGATGATTAGCCATACTTTGATATTTATTATTAAAAAAAGATATACTCATGTAAATAGTAATTGATGTGTATTAAATGGTTAGCACAGTGTATGTAAACTTTACCGAGCCATTTGGAGCTCTTTATTTTAAAGAATTTGAATTGACACCATATGGAAGTGAAACTTAGTTGAAGTTTTGTTGGTTTTTGGAAAACCAGTCATTATGATTTTGTAATTGTTTAATATGAATTCCTTGTTCAACTTTGGACAAGTGTGATGTGGACTGTCAGTATTTTTATTTGTTTAATTTTTGTATCGCCATATTTTGGATAATTAAATGTTTTGATAGTAGGATTTGATTTGTGTTTATTTTTTTGGAAGTGTATCCTCTGCTTAATCCAAAGTGTGTAAGTCACATAGTGGGAGAACAAACCATGAACCCCGATACTCCCGATTGAGCATTGCTGGCAAACTGTGATTTGCATATTTCATTGTTGATATGGGCACAATATATCTATGGGTTTATTGGTGTGGTGTATATTATGAGGTGGAAGGGGTGAAAATTGGGGGTTGAAGGATTCTTAACGGAGCGTGTATCTCTTAAACGACATAGGCGAGAATTTTGAAATTCAGCGGAAAAAAAACATCCTAAAATATAAGTAAATAGGTGTTCGACCGTTTTTTCATAAATCCAATTTAAGGGGCCCTTGGAGAGGGATGAATTCTGAAAAAAAAAACACAGGAATGAAAGTGTTCTAACTGATTATATCACTCACTCATCAAACTCAGGGGGGAAGAACAGCTTAAAAAGAAGTAAATAGGTGTTCGACCGTTTTTCTTTCATAAATCCAATTTAAGGGGTTCATGAGAGGGGTGAAATTCTGAAAAATAAATGAAAGAAAATGTCCTGACTTACTCACTCACTCATCATCGCCCAGCTGAAATTATTGATGTTAGAAACATGAAATGTTGGGGTTATGTTCGTTGTATGTCGAAAACGTCCACTAAGGAAGGATTTTTGGATATTCAGGTTCTAAAGGGGTGTTAAGGGGTAGATCTGCATTTAATTGAATAACAATATCTCCCGATTGGTTTCCTTGGGGGGATGCGATACTCGGCATATTAACTCATCATTAAGAATAAGAAGACACATGTCTGAGGGTTTTTCGATGTAGTGTATATTATGAGGTGTATGAGGGAAAAGTGGGGGTTGAAGGATTCCTAACGGAGCAAGTATCTCTTAAAAGACAGAGGCATAAAGTATGAAACTCAGGGGGAAAATCAGCTTGAAAAAAAGTTCATTGGTGATCGACCGTTTTTTCATAAATCCAATTTAAGGGGCCCATGGGGATGGGTGAAATTCTGGGGAAAGAAGTCCACTAAGGAAGGATTTTTGGATATTCACTCGTCATCCCCCAGCCAAACATATTGCAGTTAGAAACTTGAAATTTTGGGGATATGTTCGTTGTATGTCGAAAACGTCCACAAAGGATGGATTTTTGGATATTCATGTTCTGAAGGGGTGTTAAGGGGGTTAAACTTGCATTTCATTGATTAACAATATCTCACGAGTTGTTTCATTTGGGGATGTGATATTCGGCATATAAATTAATCAATAAAGATAAGCAGACATATGTCTAAGGGTTTATCGATATGATATATATTATGAGGTGAAAGGGGTGAAAATTGGGGGTTGAAGAATTCTTAACGGAGCGTGTATCTCATAAACGACATAAGCGAGAAGTTTGAAATTCAGCGGAAAAATCCGCTTAAAAAAACAAGTAAATAGGTGTTCGACCGTTTTTTTTCATAAATCCCATTTAAGGGGTTCATGGGGAGGGGTGAAATTTTCAAAAATAAATGAAAGAAAATGTCCTAACTGACTCACTCACTCGCCATCGCCCAGCCAAATTTATTGAAGTTAGAAACCTGACATTTTGGGGATATGTTTGTTGTATGTCGAAAACGTCCACTAAGGAAAGATTTTTGGATATTCAGGTTCTAAAGGGGTGTTAAGGGGATAAACGTGCATTTTATTGAATAACAATATCTCACGAGTGGTTTCATTTGAGGATGTGATACTTGGCATATAAACTAATCATTAAAAATAAGCTGACACATGTCTAATGGTTTTTCGATGTGGTGTATATTATGAGTGAAAGGGGTGAAAAGTGGGGGTTGAAGGATTCCTAACAGAGTGTGCATCTCTTAAACGACATAGGCGAGGAGTTTGAAACTCAGAGGAAAACAATCAGGTTATTAAAAATATAAAAAATAATTAAATATACAGGTGTTCGACCGTTTTTTTCATAAATCCAATTTAAGGGGACCATCGGGAGGGGTGAAATTCTGGAAGAAAAACGTCCACTAAGGAAGGATGTTTGGATATTCACTCTCATCGACCAACCAAAACTATTAATGTTAGAAGAATGATATTTTGGGGATATGTTTGTTGTGTATCGAAAACGTCTACTAAGGAGGGATTTTTGAATATTCAGGTTCTAAAGGGGTGTTAACGGGGTTAATCCTGCAATTCATTGAATCACAATATGACACGACTATGACGCAAGCGACGCCGCGGGTACCTGCTAGTATAGTTATGAAATGTACACTGAAAACCAATTGGATAAAAGAAACCGTGGAAGACCTCAAGAAAATAATCATCTCCTCAGAAGACATGGCAGACAGGTAAATATACAAAGAAAAGATCAGAACACAGAGATATAAGCATTCACCCAAAGAGAAATAAAACAGGACAGAAGTAAACAGAAGAGAGAAAGAGGAAGGATAGTGAATATATGAGAGGTTTTTGCAAGAAAGAAGAGTGCGATAGAAAAGAGAATAAGAAAATTGATTGTGTTTTAACGCTCTCCTTAAGGGGGAATTCGCCAGCCCCGTGGTGTTGGGGTAGCGCGTCTGCCTCTCACCCGGAGGCCCTGGGTTCAATTCCCGGCTCCGTCAGGGATCTTAAAACTGACGTGAGGGTTGGAACGGGATGCACTCAGCCTCGTGAGGACAATTGAGTAGCTGTCTGACAGTGAGACAGTGCCCCAGTCACGAAAAAACCAAGATTAACGGCCGAGGGGACCCGACGCGCTGACCACGCGTCACCCCAAAATCTGCAGGCCAATTGGCTGGGCAGCGGTCGCTTGGTAGGCCTAGGCCCTTCAAGGGCTGTAGTGCCACGGGGTTAGTTAGTTTAAGGGGGAATTAACAATAATATTAATAATAATAATTATTATTATTATTATTATTATTATTATTATTATTTTAGCGGAAGAAATGCATTTACGCACCGAGTGTCGGGCTCCTGCTCCTGAGTAGCAGACTACCGACTAAAACTACCCCCATTACTTCTGAACACTAGCCTGGAACCGTTTATCACATTACTTCAGGCTAGAGTCATTTTATGTTTGCCCGTAGGGCACTCCTCCTCCTTAGTGAATTATCTTCCGTTCCCGCTCCCATGTTCTTTTATTGGAATTTCTCCAGGGTCTAAGATTCAAATAGCAGAGGTGCCTAATTGGTCTCTAAGCCAAAGAGGTGACTCTTTATCTTGATACTGTTCAATAATTAACAGCAGATCAGTTTGTTTCTCGGCAGCTAGCTGGTACAACAGATTATGGGTTTTTCTACTCCTTTCTATATTAGCTTGTAGAACTCGGATCATTTTCTTTTCAGGTTCGTCGCTTTCTCCAGGGCCTCTCGGAACACCTTACATTGGCCCGATCCAGCCACATGACACAAATCATGCTGCGTAACGCCATTCTCCTCGCATAAGACACACTTCTTTGGGTTGATGCAATCCCTGGCCTTGTGATCATTCTGTCCACAGTTGAAGCAAGAATTGCTTCTGTCAGGGCCCTCACAAATTTTGGCAATATGACCATAACTAAGGCATCTGTAGCATCGAAGGACTGATGTTCTCCGTCTCACTCTACAACTGACCCATCCTACTTGAACCAAGCCTTCCCTTAGAATATAATTCGCAGCTTTTTCTGGTAGAGTTATAAGAGCCATTCTCTGTTTCCGACCGTTAGTCTGCGTTACCATAATCCTCAGACCATCCGTGGGTTCTTTATAATGTTCTTAATGGACTCTAAATAATAATAATAATAATAATAATAATAACACAATCATCAATTTTCTGACCAACCAAGCGTTGCATCCAACAGAACCTGGATGGAGGAGCGTAGAAAGAGCCATAGCGAGGTGATGAAGAGATTTTGGGAGAATAAGAAAGCAAGATCAGCTAGATAGGTTCAATCACGCTCCTTAGACGTGCATTACGATGTAATAATAATAATAATAATAATAATAATAATAATAATGATAATAATAATAATAACAATAATAAAGATAGAATTTCAACATTACACTTAAAAAACAAATTAAGACATTACACCACAGTGATCAAAGCTGAAGCACTATATGCCTCGGAAAATGGATCAATTGAGTCTGATCTCTTATTAAAGACGTAGAGTAACAAGAGAGGAAAGTATTGAGGAAAATCCTTGGTCCAGTCTGATGAGAAGGAATCTGGATGAAACGGAAGACTCAGGAGCTTTATCACCATGCTGAAAAGATCCAGGGGCGTATATAAGGGGGGGGGGGGTGCTGAGGAGGCTCCAGCCCCCACCCCGAAGAAAGCCAATAAAAAATAAGAAAGTGTTGCTTTGTTAAGAGCATACAATAATTGTAAATTTGGTTGTACCCTAATCTTAACTTATTGGATAAGTTATAAACAATACTATGATTGAAATTATACCAACTCATGGTGTAGTGGCTAGCATTCTTGGCTCCCGCCCCGGAGAAATAAATTATGAACTTGTCAAAAAAAAAAGGAACTGTTTACCTTTCTGCTTAGTGAATTGACAGATATTTAGATATTTGCCATTCATAATAGAAAATTGATTAAGTATAAACTTTTATTTGTGTGTTGTGTTGTATTTTACAACTTTTTTTGTGTTGCCAGTAATAATTGTAGGCTATATAAACTTTGAATCTTATGTAAAATAATTACACAAAGTTATATCCTCTAAAGATATTGGTTGATATTTCTGGGTATTTTGTGGTGACAATCCCCTGAGAATACTCACAATTTTCGAAGATAGTCAACCCCCCCCCCTCCGAAAAAAATTGTATATACGCCCCTGAAAAGATCACTGACACCTTCAGGAAAAAGCGATTGAATTTACGGCCTCATTCTGAGAATGAACAACGACAGGCTCACTAAGAGAATTCTAATCCATGCTCCTTCAATGGACGTCAAGAACAACTGGCTTAGAGAAATGGAAAAAGTTGTTGTTTGAGTCTTCAGTCTTTTGACCGGTTTGATGCAGCCCTCCATGACTCCCTGTCCTGAGCTAATCGTTTCATCTCTACATAGCTACCACACCCTACATCTGAGGCAATCTGTTTAACATATTCTAACCTTGGTCTACCCCTACAGTTCTTGTCCTCGACCCTTCCTTCCATAACTAAGCTTGCTATTCCTGGGTGTCTTAGTATGTGTCCTACCAACCTATCTCTTCTCTTCATTAGCAGTCGCCAGAAACATCTCTCCTCTCCCACTCGTCTTAATACCTCTTTGTTTGTAACCCTATCTACCCATCTGATCTTCATCATTCTCCTGTAACACCACATTTCAAATGCTTCAATTCTCCTCTTTTCTGCTGCACCAATAGTCCAAGTTTCACTTCCATAGAGCGCCACGCTCCAGACAAAGGCTTTCAAAAATGACTTCCTAATACCTAAATCTATATTCGATGTCAGCAGATTCCTGTTTTGTAGAAATGCTTTCTTTGCCTACTTTTTATATCCTCTTTGCTTCGTCCATCACTGGTTATTCTGCTTCCTAAGTAACAGAAGTCTCCTACTTCCTTCAGCTTTTCACCTGTCAATTTGATCTCCATAGAGGTTTCTGATTTATTTCGGCTGCATTCCAGTATTTTTGTTTTACATTTATTAATTTTCATCATGAATTCTTTCCGTAAGACGGAGTCCATATTATTCAAAAACTCATTCAAATCCTCAGGCTTGTCGGCCAAGATGACGATGTCATCAGCAAATCTCAGAGTTGATATTATTTCTCCTTGAATCTTCACTCCTACTTTAAATTCTTCTCTAATTTCCTTCATTGCTTGTTCAATGTAAAGATTGAAAAGTATGGAAAAAGACCATCAAGAAATTTACATTACAGAGGAAATTATACAAGATCGACTCCAGTTCAAAATAGTAATCAACAGCCATCATTTTGATGAGAAAATGACTACCAGGAACAATAAATCATGGACTGAAGAACGGAGAGAACTGAAGAGATTTTGGTAGGAGAAAAGAACATCATCAGGTAAATAAATTCCATCACACTCCACAGTTGGTCATAACGATGTAAATCAAAATAACTCAAAATGCGGAAAGCATACGGGAAAATCGCGAACATCTACAACAAGAGATGCATGAGCATCAACACAATAATTCGACAATACACGACTGGCATTAAACCCATGACACTCTACGCCAGCGAGACCTTAAACCTCAACTACAAAGGGGATCTCGAAAACAACAAGAAGGCGGAGAGAAAGATCATCCGGAAAATCTTGGGTCGAAAACTCACTGCTGAAGGATATCGTCTACAAACACACACAATCACAGAGAGATACTCCAACATCGAGACAGAATTCTGCAAACGACGACTTATATTTTACGGCCACCTCATGAGACTGAATGACGACCGATTAACGAAGAGAATTCTGACATACTTAAGAAAACTTAAAGTGCCAACAGTCTGGGTTACACAGGTCCAAATTAATTTTAGAAATGCCAGTTTCACACTAACAGAAATCGAAGATAGAATGACATTCAGACAAAAGATACACAGTTGGGAAGTTACACCTGAAGATTGACCAAAGAGAACGGGGCGACGATGGACGGAGGAACGTCGAATCCGCCATAGCGAAACGAAGAAGGAGTTTTGGAAGACCAAGAAAAACTGCAGCAGATCATAATTTCTTTTATGTGATCCTATGGGTCTAAACAGATTAAATAAATAAATAAATAAATAAATAAATAAATAAATAATAAAGTGGATTTGACATCCCTTTTTAAGCAACTAACGCCGCGGTACAGAAATAAAGCCCTAGTGGGGATTGATTAGCGAACAGCTACATCTGTCGACACGATACTGAACAGCCTGAAATGAGCGAGATTCGAACCCTAAATCTTAACATCAAGTGGGCTTCGGTGGCGCAGTCGGTAGCATGCTGAACTGCTATACTAAGATCGCGGGTTCAAACCCGGCCGAAGTCGTTGAATTTTTAAGAGCGTCAAAATGCCTTCCTTGTGAAGGGATGTAAAGCCGGTAGTGTATAGCTAAATTTGTAGGTTATATTATTTGGCTGGTTATAAACGCTGTATCAAGTTCCAACGTTCACCGCTAGGTGTCACTGCCAGTGGCATCTCTGGTAGCCAAAGTTGGTACTACTTGAAATTGAACTTAATGGGGAGCACACGGGCGTTCAATAAAAAATACCCTGCTATGGCCATTGGCTGCAATTCAAATATTATAATAATAAATCTTAACATCATTGTACACAGTACACCGACAGCGGTAACTACGCTCGTTAAAGCGCAGCGCTAGGCCAAGGGGCCAAGCTATATGCGGTCTTGGTAGACGTGAGTTCGAGCCCCACCATCAGCCGTCCTTGAAATGGTTTTCCGTGGTTTCCTATTTTCAAATCCAGGCAAATGCTGGGACGGTACCTTTAGACAGGCCACGGCCGCTTCCTTCCACATCCTTGCCCAGTTTCATTCATCTTCATTCATTTCATCTCTCATTAACTACTCTCATGAGGTTGGCGTCAGGGAGGGCATCTGGTCATAAAAACCATCCGCCACATAGAAATGTCATCGCATCTCATCCCGACCCCGTTCGAAACGGGAATAATAAGGGGTAGACAGACATTGTACACAGTGTACAAATAGCCTATTATTGGTGATGCAGAGCAAAACAAGGAATGTATAGTACCCCTGATGTCAGCGCGGATGACAACCATCACCCGTTGACCTCACTGTTCGCCCCCTTAAAACAAGCATCACCTTGACACACGTAGTTTTGAAGTTCACAGCTTCTCAGTACGTGCTATGACATGTTGTAACCGATACTGCAGAGACATTATAATGGCCAGTGATCTGTCCCCCACTACTACGGTACTTATGTCAACCAAGCACATGATACGGAATGAATTAATCGACCTATTTAAAAGCATGTCACATTATCGACATTACACTACCCTCACAGTGCAATCCGGTTCAAACCACCGCACCATGGCGCTCCGCAATGAGGGCATTGTATCGATGACGATGAGGCCCACTCTAATAGCGAGTGGTGAGGCAACCACCAACTGGGTTAGCTGAGCGAGTTAACGCACAAGACCATAGGTAGATGCATGAGTTTTTCGTATTAACGATAAACGCGACAAAATATTATTTTGAAGCAATTTTGCGATATCTTTACGAACCTGGATTACTATAGTAACCCATGCGACCAACGGAGAGTTAAGGGGTCTTAGCGTTTCATTTATTTAACAGCTGTATCAGCAGTATTATTTTTATTTTTATTCTGTCTTACGTTGTACATATCTTCACCCACATAATCGTAGACATAAATTAAAAGCCAGAGTGTAAGGGATTTAATGACTATCCATCTGTGCAGTACCTTCGAACCCTTCAGTCTCCCAGCTTCACACTCGGAGATGCGGCAGAGGATACTCGTCCCGGTATCAACATGTTTAAATGATCTGTACAGGCTCGTTAGAGCGAACAGAAGCCACTCAAGTGATCAACAGTTATTCGTCCTTTCACAGATCAAACGTCGTTGGAGCATATCCCCGGTTGGACCCGGGTTCGAACAGTGACCTGGCCCTGGTGAACCGTTGGTTTGTGTCTTCCGGTCTGTGGCAGAACAATGGCCCTCTTCCCAGAGTCGACCGGCACCTCCCAAAATACAGTTGGTATTGTGCTAGTCACATTGCAGGGTAGATAACCCAGCCTCGACCTCGGGTGTTATCTCCCTGACACATTCGCCACCAAACATATTGGTCATATTCTCAAATCTTTCATAATATTTGTCAAGTTGCGGGCATTATGGAGGAGGAGACATTGTTATTGTTGTTGTTAATTCATTTTGGAGGCTTGGGACATCTTGGTCATCAGCCCCGTGTTGCTGGGTGTGTGTTAAACTTGTCTCCACCCAAGGGGCACGACTAGTGGTACATGGGTTGGCGACCACAGGACCTCAGCAGAGTCCGGCATTGCTTACACTTAATATTGTGTCGGGCTCCTCTCTCTCTCTTCTTTCCTGTCAGCCTCCCTTGGTCAACTCTTGTTCTTTCCCAACCCAGATGGTATTAGGGTATGTGAGGCCTAGGGAGTCTTTCCCTTTCCCGCCTTAATTGGCTCTTGTCTCATCTTTCTTCTTCCCTCATTCTTCGAGGGGTCAGACCTCTTGTTTTTCTTTTCACAGTATCTACTGCTTTCAGCTCAAGACCATAAGGGGGGCAGAGGGTGTGTAGCCCCACCACTCATGATAAACCCGTGACACTGCAACACCCTCAGGGGCTCACGGTTGGTGGGTTAGGGAGCTTGTGACCCAGAGGGATTCCTAAGCTAGGTCTGCTTTTCCCATTTTCCATCGCTTTTTGGGGCGAACCCTCTCTCCACTTTCCCCTTTCCTGTCCATCATTCATGGCTCTACTCCTTTCCAATTCACCAATCCTCATTCTTCGAGGGGTGAGGGCATTTCTTTTCCCTGACTTTTACTTACCTTATTCTCCTTTTATTTTCCAATTCCTCTTCGAGTATGTAAGCTATTTTTAGTTGTAAGTTTGTAGTTCATGGCATTTGTAGACTTAGAAAAGGCCTTTGCTAACGTTGATTAGACTAAATTGTATGACATTTTGAAAACGATTGGAATAAAGTACAGGGATAGGAGCGGGTTCTACAATCCATACAGAAACCAGACAGCAGTCATTCGAGCCGAAGGACATGAGAGAGAAGCTGGTATGCTGAAAGGTGTACGGCAAGGCTGAAACTTATCACCCATACTTTTCAATCTTTACATTCAACAAGCAATACAGGACATTGGAGAAAAAATTAAAGTGGAAGTGAAGATTCAAGGAGAAATAATTTCAAAACTGACATTTGCTGATGTCATCGTCATATTAGCCGACACGCCAGAGAATTTGAATGAGTTTTTAAATGGTATGGACTCCGTCTTGAGGAAAGAATTCATGATGAAATTTAATAAATGTAAAAATAATTTACTCGCATATTATCCCATCCTCGTCAAGTTAAAGTAAATGCATCTACGTATAATCCCAGTATAATGTCAAATAAGATGCTTAGATTCTGAGCATAATTGGGCTTCCTTGGCCCCCAAAGTATTTCGAACGATAAGAAATAAAATCCCTAAACTCAACCCTTAATGATCTCTACAATGCTATGGTGGAATCCAGGATGATTAGAACTCATGATAATCACAACATTATTCTATAACCTTTGTCAGTAAACAATAAAATGGATAACTTAATACATATACAGAGGAAATAAGCGTGTGAACGGACAAAAACTAACTATATAATACACCCTCTGTCTGAAAAGTTCGGTGAATGGGCTATATTACGAACGGATTGTTGGCTTACCTGAAACAGCCGTTACTGTCCTTCGAAGTAATCCCCGTGGTTGGTTCTGCACTTCTGAGAACGACTGAACAAGTCCTGGAAACTCCTGGCATAGTCTTCTTTAGGAATAGCCATCAGTTTGGGTCGTCAAAACTCTAAATTGAAAGCAAGAGAGAAGCGTAAATTTATGCAACCTAACGTGCACACCTGTTCGACGGGTGGCAGTGAGAAGGGTGAATGTTCCGTGGAATGGTCCGGAAAATCATCCTCACGGATGACGAGACCTGGTGTCAGAGGTACGACCTTGAAGGCAAGCGACAAAGTATGGAGTATCGGGGTCCAGGGTCGTCAAAAAGCCCTGAAAGGCCAGAGGTTCTCGGACATTTCGGACATCCAACGCAATGTGACGACCCAACTGAAGACTATCCCTCAGGAAGACTATGCCAGGACTTGTTCAGCCGTTCTAAGAAGTGCATAACCATCCACGGGGATTACTTCGAAGGATAATAACGGCTGTTTCAGGTAAGCCAACAATCCGTTCGTAATATAGACCCATTCACTGAACTTTTCAGACAGAGGGTTTATATGATTATGCAAAAGTAACATTACTGACTATTTGGTCCTCATCAGCAGAAAACTATCGTTTAATCTCATATTCGTAGTTAAAGTAGGCTATGTTATTACCATGTTATCAACTAAATTCATAATTTAACCTCGAGATCCATTACTAATTAGTATAGTCATAGAGCAGGATAATTACCAATTACAATAGGCTATAACTCGAATCACGAAGACAAATGGTATTCATAGAACAATCTGCAATATCGCTTCTACTGTATTGGCTGATTTTAATATGAAAGACAGCCGGTAGAGATCCACACTGTCAACAATAAAACGATGCAGAATAAAAACACTAAATTATAATAAAACATAAACGTCAACACAGCAGTAGTAGAACACACAGTAAAGGAGAATATAAAATTACACTGTAGGAGGCATTACATATGATAAGTTTATATTGCGCGTGATATCTGACATCACAAGGTAAAGTTTCAAAATATAAAATATAAAATTAGATTTGCCGACTAACGCTTAATCTATTATAGGTCTAAACCATATTTTCGCTATCTCAACTTAAACTATAAAATCAACCCACTAGAGGTATTCTTCTTCTTCTTCTTCTTCTTCCTCTCCTTCAATTCCACATAAAAATTGAAGCTCTTGCAAATAACACTGGGCGCCAGGAAATGTTCCGCGCAGTGGCTTCGTGCAGCTGCGAGAGGTTGCGTCATCAGTTTAGTTGGCAGCACAGTGTCCTTGATAGGGTGAAGGCCACATACGTGGGCTGTGGACTGTCAAAATCGTCAGTGTGTATTGTTAGATTATTGGAAGAATGCAACAGTATGTTATGAATGATTGTGGTGAGTATAAAGTTTACGGTTTGTTATTATGATACAAGCGACAGCCGTGCTGCCAACGTAACTGGTGACGTAATCTCTCGCAGCAACATGTAGGCACTGCGGAGAACATTCCCCGGTGCCCTGTATAAAGATATAGGCTACAAAAATTCAAATTCCATTACAAAATACCATAGCTGGCGAGAAATTAGAAAACAACAACTAATGGTATTGGTGGAGATAATGTAGGTCATCAGCCACGACTATAAACAGATATCATTACTCCACCGAACTTATGCCATAGAACCTCTGCTACTCTCAAATCCAGATTTTTCATGAAACCAAAGCATAATTCAAATCCTAAACCAAAACATAAAACCTTAACACTAAAAACATTTGGTGTAAAGCAATTCAATTGCTAAAGCCAAATTTTAAATCATTCTAAATTAATCTCGAAACAAGTAGTTCCGTGAAAAACTAAACCCTATTTTCATATATCCTACTTATGTTAATTCCTCTATCAACATACAAAATTTCAGTAATTGCTGTAATAGATTCGTAGATATTGAGAACCGGCTAATATTACGGATGGTTGCCATGTTTGATTTTTATATGTGTAGGTCTGAGAGTTATGCACTATTACATGAAGATTATTGTGTACGTGTAGTATTCAAACTTCAATCGCATGTTAAGGACACAAGAATACAGATAAGCCGCCATCCGGTGGTTGTGAAAAAATTGAAATAAATTAGAAGTCAGTGGATTAACGTTTGTATAATCATTTACCGTACGAAGTTTCACTGCACTTGGATGGTTAAATCGCGAGAAACGTCCATTTCCATATTTATATTTCGCGTTGCCACCATGTTGGAATTGTGCTCACCAGGTTATTGAAAGTCCTATAGGTGAACTTATGTTCTTACCTTCTATGAACATTAAGAATATCAGTCTGATCAATTTAAAAGATTGGTAGATATCGATAACCGTCTAAATATTTCGGATGGTCGCCATTTTCGATTGTTATAAGTATAGGCCATAGAGTTGTGTACTATTAAAGGACATGTATTGCGTAGCTTCATTATTCAAACTTTCTCATCGATCGCATGATTACGACACAAGAAATAAAAACTTAATTTTAAAATTTGCACAGCCGCCATCTTGAGGTTATGTAAACAATTGAACTAAATTAGATACCAGTGCATTACAATGTGTATAAACATTTGCTGTACCAAGTTTCATTGCGTTTGAATCATTAAATCGCGAGAAAAGTACATTTAAAACTTTCAACTTTGCTTGGCCGTCATGTTCGTTTTGTAATTTACAAATTTTTTAATGTTACATGGATAAACTTATAGTAGTGCCCTATATGACCTTTCAAAATTTCAGGTTGATATCGATAATAGTTTCGGAGACATAGAATGCCAGTGAAATAATTCGCACAGCCGCCATCTTGCGGTTATGTAAACAATTGAACTAAGTTAGATGCCAGTGTATTACAATATGTATAAACATTTGCTGTACCAAGTTTCAATGCGTTTGGATGGTTAAATCCCGAGAAAAGTCTATTTAAATGTCTCAACTTCGCTTGGCCGCCATGTTGGTTTTGTAGTTACCAGATTTTTGAAAGTCTCATAGATGAACTTCTAGTAGTACTCTTTATTACCGTACACAATTTCAGTATGATATCGGTAATAGTTTCGGAGATATTGAATGCTGGTGAAATATTTCGCACAGCCGCCATGTTGGATTGAAGAGACGTACAAACATTTGAAGGACACGGTCGGGGTATGGTGCTATGATCTTACAGAGTTTCATTGAAATCGCTCCAGCCGTTTAGAAGTTATTAGGAGGTGACACACGACACACACCCACATCACACACACACACACATACGCACCAAACGGACAAAAGGTGATCTCATAAGCCTCATAAAATGAAAATAGGCTAAAAATAATAAACGTCCTAATAGATTAAAAGGAGCCTAGCTCATAGCCAACAGACTCTTTTTCAACGAATTGTCAACTTGATGGTAATAATTCGTCTCACTGCCTCAGAGTAGTAACATCGGTGTGGGTGCCCTAAAAGCAATACAAAATTTAATAAAATGCATAATCATTTAGACGACCTCATAGAATAGTGGCTGTCGGTTTGGAGGTCCGAGTTCAAATCCCGGCTCTTCCAAGAAATTGTAATTTTGGTCCAAGGGTTGAAACGGGTACACTGAGCCACCCAAAGTGAAAATCGGGAGAGGTTTTCCATGGTTTCCCACTTCTACTCCAAACAAATGCCGGGATAGTTCCTAACTGAATGCTACAGCAGCCTCGTTTCCAATCCTCATCTGAATTACAAGCACACATTACTGCTCGGTTCCAAGCTCTGTGAACTTGCGGGATGAAGGGGAGAGGCAGGGTAGGAGCAGGCGAGAATTGAGAAGCCTGTCGACAGCCCGCCGTGTTACCTGACATTCTCGTCTATTCCAATACTGATAACATGGGTCTTTTCTGAAACCAGTGTGGCGTTGGGAATGAGTGTCTGAGTCACCGACTAATGTATTTGCTTCTGTTACTACCTTATCACTCGTCACCACCACTACTGATGTCCACGCAGCTTAGAGTCGAGCAGTACTACAGCCACACAGTAACGCAGGTTATGAGATAAATGCCATACTCACTCAAGTGCATAGAGCATAGCTTTCTAAACTTCTTCTTATGGCGACACACTATTAGCACACATAATTCCACATTGACACCCAATTAATTGTTTTAATTATAAACATAGACTATATTAACAAAGCACATTCTTAGAACGGCTGTACAAGTCCTGGCATAGTCTTCCTGAGGGATAGCCTTCAGTTGGGCCGTCACATTACGTTGAATGTCCAAAATGTCCGAAAACCTTTGGCCCTTCAGGGCTTTTCGGCGACCCTGGACCCCGATACTCCATACTTTGACGCTTGCCTTCGAGATCGTACCTCAGGCACCAGGTCTCATCACCCGTGACGATGGTTTCAGAACCATTCCATTCCACGGAACATTCACCCTTCTCACTGCCACCCGTCGAACAGGTGTGAACGTTAGGTTGCATAAATTCACCGTTCTCACTGCCGCCCGTCTATCAGGTCTGCAAGGCAGGTTGCCTAAATGCACGCTTCTCTCTTGCTTTCAATTTAGAGTTTTGACGACCCAAACTAAGGTTATTCCTAATGAAGACTGTACCAGGAGTTTCCAAGACTTGTTCAGTCGTTCTCAGAAGTACATAACCAACCACGGGGATTACTTCGAAGGACAGTAACGGCTGTTTCAGGTAAGCCAACAATCCGTTCGTAATATAGACCATTCACCGAACTTTTCAGACAGAGGGTATTTCATTTATGATTTCATTTCCCTATAACGACCCCTGTTAATAAAATAAATTACGATTTCAGATTTTTATTGCGTTTAGACTCCTAGATTCCTGCCAAGAAAGTTTATTCTGGTCTGAGGGCTGGAACGGGGTATACTCAGCCTCATGAAGCAAAAGTCAGAAGAGATGGGTTGGATTCTCACCTCAGCCATCCTGGAAGTGGTTTTCCGTGGTCTCCCACTTCTACTCTATGCCGGGATGGTTCCTAAATTAAGGCCACGGCCGCCTCTTTCCTTGTCCGCATCTGATTGGCAAATACACACACTAATACAGTCATCGGCGGCTTCGGTGGCGTAGTTGGCAGTATGCTGAGCTTCTATGCCCAAGATCGCGGGTTCAAACCCGGACGAAGTCGTCGGGTTTTTAAGAGCGTTAAAATCCCTCAGTATGCCATCTTTTGGAGGGGAAGTAAAGCCGGCGGTCCCATGTCATAGATTTATGGCATGTAAAAGAACCTATCACTAACTACAATTGTGTGAAGCTAAATTTGTTGGTAATATTTGATTAACTCTCTATATGTTCCAACGTTAGTCGCCAGGTGTCGGTTGCAGTGGCATCTAGTAGCCAAGTTCACATCTAGGTGTCGTTGACGGTAGCATTTGGCAGAAAAAGTAGAAACTAGTTGAAATTGATCGTCTGCAGTCCTTACCTGAATTACAGATAACACACACTATTACAGCCATCCACACGGTGCTACATGACCGCGTTATAGCAGCCCCTAAACTGAGGAACCAACCAATACGGTCATCAAAATATGAAAGGCTATCAGACAAATTGCATACACACCCAAGTAGACGGGGCTACATGACGACGATATCGCAAAGTCTCGAAATGAATCATGAACAACATCACTGTAGTTCTCCTTGTAATGTTTTGGATAGTATGCATTGGCTGCATTTATATTGGACGTAGTCTTATAGAAATAATAATTTAAAAAAATTGTAGAAATGAATTTGAATGAAGTTGTCCACTGTGAGTCATTCCGAGCCCCTTTAGCAAGTCAGGGCCCTGGGGCTGCAGCCCCGCTTGCCTCCCTCTGGCTACAACTTACTGAATATTGTAGGAGTGTTATTCACATTTCAGGAAAGTTTTAAGGATATATCTGATACTTTGTGATATACGCTGTCAAATATAGAAAGTTGCACATTTTTGTCGCTTTACATTTCCCGGTTGTAGGCATCCATATGATCGGAAAATGCTTTTCATTTTAATTCCATATTATGATAGCTTACAGTAGAGTCTAATGAACATAGTCCCGAAGTTTCATAGCACACAAATTTATCTAAGTACCTTAAAGTAATAAACATTCAGGAACAGGCGCTTCTGCCACGCCCACATGTCAAAGAGGATTGGCAACCAATTAGTGGAAAAATAGACTCACTGCAAAAATATAATACAAATAATAATAATAATAATAATAATATTAATACGTGATATTCAGAGCTATTATGGTATGGCAATCGAGAACAACATATCCTATAGGATTTGAATGCCGTTCAGAAAGACACGAAATACGCTTGTGAAGAATTTTAATGAACAATTAATGAAGAAACTCAAGCGAGAAATATGTCCATCTTCAACCCATTTTTCCGGGAACATGTTTTTTTTTCATATTCATGCACCTTTTTCTCAGAAACTATCACAGCTGTTGACTTAACATTTTGCACAGATGCACAACTATGTTCAGTTGAGATTTTAGTGGAAGGATATTCTGATAAATTAAGGGATACTTATTTTAGAGCCTTGAGAATGCCATTTAAAAAGGAAACAAAACATCATGAAAATGTTAAAACCTTTATTATTCAAACTAATTAACCTAAAACAATTTCCTTCCACCAATGTCTTTGCACATACACTGAGTAAAGATGGTCTAAATTTCAGATTTCTATTCCCTGTGGTTTTCGAGAAAAAGGTACATATTTGTTTTTGTTTTTCAAAATGTAGAATTTAATTTATTATAATCATAAGTTATGTCACTGAAAATAAATACTGAGACTGCTGTCAGTATAATGTTTTCAGGTGCAATGTTTCAGATTTTTATGTTTAACAATAGCTTAAGACAGAATATACAATTCAGTTATGTTATTTTGCGTACATCTCCACTTAAATACAGTATTAGAGCAGGTCACCCAATGAGGGGCACACGACCGAATCTTGATGAGAAGCGAACCCGGTGCGCTGTCTGTGGCGAGGCCGAACATTGCACTCTTGCTGGCGTGCGGTGCCGTGCGAACATCACAGTGCAGGACAATAGCCGAGTACAGTACACTTAATGTTTAAACTCTAATTACGTATACCACTCAAGCCTCCATTACTCTGCTACACACATACATCAAGGTCTTTGGTTTGATTCCGGGTTACCAACAGCTTCGTTCCGCTTCGAAGAGCCGTTTTACGCTCCTACTAGACTATTAGCCGCGACCTTACGAACAGGAAACACCTGCCACCGCAGTAACATGAGTTGTAGAAACTTAACAACATTTTACTCAGAAAATGGGTGTATTGTTAACAATTTTAAGCCAAGGTCTCCGTTAGGCTAGGGACAGATGACCTTGCTGTTTTGCCCCTTAAAACAACAATAACTAGGCCCATACTGTTACAATTCACACAGTGAGGATGGCCGACAAAATTACTTGTTTTTGTTATTGTTCCATGTGAGAGGCTTACACATTGTGGTCATTTACTTCCATGTTTGAAATCGTGATAACCTATGTTATTGTGGTGTCTTTAGTAATTTTGTGTATTTGTAATGCATGTGAAGATAGCGAAGGGGGCGGTCGTGGCCTTAAGTTAGGAACCATCCCAGCATTTGCCTGCAGTTGAAGTGGAAAACCACGGAAAACCCCTTCCAGGATGACTGAGAATGGAATCGAACTCAGTTCCTCTCAATTTTGCCTCACGATTCTGACTGTTCTCCGTTTTAGCCCTCAGAATTACTTTTCTTGGCAGAGTCCGCCTTGTTGCATAGTGGCTAGGACCGTGTTTTATTCCCGATTTTGCAATGAAATTAAATTCTGGTCTGAGGGCTGGAACGGGGTACACTCAGTCTAGTGACGTAAAACTGAGAAGAGGTGGGTTCGATTCCCACCTACGCCCTCCTGGAAGTGGTTTTCCGTGGTATCCTACTTCTATTGCAGGCAAATGCCGGGATGAGTCCTACATTAAGGCCACGGCCGCCTTCTTCCAATTTTCATCTCAATTACACACACACACTAATAAAGCCATCACAATAACAAAGTTATCAGAAAAATTCCACACACACAAGTACACGGGGCTACATGACCTCGATGTCCCTCAATTAATTATCAACAACAACAACACTTGGCTGAGTCGGGAATCGAATCCAGACCTAGGTTATCTCATAATTCTAGTTTTTCATAAATGTAAATGGGCTAAAAACAGGCTCAAAATAGGCTTATGAGATCACCTTTTGTCCGTGTGTGTGTCCACCCTAATAAAATCTAAACGGCTGGAGCGATTTCAATGAAACTCAGTAAGGTCTTAGTACTACTTTTTCCGACCCCAACCACGCCCTTAAAATGTTATTATGTCTCACCCATCCAACATGGCAGCTGTGCAAAATATTGTTTTATCCCTTTGTTGGGGGTGGGATAAACAGAGTAGTGTAGGTGTGCTAATTTTAAGGGCTGTTTCCGGATGAGGGTAGTTTACCGGGATTGGGAGAGACTACCAGTGTAGTGTGTTGGTGTGAGTGCTTAATCTATTGGGGGCGTCCCTGCAGGATGCGCTTACCTGCTAGGGGATGAATGTCTAAGTGCAGGCTGCTAATCTAGCCTGCCAATTAAGTAGAGTGAGCAGTTCAGCGGGCGTGCAGAGTCGGTGACTCGGCACTCTGCAGTCGGGCCGCTTGCTCGAGTACAATAGAACCTGACGATGCAGTTCCTGGTCGCCACGGTCAGGGGCAATTATGACTAAGGTCAGGTTGGGTATAAGGATAAAAATGGAGTGTGATTAGTAATAAACGTGTGTGTTTACTGACCAGGTGTTTATTGGCCAGTAGCTGTGATGTGATGTCCCTTTTGGGGAGTTAAACAAATATAAAATGAAGTACAAGTTGTAAAGTGCACAAATGTTTAGGGTAGGTGTTTACAAAGATAAGGAATCTGAGCACACGGCTAGATCTCACCTGGTGAAGAGCTGGAACGGACCTCGTCGGACAGAGCCGCTGGCCAAGAACAGATAATGGGGCTCTTCCGGGCCTAGCCTTTAAGGACTCCCCCCACTGCCTGGTCAGCATTTCCTCATTGATGTTGCTCCAGTTACTGTGTTTGTGTTTGTATTACGTAAGCGTGGCTGTCAGCAGTATGCCGGGCCTGCTTGTGTTTGAAGAAGTACATGAGGCTTATGGTATGCCTATGAGGGTGGTTTTGATGAAAGATGGAGGGGTGGGTCTTAGGGGGTACTGCCCCCGGGCTGTACAATATTTAACCGGCATTCTAGATCTCCGAAACTATTACAGATATCACCCTGCAATTGTGTACGGTGATTAAAGCACTACTGGTAGTTCACCTCTGTAACTTTCGAATACCTGTTAAGTATAAAACGAACATGGTGGCCAAGCGAATTTGAAACAGTTAAATAGACTTTTCCGCGATTTAACCACCCGAACGCAGTGAAACTTGCTACATCAAATGTTTACCTAAATTATAATGCACTGACAAATAATTTACTTCAATTGCTTACATAACCTCAAGAAGGTGGCAGTGCGAATTTTTAAAGTTAAGTTTCTATTTCTTGTGTCTTATTCGTGCGATTGAAGTTTGAATAATACACCTACGCAATAATATTCATGTATACTACATAACTCTATGGCCTCTATATATAAAATTCAACGTGGCGACCATCCCAACTATTTAGACGGTTCTCAATATCTACGAAACTATTACAGCAACCAAATTGAAATTTTGTATATTGATAGAGGCAATTAACATAAGTAGGGTATATGAAAATAGGCTAGTTCTTCACGGAACTACTTGTTGATTAATGTTGAAAGATATATATCTTGAAGGAAAAAAAACAGCTCGAAGAAGAAAATATCAATTATGTGGGCATGATGTATTGGTGCATTTAAATTTTGAGGTTGGGCTGATTTATGTTGTGATCATATGCTTACGTGAAAATAAAAATAAAAACTTTCTGATAACTTTGCTGAGAAAATAGTTCGTCCAAAAGATGGAGTAGATATAAGTTAATGTCTGAGCATGAATAAATTGGCAAGACTTAATTGTGAATGAATATGGAGCAGAATCACCTTACTTTCTAATTTGACTGGTATGATGCAGATCTCCATGTCCTGAGCTAATCGTTTCATCTGTACATAGCTACCAGATCCTACACCCGAGTCAATCTGTGTAACATATTCTAACCTTGGTCTTCACCAATAGTTTCTGTCATCGATCCTACCAACCTATCTCTTTTCTTCATTAGCCGTCGCCAGGAACATCTCTCCTCTCCCACTAGTCTTAACACCTCTTCATTTGTTACTCTATCGACCCCTCTGATCTTCATCATTCTCCGGTAACACCACATTTCAAATGATTCTATTCCCCTCTTTTCTGCTGCACTAACAGACCAGGTTTCACTTCCATAGACCACAACACTCCAGACAAAGTCTTACAAAAATGACGTCCTAACACCTAAATCTATATTTGACGTCAACAAATTCATTTTCTGTAAAAAAAAAATGCTTTCTTTGCCTGAGTCAACCTACTTTATATATCCTCTTTGCTTCGTCCATCCCTGGTTATTATGCTTCCCAAGTAACGGAAGTTCCCTATTTCCTTTAGCTTTTCACCTGACAATTTGACGTCCATAGGGGTTTCTGATTTCTTTCGGTTGCATTCAATATTTTTGTTTTACATTTGTTGATTTTCATCGTGAATTCTTTCCTCAAGACACAGTCCATACCATTTATTGAGTTGTAACTTCTCTGATTCAAATATTTGGATAATTCGATATGCATGCAGCTTCCCATAGCTTCCAATTATCCAAATCGTACTGTATTCAAAAACTGCTGGGCATATTCGCATGATATATGGTGTGGATAATGAGGAAGACGTGTTCTATCATCCATACTAATATATAAAAATGAGATGGTGTGTGTCTGTGTGATACTCAATCACGCAAGAACCACTGGTCCGATTGAAATGAAATTTTGTATGGATGTAGCTGATTTACCAGGTTAATATACAGGTTACTTTTGATTTCGATATTTTGCACTATTTAAATGTGGTGACTATTTTAGTGAAGTCACTACACCCTTTTGTTTCAAAATTTCATAATTCCATTTCAAATATAAAGAGAAAGCTAAGAAATTGCAAACTTTTGATGGCATATACGAGGTTTAAAATTTAATTTTCTATCCGAAAGGTCCATATCACTTGTCGTGTATCTCCAACGGTTAGCGAGTAAAACCTAAATTTGTGCTATAAATCACGGTCAACGCCGAGCGATGATAGTCTATGCTAGTCCCTCCATGAACTGTTTTATTTATAGAGGAGGTTTGTGGGGTCTGAAACGAGACGTGATTTTAAGTCTAATTTTAAACTCTTGTGCCGGTTATTGTATGTGAGTATTTGGACCTTTACGCTGTTTTACAATGTTATAGTGCTTTCTACTTTGCACGGTACGCTTTCTTACTTTTTATAGATTTGTTTTTCGTTAACTGAATATTTCTGTTAGCCTATATTTAACTGCTTTTTGTCGTTATTTACCATGATCAGAAACCCAAATTCACACATGAATGTTTCGAAGTCTATCGACTGTCACATTAGTTTATTTAGTTTTCATAATTAATCTTACTGCAGAACCTGCCAAACTTATTTCAATAAAGTTGGTATTTTGCCTTTCACGGCCAATGAAACCCCGTACAAAACACAGCGTAAACCTAGAAAAGTTGCTGAGTTTTAATTGCTTGGCCCTGAAATTCTATATACAATCGTTTTGGAAGCCTTTATAAGGAAGTGAAAGACTGTTTTAGCGTTAAGCACTCGCAGTAAAGTACCGGAGGTGTTCTAGATAAGAATTGAGGTATCGCCCAGTTTGCTACTCCTATGGTGGTCCGCAAATGGACCACAAGAGCTCGCCGATGAACCATCTTGGAGTTACTAGGCGAAAATTTGCTGTGATTAAAACTGATTTAGTTATTATTACTTGGGATGATTAAAGTTTGTTTTGTTACTGTTACTCTTTATCATGACATGATACGTAGTTTTCGCAATATTACTTACTGTGGATATGACAATTTCTACCAAGTTTGATGTAGTTTTAGCATACTGTTTATATGTTGAAATATAGTATGAAGACGTTAAACAATAGGTGTTCAGTTTTTAAGAGAGGTTATTTAACTTTTACTACATAGAAGCTGATATTTATTTCCAATATATAAACGCACTTTCTCACCTACAAAGCGGAGGCAGACAGGCTTTTCTCCGGCTACTCCAGTTTTCCCTGTCACAAATTCATTCCAGCAACAATCTCCACTATCATTTCATTTCATCTGTCATTCATTAGCGGCTTCGGTGGCGTAGTTGGTAGCATGCTGAACTGCTGTGCCCAAGATAGCGGGTTCAAACCCGGCCGAAGTCGTCGGATTTTTTAAGAGTGTTAAAAATCCTTCAGTATGCCTTCCTTCGGAGGGAAAGTAAAGCCGGTGGTCCCATGTCATAGATTTATAGCATGTAAAAGATCCTTCCACAGACTAAACTTGTGTGGAGCTAAATTTCTAGGTTAAATTTCGTTGAAACGCTCCATCAAAGTTCCAACCTTCACCACTAGGTATCATTGGCATCTGGAAGCGAAAGTTGGAACTACTTGAAATTGAACGGAACGTGTAGCTCACCCTCTGGGTGTCCGCTGGAAGCAGCTACAGACTCTGGTGAGCCGAACATGTCCTCGGACACTCCCGGCACTAAAAGTCATACGATAAATAAATAATAAAAATCTGTCATTCATTTAATCATTTCCCCAGGGGAGTGCGACAGGCTTCGGCAGCCGGCACAGTTCATATCCTCGCTGCTAGATGGGGGTCTCATTCATTCCATTCCCTGACCCGGTCAGTCGACTGAAAGCAGGCTGTGGATTTTCACTTTCCTACCTCTGATTAATAAATGGGTGAGTGAAAATGCATGTAGTCTACACATGTAGTTGGTAACATGGAAATAACATAACTACATTACGAATGTGTGATTATATTAATGATTTATGCCAGGAAGTACTAAAAGCCGTTCGAAGAGCGGGTACTTCAGCTAGTAGCCTATTAAATAAAAGCAAATAAAAGTATTTCTAAAGACTTCCTGGTGTAAAAAGCCCCGTGCAAAAGAGTGCACTAGATAATTACCAGTGACGTTGTATTCCTCTCCTCAGATGATCGAGCTACGTACAGATGGCGCTGGTTCAATCTGTTCCACGTTGTCCAGTGGTTTGCTGCTGGGGAGATCGCTAATCATGTTTTTATGAGAGTTCCCCTTTTAGCGGATCTCTGAGTGCTCATATTGCGCCAAACGAAAAATGATAAATAGGACTGATACACAAGGCTACAGAGGAGAAAATGTAATAAAGCATTAAATAAAAAATATGGTTTGACGGATTGGTTATTAGGATTTAATGAGGAGTTTTCGTTCTTTTTACATCCCTCAGTTTTGTTCAAAGGCAGGAGATATTAGTTAATTATCACCAGAGATGCAGAAAAAATATCGGGGTAATATAATTAGTAGGTTTTTCTGTGCTAGCCCAGTTATGTATCAATAAATTATCGCTTTATATGAGACACGCCTTTTCAATTTACACAGTGTTAGCTTTTATCATTGAAGGGATCCTGTTGCTGTCATTCTGTCTGCCTGAGAGGTACCATTAATTATGTCATTAGATAATAATGCACCCCCGTTCATGCCTAATTCTATCAAGATGAACGGAAGTTCTATTCTGCCTCTGTTCAATCTAGACACAAATAGGTTAATGTATTTATCCACAATATTCCCAGACTCTTCCACGTCTGGAATTTTGTATCACGTCCACTCAGCTTCGTGAAGCGGCTTCGTAGGCGTAGTCGGTAGCATGCTGAGCTTCTATGCCCATGATCGTGGGTTCAAACCTGGCCGAAGTTGTCGGATTTTTTAAGAGCATTAAAATCCTACAGTATGCCTTCCTTCGGAGGGGAAGTAAAGCTGGGGATCCCATGTCATAGATTTATGTCATTTAAAGAACCTTCCACTAATTAAACGTGTGAGAAGCTAAATTTGCAGGTTGGATTTCGTTGAAACGCTCTATCAAAGTTCCAACGTTCTGGTAGTGAAAGTTGGAAGTACTTGAAATTGAACGGTACTTGTAGCTCACCCCGTGGGTGTCCGCATTGAAGCAGCTTTGGCCTCTGGCGAGCCGAACATGTACTCGGAAACTCCTGGCACTAAAAGCCATATGTTAAATAAAATAAGCCTCGTGAGGCAAAACTGAGATGAGGTGTGTTCGATTCCTACCTCAGTCATCCTGGAAGCGGTTTCCGGTTGTTTGCCACTTCTACTCCAGGCTAATGCCGGAATGGTTCGTAACTTAAGACCACGGGTGCCTCCTACCCAATTCCCACCTCAACCAGGCTGTTGTGGATGCACATGGTTGTCACATTGAGCATCGTTTGTAAGCTGGCACGCCTTTAACCTGCGAGGACTGGATATTTCTGACCCGAGGCTTAAATAATGGTCTGTACTTTCGTTTTGGTCAGCCCTTATTTCCTATCGCTTACTGTACCTTCCTTCCTAGCCTTGAACTTCACCCTGCAAAAGAAACATGCACATAGATTTTTGAACACTCAAGTTATTTCTATATTATTTACGGATGGGTTAGATTTACCCATGGCGCCAGTCCTCGCGTAACAATTTTCGGCTTACGTTAATCGGGAGAATCTGTAAATAAATAAGGGGGAAAATCCAACTATTTTGGTGCAGAACAATCACATAGCTCACGTTCTTGTTGATCCATGTTTAGGGTCTAGAGACACTTTGGTCATCAGCTCCTTTGTTCAAAGATATCGAGATGAATGCTTTACCGCTACTATCAAGGTCAATTATTCTGTTACGTTAATTATTGTTATTTTTCTGAATGTTAAATTTGAAGACTATTTTCTATTGGGAATAATGCATAGAAAGACACCAGGTGTGAAATTAATTAATTAAAATCCGTACAACTACGATAGAGCCTCCGTGGCTTAGGCGGCAGCATGCCGGTCTCTCACTGCTGGGTCCATGATTCAAATCCCGGTCACTCCATGTGCGATTTTAACTGGACAAAGCGGAGGCAGACAGGTTTTTCTCCGGGTACTCAGGTGTTCCCTGTCAAAATTTCATTCCAGCAACACTCTCCACTGTCATTTCATTTCATCTGTCATTCATTTGATCATTGCCCCAGGGGAGTGCGACAGGATTTGGCAGCCGGCACAGTTCATATCCTCGCCGCTAGATGGGGGCTTCATTCATTCCATTCTCTGACCCAGTCGGTGGACTGGAAGCAGGCTGTGGATTTTTTTTTCACAACTACGACAAAAAGGGAGTGACACACTATGGGTCAAAATGACTCAGAGCCAGTCCACGTGTTATATTTTTTCATCCCAGTTCTTAAAGGCCCAGACAACTTATTTTCGAGTTTTAGTTTCCTAACTCACTGATTCCATTATTAAATTTTAATCAACGTACTGAAAACCCTACCGCGTTATTTTATTTTGTCCATGTGGTATAAGCGGAAAACGGCGGCAATGCTTGAGCGTGTGACGTCACTGGAGCCGAGCCGCCTTCCGCGTGCCAACAGTAGGCATAGCAGAATCAGACAGTGCAGCTGTTGTTTCGGCGAATTTAAGTACTGTACTGTAAATGATACCTAAATGAAAACATGGTTTACTGCGTTGTGTATGGTTGCAAGCACGCAACCATTTCGAAAGCATCGAAGGAAAAAGATGTAGGTTTTCACAGATTCCCCAGTCGAGAGAAATCTTCAGAGAATCAGTCGCGCTGATTTCTCACCAACCCGAAATAGTCGCGTATGCTCTACACATTTCAGAAAGCAGGACTATGAACTATCGAGCAGATACAAAGCAGAACTTCTGAAGAAAATAAGGAAACTTGTGTTAAGAAAAGGTGCTGTGCCCGTGCTAAATTTGAAAGGAATGAAACTTGTTCCGGTGACAAGGCGTACATCTACATATAATAGGAAGAAAATTTTAACTGAAGCGATTGAATGTACCTCTGCGAGTGTTTCAAGTGTTTCCCCGAGTGTTTGCAGTTAAAAGGAGAGTGTTCGCAGTGAAAATGAGAGTGTTATCCATGATGAATCCAGCATATCTGAAAATCCCAATACAATTGGCGTACAGTGCGAATTAGGAGGGGAAACATTTAGAAACGCAAAGTGTTACGATAGTGACAGTGATCCTGGTGTTCGTGATGCAATATATGAAGCAGATTAAGAGATTGTTACTACCTCGGATGATGATGATAATGATGACGATGACAGGGGAGGAGATGAAACACTACAGCCGGAGGTGGTGAGTAGAAAAAATAAAGTATGGCATTTCAGTGAGACTACGTTGCTGTTCGTAATGTGGCAGAACCTGCTACTTCTCTTTGCTACGTGTCTTACCTGCGGCAAGAAAGTAATTCAAACTATTCCTTCTACTAAAGGACCTGCTGTGAGTGTCCAAATGACCTGTCTAGCAGGCCATACTGTCGTATGGAGATCTCATAAGAATGTTATCAGTCACCTTGGCTACTGGTTTGTACATAACGGGAGTGGAAATCGTTGACAGACTGTATTGATGTATGTTTCATGAGCCATACAATATTTTACAAAATTGTGAAACGAATCGCTACCCCAGCTATTAGGCATACATCGGCTCTGCATCGCGGAACACCGACAAGAATCTCATGTCACCCGGTAGGAGGGTGTGGATTGCAGGTGATGGTCAAGTTGACAGTCCAGGTTTTTGTGCAAAATGTGTAACATATTCTCTGATGGGCATCAGCTCAGAGGAAATTATTGACTTTGTTGTTCTGCAACGAGGTCAAGTTTTCGGCGAGTTGGAAAAGCCCGCGTGTGATAAAGTCCTATCAAAACTATCATCAGAAGGACTAAATATACAACTATTCTTATCCGACCGACATCAGGGCGTTCGAAAGCATTTACGAACCAAGTACCCTGGAATCATTCATGAGTTTGATGTGTGGCACCTTGCCAAAAGCTTAGGTAAATAGCTGAAAGCAGTAGCGACCAAGGCACCCGCAATATTAGAATGGAAACACAGCATTATTAATCATCTTTGGTGGTCAGCTATGACATGTGAGAACAATGAGGAGCTATTTGTTGAGAAATTTTTGCCCGTTCTGAATCATATTTGTGACACACATTCATGGTGAGGAAACACTCACTTTCACCAATGTGAGCACGAAAAAATAAATCGAAAATCCAACGCAAAAAACAAAATGGCTCAATAGAAATTATCTAGACTATGGAATCATAGCCAGCGGTCTCAAAGACAAGCGCCTTATAAAAGACTTGCAAAGCATTAAACATTACTGTCACACTGGGTCCCTTGAATCTTACCATAACGTCCGACTGAAATGCATGCCTAAAAGATCCAGTTTCTCATTTCACAGAATAGTAAATCGATCTATGTTAGCAATTATAGATCACAATAACAATGTAAAACGTGATCAAACGGGTGGAACACATAGATATCATTAAAAAATGTGGATTAACAGTAAGGTCTATAAGGAGAAAGAATACGGATGGAGGACAGATATACTTCTCGAAGTAATTGGAATGGCAAATGGACAAAAGCACATCACTCCCTTAAAAGAAGATCCATACTATGAGTCGGAACTACCAAGAAACGGTGGGCGTGGAGGCGCAGCGATCAAGCTGTATGCCTCTCACCAAGGCGGACGGGGTTCGATTCCCGGTCAATGCATGTGAGATTTTCGAAGTGAAATGCCATGTCCTGTGGTTCGGATTCCACGTAAAAAGGAGGTCCCGTGGCTCATGATCGCGAGATTAACAGTCACGTTAAATCACAAGCTTCTTTTACCAAGAAACATTGCTTCTGACCCCAGGCCCTTGGATGGAGGGTTCTCGCATTTCACCCGCTTTCATCAGCTATAAACTGTATCTAATATTCCCACTTGTTAAAATGACTGTGTGTAAAATATATAATTTAATATAGGTATTTATTTTATACTTACAAGTATTCAATTGTTAAAGGACTGTTCCATCACATCTTCAGAAAAGGCTGCCAAAAAATATTCTAAATATAGTTTCAAATTTAATAATCAAAGTATTCTGGTTCTTGCCCCTCAGCAGCCTGGAATCATACGTATGTACCTCCTTCATGGGGAAATTGTTGTCGGATTGCCTTCACGACACAAGACGGTATAACTTTCCTCTTCTTTCTTCCTAAAGGAGTCCATGAGTTGACCCAGTACACAAACTGGCGATAGGCCACAGACCGCCAGGTAGGGTTGGTTTTCATAGCCAGTCTGTCCCTCACGTAGGGAATATTAGTTTTGTCCATATGAAGACAACGTGCAGTATTTAAAACATTGTAATTTAATGTCTGTTAGGTAGTCAGCCTGAAGGCTGGTCGGATCCTCAAAGAGTACCGCCATTAGGTTATGTGGGTAGATACCCACAAAAACCCAAGGCAGCGCTATATTGAGGCGTACTAGGCAAGATGAGGAGTGAGGTAGTTTGCCATTGCCGTCCTCACTGAGTCAGATCAGCAGTACTAACCCTATGAGTAGAACCTTTCACAGCATCCACAGGCACTGACTGTGCCCTGAATGTCATTACTAAGCACCACCCATACCTTAGTAGCTTCCATATAATCACAGCCATGAGTGAGACTGAGACATCGGTGAAAAGCCACATTTTACTCTAGCCTGTGCCAACAGACAAATGCAAATGTACTGCATTCATCAAGAGATGGCAAACAGGCCAACATTAGAAAAGACCTTGTGACAATTCCACGCATTTCATTCATTGTTTCACTGTTTGTACAGCAGAAACTTTCAGCAGCAGTGGGCATCGCCTCACACTGTTCACACTTAACCAGTCGGTGTTCCCCAGTCCTTCCGATGTAACAGATGCTGATGGTTCATTTTCTACTCCAGATGGTGCACTTTGGTTCAAACTGGTAAGGCTTCACTCTTCTGGACATGACTACTTATTCCAAACAACATGCTCACTCTGCACTCTGACAATCACTAGTAGACAGACGGAAGTGGCGCGCAATACCGTGTCGTAAGGCTCCAGTGACGTCACGCTGTCCCCTACCTAAAACTTCGAATCTTCATCGCGCAAGCTGATCGAGATTTTTAATTTCCGATTTCGACATTCCAATCTTCAGCTCGAAATCTAACTGAATTCAGTAAAAACAGAAAATCGATTTTCATGAGTTTACTGGGCCTTTAAGTGTTAACACCTGTTACCCGCTCATGTGGAAATTAAAATGTGTTCCTTTCTATGGTTTATTCGTTATGTATCTTCCACATGTCCTGCCAAAGGTTTCCGCATCGTTTTATTGTCCTACGATCACTCGTTTGTCAGGGGACCCTCGCAAGTATCGCAAGTTTAATTACAACCACCCTGTACTTTAATTCTTTCTATTCTGAAGGGATATAATGCACCCATCCTGACCCGTTAGGTCTATCATGGTTAATTTATCGAGTATTACCATAGTCTCTGTAACTTCCTGTTTTGACGTTCTAACATACAGCATCTGGACAAAAAGATAACATTCCGTTCAGCATTAATTCGAAACTGCACAGGAAGAAGAAGGGTGAAGGCCACTAAGAAGCGGTTATGACAAGTTCTTCTTCGATGCTCTCTTTCTTTCCCAATATCTCTTGAGCTCGGCTCTTTCCTGTGAGAGAGATTTCCGTCAATTAGGCATTTTGAGTGGTGTGGACCAAGAGTTAACCATATCACCAAATTTGAAGCGATCTGGGACATCAAGGTCAGAAATCTCAGCGGAATCCAAGTCTTTTCGGACTACGTTGAGCCACAGGCATCCAGACTTGCAGCAATTAACCAATGAATAATATCCCTTGTTCCGCAATTCTGTATCCATATTTAGCCACAATGTTTTTGTGTTGTGCTACTGGAAAAATTATTCTATGTAAGCAATAAAGTCCTTTGCATGGAAAATAATGCAAAGGGCTGTAAGATTGCCTTCCTCCGGTACAATGATAAACATCGAATCATGAATATGTTTTCATGAATATTTGTTGCCTTGGTAACCCCATAAGAGGCCAAAATGACGATCACTTGTTGCCAAGATAACCACACAAGAGGCCAAGATGACGATCACTTGTTGCCAAGATAACCACATAAGAGGCCAAGATGACGATCTCTTGTTGCTATGGTAACCACATAAGGGGCCAAGATGACGATCACTTGTTGCCATGGTAACCACATAAGAGGCCGAGATGACGATCACTTGTTGCCATGGTAACCACATAAGAGGCCGAGATGACGATCACTTGTTGCCATGATAACCACACAAGAGGCCAAGATGACGATCACTTGTTGCCATGGTAACCACATAAGAGGCACAGATGACGATCACGTGTTGCCATGGTAACCACATAAGAGGCCAAGTTGACGATCACTTGTTGCCATGGTAACCACATAACGGGCCAAGATGACGATCACTTGTTGGCATGGTAACCACATAACGGGCCAAGATGACGATCACTTGTTGCCTTGGTAACCACATAACGGGCCAAGGTGACGATCACTTGTTGCAATGGTAACCTCATAACGGGCCAAGGTGACGATCACTTGTTGGCATGGTAACCACATAAGAGGCCAAGATGACGATCACTTGTTGCCATGGTAACCACATAACGGGCCAAGGTGACGATCACTTGTTTCCATGGTAACCACATAACGGGCCAAGGTGACGATCACTTGTTGGCACGGTAACCACATAACGGGCCAAGATGACGATCACTTGTTGCCTTGGTAACCACATAACGGGCCAAGGTGACGATCACTTGTTGCCATGGTAACCACATAACGGGCCAAGATGACGATCACTTGTTGCCTTGGTAACCACATAACGGGCCAAGATGACGATCACTTGTTGCCATGGTAACCACATAACGGGCCAAGATGACGATCACTTGTTGCCTTGGTAACCACATAACGGGCCAAGATGACGATCACTTGTTGCCATGGTAACCACATAACGGGCCAAGATGACGATCACTTGTTACCATGGTAACCACATAACGGGCCAAGATGACGATCACTTGTTGCCATGGTAACCACATAACGGGCCAAGATGACGATCACTTGTTGCCATGGTAACCACATAACGGGCCAAGATGACGATCACTTGTTGCCATGGTAACCACATAATGGGCCAAGATGACGATCACTTGTTGCCTTGGTAACCACATAACAGGCCAAGATGACGATCACTTGTTGCCATGGTAACCACATAAGAGGCCAAGATGACGATCAATTGTTGCCACGGTAACCACATAACGGGCCAAGATGACGATCACTTGTTGCCTTGGTAACCACATAACGGGCCAAGATGGCGATCATTTGTTGCCATGGTAACCACATAACGGGCCAAGATGACGATCACTTGTTGCCATGGTAACCACATAACGGGCCAAGATGACGATCACTTGCTGCCATGGTAACCACATAACGGGCCAAGATGACGATCAATTTTTGCCATGGTAACCATCCTGTCGGATTGTTGTCCATGCTAATCGCAGATAGACCGGAAGCCAAACTTTTTACTATTCCAATCCTAATCCTTTGTGGGATGTGGAATGTGGTCTGTTCACCAGCCACTTATCGTAAGGACGATTCTTATTAGCAATGATGCTGATGGTTAATCTCACAGTTTATTTCAACGAATATTCTTTTGGAAGTGTTGTCGTTGTTTAAAGAAAATGTTAACTGGAAAGTTTTCTGACAAGAAATTAAACTATCCTTCAAAGTAGAAACCATTAGATTCTATGGTCTTGAGCCATCTTTCAGTGAGGTTCCTTATCGTGCGACGGTACCAGTCTCTGGGTTTTGATGCGAAGAATCCGGTGAGATCCACTTCCACAGCTTCGATGTTTTCGAAATTTCATCCACTTAAGTAAAGGGTCATGGATCAAAAAGACGGTAAGAAGGTGCAAGATCGGGGCTCTATGCTGCTTGAGGTTGCAGTTCAACTCCTCCCTGTTCCTGAATTTTTGCCATGGTTGTTAGTGCAGTATGAGGTATCGCATTGTCCTGCGGCAATATAACTCTATTTCGGTTAACTAATGCTGGGTATCTCCGTCTCAAAATCTCATGAACTCGTTCCAGTTATTGAGAATAAAGATTCGCATTGACTGCACGCCCGTTTGGAACCAACTCACAGTGAATCACTCCTTCAAAATTCCACCAGACACACAACATCACTATGGAGCTGAATCGATCGTTTTTAACGATGACTTTGGCAGGTTGATGTGGACTGAGCCACAGTTTCGAAGCTTCAGCGTTGCGGTAATAGACCCATTTTCATCACATGTGACAATTCTCCTGATAAATCTATTATCAATGGGATCACCGATAATCTGACTCCAGATATCCAATATACATTCAGCCTGTTCAGGGGTCAATTCATGAGGTACAGATCTACAGCCTCGGTTTGATTTTCCTAGTTCCTTAATCTGGCGATGTATGGAATCTTTTGATTATATATTCTAGCAATATACGCAATTCTAGTCATGGCCTCCTGTAATTAACATTGGCGAACCAAAGAAAACCAATTCCGTCTTATAAAACACCAAGATTCAAAAACGACATTACTTATGAGACAACCTAATATAACTTAAATGGAATATTTACATTGGGGAATTTCGTTAAAAGAATCAGTATGAGTTTTCGAATGACATCAAATTGCTAAAATCGGTTTGGTACAAAAGGCGTTTGAAGTACAGTATTTCAACATTTCCGTCACTATATTTTGAATCTACCTCTAAATGAGCTTCCTAGTGACATAGATGAAAAATGAAATAATTACAGAAATTTAGAAATTATAACCATGGCTGTGGTAGGAATCGAACCCACCTGAGTTTGGACTCATGAGCCTTGAGATCAGAATTGAATTTCTTGGCAGGGCCCGAAATTGAACCCAAACCTTCACAAGTAACAACCTAGAATGTTAGGTACTAACCCTTAAGACGCAACTACTCACACACTAAAGTCTGTTCTCCGAGTCGAGATAGTGGAAGTAAACACGGTTGTACACGTGATTGCAGGGCTGCCCACACGGGGTGCATAGAGCTGAGTCTGTTGATCGTACGCCAACTTCAGTGCTGTGTATAGCCTACATGAGACTATCGGTTACATGCTACAGTGTGGTTTATTTATTGTTAGTTTATGTATTTATTTAATTAATAAAATAATTAATTCGTTCTTAACTGCTTATGACAGTCAACAGTATACAGTGCAGCAAGTCTTGTCTTTTCTTGGGCTACGGCATGACGAATGATCTCGGAGCTTCTTGGCTACCCCTGTCCGGCAGAGCCGATGACGTGAACTGAGCGTGTTTCCCTGTCCAGGCAGTCAAGTGACCACGTGCAAGTATTTACGCGCACTATCTCGACTCGGCGAACAGACTTTACCTCTAAAATACAGTCTCGAGGCAACGTAAATAAGAATCCTCCGTTTTGAGATTTAGTTCTATGATAAATACACCCCATAACAAACTTCTAAAATATCCCAACTAGTGGACTCAGTTAAGAGGAGGTATGTATATTTATTTTTGTGGTGTTGTTGCTGATGCCGCGAAAAATTCTGGCGTGTTCTAACATTGTTAACATACCAGAGTCGTGAGTCCACTTTGTGAAATGTGTCACATGAAGATGGGCGTGCGTAACCCAAAAATAAAATGAGAAAGCGTGGTTAATTCTAATGGCGTCGCTCCCCAAGGTAGCCTGCCATCTCAATTTGTTTTCCATAAGTCAAGACCAAGTAGTTGCCAACGTGGTTCGGCGAAATGTGGGCTGATGGTATGCGTCGCATTAGCCAGCCTGACGCTATAGGTGCGCTGGCAATTGGACAGAGGGATTGGCCAGATGTACTCTTATATAATCCTTTCTGACATCACCCACTCACTCTTAATGTGCTTCAATATAGTCTCAAGTGCCCAGTTATATTGCTTCAGAAGTTGCACATATTACAGTACTTTCTAGGTTCCGTCAATAGAGGTCGATTACTATGAAATTTCGCACATTTGTAGTGGTCCATTAGGACAATATAATGCGCAATGATACCTCTGTTCTCTGATAATTCTGGTTCGCCACATAACGCACTTTGCATGGCCAACTTCTCGTCAACTAAGACATTGTATCTCACTATTTTCTGGCATTTATTGCATAATGTTAATTTTCACTGCAGTGCAAAAAGTATAATTTTATCCAACCCTGTTTAGAATACCTCGACTGGTTGGTTTCCCGTATGTTGCTGCATGTCGCTGCAATGCAAACAGGACATTATACAGGTGTCTCCAATATGTCAGGGCAAAGTTAGCCTAAGGAGCTTGAGCCAAATAATGCCCATCTGTGATTTTATTAGTAGAATATTCAAAATTCAACAAGATTCTTAGTGATTCTGATAGCTACTTGCCTTTAACGGCTAGACTAGAAACTACCTCTTTTTGTTGCTATTTCTATATATTTTAACAAACCTTCTACATGTTTTTGAAATTTAACATACATAAACCTGGTGTTTATAATTTCAAACAAGATGTTCAGTAAAGAACATATAGCCTACTTTCTTCTTAATGCATGGGTATTGCTATAACTCTTTGTCCTTTTCAAGGAGTATAATTGAATGTTGGTTGTAGTAGCTTGTTGAAATACAACGTGCTATAGGGATATTAAACATGAATATGAGGTGCCCTTGCTAGTGCTACCTCTGTAAAAAAATTCATTCAATTCGGTTTCACCGTGTTTGAATTGATCTGGGGAATGGATTTGCACACATACATGGCCGCTATTTGCAAACTATTGGGCTGATGACCTTGTATTCAGTCATAAGATGCTTTCCACAAAAAGGCATGTTGTTGCAAAATCCGGTAGAGATCAAATTATTAGGATGGTCGAAATTTGATTTAAGCTTTTAACATTTGGGTGGCCGTCATTCCGTTTCCGTCAAGATGGCGGCGATATAAAACATGACACTGAGGTGCCTTTTGCTAGTGCTACCTCTGTACCAAATTTCGTTCAATTCGGTTTCACCGTGTTTGAATTGATAGGGGGAATCGATTTGCACACATACTTGGCCACCATCTGCAAACTATTGGGCTGATGATCTAGCAGTTTGGTCAGAATATGCTTCCCACATAAAGATTTGTTATTGCAAAATTTGGTAGAGACTAGATTATTAGGTTGGTCGTAATTACATTTTAGCCTTTAACATTTGGGTGGCCGCGATTACGTTTCCATCAAGATGGCGGTGATATAAAACATGACACTGAGGTGGCCTTTTCTAGTGCTACCTCTGTACCAAATTTCGTTCCATTCGGTTTCAACGTGTTCGAATTAATAGGGGGAATCGATTTTCACACAAAGATGGCCGCCATCCGCAAAATATTAGGCTAATGACCTATTAGTTTAGTCAAAGGATGCTCCCTCCATAATGGTATGTTGATGCAAAATTTGGTAGAGATCGGATGATTAGGTTAATCGTAATTTGATTTAAGCTTTGAACATTTGTGTGGCCGCCATTACGTTTCCGTCAAAATAGCGGCGATATAAAACATGACACTGGGGTGCCCTTTGCTAGTGCTACCTCTGTACCAAATTTCATTCCATTCGGTTTCACCGTGTTCGAATTAATAGGGGTAATCGATGTTGACACAAAGATGGCCGCCATCCGCAAACTATTAGGCTAATGACCTATTAGATTTGTCAAAGGATGCTCCCTCCATAAAGGTATGTTGTTGCAAAATTTGGTAGAGATCGGATGATTAGGTTAGTCGTAATTTGATTTAAGCTTTGAACATTTGTGTGGCCGCCATTACGTTTCTGTCAAGATGGCGGCGATATAAAACATGACACTAGGGTGCCCTTTTCTAGTACTACCTCTGTACCAAATTTCGTTTCATTGGGTTTCACCGTGTTCGAATAAATAGGGGCAATCGATTTTCACACAAAGATGGCCGCCATCCGCAAACTATTAGGCTGATGACCTATTAGTTTGGTCAAAGGATGCTGTCCCCATAGAGGTATGATGTTGCAAAATTTGGTAGAGATCGGATGATTAGGTTAGTCGTAATTTGATTTAAGCTTTGAACATTTGTGTGGCCGCCATTACGTTTCCGTCAAGATGGCGGCGATATAAAACATGACACTGAGGTGTCCTTTGCTAGTGCTACCTTTGTACCAAATTTCGTTCAATTTGCGCTCACCGTGTTCGAATTGTTAGGGGGGGACAGACGTTCAGAGTACACACACTCACACACACACAGACTCACACACATACACACACACAGACATACACTTTTTTTTCGCCCTGTAGTGATCTCATAAGTCTACTTTCATTTTTTGCAAAAATCGAAAGTAGGCTAAAAATGTGATTTGTAGATTAATATACTGTATTGATATTTTCCGCTTGATGTGCATTTCTTTATCTCTTTTCACTTGCATATGTGCCTTATTTGGAACAAATAGTGGGCCTTACTTGGAACGGGTGTTCCTAATGAGGCCCGTTACTCATATTTTAAATATTGTATTATTACTGAAATATTTTCCAGTGATTCTAGTTATCAACCCATGCTTTCATTACTGCTTGCCTTCATGTTAAATCCAGGACAATGTTCAGATTTTTAGCCTATTTTCAATTTTGAAAAAATAGGCTTATGAGATCACCTTTTGTCCGTGTGTGTGTGCGTGTGTGTGTGTGTGTGTGTGTGTGTGTGTGTGTGTGTGTGTGATTCGTGTGTGTGTCCCCCCCTAATAAAATCTAAACGGCAGGAGCAATTTCAATGAAACTCGGAAAGTTCATAGCACTATTCCCGGCGACCTCGACCGTGCCCTTCAAATTTTGTTACGACTCACCAATGCAACATGGCGGCTGTGCGAAATATTTCACCAGCATTCAATATCTCCGAAACTATTACCGATATTACCCTGACAATTTCTAA
Organism: Meconema thalassinum; assembly: GCA_946902985.2. NCBI lineage: Eukaryota > Metazoa > Arthropoda > Insecta > Orthoptera > Tettigoniidae > Meconema > Meconema thalassinum. Next base: position 403,806,973 of record OX336392.1, read on the forward strand.
TGTGATAGAGGGAACTACTATAAGTTCACTTATGTGACTTTTGAAAACCTGGTAACTACAAAACCAACATGGAGGCCAAGCGAATTTGCGACTTTTAAATAGACGTTTCTCGCGATTTGACCAACCAAACGCAATGAAACTTGGTACAGTAAATGTTTATATACATTGTAATGCACCGACATCTAACTTCGTTCAATTGTTCAGATAATCACAAGATGGCGGATGTGCGAAATATTTCACCGGCATTCTATATCTCTGAAACTATTAGCGGTATCTCTCTAAAATTTTGTACGGAGATAAAGGGCACTACTGGAAGTCCATCTATAAGACTTTCAAAAACCGGTTAACTAAAAAACGAACATGGCGGCCAAGCGAATTTTAAATTTTTAAATAGACCTTTCTCGCGATTTGATGTTCCAAGCGCACTGAAACCTGGTACAGGAAATATTTATACACATTGTAATCCACTGGTATCTAATTTAGTTCAATTGTTTACATAACCTCAAGATGGCGGCAGTGCGAATTTTAAAATTAAGTTTTTATTTCTTGTGATGTAGTCATGCGATCGAAGTGAAAGTTTGAATAATGAACCTACGCAATAATTTTCCTTTAATGGTACATGACTATATGGCCTATACATGTAACAATCCAACATGGCGACCATCCGAAATATTTAGACGGCTCTGAATATCTACGAATCTATTTTAGCAATCAAACTGCATTTTTTAATGTTCATAGGAGCTATGAACTTAAGTTCACCTATAGGACTTTAAATAACCTGGTGATCACAAATCCAACATGGCGGTGACGCGAATTATAAATATTCACATGGACGTTTCTCGCAATTTAACTATCCGCGTGCAGTGAAACTTGGTACAGTAAATCCTTATACGAATGTTAATCCACTGGCATCTAATTTATTTCAATTGTTTCCATAACCTCAAGATGGCAGCTGTGCAAAATTTTAAAAATCTCCTTGTTTTTTCTTGTGTCCTAATTATGCGATTTAAGTTTTAATTCTACACGTTCACAATAATCTGCATGGAACAGTACATAACTCTAGGACCTACATATATAAAATCCAACATGGCGACCATCCGAAATATTTAGTCGGTTCTCAATATCTACGAATCTATTACAGCAATCAAACAGAAATTGTGTATGTTGATAGTGGCAATTAACATAAGTAGAATATATGAAAATAGGCTGTATAGTTCTTCACGGAACTACTTGTTTCTCCTTCTAGTGGAAATGCAAAAAAATCATTAAATGTTATGTGGGCCTTATTTGGCACATTTACCTTATACAGAGAATTCAAGACGTTTAATATAGTATAAGTCGGCCGTTCCTTCTTGACCGGTACTTTTTACGTGTCTCCACGCACAGTGAGCCTTTATACCATTGTGATCAATGTAAATAAAGTGTGCACTGTGTCCTCGGCAGCGCTTGTGAATATTCAGTGGTCTTAGTTTTCTACTCGGGATTTAAGAAGAACTCTCACGCTCTTACGACCGGCCATGAATGACCGGTCCATCTATATCTTGAGATAGGAAACAAATGGGCGAGCATGTGTAGTTTTAGTTCAGAGCCACAACGTGGTGGCTACTTTGAACAATTATTCTCCTGCTTTCTACGTATGATGTAGCTATTAGGTGTAAGTTGTTGCTATGAAATGTAGGTTGGCGGCGTCTATGCCCATGACCGTGGGTTCAAACACAGCCGAAGTCTTCGAATTCCTTTTAGGAGCGTTAAAAATCCCGCAGTATGCCTTCCTTCGCAGGGGAAGTAAAGCCGGCGGGCCCAGGTCATAGGTTTGTGGCATGTAAAAGAACCTTTCACTAACTAAACTTGTGTGAAGCAAAATTTGTAGGTTAGATTTCATTAATGCTCTTAAGTTCCAACGTTCGTCACCAGTCGCTGGTTGCGATGGAATTTAGTGGTAGCCAAGTTCACAGCTAGGTGTCGTGGACGGTTGCATTTGGTAGCGAAAGTAGGAAATACTTGAAATGATCGTCTGCAGTCCTTACTTGAATTAAAAACAGATAACACACACTAATACAGTCACCACAATTAACACCGGTTATCAGACAGATTCTATACACACCCAAAGTACGCGGCGCTACATGACCGCGATGTTGCAGCCCCTAAACTAAGGAACCAACCAACCAACCGCAGTGCAGGATGTTTATGGATTTTTTGAAATACGCATTTCGGAAAAATTACTCCATACCTCCAAATACTTTGTTTTGGATCCTCTACCAATTGCATAACTTTAACCCTAAAGGTTGGAGACACCCTATGTTGATCCTCATTGGGTATTATCTGAATTTAATGCAGGAGGTGGTTGCTATCCAGCAAGAAACTAACAAGTGCTTCACGGTACACAGATTAAGATAAATAGAGGGAAAGTGCTAATTTAAAGCTACCTAATCATGAAGAACTGACGCTTTGAAAGATATTGTAGTAAAACACCTACATGCTATTGTTTGATATCACGATTTATTAAAGCCACGTAGTGTGATCAAGGTCTCACTTGCATGTGACTAAGTGCAGAAATATTACCCAACCTCAGCCTTATCACTTAAGGTGTGCAATAATACACGGAGTTCGTATCGTCATCTTGTTGACACTTTCATTTTAAGTCCTTTGGCTTCTGAGGCATTAACCATGTGTACTTGGCACGAGAGGAATATCGAAGGTATCGATTGATAAGAGTTATAATGAAGATTATTGCTGCAACAATATCAATTTTTTAAAATTTTGAGATTGATCACTTCTTATACATATTTTTCAAGACTTAAAGGATTCTGGAATTCCGAAAATATTCCAAGTTTTCGATGTATCGTTAATTGCGCAGTTTTAATCTACGGACCTTTGGCTTTCTAACGGCATTTTTCTTTTCTTCATATCTCATTCCTAACGCTATCTTCTTTCTACTTTCCAACAACCGTAGGCTACGTCATATTAAACCACTAATGCCAGTTTTGTATTTCTATTTTCTTTCTATTAGACCAGGGGACTCCAAACTACGGCCCGCGACCACCACCAATCTAGCCCACGGAAGCTTATTTTGATTACATTTTAAAAGTTAGTAACTAAATGATACAAATTATAATCAGATGTCTTTATCTAACGATCAATTAAGATACACAATGACTCACGTACAAAAAAAACATTTTATGGTATGAAATTTACCCTAAAAACGTAGGCTAATATAAGTGACATTCATACTGTAGGTGATTCACATGAAAATGAAAATCCACAGCCTGCTTCCAGTCTCCGACCGGGTCAGAAATGGAATGAATGAAGCCCCCACCTAGCGGCGAGGATATGAACTGTTCCGGCTGCCGAGGCCTGACGCACTCCTCTGGGGCAATGATTAAATGAATGACAGATGAAATGAAATGATTAGTGGAGAGTGTTGCTGGAATGAAATATCGACAGGGAAAACCAGAGTACCCGGAGAAAAACCTGTCTGCCTCCGTTTTGTCCAGCACAGATCTCACATGGAGTGACCGGGATTTGAACCACGGACCCAGCGGTGAGAGGCCGGCGTGCTGCCGCCTAAGCCACGGAGGCTCTCGGTGATTCACATAATGGAATTTATTATTATTATTATTACTATTATTATTATTATCATTAATATTATTATCATCATTATTATTATTAATGAGATTTATGTTCCCGGGATGGATTCTGTCAAGAGGATAGGGTGTGGTTTTTAGTGGCTAAGAATCCAACACGTTTGAGGAGTGCTGATCCTTATCAAATGTCTTATGTTAGATTTTCCACTTCCCTCGTACAGAAAAATAATAATTAATGAGATGTATGTACCTGTAAGTTTCCACTAATTACTTTCAGTTGTGGATCAATATCAGTACCGACTGCAATTGCTCATTAGTTAATTCTCATCGGTAAATATTTGTTTGGTATATTGACTTCCACGGCCAGCGAATTAAAACTCAGAAATTTTTCTAGGTCTGTGCCGTGTCTTGTGTGGGATATCGCCTAGTATCACCATGCTGGCTCATCAGTGGGCCCTTGGTGTCCACGCCCGGATCCCCACGGAAGTAGCGAACTGCGCGCTACCTCCCTTTTTATGAAGCGCACCTGTGCCTCTTAACTGCGAGAGCTAAAATCTCAAGCAGCCTGAACCACACAGACCGTGAAAGCCAATATACCATATTTTTGGAAGCCTTCATAGGGAGGCTCAGGTGGTTTGAGATTTTAGCTCTCACAGTTAAGAGGCGCAGGTGCGCTTCATAAAAAGGGAGATATGCGCAGTTTGCTACTCCTGTGGGGGTTTGAGCGCAGACACCAAGAGCCCGATGATGAGCCAGATTGGTGTCCTAGGCGAAACCCTACACACGACACGGCACAAACCTAGAAGAAATGCTACATTTTAATTCACTGGCCGTGAAAGCCAATATACCATCTTTTTGGAAGCCTTCATAGGGAGGTTATGGCTGCTTGAGCTTTTAGCTCTTGCAGTTAAGAGGCGCAGGATCCGGTCGCGGACACCGAGAGCCCGCTGATGTGTCAGGTTAGTGTTCGTAGGCGAAACACCACACAAGACACGGCACAAACCTAGAAAAATTGCTGATTTTTAAATATTTATTTGTTTACTTCATTTTAGAGAATGTTTTGTCACACAGGTAAGTAGTGCCAAACGCTGGAAAAAAAAATCCTCGAGCATATTTATTCAACTGACCAAATTGTGTAAGTGGAACACACTTATAAAATTCCAGCATTTCCAACAACTTAAAATATTTTTCTCAAAAAAGTCGCTACACTGTAAATTACCCCCCGCGCACTGGCCTGCAGATATCTCACTAGCCGCGAAACTAACTTTGTGCGTAATCCAAAAGCACTGTGTGTTGGTATGATGAGCTACCTACTGTATGTCTTGGCCCTTGGGAATTAGTCGAGGAGTCAGTGAGGCCCTTAGGCAAGTTAGTTGCAAGGGCAAAGGGACGTGAAAGAACTTCGAGATGGATGCTTCAAATTGAAGAAAGAGAATCCTATGGTTCTAACAAGTAGTTCCGTGAAGAACTATATAGCCTATTTTCATATATCTTACTTATGTTAATTGCCTCTTTCAACATAAACAAGTAGTTCCGTGAAGAACTATACAGCCTATTGTCATATATCCTGATCATGTTAATTGCCTCTATCAACATACAAAATTTAAGTCTAATTGCTGTAACAGATTCGTAGATATTGAGAACCGCCTAAATATTTCAGATGGTCGCCAGGTTGGATTTTTATTTTTGTACTATTACATTAAGATTATTGTGTACGTGTGGTATTCAAACTTCAATCACATGATTAGAACACAAGAAGTAAAAACGAGATTTTAAAATTACGCACAGCAGCCATCTTGTGATTATGCAAACAATTGAAATAAATTAGATGCCAGTGGATCAACATTTGTATCAGCATTTAACGTGCAACGTTTCACGGCACTCGGATAGTTTATTCGCAAGAAACGTCCATTTAAATTTTTATAATTCGCGTCGCCGCCATGATGGATTTGTAATCACCACGTTACTGAAAGTCCTATAGGTGAACATATGTTCATAGTCTCTATTAACATAAAAAAATTCAGTTTGGTTGCTGTAAAAGATTCATAGATATTGAGAACCGTCTAAATATTTCGGAAGCTCGCCATTTAGGATTGTTATATGTATAGGCCATAGAGTTATGTACCATTCAAGGACAATTATTGCCTAGGTTCATTATTCAAACTTTCACTTCGATCGCATAATTACGACACAATAAATTAAAACTTAATTTTAAAATTTCGCACAGCCGCCATCCTGAGGTTATGTAAACAATTGAATTAAATTAGATGGCAGTGCATTACAATCTGCAAAATCATTTACTGTACCACATTTCACTGCGCTCAGAGAGTTACATCACGAGAAAAGTCGATTAAAATATTTTAAATTCGCTTGGTCGCCATGTTCGTTTTGTAATTTACAGGTTTATGAAATATACATCGGTAAACTTGTATCAGTACCCTTTATCACCGTACAAAATTGCAGGGTGATATCTGTAATAGTTTCGGAGATATAGAATGTCAGTGAAATATTTCGCTCAGCCGCCATTTTGAGGTTATGTAAACAATTGAACTAAATTAGAATCCAGTGCATTACAATGTGTATAAACATTTGCTGTACCAAGTTTCATTACATTTGGAGAGTTAAATCGCGAGAAAAGTCTATTTAAAAGTCTCAAATTCGCTTGGCCGCCATGTTGGTTTTGTAGTAACCAGGTTTTTGAAAGTCTCATAGGTGAACTTCTAGTAGTGCCCTTTATCACCGTACACAATTTCGGGGCGATATCGGTAATAGTTTCGGAGATATTGAATGCTAGTGAAATATTTCGCACAGCCACCATGTTGGATTGGTGAGACGTAACAAAATTTGAAGGGCACGGTCGAGGTCGTCGGGAATAGTGCTATGAACTTACCGAGTTTCATTGAAATCGCTCCAGCCGTTTAGATTTTATTAGGGGGACACACACACAAACCTCTCTCTCACACACACACACACGCACACACACACGGACAAAAGGTGATCTCATAAGCCTATTTTTTTTTTTCAAAATTGAAAATAGGCTAAAAAATCAGTTTGAGTGCTATACTAGATTCGTTGATAAAAAGAAAAGAAACAAAATTTGATGCTTTTCAGTCGGTCAACACGATTGTACCCAAATGAGATGGGTTATTCCCTAATCCTGAAAAAAACAAGTAGTTCCGTGAAGAGCTATACAGCCTATTTTCATATATCCTACTTATGTTAATTGCCACTATCAACATACAAAATTTCTGTTTGATTGCTGTAATAGATTCGTAGATATTGAGAACCGACTAAATATTTCGGATGGTCGCCATGTTGGATTTTATATATGTAGGTCCTAGAGCTATGGACTGTTACATGCAGATTATTGTGAATGTGTAGTATTCAAACTTCAATCGCATAATTAGGACACAAGAAGTAACAAGGCGATTTTAAAATTTTTCACAGCTGCCATCTTGAGGTTATGGAAACAATTGAAATAAATTAGATGCCAGTGGATTAACATTCGTATAAGGATTTACTGTACCAAGTTTCACTGCACTCGGATGGTTAAATTGCGAGAAATGTCCATGTGAATATTTATAATTCGCGTCACCGCCATGTTGGATTTGTGATCACCAGATTATTTAAAGTCTTATAGGTCAACTTATGTTCATAGCCCCCATGAACATTAAAAAATGCAGTTTGATTGCTAAAATAGATTCGTAGATATTCAGTATCGTCTAAATATTTCGGATGGTCGCCATGTTGGATTGTTAAATGTATAGGCCATAGAGTCATGTACCATTAAAGGAAAATTATTGCGTAGGTTCATTATTCAAACTTTCACTTTGATAGCATGACTACATCACAAGAAATAAAAACTTAATTTTAAAATTCGCACTGCCGCCATCTTGAGGTTATGTAAACAATTGAACTAAATTAGATACCAGTGGATTACAATGTGTATAAATATTTCCTGTACCAGGTTTCAGTGCGCTTGGAACATTACATCGCGAGAAAGGTCTATTTAAAATTTTCAAATTCGCTTGGCCGCCATGTTAGTTTTGTAGTTAACTGGTTTTTGAAAGTCTTATAGATGGACTTCCAGTAGTGCCCTTTATCTCCGTACAACATTTTAGGGAGATACCGCTAATAGTTTCAGATATATAGAATGCCGGTGAAATATTTCGCACATCCGCCATCTTGTGATTATGTAAACAATTGAACGAAGTTAGATGTCGGTGCATTACAATGTATATAAACATATACTGTACCAAGTTTCATTGCGTTTGGTTGGTCAAATCACGAGAAACAACTATTTAAAAGTCGCAAATTCGCTTGGCCTCCATGTTGGTTTTGTAGTTACCAGGTTTTCAAAAGTCACATAAGTGAACTTATAGTAGTTCCCTCTATCACCATAGAAAATCTCAGGGTAATATCGGTAATAGTTTCGGAGATATTGTATGCTGGTGAAATATTTCGCACAGCCGCCATGTTGGATTGGTGAGTCGTAACTAAATTTGAAGGGCACGGTCGAGGTCGCCGGGAATAGTGCTATGAACTTTCCGAATTTCATTGAAATCGCTCCTGCCGTTTAGATTTTATTAGGGGGGGGGGACACACACACGAATCACACACACACATGCACACACACACGGACAAAAGGTGATCTCGTAAGCCTATTTTTTCAAAATTGAAAATAGGCTAAAAATGAGATTAACAGATACACTTGGATGACCAGTTTCGATCGTCAAGCGATCATCATCAGATCCATTATGACGTAAATCAAATTGAATCAGCATCTTTCATGTTACTTAACAAGTAGTTCCGTGAAGAACTATACAGCCTATTTTCATATATCCTACTTATGTTAACTGCCACAATCAACATACAAAATTTCAGTTTAATTGCTGTAACAGATTCGTAGATATTGAGAACCGTCTAAATATTTCAGATGGTCGCCAGGTTGGATTTTTATTTTTGTACTATTACATTAAGATTATTGTGTACGTGTGGTATTCAAACTTCAATCGCATGATTAGACAACAAGAAGTAAAAACGAGATTTTAAAATTACGCACAGCAGCCATCTTGTGATAATGCAAACCATTGAAATAAATTAGATGCCAGTGGATCAACATTTGTATGAGCATTTAACGTGCAACGTTTCACGGCACACGGATAGTTAATTCGCGAGAAACGTCCATTTAAATATGTATACTTCGCGTCGCCGCCATGTTGGATTTGTGCTCACCAGGTTCCTGAAAGTCCTATAGGTGAACATATGTTCATAGTCTCTATGAACATAAAAAAAATCAGTTTGGTTGCTGTAAAAGATTCATAGATATTGAGAACCGTCTAAATATTTCGGGAGCTCACCATTTAGGAGTGTTATGTGTATAGGCCATAGAGTTATGTACCATTCAAGGACAATTATTGCATAGGTTCATTATTCAAACTTTCACTTCGATCGCATGATCATGACACAAGAAATTAAAACTTAATTTTAAAATTTCGCACAGCCGCCATCTTGACGTTATGTAAGCAATTGAATTAAATTAGATGGCAGTGCATTACAAACTGCAAAATCAATTACTGTACCACATTTCACTGCGCTCAGAGAGTTAAATCACGAGAAAAGTCTATTAAAATATTTTAAATTCGCTTGGTCGCCATGTTCGTTTCGTACTTTTCAGGTTTATGAAATATACATAGGTATACCTGTATCAGTACCCTGTATCACCGTACAAAATGTCAGGGTGATATCTGTAATAGTTTCGGAGATATAGAATGTCAGTGAAATATTTCGCACAGCCGCCATTTTGAGGTAATGTAAACAATTGAACTAAATTAGACTCCAGTGCATTACAATGCGTATAAACATTTGCTATACCAAGTTTCATTACATTTAGATAGTTAAATCGCGAGAAAAGTCTATTTAAATGTCTCAACTTCGCTTGGCCGCCATGTTGGTTTTGTAGTCACCAGGTTTTTGAAAGTCTCATATGTGAACTTCTAGTAGTGCCCTTTATCACCGTACACAATTTCAGGGCGATATCGGTAATAGTTTCGGAGATATTGAATGCTAGTGAAATATTTCGCACAGCCGCCATGTTGGATTGGAGAGACGTAACAAAATTTGAAGGGCACGGTCGAGGTCGCCGGGAATAGTGCTATGAACTTCCCGAGTTTCATTGAAATCGCTCCAGCCGTTTCGATTTTATTAGGGGGGACCCACACACGAATCACACACACACGCACACACACACACACACACACGCACACACACACGGACAAAAGGTGATCTCATAAGCCTATTTTTTCAAAATTGAAAATAGGCTAAAAATATGTCAAATTATTTTCACTCCAGATTAAAAATATTTTTTCAAAAAAATTATAAAATTTCTGACTGTCAAAACTTGTAATGAAAACTCTATTATTCTGGTTCGTACAACAGATTTTGAATTGAAGAATGGATCTCAGGGGAACTTGTGCTGGCAAGCACTTTTTGGCTCGTATAATGAGAGCACGTCTGGGTCTAGAATGAACGGTATAGTACAGATGAAACGGTTTGTTTAGGACAGGGCCCCGGAGCGCTTCGTCAAATATATCTAAGAGCTGAAGACCCGACCAACAAACGCACTAAAATATACGAAAAATTGCGATATCTAGGCCTATCGCTAAGGTTGTCAACACTGCTCACTGAACATGTTAGCGCTAAAAAAAAAAAAGACAGCTCCACCGTATCTCATGGTCCTTATCATCACCAGTATATTGACATATTGAGGTCATACATGATCGAGGCTACTTTATAGGTTTGTTTTGAAGCAAAGGCTGGTTGGTTGGTTGGTTCCTTAGTTTAGGGGCTGCGACAACGCGGTCATGTAGCCCCGTGAACTTTGGGTGTGTGTAGAATCTGTCTAATAACCGGTGTTAATTGCGATGACTGTATTAGTGTGTGTTATCTGTGATTCAGGTAGAAAGACTGCAGACGATTATTTTTTTCAAGTAGTTCCTACATTTGCTACCAAATGCTACCGTCCACAACACTTAGCTGCGGACGTGGCAACTAAATGTCATCGCAGTCAGCCTCTGGTGGCGAACGTTGGAACTAATATATCGTTATCAAACTAACCTACAAATTTTGGCTTCACACAAGTGTAGTTAGTGGAAGGTTCTCTTTCGTGTCATAAATCTATGACAAGGGACCGCCGGCTTTACTTCCCCTCCGAAGGAAGGCATACTGAGGGAATTTTAACGCCCTTAAAAATCTGACGACTTCGGTCGGGTTTGAACCCGTGATCCTGGGCATAAAATCTCAGCATGCTATCAACTACGCTAGGGCTTCTCACTTCCACGACAATTTACTAGTATTTTTCACCTCGTGGTGTAGCGGCTAGTATGCTTGGCTGTCGTCCCGGAGGCCCGGGTTCGATTTCCGGCTCTGCTAAGATATGTAACTCTGATCTGAGGGCTGGAACGAGGTACACTCAGCTTCGTGTGGAAAAACTCAGATGAGGTGGGTTCGATTCCTACCTCAGTCATCCTAGAAGTGGTTTTCCGTGGTTTGCCACTTATTCTCCAGGCAAATGCCGGGTTCCTAACTTAAGGTCACTCATTCATTCATTCATTCATTCATTCATTCATTTGCAATTGGGCGAGTCTTCCCCGGTGGCAAATTGGGTAATAATAATAATAATAATAATAATAATAATAATAATAATAATAATAATAATAACAATAATAATAATAATAATATCGTAAATAATAATAATAATAATAATAATGTTATTTGTTTTACGTCCCTTTTAACTACTACAGCTTTTAGAGACGCCGGGGTGCCGGTATTTTGCCCCGAAGGGGATCCTTAACGTGCCAGTAAATGAACTGACACGGCTCCCTCACATTTGTGCACCCTCAAATGCCAGCTGGCTGGGCCTAGTTTCGATCCTGCAACTTTGGGAACAGCAAGCGAGAACGTTACCGCTGAGCCACGCAGCCAGCCAATATATGATAATAATATCGTATGGCCTCGGGTGCCAGGTGCAAGCTTTGTTATTTGACAACCAAAGGGAAAATTGGGTATACATAATAAATAAACAATTATACATAACAATTCAATAACAATATTAAACTGGAGTATTTACACAAATCAATAGTCTTTTCTTAAACACACCTAGGTTATATGTTTGGGGAAATGCTCTAAGACTGCGGCAGGTAGACAGGCACGGTTTACGAAAGAATATTTGTACGCTGTAGTCGGGTCTTAACTTTGAAAGAATGATCACTCCTACTCATATAAGTGGACTGTCCCATAGTTTGCTAAGTTCACCCCATGCTGGTTGATCTGTATATGTGATGTACATAGCTCAGAGTTTAGATTTCATCCTCCTAGCCTCAAGTGATTCCCACGGCCGCCTCCTTCCCAATCCTCACTTGACTTACAAATATACACACTAATACAGTCATCGCAATAAGACAGGTTATCAGACAAATTCCATACACACCCAAATACACGGGGCAAAATCCCTAAAGAAAATCAACAACAAGTAGTATTTCCGATGTGGACATAATCATAAGCCACATCTCAGGTTATATAATGGATCACCAAAGTATTTCCCAAGTGATATTGCGTTGTCAGTAACCCCAAGATTAAGCATGTTGATGAGCTGAGCGAAGCTAATGACCTTCGGCGCTGATACTACTTTAGAATGTCATGATCACAACACACACAAAAAAAAACAATAACATCTGGTGCAATATTAACCAGTGCCTGATATGTGATGTCATCGTCCGGTGGGTGCAGGCTATCGCGGGCTCTTCCTTGAAACCTTGTCAACTAATCTCAACAGGAAAGTTATTAGCTCGGCTTCCTTTGAATTCCGTTCCGGGTGATAAGAAAAGTATTCCATTACGCGACATACTGTACACCTGCGCGGCAGAAGCGTGTACGTACTATAATAGTAGACCTACTGTACTTTCCATTCGGCCTGCCCTACAGTACTTATTCTAAGTATACGTCATTGAGGGTACGCTTTATTTTGGTAGCTTTTGGAATTAGTGTCGTGTTTGAGTCTTCAGTCTTTTGACTGGTTTGATGCAGCTTCCCATTACTCCCAGTCCTGAACTAATCGTTACATCTCTACATAGCTACCACACCCTACATTCGATGCAATCTGTTTAATATATCCTAACCATGGTCTATCCCTACAGTTTTTGTTCTTGACCATTCCTTCCATAACTAAGTTTGCTATTCCTGGGTGTCTTCGTAAATACATGGGTTGGTTTTTTAGTTTTGGCACCTTAGTTATAACTGGATTAATAACTCACTTAGATGGTTCCAAGTTTCACAGGCCCTCGATGTAGTCCCCACCGTTGCGTACAACGTGTTCCCAGCGATGCGGAAGTCGTTGGATCCCGCTGGCACTACCCAATCTATTGATGGTACGAAGAGAGCGCTCGGCAGCCTGCTTAACGTCTTCAATGGTATGGAAGCGCTCCGGGAGAATATGGGGGTGATAGAGGACCTCCCAGCCCCAGCGATCCAACAATGCCGATACAACGCCTGCTGTGTGTGCCTTAGCATTGTCATGCAGAACGATGGGCGGTGTAACCATGTTGTGGCGCCGTTTCCTTCTCAGAGATCCTCGGAGATGGTCTTGCAGAAACGAACAATAGTACGCCGCATTAACGATTTGCCCTCGGGGAACAGTATGGTGAATGATCACACCATCCCAATCATAGGCAAGAATCAACATTACCTTCACATTGGTGGGGGTTGGTCAAACTGTTTGTTTCCGTGGTGATCCGTGGTGCCGCCACTCGTTCGATTGGCGTTTTAACTGTGGCTCATAAGATCTGGCCCACGTCTCGTCAATGATTATGATACTCCCGACATCAGTCCCTGCGACTATGATCTCATCCCGAAGATGAAGATGACAATGCGCGGAGAGCCGAGCGCTCTCTTCGTACCATCAATAGATTGGTAAGTGCCTCGGGATCCAACAACTTCCGCATCGCTGGGAACACGTTGTACGCAACGGTGGGGACTACATCGAGGGCCTGTGAAACTTGGAACCATCTAAGTGAGTTATTAATCCAGTTATAACTAAGGTGCCAAAACTAAAAAACCAACCCATATAGTAATGTTATTTGTTTTACGTCCCTTTTAACTACTGCGGCTTTTAGAGACGCCAGGGTGCCGGAATTTTGCCCCGAAAGGGATCTTTAACGTGCCAGTAAATCTACTGACACGGCTCCCTCGCATTTGAGTACCCGCAAAAGCCAGTTGACTGCGCCAAGATTCAATCTTGCAACCTTGGACACAGTAAGCGAGAACGTTACCGCTGAGCCACGCAGTCAGCCGCATATCTTAGAGTATATCCTACCAACCTATCTCTTCTCTTCATGAGCAGTCGCCAGAAACATCTCTCCTCTCCCACTCGTCTTAATACCCCTTCATTTGTAATCCTATCCACCATCTGATCTTCATCATTCTCCTGTAACACCACAATTTAAACGCGTCAATTCTCCTCTGTTCTGCTGCCCCAATAGTCCAAGTTTCACTTCCATAGAGCGCCACGCTCCAGACAAAGGCTTTCAAAAATGACTTCCTAATATCTAAATCTATATTCGATGTCAACAGATTTCTTTTTTGTACAAATGCTTTCCTTGTCTGAGCCAACTTACTTTTTATATCCTCTTTGCTTCGTCCATCACTGGTTATTTTGCTTCCTAAGTAACATAAGTCCCCTACTTCCTTCAGCTTTTCACCTGCCAATTTGATGTCCATAGGGGTTTCTGATTTATTTCGGCTGCATTCAAATATTTCTGATTTACATTTATCAATTTTCATCATGAATTCTTTCCTCAAGACGGAGTCCATACAATTCAAACACTCATTCAAATCCTTTGGCGTGTCAGCCAAGATGAAAATGTCATAAGCAAATCTCAGAGTTGAAATTATTTCTCCTTGAATCTTTACTCCCACTTTATATTTTTCTCCAATCTCCTTCATTGCTTCATTGGCCCGTATCAGCTCCTACAAAATAAAATTCCTCTCAACACGCCGCGCCGGAAGGCAGAGGTAGAATTCACCGGGCCAAGAAAAATATTTCAAATTCACTAAATTTGCCAATTGTTGTATACCTACAAAAGTTCTACATGTTTAGCAAAAATTCTGTCAGACAAAATGTTTTGGGTCATTTTAGAGCACTATTCACCATTTTAAACGGTTTTGATATTGTGCCTATTTTGTGTCTCTGAAAACTCCTTTTTTTCCACCCTATTTGGTCAACGGTTGGTGCTAACTTTTGATATTTTGTTGTGTGTTTTAGATATTAGCTCTTTTCTTCGTTTTGTTTTCTTATTTTGAGCTTTGACAATTTTTGACAAATTTTCATTGCAAATCTCAGAGTTTTATGGATTTTGACTATTTTTATAAATTTCATTTATTTTGAGTATTTTTATTAATGAATTTATTTATTCATTTATTTATTTATTTGGAATTGTTGAGCTACATAGTTTTCACTAATTTTAACTAATTGTGATTGTTTCCTTTTATATACCGGTATATATTTCTTTACTTTTTGAGCTTTTTTGATACAAAGTAAAACGCAAAATTCAAATCGAAAAGCAAAAGCAGAAATCAAACACAAAACCAAAACAAAAAGTAGAAAACAAAAAGCAAAATTCAAAAAAGCAGAAAACAAACATAAAACCAAAACCAAAAAACAAAGTAAATTTCAAAATCTAAAGTAAAAGCATAAAAAACAAATCAAAATACAAATTCAAATGCAAAAGCAGAAAATTAACAAAAAAAAATATAAACACAAATCAAAAAGCAAAATTCAAAATCAAAAGTAAAAGCAGAATAACACAAACCAAAAAAGCACAAATCAAAAAGCATAATTCAAAACCAAAACCAAAATCAGAAAATAAAAGCAGAAAACAAATACAAAACCAAAAAACACAAAGCTGAACGCTATTCGAAGAATAGTATGAATTTGAATGGATTCGATTTTCCACCCCCCTTACTCCGATATTGTCAATGAACGAAATCGCCCGAGATTTTAAATGGTTATATTTTGTGTATACATTTCAAAGTGATTGGTGTAACATGACGGTAGTTATCGTGTCCTCAAGAAAGTGATATATATGAACTTTTCAACTCACGGTGGTTTCGGGATCTGGGGGATGTGAAACGCGAAGGTATATATACATTTTCCGGAATTCGTAACATGTAGCCTAATATGTAGCTTTCTAATTAAATCTTCCTAAATATCCTGAGTAATGTTGCAATTTACTGGAAATAACCGACCTAAGGCATAGGCTATATACCTTAATAGGAAACGGGTCCGAAAGTTCACCTTGAATTTTAACTTTTGAAGTTGTGGCTGTCAGTGTCTGTCGACTTAAGTCTCTTATTTTCTTGTCAACTTTGAATTCTTCTTGGTCAACTGACAAGGGAAGTATCAGGTAAGACAGGTCGAAACCTATCTTGAAACTTTGTGGACGCAATCGTTGTACTATAATTTGAAAACAACTTGCGGAACATCAGCCGCCAGTTTGAACTGCAAGACTCCGACATCATGTGGCGAATCTCTCATATAAATCAATGGGAAGTAGCGAGTACCGTACATGTTGGCTGGGACAGACCTGACTGCCGAGGCACTCAAGGCAGGTCGCGCGACCGCCTGCATATACGCTCCGCCACGCGACAATTCCAAGTGCCTCAGGGATGTCCAGCTCCGTCAGCCATCATGCCTGCGTACCAGGATGTCTGGTACGATTTCGGAGCCTTGCAGTTCAATCTGGCAGCT
The DNA here is from genome assembly GCA_946902985.2 of Meconema thalassinum. Taxonomy (NCBI): domain Eukaryota; kingdom Metazoa; phylum Arthropoda; class Insecta; order Orthoptera; family Tettigoniidae; genus Meconema; species Meconema thalassinum. Next base: position 403,823,359 of record OX336392.1, read on the forward strand.
GATTCTCCACACCTTGTCCTATTATAGTACAACAATTACGTCCATAAAGTTACAAGATAGGTTTCGACCTGTCTTACCTGATACTTTCCTTGTGAGACATCAGCATTCCTGAAGTTTGCCTAGGTTTACGGATTTGCAAGATGGTTTCGAGGTTGAAAATTACACGACTAATAATAAGGATATTCCTCTGCAGTTATTGATGTCTGTTTCATCCCCCTTTTTGTGTAGTGGGCGAATTAGGGCGCATTTGCAATCTTCGTGGATTTTCTCCTCAATCCAGATATTTCCAAGAATCACTTGAAATTTTTGAGCTAGGCTTTCTCCTCCTAATTTCAACATTTCAGCGATAATGCCATCTTAACCCGAGGCTTTGTTGTTTGTAAGTCCACTGTCTATTTGCTTGATTTCTTCTAATCAGGGAGGTTCTAAACCTCGATTTGGAATGGGTTGTAAATTTGTTGAATTAGTATACGAAATATTAACCCTTGAGAGCATAAGCCGGACCTCCGAGACCCGGAATGTGATTTATTAATCATTTATGGTAAAAGTGTTAGGACCTCTAGTTTGAAATCCCCAATATTCCTCTCACAGTTGAGGAGAAAAGTTGTAATAGAACCAATCAACCATTATTGCTTATAGTTGAGTGACAATGTAGCTTTGTTGTAATTGACCACACATTTAAATGAGCCGTCTCATGTTTTAAAATCATTCAGTTACTTAATCATTTTGTAATACATGATGTGTGGATGCTGACAGAAAACTTGGCAAACTTTGTTAATTTAGTGATGACTTCATGATTGCGAGGACAACATGGTTTTCATGCTGTGTGATGGTGTTTTAAAATCACACTTTAGTATATATTTTCTCGTTTGATTCAATTATTTCCTCACTTCGATGTTAAATGTCCATTTTAGAACGTAAATGAACGTAGTGAAATTCATTCGTAATATTAATACTGACCTCACACCAGTATTTCCTCTATAGTCCATACCCGTGCCTTACAGGCCCGGCTTATGTAAATTTGTACAAAGAAAAAGGCTTATTCAGTCTAGGGTTAATCAACAAAATCAAATATATGACTCGATTTTGTATTTGCTACACTTTCGCGGTTGGTGCAAAGTTATACATTGATTAATTTCATATTGTACTAGTTCATTTTACTGATACACACCCTCAAGTACTTATCTGTGAAGGACTTCCTTAAAGGTGATGACTTCATGATTGCGAGGACAACATGGTTTTCATGCTGTGTGATGGTGTTTTAAAATCACACTTTAGTATATATATATATATATCATACAGTATAACTTAACCTCCACACCAGGTGCACAGTTGACAAGACCAAGCATACAGTACAGATAGGTGTGAGTCGATATGAGTGCAGAATGCTTCACGCATGACTTGCCCTTATATGGCGGCAATGGTAGCGGTAAGAAAACATGTAAGTAGTAAGCGTTTGCTACACTCCAAATATTGCATCATCATGACCAGAAATTGCGTAATCCTGATGACGTCATGGGTCCTTAGAGCGACCACGTGGTCCAGGAGCGGGGCATGTGCACTGCACGTGTTAGCGTGGGAAGGGGTTGACCTTTTGGCTTGTTTATGTGATTGTGATAAAAAGTTAATGGGTGTTGACGGCATGGGGGTTGTTTATTAGGATGGTAACTCGAAATTCAGACTCCTCTTCCACTCCTACAGGGAGTTTCTTGGTTCGATTCTGTGTTTTGTTATTTAATTCCCGGGGCAGCCTGTGTATCATGGTTATTAAGTATTGATTGATTATTGAATTATATTTTGGTAATTTCCCAAGGAAGTGTAGAGAGTCTTGTGTGTCATAACTTTTGAATGAGAGTGTACGGTGAGGCACTCGACATAGCCGGATCGCTACCAGACATGTGGTGTGCAGCTGTTCCGTTTTTGCTCGCGCCGTGCGGCAAGCCATGAGAGTAGCCAGCGCATGTAGTGCATGGTTGTCGTTAAAGTTTTTGCTCGCGCAAGCTAAATAAGTAATCAGATGTTGTAATGCGACACTCTGTTTAAGTACGACATATATTACCACAGCGTGGGAGTGGAGTTGTGTTACTCCTTCTCGCTATGTTATGTCTGTTTAATTTAAATGATGTTAACATTTTTTGTGTTCTGGCTTGCTTCATGATCTCAATCTGGTTAAAGTGTTTTATATGACATGTATAACTTTGAGTGTGTGAAATGAATTTCGATCTGTTTGTTTTTAGATTCCCAGATGTCATTAGTCAAGTCTGTAATTTTTAATGCGAGAACGAGATTGGATGTCGGTTCCCAGAGCTCCATGTGAAAATGTTTAAAATAGCTTTTTGCAGTTTGATATTCGCAATATATAAGAGCACATAGCTATGAAGTAACACTTAGTTTCAAAGCAACTCAGTTAACAATCAACATGACCATGTATGGAAATCTTTTAGTTAAGCTCCAGCAGCTCTATGAGATAAAATCTCTGAGAGAACAATCAGAGAGGCTGGGGCTAAACTTCGCAGTGAGCGCGTTCAAAGTGGAAGAGGACGTTTGGTTCAACGGGCTTAGCAATCTTCAGCAGGACATGTATAATTGCGAGTTATTGGAAATAATTCGAGACCGCCAGCATTGTAGAGAGTTGACAGCGGATGGCGTAACCCCCCACATATTGGGGGTGATCATTCAGCGGCTGGAATCAATCGACTCCGACAGTATCGAGCTGCTCGATTTTCCACCGCTGGAGGAAGAGAGTGTGGGGGGTGAAGATCGTATGGATGCCGAAGAAGGTGGAGAAGAAGAAGAAGAAGAAGAAGAAGTCCAAATGATTAATTAAATGGACGTTGGACAGTGGGTGTTTAAAAAAAAAAAAAATTAAAAAAAAAAAAATAATAATAATAATAATAATAATTTGTGTGGTGTAAATCTTTTTTAAAAATATATTTATTTGATCATTTGTGGTTTACATTAATTATATAATATGAATTAGTGAAAAATGATATGATCTTCGTTCTTAAAGTGGTAAGTAGTTCTTTTTCCAACAAGCGGCAGAGAGAATTGAAGATGCTGTGTTGTTTGCAGAGTGGAATATGCTGGTCTTGTGCACGGGGTAAGTACAATCATTCTTTTCTTTCTTGCGTGTGTTGGTTTTAGTGAGCTGAAAAATATATATATAGAGACACATTAATAATAATAATAATAATAATAATAATAATAATAATAATAATAATAATAATAATAATAATAATATCTTTTGTGAGGAATAAAAAATAAAAATAAAAAAACTTACACTGTTCTAATTATAAGATATTTTTGTTGGGGATCCAAGAGTTGTGAGTTGAATCGAATCCAAGCCAAGATACGAAGGCTCGGGTTCCTTTTCTACGTAGTACTTTGTCGACTAAGTAAATATTAGGATGTTTTGTTCGTTGTAACTCTGCTTCGTAGAACGCACCAAATATTGGGATATTTTTATTATCTTTTAAAAGATATGTTCGTGGATTAGTATTTTGAACTTTATAAATTGTAAATAATTCTGTTGTCCAATTACCTTCGTACCCTTTACTGAAGTGTTTCTTGATTTTTGATATTCTTACAATGTCGCCGATTTTATATTTTGGTTTTCTTAAAGTTTCATTATATTGTGTTGGCAAGCGGGGTGGATTGTTTCTTTTCACATCATTAGGTTTCATGCCAATGCTGCGATGTATTTTGTGATTATACTTTACTAGTAACTCAGGCAAAATATGTACCCATCGGTAAGAACCTCGTGTTGTGAATTCTTTCCACATCGATTCCTTAAGAGTTCGATTAAATCTTTCTATCACACTCGCTTTAATGGAGCTGCCAGTGGAATAATGCTTTAGATTTTGTTTCTGAGACCATGTTTTGAATTCACTGTTATAAAATTCCGTTCCTCGATCGGTGTGAAAATAATTGGGCAATCTTTTACTTTGAGAATAAACAAATTTTAAGCTTTTCACAATCTCACTTCCTTTTTTGGTTTTAAGAGGAATTGCCCATGCATATTTCGAGTAAACGTCAATAATGGTTAATAAATATTTAAATCCATTATTCCATTTTGCAAGTTTGGACATGTCCACAAGGTCAGCTTCATGGAGGTCATCGATTCCTTTGCTAATAACACGTCGTCTTTTAAACTTTTTTCTAAGCGGTGCGTGAAGTTCTTTTGCAATTTCTCGTCTGATTTCGTTCATAGTTATTTTCCAAACAATGTTTTATAACATACTGTGCATTGTTTTACAAACGTTGGAATTTTTATTCAATATATCCAGCATTTCTTAGTTCTTCTTCTATTGCAAAGATTTCGCTGTCTAGTCCTGTGTGACCTGCAGCTTTCGATGCAATTAATGTTTTAAGTCTTGATACCAATTTGTTTGGTTCATTCCAGTGAACGAATTCAATATTGTTTCCGCCGTCAAATTTCCAAATGGCTTGTGGCGCGATGTGTTTTTTTTGACCATATCCAGTATGCATTGTAGTATTTGCTTCTTCATTTTCATCTGCTGTTTTTATAATTCTATCTATGTCTTCAATTTAGCACAACTATTGCTTCCCATTGCTAGAGATGGTAAATGTTTTGGACAATCTGTAGGTAAACGTTGGCTATGCCTCAACATTAGGTCTGACATTCCATCAATCGTATTAAGATCGAATAATGAGTCTGGGGAAAGTGCTTTTAGTGCAAACAAAGAAAATTCCTGTGGCAAATTATATACAACTAAATAATCATATTTATTCTTAATAGACTCAAAAAAAGAAGAAAGAGTTTTTTCACAATATGCTGCAACCCATGTGATCACGGGGCTGAATGAAGGTATATTGCCGTTATTTAACATACAGTAAGCAAGTTCCAAACTGCCGTTTGGTAGCTTGCGAATGTCTGCAACTATTGGTTGCTTCTTATTCCACGTGCCAGCATCAGTAGAAGGAGAGTTTGTTGTTGTCAATTCCATGATTGCAACTAAAGTGAGAATACTTGTTTACTTGCTTGCTTATAACTTAGCAAATATTGGTTTAGATAATTACTTCATTCGTTAATGGTCTGTAAGATATTTGACGATCATGAATAAGAACACAATAAAGAGTTGTATCTTCAGGTATATTCTCACTTGTCTCGATTTCAATTCGCACATCGACTGAAGATGTCTTCACTGCTTCCACTTGTTCGAGACAATTAATTACAATAATAGGACAAAGAGACTTAAATTCATCTCGTGAAACCAGAGTCTCTGAACGAACATCATCGATCTGATAATATACATTACGAAATTTAACAAACATGTCATACAACTCGCTGTAGTCATTTATGGCAATTTCAGAAGTTGGCATTTCATAGGGATAAAAAATTGAATTTAAAAAAACTCTTATAGATTTAATGTTACAATGGTCGAAATAGGAAGAGCATGTGTTTAGTAAATTTCTTCTAGTTTGAAAACCTAATAAAAATTGACGCGGTTTTTGAGTTTCAGAAGTTGTCATTACAGTCCAACTATATTTAGTTGTTCTAGGAAGAGAAGGCAAGACGTGAACATCCCACGATCGATAACCAACCTGAATGGGAATATTTTTCTGCATTAGTTTTAATCTTTTAATTTGTTCTTCGTCTGATAATAATAAAACGGGAATTTTTAGATAAACTTTAAATAACTTGACCTTAGAAAGATCGTTTTCGGTTGTCGATTGCAACGCACGTGCGTCACTTGACGATCGGAGAAGTATTACCTCATGCTTGCAGTTTAAAATCGGCTTTCTGTAATCCTCTGCTATTCCTAACAGGTTGCTTAAAGGAAGTATTATATGAAAACGTTTTGTGTTACTATCAACAATATTTGCTTCACTTGCTGGCGTTGTTAAAGAGGGAAAATAACCGGCATTTTGTAAAGCTGTATATTCGTTTTTTGAATATGATGCAAAGGTTTTTATAGAACTTGTTATACCTAGATGGCGTGTACGATCAATTTCTTTACCATTTAACGTGATGCGAATTTCGCTAAAAAGATTAGCCCCAAAATTTTGGTCAGGATGCGCTGTAGTAGAAGCAGCTGGATTTATGTTAGAAGTAATAATTTGACCTTCTAAGTGAAGAACACCTTCTGATAATAAAACTATGTTTTCTTCATTTTGAATCGGTATTCGAATTTCATCATTATTTTCGAATTTATTAGCTGAATAAGGTTGATAAACTCTTTCTTCTCGTCGCACAACTCTGTTGTCAACCTCTCTTTTATCTGTTATGTTAAACATGTTAACAGCTTCAACTATAGATAGAAACTAAATAAGATTAACAATTGCATATATATTTATATTGAAATTAAAGTACGCGATAGCCTAAAGACTGTAAGAATTGTTTGTTGTTACTCGATAACTGTTTCTTAGATTTCAAGGTGCGATGTCGTTGTTTGTTTTTTTTACAAATTTTAGCTGATTGATTTATATTATTTTTTCGAATCAGAGTCGACTTCTTTTTTTTCAAACTTTGAGTATTATATAGTATAACCATATTTGTGATTGTTTTCTAGTATGCTTACTCAAGTAGAATGAAAACATAACAGTATTTCATTACTTTATATAGCAAGATATCGTGCTGGACGAATAATTAATTCTACAGTTAAATCTTCATCTTGCAAATCAATGAGCTGTTGAAGATGATCTTCAAGTTGCACAGATACATGTTGAATAAGCTTGGTGTTCATGGGCAAAAAATTAATCGTTGTTGGTTGTACAACAATCGGGTAACCAGCAGGAACATGAGCTTTAAAATTATATAAAGAGTGTGTTGGTTTATGGTTCAAATAAGAACTCGTACCAAGCACAAGGTTGCAACATACTCGAATACTATTAACAGTGTTAATTTTAATCATATATTCAGAATGATGAGTTGTGTTTGCCTTGAACTTTCTATGAGAAAAGCCTAACAAATCTGCAATAGAATCTGCAACACCAAAATCTATAGCAAACACTTTCGAATGTAGTTTACAATGATAAAAGACTTTATCATAATTAATATAAAATGATGGGAATTTGTCTTTGTCGCCTAATAAATGTTCAACTAATAAATCATCAATCTTTTCACTTAATTGTTTTAACGTATAGCTAGCATTGGGTATTATTAAAATCGCTCTATCCGCTTCGTTCAACTTTATAGCCAAAATGTTATTATTCTCGTTAATTGCAAACTTCATTATCGATTCTATTTTTCGATGAATTTCAATTTCTCTTTTATTCTCTTTAGGGTAAACTTTCTTTTCAATACCTAAAGGCCCTGCTACACTGTTGGCTACAGTGAAATCAATATTAAACGGGGAAGACAAAACGAGACGGTTGTCTCTTTTTCCATCTATATCCTCTTCCACATACAATTTTGTTTTTTCTAAATGTTCTGGTATAAGTTTCGACAATGAGTGATAACTAAGTAAATCATCAAAAGCTGAGGCTAGATCTTCAAATTCATAAATACCCGGTGGTACCACTAAATCAATTGATAAAAAATTAGTAAAATGAATGCGAAATTTATTATTTCTGTTGGTAACATTTCGAATAGAATTAGATGTATACAATCCTGCAAGTCCTATTTCAAAAAACTCTGCTCCTACAAGATGAATCGGGTTCTCCAATGTAACATCAATCTTCGAGCCTTTACCTTCAAGAGTTATCCGTCTTTCGAAAGCCATCTTTGAAATGTTTAAAGACGGTCTGTGTTTCCCTTATTTATACAATACAAGAAGACTAAACATAAATGTCCACAAATCGAAGAAGTAATCGATTGATATGAATGAAAATTATATTGTAGATAGCAATTTTTAAGATATGTTAAAATTTCAAATGGTGGTCTTAAATTACCAATACTATCAAAATAATGCACATATTTACCATGTTTACTGAAAGCTACCCAATGTGAACCGGATTTATCCATCGGTTCAAGGTTAACAATACAGTTTTCATTTTTTCGAGGATATCTTGGTAACGTATCTCGCATAAAGACTCCTCTAAAATTTGGAATCTTTAATTGATGTGCGTATTTAGCTAAATCGAAATTACTTAATGCTTTATTTGGTATTTGGTTAATTATCTTTTGTATGCAGGAGGATTTAAATAAATGCCTTGACCTCCTTTTCCTCGCATTGCTTCTATCATTCGATTGTGTCTTTTCATTTCTTTTAGTTCTTCTTGAGCAGCTTTCGCCTTGTTTATAGCAGACGCCACCCCTGCTGCTCCGCCTGCTAGACCCCCCAAGCCCGACAAGGCTGCAAATATCGGAAGTAGGGGTAAAATACCACCTTGCTTTTTCGATGTTCTTCTTTTTTTTAATCTTTTCTTGTTTTTTTTTTTATTATTTAAGTTTCGCTTACCTCCTCCAATCTTAGACTTAGCTTTCATGATGCCACCCACTGTTAGTGCAGCCGCTCTCTCTCCAAATGATGCGTCACGGGATTTTACACGAGACCAAGCTTTTGAAGCTAAAATTTCATCAGCCTCTCTTCTTTTGTTTGAATCTTTATGCTTTGCGTAAGCAATGTCGTGCTCTTTGCACGCTTTATCTAATATATTTATTCCTGGATCACCACGGCTCAATCGCTTTTCTAATTTTGTTCCTGGTCCACAATATTCATATCCCGGGATGTGTAATTCCACGGGTAAATTATCAATAGTTTTATTAAGTACACGACTGATTAATGATCCACTTCCTGTTCGTTTATATTGAGTGGTAGAGTTGCTCCTCTTACAACGCACCATTACTAAATGATATGTAATATAAAGTAATTATACATATATATATATCTGGAAAATGGGAAATGGTGGGGGGGGGGAGGTGTTTTTTTTTTTAAATAATACACACAAAATTTGGGTTATTATTTATTCTTTTTTCATAAGCAAAGGAACACACAAAAAATTAGTAATATTACCGGCATAAAAGTGTGTGTGTGTGAAAGAAATAAAGTAAGTGAGATGAACTGCTTTAATCTCAATTTGTTTCTAATCATTTTTCAGAGAAAAATGACCAAACGGTAAAGTATCAATTCCGTTTTCAGTTATGTGTCTTTTATCTTCGTTTGATGAAATTGCCAACTTATTTTGCCGAACAGTAAATACAGAATGAGATTTTGAAATTATACAAACTTGAACTTTGTTGACTTTTTCTCTGTTATAAAGACACTTTCGATACTCATCAATATTCATACTTTTACTCACACTCTTCTTAATGCCTTTAGCCTTACACAAGCTATTCATTTCATCACACAATTTTATTGCATACATTTTGGGTCGTAACCCCACAAATTCTTCAACAATCCTTCCAGAATTTTCATCTTTCATTAAACCAATTTCACCTTTATTTTGTCTCACAATGCCAAAAGGATTGTTTGTTTCATAGTTTCCAGTATCAAACAAATTTGAATGTTGTTTCATGAACTCATAAATATCATAATAGAATATATACATAAAACTATCGGTGTCTGTGTATAACAACCTCACATTTGATTCAGGATTTGCTAAAATAACATTGTAATGAAAGTCATTCATTTTACATTTAGACAAATCTAATATAGATGCACCAACATATACTGGTTGATTGTGAAAAATCTTTAGTCTACTCATCTCGATGACCATACATTGTTCATCGAATATAATTCTATGTTTAAAATTAGCCTTAGCTATTAAAGACCTAGCACCACGAGCTCCATGCCATTTGGTGACCCATTTGATGTCCCTTAACTTCCTCACATTCATCAGTGAACGACCAAAAATTGCATTATTCATCAATTTATAAAAATTCTTTTCAAAATCATTTTTGGCTTGTTTTCGTTTCTCTGTGTTCACATCAATATATGGTTTTAGCCATTGGCTCTGATTGAATTCAATTATTCTGTGAATACGATCTAATTTCATTCCTAGTTGAATACATTGCTTTAACAATCTATAATGCAAAACATAACGTTCTTTATTATCTAGGGTAGCCATTAGCTTTGTCAACTTTTCGGGACATAGAGGGTAATCTGAATGTTTGTCATGTAACTCTTGAGGATAAGTCAAATCTACTTCCAAAATATATCCAATTTCTGAAGTATCATCAATAGTTAAAACATCAAAGCCTTCAACATTTGCAATCCATTTAAAGCCACCCGTTGGAAGATATTCCATCATCGCATATCCATACAAATTATTAACGTCAAAGTACATTATGTAGGACTCTTGCTTTTTCTCATCATAAGTTTTCATATACTTATTATTAGCAATCGCATGTCGTGTTATACACTGAACATTTCCTCCTCGAATAGATCGTTCAAAAAAGTGTAACATATCAATATCTTGAAGCAATTCAAGTTGAACGTTGGTTATCTTTTTCATAGCACACCAAGACATAGATGGAGCAGTGTAAAAATGAGCTGCATCAATGCCATAAGTTTCCATGCCATTCGATCTAAAATTTTCAAAGACATCCGCCAAAAGAAGTGTGTCAACTTTTAAATACAAATCTGCGTATTCTCCTAATGTTTGACAGGAAAACGTTTCCCACACCGATTGAGCAAACTCATACTCTTCATTCGATATTGTTTGATCATTAAGACTGCTATAAAACTTGGATATTTCAGGTAATTTAGTTTCGTTAAGAACATCCATACTCGTGACGTATTCATAGGGAAACACACCTTTTCTCGCAGTAAGTCGAAACTGTGCATCATCATTAAAATAACGTCGTGTTATTTGCTTTGAATCTTCGCTTAACGAAGATGAACATTGATCTAGTGAACAGGACAAGAAATTATATGTATCGAAAAATCTTAACTGAATGAATCCATTCTTAGCCCGTACATACTTTGTAAACCCTTTGTAACGTTCCATATTCATCGCTAACAATTTTATATGACCAGGATTATGTAACACCTCTCCATCACGTTTCTCGCAAATTTCTTTAATTATAAAATGTCCATCATAGGCTGTTAGATTATGAAATGCTATAGGCAAAACCTTTGTTACTTTGTAATTTAAATTACAACTATTGTGTGCGCTTCCTCTATATTTTCCAGTTAAGTGACAATGATCGCGTACTTTGAGTTCATTAACTGCAATCGGTTTCTCGCAAATGTGACACATTTTACTTGACAAAAATAATCTTTCTTCATTTTCGGTCATCTTTAACATTGGCTTAACCGATAAGTAATATGTTTGAAGTTTATCCACAATACTATAAAGTTCCTTTACAAACAATTCAATGCAATTATTTCCCCTAAAGAGCTTGAAACTGCACAATTCACTATCGAAATTACAATGAAGGTATAAAGAAATGCTGTAAGGAATATGTTTATGTGTTAAAGTAGAGTTATGATTGTCACTATTTGGAAAACATGAGGAAATTGGAGACAAGAGGCATTCAGTGTCTGCATATATTATAAATGGAACTGTATCTTTAACTCGGAATTCTGTAAAATTAACAAATCTTTGTTCATCAGTCGGCATTATGCTTTTTGCAACAGGAAACTGTTTACAGTCTGCAAAGTGAACATTTAACTCATCCTCAAGAAAATAATATGACAAACAACGTCTACATATATAAATCCTTCTGTGAGTGCTAGTGAGGCTTGAACGCACAAGGCGAGCAAGATTTCTAATTAAACAAAAGTGATAACTTTCACTGTTTCCAATCTGCAACATCAATAAGTCTACACTCCTTTCATATACTTTATCTGATACATACAAAGGTACAATAGTAAAAGTTTTTTTTCCTTTTACTTCGTTTGTTCCCATACATACCCAATTGTTTTCATCATATTGTGCTCCAAACACATTTACAGAAATATTGTTTTGGTTTTCAAACTTGTTTAAATATTTCATTTCCATCGGAATTGGAATACCATCTAAATTTAAAACATCTCTGTAATTAGGATAGGAAGAAAGATGATTCACGTTTCGAGTTTTTGGATACAAACCAGCAACCACACTCCACGCAAAACAAGCTTCCTTTGTATCATACAAATTTAGCACTGCATTCTTATTGACTATTACATCAGGCAATCGACTAGTATTGGACATTCCTACTCGAAATCCAACATATTTATTTATATTAATTCTCAAACTATGAATTTTTTCTAAAGCCCACCCGGAACCATTTGCTTCAAATTCGCTCATTTTTGTCAATGTACCTTCAATGATATTCTTATTATAAAATTCATTTAAATCAGTATACTCGAAAACTACCTCATTTTTGATAGCAAAATATTTTGTTTCTGATATGTCGCGAAGCACGTATTGTGCACACAAAACTGAATTCACCTTTAAAGCTTGTACAGTTAACGCTTTCTTAACATACTTTGTAAACCAAATATTAGCATTCGCTAAAAATTCGCGAGGATCCAAAAACTCATTCTTAACATTTGATACTGCAAGTGTGTACACTCTAGAATTGAATGCCGTTTCAATTAACTCACAGCTCAAGAAAGATTCATCCTTTATTTGAATTGTAATTTCTTTGAAATTCACAGCTTGTTGCAATATATGCTCACTAATAACTCTCCAACATTCAATCAACTCATCACTGTTCTCAATCAACTCGGTTTGAGTGTTTTCCCCGATTTGGTATGATACTGAAATAGCACCGTTTAGTTCACTTCGAAAATTAGAAACACTTTCAAATGCATTGTCCAATTGGTTTCTTATATTTTCACTGTTATTATTATGTATTACAATATCGACCTTTCTACGTTTGCTAGGAGGCGAGGTCATTGTTGCTGTTGTCTAAGCAAATGTCCAATTTGCACTAAAGTTAATACACCACCAACACTTGGTGTACCATCACTGATGTCTAAGCATACGTCCAATTTGCACTATTGTTAATACACCACCAGCAGTTGCTGTAACATCGGTTTACCATAAACCTATAATCTTTTAAAGTATATTCAAGCCATTGTGATAAATTACTGCCTGTAATCTCCAATGAACAATGAACAGCCTCAAAAGGAAATTCATCCTGAAGTTTACCAAGCAAATTGTTTCTATACACATTCAATTTTGTTACATCGTAACACGTCATGGAAAATTCGATTTTGAAAACTTCATCAAATGTATTGTATCCGAAGAAACAAATAAAATGTTCATCTTCACATAATTCTTTCAATAGATATCTTAGAACTGTTTCTGTCACCTCTCGCTGACTATCCTCTGATTTGCTAACATTGGTAACGTAGACTGAAAATGTTGAAATTCCACTCGAAGATGTCCATTTGTTAAAACAAGCTTCTTTCTCATTACGACTCACCTCGTTATCATCTTCTTCCTCTTCTTCCGGTTGTTGAAAGCATACACGATGATACTCTATTAGCGGGTGCGATCGATGATCAGTTCCACTCAGGAAATTAACAGTTTTCCACTTCATTATGCTGGTTGTTTTATTAGTTTTTTAGATAATCTGAAAAATTAAACAAATTAAGAAATAATTAGCAACTAAATATATCAATCGTTATATCAATCAATACATAATATATATAATCCAATACTCACCAAAACATGTCGATGTGAGCGGTTCTTCAACCCAAAATACACCGTCATCAGTTTGCCTTCGAGTACTGTTTCAAAATGACTTGATGTGAGCGGTTCTTCACCCCTAAATACACCAGCATCAGTGTGCCTCCCATTGAGTTTAGTTCATCGATCTCTGATGTGCTTAATTTTGAAAATACTGCTGGTAGAAATACACTTGTTACTTCATCTTCAATGTTAATATCCACAACTATTTTTCTTCCAAACCTCGTCTGTACGGGGCGAATAATTTGGACCACATATGGTAAATCAATGACTAGTTCAGCTAGTTTCTTATTAGAATACTCAGTACAAGATGATAAGTTATTGAACTTCGTTAGAGCTTCCATCACACAATTTGTTCCTCGTCGTTGACTTTCTTTATTTCTTTCACACACACACACACTCTTCGCGCAAAAGTAAAAGTTAAACTCTTCCATGCACTCATCCATTTATATATCCTTCACCCCCACCCACACTCCAGAAACCATATGCTGCAAACTAGCTTCTAACGCAATCATTTCTTTTTTTCCACTATTGCTTAAAGAAGTCAAAGATTACATTCTTAGCCAATGACGTTAAAGGTCAACTCTGTCTCACGCGAACACAGCAGACGAGATCAATCACACTGCTGCACATGGTCAAACTTGCACGGGTGTCAAATGATGGTTAGCATCCAAAGCAAAAAAAAAAAAAGAAAAACAATAACAGCAGCACACCACATGTGTGGATGGGAACCGCCTCCCCGCTCAGCCCACCCATCGCGGGCATAAACAAAAACATAACAGCAGCACACCACATGTGCGGATCGCTGGCACTGACACGGGTGTCAGATGACAGTTAGCATCCAAATAAACAACCCCCATGACGTCAACACCCATTAACTTTTTATCAGCTTCACATAAACAAGCCAAGAGGTCACCCCCTTCCCACGCTAACACGTGCACCGCACATGCTCGCTCCTGGACCACGTGCTCGCTCTAAGGACCCATGACGTCATCCCATGACGTCATCAGGATTACGCAATTTCTGGTCATGATGATGCAATATTTGGAGTGTAGCAAACGCTTACTACTCATGTAGTTTCCATTTATATAAAAGCAAAAAAATACAATTTTAGGAAAAATATAAGAAAATTGCCGTATTGATAAATAGATAATTAATTTAATTACCCCGCTAATCAATACAAATTATATTCAAATGCTAGTAGGCTACATGTTTCGATATACGATGATATCTTCTTCAGCATTTATACAATATTAACATAAAATAAAATGGATACCCTTGCAAATAATTTGATTAAATAGAGGTTCTATATATTTAAATACAATGTCCAAAAACACTCCGAAGATCACGGCTCCATTGACCAGTTTGGAAACCGCATCTCCAGAACATTTTTATGGTCTTGCCTAGGTTTGCTGTGTAGTGCAACGATAAATTTCTAGCCTACTATGCCCATGGTTGTGGGACCGAATCCCGGCACAGTCAGTTGGCATTTAAAAGTGAGGAAACAATGTCAGTAGATTAATTGGAACGTAAAAGATCCCCTTTAGGGAAACCTTCCTGCACCCGGGGCGTCATTGAAAGTCGGAGTAATCAAAAGGGATTTAAAATACATACCAATGTTGTTGTTGTTGTTGTTGTTTGAGTCTTCAGTCCATTAACTGCTTTGATGCAGTACGCCATACCTCCCTGTCCTAAGCTAACCATTTCATCTCTACATAGCTACTACCACACCCTACAACCGACCCAATTTGTTTAACATATTTTAACCTTGGGCTACCCTACAGTTATTGTCCTCGACTCTTCCTTCCATAACTAATTTTGCATTTCCTGTGTGTCTTAGCAAGTATCCTACCAACCTATCTCTTCTCTTCATTAGCAGTCGCCAGAAACATCTCTCCTTTCACACTCGTCTTAATACCTCTTCATTTGTAACCCTATCTACCCATCTGATCTTCATCATTCTCCTGTAACAACACATTTCAAACACTTCAATTCTCCTCTTTTCTGCTGCTCCAACAGTCCAAGTTTCACTTCCATAGAGCGTCACGCTGCAGACAAAGGTCTTCAAAATGACTTCCTAATACTTAAATCTATATTCAATGTCAAAACATTCCTTTTCTTTAGAAATGCTTTCCTTGCCAGTGATAACCTACTTTTTATATCCTCTTTGCTTCGTCCATCACTGGTTATTTTGCTTCCTGAGTAACAGAAACCTTCTAGATTAGCCTTTCATCTGCCATTTTGACGTCCATAGGGGTTTCTGATTTCTTTCGACTGCAATCCAATTTTATTATTTATTTATTTACTTATTATTCTACCGACAGTAGTGGCTACGCTGGCTAAAGCGCTGCGTTAGGCCATGGGTTCAAGCTCTCTGCTGACTCGGTAGACGCGTGGGTTCGAGCCCCACCGTCGGCTGTCCTTGAAATGGTTTTCCGTGGTTTCCCATTTTCAACACCAGGCAAATGCTGGGACAGTACCTTCTGACAGGCCATGGCCGCTTCCTTCCACATCCATGCCCAGTTTCATTCATCTTCATCCCTTCCATCTCTCATCCCTCGGCGCAGGTCGCCCACGGGCGTCGAATAGAAAGACCTGCACTCGGCCTCTCAGGAGGCCACACGACAAAAAAAAACTTATTATTCTACTAATCGGCCAACTAGGGACCACGATAAGTTCCACTATACATTCTGGCGTTTATTCAATTTACGATTGATCCAGTAGGTTTTCATTAGATTGCTGTGTCGAACACGGCGTTTACGCGACCACTTTGCACCGGTTGTCCATTTCTCATCTCAGAAAGTCCCAAAAGTCACGATGCTTGTTCGGAAAAGGTCTCGTTTGTGCGCGTCATCTGGTCGTAGGCCGATTTCTTGGAGGTCTTTCTTGACGTTAACGTACCAGGGAACTTTTGGTTTTGAGTCGAAATTGTTCAATATACGTTTTGTCCATCTAGAGTCGTCCATCTGTCGTAAGTGACCGTAGATGAGATCCCAGTGTTTGCGTATTGTGTCTGTGATCTTCTCTATCTTAGATTACATTTCTTGCCTGTATTTTCTTACGGAGATCCCGTTTTTGTAGTTTGGACCAAGTATGTTATGGAGAATCTTTCACTCTTTTTGCTCTAGCTTAACAAGAACACATTTCTGAGAATTTACTTTTGCTGAATCAAACGTTTTCTTCGCTTTTCCATTAAACAAAGAAAATAGAACGGGATCACAGCTACAGGATCTGGTAAGAAGTGCTTAGCATAAGGCTCTGCATTTTATATAATTTGTAGTTGCTACAACCACCAATAGATGCCAGCAAAAAATATGTTGTCAAAGTGTTATTCTTTTTTTATAAGTTGCTTTTTACTAATATTTCTTTAATGTTATAAGAGAACTTCGTTGATATAATATTTTACTTGTAAATGCTTGAAATTTTACTTGTAAAGAGACTATTAGCGAGAATGTAGGGACATGACTAAATTAGTGTTGGCATCACTTTCTCAGATGGGTAGGGGGTAACAGATAACTTTAAAACATGGTTTATTGAAATGCACGAATATTTTAAAACCTTTGTTTATAGTGGGGAAATTTCAGGAAAATCAAAATATACATATTAGCTTCAAATTTGTTATAATGGGCGGTATTCGGTTTGCTTTTTGTGGGTGATTGGATAGCCTATTTGTTCTAAATAGGACCCATAATTAACTTCTGTTCTTTTTTTTAAGTTTCAAATTGGAGTTGGACCTTCAAAAAAAAAGGAGGCAAGGGCAAAATAAGGCGAGAAAATTACGGCTGGGGTCGGAAGAGAACAAGAGTTAACCAAGCGAGGTGAACAGGAAAAGATGTCAGAGAGGAGTCCGGCACAAGTAAGTTACAGTAATGCCAGAGTCAGCTGGGGTTCCGTGGTTGTCAATCCAAATCCCACAAGCTGTGAGCCCCTCAACCGCCAAATAAATGTGGATATGTTCTGGACTAAGCGCAGGTGGAACAGGTTCTCTGGTTTCCCCTGTCCACTAACACTCGATCACCATTCGCTGTGTTGGGTCTCCACACATCCTGCTTCCTTAATAGCTTTGTAGATCACAATAAATTATCACGTGGTTGGGAACGCTATATCAGGTCCACTAATAATGCATGAAATTGGCAAATACCAAGATTTTTGAAGACGTCAGTCATATCAATTAAAAACAAGTTGTTCCGTGAAGAAATAAATAGCCTACTTTCGTATATCCTACTGGTCATTTCCATTAAATACTCTCCCCTATATCGAAAGGAGTTTCCAACACCAGTAGAACCTCACCGATGCCATCAGAAGAAGCCGCCTAGCTTTAGACGGCCACCTGTACAGAATGGACCACCACAGGCCGTCTTATAAGATATTCAAGCTGTCCAAGAAGGGTAAAGCCACTGGGTCTTTATGGATCAAACATATTGATATGCTGAACTTAATACTCAGCAAGACACAATAAATGACAGCAGTCGCTACCGTCTGACAGTTGAAATCAGACCTTTCCGTACATCCATTACAGAAGTTGAACACAACGCGTCCAGGTAATGGTCCGAGGAACGTAAGATAGATTTCAGCAAGAAAATGAAAGATTACTGGTCCAATAGAAAGGCTCAAAAGTTTCAGCACAAAAGCAGCCACCAAACAATCCACCAAAATCACCATAAGTGGCAGACAGCAGGTAAATACCGTGGTCCATAGGTGGCCGAAACGATCAAGGACTTTCCATGTGAAAGGCTAATTAACTGTTGGTACATGACTTAATTCTCCACCAACACTATTACAATGAGAAATTATGTGCTAAATTATATAACTTTCAGTATCGGTGATTATAGCACCTCCCGTGAGTTAGCATCCTTCTGCAACGAGTCACAGGAGTTTATTTTTAGAAAAGTCGAAATAGCGTGTCTATGATTTACAAATGTAAGCTAAGAAATTTAGTAATAATAATAATAGTATCGTATGGCCTCGGTGCCGGGTGCAAGCTTTGTAATTTGACACCCAGAGGGTAGCTTGCATGTCGAATTTCGTTGTACCTTGAATCACTATGAAAGTCAAGGAGGTTAGATATCTAAGCTCCTTGAACATTAGGCCTATAGCGCTTTCTAGTAAAGAAATGAGAAACTTTTTGTTGGCGGAAACTCGCGAGATTAATTTTGCCATTATGAACACGGCCTACTGAATTCAAATGGGTTCTTTGACATGCCAACATCGTATGACATGCGTGTCGTATTTTTGCCGCCTTTCAAAAATCACTTGCCACGGCCAGGAGCGAACCTACAATCTTGGGGTTAGTAGACCGACACGCTATCCACTCACCCACCGTGGCAAGCTAGAAATTTAGTAAAATGCATAGACAGTAACCATTATGAAGAATATTTAAATATCAAACGTTTTTTAAGTGTTTGACAAGGCGGCTATTATGATTTCAGGTTAAGGAATTTAGTGCCATTAGATAATGATTATTATAATAGACAATCATTCCAATCGTCTCTTAAATCGTTTGAATAAGATGCAAGTAATAGAAAATAAGGTTTTATTATTTTGAACTGATACCACCTTGAATATAAGATGTCTCTATACTAAGCTCTGGATAGAGATTCACACACACTCACGGACAGAAGGTGATGTCATAAGCCTATTTTTTCATAAGATTAAAATGGGCTAAAAAGGGAGTGACTTGCAATAATCAGCATGTCAGTCAGTGGAGTGAATCACAGCTGGTGTTCGCATGTTTGCGTGATGTCGCTCAGCCAAACTCGCTTGCCTTCTGGTCAATGCGTCGTTCAGCAGCAGATGGTGCCTTCTTCTCAACTTAAGGTCAATGAGACAAAAAAAAGTAATGTCTATGAGGCCCTCGGTGACCTCAAAGGGTAATAGTAACAGTCTTAGAAATATTATTACTATATTAAATAGGCCCCTCCATGGCTCAGTCTGTCTGTCAGCCGTGCATCCAGTTTCAAATATTGGTCGGAGCAATCGGAAATTTACTCTGGACAAAGTGGAGGTGGGACAGATTCTCTCCGGGATATCTGATTTTTGTAATACTCTATCAATAATCATTTATCACTGCCCTAGAGTATGATATGGTGATGTAAATTGTTGTTTTTTAAAGGGTCTAACATCTAGGTTATCGGTCCTGTGTGGCATGCCTCGCCATGTGGCATATTTCCTATCTTCGGTGCCAAGGCTTCTCAAACATATACTCGAATATCTCAAAAACCTTTGCTCTCATTGGTAAGTTCCCAAATCTTCAATATTTTCTTTTGTTTTCCTTCATAACTCAAAATAGTTATCGAGATATTTTGATGTAATTTGGTATTCCCATGTATCTTTTGTGTCATAAAAATGTGAGCTAGAACCATTGCAGTAAAAAAAATCAGATTGAGCATATCTCACTAAAATGTGAAATGAATCTACTCGTATAAAAAAGGGAAAAAATATATAATTTCAATAGATAGGCAAAATATGTTAGTTCACGTTGTTAACACAAGCATTATGAACATTCTAAAGAAATAATCTTCCAGAAATGTGAAATTTTGTAGAAATTGTCAAGGAAAAGCATGATCAATGTGTAAATTAGTCCAATGTTTTGATTTTTTTAAATTACTTGGGATCGTTAATTGCAAATATTCAAGTTGAAAACTAAATAGAAAGAACAGTACTAGGTGTGTGTAAAATTTCATATCAACAGAACAAAGGAATGCAGAGGAAACCTATTTTAAATATTGTGCCCAAGTGGACACGGCTGACTGGCATCGAACCAGGGTCTTTATAAAAGAAATACCAGGCCCACGAGTCTTCGAAGAATCGAACCTTTGATCTCTGAGGGGGAACAGGAACAGTGAACCCGAGGAACAATGAAATAATGACAGTATATAATAATAATAGCTTAATTCCACGTCCAGAACGGGAATTTTAAGCAATACAAGTTGGAATATTGTATAAAAATGCAAGGCAGTATATGCATATGTTAGCAAGAGCCACAGGAAAGAGCCAACTTGACAGTTTGACAAAGCGAAGTTGAAAGGAGGCGTGGTAGACGTGACGCCAAGGCACTATTTTCTGGCGACACTAGGGGAGCAGGCCGTGATTAACGACGGAGAAAATCCCCAGCGAACAACACAAAACTGGAGAGAGGGGAGAGTCATCTAGACAAATTAATTAATTCCGGCCAATTGAAGTATTCAAATGAAATGAAACTTACACCCAGAGACTTCTATTCCAAGAGCGGTAATTTAGGAGTCTTTGCACACCTAAATTAAAGCCTGTATGTGTTTTTTGAGCTTATTCACACACGTACTGCGCGGGGGCAAGGATAAGTCTCGTAGCCGAAGGGGATTTCCCTCGGGTAGCGTCCCAACGCCATGGAAGAAAGTAATTAATTTTAATTAATTGGACGAAAGAATTGCCAGCACGCAAGCGAATTTGGAACCTCCATGAATAGACGAGTAAGAATCACACTTCACTTTGTCAGAAAACGCATTATTTAAGAAGAGAGTCGCTCCTGGAAATCCAGTGGACTACTTTTCGTTAGAAAGCTTTATATGGGAGATGGAGGAGGAGACAATCAGTTCTTCTTGGACTCAACTCGTGGGGCAACATGCTGTTTGACCACGCGGGAAAGTGCGAGAAATTTATAAGTATTGACGTTCAGTATATTTGTAATGAACAATGAAAGGCGCATCATGCAGCATAATAAAAGTAATTCTGCATTAATTTGATAACTAGTCTACAGCAGACGTATAAGCAGACAGTATACGCGACTAATAATCAGTATAGCGTAGAGATATTTTAAGATGATGTTTATAGACAATGAACGTATCCACAGGGAGTGGTATAATATTTAAAATAACACATGTGATTGTAATGAACACTACAGTTTTACAGGAACCTGGAAGGCATCACAAGTATTTGTGATTTATGATTGAGCAACCATGCAGGATAGAAGATAGAAGCTGTAGGAGACGGGAGATGAGCACACACACGCAAGATAGACTTTCGAAGGAGACAGGCGGTTGTCAGGATTTAACTGCGTCGCATCTCTGAAGTCAGGCAATAGTGGAAATCCAAGCAAGGATCCGTGTGTAAAGTTGTGTATAAAGTTATGTTACAGTGATCATTAAAAGTGTTTATGTTGATATGTTAAAAGAATGTGTGTTGTTTAAAAAGTCTAAAATGCCAATAGTGCAAGATATAATTACCATGTGCAAATCCTATGCCATGTGTCGTATAGAAAGTGTAATGATGGCTTAAAGCAAGCAGGATGGTGGGCAAATTGCTGTCATGTTGGACTAACCCAGCAAGAATGAAAGTGAGTACCATTCCAACATGTAGATATGATTTAATAGCTCACCATACAACAAACCATTTCCTCAAATATTAAGAATTAACAGCCATTTGTGTACGAGTTCACATTCCTCGTATTTTTGTAAATATATGGCTTTGAGAATGATTAAGCTTACGACCATTTAGGCGTAAGACGTTGATGAAAGTAACGGTAACGTTAACTAATAATATACTAATAGAATCTGAGGTCGGTGTCAATAATAAATATATAAATCGGCGTATGCATGCCTATAGAACGTGCAAAGTGTGTCATATCTATTGTAAGAATAATGTGTTATTGTGAAAAGTAAGAATGAGAGATAAATAGCGAGATAAAGAGAGTTTTCAGTGTCATTGAAATGTTAGATAAATGTTTTATTATGTTATATTCTATATGGTTGTATTTGAGAGCCATTAAGATAGTCAATGTAAATGCCAGTAAATTAATACTTGTTTTGGAGCTACGTAAAACTTTGGCTTATAAGTAAATATATGGAGGACATGAGTGTTTTAGGAATTGAGTCATCTGTAAGAAATGTTGTTTGAGCCGCGATCAGCGAGCATGTAACGTAGAATCAAGAGATTTACGTCAATAAATTGCAGGGACCATCCACGAATAGTTCGCGCGTTGACGAATCTAGTAGGCCAATCTTCGAAGCTACGATATGGTATCGCCTTAGAGCATACATGTGTATTCGCAAGAGAGTTGGAACAGTCTGTCTGTATCCACTGTTAGCAGAGTCTTCGCTGCAAGGGAAACCCATTAGACGCCCTAGGTAGGCCGGTATAGTAATTGATCTGCCCTTAGAGGTAAGACAAAGGTTCTTCGAGAAGGAAACGTGGATTTCCTCTAGTTATATTCATGCCCGTCTAGTGAGATAACAGTTTGAAACTCAGCTGGGACGCGCACAAAGCCACTGATTACGTCCATAGAACGGCGAAGCTATTTTGTGATCAATCCCTCGCTATGAATACTAATTAGGAGCCGATATGAGCCCATTAAATACTCTAAGTGTAGGTATTAAATAATTAGGTCGACTCAATTCGTAATGACACAATCCGATCATGTACCCCTAGCAGAGATGCACCATTGAGTGAGCACATGGCCATGGCAGGGAGTCGGTCAGGAGGGCAGGTAGAAGCCACAAACCCGGCAGCCAGCTTGCCTAGGACGGTCCGTGACGAATGTCTTGTTCACACTAAGCGGAGTCAATAAGACCGGATCCTTTTCTTTTAAGATTATAGTGGGACTCTGAAGGATATCGATATTTCGAAAAGTAATTAAAATGTGCTTGATATGATGGTATCAAATGAATTATACGTACTGTTTCCATACATGTGCAATGTTGGAATGAAGTAATTGGATAAGATTTGGCCAAGTTATTGTCCGAGGACAACTTAACTGCACCAAATAAATATATGCATTCTAGTAAAGAGTAATTACCCAGTTCATGCTAATTTATTCATACGGGTAGCATAATTTAACGATATGACACGTTTGTAATGATAATGATATGACCAGACTCAGAAGATTGTTGTATGGTGAAGCTATAAAATGTCTATAACTATGTGTATTTTGGAGGGAAAGGTATACCATTTCAGCGTTTGAAACTTATGGGAAAAGAAGACGATATGCGTGGAAAAGCAACACATGTTAAGCATGGCATAAGCTAATGAAAGCAATGTTATTCAAAGTAAATGTTCCGTGTCAAAACGGATAAATATTTGATAGTTGCACATAACTGTTATTTAAATGTAATTTGTGTTTGTTATGTTGTGATTGCAAACTTGTGTTAAATTGTGCCACGTGAAGAACACTATGGACACTCGCAAATGTAAAAGAGTATCAACGATAGGATATCTAGGATAGATATGGGTGTGGTGGAGCACCAAACTTTATGAGAAGGGACTCACATATTGTTTTGATTTTTGTTGTGGGAAGTAATTGTAAAATATTTTTGTGTTTTGTGTTGTGTTGTGCCATGAAGTAATACCATTAAATGTTATATTTAGGAATTTGTTGTTTCTTTCAAGTAGAGTAGTTACCTGATAGACTCAAATCCTGAATATGTGGTCGTATAGTGGGTTGAACGCCCCATGCCTCGAAAGACCGTGAACTAGCTGGGATACGAACACATGTTCCATATGATGACGAAAGGGTACAATATCTCTGTTTTTTTACACATGTGAAGTTGTACCTCTCCTCTTACAATTAAATAGATGACTTTAAACACCATGATTACACAGGCTATTAGAAAAATCTATACACACCAAAATAGGCTGGATGACAAGATGATATGCTCCCCTTTTGCCACAGGTATATCCATCGCGGTCTTCGATAAACGGGGCTGATGACCAATATGTCCCAAGTCTATAATAATACATTATGCAACGAGCCTATAATGGCAATAATTAAGACACGAGTATGTTTATAAAACGAGCGTGTGTAAGTTTTATAATTTCCATACGAGTGTCTTAATTACCATTATAGGCGAGTTGCATACGACTGTTTATGTTCGACGATAATTATTATTACTATTTTATGTTCGAACATAAATATTCATAAATATCTGTCGAGATTTCACCAGTTTTATGTACTGAACAGAGCGCATGGGACGCAGAGATTACCTTGTATTTGACCATGGCCTCCTCGATTACCCCACTATGACACTAGGCCACGCATTGAAATTTAAATTAGATGGCCTTGGAACTCAGCGCAGGTGCGATGCTATACTTACCTAATTGGTCAAACAACTGTTTCTTGAGCTGTGATTGGTGGGAGACACTGTCCCATAATGAAAACTTGTACTATAATGAGCCTCATTATAGTACAGTTTTCTGACATATAATATTTACATTTCGACATCGTCGAACATAAATAAATTAATAAAAGCATGCCCCTTGTCAGACTCAGGTATCTGCAAAGCGTCCATCGATACACGAGGCGAGATATGATTTAAGTCCACCTACAATGGAACGTTTCGTCTGACGCTGTTGAAAATGAGACGAGATTTATCTCATTACATTACTTCCTCCACCTGGACTAATCGGATGAATTAAATCATTCTTGTAGAAAAACAAGTCGTCGAGCAATGTATGACTAGGCGGATTATCAAAGCACCATCTCAGCGAGTGGGAAGAGGCACAAATCCTTGGTTAGAGTGACCTCATCAACCGGAAACGGAATCTGTGGAATATCGCTAAGCCAGACACTTTCACGTGTAGCCTCAAGATTGATTTGTGTGGCTTTAATCTCTCTTTCCAATTATTTTTTGCATTGTCCCTAAAAAATACTTGGATACTCAATGGTATCATACAAGAAGAAACCCGTGGTACTACAGCCCATGATAGGCCTAGGCCTACCAAGCGACTGCTGCCCAGCGATTTGGTCTGCAGTTTAAGTGGTGACTCGTGGTCAGCACATTTGGATCCCTCGATCGTTAGTCTTGGTCACCGTGACCGGGGCGCTGCCTTACTGTCAGACAGCAATTGAATTGTCCTCGCGAGGCTGAGTGCACCCGTTCCAACCGTCAGACCAGAGTCACGTCAGTTTCTAAAATCCCTGCTGGAGCCGGGAATCGAACCTGGGGCCTACGAGTGCGAGAAAGTGCGCTACCCAAACACCACGGGGCTAGCAATGGTTCACTAGAACCGACTGTTAGAATTATTGTAGTTTGGAGATCATTTGTTGATTCTTCAGGAGTTTTACAATATTACGGTCATCTAGCACCGTGAACTTCGGAGTGTGTAAAAATAGTGTGATAACCTGTGTCACTGTGATGACTATATAATAATAATTTAATTAATGCAGCCAATGGCCATGTACTTTTCTTTTCAGGAAGGGCGAGGGAAGGGATATTGGTAGGAAATCAGCCGTGGTCCTATTGAAAGGAACCGTCCCGGCAATTGCCTTGTGCTAAAAATGGAAAACCACGAACACCATTTTTAGGACGCCGAGGTGTGATTCGGACCCACGCTCTTCCGATACCAGCGAGATACGAGGTAGCGCGTTAGTGATCCCGGCCACCGTGGCCGGTTGTGAAGTCTATATTAGTGTGTGTGTACAATCGAGGTAGGATTTAGGTAGGAAGCGTCCGTGGCCTTATGTTAGGTCCTTCCCAGCATTTGCCTGGAGTAAAAGTGGGAAACCACGGAAAACAACTTCCAGGACTGCTGAAGTAGGAATCAAACCCACCTGTTCTCTGTTTTGCCTCACGAGGTTGAGTGTACACTGTTCCAGCTCTCAGACCAGAATTAAATTTCTTGGCCTCCATGGTGACAGCCAAGAACGCTAGCCACTACGCAGCAAGATGGACATTTTCAGAACTCATTACATTCATGAATGAATTAAAATTAGATTTTGGCAGAAAGGAAGATAGTGTTTTGTCGATTTAAGGGGAGAAGCATCTAGGTCATCTGTTACTTTTTTTTTAAGAGGGAAGTGGAAAAATCTTCTATCGAGACGCTTGAAGAGGGTCCGCATTCTTCAAGTGTGTGGGATTCTTAGCCACTTAAAAAACACACCCTTTCCATCCTGACAGTCCGTCCTGGAACCGCTCTCGCATTACTTCAGGACGGTGTCGAATTAGTGAGCCTTTTAAGCTGCTCCTTCCTTATTCTGTTTATCACTGACGCTCATAAGCATCCACTTCCCTCTTCTTTGCTGTCGATTTTGTGTAACTACACAGAAAGTCACTAATAGTTTGGTTGACTGTGAAAATGATTATGAAATGATAAATGCAACTGATACTAACTACTCACTTACTAAGCTTGTAGTTTAACCAGACTGTGACCTCAATTTTACGTGGAATCTGAACCACCGGACGTGATATTTCACTTCGAAAATCTCACATGCAATGACTGGGAATCGAACTCTATCAACCTTCGTGAGAAGCAATCAATTTGACCACTGCACCGCCATGCCCCCCTACAACTGAATTACGTACTACATGCAGAAAAGGGCAAAAGGTAAGTAAATTAATAAATTACTGGGAAAAGAGATGCCCTCAACCCTCGAATAATGAGGACTTTCAGAAAGAAATACAGCCATGAAAGACAAATCGAAAAGGGGAAAATGGATCCAATTCAGGAATCTTTCGGAGCGGTCAACTTCTACGCTCACCAGCCGTGAGTCCTTGTGGGTGCACTAGGCGAGGTGGAACTACACGCACCCTGCCTCCTTTAGGACCTCTAACAGTAGACAGGGGATATGAACAGATAAACAAGTGGTCTGACCCCTCGAAGAATGAAGATATCAGGAAAGATGAGACAAGGGCCAATTAAGGCGGGAAAAGGAGAGACATCCTACGCCTCGGATATCTTAATACCTTTAGGGTCGGAAGAGGAAAAACGTTAACCAAGGGAAATTGACAAGAGAGATGACTCAGTTGGGGTCACGTGGCCACCAATCTATGTCTCACTATTCGTGCACCCTTTGGGAAGGAGGGCAGGAAGAAGAATATTGATATGGAGAGAAACTCATCTGTTTCAGTACATATATCGGCAATGCAATAACAATAGCGATGATGATGATGATGATGATGATGATGGTGATAATAATTAGGGCTTGGGTTTTTTGGAAAAATCATATTTTTCCTTTGCCTCTATCTTCATGCCCGATTGGTTTCTGATGCAAATCAAGTGATTATCGTCACAATAAAGTGATTTTTATTTGTCATATAAATGCATATTTCGAGTATCTTTTACCATTAGGTTTGACTTACGAAGAAACCTTGGTTTGCAGATGACACGGTAGCTGCTGATCGCGTTATCCGCTTTATAAATGAGAGTGGGTTAGGGCCAGCAATCTAAATTTTCCAGTATAAATTGACTGTATTATAGTAGGCAA
This sequence comes from Meconema thalassinum, assembly GCA_946902985.2. Classification (NCBI taxonomy): domain Eukaryota; kingdom Metazoa; phylum Arthropoda; class Insecta; order Orthoptera; family Tettigoniidae; genus Meconema; species Meconema thalassinum. The sequence continues at coordinate 403,851,062 of OX336392.1, forward strand.
TGATAAGACCTAGATTGTGATGTGGTGCCACATTTGATTTTTAAAGTGGTATTTATGCTGTTTTATAGGGATCATCAAATGATTTCAATGATTATTAATGATTTTACAGTGCGAGTGCATATTGTCTTCTGGATTGGTGCTTTTTGTTGCAATGGTTTAGTTGATTTGTGGAATGTGTTTCGATGTCATGGATAGCTGCCATGTTGTTTACATAGCTTTGATGGATATTTTTGCAGTTCCTTGCTTCAACGGGGGCACGCCTTTGAAATCCCAAAGCCACCTATATTAGTTCAGTCAATTTGTACTCTAAAGGGCCGCTAGTGGGAAAGTTTTGGGGTAGTTCTGATTTCTGTCATTTTATATGTATTTTGGGGTGCTGAATCCGAATCTGAGGTTTGCGGACAAAATTTCGTGACGCAACATTTAAAAAAAACGAAAAAAAAGCAAAAAAATCTGCTTTTTTCCGTTTTTTTTGCATAAAACTCGAAAACTATAAAATTTTAGTAAAAGGTTTGTTTACAGAAATTAAAGTACATAAAATTTTCTACAAATATTACTACTTAGTTTTTTTTTCAGACCAACCGTTCGGTCTCATATGCGAGTTGAAAATTGGCAATTTTCAGCGGTCTCTGCAAAACCCAGTTTTTAGTTTTTTATTGATAGGCTTTCAGTTAATTTCACCTAGTTTTTAAGTTGATTTCAATAAAGACTGAGTCACACGGAGAATTCACGTTCGGATGATTCTTTTTATTGTTGAACAGCTACTATAGCTATATTGGGAAAAAATAAGCAAAATATCTTAGTTTTAAAGGCTATTCACATTCCAATCGGCAGCAATGTGCTAACTTTCTGTAGTATGTATGTAGCCAGTAGCACCAGCACACACTAGCGCACTATAAACTGGTTACTGAATGGCACCTCACACACACACACACACACACACACGTTCACAGACACGGTACTTCTCCCGAGACGAGTCAGTTTGTGAGCGTGGGTGGCTCGGAGCGGCGGCGCCTGCGAATGTGTACCTACTTGCGCGGCCCCGTTTCCAGTTTCTTTCTATTGTTTATAAACAATAATACGATTTCTACAAGTTATGTTTAAGTGTGGTGATAAAAATGGCTTCTGACGTGTGTTTTATTTGTAATAAAGTATTGGATAATGATGTTGAAAAGGTGACGACGGTGCGGGAAAAAGGTTTGAAGACATTTATTGAGTCGAGCAAGAAGAGGAAGGATGATCATCATGTTCAGCTAAGTAAAAAATCTACAGTTGAGGTTCATGAAAAATGTCTTAAAAACTACAATGATGTAAAAATAATTACCGCTTACTTGAAGAAATTTGAGCTGCGAGAATTTTTACGTTACGAACTTAGGCCCGATCCTCTTGCTATTTTTACGAGCATGGGATGAGGAAAGGAACAAAATCCAGCTTGTACAACGCTTTTACACCGACTGAACGGACTGACTTGAATGATACAAAATATGTCATACGTATTTTTTGTTACACCGGGTCAAATGGCGCCACGGTGAGACATATGCAGAAATTTGCAGCAGTTATGTATCATAAGTCAAATCAAACTACAAATCAAGTGCCATTGTCATTTACGACGGCTATCCTGACGAGGCTTGTGATAGCACCAAGCGCATAGAACGATTGAGAAGAGCACAAAGAAAACAATCTGCTGCAATATCATTTACAGAAATGATGGTGCCCACTGTCTCGCAGGATAGTTTTCTTGCAAACTCAAAAAACAAGAGCCGGTTAATATATATGTTAATGGAGAAACTTCATGATGCAAAAATTGATTCAAAGCAATCTGTGGAGGATGCTGATATCCTAATTATCACAACAGCTCTTGAGATGGCCCCGTCAAACGAACATGTGACAGTGGTGGGGGAAGATATCGACCTTCTGGTCATTTTGATTGGCCTGTTTAGCCGTGATATAAATAACGTATTTTTTCTGAAACCAGAAAAAGGAAAGATTTTGCAAAGCCTCTACAACCCTCATCTGGCTGCTGAGAAAATACTATTAGACCATATATTATTCCTGCATGCGATGAGTGGTTGTGATACTACTTCTGCATTGTTTAATCAGGGGAAACTGAAATTTCTTAGTCCTGCAGAATAACAAAGACTTACAACCAGTCATTGAAGCTTTCAAAGACCCTAACGCACATCAAGATGAGATTGTCATAGCAGGAAACATGTTTCTCATGGCTCTATATGAAAAAAAAAAGAGACCAGTCTGAACGATTTGAGATACAGACCGTACGTAACCTCATCATACAAAAATAAGGCCAACATTGCCTCATTACCCCCTACCGTAGCTGCTGCACGAGAACATTCACTGAGAGTTTACTATCAGGTGCAGCAGTGGTTATCCGGTCAAGCCACACCTGACGAGCAACAAAAAGACCCAAGTGAGTAGGGGTGGAAAAGAACTAGTAGAAGTCTCGTGCCAGTGCAAACCACTTTCGACCCTGCACCAAACTCAATACTACGCTACATTTCATGTAAATGTAAAAAGGGCTGCCAACGCAATTGTGGATGCAGGAAGGCGGGCCTTCATTGTTCCCCAATCTGCACATCATGCGAAGGTCTGTGCGACAACGTTGAGCCCCCGGAAGACAGCTCTGACATAGACATAGAAGAGACTGAAGAAAGAGACAGAGGTATGTCGAATCTCAAAAGTTATTTTGTATTCATTCATCTCTCCTTGATAAATAATCACAAGTCAGTGTCTCACCACCTCTTTTATTTTCCAGGAGAACGACCCCTAACGCTGACGATGGAGCAATGAGTCCCTGAGCCAGGACCCGATGCCATCGAAGAACCTCAGCACGATGCGGAATGTATGTTTAATCTCACAATCTATTTTGCAATCCTCATCTCTCCTTGAGAAATGACACCACCTCTTTAAATTTCCAGAACAAGCAGAATATGTACTGGGACCCATCGCCACCGAAGAACCTCAGCCAGGACTTTCTAAAAGACATCGGCTCATATAATTTTTGCATATTATAATTTGTAATATTTTTAATAATTATATGATCATAAGTAACGATACCTTAAGTTTTATTTTGTTAGAGTCCTACCTTTTTTGAAACTGAATTTTAATTATTTCGATCCTTTTTTTGTTTTGTTTTGATTACTTGTGCAGTAAACTAGGAGAAATGTATCAAATAACAGCATTCTAATAAAAAATAAAGTTTAGGAATGTAAAAATTGGGTTTTGCAGAGACCGCTGAAAATTGCCAATTTTCAACTCGCATTTGATACCGAACCGTTGGTCTGAAAAAAACCTAAGTAGTGATATTTGTAGAGAATTTTAATTACTTTAATTTTTGTAAACAAACCATTTACTAAAATGTAATAGTTTTCGAGTTTTAGGCAAAAAACGAAAAAAAGCAGATTTTTTTGCTATTTTTTTGCGATTTTTTCAATGTTGCGTCACGAAATTTTGTCCGCAAACCTCAGATTCGGATTCAGCATCCCAAAATACATATAAAATGAAAGAAATCAGAACTACCCCAAAACTTTCCTAGTAAAAACACAATTAAACTGAACTATATAGCGTCTGAGACTAATAACGAAATATACCCGTACGCTTTCATATGGTGTCAGATCTTACCAGAAGTCAATCAACGTATGGCTATATAAGGTTATGTACACATAAACATATAAATCCAGTAGTTCCAGCTATAAAATGTTACATTACCTTAAAATTTTCCAAAGGATTCAACGCACGCATAGCATATTAAATGCACCTATGTAGTAGTTGTTGATCCCTACATTTTATATTCTGCCAATCTTTGTATATATTAGATTTCTTGATATTTTTTTTACTGCATATAGGAAATTCCTGATTTTCACCTTCCCGCGGTAGAGAGGGGGCAAAGTTTGAATATACATTTGTCATATTCAAGCGGCTGACGAATACAGGGACCGAGTGTCTCCCGGGATAAGGAGATAACCATTACTAAGTGCCAACGGCCTCCTGGGAGGGCGGATGAGCGAGTAATGAAACAGGGCACTCTCTTGCCCTAGAGGTAGGTAACTACCTCTGAAAGCGGATGAAGCACTAAAGTGCTGGTCAACGGCATAGAATGGAGAAAGCAACGGGAAACTACTCCATTAATGATCTATTATGATTTCCCAAGAATCGACAGTATGATGGAAGGCTCTTTAGTAAATTATTCCGGAATAGTCCTGCATTCGGATCTCCGGGCGAGGACAACTGAAGAGAAGAAACGTGGGAAATATAGTGGAAGAGAGAAAAGAATAGCAACATGGAATGTGCAATCGATGATGAAATGTGGAAAATTGGAAGATTTGAAACAAGAGATGAAAAGAATGAAGATTGACATTTTAGGAGTATCAGAGGTGAGGTGGCCAGACGCAGGAGACTTTTGGAGTGGCGATATCAGAATAATTCATTCAGGAACATCATCTGACAAACTAGGTCAAGCAGGAGTAGGAATAGTCCTAAATAAAGAAATGGGCATAAGAGTAAAAGGATATGTCCAATTCAGTGAAAGATTAATAATGCTTAGACTAGAAACAGAACCAAGGGACACAATAATAGTACAAGTTTACATGCCAACAACTGGTCATGACGACCAGGAAATAGATCACATGTATGAAGAAATAGAAAAAGCTATTAGTAGAGTAAAGGGCGAGGAAAACCTTATCATACTAGGTGACATGAATGCTGTAGTCGGAGAAGGAGCGGAAGATAACATAGTAGGAAAATATGGATTGGGGACGAGGAATGCAAGAGGCGAAAGACTATTAGAATTTTGTGCTAAATATGAACTTGTAATCACCAATGTACCAATTTTGCAAATCGGTACATGTTCATCTTATCTTCGAGACGCAGCAGGAGCTCCAGGTCTGGTCGGATTATCATGAGAGCATACACCAGGCCTTCTTCTGAGAATTCCATTCACCAAGCTGGCGCCTGGCTACTGGTGAAATGGGATCGCCTAGCCCTTTCTGCCAGGATTTGTGCCCTTGTGTGTGCTGTCACCTAAAGGTTATCGTAAATGGAAAAGAGGGATAAGTCAAGCTTTGATCCGTGAACTTTTGAAAGGTGAACATTTCCTGTCAGCTTCATTCGCCAAGTCTTTCTGCCAGGATTTGTGCCTTTGTGTGTCCTGTCACTTATAGGCTTATCGTTGATAGACACTTGTAAAGGGAGATAAATCGAGCTTTGTGTCTGCAAACATTGGAAAAGCGAACATTTACTGTCAGCTTCATTCGCCAAGCTCTTATTCTGAGAACAATCTTACAGGGACATTGTGTAACGCCTCAAGTCCTAGAACGTTTCTACGCAGTAACCTGTGTTGGGGTGAGATTCAATGATACCAACTCAAACCTCGGGCTCTGGCCCTTGTGTTAGCGGGTTGGGCCACGAGTCGCGTGTGGTATTACTGGAGTCAAGTGGTGGGGGGACTCTGGAATACAAGGATGCGATCTGTGACAGGGGAGACAGTACGAGAGGAAGTTTGGTGACGGAAGGACTTAAAAGCGATCGCCTCCGGGGGAACTGAAGCCAGCTCCTCCGGAGGGCCGAAATACACCAGGTGGTATGAACTCAATTAGTTAGAAGGGGCAACCGTTCGATGGAACATTAAACTGTGTCATTTGACTATGAAATTTTACATGCCATGTGTCGATTGGCGTTTTTGGACTGATATTTCTAGAATTACGATTGTTAGTTAATAAGTATATTTTGCTAAGTTTTTTTGGATATGCAGATTCGTTTGATTGGCATTAGATTCAGGGAGGGTAAAAGGTTTTAACTTTGGTCAGAAAGGCTGCTGAAGACGGTAAGTCAAAGCAGGCTTTCGGACCGGCTTAGTCATATTAAACGGCTTTTAAGTTGCTTATGTAACATTGTTTTAGAAGTGGCACACAGTCTAACTTCATGTTGTTATTCCTTTAGTTTTGTCGTCAGGGGAATCTTTCTAATCAAATTCATTTCTATCACAAATGTAGATGTGTGTAATCTTGCCAAGCGGGCAAGTGTCTGGTTTGTTTAGGTTAAGTGATTCATTGGTGTTTAATTAGATCATATTTGTCAGATGGTTAATTTTAGTGGTGGAAGGTTTGTCTTGTAATTTGTTTGATCTTAATGTTCAATACATGTTAGCTTATTTTGATTTGTCATATGATTTACTGCATGAAGTCACTAGGAAGATTATTCCCCTTTTCATTCTTCATCTTTGGCAGGGTCAATTTAATACGGGCTGCTGAGGTACGCATCCGGCTTTCCACTCAACAAGCTGGTCTTGACATTAGCTTCGTCCCGTCCGATCTCTTTTCCTAAATTAAATAAGGGTGTTCTTGGATACCAAGCAAATCGGAACATTCACTCCTAGGTTTTTTGCTGTGAACTCAGCTGACCTAGCGAGTAATTAAATTATAATTTTGATATGCTAATATTATTATTATTATTATCACATCTTGGGTCGTCAGAAGTAATTGGGGGGGATGAGGCCACTGTTACAGTGGTAGCAGAGCATGTGGTTTGTTCTGTGATCTTGCCATTAGCAAATAATCTTTCCTGCTGACTGATTGCAGTAATTAATTAAAATTAAATTCAGTAACTTAATTATTAAAATTAAATTCAGTAACTTAATTATTAAAATTAAATTCAGTAACTTAATTATGGGCCCTCCTCCTTATTAATCTTTTCTCCACATAGGTAGGATTGGTTTAAACTCTGTGTAATGATTAATTTGTGTTCTGTTACATGAAATTTATGTACGATGGCTTCCCGCAAAATCATCGTGAAATACTTATCGGATGAAGAGGTAACCTAGGAATTGCTGTTACGTAACCTTGAAGTGCCCAGGGACGCAGAACTAGCGCGCCAGAGTCTAGAGTATGCCGTGAATTTTGCAGCAACCCTTCCAAAGCTGTCAACTGCTGAATTCAAACTCGGTGAGTCAAGGTTATGTGATGCAATTAGGGAAATTTGTAATGTAATTAAGTATTGTTTCAGTGAAGTAGAATGTAGCCCTGTTGATCTCACCAAATTGAAAGCTAGAATTGATTACCTATATCTCCGATGTGTGGATTTGTTACAATCTGATGAAGAACGTCCCATCGCCGATTTGAAAGGTCTATTAGAGGCTGAAGTTAATTTAGTGGAATGTGCTCAGACTTTGGACACTGTTAATCGTGTTAGTGGAAGTGGGGATTTATTGAATTCAACTCCTACATGTAGCCGTAATGTCTCGACAAATCTAGGCGACAGTCTGGCTGAAAATGCCACTGGCCAAGTTGGTAATCCTGTCGCTGAACCTGCCGCGCTCCGTGGCAATGGAATAGCGCGCCTGCCCAACAGCTGTGAGAGTCGAGAGATTCTTCCTATTGTCGGTAACCGTACTTTTAATCATGAAACTGTGACAACAAATTCTGGGCTTGACCAGGCACCGTTAGGCCCTGATACGGTGATACCAGTTTCGAATACCATTAACCCTAATGCTGTGATGACTTCTGTGCCAAATAATACCAGCAACGTAACCTTCGACCTCCCCGGACGCGAAAATTGTACTTGTAGTTGTAACTGTGTAACTTGTAACTCCTTCTCTGCTGTTGTCGGCTCGCCTCGTGTAAGGAGGTCGGTAATCGAACCCCAGTCTGTCTTAAATATCCCCTCATCTAGTTGTAATCCTGTTAGTGTCGGTGCTCGAGAAGTAAATTCTAGAGATAATTCCGGGTCTGTTTCATCATTTAAAGTGCCGGGTAACTCAGGTCATCAGGGGCCTACAGTGACACAAAATTCTCCTTCCGAACCGGTTAGGGATTTAAATTCTGTTTATCGAGACTCTCAGGGGAGTGTTTCAAATTCAGGGCGTAACCTCGTTTCTTCATCTTGTTCCGGAAACCAAAATTATGTGCAAGGAAATCCGTGTGCCGAAATGCCAAGTCGTAACGTGTCCAATGTCGAGCATTCTAATTATTCTGTTTTTTCTAAGGCCAGCTTTGGTTCTGTCAGTCACCCCATTTTGGGTTTTGTTTCAAAGTTATCGGGTAAAAGTATGGACACGGTTGAAGGAGTCGTTGATTTTTTGAGAATATTGGTCGATATTCATGAGTGTGCTATCCAATTCGGTGTCAGCGACCAAGTGGTGTTTCAATTAATATCCTCCCATGTGTCTGATACGTTGGGGGCCTATGTGACTAGTGCCATGTGTGAAGGTTGGAGTGTGGAGAATTTTATGTCCGAGGTGTTGCGAGTATTTGTGCCCTTCAGGTCGCTCGATACTGTGAAGGGACGTTACCTGTACCGAGCACAGGGTATTAACGAGGCGTTAAATTCATACATTGTGGACATATCCAGGTTCGTAAAAGTCTTTAGAGTAGATATGCCAGAGGCAGAAGTGGTAAGGCTTATTTTGGCCGGTGCTACGCCGGAATTTCGGAATTGCCTGTGTGTTGGAACTAATCCAAGTACGATTAGGGAACTACGTGAAGCCGCTATTCAGGCCGAATCCGTGCGTTCGGTTGATATCATAAGGTATGCAACTAGCATGCCCCCTCCTTTCATTAACCCTGTTCCGTTTGTTCGACCTCCCTCGGTTCGACCACCACCTGTGGCCGGTCGTCCTTCCCATAATTCGCCTAGGAATAGTAGTAATCGTCCTGTGACGTGCTTCAACTGTGGGCAGCAGGGCCACATAGCGTGGAACTGCCCGGTAAAAAGAAATTGACTATTCCGAGACAAGCATCCTGAAATCCTCCTTGCCAAGGATCAGCGATGTGCATTGGGAAATGAGGTGACGAGGGATGATGCCAAAGTTATCGGAGCAAATGGTGTCTGTTCTAAAGTTTCTGATGTAGTTCTACCCTCTCCTATGGTTGAAATTGCAATTAATGACGCATGTGTAATAGCCTTGTTAGACTCGGGAAGCGCTGCTTCATTGGTTAGCGAAAATTGGTATTTGTCTATGAAACTCATTTGTAAATTCAGTAACCTGTCAAATGTAGATGTTAAGTTGGTTTCTGCCAACGGTGCTCAATTGAACGTTCTTGGTTCTGTGAAGTTTAAGGTTCGGATTCATAAATTTTGTTGGAAATTTTCCTTTTGGGTCATTAAGAATTTGTCATGTCCTATTATTCTGGGCGCTAATTTTTTTGCTCATACTGGCTTACTGCTAGATATGCAACACGAATCATTCTGGTTCAGGTTTTGTTCTGAGGTAAAATTTAAATTCTTTTCTACTGCTGTCCGTAGCGCGAGTGCTCATGTTGCCAACCGTGATGCTGAACCCGTCTTGTCCACCGGGGTTGAATCCTTGGATTTAAGTAATTTATCTGACGCTCAAGCTAAAGAGATTCGGGATTTGTGTGGGTATTTTCCCGAGGTGTTCACTGACGAATTAGGAATGACTAAGATCCTGGAGTATAAAATTGAAGTAACGGATACTATACCCGTCAGACATCCTCCCTACCGTTTGAGTCCACCCAAAATGTTGGAATTAAAGAAATTAATCGATCAGATGTTACTAGATGGAGTGATTCGACCCTCCACATCAGCATATTCCTCACCTGTGTTCTTAGTACCTAAGCCAAATGGTGGTTTTCGGCCAGTCGTAGATTATCGTAGGTTAAACAAAAAGATTGTTTTAGAATCCATCCCTCTTCCTGATTTACATAGCTGTTTTTCCTGGTTCAAAAACGCCTCCTATTATAGCCTCATTGACTTGACGCAGGCATATTTCCAAATTCCGTTAGCTGAAGAATCTAAGCATCTGACTGCATTCGCCACCGATTGGAATCTCTATGAATATTGCAGACTACCTTTTGGCATCTCTACAGGGGGCGCTGTGCTTAGTAGGCTTCTTGATCACGTGTTTTCTGGCATAAAATTTGATTATTTGTATCACTACCTGGACGATGTTGTTGTTTATAGCGAGACGTTCGAAGACCACGTGCGCCATCTTCGTGAAGTATTTGAGAGGTTAAAATCTGCTGGTCTAACCGTAAAGTTGTCTAAAGTGTCCCTTGCTAAACCTAAAATAGCCTTTCTTGGTCATGTTGTTTCTGCTGAAGGTGTTTCGGTCGATGACTCCCGAACCCAGGGATTTAGAGATTTTGCACCCCCTAAAAATGTGAAAGGAGTAGCCCGATTCGTGGGAATGGTGGGCTTTCTGCGCAAATTTATACCCAATTTTGCACAGCGGGCGTTGCCACTTAATCATCTGCGAAGGTCTGACGTGAAATTTGAATGGGGTCCGTCGCAGCAAGCAGTTTTTGACGATTTGAAGGAGGCACTGTGTAGTGCTCCTGTCCTCGCTGTCCCTGATTTCGGTAAGAAGTTTATAATCCAGACTGATGCGCCGCTCGGTGCTGTAGCTGCTGTGTTGTTACAAGAAAGTGAGTTAGGTAGACGACCTATTGGTTTTGCTTCTCGAACTCTGTCCCCTGCTGAAGTAAATTATTCCGTGTATGAGCTTGAGGGGCTCGCAGTGATGTTTGGACTGGAGAAATTCCGAATGTATGTCGAACATGTTCCTTTCGAACTTGAAACCGATAACCAGGCCCTGAGCTGGGTCCTGGCTAGACCTCGAACCACTGGGCGAATCGCCAGGTGGGCAACCCGTATTTCATCATTTCAGTTCACCGTTCGTCATATAAAGGGTTGTGAAAATGTCATAGCCGACTCCCTTAGCCGCATGTATGAAGACGTTCCTGATAAATGTAAGAATCTCGTTCCCGAGGAAAATCATGAAAATATTTGTGCTGTGTCACTTAAGCGTCTCTATGGAGAAGTTCCTGACAAGTGTGAAACTCCCTCTTTAGAGGAACCTGTTGTTGTTGGGGCTAATTCAGCTCAACACATGTTAGTAAATTCACCGTTATTGTTTGGAGACATTGCTAACCATCAGAAGGAAGATCCCGTCTTGTGTGATTTAATTGCTCGATTAGTTTCTGGAGAAGAGATAAAGCCTTATATTTTAAAGTCTGGTGTATTATGTTGTGTAACTAGGCGTGATAGAAAGCCTAAGGTTGTTTTGCCTACTCAGCTGATAAATGGCATGCTAATGTATTTTCACGAGTCACCCGCTGGAGGCCACCTAGGAATATTCAAAACTCGACAGAAAATAAGGCAGTCTTTTGTTTGGAATGGTCTCGATAAGGATGTGAGAAAGTTAGTGCTGGGGTGTCATGATTGTAAAGTAAGTAAGCCTACCGTCAGTGGTAAGGTTGGTAAGTTAGCTTCTGAATCTGCGTCTAGGCCCATGGAACGCTTGTATGTGGATTTCGTTGGACCCCTGCCGAGGTCTAAACTGGGTAACCGTTTTGCTTTTGTTTGTGTCGATGGTTTCTCTCGCTTTTCATGGATTTTTCCCACTAGAAATTGTGACTCTGCTACTGTCATAAGATGTTTAAAGTCTGTTTTCTCTTCCTTTGGTCCTAGTCAATACTTGGTGTCAGATAATGCCAAGGCCTTTGTTTCTCATCAGTTTAGAAAATTTTGTTTTGATTATGCTGTTTCCCATGTCACCACGACACCCTATTACCCCAACCCTAGTTTGGCAGAGAGAGTTAACCGAAATTTGAGAGCTGCACTTATCGCATATCATCGTGACAATCATGCCAAGTGGGATTCGTCATTACATTGGTTACCCTACGCTTTCAATACTGCTGAGCATGAATCCCATGGGAAAACGCCGTTCTCACTTATGTATGCGTTCGTCCCAAATTCCCCTCTAACGAATCTGTGGTCACTTCATGATCTGCTTCCTGACCAACCCTCTCCTGATCGTGTCAGAGAAATCTGGAAGGAGGCCAAAGCTGCTATAAAGATCTCGCATGATAAGCTAGCTGAGAGATATAATTTGGGCCGAAAACAGGGTGGATATTCTGTCGGAGATTTTGTCTATGCAAAAAACTTCTGGGCTAAGGCCCCAGGTCGTCAGGTATCAGGTAAACTGCAGCCAAAATATGAGGGCCCCTATGAGATTCTGTCCTTTCCTTCTGAAGTAACAGTGTTATTAGAGGATCTGTCTAGGAAACGTGTTTTTAGGACTCATATATCGAATTGTAAACCTGCTAGTGAACGAGAAACTCGAGATGTGTAAAAGGTGAAATTATGATGTTCTATTTCCTGTGAATGCGATGATATGAAGTTCAGAGCGATGGGAGATGGTCTAGTTGTTCCGCTGAAGTCAAATCTCTTATGTCATTTTTAGTAATCCTCAAGAAAGGCTGTGATCTGCTTCTGTTAGCTGAGTTTTGTTCATCGTATTCGTGGTTGATATTTTTGAGTAAATTTTTTGGATAATTTAGTGATGATTTTGTTAGGTTGGTAGTGAAATTTCGATTTTATGTGGAAATAAGGTGTAATGCTTCAGAGTGATGCTCATTTCACTGTGTTGTTCAGCTGCTGACGTGAGGGCTTTAGAAATTGTATCGGTGATCTGGAAAATCTTCGAATTGCAATCTCTTGTCGGTTGAAAATGTAACTGGTTAGGTTAGTCAGTAGGTTACTTGTAATCTGCGGTATATACTGTTAGACTGCTGACTTGCTGGTATTGTCACAACGTTCATGTGGTTGTAGTTGGAACCATAGTTCATGTATCCCCGTATACTTGGGTGTGAAAAAGAAAAATTAAGTTCGATTAGCATCAGCTTCGAGCTGGTAGCCAGGCTATAGCGTGTCAGTTGTTCTATGCATCGAGATAGTGTTGCACTGGAGATGTCGTGCCTGTTCTGGAGAAATTTGAAGTATCTATTAGTTGGTGAGCTAACTCTCATTCTGTGTAAGGTGCCTTTTCTTTGGGGACTATTAACCACCCCGTGCGTTTTGAAAATTTATCATTTTTGTCACCTCAGTGACCTTGTAATTCTGTGTGTGGAACATGATGCAGTGTGTGCTAGATGTTGAAGGTGGAGAACATGTGAATTTGGGGACAGTAACCGCCCCATGCATTTTAAAAAATTATCATGCCATCACATCTGTGATCCTGCAATTCTGTATTTTGAGCATGCTGTGGCATGTCGAGGACCGCTAGGTTAGAGAATCTGAAGTTTTGAGGATATTAATCACCTTGTGCTTGTAGAAATGTGTCACATGACACCTATGGGTGTTCGTTGTAGTGAGGTAGATCTGTGTATGGGACCATGGAAGTGGTTTGTTGTCTGTGTGGGAGTAAACGTTATAAGTAATTTGTGTGTTTTTTTAAATGGTGGAGCCACGTTCGTTTAGGTATGTCTTGAAAATTGGTTGGTACCAACTTGAATTTGTGTCTAATTCTGCTGAGCTACGTGCTTTGGGTGTAGAATTAGTGTAGCCTCTGCACCGGGCTCGTAGTTGTTGTTGGTTTGATATTGGTTGGGTTCCGTGCCTAGAAGATGGCATCTTGATTTTGAGAAGATGTTTTAATTTTGAACATTTGGTGTAACTGTGGTAAGTTGGTTCTCAGGATAGGTGTGATCACCTTAGTGTCCTGAGTTCGGTTGGTCATCCTACAGGAACTCTTGGGAGTTTGTAGACTGTTAGGATGCGTTGGCGAGTAGCGATGAAGTTATTTGGTGAAATTTGGTTAGGTGCTTGTATGTGAATTGGTTGGATCGTGGTGTCTATTGTTTAGCGTGGTCTCCCCATTCGGTTATTGTTCTCGTGGAAGGTAGTTGCTGTTTTCTGTCGTTCGGCGGATGGCCACCGTGGACGGTTAGGGGCAGCGACTGGTGAAATGAGACAGTGGCTTTCGATATTCATTATGTTTTTATATGTGTCACATACCTGAGACGATCCTTATGGTTTGATTATGGTATGTTGTGTTTGTTTTAAAATGTTTTGGTGTTTCCTAAATGTGTTCTGTTTTCCTACGGTACTGCGTGAGGCCATCAAAGTAAATGTAAATTCATTTTTGAGTATGTTTAACTGTTTTGGAAGGGTACCAGTGAGTTCCCCCTTGCTTTATTTCTATTTTGATGGTGTTGCCCATAAAAATTTCAGGGAATTTCGGTGGGAAAATATCTGAATTTTTGTAAATATTATGGTTTCTGGATGTTTTAGTCAAAAATTGATTGATATAAGTTGATTTAGTTATTTTTGCTAAGTATTGTAGTGAACTTTCAATTAAGCTTGTTAACGTCAGTCATATCGTATAGTTGGTTGCCCCTTTCGTGTGTTTTTCATACTTCAGTGGACCTTTAATTATGCCCTGGACACTATCTCTTTGCGCAGAACCTTGTTTGAAGCATCAAGTATCCCTTGTGATTTGAAAGACTCTTAAGTGAACTTCGATGGCACACTAATGCTTCGTGTGATGTTTTTTTTTTATCCTTCCTGGGATAACTTCAGCTGTTATGGGCTGGTTGGCTGGCCTGGAACGATTGTTCCCTCTAAGGGAACTGTATTTGGACCATACGCTGCTGTTCTGATGTGTGTTTCAGTGGTCACTATGTGGGACGTGTACTACCAATCTGGGCCCAGTTTGGAGGTACCATCTAGGTCCCATGGCATCATTCTACCCGAGGAGATCTACTTCAAGGTCCGCTGGCGGAGATTGGAGTAGCCTCTTCAGCTGCCAAGAGACCAGCTGGACACCATCACCCTGTTCATCATCTCCCCATCGTCTTCCTTTGGAGGAGGAGGATGTACCAATTTTGCAAATCGGTACATGTTCATCTTATCGAGACGCAGCAGGAGCTCCAGGTCTGGTCGGATTATCATGAGAGCATACACCAGGCCTTCTTCTGAGAATTCCATTCACCAAGCTGGCGCCTGGCTACTGGTGAAATGGGATCGCCTAGCCCTTTCTGCCAGGATTTGTGCCCTTGTGTGTGCTGTCACCTAAAGGTTATCGTAAATGGAAAAGAGGGATAAGTCAAGCTTTGATCCGTGAACTTTTGAAAGGTGAACATTTCCTGTCAGCTTCATTCGCCAAGCCTTTCTGCCAGGATTTGTGCCTTTGTGTGTCCTGTCACTTATAGGCTTATCGTTGATAGACACTTGTAAAGGGAGATAAATCGAGCTTTGTGTCTGCAAACATTGGAAAAGCGAACATTTACTGTCAGCTTCATTCGCCAAGCTCTTATTCTGAGAACAATCTTACAGGGACATTGTGTAACGCCTCAAGTCCTAGAACGTTTCTACGCAGTAACCTGTGTTGGGGTGAGATTCAATGATACCAACTCAAACCTCGGGCTCTGGCCCTTGTGTTAGCGGGTTGGGCCACGAGTCGCGTGTGGTATTACTGGAGTCAAGTGGTGGGGGGACTCTGGAATACAAGGATGCGATCTGTGACAGGGGAGACAGTACGAGAGGAAGTTTGGTGACGGAAGGACTTAAAAGCGATCGCCTCCGGGGGAACTGAAGCCAGCTCCTCCGGAGGGCCGAAATACACCAGGTGGTATGAACTCAATTAGTTAGAAGGGGCAACCGTTCGATGGAACATTAAACTGTGTCATTTGACTATGAAATTTTACATGCCATGTGTCGATTGGCGTTTCTGGACTGATATTTCTAGAATTACGATTGTTAGTTAATAAGTATATTTTGCTAAGTTTTTTGGATATGCAGTTTCGTTTGATTGGCATTAGATTCAGGGAGGGTAAAAGGTTTTAACTTTGGTCAGAAAGGCTGCTGAAGACGGTAAGTCAAAGCAGGCTTTCGGACCGGCTTAGTCATATTAAACGGCTTTTAAGTTGCTTATGTAACATTGTTTTAGAAGTGGCACACAGTCTAACTTCATGTTGTTATTCCTTTAGTTTTGTCGTCAGGGGAATCTTTCTAATCAAATTCATTTCTATCACAAATGTAGATGTGTGTAATCTTGCCAAGCGGGCAAGTGTCTGGTTTGTTTAGGTTAAGTGATTCATTGGTGTTTAATTAGATCATATTTGTCAGATGGTTAATTTTAGTGGTGGAAGGTTTGTCTTGTAATTTGTTTGATCTTAATGTTCAATACATGTTAGCTTATTTTGATTTGTCATATTATTTACTGCATGAAGTCACTAGGAAGATTATTCCCCTTTTCATTCTTCATCTTTGGCAGGGTCAATTTAATACGGGCTGCTGAGGTACGCATCCGGCTTTCCACTCAACAAGCTGGTCTTGACATTAGCTTCGTCCCGTCCGATCTCTTTTCCTAAATTAAATAAGGGTGTTCTTGGATACCAAGCAAATCGGAACATTCACTCCTAGGTTTTTTGCTGTGAACTCAGCTGACCTAGCGAGTAATTAAATTATAATTTTGATATGCTAATATTATTATTATTATTATTATCACATCTTGGGTCGTCAGAAGTAATTGGGGGGGATGAGGCCACTGTTACAACCAATACATGGTTTAATCATCATAAAAGAAGAAGGTACACTTGGAAAGCACCAGGTGATATCAATAGATATCAAATTGATTATATAATGTTTAAGAAGAGATTTATGAATCAAGTCAAAGATAGCAGAAGCTTTCCGGGTGCTGATGTGGAAACAGATCATAATCTCGTTATGATGAAGAGCAGGCTGAAATTTAAAAGAATACAGAAAGGAAATAACAAATCTTGGCTAATAAGTAAATTGAAAGATGAGAATATTGCTGAGGCATACCAGCAGAAAACTGATGAGTTAACTAACACAGAAATAGGGAATACTATAGAAGATTCATGGACTCAAATTAAAAAATGATCTGACGGAGGCAGCTGATGAAATTTTGGGGAGAACAGAAATACCTCCTAGAAAGGAATGGATCACTAAAGAAATTCTAGATATGATAGATAAAAGACGGTTACTCAAGAGCTCAACAAGATTGGAAGACAAAGAATAATATAGAAGATTGCGAAATGCTATAAACAGAAAAGCAAGAATAACAAGAGAAAATTATTACGAGGGTATATGCACAATGATAGAAGAAAAAACTACTAAAGGACATGTAGATTCTGCATATCAGATGGTAAAGATTTTCTTTGGTAAGAGATGTAACAAGAGTAATGCCATAAGTAATGCAGAGGGAGTAATTCTCGATGATCATAGCGATATTGCAAAAAGGTGGAAAAATTACATTGAAACCCTATACGAAGGTGTACATTTACAGGAAAATGAAGTTCTTGAGGAAGAAGATGAAGTAACAGAAGATAATTTAGGCTTCCAAGTACTGAGAGAGGAATTTGAATTAGCTCTACGAAGACTGAAGGATAATAAGGCGCCAGGCATTGATAATCTCAAAGCTGAACTCCTCAAGAAAAGCGGACCTCGTATGAAGGAGAGAATGCTCCAACTTGTACAAAACATCTACATGGACGGAAAAATACCGGCTGATTTTGAAAAAAGTATAATGATCCCTATACCAAAGAAAATGGCAGCAAAACATTGTGAATAATATCGCACTATCAGTTTAGTCGTACATGCATCAAAAATTATCACCAACATAATATTAAGACGAATTGAAAAGCAAATTGAAGAATTTCTGACTGAAGACCAATTTGGGTTTGTTAAAGGTAAGGGTACTAGAGAAGCTATATTGGCATTGAGACTTTTACTTGAAAAAAGATTGGAAAAAGACCAAAGAACGTATTTATGCTTTGTGGATATTGAAAAGGCTTTTGATAATGTACAATGGATAAAAATGTTTGAAATTCTCAAAAACATAGGAGTCCCATATAGAGATAGAAGAATAATCTGGAATTTGTACAAAAATGAAATTGCAGTAATTAAAATTGGAAATGAACAAGAGGAAGCAAAAATGGGGAAATGAGTTAGAAAAGGCTGTGCTTTGTCTCCCATGCTTTTTAATGCTTACATCCAGGATGCATTGAATAAGGTTCGAGAGGATTTGAATTTAGGAATAAGGATACAAGGTGAACAAATAAATATGATTAGATTTTCAGATGACATTGCCATAGTTGCAGATAGTGAACAACGTCTCAAACAAATAATAGTAAAAATGGAGGAAATCATGGCTAATGAATACAAGATGAAAATAAATAAGTCAAAGACGAAAGTTATGGTCTTCGATAAAAAGGCAGACTCAAGTATGAAATTAGTGGTGGGCATCAAAACACTAGAAAATGTTCAAGAATTTAAATATCTCGGAAGCAAAATTACCAAAGATGGAAGAAGCAAGAAAGAAATCAAATGTAGAATTTTACAAGCCAAATTAGCATTTCACAAAAAGAAACGTTTATTCACAACAAATTCCATTAATCTTAAAACCAGAAAACGATTATTAAAAGCGTATGTTTGGAGTATTGCCCTTTATGGTTGCGAAACGTGGACAATTGGAAAAGAAGAAAAAAGGAGGATAAATTCTTTTGAACAATGGTGTTATAGAAGAATGCTAAAAATCAGCTGGACAGAAAAAATAACGAATGCTGAAATATTTAAAATGGTGGAGGAAAATTATACCTTATGGAAAAGCATAAAGAGGAGGAGGACTAGACTCATAGGACATATTTTGAGACACGATAGCCTGCTGAAAACGGTATTGGAGGGAATGGTTGAAGGCAAAAGATGTCGAGGAAGACCACACCTACAATATGTACAGCAAATCATGTCTGATGTAGGATGCAGAAACTATGAACAGATGAAGAGGAAAGCTATAAATAGAGCCGACTGGAGAACTGCCGCAGACCAATCCATGGATTGAATACTTAAGAAGAAGAAATTGACTCAACGACTTGTTCGTTTTTGAATGATAATGTTTTGTTTTTCCGTAATATTTGTTTATTTTTTGTTGTTGTTTGAGTCTTCAGTCTTTTGACTGGTTTGATGCAGCCCTCCATGCCTCCCTGTCCTGAGCTAATCGTTTCATCTCTACATAGCTACCACACCCTACATCCGAGGCAATCTGTTTAACATATTCTAACCTTGGTCTACCCCTACAGTTCTTGTCCTCGACCCTTCCTTCCATAACTAAGCTTGCTATTCCTGGGTGTCTTTGTATGTGTCCTACTAACCTATCTCTTCTCTTCATTAGAAGTCGCCAGAAACATCTCTCCTCTCCCACTCGTCTTAATACCTCTTCGTTTGTAACCCTATCTACCCATCTGATCTTCATCATTCTCCTGTAACACCACATTTCAAATGCTTCAATTCTCCTCTTTTCTGCTGCACCAATAGTCCAAGTTTCACTTCCATAGAGCGCCACGCTCCAGACAAAGGCTTTCAAAAATGACTTCCTAATACCTAAATCTATATTCGATGTCAACAAATTCCTTTTTTGTAGAAATGCTTTCCTTGCCTGAGCCAACCTACTTTTTATATCCTCTTTGCTTCGTCCATCACTGGTTAATTTGCTTCCTAAGTAACAGAAGTTTCCTACTTCATTCAGCTTTTCACCTGCCAACTTAATGTCCATAGAGGTTTCTGATTTATTTCGGCTGCATTCTAGTATATTTGTTTTACAATTATTAATTTTCATCAGGTACTCTTTCCGTAAGATGGAGTCCATACCATTCAAAAACTCATTCAAATCCTCAGGCTTGTCAGCCAAGATGACGATGTCATCAGCAAATTTCAGAGTTGAAATTATTTCTCCTTGAATCTTCACTCCCACTTTAAATTTTTCTCTAATTTCCTTCATTGCTTGTTCAATGTAAAGATTGAAAAGTATGGGTGATAAGTTGAAGCCTTGCCTAACACCTTTCTGAATATCAGCTTCTATCTCATGTCCTTCAGCTCAAATGACTGCTGTCTGGTTTCTGTATAGATTGTAGATCACCCTCCTATCCCTGTACTTAATTCCAATAGATTTCAAAATGTCAAACAATTTAGTCCAATCAACGTTATCAAAAGCCTTTTCTAAGTCTACAAATGCCATGAACGTTCTCTTATCTTTCCTTATTCTACCTTCCAAAATCAGCCTAAGACTTAGTACAGCTTCCCTTGTTCCTACATTTTTCCTGAAACCAAACTGGTCTTCACCCAACTCCCTTTCTATCTGGCTTTCAATCCTCCTGTAAATTATTCTAGACAGGATCTTTGAAGCATGAGTAATCAAGCTGATTGTACGGTAATCTTCACATCTATCAGCTCCCACTTTCTTTGGCATAGAGATGATTACATTCTTCTTGAAATCAGGGGGTCCACTGAAGACGTTCCGGGCAGGACAGCGATTCACGTGCAACGAAGACGCCAAGAGAGCAGTCCGATGGTGGTTCCACAGTCAGCCAGCCAGCTGAATTCTACCACAGGAGCATCTCAAATTTATTGCTGCGATGGAACAAATGTCTGAACGAATGTGGAGACTATGTGGAAAAATAGTGTTGGTTGGTTCCTCAGTTTAGGGGCTGCGACAATGCGGTCATGTAGCACCGTGTACTTTGGGTGTGTGTAGAATCTGTCTGATAACCGGTGTTAATTGTGATGACTGTATTAGTGTGTGATGTCTGTTTTCAATTCAAGTGAGGACTGCAGACATTGCATTTTTTCAAGTAGTTCCTACTTTTGCCGCCAAACGCCACTGTCAACGACTAGTATTTCAGAACTTGATTACCAGATGCCACCGCAGTCGGCTCCTGACGACGAACGTCGGAACCTAAGAGCGTTTGTTGAATGTTTAACCTATATATAATTTAGCTTCACACAGGTGTAATTAGTGGAAGGTCCTTTAACATGCCAAACATCTATGAAATGGGACCGTCGGCTTTTCTTCCCCTCCGAAGGAAGGCATACTGAAGGATTTTTAACGCTCATAAAAATCCGACGACTTCAGCCGGGATTGAACCCGCGATCTTGAAGATAGAAGCTCAGCATGCTACCAACCACGCCACCGAAGCCCCTGGAAATATAGTGTAAAGTACGTAGAACAGTACGTATATTTTTAATTACCTGTATGTATCTTTTGGGGGGCTAAAAATAAATTGGGACTAAGACTTTTCAATCCGCCCTCGTAATAGCAATAAATAAATCTCCCGTGCAGGCCACGGACTAGTGGAATCATGACACCAGCACAAAATGAGATGGAGTTGTCAGTTGGATGGCCGTCTGTCTCTTCTCTCTGGAATAACCCCGGCACTTTTATATATTTAGGTAACCCCAAGACTTTTATGTTCGACCCTGACTATTATGTGTCAGAAAACTGTATTATAATGAGGCTCATTATAACACTAATTTTCATTATGAAACCCCACCAATCAGAGCTCAAGAAACAGTTGTTTGACCAATTAGATAAGGATATCGTCGCACCTGCACTGAGTTCCACGGCCTACTAATTTAAATTTGACTGCCTGGTCTAGTGTCATAGTAGGGTAATCGAGGAGGCCATGGTCAAATACAAGGCATTCTCTGCGTCTCATGCGCTCTGTTCAGTACATAAAACTGGCGAAATCTTGACAGATAATAATGAATATTTATGTTCGAGCATAAAATACAGTAGTTATAATAATTATCGTCGAACATAAACAGTCGTATGCAAGTCGCCTATAATGGTAATTATTGCCATTATAGGCTCGTTGCATAATGTACTATTTCGTTTCTGGAAGTGGTAGTTTTGTTTCCCAAATCTACTCACAGGGTTGGGATCGAACCCACTCTCTTCCAACCCTCTTAAAAAGTAGAATGCTATAAGAAAAAGGTAGCCAAGGTGATGAAATGCACGGGAGGTGTGAGCTATAAGATACGTCGCTAGAGGAGAAACATCAGCCAGAATAACAAGATTCAGCTACCTGGCAGCTTCATTACCTCTGATGGACGAATTATAAGAGAGACAGCAGCAATCAACTGGTGCTTACAACACGAAGAAAGACTTATTAACACTTAAACCATCGGCACTAAAGCTTGGCAATCAAAGCCAGTGCAACATGAAATCTGCGAATAGCAAAATGGGGAAAAGTACAATCCTACGAAAAGTAGGCGATGAAGACACCTTAGATCAGGCTGTTCCAAATCCACGAATTTGAGTATGCGTACACGCGAGTACTCAGTAGTGATGCTCGGAGTACGGCTGGAGAGGGACTGGAGGTGATAGCCAATACGTCACATCATCATACGTCATAACACAAGTCCATGGGCTTCCTACCAGTCTTGATGTATCCACCGCGCAGTGACGGCAGCCCCCACAGCAGAGCTGTATTGCATGTTGCAGGTTTACTCACTCAAGGAGACGAGTACTCCGCTGTTCACTGGCGAGCAGCACGCTGGAACACACTGCCTTAGACTGTTGGAAGTCATTTTTCCGTGTTGCCTTAGCAAACGAAAGTTGTGTTTTCAGTCGGTCAACACAATTGTACCCAATTGCATTGAGTTTTATGCCCTAACCCAGAAAATAATTACACAAGATTGATAAACTCATGTTTCTATCGTCAAGCGATCATCATCAGATCCCTTACACTAGTTATGGTTAGTTATTGTTGTCTTAAGGGGAGCAACAACAACGTCATCTTACTCTCTTAATAAAAAATAGAATGATACAAATTTAGAAGAATTAACAAATTATTTGATGCAGCACTCCAAGCCTCCCTGTCCTGAGCTAATCGTTTCATCTTTACATAGCTACCATACCTCACATCTGAGACAATCTGTTCAACATATTCGAGCCTTTGTCTACCCCTACAGTTCTTCTCTGCGATCCTTCCTTCCAAAACTAAGTTTGTTATTATTCGGTGTCTTGGTTTGCCCTACCAACCTATCTCTTCTCTTCATTAGCAGTCACCAGAAACATCTCTCCTCTCCCTCTTCACTTGTTACTCCGTCTACCAGTCTAGTCTTCATTTTCCCGTGAGACCATATTTCAAACGCTTCAATTCTCCTCTTTTCTGCTGCACCAATAGTCCAAGTTTCACTTCTATAGAGCGCCACGCTCCAGAGGAAGGCTTTCAAAAATGACTTTCTTATGCCTACATCTATATTCGATGTCAACAGTTTTCCTGTCTATGTAAATGCTTTCCTTGCCTGGGCCAATCTACTTTTTATATCCTCTTTGTCTCGTCCATCACTGGTTATTTTGCTTCTTAAGTAACAGAAGTCTCCTACTTACTTTTCTTCTTCACCTGCGCCAATTTGAGGTCCATAGGGGTTTCTGATTTCTCTCGGCTGCATTCCATACTTCCTTTGACGTCAAGGGGGATTTTTGATTTATTTCGTTTGCATTCTATTATGCATTCCATTATTAAGAGTTTATTCCAGCATCGTCATTGTATCAAATTAGGCGAACTTGCTTCTATTTGCCACAAAATGTACGCAAGAGACTGATACAGAGATTGCTATTGCCAATATTTGTCTATGGATCTAGTATTTACCATGATCTGGGAGAGTTCCTCAATACAAAATTGCAAAGAATGCAACATGATTGCTGTTTGTTCGCAATGTACCAAGAGAATCTCATATAACTCCATTATACGTCCAGATTGGATGGCTAAAGTTAAAAGAACGAAGACATTAAGGCCATGGCTCTGACTGTGATAAGAATTCTAAAAATCAAACTTCGTCTTATAGTTACTGCACACTAACTCCCATGCAGTCTGTACATAACCGAGTTAATAGACACTGCACAAATGCTCCAGATACCTCATCATAGAACCGAAAAATGCAAAGGCTAATTCCGTATTTTAGCTACTATTCTCTGGAATAAATATAAATTGCACCAGTATTCATGACTTCCCACCAGAGCGATTAAGCACTCCCTTCATGGTAATCTATCAGCTATACGATCATCATGATCAATGTGAACAGATGTAATAACAAAAACTTCTACTGTCTACTGAATTTTTAGGTTAAGTTCTTTTTTATTCTTTCTTCATTTATTTTATTGTATTCAACCACCTTCTGAATGAAGAGAGCTGCATAAAGAGGCTCTGTAGTCTCAGTGGCCCGTATAAGAGAAATAATAATAAATTCAAAATCAAATTTGAATAACGTTAAGTTATGAAATTAATTAGAAACAGCTGACACGCATGTCGCCATATCGCTTACACTCATAACGTAGTAGTTATAATTACCGTTTGCGGGAGTTGCCGTTTAAATCTAGCCTTCAAGGAAAACTACTGTTTGTGATCTTGTGAAATGACTTACTGTGAATTTTATAACAAGTCTCAAGCACAGTATCAGTGATTGAGAGTGACATTGAGGCAGTAAATACTGCACAAACATATCGTTGAAAGGACACCTGGCATGGGGGCGTAAGATTCATGTAATTACGTTTTTAACACAGCATTGACTTTCCCAAAGGCACAAACACACAGCCTTCATGGAGACTCACTGTGACGTGAATGACTACTAGGTAGTGCAGTAGTTTGCATGTCCATGTCAACCTCACTTCCGAAAGAACAGTTAGTGGTTACAAAACAGTCAGCTGACATAGCAAGAAGCCGATACAACTTCCGCAGAGGAGAACAGGAAAACAGCAGTCATGGTGAAAGGAAACCATATTCTTATTTGTTGTTTTATTTACTTCTACTATTTACTTATTAGTGTTCTCAGCTGAATTAAAAAAAAAAAATGTCACTAAACTCGCACATCCAATCCAGTGGTTTACAAGTAATGGAACCCTAGATGACCCCAGAGGCGTGGTGGTGATGGCTACTTTAAGGGGGCGAAACATGTGCATCATTGAGGTAAGGATGGTAATTAAAATGGAAAATAAATAAAAATAACAAAATGTTATTAATGTAGTCAATGGCCATTTATTTTCTGATAATTACAATGGAAATTTTAAATCAAGGAATACTACAAATAATTGAAGGGTTCATACCAAGAACCACACAAGTAAAAAAAAAAAATGTTCCTAAACTTAAACAAAAAGAGAGAGCTTTATTTGTGCTGAATGAAATAAAAATTATTTTTAGACCTACTATTGTTTCAATGACAGCTTTTAATAAATGTTATTGGTCTTACTTCCCTTTTAACTACTATGGCTTTTACCGACGCCAGGGTGTCGGAATGTTGCCTCGAAGGGGATCTTTAACGTGCCAGTAAATCTTCAGACACGGCTCTCTCGTATTTGCGCACTCTCAAATGCCAGCTGACCTCACCAGGATTCGATCCTGCAACCTTGGGCACACCAGGTGAGAACGTTACCGCTGAGCCACGCAGCCAATCAATGCCAGCTTTACATTGCACATAAAGGAAATACTGTATATTTTTATGAAGATAGTCGAGAAAACCTAAGAAATCTTGGGACTGGTCTGGTTTTTGCCGAAATCTTAGTTGAATACAAAAATGAAAAATAGTTTATTCCTCAAATACGATTATTTATTATGTAAATCCTAACAAAATACATTGAATGCCAAATATTCCAGGGGTTTAATTATCTTGAAAAGGTATTGGAAATGCATTGGACTTGTCTTAATTTTGTAGAATCCCCAATAGTTCACACTCGTATATAACCCGACATATTGTCTGCTTGATGGAGACAGTAATAATATCTATACGTAGAGCTGGCCTTGAAGAGGAAGAAGATGTATTTACCTCAAAAAGTCAATTTTTGGACTTGTCCGGTTTGTTTGGAATGAACCCTTCAATTAACTTTATTACAGCAGCCAATGGCCATTTATTTTCTGATAATTACAAAGGAAATTTATTGAAAAGAAAGGAATACTGCAATTAATTAATATTAGTCTATTAATTTTACTTTCAGGACGGAGCAGGGAAGGGATTTTGGAAGGAAAACGGCCGTGGTCATATTGAAAGGAACCGTCCGGCATTTGCCTGGTGGTGAAAATGGGAAACCACGAAAACCATTTTCAGGACGGCCGATGTAGGATTGAACGCATGCTCTCCCTATGCCAGCGAGGCACAAGGTAGCACTCTCGGCTATTGCGGACTGTAAAACGAGTACTACATCTAATCTATACTAATAAAAGATGATGATGATTATTGTTGTTTTAAGGGGCCTAACATCTAGGTTATCGGCCCCTAATGGTTTGGGTGATCGTGAAGATGACAATGAAATGTAAACTATAACTAAAACTAACTACTAACTTATATACTAGAAGAAGAAATGGAAAACAAAAGGAGAATAAGGCAAATAAAAGACAGGAGGAAAAGAAACGCCCTCAACCCACGACGAATGCGGATTGAGGGACTTTGAAGGAAGGAGAGCCATGAAAGGCAGATAGGAAAGGGACAGAGGACAGGGTCCGCCCCGGAGTTAATGTATAAAAGGGGGGAAACCGGACCCAGCTCAGGAATCCCTCGGGGTCGCCAACTCCCGAACTCACCAGCCGTGAGCCCCTGAGGGTGTAGCAATATCCAGGGTGCACCAGACGTGGTGGGGCTACACACACCCTGCCTCCTTGAGGGCCTTGAGCAAAAGGCAGGAGATAACATGAAAAGAAAAGGAAAAGAAGGCTGACCCCTCGCAGAAGGAGGGTATCAGAACAGATGAGACAGTTGCCTACGTTTTTCGCTGCTAAATTGAGTTGATGAGTTCCAAAACAATACGTATAATGCCAGGTTTGTATCTTTAACGCAGTGAGTTTATGGGGGCAAAGTGATAAATTCCATAACTTGACATGTCCTGTAGTTATTAAGTGTTGAATATTGCAGCAATTTCCTAAACTTAACATGTCCACAAACTAGTCTGTTCCATAACTCAACATGTCCCTGTTCTTAAATTGAAAAGGGAAATTTTAGAGGGATATGTGTGTTTAGAAGTTTTATTAAATTATTAATTATAAAAATGTCCGTAGCATATCATTTTAAGGATTAAAAATCCAGAAAGACTATTTCTTATGTTAAAATATTACGGTACCAACATAGAATATAGTGTAATAAAATTCTGTAACTAAATTCATACTTAAGCGTTCAGTTGAGATATTATTAACTACGTGTTTCCAAAGAGTGTACAAAAAATGTCTGGAACTAAAACACCATAAGAATTTAAATTTCGAGAAAACAGTTTGTTCCATAAGTCTATTCGAAAACTTAGCATATCCATTGAACCCTTTAGTATTGCAGTGTTTATATGCAAGAATCTTGATCAAGGGGTCGCGCTCAGTTCATAGTGTGATGTTTACGTTCGCCAAACAACATGCTCTACTGAGGTAAGGGTCATAGGATTAAAACTATAATTAAGAAAGGAAGTGACAAGGCGTTAAAAATAACATAATTTAATGACTATTAGTGCAAATAAAATGAATATAGACAACAACAATAATAAATTTCCTCCCTGAATCTTCCCATGACAGAAATATTTATCAAAATTTTAGGAGTCAGACGGATCTCCCCCTTATAAAAAAAATGGATCCAAGTTCCACTAACTTGCATTGGATTTTATGTACGCGTAATGACTAACTACGAGGAATGAGTACTGGGATGACTGTTCTTTTACATCGGGTAAGAGCCACGACGCTTACGAACAATCATCTCGTAAATCAACGTTTACGGATATGGGACACAACACTAATAAAACCCTTTAAATTAATGCTGACACACAATCTAAAAACTAATATTTACAGGAATCTCCCTCGAGACCCTCCTTCGATGCAATGACGCATCTGACAAATGAGCTGCCAACCCGGCCAATTGCTCAATACACAAACAAGGAAAAGACAGCATCGCACGTGACTACACGGGTCACTAATACGGAACATAAACATGGAATGTAACCAACAACAACAAAGGCCTCACCGGCTCAGATTACTTTATATGAACAAAAATGCACGTTAAGCCAACGCTTCGGAGATTATAGTGATTCGTAGGCAACTCCCATTTATTTAAACAATTTTTACCATTGATCAGTTCTTATTCTGGATTTCAAGTAATTATACGGAGCCAACAAGCGCTCCCCTAATGACCTTGATGCAATCCTTTCAGCCCGCCTTGTGAAACAACTTCCCCCTTCCTCAACTCTGTCATCGTCCAGCCCCAGTGTGTAAAAATAACTTGACCAACAGACCGTTATCTCGTAGAATCAACAGCAACAAATCTCAACCACATAAACATATGGTAAGACCTTAATCGATATAGCCACATATGTCCTCGCAAGGTAACCATATGGACTTGGCACCAAGCTGACAGAAATCAGTCCACGCTGAAATTCCCGCTTGTAATGACCAATAAAATATACACACACACACACTGCTGGGGATGACATAACATTTTTCACACAGGTCGGCTGAATCAGATCCTCACAAACTATTTAAAAACAATTAAAACCTACGAGAGAGCTGACTGCTCCTCGCCACAACACGCATTGCTCCAACGGCAATAAACTCACTGAATCTGATCAATAATAAACATTACAAGATTAATTTACCCTCCAATCTACTGCATGAGTTTACTAATTCAGTCCTACTTCTGAAACACAACATATCTCCGAGAGACGCTTCTTAATCGCACTACGTAAACATATACGAACACGGTCGTCCACATAGCTACGTTAATTAAATCAAACAAACAAGAACTTACGACTGATAAAATATGTGCGAGCTGTTTCCATGCAAAAGGTGTGTCAGACCAAAACTAAATACACTACGTTAATCAACACAAGCAAGATATTTACAAACAAAATATGTCCCATATACCATAAGTTAATTTGTCAGATAATAAGAATATTATTCATGTACTCATCCTCTGCCAGTCACCGTCAACGAACATCTGCAGCCATCTCCCTACTTAATGCCGCTTAGCTCGTCTCAAACATCTCGATGGAGTGTTGACAGTTCCAAACTTCTTCCAGGATAAGCGATGTCATCTCTCGTGCTGATGCAAAAAGTTATAGATTAATTCACACTCGATATCTGTTTACTAAATTCGCCGTTTTAGGTACTTAATTCCCCAGAACAGTCTGTTGGCGAATTGTCGATGATACTGCCCCTACAAAATAGTACAGTGACTATCTATCACACTGAATTTAACACACATTTGTATTAATAAAATCTGTGTCCTCATGACACGCAAAGTACAAGTGCCTACGTCCTCAGACGCGCAAAATGTAATGATAACCTGTGTCTTCCGACACACACAATGTAATATAACCTACATCCTCAGACGCACAAAAGTAATAGTCAATGTCTTGGCTCTTCACGCCACTTATAAATGAACTGGCCCTAGGTATCGATAGAGGGGGAAATTATATAAAAATTTCTCAAAATAATAGTGGTACAGGAATGAAACAAATATCACTGAACTCGTAAAATTGCGCAGGTCAAGAATATGCCCATTAATCCTAGAATCGATCGTAGAGATGTTGTCTAGCCGAACTCCCGCGTTAATGCTAGCTGTCGCGTGCCCAAGCTAGACTTGGCGCGTTCGTAAGCATTTATCTCTCATTGGTTCCACATTTTCAATAACTTGGCGGTTTTTATCAGACCTCGGCCTCGTAGGAGTGTCCAGTATTATCATCAGCCACTCACGTTACTGCATTATATTTTTTCTAGGCGCGAATAGTACAATGCACATACCATAAGCGTGTCTCACCACGCGTCCCTTCTATTTTGAGGTAGCCACCACCTGTCCTTCTGAAACATAGCTAGGGTCTTTCTTTTCACAATGCTAAAGTATTTAGCCTTTTGTCAAACTGCTGCAGGTATGTTCCCACTGTCTCCAACAAATGCTTGAAGTTTCCTCATCTTCGTCTGGCTATTTCATGACGCTGGTGGAAATATTAATTAATTGAAGAAATAAAACATCGAATCATTTATCCATCAGAGGATATAGGGTTCACCATAGTATTTTCTTTGTTTTTTACATTGTAATATTTTACAGATTTCTGAGACTTTCACATAGAATTTTTAATAAATAGACCAGTTTCAGGAATTATTTTAAAAAGAATAACTTGATAAGGAAACCTTCTGAACGTATTTTGTAATTTAATCGAATTTCAACTTCCTGAACATGTTAACTTTTGGAACTCATCAACTCAATTTTTGCTTTCGTTTCGAGAGTTAATTAGAACAATAACAGTATTCGGAGTGTAAGTTAGTTATTGTTGTTTTCAGTGGTGGAACAACGAGGTAATCTGTCCCAACTACGCACATAAATTCAGTTCTTAAAATCTCATCTGGCATGGGTTGTCCAAATCATTTAATACTTAAAATAGTACTTTCGAAGATATAGTAACTTTTAGGGATTTTTGGTTGATACTAGTGGTACTAGGGCTAAATACGCAATATGATAAGTCTAACATGTTTAATTACTAATACCACATAAACGCATCATCGAAACATGAGAGTTTTGAAATATTTCACAGACAAAATACGATTCCTGTTTTCACGATTATACCGTAAGGGACAGCTTTCTTCACATCCAGTGCAACCAAGGGAAAGGAACCACTCAGCGAGAGTAGTTATAATAACTCTCCGCTCTTCGTACTACGTCCGTGAATTCTCGCACTGCATCCGGTGTCGACCAGCCTATACTGAATTCAAATTGTCTTGGTGACTGATAAATCACCGGCTTCGATTATTGCTGCAAGCAATCTTCATCTTATGACTTTCCCAAATAATTTGCCTGCTGTTACGAGTATACAAAGTGGGCGGTACGTAGTGATGTAAAATAACCAGGTATTTATAAATATGTGTAAATACCCAGGGTATATACTCGGGTAAATACCCTATTTGGGTAAATACCTGGATATTTTAGATTTTTCAAAAAAAATCCTGTGTCGTGTAAGTTGAACCTTAAAAAAGGCTACCGGTATGCAAACTATTCTATATTAACTTTTTAGGTAGTTAATAAAATTTAATTTATTTAGAATTGAGACTTAAAAAACTGAATTAGAATTCGGAATTAGATTAGGAGATAAAATTCAATAGTTATAACCTGAAAAACTCAGGGTTATAATTGAACTAGGCCTTTTTGCAAACATTGAGATAAAAGTTGGGGGAAATTTATTCAGAGCTTTGACCAAGTTCTACAAAAGGTGTAATACAGTTTTCAACACACTGTATAATGTTTTTTAGAACAGTTTGTAATATTATTCATATATAAAATAAATAATCAAATACCTAAAAAGACTACAGTAGTAAATAGAAAATTAACAGTTACACTAGAAACGTTCCAAAAAAAAAAATAGAGCCCTTACTTTATTTAGGTTCAATGAAGCTTTACAAATGTATTAGGCTATTCATACATAATGAATATATTTAGGCTTAGGCCTATATTCCAATTTACAATGAAAAATATCAATTGAGTTGTACAAGTACAACTTGGGTCAAATCAAATTGAAATTTTGTTTATTATAGTTCTTTTAATTTACAAAAGAAAGTATGTCTGAATTTGAATTCCAATTTATTTAAATAAAATAAAATAAAATAAAATGTGAAGGTGACAGTTAAAACAGGGGATAGGCGACTTGCTGCGCAGAGGGAGATTAAGGATGGAACATTTTGTCCAACTACACCGCTCGGCGTTGATCGTGTTTTATAGCACAAATTTAGGTTTTACTCGCTAACGGTTGGAGATACCTTTCGGATAGAAAATGTAATTTTAAACCTCGTATATGCCATCAAAAATTTGCTAATTCTTAGCGTTCTCTTTTCATTTGAAATGGAAATATGAAAGTTTTAAACCAAAGGGTGTAGTGACGTCACTAAAATGGTCGCCATCTTTAAATAGTGAAAAGTATTGAAATCAAAATATCCTATATGTTAACCAGGTAAATCAGCTACTTCCATGTAAAATTCATGTAAATCGGACCAGTGGTACTTGCGTGATTGAGTAAAACACAGACACACACCATCTCATTTTTAGCCTCGCTTCGCTCGCGTCATAGTCGTGTCATATTTTTATTCAATGAAATGCAGGTTTAACCCCGTTAACACCCCTTTAGAACCTGAATATCCAAAAATCCCTCCTTAGTAGACGTTTTCGAAACACAACAAACATATCCCCAAAATATCATTCTGCTAACATTAATAGTTTGGGTTGGTCGATGAGAGTGAACATCCAAAAATCCTTCCTTAGTGGACGTTTTTCTTCCAGAATTTCACCCCTCCCCATAGGCCCCTTAAATTGAATTTATGAAACAAGATGTTCAGTAAAGAACATATAGCCTACTTTCTCCTAAATGTATGAGTATAGTTATAACTCGTTGTTATTTTCGAAGAGTATAATAGAACTATTCTTTGTTGAAGACCTTAGAAACGATTTACCTCTACCAAACGCCACAACCTAGATAAAAACTGCTACCATCATTGAAGAAAGAAAGATAAGAAGTATATCAAGAATGTTATGGATCTGGAGACATAATCGACCGGACTGGCTGCGTGGCTCAGCGGTAACGTTCTCGCTTGCTGGGCCCTAGGTTGCAGGTTCGTATCCTGGCGCAGTCAGCTGGCATTTGAGGGTGCACAAATGCGAGGGAGCCGTGTCAGTACATTTACTGGCACGTAAAAGATCCCCTTCGGGCCAAAATTCCGGCACCCCGGTGTCTCTAAAAGCAGCAGTAGTTAAAAGGGATGTAAAACCAATAACATTGTTATTATTATTATTATTATTATTGTTATTATTATTACATATACGACCTGCCGTGGGCAACATGCAACTTTGAGTTGAGGCATGTCTTTACACGTCTGGTTGTGCATGGCTTTCACAACCCTAATTGAAAAAAAAGGAAGGAAGATTGTTGTTTTACGTGACCGTGAATCTTGTGATTATGAGCCACGGGACCTCCTTTTTACGTGGAATCCGAACCACAGGACATGGCATTTCACTTCGAAAATCTCACATGCATTGACCGGGAATCGAAAACCCTAATTGAATTAACAAATCTTTCCATGACCCTACAGAGACGTGTGTATACAAACTACTATGTGAAATCGTTTTGTTCTTTACTTCAAATAACATTTTCAAGTAACGCAAAATAGGCTGTTACAAACCCTTTAAAATAAAAAGTAAAAATGTATCGTAGTATCATCTTGTCATTCTTCAAATTCGATGCGCATAGAATGCCAATGGTATAGTAATCAATGGAGCCCCACGTAGACTAGTCGTGATATCTAGTGGTGAAATATCGAACAATATAATCCTAACAGAGCGAGTGCATTCTAGCGGCCAGAAGAAGAAACTTTTCAATAAAATCTGGAAGTTAATAAGTAGGTCGACGTGCAGTTACCTTTTTGGCAGCTAGATGTCTCGAGTAAATCTGCTGGCGAATTATGTTTTAATTAAATATATATTTTACACCATAATATGCACAATATAACGCTTAATTTTAAAACATCTGAGTCATTACAAAACAATAAACATATAACATTTCAAGCAAAAAACCTAGCTCTGATCGGGTTTGAACCATAGGCATTTGAGCGATAGGCTAACGCTCTATCACTGAGCTAATTGTGTCAACGAATATCGTTCTATATAAAATGACTTACATAGAACTTGTTAGCAAATAATGATTTATACTAAACGATTTCATCACTGGAGTATATTATTTATATATAAAGCATTTCATACAAAGTTTATTTATTTTGTATCAGTACGCTATATTGCATGCAATACTCAAATTAGTGAAATATAAGTCAGGCACAAGATATCCGCTGCCATCTTGTCTTATTACTGAATCAGCTCAGCTTTTTAAAATCACGTCTGCACTATAGTATTACAAAATAAACTTTTAATTTCGAACGTGCCTCTTCCTTTAGAACAGTTAAAACGATTCTCGGCTCGATAATCGGAACTGGTGGGTCCCATGATATGGATTATAAAGTTTGCATAATTCGCACGGCCGCCATCCTGAAATGGTATGGCGGACGACCTTGTAGTTTGGTCACAAGACGCATCCTATACGAAGGTATGTTGTTACCAAATTTGGTAGAGATCGGATGATTTGGTTAGTCGTTATTTGATTTTACGTTTTGAACGTTTGAGTGGCCGCCATTCAGTTTTAGTAAAGATGGCGGCGATATAAAACATGACACTGAGGTGTCCTTTGCTAGTGCTACCTTTGTACCAAATTTCGTTCAATTCGCATTCACCGTGTTCGAATTGATAGGGGGGGACAGACATTCAGAGTACACACACTCACACACACACAGACACACACACACACACACACACACACACACAGACTCACACACACACACATACACACACACACACACACAGACTCACACACACACATACACACACACAGACAGACACACTTTTTTCGCCCTGTGTTGATCTCATAAGTCTACTTTCATTTTTTGCAAAAATCGAAAGTAGGCTAAAAACGGTCGAACACCTATTTATTTATTTATTTATTTATTTATTTATTTATTTATTTATTTATTTATTTATTTATTTATTTATTTATTTATTTATTTATTTATTTATTTATTTATTTATTTATTTATTTATTTATTTATTTATTTATTTATTTATTTATTTATTTATTTATTTATTTATTTATTTATTTATTTATTTATTTATTTATTTTTAAGCTGATTGATTTCCTCCGAGTTTCAAACTCCTTGCCTATGTCGTTTAAGAGATACACGCTCCGTTTTCATCCCTTTCACCTCATAATATACACTACATCGAAAAACCATTAGACATGTGTCAGCTTATTTTTAATGATTAGTATATATGCCAAGTATCACATCCCCAAATGAAACCACTCGTGAGATATTGTTATTCAATGAAATGCACGTTTACCCCCTTAAGACCTATTTAGAACCTGAATATTCAAAACTCTTTCCTTAGTGGACGTTTGCGACATACAACGAACATATCCCCAAAATGTCATGTATCTAACTTCAATAATTTTGGCTTGGCGATGATGAGTGAGTGAGTGAGTCCGGACATTTCCTTTCATTTATTTTTGATAATTTCACCCCTCCCCATGAACCCCTTAAATTGGATTTATCCACCTATTTACTTATTTAAAGCTGTTTTCCCCCTGAGTTTGATGAGTGAATAAGTGAGTCAATCAGTTAGGACACTTTCTTTCCTGTTTTTTTTCTCCCCAGAATTTCACCCCTCTCCAAGGGCCCCTTAAATTGGATTTATGAAAAAACGGTCGAACACCTATTTACATGTATTTTAAGCTGTTTTTCCCCGTCGAATTTCATACATGTCGCTTATGTCGTTTAAGAGATACACGTTACGTTAAGAATCCCTCAACCCCCAATTTTCACCCCTTTCACCTCATAATATACACTACATCGATAAACCCTTATATATATATGTCTGATTATTTTTAATGATTAGTTTATATACCGAATATCACATCCCCAAAGAAACAACTCATGAGATATCGTTATTCAATGAAATGCACGTTCACCCCCTTAACATGTCTTTAAAACCCGAATAAACAAAAACCATTCCTTAGTTGACGTTTTCGACATTCAGCGAATATATTCCCAAAATTTCATTTTTCCAACTGTAATAGTTTTCGCTGGGCGTGATGAGTGAGTGAGTCAGACAGAACATTTTCTTTCAATTATTCTTACCAAAATTTCACCCCTCCCCATGGGCCCCTTAAATTGGATTGATGAAAAAACTCTTGAACTCCTATTAACTTATTTTTTTAAGCTGTATTTTTCCCCCGAGTTTGATGAGTGAGTGAGTTAGTCAGTCAGTTAGGACACTTTCTCTCCTTTTTTCCCCCAGAATTTCACCCCACCCCATTGGCCCCTCAAATTAATTTATGAAAATACGGTCGAACACCGATTTACTTATTTATTTAGCTGATTTTTTTCGCTGAGTTGGAAATTTCTCGCCTATGTCGTTTAAGAGATAAGCCTACACGCTCCGTTAGGAATCCTTCAACCCCCACTATTCACCCCTTTCACCTCATAATAATACACCACATCGAAAACCCCTAAGACACATGTCTGCTTATTTTTAATGATTAGTTTATATGCCAAGTATCACATCCACAAATGAAACCACTCGTGAGATATTGTTATTCAATGAAATGCAGGTGTAACCCCCTTAAGACCCCTTTAGAGCCTGAATATCCAAAAATCCTCCCTTTGACATACAACGAACATATCCCCAAAATGCCATGTTTCCAACTTCAAAATTATTGGCTGGGCGATGATGAGTGAGTGAATGAGTCAGGACATTTTCTTTCATTTCTTTTTCTTCAGAATTTCACCCCTCCCGATGAACCTCTTCAATTTGATTGATAAAAAAAACTGTCGAATAGTTATTTACTTACTTACTTTAAAGCATTTTTCCCCCTAAGTTTGATGAGTGAGTCAGTCAGTCAATCAGTTAGGACACTTTCTTCCCCCCCCCCCCCAGAATTTCAACCCTCCCCATGGGCCCCTTAAATTGGATTTATGAAAAAACGGTCAAACACATATTCACATAGTTTTTATGCAGATTTTTTTCCGCTGAGTTTCAAACTCCTCGCCTATGTCGTTTAAGAGATACACGCTCCGTGAGGAATCTTTCAATCCCTACTTTTCATCCCTTTCACCTCATAATATACACCACATCGAAAAACCCTCAGAAACGTGTCTTCTTACTTTTTAATGATGAGTTTATATGCCGTGTATCACATCCCCCAATGAAACCAATCGGGAGATATTGTTATTCAATGAAATGCAAGTTTAACCCCCTTAAGACCCCTTAAGACCCCTTTAGAACCTGAATATCCGAAAATCCTCCCTTAGTAGACGGTTTTGACATACAATGAACATATCTCCAAACTGTCATGTTTCTAACTTCAATAATTTTGGCTGGGCGATGATGAGTGAGTGATAGAGTGAGTGAGTGAGTGAGTTAGTCAGGACATTTTCTTTCAATTCCCCCCCCCCCCCCAGAATTTCAACCATCCCCATGGGCCCCTTTAATTGGGTTTATGAAAAAATTGGTCAAACACATATTTACTTATTTTATGCTGATTTTTTTCCGCTGAGTTTCAAACTCCTCGCCTATGTCGTTTAAGAGATACACGCTCCGTTAGGAATCATTCAATCCCCACTTTTCACCCCTTTCACCTCATAATATACGCCACATCGAAAAACCCTTAAACTCGTGTCTTCTTATTTTTAATGATGAGTTTATGTGCCGAGTATCACATCCCCCAATGAAACCAATCGGGAGATATTGCTATTCAATGAAATGCAGGTCTACTCCCTTAACACCCCTTTAGAACCTGAATATACAATAATCCTCTCTTAGTGGACATTTGCGGCCCTTGGGGAAGCAGCATACCAAATTTCATTCCAATCCGTTCGGTGGTTTCTGAGATTTCGTGATGAATGATTGAGTGAGTGAGTGAGTGGTATTTGACAAATATATAGTAGAAGATAGTGTCCAGTCTTTGTTATGCTAAACTCGGTTGACAGTGCTATGTGAGTAGGTGAGTAAATAACGGGATTTCAAGTAAAGATGCTCATTTTCTATACCGGTAGTGCTAGGCGCAACTGGCATCCAGACGGCCGTGTCTCGACTTGAGCTATGTTGCCATGGAAACTATCTACCTTGCCATTCCTTCATGAGTATATTTTATGATTTGATTAGCCTGTGCTTGAGTGCAAAAGGGCCGAAATCAGAAGAATGAGAAAGACTATCGAAAATTTATGTAGCCAGCGGTTCCTTCTGGGTCCTAAACTATGTGTATGCAAAATTTGGTTGAGATTGGTGGAACGGTGTAGATTTGTATACGGAACAGATCCACATACATACATACATACATACATGCATACATACATACATACATACATACAGACTTTCACTTTTATATATAAGATTACTATTGATAATGTACATTTGTGATATGTCTCACGAATCTGACAGCAAAGTAATAATGTAAGGAATAATAATAATAATAATAATCATTTTGTAATAATAGTAATAATACCTCCTCTTTTTTCTGACAAATACGGCTCCAAATAATAATAACAATAATAGTAAAAATAGACTAATAATATCAAAAATAATCATAATCATAAATTAACGTGAGCTAAAAGAAAGAGTTCTGTGCATTATAATAAAGGATTTTGTATCGAATTAAGTTTCAGGTTTCTTAAAGTCCTTTCTCAGTTGGGTCATAGGAGTAGATCAGAACAGGTCACAATGCGACCTTCGAATAGAGATTGAAGGAGGTGCTTAGATCAATCCCAGGAATTTCCATAAACTTACTGAAGGGCAAAGCAATCTATAATGTGCCTGGCTGCGTGGCTTAGCGGTAACGTTCTCGCCTGCTGTTCTGCAGGATCGAATCCTTGCACAGTCAGCTGATATTTGCGGGTGTGCAATTGCGAGGAAGCCGTGTCAGTAGGTTTACTGGCTTGTTGAAGATCCTCTTCGGGGCAAAATTCCGCCACCCCGGCGTGGCGTCTCTAAAAGCCGCAGTAGTTAAATGGGACGTAAACCAATAACAGTATTATTATTGTTGTTGTTGTTTTTGTTTGAGTCTTCAGTCCTTCGACTGGTTTGATGCAGCCTTCCATGCTTCCCCGTCCTGAGCTAATCGTTACATCTCTACATAGCTACCACACTCTACATCCGAGGCAATCTGTTTAACATATTCTAGCCTTGGTCTACCCCTACAGTTCTTATCCTCAACCTTTCCATCTATAACTAAGTTTGCTATTCCTGGGTGTCTTAGTATGTGTCCTACCAACCTATCTCTTCTCTTCATTAGCAGTCGCCAGAAACATCTCTCCTCTCCCACTCGTCTTTACACCTCTTCATTCGTAACCCTATCTACCCATCTGATCTTCATCATTCTCCTATAACACCACATTTTAAACACTTCAATTCTCCTCTTTTCTGCTGCTCCAACAGTCCAAGTTTCACTTCCATAGAGCGCCACTCTCCAGACAAAGGTCTTCAAAAATGACTTTCTAATACCTAAATCTATATTCGATGTCAACAGATTCCTTTTCTTGAGAAATGCTTTCCTTGCCTGTGCTGCCCTACTTTTTATATCCTCTTTACTTCGTCCATCAATGGTTATTTTGCTTCCTAAGTAACAGAAGTCTCCTACTTCCTTTAGCTTTAACATTATCATAATTAATAATCTATAATGTAAGAGAATTTATGTGATAAATGTAATGTTATCCCCCATTAAGGCACTTATAAAATCTATTGAAACTATTTTAAAAATAGCTTTTACTATCCAGTTACGACATATTGAGATGTTTTAAAATGTTTATGAATACATGTCAAGTCTTCAATTTTGTTGTGCACTGATATAGTATCACATAAAAAGAGAACTTTAAGGATTTCACCTTTAATATTTTCTTATTTTTATTATTAGAGTTTCATAGCAACCAGGTATTGAACTCCGGATCAATAACTAGAATGAAGAAAGCAATCTTCGCCAGAAGTCGACGTCAACACGCACGACAAACACTTCACTTCAGCTCTTTATTTCAAAGATGGCGGCCTTTACGGTTTCTGGTGGCTGCTTTCCTTTTTTTTTCTATGAATGCAAAGTACTGATAATAGGATTGTGCCAGAAGGCACTTTTCCTAACAAGAAAGAAAAAAAAGGGGAGAAACGAATGAGATGGAAGCTGGTGTGCAGGAGTAGGACAGCCTGGCTGGAGCCTCAACATGGTATCGTGCGACCACGGACTTGCAAATTGTCTGCACATGTTGTCACGTATATCTGTCAATATACGGGAAGAGGTCGTGCGGTTCTGAGAGGAGAATCCTCCATTTGCACGCAATGAGAGTCGAAAAGTTTCGCATTGTTCGTTTCAAGATTCGAACAACTGATTGTCCCGTCCAAGAGACCAGCTGGACATAAGCTGACATGAAAATAAATCAGAGTAATCACTGATCTTGGCTGGAGAATCGTACCAGTGCACCTGTGAAAATAACACTACCAAATACATACTACGTCATCTTAAATTTACCAATTGTTTTTTCTGGTCTGTCTCACAGATTTGCCCACATTGCTGGGAACCAAACACAGAATTGATAATCTTTGTTCATTCATTTTATGGCCTTTAACATAGTGGTAATTTAACACTGTGTACTTATAGGATATGTGCGATAACTAGGGACCAGAATTTTACATTTTTTTTAATTGTCTTTTTTGGTTTTCAAAAACATAAAATAGGTTTGTTTCTTTTCGTTTTATCAGGTAGAATAGGTTTTGTTTTGTTTAAAGTGTAGCAAAGCTTAAAATTAATGCCTAATTATTAACAGAAAATCTGATTGCAACGAGAGTGTAAATATTTTACATAGGGCCTAATGATACGTCATCAAATTATCACCAAAAACTTCACAATTTTAGGCAATATTTACTCTCCTTAAATGTGTTAATTATTCAAAATTCAATAAAACGAAGGTTGTCGGAGGTGGTTTTCACATTCTACCGTTTAGGCCTAATTAATTTTGTTAATTTAAAATATAGAATTCTTGGAAATAATGTGAGATGTATATTCAATTTCGTGACAGTAAATAACCAAACAATAAGATATACAGTAAGATGAAAGGTGCTGAAAACATTTGAATTTTATGTCAGGTAGGAATTCTC
Organism: Meconema thalassinum; assembly: GCA_946902985.2. NCBI lineage: Eukaryota > Metazoa > Arthropoda > Insecta > Orthoptera > Tettigoniidae > Meconema > Meconema thalassinum. The sequence goes on from OX336392.1 coordinate 403,891,343, forward strand.
TCGATCAACTAGAGCTAGGAATAAACACTTTCTTCAGGTTTACTTTTAAACATTATGGACTAAAAATTCAAATATACTACAGTAAATGGAACAAAACTGCAATTTGGTATTTTTAGGTACTCGCATATCATTTAGTTTTTTTTAGGTACTACAGAATTCAAGAAAATGGCTCGTTTGAGTGTGATTTGGAAAAGTATAGAAGAATATTTGCATTTAGAAGCAAGAATCAAAATAGGAAAAACCTAAGAAGCCGGTCCCTAGAGATAACACAGTAACGCTACGAACCACGAAACCAAACCACTACGAACCTCCATTTTGGCAGCTACTCTCAGTCTGTGAAAAGACTTCGAAAGAAATTGGTTGAAAAACAACTGTGATAAGTGTTTCTGAATAAACCAATGTTACTTTCCTCCTGAATTTCCGTTGTTAAACTTTGTATTAATTTTCTTGGTGTTAACCTCAGGATATCATCACATGGCTATCATCCAGTTCAGAATACGTTACGTTTTGCACCTTACAAGAATTTTGGCCATATGATGATGATGATAATTGTTGTTTTAAGGGGCCTAACATCTAGGTTATCAGCCCCTACTGGTTTGAGTGATCATGAAACATAAAAATAAATCAATATGCATATCCAACTATAAACTTACAACTAGAACAAACTACAGCTTACATTCTAGCAGAGGAACTGGAAAACAAAAGAAGAGTAAGGGAAACAAAGGACAGGGGAAAGAAATGCCCTCATCCCACGAAGAACGAGGATTGAGGGATTTAGAAAGAAGAAGAGACACGAAAGGCATATAGGAAAAGGAAACAGGAGTGGGCCCACCCCAAAGGCAATGGAAAAAGAGAAAATCGAGCTCAGCTCAGGAATCTCTCAGGGTCACCAACTCCCAAACTCACCAGCCGTGTGACCTTGAGAGCGTAGCCCTATCTAGGTGCACCATAAGTTGTGGGGCTACACACCCTGCCTCCTTGAGATCCTTGAGCAGAAGGCAGGAGACACCTGAAAGAAAAACAAGAGGACTGACCTCTCGAAGAATGAGGGATCAGGAAAGATGAGACAAGGGCCAATTAAAGCGGGAAAGGAAGAGACACTCTAGGCCTCGGATACCCTAATACGTCGGGGTCGGAAGGGAACAAGAGTTGACCAAGAGAGGTCAACGGGAAAGAAGACGAAGAAGAGCCCGGCACAAGTAAATGGAAGCAATGCCGGACTCAGCTGGGGTCTCGTGGCTACCAACCCATGTCCCACTAGATGTGAGCCCCTGGGGGGAATCTTAGCCATAACCTTACCACGAAACGAATCGGATGAGCTAGCCGTGGTCGTTACGGCGTGGCTGCAGGAAGTCGCTCACATCCAGGAGGCGAGGAGGCTCGAATCTTCCCACCGGCAACCTTGAAGATGGTCTTCTGTGGTTTCCTATCTTCCTTCCAGGCAAATGACAGGGTTGGTCCCTAACTATAGGCCACAGCCGCCACCTTCCAATTCTTCGTCCTTAGATTCACACTTTCCTCCCCAGACAACACTCCACACGTGACGGTACTTGTAGCTCATCCCATGGGTGTCCGCATAGAAGCAGCTACAAACTCTGGCGAGCCGAACATGTCCTTGGACACTCCGGGCACTAAAAGCCATACGCTAAAATAAAAAATAAATAATAAAAATCACGATAAAATGCTTAGTATAATGATGGCTGATAATGTACGCAATTCAAGTGCTCAAGAGTAGGCTACATAGTATCCTTAAATGTTAATCTAGAGAAAAAGTTTAAAGATGAAAAGTAAAATGTGTTTCCAAATGTAACTAATTGTGATCGTATTACGAATTTCGGAGATATAATTAATTAATCAAATAAGAAATATGCTTGTACAATGTACATGCAGATATAATATACACACTCTACTTTTGCTTCTCATGAATATTGTGTTTGAAGTTTGTTGCTAAAACTGAAGTGTCTGTCTGGCTTTTGCTGTTAAACTTTAATTACTGTTAAATAGCCATGAGTTTACAAAGGTCTGCTTTATAAAGCTTGCTAAACTCCGCAAACTGTGTTCCAATCTCAACACCAGATGTGTGTCGTGATGGACATCTAACCCCAAACAGAATACCAGTACAGCATGTGGTCGGCTTCTGCGTTCTACATCCAATTTTGTGATGGGATGACAGTTTGCAAACGAGCGCTCTGTGCTCCAAGTTACCGCATTCAACATCAAAACTCAGCATTATTGCAAGACATGGAGTTCAAAGGCACAAAAAGGAATGTTTATAAATGAAAACTAGAGCTGCGATAGCAACACATATTGATGCTAATTGTTAGTAACGTTTTGAAAAACGCTCCTGAAATAGTGATTAACGAGCAGCTTTAGAAACAAAAATAAATATACGAGGGGTGATACATAAGTCATAGCGACTATCCCTCCCTATATTATTCTGCTAAGGTCCCATTCCATTTTTGTACCGAAAATAATGTCCCATTAACACCAACCTACACATATGGGGTACCTACAGGTTCAGCATAACCCAATGCGTAAGCGAAACGCACTCACTTACTTTTTAAATGCCTCACAATTAAATAAAAACCTTAAAACATGTATATTTACAATGAAATAATGAACGAATGCAACACGGTAACCATGGTAACAAAATCTCACAGGTCCATCTATTTCTGTAATACGCAATGCAATTCCAATTATTACATTACTGTGAAAGTTTCCAGACGGTTATAAGGTTATCACTGAACCAAATTAAGCTGTAAAATTCATCAATACATACAGTATAATGCGCTTAAGGGGGTCAAGGGGCACTCTAGACTTTTTTCACGCAATTTTCACGTGTGAGTTTGGTACGAAAGGTCTTTTTCACCTGACTATAACGGGTCTCCGAAAACCACATTTAAAGGCCCTTAAGCCGGGCCGATAACCTCGATGTTAGGCCCCTTAAAACAACAATTATCATCATTATTAAAGGCCCTTAAATTAACAGTGTCTGTGATATTCCCAGAAAACTAACTTCGCTCAGATATCCTATGAAGGAATGACAAACCCCTAACCACTGCACAAGTAGCTTAATTGATAAAGTCTGTTTATTAATTCTAAGGATAAATCAGTCATAGCATTCATGATTGAGATTTTGCTAAGTGTACTCTTTACAACTTGAATATTCGGGGGCGAAGCCGCGACGGGTAATGCTAGTTTTCTAAAGTTCTCGCCCATATGCCAACACACGAAATTATTACCCATTTATGATTTGATTGCCGCTGAGCGTGGCTGCGCCAGTGTTTGTTGTTTATTGCAGCAGCTGCCCCGCGGGACGAAGCGGGGATCACAGCGATGACAGAGTGCATTCTGCACATAAGTCACGCAGCACTGCGCGTCACAGGAGTTCGTGTCACGACGGACAGTTAAACGATGACAGGCTACTGGAGCTGAGTCATATCCTACTCGCGCAACTGTACCTGTCAACGAAACAGCCTGATGTGTGACACAAGTAAACAAAGAATAGTTCCCATCTCCACCGCCGGCAATCAATTCATGAAAGGGTAACACAGTATTGTATTTGAATTGCAGCCAATGCCCATAACGGGGCGTTTTAATTGAACGATCGTAGGCTGCCAGCAAGTTCAATTTCAAGTAGTTCCAACTTTGGTTACCAGAGATGCCACTGTCACTAACACCTAGTGGTGAACGTTGGTACTTGATAGAGCGTTTCTAACCTAATAGCATATAAATTTAGCTACATACTACGAATTGTAGAGGTAGGTTATTTTACATGCCGTACAAGCAGCTGAGATGAGATTCCTGAGAAGTGTGGTCCAGAAAACGAGGAGGGACAGAGTGAGAAATGAAGATATACGGAAAGAACTGGGAGTACAGAAACTAAATGACAAACTGGAGCAAAACAGATTGAGATGGTTTGGACATGTCAAACGGATGAATGAAGTAAGGCTACCAAGACGAGCACTGGAACGACGGATGACAGGGAAGAGAGGACGAGGAAGACCAAGAATGCGTTGGATGGACTCGGTGGAGAATAGTATTAGAAAACGGAACCTGGATTGGAACACTGTGTCGGAAGAGGAATGGTGGAATGACAGAACAAAGTGGAGAGGAACCATATTTGCCCCCACCCAGTGTCAACTGGAAAAGAGGAAATGAAGATGATGATGACTACTAATTGTAGTGGTAGGTTCTTTTACATGCCGTAAATCTATGGCATGGGCCCGCCGGCTTTACTTCTCCTCCGAAGGAAAGCATACTGAAGCATTTTAACGCTCTTAAAAATCCGATGACTTTGGCCGGGTTTGAACCCACGATCTTGGGCATAGCAGTTCATCATGCAACCGACTATGCCACCGAAGCCTAACACACGAAATTAGCTATATTCATTGGAAATTATGTCACCGCCATGTGGGGTCTGAGTGTCCGGTCGCTGTCATACAAAAACAAAAATCCCTCTCGGCACGTCGTAAGGCGAATGTAGATATCACTGGTTCGTCATGTTTAGTATATGAAAGCCCCCATCATATATATTATTTCATTAGTATTGATCTCTCTTGCGGCGCTCACAAGCAAATGAAAGAGAATAGACATTAGCAGTGACGAATAAGTAGTGCAATCCTAGAGCATATTCCAATTGAACAGGCAGGATTCAGACCAGGGCGTAGCTGCTGCGATCAAGTATTGTCTCTTACATCCTTCATAGAGGCAGGATACCAAATGAAGCTGAAAACATCTGTAGCATTTGTTGATCTTACTGCTGCCTTTGACACTGTGTGGAGGGAAGGCCATATCTACAAATTTCTTCGAATCATACCCTGCAGAACAATGGCTCAACTGGTTAACAATATGTTAAGTGATCGGAAGTTCCAAGTAATCACTGGAAGAAAGATAAGCAAGGAGAGGAAGCTAAACAACGGAATGCCCCAAGGATCAGTTCTCTCACCATTATTGTTCAACTTATATCTCTCTGACCTTCCCGACACTTCATCCAGAAAATTCTGCTATGCCGACGACTTGGCTCTAGCCGTACAACATCAGGTAATGGAGACGACTGAAGAGATTCTGGCCAAATACTTGTCTATACTGGAAAATTACTTCAAAATCTGGAGACTTCAACCCAGTGTGAGTAAAACAGAAGTGTCTTGCTTCCATTTAAATAATCGTTTGGCGAACGTGAAATCGAATGTAAGTTTCAGAGGCGGAATTCTTCGTCATAATTGGAACCCAAAATACCTTGGAGTCATCTTGGATCGTACACTATCCTTCAAGCAACACCTACTGAACTTGGCAAAAAAGCTGAGGACTCGAAACAACATCCTCCATAAGCTGTGTGGAACTACCTGGGGATCTTCAGCAATCACCTTGCGATCTTCAGCCTTGGGTTTGGTGTACTCAAGTGCTGAGTATTGTGCACCTGTTTGGTTGAACAGTCATCATACAAGGCTTGTCGATACCCAGCTTAATACCACAATGCGCATCATATCTGGCGCAATCATATCTACTCCAGTTCATTGGCTTCCACTGCTAACCGGTATAATGCCATCTGATTTACGTCGATCTAATGCCCTTATGAGGGAATTTCACAAGATCTCCAGGAATCCTAGTCTACCCGTGCATAGTGACCTGACACTTTTGAATCTTAAAAGACTAAAATCACGCCATCCAACTCTGCGTGATGCTGCTGACATGGATGCTAAAGTTTTTAATTCTCTTGAACAGTGGAAAGGTCGGTGGGAAGCAGCAACAGATGTGCGCATGCATACTATCTTCTCAGGTCCCATACTTCCAAGTGGATTCCATCTACCACGCAAGACCTGGACCGCCCTGAACAGAATCAGAACAGGCCATGGCCGGTGCAGAGACGCCCTCCACAAGTGGAAAAAGGTACCTAATCCAGACTGCGACTGCGGAGCTCCACACCAGTCTATTCACCACATTGTCAAAGAATGTAAGATTCGAGCCTATCACGGTGGTGAAGTGGACTTCCTGCTGGCAACTCCAGATGCTGTACGCTGGATTGAAAACTTAGACATTCAATTGTGAAGCACAAATGACTTCGTTTCTCGTCTGTAAATATGTACATATATATTACCGATATTGTCTTATAAGCCATACGCTAAATAAAATAAATAATTGCACTCTAATTTCATAAATACCGACAGCAGTGGCTCTGCTCGCTAAAAGCGCAGCGTTAGGTCATGGGGCCAAGCTCTCTGCTGACTCGGTAGACGCGTGGGTTCGAGCCCCACCGTCGGCCGTCCTTGAAATGGTTTTCCGTGGTTTCCCATTTTCAACACCAGGCAAATGCTGGGACGGTACCTTCTGACAGGCCACGGCCGATTCCTTCCACATCCTTGCCCAGTTTCATTCATCTTCATCCATTCCATCCATCATCCCGGCGCGCAGGTCGCCCACGGGCGTCGACTAGAAAGACCTGCACTCGGCCTCTCAGGAGGTCACACGAAAAACAAAATCATAAATATCTATAATTTCTTTAAAATATGACTTTTAAAAAAATTTACGAAGTGTACGATTTGCAGATACAGTTGCTGTAGGAAAATACGCTCCATAATTGCTGTCCACTTAACATTTTGGCCACTGTGACGCCTGTTTCATGTCATTTTAACATTCTGAGGTCTTTCCTTTGTCATTTTGCATGGATTTCAGAAACAGTAAATCAAAGGAGTGAGTAGGCCTACTCAAATCGTATAATTTCATAAATATCGAATAACCGGTGAGTGTTATGATGATCCAATTTTCAGTGATTGCTTTCTTAATTTAGGGAACGTAGAACCTGGAATTCTAACTGAAATGTAAATAGTGTTCTATAATCATTTGGTTGAAATAAAAACATAACAACCATTCTCCTTAAGTCTCTCATTATAAACCTATAGGGGAAAGTGTGGTTTATGAACATGCGAGATTTCTCGCACGGGTCTGCTAGTCTTCTTATAATTCCGAAAACATTTTGTTCATCCCTTGGAGTAAGAGGTGATCAATTCAAAACTTCTTTCAGACAAAAGTTTTAGGTACATTTTAGAGGACTATTTACCAATTCAAATGGTCTTGATATTGCGCCTATTAAGGAAAGTATGATATTTTATTTTTCTCTAAAACTCCATTTTTCCCACCCATTTGATCTCTGGTCTTTGCTATCAAAATACTTTACTGAAATATTTTTTTTTTGGCCCTTATCAGAATACTAGTACGAACTTTGAATGGACTAGGGTTTTCACACATTAAGGAAGATTTAGCAATATTTCACTTTTTCGAAAAGGCCCCTATTTCCACCCTCTTGGTCCGATATCGCAGTCGCAATATGGAACCCATTGCAATAGGCAGTATACGTAAAAGTGTGACAATAACTAAGAAAGTGTGGCAACTATCACTGATATATACTAAACCAGGGCCATCCAGTTATTGCGCTCCGGGAGCGCTTGGGGAGCACTGGGCAGTCAGACTAGCGCTCCTTCCCCTACCACCACTACACTGTGGCAGCGAGGAGACGGACCACGCTGACTAGATACGTACGTACAGTCGTGCGACCGACGGCTCTTGTGGGATTGTTGACATAATAATAAGGCTGTTTTGCCAAAACAAATATACCGCATATACAAATCGAATGGTACTCCGATGTATGGAATGTGCAGGAAACGAACACAAGTGTTCAGTAGAGAATATTGTGATTTATTCCAAACTGAAATCTGAACATATTAGAGAGGAAAATTCAACAACAAATTGTGTTCTGTTTAACACATTACATCTCTGTTGCACACTAAACATTTGGCATGCCCTTTATAAGCTGTACAGAAAAATGAAATTTCCCATTCTGCTTTAAAGACTGCTGCTTCACCACTCCTTTTTCTGTATTCTTTTCAGTCATGACCACTGCGAAACTGATTTAATTGCACGCTGTCAACAAAGCGCATTGGACTAGACTAGCGACTGATAGATCGGCTGCACACTTCAGTGGGCTCAGCCAGCCAAGCTCCTCCCAACACTTCAGTAACTACCTTCCAACAAAGCGCTCGGAGCACTGGCTTAGAGCGTGGCCGGAGCGCTGTCTGGATGGCCCTGTACTAAAGCATTAAACACCCCCCCCCCCCCAAAAAAAAGAACTATTTATTTTAATATTTACACAGTTGCAAGACTGATAAATGACGATCCCATCAAGAATCAGTGTCTTGCCACTAAATAATCTCAAAAGTTGCAGCTATTATTACTGTAATCCACATAAGCCACAAGCCCCAAACTACAATAAAAGCAAGTACTGTATAAGAAAGACATCGTTGGCCTCGAATACCCTAATACCTTTGGGATTAGAAGAGAACAAGTGGTGACCAAGGAAGGTCGACAGAGAAGAGAGGAGCCCACACAATGCTGGAATCAGCTGGGGGTATTTATTTTTACCATTGACGCCAATCCACATCTCACTGATTGTAAGCACTTGAAGTGATTTTCTGGGTGACAGAGCAGCGAGACCATGATGTGTAACGTACACTTGAAACATGATCCTGCAGCACTGCAAGCAAGCAAGAAGCAGAGCATATTAGATCGATATAAAAACAGCTGACTAAGCAGAGGTGTATTGTGTCAATCGACCGTGAGTTCGAGCCACGCCAAGGGAGTTTATCTTCTTATTTCTTCAGCAGCAGCAAGTGGACGAGTAGCTTCCTGCTTGAAGCATTTCATTAGTTAAAAGGTACAGTTAAGATGACAACCGACATCACGCCACGGGCATTACAGAAAAAAAAGCAACAAAAGAAGTCCGAGACGCAAAATAGAACACGACGAGGACTCGATTAATATGTACTGAGGGCACACGCCGTCAGCTCACTGGATCTGTGTAGGGACCATTCTCACTTGAACTCATTGACCTATAGCAGGGGCGTAAACTTTCTTTATTCCGTAAATATTATTTATTTATTTATTTATTTATTTATTTATGCGAAGACATTGTGAGGTTTTAAGCCCTTTTCCAGTGTTGCCTTAGTAAACTTAAGTTTGGTGCTTTTCAGTCGGTCAACACGAATGTACCCAAAAGAGTTGGGTTATACCCTAATCCTGAAAAAATTACATGAGAATAATAAATACACTAGGATAACCAGTTTCGACCGTCAAGCGATCATCATCAGATCCGTTGCACTTAATTGTACATATTGTAAATATTTTCACCTGTATTTTCATACTTAGATTTTCCTTAAATAGTATTTATTAATTGTTTTATTTGTGTATTTATTTATCTATTTATAGCCTACTTTCGATTTTGGCAAAAAAAAAATGAAAGTAGACTTATGAGATCTACACAGGGCCAAATAATGTGTGTCTGTCTGCGTGTGAGTCTCTGTGTGTGTGCGTGTGTGTGTGTGTGTGTGTGAGTGTGTGTACTCTGATGTCTGTCTGTACCCCCACCCCCTATCAATTAAAACACGGTGAAACCGAATTGAACGAAATTTGGTACAGAGTTAGAACTAGCAAAGGGGACCTTAGTGCCATGTTTTATATTGCCGCCATCTTGACGGAAACGTAATGGCGGCCATCCAAATGTTCAAAACTTAAATCAAATTACGACTAACCTAATCATCCGATCTCAACCAAATTTTGCAACAACATATATTCATATGGCGAGCGTCTTTTGACTAAACTACAAGGTCATCAGCCCAACAGTTTGCAGATAGCGGCCATGTATGTGTGCAAATCGATTCCCCCTATCAATTCAAACACGGTGGAACCGAATTGAACGAAATTTCGTACAGAGGTAGCACTAGCAAAGGGCACCTCGATTTCCTGTTTAATATCCGTATAGCACGTTGTATTTCAACAAGCTACTGCAACCAACACTCAATAAAATTATGCTCCTTGAAAAGGACAAAGAGTTATAACAATACCCATGCATTTAGGAGCAAGTAGGCTATATGTTCTTTACTGAACATCTTGTTTCATTTATTCATTCATTTGCTTATTTGTTTATTTGTATGTATTGATTTATTTACTTATTTATTTGTTTATGCATTTATTCGTTTATTCATATATTCGTTTTATTGTTTTATTAATATTGCTATTCATTTGTTTATTTATTTATTTATTTATTTATTTATTTATTTATTTATTTTATTTATTTATTTATACATTTATTTATTTGGTGAAAATCCATTAGTGGAGGATTTGTACGAATCAATTCCAGATTGCTCGTTCGTCGTAACTCACTCACGGCCTAACCTCACCAAGGTCATCTCCCTGAATCTAGATGAACTTATTCCTTTTCCCATTGACCTTGGGGTGGACCTTCTCTTTCCCCTTTCTATCAGCCTATTAGTTCCAAGTCCCTAACCCCATATTCCAAGAAGCCGTGGTGTGCGATAGAAAGCTCATGGCTGCGCCGCGGGGTACCAATGAATAACATCCGGAGGGAGATTTTGCTGTTATCAGGCATGCAGGTTCCATGGTCCACTCTTCGAATCAGATTTAGGCTGTCACCTGCCATGGAGAATACATGTGCGTGTTGCGTACCCTTAAGAGGCAGGAGCACGTACGACAGCTGCGAAACGTGTCACGCATTCTGCAGCAGTAAGTTAACTATGTGCAAAGTTCATGCATCCAATGCTCAACACACACAAAGGAATAGTTTTGGCATACATAGGGTTATATTTCACTGATCCCGATACTGTACTTTGGTAGCAAAAGTAGTATGGCGACGAAATTACAGTAAACTCCCGATTATCCGCGGAATTGACTGGCGCGGATACCGCGGATAATCGAATTTTGCGGTTAAGCCGAAAAATTGCTGGTAATGGTTAAACAAAGGTCGAAGGCACTAAAACAACAAATAAGTTTATTATACAATAAAAGGACGTACGTGATAACAAAACCCAGTCGATGTTATGTGTGTTATTAAAAAGTCTTGCTTACTGTTTAACAAAAACATCGGTCATTTGCTTTTGCTTTTTCGTAGTGAAACACTTTTTTTTATTTGTGATTTGAGTTTTCTCAACACCATCTTATCACAAAGTGATGCGTCGTCTTGCTCTTCAAGGTATTGAAGAATCCTGTCAATGTGTCCTAATGCTGCATCATGAGTAACGGTCCTCTGCATCTGCGTTCCCTCATTGTCTTCCGACTCAACCGATTCAATCCCTCGTACTTGATTTATGATGTATACCGATATACAGTACAGTACTGTAGAGTATTACTGAACTACTGTACACGTTTTGTACTGTACATTATTAAGCGTACTGTACTGTATTTGCGATTTACAATTTTGTATACGTTTAAGCGTTTAGTAACTTTATTTCAATTTTTGAGAAATGATTTTCTGTTTCAAAACCTTCCTTTTTTTAATAAAAATGTTCTCCTATAGGCACCGCGGATAATCCGCAAAGCGGATAAACCGCCCGTGGAAAATCGAGAGTTTACTGTAATATTAATGCGAAAGTTAGATTTTAGGGTAAACTCGTCCTATTCCGTGATACTTGAAATGCCGCTGCACATGTAATAAAATGAGAGCTTCAGTAAGAGCCTTACTCCTCCAAATAATGTTTATGAAGCCTCAAGTAGCCAGGTATCGACTAGTGAGGTAGAAAATACAAGCCTATCATCCACAACAAAGAAAAGTGCTGAATGTCCGATGCCTGTTAACGTGTTCTAAGGCCCCACGCCAGCGCTGGAGTAACAAGTGATTCCCGAGAACTGTTGTCATTAGCCCCATACTCTAGGAGTCTAGGGCCTCACGTTAACACTGCACAGTGGGTTAAAATCGAAATCTAGGTGGACAACATTATTTTTATGTTTTAATCATGAATAGAGAGTGAAAGAAACGTACATAATTTGTTTACTTCATAATAAACATCAGTTAAGACCTTTTTCAAGCTACGACTACACATACAAGAAATTGTCTATGACTAGGAGTTGGATAGAGCATTCAGTTATCTCTTCAGAACAATTTTCTACCCCTAATTTACTTTTAACAAAGTCACAAAGTTCCACTTTTGACATAATCGTCGAACCCGGTGCTTCAAACAGTTGTAATCGTGTGAGAACTGGTTGCGCAGCATCTTATAAAACGTAAAATAAATAAGTAAGTTGTAAAAAGATGCAAAAAATCTTATAACAGGCGTAAACTACAAGACTTTATCTACATTTTAACATTAAGTAGAAAGTGACGCAGAGTGACGCGACATACTAAAAATCTAAGTGAAAATATAATTTTAAAAATAATAGTTAAATATTATAGAATGCAAATATAGCTAAACTTACGTAACAATTACGCCCATTAATAACTGAAACACGTTACAAAGATCATACCTTCAGCTGCATGTTCCATCTTAAAGTATCACACTAACCACAAAGACAACCAAACCACAGCCACTTGCATTCACCCTCCAATTCAGACTGCTCGAACAGTGGTGACAGATTTACACTAAGATGCGTTTATATCCCAGAATAGTGAGCGGCAATTTTATGAGAATGCTGTAGAAGTAATAAATTTTGTTTTTTTTAATTATGAAAATAAATAATTTTGCCCTCCTAGATTTCGATTTTGACCCACTGTGCACTGGAGTGACACGCGACATCCGAGGACTGTTAACATGCTTCAGGACCCCATGTCAGCTCTCTAGTGACGTTTCACTCCTGCTAACGTTGGACCTATGGTTGCTCAGGAGTGGCAAGCGACCCTCGAAGCTGCTATTATGCTCTAGGGCCCCACGCCAGCGCTGGAGTGATAAGTGATTCCCGAGAACTGTCAATATTGGACCCATTCTCTAGGGCCCTACACCAGCACTGGAGTGCACGTGATCTTCGAGGGCAGAAAACGTCCTGAGGGGCCCCAAGTCTACACTGGAGTAACATGTGATTCCTGAGAAGGTTGGCCCTCATCCTCCAAGACCCATGTTTAATCTGGAGTGAGATGTGACTCGAGGGTTGCTAAGTTTCTCTAGGGCCCAAACTAATAGTGGAGTGGCACATGATTCACATGCTCAAGGGCCCCACGCCAGCGCTGGAGTGATGGGCGACCCACGCGCAGTTAACTACCTGGCGCTAATATTCCCTGAGCCGTGCCGGAAGCCCAGCCCACAAGCTGAGTCGAGCTGTGAATGACCGCCCGCTAGTTGTTAACTCTTGACCTCTGCCACACCCTCACGAAATCTTGACGTGGCCGAACCGGACGTGAAGCCTACTGCCCATAACCGGGAGCTGACCCAAGGTCCTTATAGTTGACTGAAATGAACACACTAATTGCAGTCTCGAGACGTGACAGAAATATTGGATATCAGCCTGAGGATCAATTCTAGTTCATACCGTCCGACAGGGTACTGGGGCCTTTCAGCAAAATCCAACTGACATCTGAACTACAGTAGAGTGGAGGCGATTGTTGACTTAGTGACCAAGCATCAAGGTCACCTGCTCTCAACGCAGCGTTACATCGCTAATCAAGACTTAATTGGGGAGCTGCCGTAAATCCGGAGAATGGTGGTTCTAATCTCAGTTCTGACATCTGCTACCTTGAGTACGGTGTTACCCTGGGAGTTTTTCACACTTCTTATAGGAAAATGCAGGGATGAAGCCGTAATTCCAGTTCCGGGGCACCTACCCCTTTCTTGACGCTAGTGATTACAGCTACACAAAACACTAGTATATTTGAATACCCGCCGGCCCTGTGGTGTTGGGGTAGCGCGCCTGCCTCTCAGCCGGAAGCCCCGGGTTCGATTCCCGGCTACGTCAGGGACTTAAGGAACTGACGTGAGGGCTGGAACGGGGTGCACTCAGCCTCGTGAGGACAAATGAGTAGCTGTCTGACAGTGAGGCAGCGCCCCGATCACGAAATCCAAGATTAACGGCCGAGGGGACCCGATGCGCTGATCACGCGTCACCCCAATATCAGCAGGCCAAATGGCTGGGCAGCGGTCGCTTCGTAGGCCTAGGCCCTTCACGGGCTGTAGTGCCAGGGGTTATTATTATTATTATTATTATTATTATTATTATTATTATATCTACGAATACCCGCCAACAAGCAAAACGAGTGGTCTGTGTTTGATTTTTCAGTCCCTTACAAGTGCTTCTCGCCCGGCAGGAGGGTTATTCTATGAGGGTAGTGGTCATTAGGCGGAGGTTGTATGTCAAGTAGCCACACTCCAAGGCAAATCCTTGCTACAGTGTTGCCAATATACCTTTTATTTATTTATATATTTATTGATTTATTATTTATTTATTTATTTATTTATTTATTTTATGTATTTATTTATTCATGTTTTATGATTATTTAGTGATTTGTTTGTTTATTAATTTACAAGCTGTACCCGGCATGCGTTGCAATGCCAATCAAAGAAAGTGTTGGCGTTGAAATTCTGTTTCTTGAAGTGCTTTTGGATACACAACATGTTAACTGCCTCTAAGCATTCGTAAAATGGATTTTCTAATTTAGAACCATTCGTGGAAGCGTGCACAACAACTTTCAAAAGTTTCATCGCTGTCACTCATTTGTTGAATCTACTCGTACGCTACCTGTTGTGAAATGGATTTACTAAGTCGAAACCCTTCCCTGGCGTGTACACAATAACTCATCAATGATTCATCGCAATCGGATGAATTGTATATGCACTGTAACGGCTACCTTCGTCGTTGGATATCGCTCTACAAGTTGGGCGATCATTTATAACGTTTCTACAGATATTACACTCAAGACTCCTTAAAACCACCTCATCGTTCTTATTTAGCATTGGCCTGTCTAGACAGACGACATACACTTTATTAATTTAGATTTACTGGGCGCCAGTTATCGTAAAGATAACACATTAAAATTTTATTTAGCCACGGCCGCTCCCTTCCTTGAGCCAAGATCTATCATCGGAGCGTAGGGCAATAAACTTGCTCTATGAGATACTCTTTGCATTCCAACTATCCTATATATTCAACTCCCAATGAACAAGACATTTTAACTAATACTGGTTTATTTACAACAAAATTATTAACATTTGATCTGAGGTTTCGAGCTGTGTACAATATGTGCATTAATATTCCCTAATTGCGGGGCAATATTGACTGTCTTCTCGCTAGCGCTGATCTTCTGTGTTGATAATAACTCGGTCCACATACCTGGTGCCTTGTGGTTCAAAGTCCATCTCGTTGGTCTGCTTGTAGTCTAATTTGAGATCTTACGCCAACACACGTTTATTGACCTTTGAAAACATATGTTTTCTTCTTCTCGTTGTTGTTGTTGTTGTTGCTGCTGCTGCTGCTGCTTGTTTCTGAGTTTGATCACCATGGTAAGCAAATTTGAACAAACCAGGCTAATTGAATTCACTAAGTCCCATCTTACTGAGGGACTGGCAGAGTCTACGACTCACAAAGTCAGTGAGTGAGTGCGTGATCGAATATGTGAATGACAGAATAGAATCTATAGAATAGCCAGTGCTGAAGTCGCGCTGGGCTTTTATACACTCTGAATGGTCCCGATGTTTCGCGGCATAAATTTGCCCGCGACCCATCAGACCAATTATAGCAAAGCATTTCTCAGTCCTCAAGCGACGCTAAAACTTCTCCGAGCGGGAATACAGGCCCGCGTACTTCAAATATTCCACTCAGAACCCGCTATTCCTCTCGTTGCGCATCTATATATTCCGCCGAAATCTTTCTCCAAGCCCTTGTCTCCAGTCAGCGTGGCTTCGTTCCAGAAATACATTTTCTTGCAATATGTTGCTTCACCGTCCGTAACTTCTTCCAACCATGCCCGTCCTGTCATTACAATTTAACTAATAAAACAGCCCTAGACCTCTATAAAAACCCTGTTTCTTAATCTAAGCACTTGACAATATTATATATGACTATGGTAATGACGTGAATATGGTATGGCCCCTCCCTTGATATTAATGGGTGAATAAAACGATATAACTTTGATATTTCAATAATAATAATAATAATAATAATAATAATAATAATTTGTACCGTAATCAAGATTACGTTACAAAACGTCCCCATGGTTTCATAAAGAATGTAATGAATGATGAAATCACAAATCTTCCCTTTAAAACTTAACAGGAAATACACTGAATATACATATATGACCCTTCAAATTACATACATAATGATTATACCCTTTTCATTTTCCTTGATTGATCTGCACTCTTCTTGCAATGTTACAAAAACATTCTGATTGTCCTGTGCAGTCATACAGGATTTACATGCTACATTTGTTCTTGTAGTCCCTTACAATAACAGAACACAATATATATTGCTTCTTGTTTCACGCAACACAAGTGATTTATCTCACTTCCACCAATTCCTTAGAGCCACGACACGACTCTAATTATAAACACACGGCAGTCTGCCCTTCTTGCAGCACTTGCTCTTTTCTATGATATTTCCTCAGATTGTAAATGTTATATGTACTTATGACACAATTTTCCTGATCTTTCAATAAGTAGGCATTTTTTCCTATCCTCTTCGAAACGACATAAGGTCCAGTAAACAATAAAAACAGCTTTGACATTTTCCCTTCCAATGCACAAGATGGCAACGGCTTACGTAACAATCGTTGCTACAAACTTCCATGTACTTCCTACCTCTCAACAAAACACTGACTAGTCTCGATAACATCTCATGAGTCAACAATACATACCTGAAGTAACTACCTAGTGTCCTACCTAATTTCCTCACTAACTTTGAGCAACTACTACTAAAATATACTGTTGAGAACCACTTCCGCCCCTGAAAACGTTGAACTAAATCCTCCACTGCTTCAGTTCTCAGCTGGTCGCTTTCGACCCTAGTATTTAACATTCTGCCGTCTATGCAGTCTCACTGAATTGTCTTTCTTGGCTACTACAACTAATGGATTTAAACAATGGCTAGCTGAAGGCTCAATTATGTCGTTTTCCAACATTAATTCTATCTGTTCTTCGACGGCTTTCATATATTTAGTTGCGACAGGATACCTAGGCCCTACGAAACTACTTGTGTCTTTAACGACAAAACTATGCTCATATAAGTGTGTTGCTCCGGGTTTTGAGCTGAAAATTTCCTTATATTTTATTAATACCTCATGTAACTGATGACCTTGCTCATCATCCAGCTTACACTGTGACAATGCATCATGGATCCTACTCTCAAGTTCAGACTCCATTGCAACCTGACACACCTTAAAAACTTTGCTCTCACTAGCATCTCCGCGGTCTACCTCATTTACTTCAGGAAACTCATCACTCACAACCACGTTGCTTTCTTCCTCAAACATACACACTTTCATCTGTTTGTCAGTCTTAGACACCTTATACGTAACCTGAACTTCTTTATCCTGCCAAAATAAACATATCCTGCCAAAATGAAAATCTAATTTAACTTGATATAATGATAACCATTCCGCACCGAGAATCACCGGATATACTAAATTTGGAACTGCCAAACAGGGCTGAAATTTAACTAACTCACTAATGTTAATTGGAACTGCGACTTGCTTAGATATTTTCTGAGACCTACTACCTACAGCTGTGACAATGAAAGTGGACTTAACTGGAATTATATCAACATGAATACCTTCTCTCATTACATCTTCCAAAAATCTTAAATTTATACAAGAGTTTTCGCTTCCACTGTCCAATAAAACATCAACTTCTTTACCCCACACATTAAGTTTAATTACTGGTGACATAATCTCATTCTCAATATTGTCTAAATTTCCACCATTTAGGTCATAAAGCAGTTCTTCTCTAACATCTATATTAAAATCTCCTAAATACTCAATATTCCTAGGACATTGAACTGCAATCACTTCGGGCTGTCTGTTGACCTCACTGCAACCCGTTATTCGTTTAAATTAGGCCTACCTGCCCCTGATGTACATTGTTGTTGTTGACCTGTACGTCTGTCTGGCCTAGTACCTTCCCCTACTCTGTTCAAATTCTCGTTCCTCGTATTTGCTGTGCGTCCCCCATTGTCAAGTCGTCTTTCGTAATTCGCATTCCTGCCTTGTTCTCTTCCCCTCTCTCTCTCACCCTGCCCGAAATTATCTCCTCCACTTATTGGCTTGCGTTCGGTCCTACTATTTTCAAGAGAGTCAAAGTTTTCCAATAGCTTCTCGAACCCGTCAATAGTAGTAATATTCTGCATGAAGAATGCTTCTTTAATTATATCAGGAAAATGCCTTAATAATGTTTTAATTACCTGTGATTCAGTCTCTAAACCTTCTAAATTCTGGCATATAAGTACATGCGCTAAGAAATACTCTGTGTACGAAACACCATCTCTCCTTTGGTACTTCCCAAAAATAATGTTACATCTTTCTCTTTCTTGCACATTTTCATTCCAGTACTTGGCTATGAACTTCTCTTTAAATTTTCTAAAACTAGTCATATGGTATTTATACACACTGAACCATGACCTTGAATCCCTAACAAAAGATTTATCTAGCATCTCAAGTACTTGTTCCCATTGAACGATCCCCTCTTCTAAATCTTTAGCGAACTTCTTTTCTACTGTTTTTAAGAATTCCATTGGGTTATATGCCTTGCCTGTGAATACTGGCAAATCTGCCTCTTTAGTTAGAAATCTACTTAAATTTCCTATTTGTACATTACCGCTATTTGTTGCTATTTGCTTCTGACATCTCTGCAATTTCTCCTCCATTTTATCTGTTTTACTCGCTACTTCTTCACTGATACTGTTAAATTTACTGTTAACCTCTTCCCTAATTTCTTGATTATCGCTCTCTAGTTTATTTTCTAAATTACCTATTTTAGCAATATTATTATCACACTTGACCTTCATACTGTTGACTTCGCCTTCTAAGTCAACCCTAACTTTACTACATTTAATTTTCACTTCCTCGTCAATTTTGTCAACTCGCTCCGACACTTGTTGCATTCTGGCATCAACCTTAAGTGACCATGATTCCTCCACCTCACTAATCCTGTTTTCTAACTTATTGTGAAATTCTCGGCCTACTTCTTTAATTTGTCTATTGAAGTTCTCTGTGGCTTCATCAAACCTCTTACCTTGTTCATCTAGCTTCTTACTCTGCTCAGAGAACTTAAGATCTATTGCTTTTTCTAGTTGATCGCTACGCACGTCAAATTTCTTCCTCTGTTCCTCTAACTTCTTACTCTGTTCAGTTATGAGCATCGTCAGGTTTCGAAGCCAGGAAGGATTCTCCCCCTCATTACTCTGGATGGTTGTAGCCCCGTCTTGTTTATTTTCCTCAGTTTCCTGATTTTCGCTTACTTTTGACATCTCATCATTGGTACCCTGCACATCTAATTTTGACATTTTAACTGATCTTATAATACTACGGTTTCTCAAATGTATATTCCCCAAATTATCCCTGTTACTCATTACCCAAAAAACAACTCATCAAAAGAACACTCCTAATTTATAACCGTAGTTCCCTAACTTGATATATGCCTCTTTATTGAAAAACTCGGAATGAATGCAAAGAGTAGCCTACTCGTTTATATCGTACATGAAAACAACTTTAAACTTTAACATACTTGAAATAAACTGGATTTATACATAATATCCATTCACTTCAGTACGATATTTCGTAGCCCCACATTGGTTGTGCCATTTGTAACGGCTACCTTTGTCGTTGGATATCGCTCTACAAGTTGGGCGATCATTTATAACGTTTCTACAGATATTACACTCAAGACTCCTTAAAACCACCTCATCGTTCTTATTTAGCATTGGCCTGTCTAGACAGACGACATACACTTTATTAATTTAGATTTACTGGGCGCCAGTTATCGTAAAGATAACACATTAAAATTTTATTTAGCCACGGCCGCTCCCTTCCTTGAGCCAAGATCTATCATCGGAGCGTAGGGCAATAAACTTGCTCTATGAGATACTCTTTGCATTCCAACTATCCTATATATTCAACTCCCAATGAACAAGACATTTTAACTAATACTGGTTTATTTACAACAAAATTATTAACATTTGATCTGAGGTTTCGAGCTGTGTACAATATGTGCATTAATATTCCCTAATTGCGGGGCAATATTGACTGTCTTCTCGCTAGCGCTGATCTTCTGTGTTGATAATAACTCGGTCCACATACCTGGTGCCTTGTGGTTCAAAGTCCATCTCGTTGGTCTGCTTGTAGTCTAATTTGAGATCTTACGCCAACACACGTTTATTGACCTTTGAAAACATATGTTTTCTTCTTCTCGTTGTTGTTGTTGTTGTTGCTGCTGCTGCTGCTGCTTGTTTCTGAGTTTGATCACCATGGTAAGCAAATTTGAACAAACCAGGCTAATTGAATTCACTAAGTCCCATCTTACTGAGGGACTGGCAGAGTCTACGACTCACAAAGTCAGTGAGTGAGTGCGTGATCGAATATGTGAATGACAGAATAGAATCTATAGAATAGCCAGTGCTGAAGTCGCGCTGGGCTTTTATACACTCTGAATGGTCCCGATGTTTCGCGGCATAAATTTGCCCGCGACCCATCAGACCAATTATAGCAAAGCATTTCTCAGTCCTCAAGCGACGCTAAAACTTCTCCGAGCGGGAATACAGGCCCGCGTACTTCAAATATTCCACTCAGAACCCGCTATTCCTCTCGTTGCGCATCTATATATTCCGCCGAAATCTTTCTCCAAGCCCTTGTCTCCAGTCAGCGTGGCTTCGTTCCAGAAATACATTTTCTTGCAATATGTTGCTTCACCGTCCGTAACTTCTTCCAACCATGCCCGTCCTGTCATTACAATTTAACTAATAAAACAGCCCTAGACCTCTATAAAAACCCTGTTTCTTAATCTAAGCACTTGACAATATTATATATGACTATGGTAATGACGTGAATATGGTATGGCCCCTCCCTTGATATTAATGGGTGAATAAAACGATATAACTTTGATATTTCAATAATAATAATAATAATAATAATAATAATTTGTACCGTAATCAAGATTACGTTACAGCACGTATACGGGGTTTTGTTTAAACGATTCGTGCGCTGTCACTCATTTGTTGAATCTACTCGTGCGCTACCTATTGAGAAATGTATTACTAAGTCGAAGCCCTTCCCTGGCGTGTACACAATAACTCATCAAGGTTTCATCGCAATCGAAGAATGTTATATGAACGCAATAGGGGATTTTGTTGAAACGCTTCGCGCGTCGTCACCCATTTGTTGCATCTACTCTTGCGCTACTTATTGTGAGATGGATTTACTAAGTCCCCTTCCCTGGCGGGTACACAATAACTGATCAATGTTTCATCGCAATCGGATGAATAGTATATGAACGCATACCTGATTTAGTTTAAACGATTCGCGCTCCGTCACTCATTTGTTGAATCTACTCGTGCGCTACCTACTGTAAAATGTATTTACTAAGTTAGAAACCGTTACGTAAGTGTCCACAACATCTCACCCAAGTTTCATCGCTATCGGACTAATGGGATATGAAGACATAGGGGACTGTATTGAAACGCTCCGCATGTCGTCGTTCATTTGCCGAATCTACTCGTGTGCTACCTACTGTGAAATGTATTTACTAAGCCAGAAACCTTCCTTGGAGTGTCCACCATATTTCACCCGAGTTTCACCGCTAACGGCAGAATGGTATATGACCTTATACGGGACGTTGTTGAAACGCTTCGCGCGTCGTCCCTCATTTGTTGAATCAACTTGTGCGCTGCATATTGTATAGTGGATTTACTAAGCCAGAAATTTTCCACGACGTGTACACAACATCTCACCCAAGTTTCATAGCTACGGACGAATGGTACATGAATGCATACGGGACTTGGTTGAAACGTTTCGCGTGTCGTCGCTCATTTGTTGATTCTACTCTTGCGCTACATATTGTAATATGGATGTACTCAGCCAGAAACCTTCCCTGGAGTGTACACAACATCTCACCCAAGTTTCATCGCAATCGGACGAATGGTATGTGAACGTATACGGAACGTTGTCGAAACGCTTCGCGCGTAGTCACTCATTTGTTGAATATAAACGTGCGCTTCGTATTGTAAAATGGATATACTTAGCCAGAAACCTTTCCTGGAGTGTACACAACAATTCACCAAACATTTATCACTATCAGACGACTGGTATATGACTTTATACGGGACTTTGTTGAAACGCTTCGCGTGTCATCGCTCATTTGTTGAATCTACTGGTGCGATACCTATTGTAAAATGTATATACTAAGCCAGAAACCTTCCCTGGAGTGTACACAACATCTCACCCAAGTTTCATCGATATCGGATGAATGGTATATGAAATTATATGGGACTTTGTTGAAACGCTTCGCGCGCCGTTGCTCATTTGTTGATTCTACTCGTGCTCTACCTATTTTTAAAGGGATTTACTAAGCTAGAAACCTTCCCTGGAGTGCACACAAAATCTCAGCCTAGTTTCATCGCTATCGGACGAATGGTATATGAACGCAAACGTGGCTTTGTTGAAATGCTTCGCGCGTCGTAGCTCATTTGTTGAATCTACTCGTGCGCTGCCTATTGTAAAGTGGATGTACTAAACCAGAAAACTTCCTTGCAGTGTACACAACATTTTACGCAAGTTTCATAGCTATCGGACGAATGGTATATGAATGCATACGGGACTTTGTTGAAACGCATTGCGTGTCGTCGCTCATTTGTTGAATCTACTTGTGCGCTATCTACTGTGAAATGTATTCATTAATTTTGAAACCTTCACGTAAGTGTACACAACATCTCACCCAAGTTTCATCGCTATCGGACGAATGGTATATGAACACATACGGGACTTTGTTGAAATGCTTCGCGCATCGTCGCTCATTTGTTGAATCTACGCGTGCGCTACCTATTGTAAAATGGATTTACTAAGTCAGAAACCTTCCTTGGAGTGTACCCAACATCTCACCCAAGTTTCATCGCAATCGGACGAATGGTATATGAACGCATAGGAGACATACCCACAGACATACAGACAAACTATCACGTAACATTGATTTTTATATATAGAGATTTTATATTTGTTTGTTTAGTTATCTATATTTCAATTTATTTTACATACATTTACTTAATATTTATTAATTTATTAATTTCTCATTTTTAAATGTTTGTTTATGTATTTGTTTATTTATTTATTCATTTATTTGTTTATTTTGTATTTTGTTGTTTATTTATTTATTTTCTCCTTATTTAATTTATATCTATTATTTCATATTTATTTGTTTACTTATTTATTTTTATTTATTCATTTATTTATTTATTTATTTATTTATTTATTTATTTATTTATTTATTTATTTATTTACATTTTGGACTATGTTTGTGCCCAATGATTCATGTCCCACATGACCCGTATGGAGAACGGGTATCATTTAATTTTTTACTAACTACGGAATTACTTGTATTAAATGAATCTATCTATTTTTCTAGGAGATTGGCGTGTCTTTTGTGGGGTTTCGTCTAGGTGCATCATTCCCGGAAACCACTAATTGCCCAGTTGTAACCTTCGCGGCACGTGGCAAAATATACTTCGGTAATCGTTGTACTATGGTCCATGATCAGTCATTTATATTGCGGTGTATTTTGTCTAAAAAATAAAGGCTGTTTTGAAATAGTCGAGGCAAAATGTTGGCAGCTATGCCATTTGCAGTGTCTGGAGCCCCGATAAAGCTCGTGGAAATTCTGAAGACATCTGTTGTCCAAGCAAAGGGAGCCGACACCCGATAACAAGTTGGGCGTGTCTGAGCGGCAAGTGTTTGAAGATGAAAATCTTTCAAGTGGTTATCGGTTGGACGATTTTTTAATACAGTCACCACAGAAACTCAGGTTATCAGACAAATTCAATACAAACATCCAATTACACGGAGCTGATTACTACGGTGTACCAAGTCCCTTAAAAGAATTAACAACAACTCAAAGCTCTGGATGATGATGACATTTAATAATCAAAATAATCCTAGTAATGTTACTGGTTTTACGTCCCTTTTTAACTACTGCGGTGTGCCAGAATTTTGCCCCGAAGGGAATCTTTAATGTGACAGTAAATTTATTGACACGGCTCCCTTGTATTTGCGCACCTTTAAAAGCCAACCGACTACGCCAGGATTCAATCTTACACCCTTTAACGCAACAGGTGAGAACTTTGCCGCTGCGCTATGCAGCCAAATGTAGCTTTACTGATATCTTCTTCTTCTCCAGTGATCTGGGTCGGGGCGTGAATCAAGGACCTCCATCTGAGGCCTCGTCCCACACACTATCATATTTAGGCTACTTGTAGGATGGGTTCGCCACACCCAAAGGTAGAGAAGGGCCAATTAAGGCGAAATATTGAAAAACTAACTAGGCCTCTGATGACCTACTACCGTCGGGCTTCGGAAGAGAACAAGTGTTGACCAATGGAGGCCAACATGAAAGATTACTGAAAGGAGCCCGGCACAAGCAAGTGGAAGCAATACCGGACTCAGATGGGGTCCCGTGGACGCCGACCCAAGTCCCACAAGTCGTGAGCCCCTGATGTAATTGAGGCTAGAATTTGGAAGGAAGTGGCCGTGGCGTTAAGTTAGGAACCATCCCATCATTTACCTGGAGTAGATGAGGAAAACCAACTCTTGGTTGGCTGAGGTGGAAACCGAATACATATCTTGTTAATTTTGTCTTACAAAGCTGAATTAGATTAAATGTCTTGGCAGAGCCAGGAATCGAGCGCTGACCTCAGGGGTGATACGTGGTAGACAGAAGAATGTGGTGTTATATAAGCGTGCGATGAACCCCAGCGAAGATCACGTCACTGACAAAGTGAGATATGCATTTTGCTGTCAGTCTCTGAATCGAGAGCCATTTCCTGGAAAGTGAACGTTAGTTTATATAATGTTATCCTCAAGTTAACGGGCTATGGCTCGAGTCAAGGGCGTAAGGTAAGCAGCCTCGGTCGCACGTGGCTCGACTCAACGTGAATGTGGACCGGCACGGACTTTCAAATATACTGCGGCGATCAGCCACAGACGGAAGTACTCTCGCTCCATCAATTCGAGTTTCATTTAGGCACTTTGACAGTGAAGATTATTATTATTATTATTATTATTATTATTATTATTATTTGCGTAAATTCCCCTTAAAGAAGAGGGCAAAAAACTCAAAAATCTAGCTTTCGGTAGTGGCTCTTTTCTTCTTTTTATCTTCCCAAAAACCTTTCATCTGTTCAGTGTGTGCCTTCTTCTCATCATCTGTCCATTTACGCCTATTTCTTTTGGGTTGTGATCTAAATTCAAATTTCTGGTTTCTGATTTTTTTTTCTCTACAAATGCTGCGGTCGTGAATGTCTTCTAAAGTGATATATAATTGTTGTAAGCCTTCCATAGTTTCTTTGTACCAAGAAGTACCCAATTTCGACGTTGAAATTATGTTGATTATTCTTCTAGTGAGTCTGGTGTCGTTCATTCTGGTGATATGTGTAAAGAACTTCACTCTGCGTTTTCTGATGAGTGTCGAGATAGATTCAGTATTTCTGTACAATTCTTCTGTGGGTCTTTTTTGACAGAAATTATCTCTGAAAACGGCGCCGTAAATTATTATTATTACATTACATTACATTATGCGAACCGCCCAAAACTAAGGACCACGCAAATATCATTTAATTTCCTTCTCATAGTACTTTCTTCCTTTATCTTCCTCCACCCTTCCTTCATTCTTTCAAAGTGTGGCGCCTTTTTCTCTGCTGTCCATCTTCCTCCCCTGCGTTCTCTCTTTTCTCCCAAAATAACCTTTATGTTAGAAAGTATTTCCCTGAATTGTGTTCTGTCTCGACAGTCGTCATCTGTAATTCCTAGCCTCCCGAGTTCTTCCTCCATCTGCTTGGTGTAACCCCCTTGGTTCTTCAGTTTGTAAAATTATTATTATTATTATTTCATTCTTCGTTATACCCAATCATAGTGGCGCGTTGGAACTTGTTAGTTGGCTTGATGACTTTCTTCTTCTTCTTCTTATCCTTCTGCTCCCAAAATCTCTTAATGAACTCACTGTGCTACTTCTTGCGTTCTTCTGTCCATCTTGTACCAGTCCAGCTGAGAGAGTTTCACCCTAAATGTGAGCTTACTTACAGAGGTTCTGAAGAATTCACGGGTTTTCATTATGTTCTCTCCGATGTTCATCTCATTTAGATCCCTCCCTTGTTTCTTCCAGCCAATTTATCCTCGATTTTTTTGTATTAATAATAAACATAGCAACAACGTAGTCAAACCGGAATGCCTGTATGCGAGTGAATGTCTCGTACTGAACTACAAATTGGATAAATTAGAATTTGTAGAAAGAAGAATTTTACGCAAAATACTCGGTCCTTTATAAACTGCAGAAGTCTGGAAATTAAAAAGTAATCATGATATATATCAAGGAATAGAAAACATATCAGAAACAATACGGAAGAGGAAATTGTTATCTATTGGACAGTTGTACAGGATGTATACAGTAGGCTAACATTCCTGTGGAACAAGAAGTCAACAACAACCTCGATCCAAAAAGTCAAAAAGGATTTGGAAAGAAACAATATCAGAGAAGAAGATACACCACAGAGAGATATTTTTAGGCAAAAAGTGCTAAAATGGAAGTATTCCAAGGGAGGAAGGGAAAGAAAACTGGCTCGAAGTGGTCCGAGGAAAGGAAGAGGAAACATGGTAGATGATGAAGGAATACTGAAGGAAGAAGAAGGAAAGGATAGGACAAAGCATTGAAATTGGCTCGTGGTCCCTAGACGACCGAAACGAAAATAATAATGAAAATCCACAGCCTGCTTCCGATTCCCGACCGGGTCAGGAATGGAATGAATGAAGCCCCAATCTAGCGGCGAGGATATGAACTGTGCCTGTCGCACTCCTCTGGGGCAATAATTAAATGAATGACAGATGAAATGATAGTGGAGAGTGTTGCTGGAATGAAATTGTGAGAGGGAAAACCGGAGAAAAACCTGTCTGCCTCCCTTTTGTCCAGTACAGATCTCACATGGAGTGACCGGGGTTTGAACCACGGACCCAGCGGTGAGAGGCCGGCGTGCTGCCGCCTAAGTCACGAAGGCTTCCACACAGTGCATTAAAAACAATGGAATTAATTTACTTGAGATTATAAATCCTGGTCGCCACACTAGTCCTTCACCGACAATCTTCGTTCGCATCTCAGTGAGTGATATTGCCACAGAGCCCCCCACAAAACATACAAATGCACTCTTCGTCTAGAACATGGTAAGCTTTTTTCTCACACACTCTAAAGTGAAAAGAGTGTATTGCAAAACTTGAATGCAAATACATTTGCCATTGAAAACAAATGTTTTTAAATATCCGTATTGATGTTAGAATTAAACGTTTAAATTATACGCAAAATCAATACATAAACAAATATATATTTTATATATTAGTACATGTTTCGACCCACAGTGGGGTCATCCTCAGCCTAAAGAGAAAATCAATTAAGAATTGAAAAACTAAAATGGCACATGAGCCTTAAATCTAAATTAAAATGAAAAATTAATGATAATAATTGTAATAAATAAAATATAGTAATAAAATGGATATCCTTACAAAGTAGTATTAATTAAATAAATATAAGATTGGTCTTTTAACATTAATTTTTAAAAAGTAGTTAGAAATAAGAACTATTAACGGTGAGTGTAAGAATGTTAAGCTTTAAATTTTTTATCAAAATATACACAAAATAATTTAGAAAATCAATAAAATAATTCAGCTCGGCGCTTGAGTTAAATAAGTAGAATCCTCTTCAATTCGTACAAGAATTTCTACATCCCATACAACGAGGTAGGTGATAATAAATCTTTTAAAGTAGATTTTTATCAGTTTCATATGCTGGCTAATTATGTTTCGTTTATTTATATACATTTTTCTGACATGTTTTATTTTCCTATCTGTTAGGTTATTTCATGTCATCATAATACTGGTTGGCACCTTTTAAAAATCGTTAATAGTCTCCGTATTGAAGAGGATTCTACTTATTTAACTCAAGCGCCGAGCTGAATTATTTTATTGATTTTCTAAATTATTTTGTGTATATTTTGATAAAAAATTTAAAGCTTAACATTTTTACACTCACCGTTAATAGTTCTTATTTCTAACTACTTTTTAAAAATTAATGTTAAAAGACCAATCTTATATTTATTTAATTAATACTACTTTGTAAGGATATCCATTTTATTACTATATTTTATTTATTACAATTATTATCATTAATTTTTCATTTTAATTTAAATTTAAGGCGCATATGCCATTTTAGTTTTTCAATTCTTAATTGATTTTCTCTTTAGGCTGAGGATGACCCCACTGTGGGTCGAAACATGTACTAATATATAAAATATATATTTGTTTATGTATTGATTTGGCGTATAATTTAAACGTTTAATTTCAAAACTTGTCCAGGTGTGGCGGAGCTCATAATCGGGACCATTCCACTCAGAGTTTATCATAGCTTCTGTTGCCTGAAAGTCCTTCCAAATAGCCTCACGATTAGCTTGTAGCTCGTCCAAAAATTCCCGAAAGGTGCCAGTAGCTGGCAAGTGCATCATCATTCGTAGCTGTTCTGACAAGAAGAGTTCACCAGTAAGCACATACTGTAATTCAGCCTTGAAGGGGTGCACTTAGATACACAGAGAATTTTCTTGAGAATTTTTTGAATTAAGTATATTGTATAATCTTTCTGTTAGTCTATTGTTGTCCATCCTGAATATGTGCCCACAAATTTTCAACCTTCTCCTTTGTACAGTTCTTGTGTAACTGTCTGTGAAACTATAGAGATCTTCAGTTCGTGATCCAAATTCCATTTTCTTGTGCAGGAATGAATATTTTTCTAAGAATTTTGCGTTCTTGCTTCAGGGTTGTCCAAGTACCACATTGAAATTCTTATACTGAATGGTATACTTTGAACTCAGGGTTGGCCAAGTATCACATAGAAATTCCTATACTGAAGGGTATAATGTGGTTTATTCTCAGGGCTGCCCAAGTACCACTTTGAAATTGCTATTCTGCATTTGCAAAATTATTAATCTTGAAACAGAACTCTTCTTTTTATCTTCCAAAAACTAGTTCGGAGCTTCCAAATTTATGAACTCAAATTTTCAAAATTATTTTTACGATCTGGCAACACTGGAACAATGTGTCGGGATGCCCTCTTAAGAGATGTTGTTGTGGTTGTTGTTTAATTTCAGGAGCTTGGACATCGCGTTTACTTAACCCCGTGTACTTGGGTGTGTGTTCAATTTGTCCGATAACTTGTGTCTCTGTGGTCTCTGTAGTAGTGTGTGTATTCGTAATTCAAGTAAGGATTGGGAAGGAGGCTGCCGTGGCCTTAAGTTAGAAACCACCCCGGCATTTTCCCCGGAATAGAAGTACGAAACCACAGAAAACCACTTCCAGGGTGGTTGAGGTGGGAATCGAACCCACCTCTTCTCAGTTTGCTTCAGGTGGCTGAGTGTATCCCGTTCCTTTTAAGAGAGTCTTGCGAAGTAATTGTCGGACATATGCTGGAATTAGCACTCGATGGTGACAGAGTGAACGGCACGCCGTCATCAACGGCCTTTACCTCCTTGTTTTGTAGGCAAACAACAGGATAACTCGACCTCTTGTCACCAAGAAGGTGAAGGACTTGACAGAAATCCTTGCCACTATCAGGAATCGAATCTCGGTCCATGCAGAGAGGAAGGAAATGCTCGTACCGTCACACTACCACGCCCGTAAATTGAAGGTCAAACTAACTTTCAGATGGCTTGCAAGTGTAGGTTTCGTTTATCTTTAAAATAAAACACGCAAGAGGATGCGACGAATCGAGGATGAGGATGTCATTGCTTTACGATGGAGGGTCGTCAAATGCTTGGTCGCTATCTGAGGACCTTCCTTCCGGTGTTGACTCTTCATCACAAGTACTTTATTCCTGAAGCACGATCCGTGAAATAGGCTAGTGGTGATCCTAGCTTGGACTTCGACAACCTTTGGATGTTGTCATGCACATTAGTATTCTTCAAATCATCAGCAAATAAACAAATACAATAGTTGCGTGATGAACTAGAAGTTCATCTATGTGACTTTCAAAGACCTGTTAAGTACAATACGAACATGGCGACCAAGCGAAATTGAAACATTTAAATAGCCTTCTCTCACGATTTAATCATCCGAGCGCAGTGAAACGTGGTACATTACTTTGTACACACATTTATACATATTGTAATGCACTGACATATAGTTTATTTCAATTGTTTTCATAACCTCAAGATGGCGGCTGTGCGAAATTTTTAAAATTAAGTTTTCATTTGCTGCGTCTTAATCATGCGATTGAAGTCAACGTTTGAATAATGAACCTACGGAACAATCGTCATCTAATAGTACATTCTATGGCCTATATAATTACATAAAATTCCAACATGGCGACCATCCGAAATATGGTTGGTTGGTTCCTCAATTTAGGGGCTGCGACAACGCGGTCATGTAGCCCCGTGTTCTTTGGGTGTGTGTAGAATCTGTCTGATAACCGGTGTTAATTGTTACGGCTGTATGAGTGTGTGTTATTTGTTTTTAATTCAAGTAGGGGCTGTAGACAATAATTTCAAGTAGGTCCAACTTTTGCTACCAAAATGCTTCTGTCCACGACACCTAGCTTGCGGACTTGGCTGCTAGATGGCATCACAGTCAGCACCTGGCGGCGAACGTTGGAAGTAATAGAGCGTTATAAAATAATCTAACATACAAATTTTGGCTTCACACAAGTGTAGTTAGTGGAAGGTTCTTTTTCATGCCACAAATCAATGACATGCGACTGCCGGCTTTACTTTCCCTCCGAAGGAAAGCATACTGAGGGATGTATAACGCTCTTAAAAATGCGATTACTTCAGCCGGGTTTGAACCCACGACCTTGGGCATAGAAGCTCAGCATGCTACCATCCATAATATTAGACGTTTTTCAATATCTACGAATCTATTACAGCAATCAAACTGAAATTTTGTATGTTGGTAGGAGCAATTAACATAAGCAGGTTATATGAGTTCGTTAGTTAGTTATTGTTGTTTTAAGGGGCGGAACTACGAGGTCATCTGCACCTGAAGGTTATATGAAAATAGGCTGTTTAGTTCTTCACGGAACTACTTGTTTTAAGCCGTTTTCATTTCACTACTCCTTGCACCAGGGAGCTCCACCCACCTAGACAGGTAAAGGATGCAGCAGCCGCACGACCAGACATGCTCGCGTGAGACATGCGTGTCTCTCCGCCGTGTCACAGATTTCTTCAGGAAAGCGAGAGTGGCAGACAGACAATTGTATTCATGACAGTGGCGTGTATTGCCCAAGAAACTTGCCGAGAACGTAAACCATCTTTTAACATAACTAGTTTAATATGCCACAATCTGCATTACTTTTACTATCAGAGAGAAGGTATAATTCAATTTTATTTTCGTACTTTTAAATTGTACATTATCTTCTTTCTTCTTTCTAGAACGCAATGTATTGAAATAAGAGCATTATACTGTATGTCTCATTACAAGGGCGGTTCCTGACTAAAATTTTAGGGTGGGTAAGATGATATTGTTGTTTCATAATAACACTACAGATCACTGGAGCAACATTCATCATTCATATTAAGGAAAGATCAGCTGCCTCAACAAAAGCTATGTAAGAAATACCAAAACCCCACCAGCTATCAATCAACACTGCAATGGCCCTTTTCAAACTGAAAGTGGAAAAATCTTAACATATCCAATAAGAGGAAACTTGAAATTCTAAAAGTCAGATACTTGAAACGCATCCTCCAGATCTACAAATTCACCGTAAACAGACTAGCATACGTAATAGCCAATGAATTATTCTTCCTGGATGACATCAAAATCCACCTTCAACCTACAGGATACACCTGCCTCCATCTTCGTCCTCGAAGAGAGAGGAGAAAAGGTGCGGCAGATTCCAGCGGATATCCACTCCACGAAAGCACTACAGACAGACACATGGAAAGGTCCAAACTTCGAGCTCAGACATGTATATACGAGATTCGCCGCCCACGGCTTTCACTGGAAGATCTGCACGACTGACGGTCTGACAACTGCAAATACCAACTGTGTGGATTGAAAAGTACGCAGTACCACCTGAAGAACTGCTCTAAAAGGACAATTACACTCGCCAATTACGCCAAATACCTATAAATTCATATAAACGCGTCTTAAGTACACATTGTGCTTTGTAAATAATAAACAATAATAATAATTGTTTTTTATATTTGATATTTATTCTTGTCAATATTGTCATTATCATTTCACTCAAAATAACATTTGAGACAAATTTGAATAAATAGTTCATGTGTTAAAAACTGTTCTCACATGCCTCCTTATTTGTAAATATATTCCTCTCCTCTCCTATTTTCCTTGGATGAAGCAATTTTTCTATCAGCTTGGTTGATGAGATCCTATTTTGTCAATTTCTAACTTTATGGATTTGTTAATACATATTCCTCTTCATTCATTTTCCTATGTTGCAATCAGCATATTGAATAACTACCACAAATGTTAGTTAGTTATTGTTGTTTTAAGGGGCGGAACTACGAGGTCATCTGTCCCTGATAAAAAAGTTAAAAGCACATAATTTATAGTAATTAACTTCATTTACAGAACTCACTAAGTGCCGTTTTCACCAACTCTTTACTCACGATTTGTCAGTTAATTTTTATTTAACATAAATACGAGAGTTAATGCGTGATTACTGTTGATGCAATTTACGAGGCCATTCGGGTTCCTGATACAGGGCGCCAGTGAATGTTCCTCGCAGTACCTACGTGATGCTTCGAGAGGTACATCAGCAGTTTAATTGGCAGCACGGTGTCCTTGGAAAGGTGAATCCCACACATGTGGGCTGTAGGCTGTCGAAATCGTCAGTGTGCATTGCAGTAACCGAGCATTCAGATAGATTATTGGAAGAGTGCAACAGTATACAGACGGAAATGTTTACAACTGAAGAGAGAGCCTTTTTTGGTGGAATACGTTTTTCGCGAAGGTGATCGGTTTACAGGAAATGTTGGTTGGTTGGTTTCTCAGTTCAGGGGCTGCGACAACGTGGTCATGTGGCCCCGTGTACTTTGGGTGTGTGTAGAATCTATCTGATAACCGGTGTTAATTGTGATGATGGTATTAGTGTGTTATCTGTTTTCAATTGGAAGCCTCCGTGGCTTAGGCGGCAGCACGCCGGTCACCCACCACTGAGTCCGTGGTTCAAATCCCAGTCACTCCATGTGAGATTTGTGCTGGACAAAGCGGAGGCAGACTGGGTTTTCTCCGGGTACTCCAGTTCTCCCTGTCACACATTTCAT
Source organism: Meconema thalassinum (assembly GCA_946902985.2). NCBI lineage: Eukaryota > Metazoa > Arthropoda > Insecta > Orthoptera > Tettigoniidae > Meconema > Meconema thalassinum. Next base: position 403,924,607 of record OX336392.1, read on the forward strand.
TCCAGCAACACTCTCCACTGTCATTTCATTTCATCTGTCACTCATTTAATCATTTGCCCCAGGGGAGTGCGACAGCCTTCGGCAGCCGGCACAGTTCATATACTCGCCGCTAGATGAGGGCATCATTCATTCCATTCCCTGACCCGGTCGGTCGACTGGAAGCAGGCTGTGGATTTTCATCTGTTTTCAATTCAAGTGAGGACTGCAGACATTGAATTTTTCCTAGTAGTTCCTACTTTTGCCACCAAACGCCACCGTCAACGACTACTAGTTCAGAACTTGATTACCAGATGCCACCGCAGTCGGTTCCTGGTGACGAACGTCGGAACCTAAGAGCGTTTGTCGAATGTTTAACCTATATATAATTTAGCTTCACACAGGTGTAATTCGTGGAAGGTTCTTTTACATGCCATAAATCTATGACATGGGACCACCGGCTCTACTTCCCGTCCGCAGGAAGGCATACTGAGGGATAAGAAAAATGTAAAACTAAAATTTCAGGCACGCTTCCTAATTCAAAGTGTCCAAACCCGAATACAGTACTGTTCAGGATTTGATAAGTAAATTTCGTGTGCCGGCACAGTTCACGATGAACTGGGAACAGGCAGGCCTACGCTTTTAACAGTCGAAAGACTTGATGAAATCTCCGATATAATGCCGCATAGTCAAGAAAATCATCACGCAAATTAGCTCAAGAAACAGGAATCTCGAAGTGGACAGCACATAAAGCTGTAAGAGACAAGCTTCAGTTATTCCTTTACAAAGTTACCAGTTGATACAAGCGGCAGCCGTGCTGCCAACGTAGCTGCTGATGCTACCTCCTGCAGTAGCATGTAGCCGCTGCGGAGAACATTCCCTGGCACCCCACACTTAAGAGGCGGCTGGAGTTGGATCATACGGCTCTCGCGCATGCGTACACTCAGTTCCATCCCGGAGAAAATGGCGGACAGATCACGAAGCGTGTAGCACTCAACGTTGTTTGCGAAGCTTACTTGAGATTTTCTGGAACATGGAAAGAAAAATACAGAAGACCTTAGTTGTGGCAAAAGCTAAAATGATATGAACAAACTATTTAGGAGATCTGGGAGTTGTATTTAATTAGCTAAGTAGGACACTCTCTCCCCGCTGTCTTCTTATAATTATTTTATTTATTTATCGTATGGCTTTTAGTGTCGGGAGTGTCCGAGGACATGTTGGCTTGCCTGAGTCTGTAGCTGCTTCCAGCGGACACCCTTAGGGGGAGCTACAAGTTCCGTTCAATTTCAAGTAGTTCAAACTTTCACCACCAGATATCAATGATACCTAGTGGTGAACGTTGGAACTTTGATAGAGCGTTCCGACAAAATCTAACCTAACAATTTAGCTTCACACAAGTTTGGTCTGTGGAAGGATCTTTTACATGCCATAAATCTATGACATGGGACCGCTGGCTTTACTTCCCCTCCGAAGGAAGACATAGAGGAAAGTTGCCATATATGGAGAGATTTCCTTACATGGGGAAGTAGTATTTTGTCATTTAGTAGATGCAGTAACCTTGCAGTGAATACGTTAAATTGTTGTCCATGTGCTGTGTGGGTAACGCACGAAGTTGCCATTAGCTGCGCTTCATAGCCATTTTGTTATTGAAGTTTGTTGTTCTACATCGTTGTGAAATATTTCTCCGTTTTCTGAATTCGTACGAATGGATAAGAAAAGGTAAGTGAATTAATTTTCTAAATGTGTTTGTATATACAGCCAGGGGTTTGGGTTCAACGTACTATTGTAGTATTTTGTCTTAGCCTATACATTTCTTGGAAGTGAAATGTTAAATCATGGATATTGAGATAGCCTAATATGGGGAGTTCATTGTCCCCTAATATGCGGAACCCCATATTACGTTCTATTGCATGTAATAGTTCAGCTCTTACTAAGTGGCATATCACTTATTTTTAGATGCCGGGAAGGAAGAAGTGGGTTGGTGAGCTGTTTGGTCGTGCGTATATGAAGTCAGCAACTGTTGAAAATGTAGGAGGGTTCCGTAAATCTGGGCTTTATCAGTGCAATAAGAACATCTTCCAGGACATATTTTATATTCATACGGATGAAATTTCGTGTGAAACTCGGAACCAAACCGCCGTTGAGGGATACGCGAGGTAGTGTTCGGCTGTTTCCCTCCACTTTAACGATGCTTTAGAGAGTTGAGTAGTCAGATTTAGCCATTTAACGGAGTTCCTTGTTAGTGGTAAGTTAAGGAGCGTTTCTGTTTGATGAAAAGCTCGTGCAAAGTTAAATTACCTTTAATGAAGAATTAAGAGGTAATTGATGTTGGTGAAAACGGCCCTAACACACTCGTATTGTACTTGGAACAGAGACAACTAACAATGTATAAACATATTTTTGTGAAAAATCTTAACTTCAGCAAGCTGTGAACAATGGCTATGTATCTATACCCATCTCCCCTAATTCAGTTTGACCTACAAACAGAGACAGAATCAGGAAGTGAAATGGTGAGAGATCCATTTCACTCTAACACAACATTACGGGCCAATTCTACAGGTCCTTGAAGAGAAAAGAAAATCCTTTCATATCACCTGCGAATTTGCGTGAAAGACAGTGATATGTCCTCTATCTTCTCACCTGGGCCTTCATTTCATTAACTTTACATGGGAGGTTCATTAGAGCGGCCCTCGCTTTCACAATACACCGTACGAGACAGTCAAGAACTTAAGCTGGGCATGAGTTATGAATACTGAATTCCTTTTAGAGATCCGACCAGGGAAGAATATTTATTTCAAGTAGAATATCTGAAAGTTAAAGTGTTTTTTTGTTTTTTACCGACAGGTCGCACCTGTCTCATTATATCGTTATTATAAGAAGTTCATAGATGGTGGTGATTGTGGCCATCTGCCCCAGAAAAGAGAAGTGGTGTTACAGGAGAATGATGGTCAGATGGGTAGATAGGATTACCAAAAATAATATAATATATAATATCGTATGGCCTCGGGTGCCTGGTGCAAGCTTTGTTAATTGACACCCAGAGGGTAGCTTGCATGTCGAATTTCGTCGTTCCTTTGAACGCTATGAAAGTCAAGGAGGTTAGATATCTAAACTCCTTGGCACTACAGCGCTATCAAGTATAGAATGGAGGAACTTTGTGTTGGCGGAAAATCCCGAGATTAATTTTGCCATTGAACACGGCCTACTGAATTCAAATGGGTTCTTTAACATGCCAACAACGTATGACACGAGTGTCGTGATTTTTGTCGCCTTCAAAAATCACTTACCATGGCCAGGGACGAACCTGCAATCTTGGGGTTGGTAGTCCGACACTATAACCACTCACCCACCGTGGCAAATGAAGAGGTTTAAAGACGAGTGGAAGAGGAGAGATGTTTCTGGTGACTGCTAATGAAGAAAAGAAAAAGGTTGGTTGGACACTTACTATGACACCCGGGAATAGCAAGCTTAGTAATAGAAGGCAGGGTCGAGGACAAGAATTGTAGGGGTAGCCCAAGGTTGGAATATGTTAAACAGTTTGCCTCGGATGTAAGGTGTGCTAGCTATGTAGAGATGAAACTATCAACTCAGGACAGGGAGGCATGGAGCGCTGCATCAAACCAGTTAAAAGGCTGGAGACTCAAACAACAACAACAACAACAACATCTGCCCCAAGTGATGTGAATGAAAACATAAATACTATTTACCACAACTAACTAGCAATAATTATAATAATAAGAATATTTCTCCTCCCCATTGGCTTTCATTGGTCTCTTCCGAAACGCGATGGTATTAAGATATTCGAGGCCTAATGTTCTTTCATTATTCTGCCGTAATTGGCCTTTCTTTTTCTTGATACCCTTCATTTTAAGGGGCCAGACAGCTTTTCTTTTTTCTTGTTTTTATTACACTTTACGTCTCAGCTTGCCACGGTGGGTGAGTGGATAGCGTGTCTGTCTACTAACCCCAAGATTGCAGGTTCGCTCCTGGCCGTGGTAAGTGATGTTTGAAAGGCGACAAAAAATACGACACGCATGTCATACGATGTTGGCATGTCAATGAACTCATTTGAATTCAGTAGGCCGTGTTCATAATGGAAAAATTAATCTCGGGAGTTTCCGCCGAAACAAAGTTCCTCCTGTCTCTACTAGAAAGCGCTATAGTGTCCAAGGAGCTTAGATATCTAACCTCCTTGACTTTCATAGTGATTCAAGTAACAACGAAATTCGACATGCAAGCTACCTTCTGGGTGTCAAATTACAAAGCTTGCACCCGGCCACCGAGGCCATACTATATTATTATTATTATTATTATTATTATACCGACAGTAGTGGCTACGCGGGCTAAAGCGCTGCGTTAGGTCAAGGGGCCAAGCTCTCTGCTGACTCGGTAGACGCGTGGGTTCGAGCCCCACCGTCGGCTGTCCATGAAATGGTTTTCCGTGGTTTCCCATTTTCAACACCAGGCAAATGCTGGGACAGTACCTTCTGACAGGCCACGGCCGCTTCCTTCCACATACTTGCCCAGTTTCATTCATCTTCATCCATTCCATCTCTCATCCCGACGCGCAGGTCGCCCACGGGCGTCGACTAGTTAGACCTGCACTCGGCCTCTCAGGAGGCTACACGACAAAAAAATATTATTATTATTATTATTATTATTATTATTATTATTATTATTATTATTATTATTAATAATAATTTACGTCTCAATTGTTTGCTGGTCAGCTCCGGTGGCGCAGTCGCATAGAGAACAGTCGGCGAGCCTCTGGCATGTACCTGTGCATTTAATACATGAGTTGCTTTCCGCGCAACTGACAACTCACATATTAATTGTACATACCTGAGGCTCGCCAACTGTTCTCTGTGCGACTGCGCCACCAGGGCGGACGAGACAAAAACTGTGGCATGAACTGTATATTGCGCCTGCTGTAAGAGACCTAAAAGGACACAGGGTGTGTTTATCCCCACCATAGCGCACATTGAACAACGCACCATCCTCAAGAATAGGGTGCATTTTATCATTTTAAATGATCCAGTCGACTTTGTCGTTACATTACGGCGACGTCACGAAATGTACCGAGAATGCACCGAGGTGTGTGTCGTCATAGTACCGCTTGATGCATGTGTACTGAGTTCACTGGTAAGCTCTGGAGTTACGAGACGGCAACGATACGGCGAACGTGACGTCATCCAGCCAGCTCCCTCCTTTCACCGCGCGCTCCAGCTCCCTCATGACTTGTTAATTTCTAGCGTTCTGATTGTTTCTTGATCATCTAACATATCAAGAGTACCCATTTCACCGCCTTCAGCTGTCATATCGTTCAGTCCGTAGAGCACAGGGTGTCACACTTTTTCCTCCATTCGCTAGGACAACAGATTATCAATCTGGATTCTACAATCGCTCTGCTCGACTGTGGAATGACCTGCCTCGTGAAATAAAAGACCTTCCTCCACGACAATTTTGCCGCAAAGTGAAGGCTCTAAAGGGACTAAAACCCCATGTAAATTGAATTATATACTGTATAATGTAACTTTGTGAGTGATTGGGAGTGGGCGCGTGCGTGTATGTATGTATGTATGTATGTATGTATGCGTGTGTGAGCGTGTATATGTGTGTGTGCATGCCTGTGTCTTCCCTTTTATTTATGAATTGTATGATATAGACGTCATGTACAGCAGATTCTGTGTATATAGCAAATGTAAAGGTGTAAATTGTATAATGTAACATTTGAGATTTGTTTAGATTTAATGAACGGAGATAGGACACTGATGTGTGTGTGGGGCTTGCCCTTTCTCTATCTGCCGTCCATAAATTGTAGGCACAATTTTTGGTAAATAAATAATAATAATAATAATAATAAGAGTCTTTGGCTTCGAGCGAAGCGAGAAGCGTCCAGCCTTTCTGGCATTTTTCAGCATTTGTAGCATTTAAAATGATATAAAGTTCAGTCTTTCAGACCGACTGTCTCTTTTATTATTTATTTATTTGTATAGTTTACCTCGTAGTTCCGCCCCTTAAAACAACAATAATTAACTAACTAACTACGTCCACATTGGAGCACTAAAAATCGAACCAAACACATATCAAGTCTTCCACAATATAACTTATTTCCTCAACATCTTTCTTCCCTCCCAGAATTTTTTCATTCGAATCGATCTTGCCTGTATTTTGTCTTCAGATATGACATACTGCTTAAGTTTGACAATTTGTAAAGGAAGTCTTGAATATTTGTTTTTCAAAATATGTGTTTCTTCTGCACGTTCAATGTGCTGCATTGTAATGTTTAATTCATCTAACTCCGTTTATACTTCCTTGGACCAGTTATTTTCCATTTTGTTTTTCCAAAAAATTATTTCAAAAGTCTCGTGCTCTTTAACCTTTTTATATGACCAAAACAGCAATTTTTCTTTTCCTCACTGTATCAATTGCCGATTCACTTTTCGGGTATACTACATCATTCGGTAAAAATCTCTATTGTCCATTATTGTTGATGATTTTGTTATTTATTGCCTTAATGATTCTCCTATCAACCTTCTGCAATTTATAAGTCGTTGATTGCGTGTTTATTTTAAATAAGGTTTCACTCACATATGTCGTCTCAGGCGTAATGACGGTAAGGTAATGCATAGTATTGCATTCATTCATTCATGCGTTCATTCATTCATTCATTCATTCATTCATTCATTCATCCATTTATTTGCAATTCGGTGGCAAATTGGGTATACATAACAAATACCTAACTATACTTAACAATTCAAAAACAATTAACAATTAAACTGGAATATTTACACAAATCCTCAGTATTTTCTAAACACACCTACTGTATATGTTTGGGAAAAGGCTCTAAGACTGCGGCAGGTAGAGTGTTCCAGTTATCAATGGCACGGTTAACGAAAGAATATTTACCATAATTTGTACGCTGTGGTCGGCCCTTAACTTTGAAAGAATGATCGCTCCTGCTCATGTAAGTGGGCTTTACCATACGTTTGCTAAGCTCACCCCATGCTGGTTGATTTGTATACGTGTTGTACATAGCGCAGAGTCTAGATTTCATCCTCCTAGCCTCAAGTGATTCCCACCCAAGTTTCTTCAACATACGGCTCACACTGCTCCTGGGATTAAAGTCACTGAGCACAAATCTAGCGGCCTTTCTTTGTACCATTTCCATTTCCAACTCATTGATGAGCCCTGCTTGATATGGATCCCAAACCGCCGAGGCGTATTCCAAAACAGGTCTAACAAGTGACAAATATCCTAATTATTTAGCAGAGATACTACTTCCTTTTAATACACTCGTTACAAAGTGCAGAGATCTGTAAGCTTTAGAAAGTACACATCCTAAATGAGTACTCCGTTTCATATCATTCCTTACGTTAACGCCCAAATAGTTTCAAGAAAGAGACTTTCTCTTTGTACGCTGGCCAGGTATTCCTTTGTGCTTGTGTTAGTTTAAGTGTTCGGAACTTTATTGATGCTTACTCATTAGAGTTCCAAGTTATAACTTCACACACATATTTGAATTTCTTTACAACTCTTGGTTGATTGGTTCTTAGGTTTAGGGGCTGCGACAACGCGGTCATGTAGCCCCGTGTACTTTGGGTGTGTAGAATCTGTCTGATAACCGGTGTTAATTGTGATGACTGTATTAGCGTGTGTTATCTGTTTTTTAATTTAAGTACTGCAACTTAGAATTTTTCAAATATTTCCTACTTTTGCCGCCAAGCGCCACCGTCAACTACTACTAGGCCAAGTTCAGAACTTATCTACTAGACGCCACCACAGTCGGCTCTTGGCAACGAACGTAGAAACCTAAGAGCGTTGTTTACATTCTTAACCTATCCAATTTAGCTTCACACAGGTGCAATTAGTGGAAGGTTCTTTAACATGCCATAAATCTATGACATGGGACCGCCGGCCTTTACAACCCTAACTTGTTTGCCATTTTTTAAAATTTCTCTTTCATTGACCTATGGAAGGCTCACTCAATTCCCCGCCCCTTTCCCTCTATTCTCATTCTTCAAAAGTAGAGAACATTTCCTTCTCCTGTTGATGTACCCAATATACTCAGCAGAAACCTGTAAGATTTGCTGAAATTTAATTACTTGAAGGCAAAAGCCAATATTCTCTCTGAGGATATTTAAAGTTTCATAAATATCTTGCGCAGTACACATGGGGTATCAATAAAGCCATTTGGCCAAGGAGTTCATTATCATTTAATATCCACATCACACACCTCAGAACATGTTCTCCTGATTAAGGCAGCTACCATACGATAATTATAAAGCGATTAAATCAGAACTGGTTTTTGTTCGAACACCTCACTGGCGAGGAGGAAGCTAAAGAAACATTGGATGATGTCAGAGATATTGAACCTGCTGCTGCTGCACTCGTTACATACGACGCACTGAATGGTTTTATTGAGGGTCTTAGAATATACTGGCTATCAACCTCGTGTACTTTGTGGTGATGACTGTAGTTTTTTTATTCGTGTCAGAGGTACCAAAATATACGAACAATAAATTGAAGAAAAAAACACATTAAGTTAATAGAGCACTTGCATATAACATAACACAAGAGCAAGAGAAATGAAACAGGAATGATAATATATACAATATTTACAAGAGTTGTGACCAGCATTTGGCTACATTGACAGCATTGTTACCAGCCAATGCCAGATCCAACCCTGTGCATGAGTCTGGGCAAAGACGACCGTTCAAGAAAAGCCTAGAAGTTTGTTCTTCTCCGCACTCACACAGTGTGTCCCCATCATGCAAGATTCCCCATTTGATGAGATTGTCCTTAGATCTTGCTACACCGGTGCGCAGTCTGTTTAAGGACTTCCAGGTACACCATCCATCTTCGTGACCAGGTGGTAATTTTTCTTCAATTTCAACAAGTTCCGGCTGATCAGGATACCTTTGATTCCATAACTTAACCCTGGCCTTTTTTGGGTTAGAATCACGTGGAGAAGAAGACTGTGGAAAACTTTTCCTACACTTCAGTCGAGATGAAGGTGGCTGATGACCATGAAGGGGATGGGCTAAGATGTTGCAAACCTTATGTCTCTCGATATTAGCGGCCACCTCACGTCTAATATTAGGTGGAGCTATGCCTGCAAGTGAGTACAACTTCTGTGTTGGTGTTGGTTTTAAACATCCTGTGATTAGCCTGCAAGTTTCATTCAAGGCAATGTCGACTTCTTTTGCGTGAGCTGATTTATACCACACGGGACTAGAGCTCAGCAACTTGAAGTGCGACCCTGTGTGAGCGCTAGCTCCGTCAGCCAATATGACACAGAGGACTGCGAGCTTGTAGTTCGCATTTTTTCCGGGGTTTCAGTTGGAGTTGGTGAGCTCAAGCATAGACTATACAGCAGCAGAATAGCAGAGAGCTAGGGCAGTTGTCCTTACTGTCTGAGGGTGGGGACCCCAGTTACCATACGGAGTAATTTTGTATTAAGGGTCGACACATCTTGGTCATATGCTTCTGATAATTATTATTCTTCCTTCTTCGTTATGCCCATTCATAGAGCACGTTTGAACTTGAAGGGCACTGGGAAAGAAGGGCCTAAGTAACAATTTTATAATGTTCAGTAAATTGCTTTAAATGTATTTTTAAACAAATAAAATATAACTTTGAAAGAATGATGGATTTTCCGCCTTCAATACTGTTTATTATTATTACTTACTGGGACTAGTTTCGGGGGTAAATACTCCCCCTTCCATCATTCTTTCAAAGTTATAGTTACGTCAATACGGACCTGAATAATCGACATTATGAAATAAAATATATTTATTTTCTTTCGTACCAGCAAAATAATTTTAAAACCGTTAGAACTTATATCTGGAGTGAAAAGAGAAGATTATATGGTTAGGAAGATACACGAATGGCACCTTCGTTTCCTATGCACTGTTTCTATTCCCCCCGTATATTTGGACCAAACTCATTGTTTCCAAAACCACCTTAGGTATTGTTTAGGACTAGGAAGGAACCTCCCTTTCACATAGAAATATACAAATTTCAATAAATGGAGTTTATTTCCCTGTACCCTTCACTTGTTAGTTGCCTTCATGACTTTTTCCTTCCTACTTCTTCCAAACTCTCTTCATGAACTCACTGTGTTGCCTCTGGTGTTCCTCTGTCCATCTTGTACCAGTCCTGTTGCTTCTTTACTGAGTTTCTGAAGATTTCTCAGTTTTTCATTATGTTCTCCCCAATGTTCAACTCATTCAGGTCCTCTCTGTTTCCTCCAGACAATTCATCCTAATATTTTGTGTATTAATTATATTGAATAATCCTTTTGCTAGTCTATTGTTGTCTGTTCTAAATATGTACCCAAAAAATTTCAAACATTTCATACGTACAGTGTTTGTGAAACTGTCCGTAAGACTATAGAGGTCTGCAGTTCGTCTCTTGTTCCGAATTCCATTTCCTAGTTTAGAGCCGAATATTTTTCTAAGTATTTTGCGTTCTTGCTTTCGTATTTCTGATTTTTTAAAATAATTATCTCCTAAAGTTATGGTTTGAGTTGCAAATAGAGCTTCTGGGAGGACAACGATTTTGTAATGTTACAATTTTGTAATAGGTGACATCACTCTTTTATTGTAGACATTCCACGTTAGATCGATTGCCGTTTGAAGTATTGAGGCCCTTTCTATGATGGCCAACCTGCTCAATCCTAAAGGTAGAATTATTTCAGCAAGGTATTTAAACGAAGATGTGCTATGTGCCTTTCTTCTTTCTTGTGTCCATGCAGCTTTTAGTTTCAAATTCCGTCCCGTAGGAAATTTCGGTGGAAACTGGTATGAGTTTACTTTCTGTCTTAGTCCGTGTCGTTGTTAGTGGGTCAATGTTGATTACAGTGAGGTCCATTTGGGTCTGCTAGCCAGTGTACTTTGGTTTGTCAGGTTCCATTGACTATGAGGAAGATTTTCTTGGTCAGTCAGGAGTTTATACAATTTTCATAAGAAAATATGCATTGTCCGTTGAGCCATAATATATTTAAACACAAATAGTGCTAAATGTTCCGGCATAACTCAACAAGATGACAGTGTTTCGCCCCGGTGTGCTATTGGGCTCTTCAGTTGGTTAAAGCACACCTCACCAAGACACTGTCTAGTGCACACTGGGAAGGCCATTGCAAGACGTATTTGATACATGCGTATCCGCGTCACGAGCAAGCCAGTGCACTATGGGAGTCGAAACTCCATTCCAAAGCAATTATAACCTTACCTTGGCATTGAATATACAATTTTCATAATAAAATATGCATTGTCCGTTGAGCCATAATATATTTAAACACAAATAGTGCTAAATGTTCCGGCATAACTCAACAAGATGACAGTGTTTCGCCCCGGTGTGCTATTGGGCTCTTCAGTTGGTTAAAGCACACCTCACCAAGACACTGTCTAGTGCACACTGGGAAGGCCATTGCAAGACGTATTTGATACATGCGTATCCGCGTCACGAGCAAGCCAGTGCACTATGGGAGTCGAAACTCCATTCCAAAGCAATTATAACCTTACCTTGGCATTGAATATACAATTTTCATAATAAAATATGCATTGTCCGTTGAGCCATAATATATTTAAACACAAATAGTGCTAAATGTTCCGGCATAACTCAACAAGATGACAGTGTTTGTGTTTAAATACAGTCAGGAGTTGTCCATTCGATCTATATGTCCGTAGAATCTCATGCGTCTTTTCCGTGCAAGTGAGGTGAACCGTTCAGTCAGTGAATACAGTTCTTCTGAGCTTTTCCTCGTCCAGATACCGTCCAAATATTTTCCTTAGTATCTGCAGTTCTATCTTTATTATTATTATTAGTATTATTATTATTATTATTATTCCCTCGTACTATCCTGTAGTCACATCGAGGGGAAAATAATAGGGTTTGGTATCGTCTGCAGGATATGCTTGCAGTGTATTTCTACGATATGGGATGCAAGCAGAGAATTATCGACCTCCTGCCAAAACGTGTTAGTTGGGTTGCAGTAAACGATATTGTAAATGGGTGCTATATCACCCGGCACACACCCAAGTACAAACAAATCCCGTGGCACCATAGCCCATGAAGGGCTTAGACCTACGAAGCAACCACTGCCCAGCCATTTGGTCTACTGGTAGCCTGCTGATTATGGGGTGTCGCGTTGGATTTCCTCGGCCGTTAATCTTTTCGTGGCCATGGCGCTGTCTCTCTGTCAGACAGCTAATCAATTGTCCTCACGAGACTGAGTGTCCCCCTACGTCAGTTTCTGAAATCTATTACGGAACCGGGAATCAAATCAGTCCGGGTGAGAGGCAGGCATGCTATCACAACATCCAAGTACACGAGGCTGAAATGACCGCAATGCTCAAGTCCCTCACAAGAAGCAACAACAACATTCTGTATTTGCAGAGATGACTACAACTACAGAACAGCCATCTTGATGGTGTACTGTAGACGTGCTATACTTATCAGACACCCGGTGGAAACATTGCATAAAGCTCGCTTCTTATTCTGAATCAAATCACGAAAAATACATTTTGTTGTGTGAGGAAATAAGCAGTCAAGATATTGGAAGATGGGACTGCAGACTGCTTTCACATTCAGTAGAGTGCTTCGCTGGCGTTTAGGTCGACCTCTGTATAGCACAAGATAATGGTAACTTGTAAAAATATACAAAAATATTCCTCTTCATTTCCCGTTTTCAGTTCCCTGGGTCGGGTTGCGAATCAAGGACCTCCACAGTTCTCTATCCCTCCACCATTCATTTCCTTCTTTCAATACTTCTTTTTTATTTTACTCCTCTTTTCTCTATGCTTTCCTTCACCGTATCTAGCCACCTCTTTCTGGGCCTTCCTCGTGGTCTTCTTCCTGGTATTTTCTCTTTGGTACTCTATATTCTTCCATTCTCATCATATGTCCGTACCACTTCAGCTTACTGGTTTCTATCTTGTCTTGCAGTTTTGGGATCCCAGTTCTCTGCCTAATGTCCACATTTCTGATTATATCCCTCCGTGTCTTCCCAATTATTCCTCTAAGGAACTTCATCTCGGCTGCTTGGATTCGGCTTTCATCGTGTTTTGTTGTGGGACACACCATCATCCCTTAATTGGGTGAACCCTAACGGGCTTCCTGTTCTTAACAATTCTCACGCACTCCACCGCGTTTTTAGACAAGCTCGCTTTTAATAATTCTTTACCACAAGTTGCCGCATCCTGCCTGCCTGCCTGTTTCCTTCCTCAAGGAAGTTCCCCTTACACTAATTTTAACTACAAGTTACAGTTATAAGAAAATCCTGTGATTGTAATATGTTCTCACGCTGTGGAGGCCAGACTTTAAAAACTGTTGAATTCCATTCATTTCCTTTGCATGTTTCACTTGTATGATACGTGCGATGCACATGTTGCAGGGAAAATAACTCACTTCCTGCTATTGAGACAGTGCACAGACGTAATTATTTCCACCATGCGTGCGTTCAAAAGTTATTGGTGAGGAATGAATGTGGACTGTGCACTAATTATGCTCTATACAGAACTCGTGTTTACAACTTGTACCGGAATTCCTTCAATGGAAACGAAATTTAACCATATATAGGGCAGAATATTCAAGATATTTTATTTGTATTTCTCAAAATTGACAAGGGCTGTTTTTTAAGTAATTTTCTTGTGGTGCTGTTAATATTTCTGAAAAACCAAATATTCTCTCTTTGCCCCCTTGACTTAACGTTATTGAAAAAATATTATTTTTAATTAAAAACTATTAAAATTAATACTTCTTTAATAAAATATGAAAGTAATAATCAGAATTAAAATATATTATGGCTGTAGAAATTTAAAATAAATAACCATATGAAATTTAAAATTATAATAGTTTTATAATATTAATTTTAAGATTATAAGAAGATGTTCAGTAAAGAACATATGGCCTACTTTCTACTAAATGCATGGGTATAGTTAGGCTATATAACTCTTTGTCCTTTTGGAGTATAATTGAATGTTGGCTGTAGTAGCTTGTTGAAATACTACGAGCTATAGGCTATGGATATTAAAAATTGATTGAATCTTCACCTGAATTATATATACATACATACATACTAATACAGCCATCACGCTTACACAGGTTATCAGACAAAATTCAAAGCTCACCCAAGTACACGGGGCTAAATGGCCACGATGTACATGCCTCTCAAATGAAACAACAACATCAGCTTCCTACCCAAATCCTTCCTCGTATAAAAGTGCACACACTAGTAAGCCTACAGACATCACATTGACACAGGTTATCAGACAACTTCTACACACACCCAAATACACGGGGCTACAAGACCATGATGCCGCAAAACATGATTATAAGCTTTCTGATAGTTTCAAATTTTAATTACGTGTAACTTCTATTCTAACAAATGGATTTTATCCAAATTTGACCCTATAATAGATCGTAATATTTCAGATTAATTCTGAGCATCACATATATGACATTGTTCCCAACATGATTTTGCGCGCACTGATAAATCCAATATCAAACAGCATGTAACGTCCATACTATCCATTAGACTTCAACCAAGTTTTGTATGTGCATTCTATACCTTAAGAGATGGAACTAAGAATATATTGTCACCAGGGCTGCCTACTGTAGTAAGTTACTCTATTCTTCTATTACTTGATTTCGTCATTATTCTATATAGGTCTATATAGATTGGCATCAATCTGAAATTTTAAGAAACGTAGGCTCTTTAGTTGGTCACGGAACTACTTGTTTTAATATGTAAAACACCGAATCCACTAAAGGTTCATACAATTCTTCGGATAAGAGCCATAAACATATCTCAGTAACGTTTTTAATAGACCCAACCATTGACCAAAGGGGTGGACAAAAGGAGTAGTTTGAGAAAATAGAATCATACCTCCCTTAATAGGCGCAATACAAAAACCGTTTAAAATTGTTAATAGTCCTCTATACTTCACCTAAAAATTCTGTACAAAAGATTGTTTGATATAACCCACCCTTACGCCAAGGGATGAGCAAAATGTTTTCAATGAATATGCCAAGTTGATGAGGGAAGAGCTAAGCCGAAGATAAGTATCACGAATTATTGCTGACTGTACTACGGATGCCATAATAGTACATTCTGCAACGAGCCTATAATGGCAATAATTAAGACACGAGTATTTCCATACGAGTGTCTTAATTACCATTATAGGCGAGTTGCATACGACTGTTTATGTTCGACGATAATTATTATAACTATTTTATGTTCGAACATAAATATTCATAAATATCTGTCGAGATTTCGCCAGTTTTGTGTACTGAACAGAGCGCATGGGACGCACAGAATACCTTGTATTTGACCATGACACTAGGCCAGGCAGTGAAATTTAAATTAGAAAGCCTTGGAGCTCAGTGCAGGTGCGTTTCTATCCTCACCTAATTGGTCAAACAGCTGTTTCTTGAGCTCTGATTGGTGGGAGAAACTGTTTCATAATAAAAAATAGTGTTATAATGACCATCATTATGATACAGTTTTCTGACATATAATAGTCACGGTCGAACATAAAAGCAATATTGATATTGATTTGACACCCGTGTAGTTGTACAGAAGAGACAAAGATAGCGGTATCTCCAACTCCTGTCCGGCTGGTCGGCAGTAGTGCTAGTGCAAGGTAAATAGCAGTAGACTCTATTATAAGTAGTGGAGTAGTGGTGCTTCCAAATAGTGTCATGGCCGCCGCGTGAGTCCAAGCCAATATCTCGCGAACCCATGGTCGGATGTTGACAAATGAGGTGTCGTTGGACTCGGGCTGACGCCCTCTTTCCAAAGGGCCATTCATTTCAACCCCTAAATAAAACCTACCCCTACTAGGGAGTGAAATTGTAATTTTTTTAGTGAAAGTCATTTTTCAAATGCGACATGTATAATGTGCGCTGCTAAAATGAACTTAAACGTGGTTGCTCATATCGCGCATGCGTTTTACGAGATGCCGCTATGGATGAACATTTTTGTTTTTTGTTTTTTACGCATGCGCACTGGGGATTTTTGTAAGAGGGCGAGCTCTTTGAAAAAAATGATTGATAAGAAGAGGTTTTGGTGGTGAGGAGAGAGCCAGATAGTCGCCTACTTTCCTACGAAGTTTGCCGATATGTCTCAAACGCAAGGTCGGATTTGGACGTGTGACGTGTCAAATCGCTTGTCTCGAAGCCCTATACATGTTATTAATAGGTTAGAGTTTTGAGAATGAGGGAAACAGGCTTTTTTGGGGTAAAACCATGATTTTAGACTTTTTCTGATATTTCACGAATGCATGGTCGGATTTGGTCCTATGACGTGTCAAATGGCTTGTCTCGAAACCCTGTGTATTTTGGTAATAGGTTAAAGTTTCTGAAAATGAGGGAAACAGAATATTTTAGGGTAAAAACGTGATTTTAGACTTTTTGCTATATCTCACGAACCAATAACGCTAGAGGCGTGTTCGACAGGTCCAAGGACTCGGGGTAACGTCCTCTCTGCTATGGACTACTCGTTATAATTTTTAATAAAATTGGAAACTCGGTTTTGGGGTAAACACGTGTTTTTTGTGATTTTGTCGATATCTCACGAAGCAATAACGCTAGAGGCATGTACGACGGGTCCAAGGATTCGGACAGACGTCCTCTTTGCTATGAACTACTCGTTGTAATTTTAAAAAAATTGGGAAACGCGATTTTGGGGGTAAACACGTGTTTTTTGTGATTTTTGCCGATATCTCACGAACCAATAACGCTAGAGACATGTACGAGGTGTCCTAGGACTCGGGCTAACGCCCCCCTTTCAAATGTGGTAGATATTTTTTTTCAAAAAATAATTCACATGGGTCTAACGCCATACATGTTGAAAAAACGTTTTCTTTTTCTTTGCCTGTTTATAATGTCCATGAAGCGTGGCGGTTGAGAGAGAGACGATACGGCTGGGTGTGTGTGTGTGTGTGTGTGTCGCTGACCACGGTGGCTGTGTTCAATAGATCAATCGCTATTTCGACGGGTCGGTTTATGACAGAGCGAGGGTGCGTTTTTTTTCACACATTTTACCTTTAACGTGTAAACGGTGATGAGAACTTGATTCTATGTTGGTCGAAGCGAGTAGAGAAAACAAACTTGCAGACGAGCAAGAGGTGAATATCAATTGAGCTTATTGGAAGGCGTTGATCTGACTTGACAACAGGTGCAATGGAAAAAAATGACCATGACGCTTGAAGGTGAAATAATCTGACCATCGTGGTGGCAGGGAAGTGCGAAAGGCGTGCACACATGTGAAACCACAGGCACGCTAAACCAGTGACATCCTGTCTTGCTTCGTACGTGACAAAATGCAAGTCCATGTGACATTTGATCTACCGCAGGTGTTCGTCTGAGACGTTATCTGTCCACGTGCGCGATAACTGTTAACAAGTGACATCCTGTTTTGCTGCGTACGTGACAAAATGCAAGTTCATGTGAAATTTGATTCGCCACAGGTGTTCGCCTGGGACGTTAGCTGTCCACGTGACCGATAACAGAATGTTCAAAGCGTGGGAAAAAATGATTATACATGCAACGTAGCATATATAAAGACATGTCGTTATCATTTCCACTCTCACTTGGGTGGACTACCTTTCAACACACTGCGTTGCATGAAACCCCTGGTCTTGTTTAACAGTTTTGGTGTTGGTGGAAAATACTTAACCGTGTTGTGGGGTAGGTATTTATTTATATACTTATTCATTTATACATTTATTGATTAATATATATGTATATTTACAAGCAATTATTTATTGATTAAGTAATTAATGATTTTATTTATTTGTTTGCAGATAACCGGCATACCTTACATGTCTGAGGGAGAAGAAACCATTGCACTTTTGAGCCCACTAAAAGGGAAGAGTAACAAGTCACTGCAAGTAAAGGTGAGATGATTTTTTTAAACTAACTTGTTTCATTTTTTGTTTTATGTTTTATTTCATGAAATGTATGTATTAACCTGAATTTAGGTATTTATAGCGGTTTATTTTATTTATTTTTAGAAACTTGGAAAGAATAGCCTTACTGCCGTAGCAGTCGCTGAAAAAAAAAACAGAAACGCACTAAAGCGAAACCACTGCCAAAGAGTGAACTGTTTAAAACTCAGGTAAGTCCAACTTAAAAATGCTATTCCATTTTACCACTACTGAAAACTCGTAGACAAAAAAAAAATCATTACCTGTACATGACTGGGACAATGATTGCTTTCTTGATTAATGGCTATGTTGTTGTTGTTGACTGGGAAAAGTACAAGGCCATGTTGGATTTTCTAAAAATAAAAATAATAAATTTAATTTATGGGTGGTTCCCTATGGACTCAACGAATATCCACAGGTTTGAACATGATAATGTGAACAAAATGACATGACATTCATTTTTGTTTATATATTGGTTAAAGGGAGGGTGGGGGAATGTAAATGACTGTAGCTTTATAAAAAAGAAAATAAGTGCATGGGTTACTGTTAGTGCCAACATACAGTTTATTTTTAATGGTGTTTTGATATATTAATGTCAATTAACGTTAACGTTTTATTTACAAGTATTGATTGATTGATTGATTGAGTGATGGGTTATTTTGTTTGCTTTTAGGTGTCGTCATGTGCCATTAACGTAATGAACAGACAGTGAACAAGCATGCATTATGCTTTAAAGTACTCTGTGCAATGTTAATAACTTACAATAAGAAAAAGTTTTATTATAACACATGGCGTTAGTACCAAATACAACAAGTGAGCAAGTTGGTTTACCACGTGGGTTGAATTTAAAATCAGAACATGATCGATGGTTAACATTTGAATCCTGGCCTGTAGGCTTTTTGTCGACGCATGAACTTGCAAAAGCCGTTTTTTTTTTACTTGAACCGAGAAGATGTGGTGCGCTGTGTGTTTTGTCGTATTGAACTTTCACACTGGGAAGAAGGGGATGATCCCTTTAGAGACCATTTGCGATGGTCTCCTCACTGTCCTTACATGCTTGGAAAGCAAGTGGGTAACCTACCCGTGCATTCATTTTACCGAACCACAAGGCCTTTGGCCGCTACTTACGTTGCTGAATCACAAATAAATAATAATAATGATGTATTACCAGCCAACGGTAGTGTCGATATATGTGGTCCATATGCCATAGACAGTGTTGAATTGGCGTGTGCTTTTGAAAAATTGGGAGTTTGCAAGACTAAAGCACTAGCACACTCAGAGTACAGCTCTGTTGAAAAACGTTTCGAATCTTATAAAAATGTTTGGCCATTAATATTAAAACACCCTACCAAACAGCTAAGTGAAGCTGGATTTTTTTATACTGGTGAAGGGGATAAAACAATATGTTTTTATTGTGGATTTGCTTTAAAGGATTGGCAAATGACTGATGACCCTTTTGTGCAACATGCTCGTTGGTTACCAAACTGTAAATACATGGTGTTGCTTAAAGGTCAGGAATTTGTGAACACTATTCGTAAAGAAAAAGTGATTGCAGCACAAGACATAAAAGTGCCTTTAGAGTTAGAGCACGCGGAGCAAATACATAAGGCTGAAAGAAAAGACTTGTGTTACGAACAGATACAAAAGTGTGACCAACAATTATGTAAAATTTGTTATCAAGATGAACTAGGTGTTGTATTTTTACCCTGTGGACACATGATAGCCTGTGTCAAGTGTGCATTAGAACTTAACACTTGTGCTATATGCAGAAAAGTAGTATCTGCTACAGTTAGGGCATTTCTTGCATAACTAGTATAATTTATTCACCATGCATAGTGCAAAATCCCTAATTGCACAATATTATTAAAGCTGTTTTAGAGTGTAATAGATATGCTTTTGTTTTGTTTATAGACTACTACAATGAATGTTTTGAATGCTGTGGGACAATCATGTGGCTTAGAGACAAAGAAGCTCAGCGAATTGCCAACGCATATTCCATTCCGCATTATCAAGATTCGGAAATTGAAAACAGCATATGGTGATCGTGTACTTTGTGTATGTGAAAACTTTGAGACATTTCTGCCTATACGGTTTAATGATATGTCGGAGAGTGTTTTTGATGAAGTCAATAATGCTGTACAACCTGTACACTTAATTTATGAAGGTTTTAAAAACAATAGGTGCATGGTTCGTTTTAATTAAATAAATAAATAATGTGAAATAATAATGGAAATATAAGTAATGACAATATACTGAAAAAGAAAGAAAATATGTGTATAGAATAGTAATGTTTTAGTGTTTAGTGTTGTCTTTAAAAATATTATGATGAAACCAAAAAAAAATGTATATAAAGTTTGTAAATAAATGCAAAATGATGTTACAATGCTGTTTTATTTTATACAAAGTTAATATATTTAACATTGCAGAGTATACATGATTATGACAATAAATGCACACTGAATACAAGCCTTTCTCACTTTACAATAGTCTGTTATAGTTTTAAACACAAGGCTTGTTGTAGATCATTTTCTAGCAATGTCCATTCAATGTTGTTTTCGAAAAGTGGGGAAGCCACAATGGTTGTATTGACATAAAAACCTTATGGTTATTACTATTTAGTCACTTTGATCCCCTTGCAGATCAACAACAGATGACCTAGTTGTTCCACTCTTTAAAACGACAACAACAACACTACCTCTTGCATAGTTTGTGATGTTGATGAGTCTTGCGATGTGGAAGATGGATTAAAAATAACTTTGAGAACAGGGGTTAAACGTTGATCATTAAACAATGCACTATTTTGAGTAGCAATATGGTTTTCTTGATTTTTTGTCGACGGCAACTGTGTTTCATGCGGTACACTACATTGATGATCACTGACACTTAAAACCTCACTATTTTTACTTTTTAGGTCACCACGACAATGTTTGGAACGTTGCTTTGAACAACGCCAAATAACAGTTCCATTTTTATTGGTTCGTTTCACAATATATGAATATCCTTTATAGTATGCGTAAGGCTTACCATACCTAGTCACTGATACTTCCATATCAACTGTCGAGCATAGACTAAGCTCTAGTAAAGTCAACTTGGTAATAAGAATACTAGTTTAATGTGAGAGCAAATATGGATCCAAAGAGTTCAGGTAAAAGTGAAAGCAAATAAGCAAATATTAGAAACAAGAGTTGGGGTGAAAGTGGTCGCAAAGTGGTAGACCCATTACACAATAATTTCAGCACGACGAAGCTCTTGTTCAATTTCTTTGATTTCCCAATCGTGACCAGTATGGCCAGATTGACGTGAGGCATGCAACAACTGTAGCCGCTGGACGAGCTTATTGGGATTGTGCCAGTATACAAATTTAACAAATGGATTTTTAGGTGTAAACAAAGCATTACCATTATCATGATCATTATCATCATCGTCATTATCATCATCATGATCACCATTATCATCATGACCATCATCACTGTTACTATATAGTCCTTTTTGATCCTCTTGCAATACCACTTTATTTATAGTCTGAGTTGATTTTGACAGTGTTGAAGGTTTCTTGGACGTTGACAACTGTCCTAACATGACGTTTTGAGGACATGATAAGTCCTTTTGAACAAACACTGTACTATCTTTAGCCGCAATATCGTTTTCTTGAACTTGCTTTTTAGCATTTTGATAATTGTTTGTAAACAGTAAGCGTGGTTCGTTTCGAGCACTACATTGATGAACACTCACACTTAAAACCTTTCCATTTTTACTTTTCAGATTGCCTCGACATTTTGTTGACCTCTCTTTTGAGCATCGCCAGAATATTATTCCATTCACATTCTGGCGATTATAGTTATAGGAGTAGCCTTGATAGAGTGCACGTAGCCTACCTTTGTTGGTTGTAATAAGTTCCATAGTAGTAACTGACCTGTCAGTACGATGTTCACACTACAAAGGTTACAACTGTTTTGCTGATGGAGTGACCTACTATAAGCTTATATAAATGGCTTATGTGTTGGCTTATGTGTTGGCTTTTTGTGTTGGCTTTTTGTGTTGGCTTTTCATGTTGGCTTTTCGTGTTGGCTTATGTGTTGGCTTTTTGTGTTGGCTTTTTGTGTTGGCTTTTCGTGTTGGCTTTTGTGTTGGCTTATGTGTTGGCTTTTTGTGTTGGCTTTTTGTGTTGGCTTTTCATGTTGGCTTTTCGTGTTGGCTTTTCGTGTTGGCTTTTTGTGTTGGCTTTTCGTGTTGGCATTTCGTGTTGGCTTTTGTGTTGGCTTTTCGTGTTGGCTTTTTGTGTTGGCTTTTCGTGTTGGCATTTCGTGTTGGCTTTTCGTGTTGGCTTTTTTTGTATTGGCCTTTCGTGTTGGCTTTTTGTATTGGCTTTTCGTGTTGGCTTTTTGTGTTGGCTTTAGTATTGGCTTTTGTATTGGCTTATTTGACAAGTTATTTGTGTCAATGTATTTAGTGGATTTTTTCTTGGTGTTGGAAAGTAGTTGAAAGAGAGGGAATATTTAAAGACTTAACCTCAGCTCACTAACCTAACATAACCTAACCTAACCTTTCAACTCTCAGATGTTAATTAAATTCTGTGCATAGTCGAGTTGGAGCCCAAGACCTCAGGGGTAAAAAAACAATTATTTTTGACGACTTATTTTGGTAACTTATTTTAATGGCTAACCTAACTTTGCCTAACCTAACCTAACCTAACCTAACCTCAGCTCACTTTGGATATTACTAGTAAGTGTTCATATCCTCTGCTAGGTAGCATGCTAGTAGTACAGGTAGTGCTCATATTTACCGCTAGATAGCAGAAACATACTTTGCATGTTGCATGTGACACTTGTGAAGTTTAACCACATGCAAGACGTGCTTGTATAAGTTCTCTATTTAAACTCAATATACAATTAACCACTAAATGTTCAGAACTAACATGTATAGCCATGTTTAGGGTATATAGGAGACCCTTAGCAAGAAAGGCTGTCTAACCCACGAGTGTACAGCCTTGTCATACGCAGTAAGCCCCTGTTGGCAGAAAACAACAACAACAACAATTTGAGAAAGCCAACAGGGGCTTACTGCGTATGACAAGGCTGTACACTCGTGGGTTAGACAGCCTTTCTTGCTAAGGGTCTCCTATATACCCTAAACATGGCTATACATGTTAGTTCTGAACATTTAGTGGTTAATTGTATATTGAGTTTAAATAGAGAACTTATACAAGCACGTCTTGCATGTGGTTAAACTTCACAAGTGTCACATGCAACATGCAAAGTATGTTTCTGCTATCTAGCGGTAAATATGAGCACTACCTGTACTACTAGCATGCTACCTAGCAGAGGATATGAACACTTACTAGTAATATCCAAAGTGAGCTGAGGTTAGGTTAGGTTAGGTTAGGTTAGGCAAAGTTAGGTTAGCCATTAAAATAAGTTACCAAAATAAGTCGTCAAAAATAATTGTTTTTTTACCCCTGAGGTCTTGGGCTCCAACTCGACTATGCACAGAATTTAATTAACATCTGAGAGTTGAAAGGTTAGGTTAGGTTATGTTAGGTTAGTGAGCTGAGGTTAAGTCTTTAAATATTCCCTCTCTTTCAACTACTTTCCAACACCAAGAAAAAATCCACTAAATACATTGACACAAATAACTTGTCAAATAAGCCAATACAAAAGCCAATACTAAAGCCAACACAAAAAGCCAACACGAAAAGCCAATACAAAAAGCCAACACGAAAGGCCAATACAAAAAAAGCCAACACGAAAAGCCAACACGAAATGCCAACACGAAAAGCCAACACAAAAAGCCAACACGAAAAGCCAACACAAAAGCCAACACGAAATGCCAACACGAAAAGCCAACACAAAAAGCCAACACGAAAAGCCAACACGAAAAGCCAACATGAAAAGCCAACACAAAAAGCCAACACAAAAAGCCAACACATAAGCCAACACAAAAGCCAACACGAAAAGCCAACACAAAAAGCCAACACAAAAAGCCAACACATAAGCCAACACGAAAAGCCAACATGAAAAGCCAACACAAAAAGCCAACACAAAAAGCCAACACATAAGCCAACACATAAGCCATTTATATAAGCTTATAGTAGGTCACTCCATCAGCAAAACAGTTGTAACCTTTGTAGTGTGAACATCGTACTGACAGGTCAGTTACTACTATGGAACTTATTACAACCAACAAAGGTAGGCTACGTGCACTCTATCAAGGCTACTCCTATAACTATAATCGCCAGAATGTGAATGGAATAATATTCTGGCGATGCTCAAAAGAGAGGTCAACAAAATGTCGAGGCAATCTGAAAAGTAAAAATGGAAAGGTTTTAAGTGTGAGTGTTCATCAATGTAGTGCTCGAAACGAACCACGCTTACTGTTTACAAACAATTATCAAAATGCTAAAAAGCAAGTTCAAGAAAACGATATTGCGGCTAAAGATAGTACAGTGTTTGTTCAAAAGGACTTATCATGTCCTCAAAACGTCATGTTAGGACAGTTGTCAACGTCCAAGAAACCTTCAACACTGTCAAAATCAACTCAGACTATAAATAAAGTGGTATTGCAAGAGGATCAAAAAGGACTATATAGTAACAGTGATGATGGTCATGATGATAATGGTGATCATGATGATGATAATGACGATGATGATAATGATCATGATAATGGTAATGCTTTGTTTACACCTAAAAATCCATTTGTTAAATTTGTATACTGGCACAATCCCAATAAGCTCGTCCAGCGGCTACAGTTGTTGCATGCCTCACGTCAATCTGGCCATACTGGTCACGATTGGGAAATCAAAGGAATTGAACAAGAGCTTCGTCGTGCTGAAATTATTGTGTAATGGGTCTACCACTTTGCGACCACTTTCACCCCAACTCTTGTTTCTAATATTTGCTTATTTGCTTTCACTTTTACCTGAACTCTTTGGATCCATATTTGCTCTCACATTAAACTAGTATTCTTATTACCAAGTTGACTTTACTAGAGCTTAGTCTATGCTCGACAGTTGATATGGAAGTATCAGTGACTAGGTATGGTAAGCCTTACGCATACTATAAAGGATATTCATATATTGTGAAACGAACCAATAAAAATGGAACTGTTATTTGGCGTTGTTCAAAGCAACGTTCCAAACATTGTCGTGGTGACCTAAAAAGTAAAAATAGTGAGGTTTTAAGTGTCAGTGATCATCAATGTAGTGTACCGCATGAAACACAGTTGCCGTCGACAAAAAATCAAGAAAACCATATTGCTACTCAAAATAGTGCATTGTTTAATGATCAACGTTTAACCCCTGTTCTCAAAGTTATTTTTAATCCATCTTCCACATCGCAAGACTCATCAACATCACAAACTATGCAAGAGGTAGTGTTGTTGTTGTCGTTTTAAAGAGTGGAACAACTAGGTCATCTGTTGTTGATCTGCAAGGGGATCAAAGTGACTAAATAGTAATAACCATAAGGTTTTTATGTCAATACAACCATTGTGGCTTCCCCACTTTTCGAAAACAACATTGAATGGACATTGCTAGAAAATGATCTACAACAAGCCTTGTGTTTAAAACTATAACAGACTATTGTAAAGTGAGAAAGGCTTGTATTCAGTGTGCATTTATTGTCATAATCATGTATACTCTGCAATGTTAAATATATTAACTTTGTATAAAATAAAACAGCATTGTAACATCATTTTGCATTTATTTACAAACTTTATATACATTTTTTTTTGGTTTCATCATAATATTTTTAAAGACAACACTAAACACTAAAACATTACTATTCTATACACATATTTTCTTTCTTTTTCAGTATATTGTCATTACTTATATTTCCATTATTATTTCACATTATTTATTTATTTAATTAAAACGAACCATGCACCTATTGTTTTTAAAACCTTCATAAATTAAGTGTACAGGTTGTACAGCATTATTGACTTCATCAAAAACACTCTCCGACATATCATTAAACCGTATAGGCAGAAATGTCTCAAAGTTTTCACATACACAAAGTACACGATCACCATATGCTGTTTTCAATTTCCGAATCTTGATAATGCGGAATGGAATATGCGTTGGCAATTCGCTGAGCTTCTTTGTCT
Organism: Meconema thalassinum; assembly: GCA_946902985.2. Taxonomy (NCBI): domain Eukaryota; kingdom Metazoa; phylum Arthropoda; class Insecta; order Orthoptera; family Tettigoniidae; genus Meconema; species Meconema thalassinum. The sequence continues at coordinate 403,950,619 of OX336392.1, forward strand.
CTAAGCCACATGATTGTCCCACAGCATTCAAAACATTCATTGTAGTAGTCTATAAACAAAACAAAAGCATATCTATTACACTCTAAAACAGCTTTAATAATATTGTGCAATTAGGGATTTTGCACTATGCATGGTGAATAAATTATACTAGTTATGCAAGAAATGCCCTAACTGTAGCAGATACTACTTTTCTGCATATAGCACAAGTGTTAAGTTCTAATGCACACTTGACACAGGCTATCATGTGTCCACAGGGTAAAAATACAACACCTAGTTCATCTTGATAACAAATTTTACATAATTGTTGGTCACACTTTTGTATCTGTTCGTAACACAAGTCTTTTCTTTCAGCCTTATGTATTTGCTCCGCGTGCTCTAACTCTAAAGGCACTTTTATGTCTTGTGCTGCAATCACTTTTTCTTTACGAATAGTGTTCACAAATTCCTGACCTTTAAGCAACACCATGTATTTACAGTTTGGTAACCAACGAGCATGTTGCACAAAAGGGTCATCAGTCATTTGCCAATCCTTTAAAGCAAATCCACAATAAAAACATATTGTTTTATCCCCTTCACCAGTATAAAAAAATCCAGCTTCACTTAGCTGTTTGGTAGGGTGTTTTAATATTAATGGCCAAACATTTTTATAAGATTCGAAACGTTTTTCAACAGAGCTGTACTCTGAGTGTGCTAGTGCTTTAGTCTTGCAAACTCCCAATTTTTCAAAAGCACACGCCAATTCAACACTGTCTATGGCATATGGACCACATATATCGACACTACCGTTGGCTGGTAATACATCATTATTATTATTTATTTGTGATTCAGCAACGTAAGTAGCGGCCAAAGGCCTTGTGGTTCGGTAAAATGAATGCACGGGTAGGTTACCCACTTGCTTTCCAAGCATGTAAGGACAGTGAGGAGACCATCGCAAATGGTCTCTAAAGGGATCATCCCCTTCTTCCCAGTGTGAAAGTTCAATACGACAAAACACACAGCGCACCACATCTTCTCGGTTCAAGTAAAAAAAAAACGGCTTTTGCAAGTTCATGCGTCGACAAAAAGCCTACAGGCCAGGATTCAAATGTTAACCATCGATCATGTTCTGATTTTAAATTCAACCCACGTGGTAAACCAACTTGCTCACTTGTTGTATTTGGTACTAACGCCATGTGTTATAATAAAACTTTTTCTTATTGTAAGTTATTAACATTGCACAGAGTACTTTAAAGCATAATGCATGCTTGTTCACTGTCTGTTCATTACGTTAATGGCACATGACGACACCTAAAAGCAAACAAAATAACCCATCACTCAATCAATCAATCAATCAATACTTGTAAATAAAACGTTAACGTTAATTGACATTAATATATCAAAACACCATTAAAAATAAACTGTATGTTGGCACTAACAGTAACCCATGCACTTATTTTCTTTTTTATAAAGCTACAGTCATTTACATTCCCCCACCCTCCCTTTAACCAATATATAAACAAAAATGAATGTCATGTCATTTTGTTCACATTATCATGTTCAAACCTGTGGATATTCGTTGAGTCCATAGGGAACCACCCATAAATTAAATTTATTATTTTTATTTTTAGAAAATCCAACATGGCCTTGTACTTTTCCCAGTCAACAACAACAACATAGCCATTAATCAAGAAAGCAATCATTGTCCCAGTCATGTACAGGTAATGATTTTTTTTTTTTGTCTACGAGTTTTCAGTAGTGGTAAAATGGAATAGCATTTTTAAGTTGGACTTACCCTGAGTTTTAAAACAGTTCACTCTTTGGCAGTGGTTTCGCTTTAGTGCGTTTCTGTTTTTTTTTTTTCAGCGACTGCTACGGCAGTAAGGCTATTCTTTCCAAGTTTCTAAAAATAAATAAAATAAACCGCTATAAATACCTAAATTCAGGTTAATACATACATTTTCATGAATAAAACATAAAACAAAAAATGAAACAAGTAGTTTAAAAAAAATCATCTCACCTTTACTTGCAGTGGACTTGTTACTCTTCCCTTTTAGTGGGCTCAAAAGTGCAATGGTTTCTTCTCCCTCAGACATGTAAGGTATGCCGGTTATCTGCAAACAAATAAATAAAATCATTAATTACTTAATCAATAAATAATTGCTTGTAAATATACATATATATTAATCAATAAATGTATAAATGAATAAGTATATAAATAAATACCTACCCACAACACGGTTAAGTATTTTCCACCAACACCAAAACTGTTAAACAAGACCAGGGGTTTCATGCAACGCAGTGTGTGAAAGGTAGTCCACCCAAGTGAGAGTGGAAATGATAACGACATGTCTTTATATATGCTACGTCTGCATGTATAATCATTTTTTCCCACGCTTTGAACATTCTGTTATCGGTCACGTGGACAGCTAACGTCCCAGGCGAACACCTGTGGCGAATCAAATTTCACATGAACTTGCATTTTGTCACGTACGCAGCAAAACAGGATGTCACTTGTTAACAGTTATCGCGCACGTGGACAGATAACGTCTCAGACGAACACCTGCGGTAGATCAAATGTCACATGGACTTGCATTTTGTCACGTACGAAGCAAGACAGGATGTCACTGGTTTAGCGTGCCCTGTGGTTTCACATGTGTGCACGCCTTTCGCACTTCCCTGCCACCACGATGGTCAGATTATTTCACCTTCAAGCGTCATGGTCATTTTTTTCCATTGCACCTGTTGTCAAGTCAGATCA